>CAKJTW010000035.1:8741000-10152500 GCA_917880005.1 Nanger dama
AACTTGTAAACAGAATTTGGCAATCTGGACTAGAAAACTAGAAAGGCTTAATTTCCATAATACAACTGTATTGTTAAAGAGTTTTACCTGGGACTAAAGGACTGAAAGTACCGAAATATTTTTACTATAATGACAGGTGCAACACAGAACAGCAGAACTGTTCTTTATTTTCTAAAACTACCTAATGTAAGAGTAGGCAATCATAACAAGGGACAATTAAATATATATAAACCAAACAATTATGTGAATTACAAATGGCTGAGAGAAAAAGTAATACAAAGAAGTTTTTAAAAAGTAATAAAAGTAAAACCAAAACAGAAAAAAAAGGTAAGAAATGGTTGAAATACCATCCATTGAAATCAGATTCTATCTGCATATTAGACTCGCTTGCGTGAGTGTGTGCTCAGCCTCTCCACTGTGCCTGGCTCTTTGACACTCCAAGGACTGTCGCCTGCCAGGCTCCTCTGTCCATGGAATTTTCCAGGTAAGAACACTGCAGCAGGTTGCCATTTCCTACTCGGATCTTCCCAACCCAAGGATCGAACCTGTGTTTCCTGGTTCTCCTACACTGTAGGCAGATTCTTTGCCACTGAGCCACCTGGGAAACCTCATTGTGTTTGGTTATAAATCTCTTCGGAGAAGCTCAGGAAATTTTAGAACCTATATTTTATCAGTTTAAATAAAATTTTCAAAGATTTAAAAACACAATCTTTTAGCTCTTTAAGGTAATACTCTCCTTAAGGCAATACTATAAACACATCTTAGTCATCCATAGATATTAGGGAATAGAAGAAAATAGAAAAGCAAAACCAAGAAATAATTACTAAAACTTCTCATCAGTCCATAGTTTCAACATTCTATATAGTCAGTTCTTTTGTTAGAGCCATTAATTGACCAGTCTTTTAGTTTCTCTACCTTCTAGTAAAAATTACTAATGTTCATGGATAGAAAGACTTAATATTGTCAACATGTCAGTTCTTCCCAACTTGATCTATAAAAATAAATGCAATCCAAATAACTTCCAGCAAGTTACTTTGTGAGTAACAACAAACGGATTCTAAAGTTTATACAGAGAGGAAAAAGACTTAGAATAGCCAACACAATATTGAGGAAGAACAAGAGTAGAGTACTGACACTACCAGAATTCAAGGCTTAATATAAAGTGGCAGGAATCAAGAGTGTGTGGTGCTGATGAAAGAAAGAGACAGACAGATCAGTGGAAGAGAACAGAGAACCCAGAAATGGACTCATATAAACAGAGTCAACTGATCTTTTACAATGGAGCTTACAGTCTTTTCAACAACTCGTGATGAAACTGGACATTCTCATACCAAAAAAAAATGAATTTACACTCCGATCACACACTTTTCACAAAAAATAACTCACAATGGATCATAGACCTAAATATAAAAGCAAAAGTATAAAACTCCTAGAAGATAACATAGGAGAACATCTAGATGGCCTTGGATATGGAGATGACTTTTAGATATAACACCAAAGGCATGATCCATGAAATAAATAATTGATAAGTGAGACTTCATTAAAATTAAAAAGTTCTGCTCTGTGAAAGATAATGTCAGGAGAATGCAAAGACAAACCACAGACTGGGAGAAAACATTTGCAAAACACATATCTTACAAAGAACTGTTATCAAAAATATATAAAGAACTCTTAAAATTCAACAATAAGAAAATAACCTGATTTTTAAAAACAGCTGAAGACTTTATTAGATACCGCCTCAAAGAAATATAGAGAGAGCAAATATGCATATGAAAAGATGCTTAGTATCATCAAGAAATGCAAATTAAAGCAAAGAGATACCAATACACAATTAAACTTTATAATTTCCCAGACTTTCATTTACCATGTTTGTTTCAGGCTAATGTATCTTTTGGGTCTATGATTTTATTACAAGATAGTAAGTTAACTTGTACCCATTTCATGGATGTTGGCAGAAGGCAGGAGACTCCTGAGTCAGAGAAAAGCCATCAGTAAGCCTCACTGTGTTTGCAGCAGCTCCCCTTCCATACCAAGTTTCATGAGGATGACACAGACTGTGCCTCCCGAGAGCAGTGTTACAATGAACTTAGGAATCCACACACTTTATAAGAAGCTTTCAGCAGCCCTGCTCTTTGTCCTTGGAAGGAGATATTACTTCATCCCTCCAGGTTTCTCACTGTAAACAGAACCCTGAGAAATGGCCTAGGTATAGGGCAGTCAGAGCCTTACACTGTTGAAATATTCAGCTGGTTTTGTGTGATGTAAGGACTCTCTTCCAACAGTGTTTTCTCAAAACAATGCTTGTTGTTTAAAATAAAGTAACTGAGAAAGCACTCTATAATATGAGAAACTCTGCAAATTTTCAAATAAAGGGAAACTCTCTTTTTCTCTTGAGGGATCATTTTTTTAATATTCAGACATAAACAATATTTTAATGGACTTCCTATATTAGAGCACAGAGTATTAAAATTAAATACTTCTTTTAAATGGAATCATCTATATTGGTACTTCTATAACAGTGTAAGAAAATCAGACATCACTAACCACATCAGGCACTCTATCTTACCTCTGACTCACTCTGTTTCATGGTAACAGTGCAGAGATGCAGACATCATTGCAACAAAAGGACTATACTTTTTGTTAGGGAAAAATATTATAGTTTGCTTGCTTGCATGTTTATTTTTATTTCATATCCTTTTATAAACCATCTTACTACTATTTAATATCTTAAATTTGATCTTTTTCTATTTAATAACTGAGTACATAGTCTTCCATAAACATATCAAAATGGATCCCAAAAGGTTATAGGAATCTATTAAGGCAAAAAACTACATAATTTAAAATAGTATTAAAACTCGATTATCAAACATGAACTAATAGTCTTTCCTAGTAAACGCTAAGTTAGGAGTTACTGAACAATCTTAGAGTAAGGATGTTTCATTACACCCATTAAAGTTAATACAGTCACAAACTGAAGTCAGAAAAAAACTATGCTTAACCTAAAGTAAAAACAACAAAAAAGCAAGTTGAATATACTGAGATTCTAAATAAGTAAGAATTAATAACTGATTCTAAAAACTCCAAAAACCATAAAACATATCACCAGTAGTAAAAACTTATCCGATCCCTCCATTCCTAAGTAATCTAGAATTAAAATGGTTTATTAGCTGTAAAAAGAGACATTATTTACAGTATTTGTCGACTTTTCTAGGGAGGCTCATAATAGGCACTAGGCAAATTGGGCTTCCCTGACGGCTCAGCTGGTAAAGAATCTGCCTGCAGTGCAGAAGACCCCACATCGATTCCTCGGTCAGGAAGATCCCCTGGAGAAGGGATAGGCTACCCACGCCAGTATTTTGGGGCTTCCATTGTGACTCAACTGGTAAAGAATCCAGTGCAATGTGGGAGATCTGAGTTTGATCACTGGGTTGAGAAGATCCCCTGGAGAAGGGAAAAGCTACCCACTCCAGTATTCTAGCCTGGAAAATTCCACGGACTATGTCTATGGGGTCGTAAAAGTCCTAGAGGACTGAGCGACTTTCAAGTTGGTAGTTAAGTGAAGTTTCAGAGGAGAGATCAGTGCTTTCAAGTTCTCAAGGGGATCTAGGACTCAAAAAAGATTAAGAATCATCTGTTTCAAAATCTCAGGAATTCTCTGGTGGCCCAGTGGTTAGGACTCCATGTTTTCACTGCCGGGTCTGGGTTCAAACCTGCAAGCCACTTGATGTGGCCAAAAAATAAAGAAAATATGATGATTCCTTTCTAGAGGAAAGCATATTATCTGTTAACCGGATAATAAAATACATGAAACCTCCCAAGTGAAAACTGAAAACAAAGAGAAAATCTGATGTTCAGTCACTTTTAAAAGCAAATACACATTATCAGTTATAAATAGTTTGTAAAAACATCTGCACTGGGCAAATTAGTTTATGATAGCTAGCAATATTTTATATATATTTATATACATATACACATATATATATTAAAGGAGAAAGGGAGACTACACTAAAGCCTTTGATTGTGAGGATCACAACAAACTGTGGAAAATTCTTAAAAGATGGGAATACCAGACCACCTTACCTGACTCCTGAGAAACGTGGATGCAGTTTAAGAAGCAAGTTAGAACTGGACATGGAACAAAGGACTGGTTCCAAATTGGGAAAGGAGTATGACAAGACTGTATATTGTCACCCTGCTTATTTAACTTATATGCAGAATACATCATATGAAGCCCAGGCAGGATGAAACAAAAGCTGGAATAAAGATTTCTGGGAGAAATACCAACAGCTTCAGACAAGCAGATAATACCACCCTAATGGTAGAAAGCAAAAAGGAACTAAAGAGCCTCTTAATGAAACTGAAGAGGAGAGTGAAAGAGCTGGCAGAAAGCAAAAAGGAACTAAAGAGCCTCTTAATGAAACTGAAGAGGAGAGTGAAAGAGCTGGCTTACAATTCAACATTCAAAAAATGGAGGTCATGGCATCTAGTTCCAACACTGGTGGCAAATGGAAAAAAGTGGAAGCAGTGACAGATTTTATTGTTTGGGGCTGCAAAATCACTGCAGTGAATGCAGCCATAAAACTTAAAGATGCTGACTCCTGGAAAGAAAAGCTACGACACACCTAGACAGCATATTAAAAAGCACACATATCACTTTCCTGGCAAAGGTCCATATAGTCAAAGCCATGACTTTTCCAGTAGCCATATACAGACTTGAGAGTGGACCATAAAAAGACTGAGCACTGCAGAGCTGAAAATATCTAGTACCAGAATTGTGGTACTAGAGAAACTCTTCAAATTCCCTTGAATGGCAAGATTAAACCAGTCAGTCCTAAAGGAAATCAAATTCTGAATATTCACCGGAAGGACTGATACTGAAGCTCCAATACTCTGGCCACCAGATCGGAAGAGCTGACTCATTGGAAAAGACCCTGATGCTGGGAAAGATTGAGGACAGGAGGAGAAGGGGGCAACAGAGGATAAGACGGTTGGATGCCATCACCAACTCAATGGACATGAGTTTCAGGAAACTCTGGGAGATGGTGAAGGACAGGGAAGCCTGGCATGCTGCAGTCGACAGGGTTGTAAAGAGTCAGACAAAACAGAGCAACTAAGCAACAACAATATTTTAAAACTGGTAATAAAATAATTAGCATGAGTAAAACACAATCACAGAAAACTACTCAATCTGATCACACGGACCACAGCCCTGTCTAACTCAATGAAACTATGAGCCAGGCCGTGTAGGGCCACCCAAGAAGGAAGGGTCATGGTAGAGAGTTCTGACAGAATGTGGTCCACTGGAGAAGGGAATGGCAACCACTTCAGTACTCTTGCCTTGAGAACCCCATGAACAGTATGAAAAGGCAAAAGGATAGGACACTGAAGGATGAACTCCCCAGGGCAGTAGTGCCCAATATGCTACTAGCAATCAGTGGAGAAATGACTCCAGAAAGAATGAAGAGACAGAGACAAAGCAAAAACAATGCCCAGCTGTGGATGTGACTGGTGATAGGAGCAAGGTCCAATGCTGTCAAGAGCAATAATGCATAGGAACCTGGAATGTCAGGTCCATGAATCAAGGCAAATTGGAAGTGGTCAAAGAGAAGATGGCAAGAGTGAACACTGACATTCTAGGAATTAGCGAACGAAAATGGACTGGAATGGGTGAATTTAACTCAGATGACCATTATATCCCTCAGAAGAAATGGAGTAGCCATCACAGTCAACAAGAGAGTCTGAAATGCAGTACTTGGATGCAGTCTCAAAAATGACAGAATGATCTGTTTGTTTCCAAGGCAAACCATTAAATATCACACTAATTCAAGTCTATGCCCCAACCAGTAATGCTGAAGAAACTGAAGTTGAATGCTTCTATGAAGACCTACAAGACTTCTAGAAGTAACACCCAAACAAGATGTCCTTTTCATTATAGGGAACTGGAATGCAAAAGTAGGAAGTCAAGAAACACCTGGAGTAACAGGCAAATTTGGCCTTGGGAGTACAGAATGAAGCAGGACAAAGGCTAAAGAGTTTTGCCAAGAGAACTCACTGGTATAGCAAACAACCTCTTCCAAGAGTACAAGGGAAGACTCTATACATGGACATGACCAGATGGTCAATACCAAAATCAGATTGATTATATACTTTGCAGCCAAAGATGGAGAAGCTCTATACAGTCAGCAAAAACAAGACCGGGAGCTGACTGTGGCTCATCATGAACTCCTTATCGGCAAATTCAAACTTATATTGAAGAAAAGTGGGGAAAACCACTAGACCTTTCAGGTATGACCTAAATCAAATCCCTAACGATTATACAGTGGAAGTGGCAAATAGATTGAAGGGACTAGATTGGATAGACAGAGTACCAGATGAACTATGGATGGAGGCTTGTAATGTTGTACAGGAGGTGCTGATCAAACCATCCCCAAGAAAAAGAGATGTAAAAAGCAAAACGGTTGTCTGAGGAGGCCTCACACACAGCTGAGAAACAAAGAGAACCAAAAGGCACGGGAGAAAAGGGAAGATAAACCCATTTGAAAGCAGAGTTCCAAAGGACAACAAGGAGAGATAAAAAGCTTTCCTCAGTGATCAGTGGCAAGAAACAGAGGAAAACAATGTTAAAGATTAGAGATCTCTTCAAGAAAATTAATTTACTAAGGGAACATTTCATGCAAGGATGGGCACAATAAAGGATAGAAATGGTATGGACCTAGCAGAAAGAGAAGAGATTAAGAAGAAGTGGCAAGAATACACAGAAGAACTATACAAAAAAGACCTTCACGACCCTGATAACCATGATGGTGTGATCACCCACCTAGAGCCAGATATCCTGGAATGCTAAGTCAAGTGGGCCTTAGAAAGCATCACTACGAACGAAGCTAGTGGAGGTGATGGCATTCAAGTGGAGCTGTTTCAAATCCTGAAAGATGATGCTGTGAAAGTGCTGCACTCAGTATGCCAGCAAATTTGGAAAACTCAGCAGTGGCCACAGGACTGGAAAAGGTCCGTTTTCATTCCAATCCCAAAGAAAGGCAATGCCAAAGAATGCTCAAACTACCGCACAATTGCATTCATCTCACATGCTAGTAAAGTAATGCTCAAAATTCTCCAAGTCAGGCTTCAGCAATACGGGAACCGTGAACTTCCTGATGTTCAAGCTGGTTTTAGAAAAGGCAGAGGAATCAGAGATCAAATTGGCAACATCTGCTGGATCATCAAAAAGGCAAAAGAATTCCAGAAGAACATCTATTTCTGCTTTATTGACTATGCCAAAGCCTTAGACTGTGTGGATCACAATAAACTGTGGAAAATTCTGAGAGAGATGGGAATACCAGACCACCTGACCTGCCTCTTGAGAAACCTCTATGCAGGTCAGGAAGCAACAGTTAGAACTGGACATGGAACAACAGACTGGTTCCAAATAGGAAAAAGGAGTACGTCAAGGCTGTATATTGTCACCCTGCTCATTTAACTTCTATGCAGAGTCCATCATGAGAAACGCTGGACTGGAAGAAACACAAGCTGAAATCAAGATTGCCGGGAGAAATATCAATAACCTCAGATATGCAAATGACACCACCCTTATGGCAGAAAGTGAAGAGGAACTAAAAAGTCTCCTGATGAAAGTGAAAGAGAAGAGTGAAAAAGTTGGCTTAAAGCTCAACATTCAGAAAACAAAGATCATGGCATCTGGTCCCATCACTTCATGGCAAATAGATGGGGAAACAGTGGAAACAGTAGCTGACTTTATTTTTCTGGGCTCCAAAATCACTGCAGATGGTGATTGCAGCCATGAAATTAAAAGTCACTTACTCCTTTGAAGGAGAGTTATGATCAACCTAGACAGCCTATTAAAAAGCAGAGATATTACTTTGCCAACAAAGGTCTGTCCAGTCAAGGCTATGGTTTTTCCAGTGGTCATGTATGGATGTGAGAGTTGGACTGAGAAGAAAGCTGAGCACCGAAGAATTGATGCTTTTGAACTGTGGTGTTGAGAGATTAAGAAGAAGTGGCAAGAATACACAGAAGAACTATACAAAAAAGACCTTCACAACCCTGATAACCATGATGGTGTGATCACCCACCTAGAGCCAGATATCCTGGAATGCTAAGTCAAGTGAGAGTCCCTTGGACTGCAAGGAGATCAGTCCATCCTAAAGGAAATCAGTCCTGAATATTCACTGGAAGGGCTGATGCTGAAGCTGAAACTCCAATATTTTGGCCACCTAATTGCAAAGAGCTGACTCATTAGTAAAGACCCTGATGCTGGGAAAGATTGAAGGCCGAAGGAGAAGGGGACGACAAAGGATGAGATGAGTTGGATGGCATCACCAACTCAACTGGTATGAGTTTGAGTAAACTCCGGGAGTTGGTGATGGATAGGGAGGGCTGGCATGCTGCAGTCCATGGGGCTGCAAAGAGCTGGACATGACTGAGCGACTGAACTGAACTGAGTTAATACTTAATTTAAATTTGTAGTAAAATACTTAATTTGCATAGAATTTTAGATTTTTAAAACTTCCTCAAATCTGTTATGTCATTTAGACTATAAGCTACTGACCTACATTTTAAGTATGTTCTTATGTTGACTAAAAACACTCACCATTTTATAGTGACCAGTATTCTAACCATTAAATCTGAAAAGAAAAATCACAAGTATCTTCCTCCCAAACCACCATTTACGTTACTGCAGATGTGATACTGCAGTAGGTACAGTAGACAGATCCTTAGTCCGGTGGTTTTCAAATTTAGCACAGCATCCAAAAATTACGTAAATAAGAAAGCTATTATGAATCTTTCCAGATATTGCAATTAGTTACATTTCTTTTAATAAGCACCTATTACAATTCAGTAAGTTCAGACTTAGTGTATACCAGTAGTTAAAATAAATAATACTAATAATACAAAATACTTTAAAAACATTAAGTAGGACAGGTATTAGCCTCATTTTTCAAAGAAAGTAATAAGCTCGATTTCTAAGGCCACAGCCCTGTTCATATTCTGGTCCAAGACTCCAGCTCTGTAACAGGGCTGCGGCACCTCACAATTCCAGGTGCCCTGCGTGCACAATGCCTGGCCCCAGCATGTGTGCCCACTGGTCCTACCTCAGGGTCATTATTATCCTTCAATATTTTTCTATAAATGATGGCACACATGTCATATCTATTTCACCAAGATAAAGAACAATCAACAAAGAATTGCTTGGGAAACTTTCTGTAGATACTAACAAAAAAATGTCATTAATAACACTGAACTGTAACATTACATCCTGTTATAATCAATAAAGAGGGAATTAACCTAAATCAAGCCAGTGCAATCATATTTTGTATGTCATATTTTGTTATATTTCAAATACACAATATACCTTTGAATTTCTGGAGGTTGTTTCTTGGACTGAACTGCTTTAAGAAATTCAGTAAAATATTCTGGTTTTACAATCGGACGCCCACAAATGAGTGCACATATTGTCTAAAAAGAAGAAAACATGTGAATACATATACTCATACCCTAGTTTTTTTAAAGTTCTATTTTTCCTTGTGTTACTTTAAATTTATAACAGAGACACAATCTATAAAACAGAAGTTAGTTTTGTGTCATGGCTTAGTTTTAGTGTACAAACCCCTATAAAGTCACTTGATTAAAAGAAGGTACCAATTACAATATATGGGGGAACAGACTGGGAGTTTGGGGCTGACATAAACACAGTGCTATACTGAAAATAGATAACCTACTGTATAGCACAAGGGACTCTGTTCAATAATCTGTAGTAACCTAAATGGAAAAAAGAATTTGAAAAATAATAGATATATGTATATGTATAACTGAATCACTCTGCTGTACAACTGAAACTAACACAACATTGTAAAATCAACTATATTCCAATAAATAGAAACATTAAAAATAAACTGTGGTAATCGAAATTCATAAAAGTTAAGATCCCTATAAAACAAAGGTCTATATGCTAAAAAGCAGTAAGACCAGTGAAATAACAAATAAACATAACACATGGGCAAATTCAAGTATCATTAAAGGTGAAAAAAAAAAGAAGTCACAAATTACAGTACTGATATAAAAACTGCTGGAGGTGGGCCGAACAACATAACAAAATACAAGTCAATTTAAAAATGTACACCAATTATAAAAACATTAAAATGTATATCTTAGAATTAAGGAAATGTAACATCTGCCCTAGAGAAGACAGTATCAAGAGATAAACATGAGATAGATCTTTCAGCCTAATTGCCTTTCAAACTGATTATATAAATTATGGAATAGTATTTTTAATGGAGAAGGAAATGGCAACCACTCCAGTATTCTTGCCTGGAGAATCCAGGGACCGAGGAGCCTGGTGGGCTGCCATCTATGGGGTCGCACAGAGTCGGACACGACTGAAGTGATTTAGCAGCAGCAGCAGTCTTTTTAAGAAAATATATAAAGGAATGGTGTTGAACAAAAAGCTCAAAGTAAGTATACACAGGTGGAGTAGAGGAAGAAACTGCACCTAGCAGGTGAATGAAGCCATAGCCTCAAGTAAGTTATATCCACAGTTTGAGAAAGATTAAAAATATCATCACTAGCAATGAAAATAAAGATTCAGCATAATTCTAAGAAATAATATAGCTAAAGAGCTTGTAAGTGTGCTTCTAATAAACATGGGAAATTACCTAAATGTGAGCAAGCAATTTAGGTACCTCTCAAGAATGGAATCTGAAAGTTATGAACCTCAAATATGAATGAAATAATTGACTTCTTGCATGAAGCAGTAATGAGCAACTCAACACTGGACTGAGTAAACTCCAACACATGTGATCTTGGGCAAAGGATTTAGTTGCTCCAAGCCTCAGTTTCCTCTTTAGAAAACAAACACTGAACTGAATGTTTACGTTCCCTTTTGGTTCTAACATTCAATGATTTTAAAAACATAGTAAACTAACCTGTAGTGGCGGACAATTTACAAAAAAAAAAATACAGTGACAAATTTCTTTTTGGCACAAGATTGATCAGAATAATTGAAAAGGAGTATTGCTCTACAAACCTTTGCTGGAATATACACAGTACTCTCTAATATCCAGGGACTGATGGTAATTAGCATCCCAGTCACTGGAACACTATGTACTATGGTAAATGGAAGCTGGTTTCCAGTCTGTCAAAGACTGGAGTAAAGTATCTTTCAAGACCACCTAACTGCCTTTGCTCTTAACTTTATATCCAGCAAGAAAGGGCCTGATTACCTATTTCATTTCTCAGGGACCTTGGTATCTTTAAGGGGACTATGCTGGAGCCATATGTAAATATTCTGGTCACTATAAAGGTGTAACTCTACTGTAAATTAATAAATGGACATTCTGAATTATGAATCTATTATCTAGTTTATTAGCATAAATTAGTACTCAAGCTAATCACTCTGTTGAATTTATAAATCAATTTCATAAACTTACAAAGATGAAACAATCTCTGATCAGAGAAAACTCCACCAAGGCACAAGTTTAACATGAGGTTCAATCTGAACAGCAAGGCTTTCTTTCTATGACACCTATTTAGCTATAACACACATATTATAATTTAATTAATTATATAGCAAAGGATTTTTGTATCATCTAATAAAGGAATCTATATATTTGCTTCTTTTCACCATAGATATAAGCCTAAAACAATCTCAGATTATCTATAGTCAAACTGTTGAAAGGAGACAAATCACCTCCCAAAGTCATTCTTCAATTAGCTTTGGATTAACCAAATCTGATGAAGATGCAAAATCTGAAAACATACCAAAATATACCACTATTCTAACAAATAGCATCTTCTAAAGTCTTATATCTACAGATCTCTAGACTGTGGTAACACATTAAGGTAATATTAAACTATAAAAAAAAATTTTGTGATTAGGGCCTAAAGCCAAATAAAAATTAAACAAAAGAGCATTAAACAGTGAGATATATCAGAGACTAGAGGAAGAAAAGATACAGACTGCCTACTTTGAAGATGGGCAGTTGATCTCTAAATGCTTTGCTTTTAGACTGAAAACATTTCTTGGTGAAAGGATTACATAAGTCATTTAAATGCTAAATCAAGATTTGAAACATAATTTCATGTGCTTTTTGCTTGCTCTAGATAATAAAGTGTTTCTGAAAAACCATTCTTAGCTTATATGGTAGGTATGGGGTTGTTTGGCATATATATATCTACAGCCAACAGTTCAGATAGTTTTAAAGTAAATGACTTTAAGACATGTTTGTATAATGGGTAAATGAAAAAACTTAAATTCACAGAACTTACTTTAACATAATAACAATGCACTGAACTTACTTTAATGGTAACTTTAACTGATACCATGACAAGGTGAGTACATTCCTCTGTCCAATTGTTTACAGTAAGCCCTCCGAGCTGCAATACGGCGTGACTTAGAGCAGCTTTCCCAGAGACATCTAAGCAAGAAGAGCACGCAACCAAAGGTTCATACTCGACTCTGTAAATAGACATAAGCCACACAAACTTACTGTGCAGTGAACTCAAGCTCACATCACACACTGTTATTTTGATTTTTTCGTAATACTATACGTTCCAACTTAGTTCCAACAAAACTATCAGTCTTAAGTTGCAATTAAGGAAAAAACCAAAGATCAAAAGCTTAGCATTACACTTTGACCTATGCAGAATCAATCAAAAGTAGCTCCATCAAGATTCTCAGGGCCCACTCAAGTCTCATTCACTCCTCGTCAGTTCTGTATGATTAACAAAATGCACTAACCACATACAGTGCAAAGTCCACTACCAGGCAAAATTCATTACTATCCTACTCTGCTAAGTAGGATCGAAAGAGACTAGCTCCAATTCATTATTTATAAATATTCTTTTCCTTTAGAATTTGATTGGTCCAAAATAAAGTTGTCCATTTTAATATCAATTTCAAAATTCTTACCTGAATTTACTTTCAAATACTCCAAAGGTAACTCTATCCCCGACTTCAAAATTTGAGCAACACCATTCTGCATTTTCTCCTCATTAACAAAGGTACCATACTTAGAAATATCTTTTATTGTCAATACAGGAATTTCATCTGTTTGACTCTAAAAAATAAATAAATAAATAATTTAAAATCTCTTACTACTGCATAAATACTATTCCTAAGGGCAAAGGTTTCAAAAGAAAAGGTTGATAACTTTTGGAATAGGCGATAGGTGGCTAACCTCCCAACAGTACATAACACAGTTATTGCTTTGGTTGCATGCAAAGAATGATTACTCAACTAGCAATTAAGAGAAAAATGTCTTAATTTTAGAATCATTCCTCTTAGAACACATATTTTCTTTATTTTTGCTAAGTCAGTGGAGATTTTCCTGACCTCTCAATTTGAGGACTATCTGCTTTTGTATAGACTGTTTCACATATAAAATGAGTTTCATTCCTAAAGTTTTTGTGTTTTTTTAAGTATTATCAAAATCACATAGAAAAAAAAAATCCAATGAGAAAAGGCTAGAGTGTTTAATTTGAAGTAACAATTTTATTTTTCTTTATGATTTTTAACAATGCTTTTTTTTAATCCAAAAGAATATAGACACAAAGCCTAAACATTACTGAACAGATCCAGTGTTTGCTGCTGATACACAGTCTTACCTCAAAATAGTGGTATTTCTTTCTTCATTATCACCAGCATTACCATGAGCACGGCTCATATATATATATATATATATATATATATGTATGTATGTATGTTTTTTTGGCTGGTTTAATTATATATCACACCAAAACAAACTCAGTCACTCAAAGGAGCTGTGGGGCATATATACCAGCTGTTTTCCCTAGTAAAGCAAATCATCCTCCCTCCCTCTGAAAAACTAAGATATATGGCAAATATGAGTGTTCATATTGGTATATAACTCTTTAAAGAAGGAATCAAGAGTCCATCCACTGCTCTATTTCCAGGCTTTGGCACAGTACTGACACACAGTAAGCATTCAATATGTGAGTGCTTACATACTGAGGAAGAGGAAATGGCAAACTGCTCCAGTATTCTTGCCACAAGAACCCAATGGACAGCATGAAAAGGGCAAAAGATATGACTGAGAAGATGAGCCCCTTAAGTTGGAAGGTGTTTGATATGCTACTGGGGAAGAGAGGAGGGCAGTTATTAACAGCTTCAGAAAGAATGAGGCAGCTGGGTCAAAGCAGAAACGATGCTCAGTTGTGGATGTGTCTGGTAGAGAAAGTAAAGTCCGATGCTGTAGAGAACAATATTGCATAGGACCCTGGAATGTTAGGCCCATGAATCATAGTAAAGTAAAAGTGGTTAAGCCCAAGAGGGCAAAAGTGAACATTGACATCGTAGGAATAAGTGAACTGAAATGGATGGGACTGGGCAAATTTAATTCAGATGACCAGCATATCTACTACTGTGAGCAAGAATCTCTTAGAAAAAATGGAGTAGCCATCACAGTCAACAAAAGTCTGAAATGCAGTACTTGGGTGCAATCTCAAATATGAAAGAATGATTTCAGTTTGTTTCCAAGGCAAACCATTCAACATCAGAGTGAAACAAGTCTATGCCCCAACCACTGATGCCTCAGAAGTTGAAGTTGACTGGTTCTATGAAGACCTACAAGACCTTCTAGGACTAATACCCACTCAAAAAAGATGTCCTTTTCATCACAGGGGAGTGGAATGCAAAATAGGAAGTCCAGAGATACCTGGGGCAAGAGGCAAATTTGGCCTTGGAGTACAAAGTGAAGCAGGGCAAAGGCTAACAGAGTTTTGCCAAGAGAACACATTGGTTATAGCAAACACCCTTTTCCAACATAAGAGACAACTCTACACA
This sequence comes from Nanger dama, assembly GCA_917880005.1. NCBI lineage: Eukaryota > Metazoa > Chordata > Mammalia > Artiodactyla > Bovidae > Nanger > Nanger dama. Next base: position 8,755,816 of record CAKJTW010000035.1, read on the forward strand.
AGGACACCACCAGATGGTTAATATCAAAATGGACTGATTATATTTTTGCAGCCGAAGATGGAGAAGATCTATACAGTCAGCAAAAATTAAGACCTGGAGTCTACTGTGACTCAGATCATGAGCTCCTTACTGCAAAATTCAGGCTTAAATTGAAGAGAGTAGGGAAAACTACTAGGCCATTCAGGTGTGACCTGAATCAAATTCTTTATGATTATACAGTGAAAGAGATGAACAGATTCAGGGATTAGATCTGGCAGATGGAGTGCCTGAAGAACTAAGGACAGAAGTTCTTAACGGTGTACAGGAGGCAGCAACCAAAACCATCCCAAAGAAAAAGACATGCAAGAAGGCAAAGCGATTGTCTAAAGAGGCTTTACAAATAACTGAGCAAAGAAGAGGAGTGAAAGGCAAAGGAGAAAGGGAATGATATACCAAACTGTATGCAGAGTTCTAGAAAATAGCAAGGAGAGATAAGAAGGCCTTCTTAAATGAACAATGCAAAGAAATAGAGGAAAATAAAAGAATGAGAAGGACCAGAGATCTCTTCAAGAAAACTGGAGATATCAAGGTAATATTTCATGCAAAGATAAGCACGGTAAAGGTAGAAACGCTAAGGACCTAACAGAAGCAGATTTTAAGAGATGGCAAGAATACACAAAACTATACAAAAAAGGTTTTAATGATCTGGATAACCACAGTGGTGTGATCATTCACCTAGAGCCAGACATCCTGGAATGTGAAGTCTAGGGGCCTTAGGAAGCATTACTACAAACAATGTTAGTGAAGGTGAGGGAATTTCAGCCGAGTTATTTTAAGAACCTAAATGATGATGCTTTTAAAGTGCTATATGCAATATGACAGCAAACCTGCAGAACTCAGCAGTGGCCACAAGACTGGAAAAGGTCAATTTTCATTCCGATCCCAAACAAGGGCAACGGCAAATAATGTTCAAACATACGATTATGTTCATTTCAAATGCTAGTAAGGTTAAGGTCAAAATCCTTCAAGCTAGGCTTCAGCAGTACGAGAATCAAGAACTTCCCAGATGTTCAAGCTGTGTTTAGAAAAGGCAGAGGAACCAGAGATCAAACTGCCAACATTCACTGGATCATACAGAAAGCAAGGGAATTCCAGGAAAACATCTACCTCTGCTTCATGGATTATGTTAAAGTCTTTGACGATGTGGATCACAACAAACTGTGGAAACTGTTGGAGAGATGGGAATACCAGACCACCTTACCTGTCTCCTGAGAAACCTGTATGTGTTTCAAAAAACAACCAGACATTAGAACCAGACATGGAACAACTGACAGGTTCAAAACTGGGAAAGCAGTACAAGGCTGTACACTGTCACCCTGCTTATTTAACTTCTATGCAGAATACACATCCAAAATGTCAGGCTGGATGAATCACAAGCTGGAATCAAGATTGCCAGGAGAAATATCAACAACCTCGATATGCAGATGATACCACTCTAATGGCAGAATGTGAAAAGGAACTAAAGAGCCTCTTGATGAGAGTGAAAGCAAGGAGAGTCAAAAAGCTGGCTCGTTACTCACCATTCAAAAAACTAAGATCATGGCATCCAAACCCATCCTTTCATGGCAAATGCAGAAAAAGTGGAAGCAATAACAGACTTTATTTTCTTAGGCTGCAAAAGCACTGTGGATGTTGATTGCAGCCATGAAATTAAGATGCTTGCTCTTTGGAAGGAAAGGTATGACAGAACTAGGTGGTGTATTATCGCAAAGCAGAGCCATCACTTAGCCGACAAAGGTCTACATAGTCGAAGCTATGGTTTCTTTAGTAATCATGTACGGATGGGAGGGTTGGACCCTAATGAAGGTTGAGCACCAAAGAATGGATGCTTTCGAATTATGGTGCTGGAGAAGACTCTTGTGAGTCCCTTGGATGGCAAGATCAAACTAGTCAACCTGAAAGGAAATCAACCCTGAATATTCACTGGAAGGACTGATGCTGAAACTCCAATACTTTGGCTACCTGATGTGAAAAGCTAACTCTTTGGAAAAGACCCTGATGCTGGGAAAGATTGAAAGGAAAAGGAGAAGGGGATGGGAGATGACAGGGTCAGACAGCATCACTGAGACAACGGACAGGAATTTGAGCAAACTCTGGGAGACAGTGAAAGACGGGGGAGGCTGCATGCTGCAGTCTATGCAGATGCAGAGTCAGACACGAGTTAGCAACTGAACAGTGACAACAGCAAAAATCACTCAGTAAATGCTCACGTAAATATAAACGCGGCCTACTTCATCTGAGTTTCTAAATCACTAAAGCCAAGAGTAAAATACTGCAATAGAAACTTCAAATCTCAAAATAAACAAATACCACCAGTACCACTGCCAAAACATATTTCATTTTGCTTAACATTTAAAGAAAACAGTTCTATAAAATGAAAAGTCTCCAAAACTCTCTCTTACATATATGCCAAGGTAGTCTTTTGTGACTTCAATTCCCTTACTGTCAGCAAATGAAATAGTGACTTACCACGTTGGTTACAGAAAAGTTAGCGGTTAATGTAGCATGATTTCGACTGATCGACTGATCATCTTCAATTAGAATGCCACAGTTTTTTCTTCCAACAATGTACTCAACACCAGTCAAAAGTCTGTATGGTTCTAAGAGAATTTTTTAAAAAGTAAACTTACAGATACACATATACATAAACATGTAATTAGATATAGGTATGGCAAAATTTAAATATTTTATTTCGCTATTTAAATGCTAATAACCAACTTTAGGTAAATCAAACATGTTTTCTATTAAAGCTTCACTGAAGGAGGCAAATCTAAACAGAAAGCTCCACCACTTTTCTAAAGAGAAAATAATTTTGAAAATTGTCAGTGCTTGCCCAAATTAACTTATAAATTTAATGCATTACTAAATGAAATCAAAATACTCTTCGGCGCTTGATAAACAAATTCAAAATTCCGTCAGAAAAATATGTGAAAAACTGTCCAGATAAATGTAAATATTAGGGGAACTTTCTCTACCAGGTGGCAAAATATCCCACAAAGTGATAGCAGTTAAAAAGTATGGTATTGGATGAAGGGTAAATAACAAAGATCACTGCAAGAAAACTCCAAACCAGGTTCAAGTGCATAATTTGGGGAATTTTTTTATGTTAAAGGTAACTTTTAGAACAAAATTTAAAAATTTTGTAAATCACAAATTGGTGGAACGGCATATAGGTTTAAGACTAGTAGACTTTAGTCTGGGACTACTGGAGTGGTAGGGAGATTAGGGCAGCTAAATTACACAAGAGCCCAGGCAGGCCTTGACCAGACTTAGATTATATTTTGCCAAACAGATTTTTAAGCTAGAGTGGAGTCTTCCAACAAAAAACTTTTGCGGTTGGTTTAGTCACATTTTTCCTAGAAGGATGGCACCCCATACCTTCCATTACATTCTGAAAAGAGTTCAAGAGCCTCTGAAAGTTAAGAATGCTAACTCACTGGCACTAGGGACATTTTTCTTCAGCGAACTCAAAAAGCCAGCCATAGGCTACAAATGTTAAGGAAACTTGTCCATCACAGTTCATGTTCTATCTCTGCAATGCTCCAAATCCACAAAGCGCCTTATCTTTGCGTCTTTATAATATTTATTACTTACAGTATTACTTCAGTATTTATTTTCCTTACCATTCGTTTGGCCCTCTCCATACTGCCTTACACTGCCGGTCCTTTTAGCTTCTACCTGGATCTTTTTTTCAATGACAATGTAAACTTCCTAAGGGCAAGATCAATCAGAGGCTACAAATGCTTAGCTACCAACAAGCGCTTACACATTCTAGGCAACCAATTTACATGCAATTTCCATTTTCCATCGCTAGAAATGCAAAAGAGGGGGAAAACCCCAAACTTTCTCAGTTGTTCTGATGACAAAAGGTTTAAAAAAAAAAAAGGCTCGGAAACAAAACCGAAACTCTTTTCCCGTAGTTGCCACTGACACGTCATCTCCGCGGTTCCCAACAAAAATAAACGACGTGCTCAAAACAGTGTCGCCAAGGTCCTGCAGCCTCCGTCAAGGTATTCCGGGGTCTCCTCAAAAGCCTGGAAACACGAGCAGTCACAGCACGGTCGCCGGCAAGGCTCAGCGCGGCGCCTCGCCGAAGCCCGGCTCCCAGCCGGCCGCCGGGTGGGGCGGCCACCGAGCGGCCGGCGCCCCGCGCGCCTCCCCCCGCCAGGCCGAGCCGGGCTCGCGAGCACCGCAGCCCGCCTGCAGGACCGCGCGGGCGCTCCCGCCGGCCTCACGCAGCCCTCGCCCCGGCTCCGCCGCCTCTCAGCGCCCACCGGCGGCCGCGCGGGAAGGCGGCGGCGGCGGCGCCGACGGACCGGAAGTGCGCGCCGCAACGCCCTCGCCCGCCGCAGCGGCTCGCGGGAACTCCGGGCCCCGCGTCTCCACCTCCTGTCCTCACCTCGGGCGGGGCCCGCGGCGGGGACCAGCTTCCACATGGGCCTCGGTCCCCGAGAGTCCGGCCAGCGGGCGGGAGCGGCCCACACCGCTGACAGACGGACGCGGCGGAGCCTCCGCGACGCGCGCTCGGGGAGCCCGGAAGCCCAGAGACCCGGAAGCCGCGCCTACGAAGGGTAGGGGCAGCCAGGAGAGTGACACTGGCGCTTGGTAGCCACCCGGTGGTTAGGAGAGGAATAGCAGCTCTATGTCTAGGATCCTATGTCTAGGATTCCATTTTAAGGTCTTCAAGGAAGCCACACGATTATCGATCCCCCCTCCCCCCCGCTTGTGAATGTAAGTTATTTTAAAAATCAGCTTCAAAGCAATCTAAACAGACTTTATAATTAAACATGTTAACGTCGTGACCAGTTATGTAATTTCTTACTTTTGCAATCTCTTAAATTGCAGTCACTCCTTGATACGGATCCTAATGATGATGGTGATTACGGTGAATATAAGAATTTCACCCCAAATAAAGTCATTATTTTTACTCTTCTCCAAGCACAAATCAACTTCTCCTAACTTGTCTGCTTCTTAATGTTGTACTTTCAGCTACTCATGCTCGTGATTCCATGCTCAGTCCCTGTTCAACTCTGCAACTCCGTGAACACTGAGTAGCCCACCAGGTTCCTCTATCCATAGAGTTTTCCAAGCAAGAATATGGGAGTGGGTTGACGTTTCCTACTCCAGAGGATCTTTCTAACCCAGGAATCAAACTACTGTTTCTTGCTGTTGTAGCCACGCATTCCAGGAAACAAACTCACTCCGAAGGATAATGCAGCTCTGGAGTACAGTTTATTATACCAGCGGGCCCAAGGCAGAGTCTCCTCTTAGCCAAGGACCCCGACAAGTTTTTTGTGAAAACCTTATATGCCCTAAGTGTATATGCCCAAACCCAGCTCCCCAAATTCCCTGAAACTAGTCTGAACAAAGGAAAAGAAAGATACAATCAAAGTTAACTGGTGATTCATATGCCTTAAGCCGCTTAACAGTGGACAGTTATCAATAGGCCTGTGGTCATACCCCAATAAGCATAATAGAGTTTATGATTCTATTTGGTTACACAGATAATTAGGGTATACTTTTAGGTGAGGGAGAGTCTAGGTATGAGCCCTGGGGCTCTTCCTTTTGGGGGTCTGGTTTTCCCAGTTGGTGTGTCGTTTCCATAGATAGTGCGCATATAGCTCCACGTCCACAGTCTGGCCCAAGCTGGAGTCCTGCTTTCAAGATGGAGCCTGTTCTGTCTGTTTCCTCCTGCATTCCCCCTCTTGATGCTCTCAATTCATAGTATGAGTATCATTCATAGGGATATATTGGACCCTGGCTCTCCGACCGCCAATCTGGGAGAACGACACCAACCTTTGGGTTACAAAGTTCATAAAACATTGTAAAATAAAGGGTCCACAAAGCAGAACTATCAAGGCGACTATAACAATGGTAAATATAGTTTTCCACCAATCACCCTTCACCCAAGATAGGACTGAAGTCCAGAAAGGAACGTTTTCATTTGACATTACTTTTACCTGGTTTTTCATGTCATCTAAAGCAGCTGATACTTTGCCAGATAAATCAGGGATATATACACAACATTTAACTTTAATTATTGCACAGGTCCCTCTTTGTGCTGAAATTATGGTTAGTCCCCAAGATAATACTGGCAAGTCCTTGTAGCAGCAGTTGATTGTAGAGCTTCTCCTTCTTTTTTAAGATGATCTTCTCCTTCATCTCCTTCTTTTTAAGATGATCTTGGTTTCACGGGGCCCAGTGGGGTTCTGTTGTGTAGTCTGCATGGAGTCCTGTGGGTCTGCGTGGTATGCTCTCTTCACCCTCATGTGGTGGATCCAGGGAGTGACACCTGCAACTTTAACTGTCATAGGGCTGGTTAGAACAACAGTATATGGACCCTCTTAATGTGGGGCCAAGGAGTGCTGTTTCCATTCCTTGACTCACACCTGATCACTGGGCACAAATTTGTGAATCTGTTCCCCAAGGGGGAACTGCACCCTTTCTTGTACAAACTTAGTTACCTGATTTTTTACCTTACCCAGTTGTTTCATCTGCTGTGAAATCTCATCTCCCCTTACCTGAGGCAAATTTATTTGACACCTGTTTTATTATGGGAGGGGGCCTCTCCATACACAGTTTCGTATGGAGAATAGCCATGGGACCATGGGGTCATGGGGTCATCCTGAGTCTGAGCAGAGCCATCGGAAGCCAGTCTACCCCGGAGCAGTCAGTTTCTATGATCCACTTGGAGACTGTCTCTTTAAGTGTCCAGTTGGTTCGTTCACCATCTCAGAACTCTGGGGCCTGTATGCAGTGTGTGGTTTCCATTTGATGTTTAAAGTTGTGCTTACTTGTACTAAATCAGCTGCAAAAGCCAGGCCTTTGTCTGATTCAATGCTGGTGAGTGACTGAGTGAAGTTGCTCAGTCATTTCCGACTCTTTGCGACCCATGGACTGTAGCCCACCAGGCTCCTCTGTCCATCGGATTCTCCAGGCAAGAATACTGGAGTGGGTTGCCATTTCTTGCTGGTAGGAAATCCAAATCTGGGAACCATCTCTCTAAGCAGGCACCAGGTTACTTCTAATGCACTTTCAATCTGGGTAGGAAAAGCTTCTACCCATCCCGAGAACGTACATGCCATGACCAGCAGGTAATGGTAGTTTCGGTGAGGTTTCATTTCAGTGAGGTCCACTTCCAGGTGTTCAAAGGGTAGTGTGCCTTTCAGCTGAATCCCCAGAGGTTTCCATCCATGCCAAGAGGTAGCATTGATCTGTGAGCAGGCGGTACAGTTCTGAGATTCTGTCCTGCATAGGGAAGAGAGGTGGGGGACCAAGAAATATTTTCAAATTAGCTCTTCCAGTTTATCATGGCCTAGGTGGGTCACGTGGTGTATTTGGTTTACAGAGTGGGTGCCAGCTCCTCTGGTGCCAATAATTTGCCGCTTGTCAATTCCGACCATCCCTTTTCAGTCTCGATGGCTCCTTCTGCTTTGGCTGGTTGGTTTCAGGCTTCAGCGTATTTTGGAGAGTCCAGTGTTAGCTCAGGCAGCTCTGCCAAAATGAGAGCTCTAATAGGGGCTTCACTTGTCACCCCCAAGCCCTCAGCTGATTAGTTAGTGGTCTTATCTGCTGGTCTGTTTCCCCGAGCCTGGGAGGCATCATCTTTTGATGTCCTTGGCAGTGTATGACTGCGACCCTTCCTGGTTCCCAGACAGCATCTAATAGCGTCAGAATTTCTTTCTTATTTTTGATATCTTTTTCACTAGCTGTCGAAAGGCCTTTCTCCTTATACAGAGCCCCATGTACATGTAGTGTGGCAAAAGCATGCCTGGAGTCTGTGTAAACCTTTGTCTTCTTACCTTTTGACAGCTGGAGGGCCCGGATTCTAATCCGGATTCTAATATAGTTCGGCCCATTGAGCAGACCAGTGTGATGGCAGAGAGCTGGCCTCAACAATGGTTTCTTCCGTGACTACTGCATATCCCAGCAGTCAAGGTCTTTGTTTCACCAGCCTGATGCTATTTGTGTACAGGACCCAATCTGGGTCCGGGATTGGCTGGTCTCTCAGGAAAGGTCTGCTAGCATAAACTTCTTCCTTGCAATCATGTGAGGGCCCACCTTCTCCCACCGGAAGGAGAGTAGCCGGATTCAGAGCCTGACAAGGCTCAATAGTGACATGAGGTAATAGTCCCTGGTAGTGAGTAATCCAGGATGTCAACAGCCATTCATGAGGGTCCCCTCGTAGGAGAGTGTCGACCTCATGTGGGACTTTTACGATCAAATCTTGGCCCAAAGTCAGCTTGGTTGCCTCCCGGACCAGTAAGGCAACCGCAGCAACTGCCCGTAAGCGTCCCAGCCACCCAGTGGCAGCAGTGTCCAGCCGTTTCAGGAGGTAAGCCACGGGCCTGTCCCATGCCCCCCACAGTCTGGGTCAACACACCCAGAGCCACCTTGTCCTTTTCAGTCACTTAAAGAGTAAATGGCTTATCAAGGTCCGGCAGGCCCAAGGCGAGTGCTGATGTAATTGTGTCGGGTTTGAGTTCTGTTACCACTGGGACTTGTTTTGCATGCCTAGGGGGGTTGTCTTCTGCCTAGACCGCAGGGAATTGTTGAGTTAACTCTGTCTGTCTCTCTCTCCTGTTTAGCCAGTCCGGTTTCCCTTCCAGGAGATGATGCAACCTCCATTCATCTTGAGGGGTTACTGAGAGGGAGAGTAAATAGGTGGTTGAGCCCACTCAAAGAGTGAGTCTTTCGTGGGGGGTGGGGTGGGGGAGGGGAGGTCATTTGTGCCCCCAATTAAGATAGTAAGTCTCTTCCTAACAAAGGTACTGGGCACTTCAGTTCAGTTAAGTTCAGTGGCTCAGTCATGTCCGACTCTTTGCAACCCCATGAATTGTAGCACGCCAGGCCTCCCTGTCCATCACCACCTCCCGGAGTTCACTCAGACTCACCATCCAGTGAGTGATGCCATCCAGCCATCTCATCCTCTGTTGTCCTCTTCTCCTCCTGCCCCCAATCCCTCCCATCATCAGAGTCTTTTCCAGTGAGTCAACTCTTCGCATGAGGTAGCCAAAGTACTGGAGTTTCAGCTTTAGCATCATTCCTTCCAAAGAAATCCCAGGGCTGATCTCCTTTAGAATGGACTGGTTGGATCTCCTTGCAGTCCAAGGGACTCTCAAGAGTCTTCTCCAACACCACAGTTCAAAAGCATCAATTCTTCAGTGCTCAGCCTTCTTCACAGTCCAGCTCTTACATCCATACATGACCACAGGAAAAACCATAGCCTTTAGGGGTTTATAAAAATTCATGAGTCACTTGATGCCCCCATCTGACATTTTCGGGGCAGGCTTGAGGCACAAGGCTGCATTTATCAGCATCTGAGACCCAGCGGCCTCTGGATCTATTGGCGTAGAAAATCTATAGGCCTCGCATAGTCGTGGAACTCAGAGGGTGATTCAGTTTCCCTTTGAATCACTTCGGAAGGTTTTGCCGTATTCATAGGTTTCCAGCCCCACTCTTGAGGCCTTGTAAAACAGCAGCGATATCTCTCCAGGTGGCCCCTCCCTCCCTCTGTGTCACAGTCCCAGTTGGGCCTCTCACCAGCATGGCTGGCTCTGCCCACCACTGCAGGTTTCCAGTACCCTCAGGCGCTGTTTCTCTTCACCATTTTCTGGCCTCAGTTAGGATCCTGTGTCTTTCCTCAGTGCTGAAAAAGGAGACTAGTAGTTGGCTTTGTCATCCCGTGTAGGGCGGTGTGTTCGAAACACAGTCTCTATTAGCCTAGTCATGGCTTGTGGCTCCCCCGAGTACAGTGGAGTGTGTCTCTACTAGTTTAATATAGCCATGGAGAAAAATGGCTGGTAAAAATAGGCTACAGGGGGCTGATGGTAGTGCCCACGTGCGTCCTGAAAAGGAGGCTGTTGTAGCTCTCTGAGAGGCATCTGTAGAGGGGTTCTTTCCCCCTGCTTCTTGGCAGAACGCAGCCTCTGTCTAATTCCTGTGTTTTCTTTCCCCTTCTCATCAGTACTTACAGGAGAGGTGGATACAATCTAGGAGGTCCAGCTGAGGTGGAATCCTGGGGTCGTTGATCAGAGGTCTCCATCTCTGGGATTGGAGCCTACTGAAACGGCAGCTGTACGATCTCCAGGAGAGCTGGCAGAAAAGCAGCAGCTGCTGCAGGAGCCTCACCTGGCCCTGGATCGGCATTAAGGCAGCCTCTGGTCCTGGTGGAGCACTGGGCAGCAGGAGTGTCATCATCCAGTATGGGGGAGGGGGGAAGTCATCCTCTTCCAAATCCTGTAGAACTTCTTTTTTATCATCTTTCAATTTTCATGCCATTAATATTTTTCTCTTTCCCTTCTGGATACGGAACCTCATCCAAGGAGGATGGTCTTGAGCTAACCCTAGCCATGAGCCCATATATGGATACTGATCCAGGTGTCCCAGCTCTCATGTGGCTACTGTATAGACTGCTTCCACTATTTTTAAGTTCATGGTGTCCTCTGGTGGCCACCCCTACTTCCACAGGGGGCCATTTGACCTCACAGAGGAGTATGTGGAGGCAGTTAGGTGTCATCTTCACCCCATCAGTTCAGTTCAGTTCAGTTCAGTCACTCAGTCGTGTCCGACTCTTTGCGACCCCATGAATTGCAGCACTCCAGGCCTCCCTGTTCATCACCATCTCTCGGAGTTCACTCAGACTCACGTTCCTCGAGTCCATGATGCCATCCAGCCATCTCATCCTCTGTTGTCCCCCTTCTCCTCCTGCCCCCAATCCCTCCCACCATCACAGTCTTTTCCAATGACTCAACTCTTTGCATGAGTTGGCCAAAGTACTGGAGTTTCAGCTTTAGCATCATTCTTTTCCAAAGAAATCCCAGGGTTGATCTCCTTCAGAATGGACTGGTTGGATCTCCTTGCAGTCCAAGGGACTCTCAAGAGAATTCTCCAACACCACAGTTCAAAATCATCAATTCTTCAGCCCTCAGTGTTCTTCACAGTCCAGCTCTCACATCCACACATGACCGCAGGAAAAAACATAGCCTTGACTAGACGGACCTTAGTCGGAAAAGTAATGTCTCTGCTTTTGAATATGCTATCTAGGTTGGTCATAACTTTTCTTCGAAGGAGTAAGCGTCTTTTAATTTCATGGCTGCAGTCACCATCTGCAGTGATTTTGGAGCCCCCAAGATAAAGTCTGACACTGTTTCCACTGTTTCCCCATCTATTTCCTATGAAGTGATGGGACCGGATGCTGATATTTCCACTCAATGAAAGGAGTGGAAATTTAATTTCCACTTAAATTGCCATCCCACCTCCTTCCTAATTGGGGTAAGAAGAGCCTTACCTCCCAGATCTCAGAGGGAGAAGGGGGATTTGTGGAGACTAGCTGCCAATAGAGACCACCAGTCGGAGTTCAGAGAAAAGCAGTTTATTGGCAATTTCGGATCCGGGCCCCCACCAAGCCAATCAAAGGTGAGGAGCCCTGAACACCCGCTTTGGGAGCCTTTTATCCTATTGTGCAGGGGAGGAGGGGGACTAGGCTACTCGGCAGAGCATGATTGGTGGGCAGGCAGGTAAGGTTTATGTAACTATTGGTGACAATTTGCAGTTAGCGTTGAGTCCCTGTTTCCTAGAGCTAGATCCTGTTTCTTAGGTTGCAGAGCAAACATTGCAGTGACACACCTGGTATCCATTGTTCCCTTTAAAATTTTGGGGCTTTCCGTCCCAGTAAAGCTGACCTAGTATTCAACTCCCTGGGAAACATTTTACTTCCTTCTTCACTTTCTTCCTCCTTGAGAATTCCGGACTCCTCTCTCCTTGGGGACCCCTAGACTTCTTATCAACCTGCCTAGGAAATGACCCTCTTTCAGGATTGGCGTGTCTTCACCTGTCAGTTGGCATGGCCAAACCAGAGCACCACATGGTCCAAGACTGTTTCTTCCTTAACTTTTAAAGTCCATTCTGCCTTAGTGGGCTTTATCAGGTGCAGATGAAAACACAGATGTGTTAAATATCCCACGTCCCTGGCCATCTCCAGAAAAGCCAATTCTTACTCACTTAGGTACTCCCCTCCTTCTAGCCTGACAATTCCGAGGAGGTCAAGAATTTCACAGCAGATGGGACACCTCCTTGGGGAGGGCAGAATGTGAGCACACAAAGACCAAGTTTCTTCTTCTAACAATCCCCTGGCAATTACTTGGGAATAATTTTCCCCATGACGACATGGACACCACCTCCCATGACCTTCGCAAATTTCCTTCATAAGCCCTAACACACTCATCAACCTGTGTACCAAGCAATCACCGCCGGCCTATTCCAGGCTCCTGTGGGTCCTGCTCCTTCTAGTCCCTCCCAGAGGGGTGATCAGGCCCCCTCGTCCACCCTGCTGCGTGGGTTCCTCCTCACCTGAGCACTCAGTACCCCTGCTGCCATCCACCACCTGCTAACGTGAAAGGTCCGGGCGTTGAGAAACAGAATCCTTCCAGAAGGGCGAGGCGCCTTCCCCCTCTAGAAGATTCAAGCCACAAGGCCTTGGAGTAGTCCCAAATGGGACTTGTCTCCTCAAAGTGAGGAGTTTCCTGGCAACTCAGCAAATGCTGTAGCCACGCATTCCGGGAAACAAACTCACTCAGGAGGGCAATGCAGATAGTGGAGTGCAGTTTACTACCCAAGGCAGAGTCTCCTCTTAGCCAAAGACTCTGACCAGTTTTTGAGAAAACTTTACACAAAGGAACAAAGGAAAAGAAAGATACAATCAAAGTTAACTGTGATTCATATGCCTTAAGCCTAGGTAGTTAACAGTGGACAATTATACATGGGCCTGTGATCATACCCAATAAGCATAATAGAATTTATGATTCTATTCAGTTACACAGATGGGTGACTAGGAGAGTCTAGGTACGAGCCCTGGGGCTTTCCTTCTGGGTGTTAGGACCTAACTGGAGCCAGAACAGGCTCTAAGGGGCAGGCTAGGTCTGAGGTTTAGTCTCTAGGAAAGCTGAGGCACTGGGAACTCCCACAGGCAGTGTAGCTTGACCAATAGGAAAAATCCCTTCAGAAATCCCGTGTGTGTGGAAATCTAGCCAATTAGTAGATGCCAAGAGACCCTTGCAACCAATCCGCCCTTGCCTACTCCCTGTCTTTGTTCTAAGTCTATAAATACTGCCATAATTCAGGGCTCAGGGCCCCCTTGCCTTACTCCACTGTATTGGATGTGGCAGGGTGCCCTAACTCGAGTTAGCAATAAATAAACTCCCTTCTTGCCTTTGCATTGCCTTGGTGGATTTGTTCTCTCAGTTTATTCGGGGACTCGGACTCGGAGCATAACATTTGGGGGCTCGTCCGGGATCTCCCTTTGACTGGGCAGCACAATTCCCCTGGTAGAAGGGGGACCTCGCTAGGGGGTAAGATTTCTGAACACTGGTGTTAGCTCTGGAGAAGCCGAGCATGAGTCCTAGCCCCAATAGCGTATTGGGGGGGCCGCTGGGCGTGAGTACGGGAATAAGTCCAGTTTAAGACCGGGGTCCTGGTAATGTATCCAGGGGAGGCAACTGGCTCTGTGAACACCTTGCAGGTAAGACTAAAAGAGAGCCCAGAAAGATCTAGTGCTGGGCTGCTGGTGGCCATCCTGTGTTTGCTGTCTGTGTCTGGTCACTGTGTGTGAGTGCCAGCACCGTCTTTGTGTTCTTTCTTTGTTCCTAGAAGCTCCCAGGGCAAACGCCTCACGTCTGCAAACTTGGGACAAAGGGCTTCTACTCCTCTGACTCTTGTGACTGACCATTTCTCTGATTTTAAGTCCAGGGTGCAGAAATTGTCCCTGCTGGTGAAGAAAAGTAAGTTAGTAACTCTCTGCTCAGTTGACTGGCCCGCCCTTGACGTCAGCTGGCCACCAGAAGGCACCTTTTATTTGCCTATTGTTCGAGCGGTCAGAGAGAAAGTGCTTAGTCCCAACCCGTTGGGACACCCAGACCAAACTCCATACATCTTGGTCTGGCAGGATCTGGTGGAGGATCTGCCAGATTGGCTTAAACGTTGGCTTAAACCTTTTATCCTTTCACCTTCTAACCCCCTTCTCTCTCTTCCCCATCACAAGCCTCTTCATGTCCACAGGTGCTAATCGTGGAAACTACCCAAAAAAGGAAGATGAAAAGAGCAAAAATCAGGCAAAACCGGTGCGCCAGGAATCCTCACTGTACCCCAATCTATTAGACCTAGAGACTGAACTTTCCCTGCCCCCCCTATGTGGACCTGCATCCACCTTTGCTTCCGCAGGTTCCTCAGGTCTCGTCTGGGGGAACAAGGAGGGGCGTTGAGCCTTTGGCCCCTATCCGAGAAGGGGGCCCCACCCAAGGGACTCGGGGAAGAACCAGAGGAGTTGCCAACGTGGTGGAGAACGACTTGGAGGTCCCTTCTTCCACTGTCCAGGCGTTTTCGGTGCGGGAGGGGCTTGCCCGAGTGGAGGACGACTTGGAGGTCCCTCCCTCCGCTGTCTGGGAGTTTCCGGTGCGGGTGGGGCTTGCCTGAGCGGAGGACAGCCCAGAGGTTCCTTCCTCTGCTGTCCAGGCATTTCTGATCCGGCTTGACCTGCCCGAGTGGACAGAGAATGGACATATCAATACTGGCCCTTCTCCACCAGTGACCTATACAACTGGAAGACCCAGACCCTCTCATTTTCTGAAAAAGCTCAGGGTCTTATTGACCTTTTAGATTCTATCCTCTTCACCCATAACCCCATCTGGGATGACTGTCAACAGTTGTTTCAGGTGCTCTTTACCACGGAAGAACGTGAAAGGATCATATCAGAATCTCAGAAAAATGTACCCGGGATGGATGGGAGACCCACTATGCAGCCTAATCTGATCAATGAGGGTTTCCCTTAGTGCGGCCCCTCCTGAGATTTCGAGCGCGCAGAAGGTAGGGAGTGTCTCCGAGTGTACCGCCAGACTCTCATGGCCAGCCTCAGAGCGGCTGCCAGGAAGCCAACCAATTTGGCTAAAATCAAACTGGTTAGACAGGAGCCAGATGAGAGCCCAGCAGCTTTCCTTGAAAGATTAATGGATGCCTTCAGACAGTACAACCCTCTATACCCCCAAGCTGACGAGTCAAAGACAGCAGTAATGTTATACTTTGTAAACCAGGCGGCCCCTGATATCAGGAGAAAGTTACAGAAGATAGAGAGGCTGGGTGAACAGACCTTGCAGGATTTAGTAAGGGTGGCTGAAAGAGTTTTTAATCACAGAGAGACTCCGGAAGAGAGAGAAGAACATATTAGATGGGAAGAGAGAGAATTCAGGGCCAAAGAACAAAAAGAGTTGGCCCAGATATTTTTTGCAGGGATAGAATAGGGAAGTAATTCTCAGAAGGCAAAGAAAGTCAACTCGAAGGGTGAAGAGAGGCTGGCAAACCGAGGACTTAGGAAGGATCAATGTACATTTTGTAAGGAATTCGGACACTGGAAGGATGAGTGCCCCAAGAAAAATCTAAGAGAGAGACCTACCAAACAGGAGAGGTCCTCAACGTCCTCTACGGGGGCCCATATCCTCTATGCAGGAGAGTATAGCGACTAGGGAGGTCAGGGCCCAGCACCCCTCCGGGAGTCCTGGGTAACTGTAAGTGTGGAGGTGAAACCAGTTGGCTTCATAGTAGATACAGGAGCCCAATACTCAGTTCTAAATCAGAAAGATGGACCAATGTCCAAAAGACCAGCTGGGTACAAGGAGCCACTGGGACTAAACGATATGGATGGACCACAAAATGACACATGAACTTGGGGGCCCAGCAGGTGACCCATTCCTTTCTTGTGATACCCGAATGCCCAGCGCCCCTGTTGGGAAGAGACTTGCTATCTAAGGTCAATGCTCAAATTCACTTTGACCACGGACAGATATTGGTTCTAGATGGGACCGGACATCCTATACATGTTCTGTCTCTAGCATTGAGGGACGAATATAGACTGTACTCACCAGAGGCCCCTACAGCTATAGACCCTGCTGTGCAACAATGGATTCAAAGATACCCCCTGGCCTGGGCAGAAGTAACGGGAGTGGGTCTAGCCAAACAAAGACCTCCCATTGTCGTTGAACTGAAGGCCAACGCTCTTCCTGTGAGGGTAAGAGAGTATCCCATGAGCCAAGAGGCCTGGCAAGGAATTACCCCACACATACAGCGCCTCCTGGAGGCAGGGATTCTCAAAAGTGCCAGTCCCCAAGGAATACTCCCTATTGCCAGCAAAAAGCCCGGGGAACTGACTTCAGACCAGTCCAAGATCTACGAGAAGTCGACAAACGGGTGAGTGACATTCATCCCACCATTCCTAACCCTTATACTCTACTAAGCAGCCTGTCTCCAGATTATGTTTGGTATACTGTCTTGGACTTGAAAGATGCCTTTTTCAGTTTGCCCCTGGCCCCCACGAGCCAAGAGATCTTTGCATCGAATGGATAGAAGAAGATAATCAGACTCCTGGAAAGCTGACTTGGACTCGACTACCACAAGATTTCAAAAATTCGCCAACACTGTTTAATGAGGCTCTAGGTGAAGACCTCCGTGAGTATCGAAAGTGGGGTTGATCACCCCACCATTGTTCTATTACAATATGTTGATGATCTTATGCTAGCAGCAACTACAGAGGAAGCATGCCTAGAGGCAACAGGCGACCTCCTTCAAATTTTGGGGACTTTGGGGTACTGGGCCAGTGCAAGAAAGGCCCAGATTGCTAAGCAGGAGGTCGTGTACCTAGGGTACAAGATAAAACAAGGGCAAAGATGGCTAACGCAAGCCATGAAAGAGACTATATTGCAGATCCCTGAGCCTGTAACTCCCAGACAAGTGAGAGAGTTTCTGGGGACTGTTGGGTATTGCCGGTTATGGATCCTGGGGTTTGCTGAAAAGCTCACCCACTATACGAAGGGAGCAGGGAGAGTAAGAGCTGGGAATGGACGGGGCCGATGAAGAGGGCTTTTCAAGAACTCAGGCGAGCCCTGTTGGAGGCCCCAGCCCTTGCTCTCCCTGACCCGTCTAAACCCTTTCAATTGTTTGTAGATGAGAAACGGGGAGTAGGAAAGGGGTTTTAACACAGAAGTGGGGGCCGTGGAGGCGACCAGTGGCCTGCCTCTCCAAGCGGCTAGGACCCCGTGGCCGCCGGATGGCCGCCTGGCCTTCGAATCATTGCCGCCCCTGCCCTCCTGGTCCATGACGCCAATAAACTGACTATGGACAGCGACTCCTGGTCCACACTCCCCGTGCCAGCGAAGGAGTTTTAAAGCAGCCACAGGGTAAGTGGATTTCTAATGCCCGCTTGACAGACTATCAGGCTTTGCTGCTTGACACCCCACGGATACACTTCCAGACGCCCTGCTTCCTGAACCCGGCTACTCTTTTACCCAACCCGGAGGAAGATCGCCCCCTTCATGACTGTGGTGAGATACTGGCTGAGGCTACAGCAGTACGAAAAGACCTAACAGATGTGCCTTTAAATAACAGTGAACAGATACGGTTTACAGACGGAAGCAGTTTTATTAAGGATGGACAGAGAAGGGCAGGGGCCGCGATAGTTGATGACTCTGGGCAGACAATATGGGCGGAAGCCCTTCCCGCAGATACCTCCGCACAGAAGGTGGAATTGATTGCCTTGATACAGGCCCTGGAGAGGGCCAAAGGAAAAAGAATGACCATTTTCACTGACAGCCGGTATGCATTTGGTACTGTGCACATTCAGGGCCCAATATATAAAGAGCGGGGGGTTTTGACAGCTGAAGGGAAGGAAGTTAAGAATCTGCCTGAGATCCGTAGACTCCTGGAGGCCGTCCAGCTGCCTCGAGCGGTGTCAATAGTGCATGTCCGTGGACATCAAAAGGAGGGGACCCCAGGGCACGGGGCAACCGGGCCGCCGACACGGCAGCTCGGGAAGCGGCCAATAAAGACTATACCGCCCCCATACTGACAGTAGGACTACCACCCCCGGGGATGGGGACCTTACCCCCGGTCCCTGAGTATTCCTCATCTGATCTTGCCTGGATTTGAGAGAATGCCGACCTTCAAGAGAGCGAAGATGGATGGTACCGAGACCCAGATGACTACTTAATGCTTCCTGCCAACTTGGGTCGACACTTGTGTGAACATCTACACCTGACCACCTACCTAGGAAAAAGAAGACTCTAATGCTTCTCCAGCACGTCTGAGGTTTCCTCGACAACAGATGACTGTGCGAGACATAGTCCAAGCCTGCAAAGCATGCCAGCTGATAAGGCCAGGAAAAGGACAACATGCAGGAACGAGGTACCAGGGAGAAAGACCAGGGCAGCATTGGGAGATAGATTTTACAGAGGTAAGGCCAGGCAAGTATGGATACCGTTATCTGCTAGTCATGGTGGATACTTTCTCAGGGTGGGTAGAGGCCTTCCCTACTAAAGGGGAAACAGCTATGATAGTGGCCAAGAAGATCCTAGAAGACGTAGTACCTAGGTTTGGACTGCTGGTGACCATTGGCTCTGACAATGGGCCTGCTTTTGTGAGCCAGATTGTTCAGGGGCTGGCCCTAGCCCTGGGGACCAAATGGAACTTACACTGTGAGTACAGCCCCTAGAGCTCAGGGCAGGTTGAGAGGATGAATCGGACCCCAAAAGAAACTTTGGCAAAGTTGGCAATAGAGACTGGCGGGGACTGGGTGACCCTCCTTCCCTTCGCCCTCTTCCGTGCACGTAACACCCCCTACAAGCTTAACTTGACCCCTTTTGAAGTTATGTACGGAAGACCCCCTCCCGTGTGCCCTATTCTCGAGGGAAAGAAACAACCTTCCCCGAGTTTAGGGCGGCTCCGAGAGGATCTGATGGCATTGAGCAAGGTACATACTCACGTCTGGAAATTGGTCCGGGAAATACACGAGGGCCAAGACAAGGGAGCCATCCCTTAGCATAATATCAGCCCTGGAGATTGGGTGTGGGTTAAGCAGCACCATTCTAAGGCACTAGAACCTAAGTGGAAGGGTCCTTATGTTGTGCTTCTTACCACTCCCACTGCCCTCGAGGTAGACGGCATTGGACCTTGGGTGCATTGTAATCACGTGCGCCGAGCGACTCCTGAAGAGCAACAACAGGCGCAGGCAGAATGGAAGGTAGCTGTCCATCCATCAAATCCTCTCAAGCTGAAGCTCAGCCGTCAAAATACTTCTGGTGAGTCATCATCACCATCGTAAGACTGACGGTCCAGTCCACATCCTGCCATGGCAACTCTAATCCGCATCAACCCTTCCAAATCACCTGGATCATAAAGAATGGAGAAACCTATGAAGAATTAAACCGGACCACCGCTATCCATCCCCTGAACACCTGGTGGCCTGATCTGTATTTCTCTTTACAGCAGTTGACGGAGTTGACGGAGACTCTGTGGGCCACCAGCCCTTACCTCCGACGGACAGGCTTCTATGCATGCCCCGGACACCAAAGGGACAAGATAAAGACCTGTGGAGGAGTGGTGAGCCGGTTTTGCAAGGCTTGGAGCTGTGTAACATCAAATGATGGATGGTGGAGGTGGTCAGTGACTGTACCTGACGACCTGATTAACCTGACCTTTGCGGATCCCAGCCATGAGAAGCCAGACGGGTGTCAAGAATGTGATAAGGTCAAGGTTTCCTTCACTGAACGGGGAAAGAAAGACAGGAGGTGGATTTCAGGACTGAATTGGGGAATCCAAGTTTACTTGACCTTGGGCCTGAGCATGATACTCTTCATTCAGCAGGTTGTAGCACCCGTTCAGACCCAAGCGGTGGGTCCTAATCAGGCCGAGGGCGGAGGACGGGGCTCTGCCGACCCAGAGCGTGGCTAGGCCATTCTTACTTTAGCAACTGACTCCTATAACACCTCACTTGATGTTTCATACCTACTGGGGACACCGGGAGGCCTCGTCCCCACTACCAAGGCCCCAGAAGGACAAGACCCTTTATGGTCCCTGGTTAGAGAAATTTATGCTGCCCTGAACTACTCCAGTCCAAACACAACCCAGTCCTGTTGGCTCTGCTATACTCTTCACTCTCCCTTTTATGAGGCAGTAGACCTAAATGTATCTTACAACCTATCCACCAGCCAAAACACCCCTCAGTGTCAATGAGGAGAACGTAAGGTCAGGCTCACTATGAGAGAAGTATGGGGGAAGGGACTTTGCCTCCGTGCCGTTCCTCCTGAAAAAATCCCCTTGTGTGCCCAAACTGCTAATCTCACCAGACTTAATGCAACAACATGGGTTGTGCTTGAGGCAGGGGGCTGGTGGGTTTGTTCCCATACCGGGCTGACACCTTGCTTACACACTTCCGTTTTCAACCAGAATAGGGAATTCTGTGTTCTAGTGGTGGTGATGCCCAAAATCCTGTATCATTCCGAGGAAGTAATGTACAATTTTGGGATAGAGAAGCCCAGTCTCCCTGGTACAAGAGAGAACCTGTCACAGCCATCACCTTGGCGACCCTATTCACCCTTGGAGTAGCAGGAGCAGGTACAGGGATCGCCTCTCTGTCTACGCAAACTCAGGGCTTTGCCTCCTTGAGAGCAGCTACTGACGAGGATATCAGCTGCATAGAAAAGTCCATGATGGCCCTGGAAAAGTCTTTAACTTCCCTATCTGAGGTGGTGCTGCAAAATAGGAGAGGGCTGGACCTAGTTTTCCTACAGCAGGGAGGATTGTGCGCAGCCCTAAAAGAAGAATGTTGTTTCTATGCTGATCATACTGGGGTGGTGAGAGAGTCCATGGCGAAAGTAAGAGAGAGGCTAGCTCAGAGGAAGAGGGAGCAAGAAGCCCAGCAGGGATGGTTTGAATCCTGATTCCATAAATCTCCTTGGTTGACCACCCTACTCTCCTCCCTAATGGGGCCACTCATTATCCTCCTAATACTCCTCACCTTTGGGCCCTACATTATTAATAAGCTGGTGACCTTCATTAGAGAACGGGTTCACTCTGTACAACTAGTTGTGTTGAGGCAGCAATACCACGCCTTGCCTAGGGATATAGAGGAGGATTCCTCTATGTAGCTGAAGGCAGGGGGGGGATGTTAGGACCTAACTGGAGCCAGAACAGGCTCTAAGGGGCAGGCTAGGTCTGAGGTTTAGCCTATAGGAAAGCTGAGGCACTGGGAACTCCCACAGGTGGTGTAGCTTGACCAATAGGAAAAAATCCCCTGAGAAAGCCCGTGCATGTGGAAATCTAGCCAATTAGTAGATGCCAAGAGACCCTTGCAACCAATCCACCCTTGCCTACTCCCTGTCTTTGTTCTAAGTCTATAAATACTGCTGTAATTCAGGGCTCGGGGCCCCTTGCCTTACTCCACTGTATTGGATGTGGCAGGGTGCCCTAACTCGAGTTAGCAATAAATAAACTCCCTTCTTGCCTTTACATTGCCGTGGTGGATTTGTTCTCTCAGTTTATTCGGGGACTCGGACTCGGAGCATAACACTGGGGGTCCGGTTTTTCCAGCTGATGTGTCATTTCCATAGATGCTGGGCATATAGCTCCAAGTCCACAGTCCTGCCCAAGATGGAGTCCTGCTTTCAAGATGGAGCCTGTTCTGTCTGTTTCCTCCTGCAGTGGCAGCCAGATTATTTACCACTCTCCACCTGGGAAGCACTGTCATCTAATCAGGAGTTAAATACTGGGGAGTCTATCCATCCTGTCCAATTCTACTTGTACCATGCTGGTACAAGCTCTTCTCTTAATACTCCTTGTGTGCCTGCTAAGTTGCTTCAGTCATGTCCAACTCTTTGCAACTCTATGGACTGTAGCCCTCCAGGTGAAAGGTTATTGCTGAACCATGAAAGACTCCGGGATTCTTGGCCTCCGGAGGAGAAGAATTCAAACCAGGGCCACAGGCTTGATTGTGCAGGGCTTTTGTGTAACAAATTTATATTAAAGTATAAAAGAGATAGAGAAAGCTCTGACATAGGCATCAGAAGGGGGCAGAAAGAGTGCCCCCTGCTAGTCTTTAGCCAAATGTTATATAGCTATTGCTGCTGCTGCTGCTAAGTCGCTTCAGTCATGTCCGACTCTGTGAGGCCCCAGAGATGGCAGCCCATTAGGCTCCTGCATCCCTGGGATTCTGCAGGCAAGAACACTGGGGTGGGTTGCCATTTCCTTCTCCAATGAATGAAAGTGAAAAGTGAAAGCGAAGTCACTCAGTCATGTCTGACTCCTAGCAACCCCATGGACTGCAGCCCACCAGGCTCCTCTGTCCATTTACCAGGCAAGAGTACTGGAGTGGGCTGCCTAGCAGTCTGATAATTGGAGAAAGAAAATGTGTCAAAACTCAGAGAATGGCACCAGGCCCCTCACCCACAACATGCATTCTGAGATAATATTGGCATCAGGTGAGTCATCCCAGGCCATAACACGATTGACAGAAATCTTGAAGATAGGCAGATTTCCATACAAATATAGTTTCGTTAACGTAGATTAAGAGAACAATGTATAACATACTGGTTTGTCAAGTTGGTTCTGAGCTTTTCACCTACTTGAAGACAGAGTCTAGGGTAAATGCATAGTACGTTAACATAGCCTAAGACAAACATTTCCATAAGAAAAATACATTGGTTAGCTCAAGGTTTGAGAAAAGTTAAGTTCAGGTGGAACCAAGTGTCATTATGGCAATACAGAATTTTAAGAGAAACTCTTTTTAAATTAGTAAGGAGTTGGTGATGGACAGGGAGGCCTCGTGTGCTGTGGTTCATGGGGTTGCAAAGAGTTGGACACGACTGGGCGACTAAACTGAACTGAACTGGAGAAGGGGAAAAATATAACACTAGTTTGTTTCCTCCTGCCACTTAAGAGAGATTAAAAATGTCTGACACTTGCAGCCTAGTTCCTCCATTTGGAGACCCCTGTCCTTTCTTCCTAACTCTGTCACAGGCTTTTCTATCCATAGGTGTCTCCAAGCAAGAATACTGGAGTGGCTTACCATGCCCACCTCCAGGAGATCTTCCTGACTCTGGGATCGAACCCACATCTCGTGTCT
The DNA here is from genome assembly GCA_917880005.1 of Nanger dama. NCBI lineage: Eukaryota > Metazoa > Chordata > Mammalia > Artiodactyla > Bovidae > Nanger > Nanger dama. The sequence continues at coordinate 8,778,791 of CAKJTW010000035.1, forward strand.
TTTGCACTGACAGGGCTTTTTTTTTTTTTTTTTTTAAACACTAGTGGTAGTTTACAGTGGTTGGAGTCGAGTTTGTGGTCTCTGAAGGAGAAAATTTCACTCCTGAGGCAAAGACACAGTCTCAGTCTTTTATGCAGCAAAGTTTTATTAAAGTGAAAAGATAGAAAAATCCTCCAGCAAAAGGCCCTGGAAGCGGCTAGGGCATTATATACTTTTCAACTGGCTGCAGAGAATAGATAAAAAGAACACTTCAAGACTGCAAGTTCCACTGGACCCTTTCCCAAGCCACACATCCTGAAATAACTTCAGTACAAGATTAGCTAGAAGGAACATGTTCTATGCAACATGTTTCTGGGGGAGATAGATTGTTGCAGAGGAACAGGTTCCCGAGCAAGATTTGTTACAATTATAATCATTAATATAGTGTCTAAGAAAATCACTTCCTTGAGTAAGACTGTGTTATCATTAGCTCCTAAAGAAAGGCCAGTTCTTGAGCAAGATACATTTTTGCACAAAGCTTAAGGAAATCTTGAGTGAGAAATTTCACCTACTCTGTAAAGGCCCCTGGACTGCCTAAGTTTCAACTCTCTCACTAGGACCACTTGGGAAGCTCCCTTAATACTCCAGTAGTTGCCTAAGCTACTTTACCACCAAAAAAACTGCCACTTACAGTATACTTAAGGTAAATTATGTAATGTTTCCCCTGACATCAAGAATGAAATAAGGACATATTTGCTGATACCACTTGTTTTAAATGTGGCTTTGGATGCTTTAACCAACACAGCAAAAGGGGAAAAGAAAAGGCATATGAATTGGGCAGGAAGACATGACAGTCCTCATTCACAAATGGCATACTCATGCATATTGGAAACCTAAAAGAACGGGAAACTATGTTTAATAAGGTCACTGAACACAGTGTCTAAAAGATTCAGTTGTGTACCTTTATTCCAGAAAATAAATAGAAAATGACATTAAAATAGATGATTATAATAGCACCAACAGTCATCAAATACCTCATAAGAAACCAATCAAAATGTTAGGTAGGTAGAATAGGAAATGGAGTCCAAAATGGTGGTGGCTAAAAAACAAGGAAGGTCAAAGGAAGGTCCGAGGACCAGAGTGAAGACTGCAGGTGGAACAAACAGCACTCCTGGCTAAGCCCAATTTGCATTGGGCGGGCCCAGGTGGAAGAAAACATATAAAAGGAAGAGCCAAAGTGCTCTCTCCCTCTCTTCTTCCTCTCCCACGTGCATGCGCTCTTTCTCTCTCCCTCTCTGTCTTTCTCTCCTGCATGTGTGCGCGCACTCTTTGTCTCTCTCTCTCTCTCTCCCACACACTCTTTCTCTCTCTCTCTCTCCCATTCTCCTGCTATCTTCTAAATAAAATAGAGCTGTAACACTGATTTGCCTAAGAGCTGCAACACAGTTTGACCAAGACCTGAGAGCTGTGACACACTGAGGGCTCTAATGTCCGTTGCTCTAAATCTTTGTTGTAATGAGACAAAGAACCGGGGAACATACACTCGCGTGACAAAAAGATGATACAAAACATTATTGACTACAAAAAAAATTACTGACAAATTAAAATAAGCTCTAAATAAATGCCAGTTAATATACCATGTTCATGGATTGCTAATGTTAAGTAGTTAGAATAGGAAAATGGAGTCCAGAATGTTGGTGGCTAAAAGACAAGGATGGAAAAAGCCCAGGAAAATAGGACAAAAATAGAACAAAGGAAGGTCCCAGGACCAGAGTGAGGACCTCAGGCAGAACAGACAACACTCCTGGCTAGCCCAATTTACATAGGGCAGGCCCTGGGGCAGGGAGTGGGGGTGGGGGTGGGGGCGAGCGGAAGCATATAAAAAGAGGAGCCAAAGGGCTGGGGTCTCTCTCTCCCGAGTGCGTATGCTCTCTCTCTCTCTTCTCTTCGTGTCTTTTGGGTTGGCATGCCCTCACACCTGTATTTTCCTTTTATTTTCTAAATAAAACCGAGCAGTAACACAGAGCTAAAACACTGATCTGTCCGGGAGCTATAAAACGGTCTATCTGAGAGCTGTGACACACCAAGGGCATTAACATCCATTGCTTCAAATTTTTGTTGTGACGAGACAGAACCAAGGAAATTACACACTCCCCTGACACTAAGATGCCATTTCTCCCCAAACTGATCTTTAGATTCTATGAAATTTAATACAATGTCCCAGGTAATTTTTGAGTGGAAATCAAAAAGCAGTTTCTAAAATCTATATGGAAATTCAAAGGCTGAGAATAGCCAAGGAAATTTTGAAGAAGAATAAAGCTGGAATTCTTACAACTAGCAACTATCAAGATGTATTACAAAGTTGTAGTTACTGTCAACTATTGAGATGGAGAAAAGACTCTTGAGAGTCCCTTGGATGCCAAGGAGATCAAACCAGTCAATCCTAAGGGAAAGCAGCCCTGATCCTGAAGCTCCAACACTTTGGCCATCTGATGTAAACAGCCAACTCATTGGAAAAGACCCTGATACTCAGAAAGATTGAGGGTAGGAATAGAACATGGCGACAGAGGATGAGATGGTTGGATGGCATCACTGACTCAATGGACATGAGTTTGTGCAAACTCCAGGGGATGGTGAAGGACAGGAAAGGCTGGAGGGCTGCAGTCCGTGGGGTTACCAAAAGTCGGACCTGACTTAGTGACTGAACACCAACAGCTGAGGACCATCTCTGAGGATTTTCTTCTTCATCCCAATTCCTGCTGTCATTCTCAAGTGATGGTAAGAAACACCTGGACGATGTGCCAGCTAGGCTCACCTTTCTTTGACTTTCAACTCCTGTTACTTTCCTTTCTGTTTCACACATGCTACCTCTTTGATGGTCACAGTTTAGTTCTTTACATCACCAGAACCTTAATATCTTCCTTTCTGACTGGAACTTTTTCCTACCACACCTGCTCTTTAGCTTCTTCTGGGTATCCAGCCGCTTGAGTCCTCCACTTTATGCACGTTATCAGTATCCTTCTATCCTCATCGTGTACAGAATAGACATCAGGATCTGTAGCTTGAGGGACTTTACTTTTAGCTCATCTCTCAGGGCTAAGAATAGCTCTCAGAATAACTTTTATTTTCAGAGCTTTCAGCTCTCACTCTTAGCTCTATAGCTCACTTTTCTATGAGCCCAAACAACCCTTCAGTCATGAGTGTCATGACTACCTTCTATCCTGAGGCTTCTGGATAAAAGCTGCCTATTTTTGAAAATATAAAATGAATGCAAGCTCATAAACTCTAGTGTCAGTTGAACTACAGAGCACTATTCATCAACCTAATTTCCTCTTTAAAAAAAAAATTCAGTCTCTATAAAACGAAAGAGTTATTCCACACTTTTGCCAATCTCCTTGGATCTAGTCATCTCCAAACTTCCTTCTAAGAACACGGCATCATATCTTACTGGGGAAATTGATACAAGGACTTCCTTTCAATTTCTGATCCTACTCTACATCTATCCATATCATAAGACACATTTCTTTTCTTTTAAAATCTATACCTATACTTCACTTTTGTCTTCTTTTAAAAATTTTTGGCTGTGCTGTGTGGCATGTAGAATCTTAGTTTCCCAACCAGGGATCAAACCCATATCCCCTGCATTGAAAGGGTAGAGTCTTAAGCACTGGACCACTAAGGAAATTCCTTATTCTAGCCTTCTTATATTTGGTTTCATGGTCTGATTTGACATTTCGGTTTGGAATCAAATCCTACATTTGTTCTCAAGCCCATCTCCTCTCATTCCCACTAAGGTTTTGCTTTATGAATTACCTCGTTCTCCAATCTATCTTCAATTTCTTTCTTTGTTTCTTTCACCTTACCTTAAGCATTTAAGAGACCATCTTGTCTTCTCCAAAAATTCCATTAATCTGTCATTATTTTCTAACTAATGTTAAGCTGGAGCATAGGTTTAATAGAGCTAGGATTTAACTGTCTCCAGATGACACACTAACAAAGATAGCCCAGTCACCTCTGACATATAATGGGGTATAAATAATAACTATCTTGAGGTATTACTGTTAGCATTAAATGAGATACCACACTATGTATGGTAGGTGTTGAACAAATATTAGTTTCCTTTTCTTTCCATCCTTTCTAGTTCCTAAGTGTAGGGGCTGTGTCTAAATCATTTTTGTGTCTCTACTGTATAAATCACTTTTTTATATCTAATTACTTTATCTAGACAATATCTAATTCCTGAAAATGAGGCAATGAGGGGAGGAACAAACTCTTAAAATTATCTTATTTTAGTTTTATTTAGAATTCAGTTCACTCAGTTCAGTCACTCAGTAGTGTCCAACTCTTTGTGACCCCATGTACTGCAACATGCCAGGCTTCCCTGTCCATCACCAACTCCCAGGGCTTGCCCAAACTCATGTCCATTGAGTCAGTGATGCCATCCAACCGTCTCATCCTCTGTCGTCCCCTTCTCCTTCCACCTTCAATCTTTCCCAGCATCAGAGTCTTTTCCATTGAGTCTGTTCTTCGTGTCAGGTGGACAAAGTATTGGAGTTTCAGTTTCAGCATCAGTACTTCAAATGAACACTCAGGATTGATCTCCTTTAGAAGGGACTGGCTGGATCTCCTTGCAGTCCAAGGGACTCTCAAGAGTCTTCTCCAACACCACAGTTCAAAAGCATCAATTCTTCAGCACTCAGCTTTCTTCACAGTCCAACTCGCACATCCATGCATGACTACTGGAAAAATCATAGCCTTGACTAGATGGACCTTTGGTGACAAAGTAATATCTCTGCTTTTCAATATACTATCTAGATTGGTCATAACTTTCCTTCCAAGGAGTAAGCATCTTTTAATTTCATGGCTGCAGTCACCATCTGCAGTGATTTTGGAGCCCAGAAAAATAAAGTCTGATACTGTTTCCACTGATTCCCCATCTATTTCCCATGAAGTAATGGGACCAGATGCCATGATCTTCATTTTCTGAATGTTGAGCTTTAAGCCAACTTTTTCACTCTCCACTTTCACTTTCATCAAGAGGCTCTTTAGTTCTTCTTCACTTTCTGCCATAAGGGTGGTGTCATCTGCATATCTGAGGTTATTGATATTTCTCCTGGCAGTCTTGATTCCAGCTTGTGCTTCTTCCAGTCCAGCGTTTCTCATGATGTACTCTGCATAGAAGTTAAATAAGTAGGGTGACAGTATATAGCCTTGACGTACTCTTTTTCCTATTTGGAACCAGTCTGTTGTTCCATGTCCAGTTCTAACTGTTGCTTCCTGACCTGCATAGAGGTTTCTCAAGAGGCAGGTCAGATGGTCTGGTATTCCCATCTCTTTCAGAATTTTCCACAGTTTATTGTGATCCACACAGTCAAAGGCTTTGGCATAGGCAATAAAGCAGAAATAGATGTTTTTCTGAAACTCTCTTGCTTTTTCAATGATCCAGTGGATGTTGGCAATTCGATCTCTGGTTCCTCTGCCTTTTCTAAAACCAGCTTGAACACCTGGAAGTTCACGGTTCATGTAGTGCTGAAGCCTGGCTTGGAGTATTTTGAGCATTACTTTACTAATGTGTGAAATGAGTGCAACTGTGCGGTAGTTTGAGCATTCTTTGGCATTGCCTTTCTTTGGGATTGGAATGAAAACGGACCTTTTCCAGTCCTGTGGCCACTGCTGAGTTTTCCAAATTCGCTGGCATATTGAGTTCAGCGCTTTCACACCATCATCTTTCAGGATTTGAAACAGCTCAACTGGAATGCCATCACGTCCACTAGCTTTGTTCGTAGTGATGCTTTCTAAGGCCCACTTGACTTCACATCCCAGGATGTCTGCCTCTAGGTGAGTGATCACATCGTGATTATCTGGGTCATGAAGATCTTTTTGTACAGTTCTTCTGTGTATCTTGCCACTTCTTCTTAATACTTCTGCTTCTGTTAGGTCCATACCTTTTCTGTCCTTTATTGAGCCCATCTTTGCATGAAATGTTCCCTTGATGTCTCTAATATTCTTGAAGAGAACTCTAGTCTTTCCCATTCTGTTGTTTTCCTCTATTTCTTTGCATTGATCGCTGAGGAAGGCTTTCTTATCTCTCCTCGCTATTCTTTGCAACTCTGCATTCAGATGCTTGTATTTTTCCTTTTCTCCTTTGCTTTTCGCTTCTCTTCTTTTCACAGCTATTTGTAAGGCCTCCTCAGACAGTCATTGTGCTTTTTTGCATTTCTTTTCCATGGGGATGGTCTTGATTTCTATCTCCTGTACAGTGTCACGAACCTCTGTCCATAGTTTATCAGGCATTCTGTCTGTCAGATCTAGTCCCTTAAATCTATTTCTCACTTCCACTGTATAATCATAAAGGATTTGATTTAGGTCATACCTGAATGGTCTAGTGGTTTTCCCTACTTTCTTCAATTTAAATCTGAATTTGGCAATAAGGAGTTCATGATCTGAGCGACAGTCAGCTCCCAGTCTTGTTTTTGCTGACTGTATAGAGCTTCTCCATCTTTGTCTGCAAAGAATATAATCAATCTGATTTTGATGTCCAGGTGGTGGACATCACCACCTGGTGATGTCCATGTGTGGTAGAGTCTTCTCTTGTGTTGTTGGAAGAGAGTGTTTGTTATGACCAGTGCGTTCTCTTGACAAAACTATAATAGCCTTTGCCTTACTTCATTCCAAACTCCAAGGCCAAATTTGCCTGTTACTCCAGGTGTTTCTTGACTTCCTACTTTTGCATTCCAGTCTTCTATAATGAAAAGGACATCTTGTTTGGGTGTTAATTCTGAAAGGTCTTGTAGGTCTTCATAGAACCATTCAACTTCAGCTTCTTCAGCATTACTGGTTGGGGCATAGGCTTGGATTACTGTGATATTGAATGGTTTGCCTTGGAAACGAACAGAGATCATTCTGTCGTTTTTGAGATTGCATCCAAGTAGTACTGCATTTTGGACTCTTTTGTTGACCATGATGGCTACTCCATTTCTAAGGGATTCCTGCCTGCAGTAGTAGATATAAATGGTCATCTGAGTTAAATTCACCCATTCCAGTCCATTTTAGTTCGCTGATTCCTAGAATGTTGACGTTCACTCTTGCCATCTCCTGTTTGACCACTTCCAGTTTGCCTTGATTCATGGACCTGACATTCCAGGTTCCTATTGCTCTTTACAGCATTGGACCTTGCTTCTTTCACCAGTCACATCCACAGCTGGGTATTGTTTTTGCTTTGGCTCCATCCCTTCATTTTTCTGGAGTTATTTCTCCACTGATCTCCAGTAGCATATTGGGCACCTACCAACCCAGGGACTTCCTCTTTCAGTATCCTATCATTTTGCCTTTTATACTGTTCATGGGTTTCTCAAGGCAAGAATACTGAAGTGGTTGTCATTCCCTTCTCCAGTGAACCACATTCTGTAACCGTTTCTATTGTTTCCCCATCTCTTTGCCATGAAGTGACAGGACTGGATGCTATGAACGTAGTTTCCTAAATGTTGAGCTTTAAGCCAACTTTTTCACTCTCCACTTTCACTTTCATCAAAAGGCTCACTAATTTACAAATTAGTGAGTTTAATATTGTGATATCTGATTCATGACTAAGTTTAGAAAATGAAGCTAGATCACACCCTGTGACTGTTTGGATATATGTATGCCTCAGTATGTGTCTTCGTCTTTGGATAATGTTGCTGGGGGTTAATTTGTAAATGAGCTTTAATCTAATTGGCCTAAAAAAAAAGTAAGCACTTACAAATGAAACAATTATAAATACAAGAGAAATTAAGCAATTATGTATTACTGAAGTCATAATTAATGATTTTCAGGTTCACATGAACTGGGAAATGTTCAGTATTAAATTAATACCTGGTATTAATGTTTGTTGATCTAATTATTATAGACATGTCTAAGAGTCATTAATATTAAGCATAATATTTTCATTCTGCCTAGGTTTAATATAAGCTAAATAAAATCTTGTTATATCTGTTACAAATTTGTCAGCAAGGAAACTTTCGATGTGAAGAAATGTTTAAGGAAAGAAAATGTAAATGAGACAAGAGTTGTTAGATAAACTCTGTTAAGAATAATTATGCTTTAGCTTCTGTGGCCTTAGTGGTTGGGGTATAGACTTGATTTACTGTAATATTGAATGGTTTGCCTTAGAAATGAACTGAGACCACTGTTTCCTTTTTTGAAATTGCAACCAAGTTGCCCCTTTTCGCCTCATTAAAAGTGATCTGTTCCTATAAAGTGCCGGTCTGGTTCTTTTATCCGAACCTAGCCTTCTCTAACTCCCTTACCCTACCACCACAGTCCATGGGGATGCCAAAGAGTCAGAGAGGACTTAGCAGCTAAATTACACGTGTATCCATGCCATGCATTTCTGCAACCTTCAGACTTTGCTGGCACAGTAAGTCGTGCACTCAGAGGGACAGATGAACCTCCATTAAAGACCCTATTAAAACAACAACAATGGGGAAAACAAAGGCAATTAGAGCACAAAAAGCGCAGGCGAGGCCTGCGCTCCAACCCGGGGGCGGGGAGCCCCAGCCGCCCAGGCGGGTCGGCTCCCTGGGCAGCCAGGCCTGCCAACTCGGGGCTCTCTGACCCGCCTCCCTTCGCGCGCGCATTTCCGGCCAGACCTGGGGAGGCCAGACATGGCGGTGCTAAGCCAGCTTCTCTTTTCTTGGGGCCGCGGTCCCCGGCGGGTAAGGCAGCTCCGAAAGGGCCGAGCGTGTCTCCTGCAAAAGCCCCGTCCAGGGGCGCGCGGAGCGCAGACGCGGCGTCCCGGGCGCGGGGAGGAGCGCCGTGGGCCCCGCGGTCCCCGTGCGTGGAGCGAGGCGCGGGGGGTCCGGCAGACGCGGGGCCGGGCCAGGGGGCTGCGGCTTCCCGGGACTGGGATGAGCGGGGCGGTCACGTCCAAGCTGCCCTCGGGAGAAGCCCTGGGGGACGTTCGGGCCCGTGTGGAGGGGCACGTTGAGCGCCTGCGTGGTTCTCACAAGTTGCACATTCTTGTGAGTTTCCAGTGAAAGTCGGGCTTCCCTGTGGCTCAGTAGGTGAAGAATCCGCCTGCAATGCGGGAGACCTGGTTTCAATCCCTGGCTTGCGAAGATCCCCTGGAGAAGGGAAAGGCTACCCACTGCAGGATTCTGGCCTGGAGAATTCCATGGACTATATAGTCCATGAGGTCGCAAACAGTCCAAGTTCCATGTAAATAGAGAGAAGGACCCTGCACACACCTGCCGGCCTGGTGACGAGGGGGAGAGGGAGGGGGTGGGGAGCGGGGCCCAGAGGAAACACTGGCCTTAGTTGGAGTCCGTTTTTTAAATGAAGAAATTCGTTCACCTGTTTGTTGTTCAAAGATTAATACCAGCCTGGCGCGCCTGAGTGCTGAGTCACGTTGGACTCGTTGCGAGCCCCCTGGACCGTGGCCTTCCAGGCGCCTCTGTCCAGGGAATTTTCCAGGCTCTTGCCTGAGTGGGTTGCCATTTCCTACTCCAGGGGTCTTCCCCATCTGCGGAGCACAACTCGCCTCTCTCTACGCCTTTGCCTCCTTCATCGGCAGGTAGATTCTTGACCTCTGCACTACACCTGGGAAGCCATACGAACATATTCACATAAAAAAGAAAAATAGAAAGCAAATCGAGCTGTTTAAATTTCCCTGCTTGGAGTAAATGCTGGGAGAGCTGCATCTCAGGCTGGCTTCCACTGCTTTTTCTCTCATAATTTTGTTTTGTTTTGTCAACATCTCTCCACTAGACCGATAGTCTAAAGTTGGCAAGAGGAAACAGCTGGAGAGGGGAAGAAAGAAAAAGGAAAAAAGACTATTGATATCCAAGACAACCCCTTTCCTCAATCAAATGAAAAGAAATCTTAGTGAGCTAAGCTAAACTAAACCTGAATTCACAATTTCCTTAGCCAAGTAGAAAAATTAATGTGCCAATTGTGAAAAAAACTTTTTCAGTTAGATAAAATGAGTAGCCATGTTTTTATTTTTTTGAAAAACATGGACAAATTTCAAATTCCACTTGTGGACCCAAGGAAAGACTATGAGTTTCTGACGTGCGAGAACTTCCTTTTAAAAAGTGAGATTTGTTCAAGGCCAGAGTGTTGTTGATAGTATTTTCTCTTACAAAGATTTGGGTTGTAGGTTGTAAAAGAAGGCTACACTCTCTGATCCTTCTTAAAGAACTCTCCATTTGAGTCCTATAATGGCTCTGTAAAGTAGAGAAGTCTTCAGAAATTTTTTAAAAACACAAATTGTTAGAATTGTAGTAATAAGGTCACACAGACCGTGTCCCCGATCTTCTGACGTTGTTACGCAATATAGCATGAGAGGGAGAAAATGAACTCGCTTGAAAATTAATTGTAACCTGACAGTTTTGAAGTTCCTTTGCTTAAGGAAAATGGAAGTTTTGAGGATGGAGGTTTGAAGGCAAGAGAGTTCCTTGTAAGTGGTGTGTCTCCCTTTCCTGGCCCACACAAGCTTGGGTGTGAATTCCTGGGCGTAGAAAAGTTTTCACATCTGTGAGGTGGCAGGTTGTTCCAGGAAACATGTTTTTGTGGGCAAATACAAGTTGTTACAGTCAAAGCCCCGATTTAAATATTTTAGTTATCAAGAGTCTGAGAAATGTTTCACCCGTCATATGTCTATTTAGGAAGTGAGTTTCCCTGGTGGCTCAGATGGTAAAGAGTCCACCTGCAATGCAAGCGGGCCTGGCTTCTATTCCTGGGTTGGGAAGATCCCTGGAGAAGGAACTGGCTACCCACTCCAGTATTCTGGCCTGGAGAATTCCGTGGACAGAGGAGCCTGGCAGGTCGCAGTCCATGGGGTTCCAAAGAGACGGACATGACTGACTTTCACTATTTATGAAGATGGTGGCTGCAGCCATGAAATTAAAAGACGCTTACTCCTCGGAAGGAAAGTTATGACCAACCTAGATAGCATATTCAAAAGCAGAGACATTACTTTGCCAACAAAGGTCCGTCTGGTCAAGGCTATGGTTTTTCCAGACGTGAGTCTGAGTGAACTCCGGGAGTTGGTGATGGACAGGGGAGGCCTGGCGTGCCGCGATTCATGAGGTCGCAAAGTCAGAAACGACTGAGCGACTGAACTAACTAATATTGTGCTATGGGCTGCTAGGGCTTAGTCCAGTGCAGCATTTAATGAGAACTAGCTCTTTGCTTGGTTATGGGAATGCAAAGATAAAAAAATACAAGACTTGCTCTCAAGTTACTTTCAGTTTTACTGAGGAAAACATTCACTTATTCAGTAGTTTATCAGGAAATGCTAATTAAGTGCCTACAAAGTGTTGGGCATTCTTTGACAATCTTTACTTGGAAACTATCATTACCATCCTTGAATTAATAGCCTCTTGTATATTTTTCAAGTTATGAATAATAACTCATGATTGGACCTTCAAATAATTTAGTGAAACAAAATGAATTTAAGAAAAGCAAAGTGGAATAGAATAGAAAATACAAGAATTCATCTTATATAGTAAGGTTAAGCATACAATTTGTGAAACTTTTTTAAAATTTACAGTTCTTTGATATCTCTGATGCACATTGCTATCCTTTGCCTCCTCCCTTTTTGGGGGCTTCTCTTGTGGCTCAGCTGGTAAAGAGTCCACCTGCAATGCAGGAGACCTGGATTTGATCCCTGGGTTGGGAAGATACCCTGGAGATCTTCCAGGGGGAACTGCTACCCACTCCAGTATTCTGACCTGGAGAATTCCATGGACTGTATAGTCCATGGGGTCACAAAGAGTCGGACACAACTGAGGGACTTTCACTTTTTTAAAAAATAAAGAGTAATTAGTATTTTTATAAAAATGATACTGGGCCAATAATACATGTCTGCAAACTGGCCAATCACAAATGACCAGGGTTAATCTTTGGCCAACTTCATCCCAGGCATCTGTTTGTACTGGCAAAGAGATGGCTGACTAGCCATGTTTTTGCTTGGCTGTATCACATTTGTTTTTCACATTGAATTTAATCAACATTGTTTCATTTTATTCTGATGGTAAATATTGTCAGGGAGAAGTATAAAGCCAGCTGGATTTTTACCCCTTGTTTATGTTTTGAGTTTTCTTTATTGTTTTCTATCCAGAAAGCCTAAGAAATCTTTTTTACCCAACTCAAAATTTCAGAATGTAGGTTTCTTGGAGGCAAATATTTTCATCTGATTTGTTCACTGCTGTATCTCCAGGACTGGAATACTGCTCAGTGAAGTGATAGTAGCTTAGTCGTGTCTGACTCTTTTCGACCCCATGGACTGTAGCCCGCCAGGCTCCTCTGTCCATGGAATTCTCCAGGCAACAATAGTGGAGTGAGTTGCCATACAGCACAGAGTAAATAACTAACATCTGTTATACATGTATAACATCTGTTATACATGTATAACATCTGTTATACATGTATACATGACGGAATACATGTACTGTGCTGTGTGTAAGGCATATATCTTACTAGGTCCTCATTCAGAATCTGTCTGAAATACTATATTCCAGTTGGTCATCATGAGACATCAATAGACTGTGAAAATGCAGATGTGTTATTAGAATGCACGTATGAACGAAACAGTGTGTTGCTAAAGGAGACAGGGAGGGCTTCATGAAGGAGGTGGCTCTGAGCTCACTTTTGGAATTGCGTTATATGGAGCCCCAAAGACAATCTAGATATTATTACAAGGAATTGCATGTTTCAAGAAGTCAAGGAGCATGGCCTGTTTTTAAAAAGCCAAGTGTTTTGGCACTGTGGAGTTTGTGAAGTTTTGGAATCAGAGAGAAGTGCATGGAGATGAGGCTGAACAGGTTGCCGAGCGCCCAAGGCATGCTGGGCTTCACTGATTTATGTGGCAGATTGAACATTTGCTATATATTAGGCACTATACTGAGCCATCCAAGCATGAGAAAGAACTGATTCTTGTTCACGAAGCTTAAGAGTCTAGTAACATTATGGTATAATATGGCACAAAGAAGGGGGAAACATGGAAGCAGTGACAGAATTTATTTTCTTGGGCTCCAAAATTACTGGGGACAGTGACTGTAGCCATGAAATTAACAGATGCCTGCTCCTTGGAAGGAAGGCTATGACAGATGAGGACAGTGTATTACAAAGCAGAGACGTCACTTTGCTGTCAGAAGACTGTGTAGCCAAAGCTATGGTTATTTCCCGTAGTCATGTACTGATGTGAGATTTGGGCCACAAAAAGGCTGAGCACCAAAGAACTGATGTTTTCAAATTGCGCTGGAGAATATTCTTGAGAGTCCCTTGGACTACAAGGAGATCAAACCAGTCCATCCTCAAGGAAATCAGTCCTGAACATTCATTGGAAGGACTGAAGCTGAAGCTCCAATACTTTGACTGCCTGATATGAAGAGCTACTCACTGGAAAAGACCCTGATGCTGGGAAAGGTTGAAGGCAAAAGAACAAGTGGGCGGCAGAGGATGAGATGGTTAGGTCATATCACTGACTCAATGGACATGAATCTGAGCAAACTGGGAGATGGTGGAGGACAGAGGAGCCTGGTGTGCTACAGTCCATGAGGTTGCAAAGCATCATGTAGGACTTAGCAAGTGAACAACAATCACCTTAGGAGGAACATTTGCTTTCTGAGGGCAGCTAGCTCCCAAGAGGGAGGTTTTCGGTTTTTTTAATTAATTTATTTATTTTAATTGGAGGCTAATTACTTTACAACATTGTAGTGGTTTTGTCATATATTGACATGAATCCGCCATGGGTGTACATGTGTTTCCCGTCCTTAACCCCCCTCCTCCCTCCCTCCCTATCCCATCCCTCAGGGTCATCCCAGTGCACTGGCCCTGAGCACCCTGTCTCATGCATCGAACCTGGACTTGCAATTCGTTTCACATATGTTAATATACATGTTTCAGTGCTATTCTCTCAAATTATCCCACCCTCACCTTCTCCCACAGAGTCCAAAAGTCTGTTCTTTACATCTGTGTCTCTTTTGCTGTCTCGCATTTAGGGTCATCATCACCAACTTTCTAAATTCCATATATGTGCATTAATAAACTGTATTGGTGTTTTTCTTTCTGACTTAATTCGCTCGGTATAATAGGTTCCAGTTTCATCCACCTCATTAGAACTGATTAGAACTTTCGTATCCATTGGTTTGCCGATGGACATCTAGGTTGCTTCCATGTCCTGGCTATTGTAAACAGTGCTGCTATGAACATTGGGGTATCTCTTTCAATTCTGAACCTGTCTCTTTCAATTCTGGTTTCAAGAGGGAGAAGGTTTAAGAAGGACTACTCATGCCCAATTATTCTCTCAAAATTTTCTGGCCGGATAAACCATTTGTCGGGGGACAGGGTGACTAAAGGGGCAAAAGTAGCCTGGAGTTAAACTAAGACATCTTCCCTCCTGGGGGAAGCGAAGCATCAGGACTGGGGAAGAAGATGTGGGAAAAGTGTACAATTTTAAGGAGTATCATTGTGGGTTTTACATTTAAACTAGGACCTGAAGGATCAGTGGAAGTTAGCCAGGGCGAGGAGTAAGAGTAAGAAAGTTCTAGGCAGCAGAGTGACCTTTGTGAAGGCCCAGACTAGAGTTATAGGTCCTAAGTAAGGAGGCAGGTTGTGAGAGACAGGCTGGGGAGGCCTGTGAGCCCCAGGAAGGAGTCAGATCTCTGTCCTGAAGGCCTGAGAGCGGGGTGAGAATGGAGGCAACTTGGGCAAGACTCTCTCTGGATAAGAGACCATGGTGGACTCAAGCAGGGAGTGGCTGTATGTGAGAGGCTTGAAGTCTGGTGATATTCAGGTGGTAAATGGAGAGTCCTTGCTGCTTGGTCCATGGTAGGAGGTGAGAAAGGAAGACTGGGCCAGGCTGAGAAGGCAAATGGCACCATCAGAAGTGGAAGCAGGAAAGTAATGCCATCAGGTGGGACTTGAGATAGGGATCCTCGAGTGTAAGTAAAAGTGACAGGGGTCTGAGCTAAGGGCAGTTTTTGTAGCTATTTAGGACTAAAATGAACTCAGTGAATTGGGTGCGTGGTGTGAGATGAAGTCCAGATTTCTATCGTTGGTCCCTGAGCTAAGGAAAATGTTCCTCTCTGAGAGAATTTGCAAGAGGGGACCAGAGAGAAGAGAGGGTTAAATGATGTATCTTGAAAGTGTTAAATGGCCTCTCAGTTCATTTCAGTTGCTCAGTCGTGTCCAACTCTTTGCGACCTCATGAACCACAGCACGGCAGGCCTCCCTGTCCATCACCAACTCCCGGAGTTTACCCAAACCCATGTCCATTGAGTCAGTGATGCCATCCAGTTATCTCATCCTCTGTCATTCCCTTCTCCTCCCACCTTCAATCTTTCCCATCATCAGGGTCTTTTCAAATGAGTCAGCGCTTTGCATCAGGTGGCCAAAGTATTAGAGTTTTGGCTTCAACATCAGTCCTTCCGATGAACACTCAGGACTGATCTCCTTTAGGATGGACTGGCTGGATCTCTTTGCAGTCCAAGGGGCTCTCAAGAGTCTTCTCCAACACCACAGTTCAAAAGCATCAATTCTTTGGTGCTCAGCTTTCTTTATAGTCCACATCCATACATGACCACTGGAAAAGCCATAGCCTTGACTAGACGGACCTTTGTTGGCAAAGTAATGTCTCTGCTTTTAATATGCTGTCTAGTTTGATCATAACTTTCCTTCCAAGGAGAAGCGTCTTTTAATTTCATGGCTGAAATCACCATCTGCAGTGATTTTGGAGCCTAAAAAGTAAAGTCTGCCACTGTTTCCACTGTTTCCCCATTGATTTCCCATGAAGTGATGGGACCAGATGCCATGATCTTAGTTTTCTGAATGTTGAGCTTTAAGCCAACTTTTTCACTCTCCTCTTTCACTTTCATCAAGAGGCTCTTTAGTTCTTCTTCACTTTCTGCTGTAAGGGTGGCCTCTAGGACTTCTAAACTGGTATACAGGTGATTTGACTAAGTTGTAGAGGCGGTGGGGAGAACGATAAGTCTGTCGGGAGTGTTAACGAAGGCCTTAGCCTTTGAATGATGCATGTTGAGTGTTGGTGGAGATCCATTTGTATAAAGATAGGGAGGTGGACACAGTTGGTGTTTGGGGAACCCTGAATATTTTGTTTATCTGAGTATAAATCTTAAGGAGGGGAAAGCAAAGGGAGATAAGGCTGGATAGATGGAGGAGAGCCAGATCATGATGACTTGCTGTGCTGGGTGAAGCTGAGGGATCTGAACTTTATGCAGGGAATCCCTGAAGGAGGTCAAAGCGAGCAGTGCTGCAGGCAGTCCTGCAGTACCCTGGAGAGCAGTATCGCAGACGTGCTGGGCTAAAGGGAGACTGGAGGACAGAGACCACACGAGAGACGATGTAGCACAGACCCGCAGTATTGTGAATGGTGGAAGACAGGGGTCTTTGAAGTCAGACAGTAGGCAGAGAGGAAAGATAGTGACTAGACAGGTAGAATACGGGCAGTTTGGAGAGGGATGGAATATATTAGGTGCCCATATTAGAAGGCATTTCATTAGTACTTGGCAACCCTTAGTTTTTTTTTCTTTTAGTTTTATTTATGTATTTATGGCTGCACTGGATCTTCATTGCTGAATGCAGGCTTTCTCTAGTTGTAGAGAGCAAGGGCTACTCCTTGTTAAGGTGCTCAGGCTTCTCCTTGCAGTGGCGTCTCTTGTTACAGAGCACCGGTTCTAGGGTGCATGGGAGTCAGTAGCTGTGGCACATGCACTCAGGAGTCGTGGCTCCTGGGCTCCAGAGCACAGGCTCAATAGTCGTGGCGCATAGGTTTAGCTGCTCCCTGGCATGTGGGATCTTCCTGGGGCAGGGATCGAAGCTGTGTCTCCTGCATTGGCAGGCAGACTCTTTACCACTGAGCCACCAGGGAAACCCAGCCCTTAGTTTATAAAGAAAATTCCAGGTGGAAAATAATTGGCAAACTTAACTGTCCTATATTCTCTTCCTAAAATGATAACTTACTTTGACAGTAGAAATGCCTGGGTAAGTTAAGTAAGTTGAGAGTAAGGGGACAACTGTACTGTGATCCCTTCCAGAATGGGAAACTCCCATGCTGTCTTACACCGAAGGCTGTGATAGAACTGTAGGCTTTCACAATTTGTGAAATGATGTTGCCATTCACCTTTAGCCCTGATTTATTTTGCTTATGCTTTAAAATTATATTTTTAACTCCAGATTAGATATCTCCACCTGAATATTCCACAGGCATTCCAGGTGAAACATTTCTGATACAGAACTGGTTATTTTCAACTCTCCAACTTGAGTCTTCTCAGATCAACCGACTCATTTAGTTACAGATATTTATACTATTTAAACTCTGTCATCGTTAGCTCTCCCCTTCTTGCTTACCATTTCCAGTTGGCTGGCTTCTGAGTTCAGGCTAACCAACGTGTTAAACGTGTGGAAAGTATTGTCTCGCCTTGATTTCTGCTGTCCTCATTATTTCTTACCCAGACTAATGACTTTTGTCTGACTCATCTCCATTTCCTTCTAGTTCACCGTTAAATCTTATTCTTTCTAAAACACAAAGGCAATGCACAAAATGGCTTCAGATACTGAGGTGAAGGTGAGAGAAGTGGAAAAGTTTCAGTCCACCAAAGAGCCTTGATTAAAGACAGAGACCTCTTTGTCTTCTTTTAATGATATAGGTCAAGGTTGGACTTTAAGGCAAGAGGAAATAGTAATTCACTGCATCTTCTTTTTCTGGGACCTTCTCACCCGCAAGTAATTTTATTTGCTACCTTCACACTCCTTCTATGGTGGCGTTCAGTCAAGGTCATCGTCTCCTGCCTGGCCTGCTACAAAACATTACACCTACTCTCCTTGCTTTCAACTTTGCCTCCTACATTTTCTTCTCAATTTAGTAACCAGAACAAGTCTCTACAAACCTAAGGCAGATCATGACAGTCCTGTGCTCAAAACTTTGGAGAGTTTCCCACACAACTTGAGTAAGAATGTCGGTCCACGTCGTGGCTGACTCAGCCTTTGTGACCCCGGCCTCTGTGCCTCACTGACGTCGCCGCTGTCCTTCTTTCTGCTTCCTCCGTCGTCAGCCATGCTGGCCCTCTGACTCTTCACGTGCTTGGCGGGCTTCCTTCTCAGGGGGCTTTGCCTTTAGCTTTTCCTCTGCCTGAGAGAGCCACATGACTCCTCCCCTCTCTCCCCTTGGGTCTTTGTTCAGATGTCACCTCAGTGAGGCCTTTGCTGACCACTCTATTTAAAAGAGCAACACTCTCCCCATATTCTCTGCCTTATTTTCCCTCACAGCAACACATTAGCTTTTACTATACTATATATTTCACTTAATTTATCTGCCCTCATCCCAAAGATAATCTCTCTGTAGGTGGAATATCATATCTGTTTTGCTCACCACTCTATTGCCATTGGTTGGAAGAGTGTCTTGGGCATAGCATATGTTCAGTAAAACTTGCTAAAAATAAAATGAGTTAACAGTATACCTAATTATAATATCATATTTGTCTCTAGTACTTTTTCACAGAAGCAAATTCCCAAATCAAAACAAATCTCTTTCAAGTGCAGGGTGTCTATTTCTTGGTTCAAAAAGTTAGTCATATTAGTTTTGGCTAATATGATAAGGACCAAGAGGAGATGACTTGAATGAGAGTCAAGCAGAAGTGAAAACTCCACTTGAAAATTTCAAATTGCCTATTAATTTATCTCTTTGATTTCATCTTCCTTGATTGCATACTTTTGGTGAAGCATCTATTTAGTCTACACCTAATTGCATACAGATAAGAACTGTAATAAAATTAGCAAGTACACCCTGTAACACAGAGCAACTACTTTTTCAAGGACTGATGTTCATTGCTATGAAACGTATCATCACTCAAAAATGTAATTTTTGTTTTGTTACTGGTAACAACCACATAATTCAGCCTAGCCACTGAAGCTTGGAGTCAGCTAACTTTCTATTTGTTTAGCCTTACCTTCACGTTGCTGTGGCAATGAGATCTGTGTTCTGCAGAAGCTTAGGATATCAGAGGCCTCTGTGCAGTGCCTGGTTTAAGTGAAGGAGCTCAAGCAAACCACACAGGTGTGGAGTTAGAGTTTAATAAAGCCTGTGGCAAGAATCAGAGAAGGTGATGGCACCCCACTCCAGTACTCTTGCCTGGAAAATCCCATGGACCAGGGAGCCTGATAGGCTGCAGTCCATGGGGTCGCGAAGAGTCGGACACGACTGAGTGACTTCACTTTGACTCTTCACTTTCACGCATTGGAGAAGGAAATGGCAACCCACTCCAGTGTTCTTGCCTGGAGAATCCCAGGGAGGGGGAGCCTGCTGGGCTGCCATCTATGGGGTCACACCAAGTCAGACACGACTGAAGCGACTTAGCAGCGGCAGCAGTGGCCAGAATGGAATGGGTAGAATCTGGACTCTTCAGTTTTGTTCAAGTCTGTAGTATGCTGACACTGTTGGCATTAGCAGGTGAGATGATCTTTTTATTCTGCGGGGAATAATGTCCTGTCTGCCCCTTATATTTCCAGACACTGTGAACCATGTCAGCTATGCGGAAGTGACAGTAGGGTCTGGGCACTGAAAAGAATCCATGCATGTCACAGACTCATGCCTTCTAGCAACTGGATAAAATAAATTCCAAAGTAGTTATTGCAGACTTACTCTGTTCGTGCGCTATATGAATTCCTTTAGAAATGCAAAAGTGTGAACTTTTCAAAGTTGCTTGAAAAATAAGATTGTCTGGTCTTCACCAAATTGACATTTAAAGAATTATTTATTTTTAATTGGAGGATAGTTGCTCTGCTGTATTGTGTTGGTTTCTGCCATACATCAACATGAATCTATTTTATGATACGAGGGTTGCTGCACCTGCTTTCTTTTGATTTCTATTTGCATGAAATATCTTTTTCTAGCCCTTTGCTTTCAGTCTGTCTTTGTGCTTCGGTCTAATGTGGATCTCTTGTAGATAGTATATAGAGGGGTCTTGTTTTTTGTATCCATTTAGCGAGTCTGTGTCTTTTGGTTGGAGCATTTAGTCCATTTACATTTAAGATAATTATTGTTATGTCTGTGCTCCCCTGGTGAACAAGCAGTCAAGAATCTGCCTGCAGAGCAAGAGATGCAGGAGACATGGCTTTGGTCCCTGGGTCAGGAGGATCCCCTGTAGGAGGGCATGGGGTACCCACTCCAGTATTCTTGCCTGGAGAATCCCACAGATAGAGAAGCCTGGTGGGCTACAGTACACAGGGTTGCAAAGAGTCAGACATGACTGAAGTGACTGGCCATGCACGTTCATGATCCTGTTGCCACTTTTGTCTTATTAGTTTTCGTAGACCTTTTCTTTCTCTTGTATTTCCTGTCTAGAAAAGTTTCTTGAGCATTTGTTATAACGTTGGTTTGGTGGTGCTGTATTTTCTTAACTTTGGCTTAGCTATAAAGCTTTTGCTTTCTCCTTCAAATCTGAATGAGATCCTTGCTAAAAAGAGTAATCTTGGTTGTAGGGTTTTTTTCCTTTTATCACTTTAAGTATAGCCTCCCATTCCCTTCTAGCCTGCAGAGTTTCTGTTGAAAATCAACTGTTAGCCTTAGGAGGATCCCCTTGTAAGTTATTTGTTGCTTCTCGCTTGCTGCTTTTAATACTTGTTCTTTGTATTTAATTTTCGTTAGTTCGATTAGTATGTGTCTTGGGTTTTTCTCCTTGGGTTTAACCTGTATGGACTCCCTGGGGTCCTGGTCTTGGTAGGCTAGTTCCTTTCCAATGTTAGGGAAGTTTTCAACTCTAATCTCAAATATTTTTTTCATGCCTTTTCTTTTCTTTCTTCTTCTTCTGGGACCCCTATATTTCGAATGTTGGTCCACTTAATGTTGTCCCAGATATCTCTGAAACTTCCTCTTTCCTTTTATTCTTTTCCCTTTATTCTGCTTTGCTTCACCTATTTTTACCACTCTACTTCTGGTTCACTTGTCTGTTCTTCTGCTGTTGGTTCCTGCTAGTGTATTTTTAATCTCAGTTATTGTGTTGTTCATTGCTGATTGTCTATTCTTTAATTTTTCTAGGTCCTCATTAACTTTTTCTTGTATCTGCTTGTTCCATGCCTCCAGTTTATTTATCTGTGCTTTCACTTTATTTCCAAGATTTTGGATCATCTTTACTTTCATTCCTCTGAATTCTTTTTCAGGTAAGCTGTTTATTTCCTCCTCATTTGTTTGGCCTTGTTTTTCTGGTTTTGTTTTTGTTGTTGTTGTTGTTGTTTTACCATGGCCCTTAAATTTGCTGCATGTTTCTCTGTCTTTTTATTTCACTTACTGAGTTTGGAGTCTCCTTTCTGCCTGGTGGTAGGTCATAGTTCATCTCAGTTGTGAAGTCTGCCCCTCGTGGGTGGAGTTGGACCAGTGCCTTGTGAAAGTCTACTGCCTGGGGGAATGTGTGTCTGTGTTCTGGTGCATGGAGCTGGATCTTGTCTCTCTGAAGGGTAGTGCCGTTTCCAGTCATGTGTTTTTGGGTGTCTGTGCCTTGGTGAGGCTTTGGGCAGCCTTTCTGCTAATGTTTTGCTAAGGTGCTGGCATGACACTGGAACCTGCTGGCTTTTGGGTGGGCTTGGTCTTAGCGTTGAGATGGGAGGCCTTTGGGAGAGCCTCCATGAAGTTGGGAGTTCTCTGGTGGCCCCAAGTCCGAGACTCAGATCTCCCACTGAGGGGGCTCAGGCTCGGCCCCTGACTGTAGTAGCAAAACTTCATAGGCCGTGCAGCGCAAAAGACAAAGTGGAAAAGTGGAAGTGAAGTTGCTCAGCCGTGTCCAACTCTTTGTGACCCCATGGACTATAGCCTACCAGGTTCCACCGTCCATGGGATTTTCCAGGCAAGAACACTGGAGT
Organism: Nanger dama; assembly: GCA_917880005.1. Lineage (NCBI taxonomy): Eukaryota > Metazoa > Chordata > Mammalia > Artiodactyla > Bovidae > Nanger > Nanger dama. Next base: position 8,800,622 of record CAKJTW010000035.1, read on the forward strand.
GCGTTGCCATTTCCTTCTCCAGACAAAGACAAAACTCCAAGACTAATGGTGGAAGCAACACTCAGTAGCCAATAACATCCAAAGAAACACACACACTTATAAAAGGAGAGAGAAAACACAGAAAAGGATAAAAACTAGAGTCAAAACAGAAGAGAGCAATCAAGCCAATAAACAAACCCCTACTGCAAGGAGATCCAACCAGTCCATTCTGAAGGAGATCAGCCCTGGGGTTTCTTTGGAAGGAATGATGCTAAAGCTGAAACTCCAGTACTTTGGCCACCTCATGAGAAGAGTTGACTCATTGGAAAAGACTCTGATGCTGGGAAGGATTGGGAGCAGGAGGAGAAGGGGACGACCGAGGATGAGATGGCTGGATGGCATCACAGACTCGATGGACGTGAGTCTGAGTGAACTCCAAGAGATGGTGATGGACAGGGAGGCCTGGCATGCTGCGATTCATGCGGTTGCAAAGAGTCGGACACGACTGAGTGACTGCACTGAACTGAACTGAACTGAAGTGAAAATGTATAGTAAAAACATGACTTGCAAAAATGCAAAATGAAAGCATGGGGAAAAATGCAATGTAACTACATAGTTCCCTAAAAACAGGGGAAAATGAAATGAATTTAAAAGAAATATGATGTTTTAAAATTGGAAAATGTAGGTTAAAAAGTAAAAGTTGAGGGAATAGTAAAGAAAGGACAACATAAGAACATATGAGGAAAAAGAGAAAAATACAGAGAGAGTGGCAGTATGAAGAATATCCTAGCGATTCCTCCGTTTTCCTCTCCACACAGTTTTCTTCAGTCAATCTCCCTACTCAGAAAGTCATTCAATATATGTAGCAAGGTCTCTGGACCTGTTGTGGGCAGTGTTGAGTCAACTCAGACTCAGGTGTTACCTTACTCCACCTTTTGTGTGCATGCATGCCAATCAAGGTAAATTGGATGTGGTCAAATAGGAGATGGCAAGAGTGAACATCAGTATTTTAGGAATCAGTGAACAAAATGGACAGGAATGGGAGAATTTAATTCAGGTGGCCGTTATATCTACTACTGTGGGCAAGAATTTTAGAAGGAATGGAGTAGCCATCATAGTCAACAAAAGAGTTCAAAATGCAGTACTTGAATGCAGTCTCAAAAATGACAAAATGATCTCAGTTTGTTTCCAAGGCAAACCATTCAACATCACGGTGATCCAAGTCTATGTCCCAACCACTAATGCTGAAGAAGCTGAAGTTGAATGGTTCCTTGAAGACCTACAAGATCTCCTAGAACTAATGCCACCAAAAAAAAAAAAGTCCTTTTCATCATAGGGGACTGGGATACAAAAGTAGAAAAAGATAGAAAAAATTAAAGAGAAACCTGGAATAACAGACAGGTTTGGCCTTGGAGCACAAAATGAAGCAGGGCATAGGCTAACAGAGTTTTGCCAAGAAAACACACTTGTCATAGTAAACAAACTTTTCCAATGACACAAGAGATGACTCTTCACATAGACATCACCAGATGCTCAATACCGAAATCAGATTGATTATATTCTTTATAGCCAAAGATGGAGAAGCTCTATAGAGTCAGCAAAACAAGACCTGGAGCTGACTGTGGCTCAGATCATCACCTCCTTATTGTACAATTCAGACTCAATTTGAAGAAAGTGGGGAAGCCATTAGGACATTCAAATTGCTAATGATTATACAGTGGAGGTGACGAATAATTCAGAGGACTAGATCTAGTAGACAGAGTGGCTGAAGAACTATGGACAGAGGTTTGTAACATTGTACAGGAGGTGATGACCAAAACCATCCCCAAGTAAAGGAAATGCAAGAAGGCAAAGTGGTTGTCTGAGGAGGCCTTAACAAATAGCTGAGAAAAAAAGAGAAGTGAGAGGCAGAGGAGAAAGGGAAATATGTATCGAAGTGAATGCAGAGTTCCAGAGAATAACATGGAGAGATAAGAAGTCCTTCAAGGCTTTGTCAACATGAAACTAAAGGTAATATAATGACCAGCTTGGAAGATGGACAGATCTGCAAATGTTTCTTTATCATTTATACACATTTTCAAACTTTATACTTCAGTAACTTTCCCCCTCTGGTTTAAAAGCCAAATTATATTAATATTTATTGAATAAAATGTGAAATTACTCAAAATCAACCAACCTAACCAAAAGAACAAATAATCTTCTATTATCCCTTCACCTAGTCATACATAATGACTGAAAGGTAATGAATGAAGTCAGATGCATCTTAAATTTGAATCTTTACTACTTTCATTATTTACCTCTAAAAGTTAGTTACTTGACCTACCTGTGTCCTTCAGTTTTCTCATCTATAAAATCGGAGTAACAGTGTTATTGTTGTTTTTTGCCCCTAAGTGGTCTCCAACTGTTTGCGACCCCATGGACTGCAACGTGCCGAGCTTCTCTGTCCTCAACTATCCCTTGGAATTTGCTCAAATTCATGGCCATTGAGTTGGTGATGCTGTCTAACCATCTCATCCTTGGTTGCCCATGTCTCCTTTTGCCTTCAGTCCTTCCCAGGATCAAGGTCTTTCCAATCTCTTTACATCAGGTGGCCAAAGTATTGGAGCTTCAGCTTAAGTATCAATCCTTCCAATAAATATTCATGGTTGATTTCCTTTAGGATTGACTAGTTTGATCTCCTTGCAGTCCAAGAGATGCTCAAGAGCCTTCTCTAGCACCACAGTTCAAAAGCATCAGTTCTTTGACTCTCAGCTTTCTTTATGGTCCAACTGTCACATTCATACATGACTACTGGAAAAACCGTAGCTTTGACTATATGAACCTTTGTCAGCAAAGTAATGTCTCTGCTTTTTAATACACTGTCTAGGTTTGGCATAACTTCCATTCCAAGGAGCAAGTGTCTTTTAATTTCATGGCTGCAGTCACTATCCCTGGTGATTTTGGAGCCCAAGAAAATAAAGTCTGTCATTGCGTCCACTTTGTCTCCTTGATCTTAGTTTTTTGAATGTTGAGTTTCAAGCCATCTTTTCCCTCTCCTCTTTCACCCTTATCAAGAGGCTCTTTAGTTCCTCTTTTTAGACTGTTATGGTCTGCATATCTCAGGTTTTTGTAATTTCTCCTGGAGATCTTGATTCCAGCTTGTGATTCATCCAGCCTGGCATTTCTCATGAGGTACTCTGCATAGATTTAAATAAGTAGAGTGACAATATACAGCCTTGTCATACTCCTTTCTCCACTGAACCAGTGGAGAACTCCATGAACCAGTCAGTTCTTTCATGCCCAGTTCTAACTATAGTTTCTTGACCCACATACAGTTTTCTCAGGGGTCAGGTAAGGTAGTTGGTACTCCTATCTCTTTAAGAATTTTCTACAGTTTGCTGTGATCCAGTCCATCCTTTGGCATAGTCAATGAAGCAGAAGTAGATGTTTTGCTGGAATTCCCTTGCTTTCTCCACAATCCAACAAATATTGTTAATTTGATCTCTGGTTCCTCTGCCTTTCTAAACCAGCTTGTACATCTGGAAGTTCTTGGTTCATATACTGCTGACGCCTAGCTTGAAGGATTTTGACTTTAACCTTACTAACACGTGAAACTGTACAATAGTTTGAACATTCTTTGGCATTGCCCTTCTTTGGGCTTGGAATGAGAACTGACCTTTTCCAGCTGTGTGGCTACTGCTGAGTTTTCCAAGTTTGCTGACATACTGAATGCAGCACTTTAACCACATCATCTTTTAGGATTTGAAATCGCTCAGCTGGAATTTCATTACCTCCACTAGCTTTGTTCATAGTAATGCTTCCTAAAGCCAGTTTGACTTCACATTCTAGAATGTATGACTCTAGGTGAATGACCACACCATCATAGTTATCTGGGTCATTACGACCTTTTAGTATAATTCTTTTTCTGTATTCTTTCCACTTCTTAATGCCTTCTGCTTCTGTTAGGTCCTTGCTGTTTCTGTCCTTTATTGTGATCATCCATGCATGAAATGTACCTTTGATATCTGCAATTTTCTTGAAGCGATCTCTAGTTGTTCCCACTCTATTGTAACAATGCAGTTTACCTTATAGAGTTGTAGAAAGTCCTAAGTAGACCTTGCACTTGGCAAATATCGAATCTACTACTTACAGTTGTTATTTCCTTCTAGTCACTTTTCTAAGCATGTATTTTTACTTATAGTTCAGGACATCCTGTATATTTCTCTCTCTCTTTTTTTACATCATACTATAAGCATTTTCTTGTTCAATTTCTACTTGTGAATAGACTTATCCTAAGTTATTGACTACATTTCTATTTCCTTACAGTAAATTTCTAGATATCTCAAGACAAATAATGCTCTAGTGGGAAATAATGGGAAATTATATATTCTGAAGTTTTAATCTTGCAACCATGACCTGATGGGGAATATCAGATACCCGAATAGTATGATCATTAAACTCAATAGGATCTCAGTGAATATAGAGAGACAACATGCAAGGTTTTATTATCTTGGTTTTGCAACTTGGGCAACATATTTAACTTCTCTGGGCCCCTCCTGTACAATGGGGTAAAATTAGTAGCTATTTCATGGGGTGGTAACAGTTAGTTTCTAATCCTGATATGTGGTTAAACACTTAATGAATGTTGTTAGCTCTGTATTTATCACTGTGTTTAACACTTAAAAGTTTGTTTTCATAATTAAAAATGAGAGAATAGCAGTGTTTTCGATAAGTAATGTGAGGGTAAGCTGTAAAGTACAAGATCGTGCAGTCCAAATACTTTTTTAGTTGAAAATGGTTTTATAGTTTTCTCCATTTTGATTATAACAAGTATTTTTTTTCGCATTCTAAATTTATTATTCAAAGACAACATGAGAACAGGCATTTGATTTGATAAACCTTATAAAGGCCTTTTATAATGTTCTTAAGTGATTCAAAGATGGAATGTGATTTTTTTCCAAGTTGTTCTTGTTAAAAGACAAACATGCTTTAAGCTTTTTAAGTTAAATTTAAGCTAAACACATAAACTAACAATGCCAGCATTTATAGAGTATTTTCTGTGTGCTATCCAATTTTTAAGTTTATTGTTTAAATTGTCTCATGAAACCTTTATAATGACTTGTGAGGAAGGTTCTGTCATTATTTCCAATTATAGAAGAAATTGAGGCAAATAGAGATTAAATAACTTGCTGAAGGTTGTATGACTAGGGAGAAAGTTCTCTCCTGTGTAGTCTAGCTCCAAAGCCCATGCTTTAAACCATTCTACTGTGTTACTTAACATTCCAACAGAAAAAGTATAAAAATTGATTAAATATAGTATAATATGTTTACAGTGTTTGTGTTAATCCAAGAATTTGACTAATATTAAAGAATAAGTTTAAAAACTCATATCTTTTGTGGGAATACAAGTATGCATATTTCAATTCATTTTTCTTCTATTAGTTTTTCAGTTATGGAACAAAAATATTACATCAAAACAATGAAGCTCTGCAGTCTAAATTCTTTCCACCTTTTCCAAAAGTGATGCTACCACCCAATAGTTTTCAAGGAAAAGTAGCATTTATTACCGGGGGAGGCACTGGCCTTGGAAAAGGAATGACAACTTATCTGTCCAGCCTGGGTGCCCAGTGTGTGATAGCCAGCCGGTAAGTGAGTCTCAGTAAGTTGCCTGGCAAGAGTCTATTGATGGAATTAGTCCGTGCTACAATGTTGAAAACACTTTTGCCAGATTTATTTGATTTGCATCTTAATCTCTATGAAACAGTCTTTAGATTATTTAAAAATAATAATAATAACTTTTCCTTGGAAAAAGTCAGTTATTATTTGTGATGATACAAGTAATGATTGCTGATAGAACTGATAATATACTTAAATTCAATAATATACACAAATTCAGTGACAAAAATTTTTTTCTGTGTATGAAGTAATAAAGTACTATATTGAGGCTCCTTTGTTTTCAGTGAGAGTGATTATAATCACTGATTCAGTAGATAGTTAACCTTGCAGCAGGATAATGGATAGAATGCTTCCATTTCCTATAAGATGGGCAAATATTTCAAAACATCTATTGTGATGAATACAGGAAGGGGGAGGCCTTGTGGAAGGAATTTATTTCGGCCTGTCCTGGTGTCTTATAGCTATTCAAGTTAGAGGTTTAGAGACTGGCCAAAAAATATATCCCTTCTTTCAGTTTGGAATACTGTAAAATTTTTAGATAGGATAAGTAATAGTCTGAATGATAAGTCACTATGTAATTTATAAGGGCCCAAAGGAATTTCTTTCAGATGTTTCTTTTAATGCAAATCGGCCAGATTTTATGTTGCAATGTTTTTAAGTGTGTTAATATATTATTTTCTTTGAATGCTGTGTGATTTACATTGCTTTTTGTGTGTGTGTTTTTCTGATGAGTGTAAGATTCTGAATACATCTAGGTTGTCCAAACCCATCAATTTGGTATAAAATCTGGTAACATAGATTTTATATATAACATAGTTTTTTAAAAATAGTTTAACCTAAGCTTACATCATTCCAGGAATGTATTTCCTTCTAAAGCATGCCTGGGCAAGCAAACACACAGAAAAGAATATAATTAAGGAAATAATTTAAAATTTAACTGGCTTAAAAGTAATTCTATCAGTTAATGTCAGATATATGAAAATTGCTTAAATTTAACTTCTGGAATATAAATGCACTCAAACTAACTTGTTTCTAGATTTAGCTTTTCTATTGTCCTCAAAATGCATGTTTTTAAGCTGTAAATTCTTTCTTAATTTATGAAATTAAAAAGAAAATATAACATGAAGTTATTTCAGAGCTCATGCAAAGTACCATGTGTTTATTTCTAGAAAAATTGATGTTTTGAAAGCAACTGCAGATCAGATATCTTCTCAAACTGGAAATAAGGTACATTAAAAAGTTACTTAAATCAGATTTAGGAATTATAACATGCTTAAGTAAGTAACTCATGCTTATGGATTAAGAAGTCTGAAAAAATGTAGAATTCTTTTTTTTCTTTTGTTGTTTTGCAGGTCCATCCAATTCAGTGTGATGTGAGGGACCCTGATATGGTGCAAAATGCTGTGTCAGAAACGATCAAAGTCCTCGGACATCCTGATGTAAGTGTGATGGTGATGAGGTGACATATGAGGTGTTTGATGTTGATAGCACCTACCAAGGTGTATTAATGAAATAAAATATTGATACTGAGCAAGTGCTGTGTTAAGAAGCCCCTGTTTTCCTTTGCTAGCAAAAAGCCAGCTCTTTTTGCCAGGGAGTAGAGTAGGTAGACTGCTATACTGTTTCCTTTCAGGAATACTTTAAAAATACATTTATAATCATATAGAACAAACTTTATTTCACTTTATTTAATAAGAATAAATAAATAAGATTAAGCTATCCAAGAGCACAATATTTAGTTTAAATGATTCATGCTCTTTGCTTTTCTTTATAATTTTGGATTATCTCTGTCCATGGAGGAAAATAATGCAAGCAAGGAAACCTACAAAATAGCTCCAGATTTCTCCTTATAAGACTTGAGATATACATGGATGTTTTGCTTTTGTTTGGTTCACGTATTGCAAAGAAGCCATTTCTCCAGTAGTCTCAAAAGAGCACTTTTCTATGTTAAAGATATTTTTGGACAAATCAATATCTACTATAGAACTAAGTGAAATTTTTATTGTTATTGAAGAAGCAGGTCATCAACCAAGAATTTCATCAGGTAAATTAAGCTAAAATGATACCAGAAATTAAAGGCACTTTAACTGAGATTCCTTGAAATAAATAATCACATCCTAGACATGCTTAATCTATATGTACACTTTAGGTAATAGACTCTTCCCTAATTTTGAGACAGGGATTAGAATTCCAAAATTTGGTCAACAATAATAGGAAATTTTCAAAGGCTCACAGAAGGTAAAACTGAACCAAATCTCATGGTATTGTTTCATAACAGACTATGAACTTTAGCTTTGCTATATTATTTGGATAAGCTTCAGAAATAAAAGCCCTTTAGGAAAAATATTCTTCCTCATCTGAGTTTCTATACCTTGCCTTATTCGCTTATTAGATTGTGATAAACAACGCAGCAGGGAATTTTATTTCTCCCCTCCGAAAGACTCTCTCCGAATGCTTGGAAGACAATAACTGACATAGTTCTGAACGGCACAGCCTTTGTGACTCTAGCATTTGGGAAGGAACTAATCAAAGCGCAGAAAGGTATGTTTATTTATTCTTCACATATTAATTGGATCCCTACTGTGTGCAGCTTCCATGCTAAGCCCTGGGATACTTAATGATGCAATGTCTGTACTTGTAAAAACCTGATTATAGGTTTTTCTATTAAATGCTACTTTTGGTGATATAGATTTCTATTTTCTGTTGACCAGTCGTGATGCAGTGTTACCAAGTGAGTCAGTTCAGTTCAGTCTCTCAGTCGTGTCTGACTCTTCACGACCCCATGAATCGCAGCACGCGCAGGCCTCCCTATCCATCAGCATCTCCCGGAGTTCACTCAGACCCACGTTCATTGAGTCCGTGATGCCATCCAGCCATCTCATCCTCTGTTGTCCCCTTCTCCTCCTTGCCCCCAATCCCTCCCAGCTTCAGAGTCTTTTCCAGTGAGTCAACTCTTTGCATGAAGTGGCCAAAGTACTGGAGTTTCAGCTTTAGCATCATTCCTTCCAAAGAAATCCCAGGGCTAATCTCCTTCAGGATGAACTGGTTGGATCTCCTTGCAGTCCAAGGGGCTCTCAAGAGTCTTCTCTAACACCACAGTTCAAAAGCATCAATTCTTCGGCACTCAGCTTTCTTTATAGGCCACCTCTCACATCCATACACGACCACTGGAAAAACCAGTATGTCTAGAATCAGTGCACAGTTATTCACTTAACACTTACTGATGACTTTTGTGTACCATGCCCTGTGCTGCGTGCCCAAATGACAGAGGTGAATAAGACACTGCCCCTGATCAGGCTGTGGTTGGGACTTGAAGGGTGCAGGTATTTTCTCAGAGAGGTGATAGAGTATTCTGAACCAGGACAAGGAGGGAAGTATCCTTGTGTTACTTGAAGGATGTCCTTTGGGGCTTGAGGGGAGTGGCATGGAGCTGATCAGTTTCCTTCTGTTGGTTCAAAGCTTTTGTCTCATTAGATTCAATTTCTTCTTCTGTACAGTGTGGATAATTCTCAAATCAGCTTGAGAAAGGATATAAGAACAGACAGAAGGATTCTAGAGGGGCATTAGCTTTTTTTCTACACGTGTGCTAACAATTTCCATCTTTTCCCGTTCTCTTATTGAAGTTGAAATCCTATGTTTCAATTTCTATTATAGCAAAGCGAATATGATTGAGATAGGGAATTTGCTTTTTAAAAAAAATTTTTTAAGAGGGATGAATGAGTGGGGAGACAGAGAAGTGTGGGCTGACTTCTCTCTCTTCTCTCTCCCAGGATCCTTGTATCTCTTCTGTATCTCTTCTTACTATATCCTTTTTCAAGTGTATCTGAGAATTATCCACACTGTGTCTGATTTTCTCTCTCCATACCTCTTACTCATTTCTCTGTTGCACTCAGTATGTCTGTCTCTCTCTCACTCTCTATCAACTCTTCACTTTTGTTTCTCTGTTTATTTCTGCATCTTGGTCTCTCTCATCACTTGGTATTTCCCTGTCTTATCTGTTTTATTTCATCCCCTGCCTGTCTTTGTTATTCTTGATTTCTATCTGACTCTCCTTCCTTTTCTCATTATTGTCTTTCATTATAATATAGACTTTGATCTATTTTTACTCATCACATTGGATTAAAATTAAAATTCTATGGACTTCATTAAAATTATATTAGCTCAGGCTTCTTAAAAGATGGAGCCAGTTTTTTCTGCCAAAATTCCTGTCAGTTATAGATGCTGTAACCTGACAGTTTTCAGTTCAGTTCAGTTCAGTCGCTCAGTCGTGTCCTACTCTTTGTGACCCCATGGACTGCAGCACGCCAGGCCTCCCTGTCCATCACCAACTCCTGGAGTTCACTCAAACTCATGTCCATTGAGTCAGTGATGCCATCCAGCCATCTCATCCTCTGTCACCCCATTCTCCTCCTGCCTTCAATCTTTCCCAGCTTTGGAGTCTTTTCCAATGAGTCAACTCTTCGCATGAGGTGACCAAAGTATTGGAGTTTCAGCTTCAGCTTCATTCCTTCCAATGAACATCCAGGACTGATCTCCTTTAGGATGGACTGGTTGGATCTCCTTGTAGTCCAAGGGACTCTCAAGAGTCTTCTCCAACACCATGGTTCAAAAGCATCAATTCTTCTGCACTCAGCTTTCTTTATACTCCAACTCTCACATCCATACATGACTAGTGGAAGAACCATAGCCTTGACTAGATGGACCTTTGTTGGCAAAGTAATGTCTGCTTTTTTTTTACTTTATTTTACTTTACAATACTGTATTGGTTTTGCCATACATCACCATGAATCTGCCACAGGTGTACATGTGTTCCCAATCCTGCTGTCTAGGTTGGTCCTAACTTTCCTTCCAAAGAGTAAGTGTCTTTTAATTTCATGGCTGCAGTCACCATCTGCAGTGATTTTGGAGCCCAAAATAATAAAGTCTGACACGTGTCTTTTAATTTCATGGCTGCAGTCACCATCTGCAGTGATTTTGGAGCCCAAAATAATAAAGTCTGACACTGTTTCCACTGTTTCCCCATCTATTTGCCATGAAGTGATGGGACCGGTCCGTCTAGTCAAGGCTGTGGTTTTTCCAGTGGTCATGTATGGATGTGAGAGTTGGACTATGAAGGAAGCTGAGTGCCGAAGGATTGATGCTTTTGAACTCTGGTGTTGGAGAAGACTCTTGAGAGTCCCTTGGACTGCATGGAGATCCAACCAGTCTATTCTAAAGGATATCAGCCCTGAAATTTCTTTGGAAGGAATGAAGCTGAAGCTGAAACTCTAGTACTTTGGCCACCTCATGCAAAGAGTTGACTCATTGGAAAAGACTCTGATGCTGGGAGGGATAGGGGGCAGGAGGAGAAAGGGACGACAGAGGATGAGATGGCTGGATGGCATCATTGGCTCAATGCACATGAGTTTGAGTAAGCTCTGGGAGTTGGTGATGGACAGCGAGGCCTGGCATGCTGCGATTCATGGGTTGCAAAGAGTCGGACACGACTGAGCGACTGAACTCAACTGAACTGATGGGACTGGATGCCATGATCTTCGTTTTCTGAATGTTGAACTTTAAGCCAACTTTTTCACTCTCCTCTTTCACTTTCATCAAGAGGCTTTTTAGTTCCTCTTCACTTTCTGCCATAAGGGTGGTGTCATCTGCATATCTGAGGTGATTGATATTTCTCCTGGCAATCTTGATTCCAGCTTGTGCTTCCTCCAGCCCAGCGTTTATCATGATGTACTCTGCATAGAAGTTAAATAAGCAGGGTGACAGTATACAGCCTTGACGTACTCCTTTTCCTATTTGGAACCAGTCTGTTGTTCCATTTTTGCTCTACCTTTTTATTTTGTAGAGATTTTTTATAGACTCTGAGCTGAGTGCTTTGTTACCTATAGTGTGTATTTAGAATATCTCCTCCTAGGCTGCTGTTGTTCAGTCACTAAATTGTGTCTGACACTTTGTGACCCCCATGAACTGCAGAATGCCAGACTTCCCTGTCCTTCACTATCTTCCAGAGTTTGCTCAAGGTCATGTCCATTGAGTCAGTGATACCATCCAACCATCTCATCCTCTGTCACCTCCTTCTCCTTTTGGCCTCAATCTTTCTCTGCATCAGGGTCTTTTCCAATGAGTTACTCTTCACATTAGGTGACCAAAGTACTGGAGCTTCAGCTTCAGCATCAGTCCTTCCAATGAATATTCAAGGTTGATATCCTTTAGGATTGATTGGTTTGATCTCCTTGCAGTCCAAGGGACTCTTAAGAGTCTTCTCCAACACCACCGTTCAAAAACATCAGTTCTGTGGCTCTCAGTCTTCTTTATGGTCCAACTGTTATATTTGTACATGACTACTGGAAAAACCATAGCTTTGACAATAGAGACCTTTGTTGGCAAAGTAGAGTCTCTGCTTTTAATATGCTGTCTAGGTTTTTTTTAATAGCTTTTATTCCAAGCAGCAAGCATCTTTTAATTTTGTGGCTGCAGTCACTGTCCACAGTGATTTTGAAGCTCAAGAAAATCAAATCTTTCACTGTTTCCAATCTTCCCCCATCTATTTGCCATGATGTGATGGGACCAGATGCCATGGTCTTCATTTTTTAAAAGTTGAGTTTTTAAGCCAGCTTTATCACTCTCCTGTTTCATCTTCATGAAGAAACTCTTTAGTTCCTCTTCACTTTCTACCATTAAAGTGGTATCATCTGTGTATCTGAGGTTGTTGCTATTTGTCCCAGCAATCTTGATTCCAGCCCAGCATTTTGCATGATGAACCCAGCATATAGGTTAAATAAGCAGGGTGACAATATACAGTCTTGATGTACTCCTTTCTCAATTTCAAGCCAGTCCATTGTTCCATGTCCTGTTCTAACTGCTGCTTCTGGCCCTGCATACAGGTTTCTCAGGAGATGGTTAAGATGGTCTGGTATTTCTATCTCTTTCAGAATTTTCAAGTTTGTCATGATCCATAGTCAAAGGTGTTAGCACAGTCAGTGAATCAAGTAGATGTTTTTGGAATTTTCTGGCTTTTTCTATGATCCAGAGGATCATAGACCCTTTCTAGGTAATAGCAGAAGTAACGATAAAGGAGTAGGTTATCTGGTCTCTAGCTGCTGCTGCTGCTGCTAAGTCACTTCAGTCATGTCCGACTCTGTGCAACCCCATAGACGGCAGCCCACCAGGCTCCCCCATCCCTGGGATTCTCCAGGCAAGAACACTGGAGTGGGTTGCCATTTCCTTCTCCAATGCATGAAAGTGAAAAGTGAAAGTGAAGTTGCTCGGTTGTGTCCGACTCTTAGCGACTCCATGGACTGCAGCCCACCAGGCTCCTCCATCCATGGGATTTTCCAGGCAAGAGTACTGGAGTGGGGTGCCATTGCCTTCTCCGTTTGGTCTCTAGAGGTTGTAGTTTTTATCAAATATAGTACAGTTGCAGTCTTTGTTTCTCCAAATGATTTTTCTGTTCCTTTATTCTGGGACTTCAATTATATATATGTTAACATGCTAGATACTTCCACAGCTTATTGACGTTCTGCCTTTTTTCCCCTCAATTTTTATCCCTTCTTTGTCCTTTATTTTCCATGCTTGATATTTGTGGTGTCTTCAAGAGCATGGATCTTTTCTTCTGCAACTAAGGCCATTTATTTGATTTTTCATTTCAGATGTTTTTTAGCATTAGAAGTTCTATTTGGTTCTATTTTTGTATTTCTGATTATACTCATGTTTTCCTTGAAATATTTTAGAATACTTAAATATCTTTTTTTGTTCCATCTTTTGTTTTTATAAACAAAGATGATATTTTTAGTGATAAAAGGTACAATTCACAAAGGAGATAGACATCATAAACCATTACACACCTAACAACAGAGAAACAAAGATACATAGAGCAAAGATGAGAAGAAATGTCAGGGAAAAGGAAAAAATATATAATCATAGTGAGACATAGTAATATTTCTCTAAGAATATTTTATTAATTGCAGAAAAAATAAGAATAGATGTGTCTTAAATGATGTCATTAATAATTTAAATATAATAGTTTTATATTTATATTAATCTTATATCCTACAGAACTGTACTTAAAATTTTGTATCTCATTTGTTATTTGGTTTCCATAGGACATTTAGAAAAACTGACAAAAAGGAAAACATTACTAAATTTCAAGAAGTAGGATTCTTTTCTTGTGTGATTCAGTTATACATATACACATATATTATTTTGGAAATTATTTTCCATTATAGGTTATAATAAGATATTGACTTTGTTCGCTGTGCTATATAGTAAACCTTTGTTGCTTGTTGCAGATTTATTTTTAAAGTTAGGAATCTAGCGTTCTATTCATACTAAGTCGATCAGGTGAAATCAAAATGTCATAAATTTTTAGTTAGACAAAAATTGATAAATCTTCAAATATATATATATTATACATATTATTTATATGTGAAATTGAAAGTCACTCAGTTGCATCTGACTCTTTGCGACCCCATGGACTATATAATCCATGGAATTCTCCAAGTCAGAATACTGGAGTGGGTAGCCTTTCCCTTCTCCAGGGGATCTTCCCGACCTAGGAATTGAACCAAGGTCTCCTGCATTGCAGGAGGATTCTTTACCAACTGAGCTATCAGGGAAGCCCTATATTATTTATATATATGTATACAAAAGATTTTCTACTACGCTTGTTAAAGGCTTGAGAAAGAACATTAGGGAAAAAAAGAGAAGGTGGAGAAATTGGAAAACATAAACTAAGTGAAATGGAAGCACTGAATGTAAAATAGAAAATGTGAAACAAGCTAGATAAAAGTAAAAGACCCTCATAGAGTCCGGTTGTTTTTAAACATGGCTGCTCGTTAGGAACATATCTGAAACTCTGACAAAAAAAAACAAGTAACACCTGGACATTTGTATTTTTCAAAGAATTCCAAGGTAATACTGATATGCATCTGGATTTTTAAAAATGATTACAGGTTTTTCTATTAAATGCTACTTTTGGTGATATAGATTTCTATTTTCTGTTGACCAGTCATGACACCATGGTACTGAGTAATGGTTATATAGTCACAATAGTAGATGTTGATCAGTTTTCACAGTCAATAGCCAGACAAAAAATGAAAGATAATTACTGTTGCAAGCCATAATGGGAACATGAGTAACCTAACAATATAAAATAATTACGTACAACTTGGGGGATCAAGCAGAGTGATGTGGTAAGTGGAAGTGCATACATGCACATGTTTTCATCTGCTCTGCCAGTCTGTGTCTTTTGGTTGGTACATTTAATCCATTTACATTTAAGTTAATTATCAGTATATATGATCCTATTACTGTTTTCTTCTTTGGGGTTTATTTTCTATAAGTAGACCTTTTCTTTCTCTTGTTTTCTGCCTTGACAGGTTCCTTTAGCATTTGTTGTAAAGTTGATTTGGTAATGCTGAGTTCTCTTAACTTTTGCTTGTCTGGAAAGCTTTTGATTTCTCCATCAAACCTGAAGGAGAGTTTTGATTGGTAGAGTATTCCTGATTGTAGTTGCTTCCCTTTCATCACTTTAAATATATCACGCCACTCTCTTCTGATTTACAAGTTTAGTTAAGAAATCAGCTGATAGCCTAATGGGAGTTCCCTTATAGGTTACTTGTCATTTCCCCCTTGTTGCGTTTAACATTTTATCTCTGTCTTGAATTTTTGTCAGTTTGATTTCTATGTGTCTTGGTGTGTTCCTCCTGGGGTTTATCCTGCCTCGGATTTTCTGTTCTTCTTGGACTTGGTTGACTATTTCTTTTCCCGTGTTAGAGAAGTTTTCAGCTATTAGCTCTTCAAATATTTTCTTAGATCCTTTCTCTCTCTCATCTTCTGGGACCCCTCTAATGCAAATGTTGATGTGTTTAATGTTGTCCTAAAGGTCTCTTTTTTTGTTTTGAAGATCTTTTTTGTATGGTTCTTCTGTGTATTCTTGCCACCTCTTAGTATCTTCTGCTTCTGTTAGGTCCATACCATTTCTGTCCTTTTTGAGCCCATCTTTGCGTGAAATGTTCCCTTGGTATCTGTTAGCTCCATACCATTTCTGTCCTTTTGAGCCCATCTTTGCATGAAATGTTCCCTTGGTATCTCTAATTTTCTTGAAGAGATCTCAAGTCTTTCCCATTCTGTTGTTTTTCTCTATTTTGCCTTGATTGCTAAGGGAGGCTTTCTTATCTCTTCTTGCTATTCTTTGGAACTCTGCTTTCAGATGCATCTTTCCTTTTCTCCATCTTTAAGACCAAGATAATCACAACGGTGTGATCACTCACCTAGAGCCAGACATCCTGGGATGTGAAGTCAAGTGGGCCTTAGAAAGCATCACTATGAACAAAGCTAGTGGAGGTGATGGGATTCCAGTTGAACTATTTCAAATCCTGAAAGATGATGCTGTGAAAGTGCTGCACTCAATATGCCAGCAAATTTGAAAAACTCAGCAGTGGCCACAGGACTGGAAAAGGTCAGTTTTCATTCCAGTCCCAAAGAAAGGCAATGCCAAAGAATGCTCAAACTACCGCACAATTGCACTCATCTCACATGCTAGTAAAGTAATGCTCAACATTCTCCAACCCAGGCTTCAGCACTACATGAACCATGAACTTCTAGATATTCAAGCTGGTTTTAGAAAAGGCAGAGGAACCAGAGATCAAATTGCCAACATCTGCTGGATCATTGAAAAAGCAAGAGAGTTTCAGAAAAACATCTATTTCTGCTTTATTGCCTATGCCAAAGCCTTTGACTGTGTGGATCACAATAAACTGTGGAAAATTCTGAAAGAGATGGGAATACCGGACCACCTGACCTGCCTCTTGAGGAACCTCTATGCAGGTCAGGAAGCAACAGTT
The DNA here is from genome assembly GCA_917880005.1 of Nanger dama. NCBI lineage: Eukaryota > Metazoa > Chordata > Mammalia > Artiodactyla > Bovidae > Nanger > Nanger dama. The sequence goes on from CAKJTW010000035.1 coordinate 8,817,094, forward strand.
AGAACTGGACATGGAACAACAGACTGGTTCCAAATAGGAAAAGGAATACATCAAGGCTGTATATTGTCACCCTGGTTATTTAACTTCTATGCAGAGTGCATCCTGAGAAACGCTGTGCTGGAAGAAGCACGAGCTGGAATCAAGATTGCTGGGAGAAATATCAGTAACCTCAGATATGCAGATGACACCACTCTTATGGCAGAAAGTGAAGAGGACCTAAAAAGCCTCTTGATGAAAGTGAAAGTGGAGAATGAAAAAGTTGGCTTAAAGCTCAACATTCAGAAAGCGAAGATCATAGCATCTGGTCCCATTACTTCATGGGAAATAGATGGAGAATCAGTGGAAACAGTGTCAGACTTTATTTTTAGGGGCTCCAAAATCACTGCAGATGGTGACTGCAGCCATGAAATTAAAAGATGCTTACTCCTTGGAAGAAAAGTTATGACCAACCTAGATAGCATATTGAAAAGCAGAGACATTACTTTGCCAACAAAGGTCCATCTAGTCAAGGCTATGGTTTTTCCAGTGGTCATGTATGGATGCGAGAGTTGGACTGTTCAGAAAGCTGAGTGCTGAAGAATTGATGCTTTTGAACTGTGGTGCTGGAGAAGACTCTTGAGAGTCCCTTGGACTGCAAGGAGATCCAACCAGTCCATTCTAAAGGAGATCAGCCCTGGGATTTCTTTGGAAGGAATGATGCTGAAGCTGAAACTCCAGTACTTTGGCCACCTCATGCAAAGAGTTGACTCATTGGAAAAGACTCTGATGCTGGGAGGGATTGGGGGCAGGAGGAGAAGGGGACGCCCAAGGATGAGATAGCTGGATGGCATCACCGACTCAATGCACATGAGTTTGAGTAAACTCTGGGAGTTGATGATGGACAGGGAGGCTTGGCATGCTGCGATTCATGGGATTGCAAAGAGTTGGACACGACTGAGTAACTGAATTGAACTTTTGGTCTGTGGGATCTTGGTCTGGTTACTGGTGACCTTCAAGAGGGTTTACATCAAGGGGGACCTTCTGAGACTGCTAACTCTCCCCCGCTTCCTGTAGGGAGCTTCTGCTGACCCACACCTACACAGGAGACCCTTCAACACTAGCAGGTAGCTTTGCTTCTGTCTCCTGTGGTTGGGGGTAGGGGTTATTGCTGCTTTTCTCTGAGTCTTGGTTGACACAAGATTTTGTTTGTGACCTTCAAGACTGGAGGCTCCGTTTCTCCTAGTCCTGTGGAAGGCTTGTAATCAGATCCCACTGGCCTTCAAGGTCAGATTCCCTGGGGATTCTCGGTCCCTTCGTTGGATCCCCAGGTGGGAAGCCTGACGTGGGGTTAGAACCGTCACCACAGTGGGAGAGTTTCTTTGGTATTATTTTTCTCCAGTTTCTGGGTTGCCCATCCAGTGGGGCTGTGATTGGATTCTATCATGATCGTGCCCCTGCTGCCGTCTCGCTGCAGCTTCTTCTTTGTCTTTGGAGTATGTTTCTCTGGTGGGTTCTAGTGTCCTTCTGTTGGTGGTTGTGCAGTAGCTAGTTGTGATATGGTGGTCTTGCAGGAGGAGATGAACGCACATACTTCTATTCTGACATCTTGAATAGAAGTCTTTTCTACTATCCTTTTAAAAATTGTGACGTATAGTTGACTTAAAATATTATGTTAGTTTCAGATGTATAACATAGTGATTCAATGTTTTTATGGGTTATACTCCATTTAAAGTTACTACAAAATAGTGGCTGTGTTTTCCTGTGTGTTACAGTGTATCTTTATCACTTATTTTATACACAGCAGTTTGTGTCTCAACCCTGTATTCCTGTCTCACCACTCCCTTCTTTTTCACCTCACTGGTGACCACGAGTTTGGTTTCTTTATCCATGGGCCTGCTTCTGTTTTGTCATATATATTCATTTATTTTAGATTTTGGAGAAGGAAATGGCAACCCACTCCAGGATTCTTGCCTGAAAAATTCCATGGACAGGGGAGCCTGGTCAGTCCATGGGGTCACAGAAAATCAGACACGACTGAGCACACAGTAGGGTACATTTTAGATTTTAGGTTCCAAATATATGTGATAACCTGTAGCGTTTGTCTTTCTCTGACTTATTTACTTAAGCATGATATTCTTTTGGACCATTCATTTTGTTGCAGATGTCACAATTTCATTCTTTTTTATGGCTGAGGGATATTCCATTGTGTATATATGCATCACATTTTCTTTATTCATTCATCTGTTGATGGACACTTAAGATTGCTTCCATATCTCAGCAATTGTAAATAACACCACTGTGAACATCGGGGTGCAGGTATCTTTTCTAATTAGTGTATTTCTTTTCTTCATTCATTTCTTTCAGCAATGGAATTACTGGATCGTGTGGTAATTCTACTTTTAATTTTTGAGGACTCCATAGTGTTTTCAATAATGGCTGCCCCAATTTACAGTCCCATCAACAACATATTAAGGTTTCCTTTTCTCTACATCCTCGCCAACATTTGTTATTTGTAGACTTTTGGTGATAGCCATTCTTACAGGTGTGAGGTGATATCTCATTGTGGTTTTGATTTATATTTCTCTGATGATTAGTAATGTTGAGCATTTTTCTTATGCCTGCTGGACATCTGTATATCTTCTTTGGAAATAGATTATTCAGGTCTTTTGCTCATTTTTTAATTGAGCTGTTTGGTTTATTTAATATTGAGTTGTATGTGTTACTTACATATTTTGGTTATTAGCCCTTTATTGCTTATCTTATTTGTCAGTATTTTTTCCCATTTAGTAGGTTTTTTTCATTTTGTTCATGGTTTTCTTTGTTGTACAAAAGCTTTTAAGTTTAATTATGTCCCGTTTGCTGATTTTTGCCTTTCTTTGTCTAAGGAAACAGATCTACAAAAATATTGCTATGACTTATGTCAGAGAGTGTTCTGCCGTATTCTCTTCTAGAACTGTTATAGTTTTAGGTCTTACATTTAGGCCTTTAATTCATTTTTGGTTTATTTTTGTGTACAACATGAGGATATGTTCTAATCTTTTTTGCATGTAGCTGTCCAGTGTACAATATCATCTCAAAGGTCTTCATCTGCTGATTCTGTCTTTTGTGTCATTTCTGAGACACTTTCTATTATCTGATTTTTCCCTAGTTGTTTCTGTGTCTTTTCATGTGTAGTAATTTTTGGTTGCATGCTATAAATGTTATGTCATTGAGGTATGTGTATGTATGTGGTATGTGCCCATATGTGTATGCATTTTCATTTCCTTTTGAATTAAAAGCTTGTGGATCAGGTCCATTCGTTCAGTGTTCACTTTTAAGCTTTATTTGGGAGAGTCTAGAGTGGACTTTACTTTGGGCTAATTAAATCCTCCTACTTTGGCCACTTGATATGAAGAGGCAGCTCACTGGAAAAGATCCTGATGGTGAGAAGGATTGCAGGCAGGAGGAGAAGAGGGCAACAGAGAATGAGATGGTTGGATGGTGTCACTGACTCAATGGACATGAATTTGAGCAGACTCTAGGAGCTGGTGAAGGACAGGGAAGCCTGGGATGCTGCAGTCCATGGGTTGCAAAGAGTCGGACGCTACTTAGCAGCTGAACAACAAACACCCTCCTACTGAGGCACAGCCCTTCTGAACTTTCCACTGAAAGCCCCGATACTCAGCAAGCCTACTTGAACTCACTTACCTCCCAGCCCTATGTGTACTATGGGAATTGTTCAGCTTATGACTCCCAGGTAGCCACTCTTTGCCTGGCCTTATGGACTCTTCTAACAAGTACATTTTGGTGTCTGACCAGACTCAAGGATAGACTATGCAGATTTATGAGGCTCTGTCTTTTTTTTTTTTTTTTGAGGCTCTGTCTTTACATATTTTTCTCTTTGGCATAAATCTCCTCACAAATTCAAACTTCCTCATTCTCCCCAAACTCCAGTCTGTCTTCTAAACACAGTGATAATGCTATATTTTACTGTTTCCCACTCCTTATGCCACAGTCTGGAGAAGGCAATGGCACCCCACTCCAGTACTCTTGCCTGGAAAATCCCATGGATGGAGGAGCCTGGTAGGCTGCAGTCCATGGGGTCGGGAAGAGTTGGACACAACTGAATGACTTCACTTTCACTTTTCACTGTCATGCACTAGAGAAGGAAATGGCAACCCACTCCAGTGTTCTTGCCTGGAGAATCCCAGGGATGGTGAAGCCTGGTGGTCTGCCAGCTATGGGATTGCAGAGTCGGACACGACTGAAGCAACTTAGCAACAGCAGCATTCCACAGTCTATAGGATATATACTATATAGACTGTAATATACACTATAATATGTATATATATATGGAGTAGATACTGTAGCATATGTATAGTACCTTTATGTAAAATGTGATCTTAGAGCTCATTTCATTTGTTTTTCTTCTCTCAGAAATTGCTGTCTTCCCTCCCTGCTAAACAGTATCTGAAAATAGTTGTATCATATATTTGCTGCAGTTTCATGTTTACAGAAGGAAGGCAAGTCCATGGTGCTGAAGGCAGAAGTCCCTGCTAATTTAGTTTTAGTTCTGATTTATTCTTGTTTAAATGGGTGGATAGCTAATGGAAATTCTATCCAGCTGATTATGAAGGGCCTCTGAGATTTGAGCCTAGGTATTGACTCACCTGGTATAGAATTTTGATTAAGATTGGGCCATCCTAAATGACAGCAAGATTACTAGCAAAGAAAGAAGAGGCACTTTTATTAGATTACTGTTTCATTAATTTAGCCTTAGTAAAGTCTTAAAAAATTCTTCAGTTTTGTTATACCCTCTTGAATCAGATCCCGTTATTTTAAGTGTTTTCCTCATTGAATTGGTTTAGCTGTATTGTTAATTACTGTATCATTTAAAAATATTAGGAGCATCATTTCTTGCTATTGCAACCATCTATGCTGAGACTGGATCAGGTTTTGTAGTACCAAGTGCTTCTGCCAAGGCAGGAGTGGAGGCCTTGAACAAGTGAGTACCATCTTGTTAATCTTATATTACTGTGTATACAGGAATCTAATAAGTACTCTCAGGTTAATATTGTCCCTGAAGATGATGTGCTTTGAAACCCTGTGTAACTAAAGTCCTGCTTTCTTGTTTCTTTCCAGAGAAAACTAAAACAATGACTAATTTGGATTTGCCAGGAGACATCGTGTCTCATGAATAGGTCTTATTTTTCTGTAGCTGCACTGTCCACTAGAATTCTCTGTAGTGACTAAACTATTCTGCAGAGCTACATGCGGCCACTGAACCCTTGCGTTGTGGTTACTGCGACTGAGAAACTAATTTTTACTTAATTTTAATCACTTATCCAGTATGACTGTATTATAAAGTTTGAGGAAAGGGCTGATAGGAATTTAGACTGGAGTATCCGTGTATCTCTACTCGTACCCCCTCTGACCTCCCTTAAATATGCTTTCATCCTTTTATTGTACTTGCTATACTATTATACAGGATTAATAGAACTAGCATAGACAGTTTCCACTTATCAGGTCTTATGGCTTTTTCTCAGCAGTATATGATTGTTTTTTGAATTTGTTCCCCATTGGACTTCCCCAATGTCTTTGTTTTAATGTAAGTTCTTATCATTGCTTTTCTTTCTTATTGTAGTAGCCCCATAATATGCTTCTCTGCTGCCAGTTTATTTTTATTCACATTCCCACCAGACTCATCTTTCTAACAATGTATGTCTGCTGTTATAATTCCTAGCTAAAAACCTTATATCATTTTCTATTCATCTTTGGAATAAAAGCCAAAACTCAGTCTAATATTCTAAACGGACTTGCCTTTGGCCTTTCTGTTTTCATTAGCTTGTTAGATCAATATTTATTGTGTACCTTTTGTGAACATGGCAGTTCTACCAGGTAGAGGGATATGATAGTAATGGAAATAGAACAGTCCTCATTCTCACCTGATCTTGTATCTTTTACCATTTTTCCTCTGCTTTAATCACTGTTATTTCTGTGCTCTATGCTTCCTTAAACACATCATGCACTTTCATATATCTATGCCTAGATTGTGCTGTTGTTAGATTTTGTTATAGTATATTTCACCTCCCTTCAGGGCTCTCATATCACCTCTTTTGGAATATTTTTTCTCATTTCTTGGAGTAACAGGCAAGTTTGGCCTTGGAGTACAAAAGGAAGCAGGGCAAAGGCTAACATAATTTTTGTCAAGAGAACGCACTGGTCACAGCAAACACCCTCTTCCAACAACACAAGAGATCACTTTACACATGGATGCCAGCAAAGGTCAATACCAAAAGCAGATTAATTATATTCTTTGCAGCCAAAGATGGAGAAGCTCTATGCAGTTAGCAAAACCAAGACCTGGAGCTGACTGTGGCTCAGATCATCAGCTCCTTATTGCAAACTTCAAACTTAAATTGAAGAAAGTGGGGAAAACCACTAGGCCATTCAGGTATGACCTAAACCAAATCATTTATGATTATACAGTGGAGGTGACGAATGGATTCAAGGGACTAGATCTGGCAGACAGAGTGTCTGAAGAACTATGGACGGAGGTTTGTAACATTGCACATGATGAAGTGACCAAAACCATCCCCCAAGAAAAGAAATGCAAGAAGGCAAAATGATTGTCTGAGGAAGGCTTATAAATAGCCGAGGAAAGAAGAGAAGCAGAAAGCAAGGGAGAAGGGGAAGGATACACCCAACTAAATGCAGAGTTTTAGAGAAGAGCAAGGAGAGATAAGAAGGCCTTCTTAAATGAACAACGCAAAGAAGTAGATGAGGAAAACAATAGAATGGAAGTGATTAGAGATCTCTTCAAGAAAATTGGAGATATCAAGGGAACATTTCATGTTAGGCTGGGCATGACAAATGATGGAAAGAGTGAGGACCTAACTGTAGCAAGAGAGATTAAGAAGAGAGAGAAAGAATACACAGAAGAACTATACAACAAAGGTCTTAATGGCCGGACTGACCATGATGGTGTCACTCACGCAGAGCTCGACATCCTGCAGTGTGAAGTCAAATGGGCTTTAGGAAGTATTCCTACGAACAAAGCTGGTGGAAGCAACGGAATTCCAGCTGAGCTATTTCAAATCCTTGAAGTTTATGTTAAAATACCACACTCAGTGTATCAGCAAATATGGAAAACTAAGCCGTGGCCACAGGACTGGAAAATGTCAGTTTTCATTGCAAACCCAAGGAAGGGTGATGCCAAAGAATGCTCAAACTACCGCACAATTGTACTCATTTCACATGGTAGTAAGTGATGCTCAAAATTCTCCAAGTTAGGCTTCAGCAGTACATGAACTGAGAACTTCCAGATGTACAAGCTGGGTTTAAAAAGGCAGAGCAACCAGAGATCAAATTGACAGCATTTGAGAGATCATAGGGAATTCCAGAAAAACATCTGCTTCATTGTCTGTGTTAAAGACTGACTGTGTGGATCACAACAAACTGTGGAAAATTCTTAAAGAGATAGGGATACCAGACCACCTTACTTGTCTCCTGGAGAAACCTGTATGAGGGTCAAGAACCAACAGTTAGAATCTTACATGGAACAAGTAACTGGTTGACAATTGGAAAAGGAGTATGACAAGGCTATATATTGTCACCCTGTTTATTTAACTTTGATGCAGAGTACTCATGCAAAATGTCAGACTGGATGACTCAGAAGCTGGAATCAAGATTGCTGGAAGAAATAACAACAGCCTCAGATACGCAGATGATACCACTCTAATGGTAGAAAGTGAAAAGGAACTAAAGAGCCCTTTGATGAAAGTGAAAGAGGAGAATGAAAATGCTGTCTTGAAATTCAACATTCAGTAAAGAAAAGATCATGGCATCTGGTCCCATCACTTCATGACAAATACGGAAAATCGGAAGCTGTGACAGACTTTATTTTCTTGGGCTCCAAAATCATTGCAGATGGTGACTGCAGGCACAAAATTAAAAGACGCTTGCTCCTTGGAAGGAAAGCTATGACAGACCTAGACAGTGAATTAAAAAGCAAAGACATCACTTTGCTGACTTAGGTCCATATAGAAAAGCTATGGTTTTTCCAGTAGTCATGTACAGATGTGAGAGTTGGACCATAAAGAAGGCTGAGCACTAAAGAATTGATGCTTTCAAGCTGTGGTGCTGGAGAAGACTCATGAGAGTCCCTTGGACTGTGGGGAGATCAAACCAGTAAGTCTTGAAGATAATCACCTATTCATTGGGAGAACTGATTTTGAAGCTGAAACTCCAACACTTTGGTCACTTGATGGGAAGAGCTGAGTCATTGGAAGAGACTCTGATGCTAGGGAAGATTGAAGGCAAAAGGAGAAGAGGGTGGCAGAGGATGAGATGGTTGGATGGCATCACTGACTCAATGGACATAAATTTGAGCAAACTCTGCAAGATAGTGAAGGACAGGAAAGCCTGGCGTTCTGCAGTCCATGGGGTTGCAAAGAGTCAGTGACTGAACAACAATAACCCTTTGCAGCTTTAAGATTTTGTTTATTCTAATCTAATGAGAAGAGTAACACATTAATAAATGCCATCTTGTGTTGTAGATTCTAAAATGAAGGTGCACAGAGAAGGGCATGGTAGGCCATTTTTAATATTTTATTAAAGTTATATAACTTTCCCACTAGGATCTGTGTACTGTGAGAGAAGAAAGCAGATCTTATTCATCTTGCTTGTTGCTCAGCAGGATCTGGTACATAACCAATGCTCAGTTCCTGCTGAACTACACAATTCTCTCTTTTGAGTAGTTTTAAGGTACTTTTTAACATGTAAACTAATAATACACATTTCTTTGGGAGACAAAATTGTACTTTACTCAGCAGTTTAAACTTACTCTGAATAGAGATAATTACCATTTTTAAGGTCAAATGATATTGGAAATAAGAGCTTAGAACGTGACTATTTTGACACCATTTGTACCATGTATTTGTTTTGTCGAGATCTTAGATATTTCAATTTCATATTCTCTGAGGGCCATGATCCCATGCTGCTTTTTTGATATGATATTACCACATGGTGAGTTGCGCATAGTAGGTGCTCAGTAACTGTGTGTGTTCTTCCCCAGCCTGAGTTCCCATCAGCCCTCTTCCGTACCTTGTAGCACACAGTCAGACCACATCAGGTCTTCTAGGTCCTGGAGACTGCGGGTTGATATGCCTTTGTCCTTTATACCTTTATCACTGACCCACGCCCCTGGACAGTTTTCTCTTCTCTGCCTTCCCTTCCAATATCTTTCATCCTCTTCTCTTTCCCCCTTACTCCCACAAAAACCTCCTAATCCTTCTTCAAGTGTCGGCTCAGTTATTACCTCCTGAGGGAAGCCTTCCCTCCTACTCCTGGTAGAGACGGGTACTTCTTCCTCTGAGCAATATTGGTGCGTATTACACAGTTTCCATCTTTGACTCAATGAGGGCACTTGTTATGTTGCAGACACTGTGATCTCATGGACTATAAGTAAAGTTGCATTGAACTTTATAAGTGCAGGACTGAACTCCAGAAAATGTGAGGAAGAGACATGATTCTCTCAGTTCTTTATGCTAAATAATGATAGCCTCTTTAAATATGTATACTGTTATTGGTCTTCATACTAAAATGTGAATGGTAGGTAGTCTAGCATAGTGCTTAGGATACTAAAATGTAAATATTATATAGTACAGAAGAGTGTGATTAAGGGCACAAACTCTTGCACTAGACTGCTAGAAGTTGACTCACTAGCCATATGACCTGGAGCAAATGATTTATTTTTTTTGTGCCTCAGTTTTCTTGTCTGTAACATAGGGAATAATAGCAGTACTTACCTACGGCAGCTGTAGTCTCTGGCATGTAGTAAGCATGTAGTCAGTCTTGGTTAATAGTATTTGTAATTTATAGTATAGTATTTTAGAAATCTGTACTGTTTGTTTTAATTTTTAGGTCTCTTGCCGCTGAATGGGGTAAATATGGAATGAGATTCAATGTGATTCAACCAGGGCCTATAAAAACCAAAGTAAGTTTTGGTTTGCTTATGATCACATTTTGAGTGATTAAGAAGTGGACGATTAATAGATGCATTCTGAAATATGCAGCATTTTCCAAGGATACCGGAGTTTGGAGCCCTGGTAAAAGGGAAGAGGGTTTTGGTATTATCCAACATAAGAAATCAGAGAAGGTGATGGCACCCCACTCCAGTACTGTCGCCTGGAAAATCCCATGAATGAAGGAGCCTGGTGGGCTGCAGTCCATGGGGTGGTGAAGAGTCAGACACGACTGAGCGACTTCACTTTCACTTTTCACTTTCATGCATTGGAGAAGGAGATGGCAACCCGCTCCAGTGTTCTTTCTTGCCTGGAGAATCCCAGGGACGGGGGAGCCTGGTGGGCTGCCGTCTATGGGGTTGCACAGAGTCGGACATGACTGAAGCGACTTAGCAGGAGCAGCAGTAGCAGTAACATAAGAAATAAGGAGCTGGGAAAGAAAATAGTAGTTATACAACTCCTTCATAAGGCCTATTTCAGTGTCTTAATATAATAGTTCTGGGATCTTCTATGCCTTGAATTTTGGCATTTTGTCTGATTTGCTTTAATGATATGTTATTATATTTCTTATTTTTTACTACATTTTACAGGTTCTTACTTTGACGTCCTTTTTTAAAAATCATGGAAATTTAACTATATTTTAAATTTAAGAGATGCTTTCTAAATTTTTCATATAAGCTTGGTCTTATACGTAGAAAATAGGTAGCATTTTCTTTGAGTCATATCTGTGCTTTTTCACTTTAAACACTCAGTTATGCATGTCATCTAATTCCCTTGTCTCTGGGATTAAAAATTCTTCTGACAGCGTGCATTTTACCTGTAACCAGGTATTCACTGCAATTCATAGTATCACTTATGCTGTTACAAAAAAGCTCACAGGTTCTCTGTTCTCTCACATTATCCCAAATAACTTCATTCTCATATCTTTTTGTTTTCATGTAAAGCAGGAATTTTTAATCCCACTTGGAATGTTGCTTTGAAGGCCCAGGTGAAATTTGCTAACTTTAATTTAGTAAACTGAGGGGGCTTCCTTGGTGCCTCAAATGGTAAAGAATCCACCTGCGATGCAGGAGACCTGGGTTTGATCCCTGGATCAGGAAGATCCCCTGGAGAGCGGAGTGGCTACCCACTCCATTAAATACCCACTCCAGTGTTATATAAATGGAAAATAATACTAAGGAACATTTGCCTTTTGGTGGTTCTGGATTGTTAAATATTAGCATGAAGATGGTTGTATTAATTAAGTAGTTTGAAGGGTGGAAAATAGAAAAACTGCCTAAGTGAAACTTGACTGAATATCTTATTTGTTTGGCACTTAAATTATAAAAATAATAAAATTAATGGAAAAATAATTCAAATGCACATATTAAAATACTTGATTCGGAGTATCACTGTGTTAAGCACTGTCTGAAAAGGACTAAACAGTCATCAAAACTTCATTCTAGGACCTCAATATCTAGGAAAGGTCATCTACATGTTATTATTTATTTAACATATATTTACTGAGTGCCTTCTGCGTGCAAAGGTGCTGAGAAAGATATAAAAACAGTTATGACAAAATGCTTGCCATCAAGGAGCTTTAGCAATCTAGGTATGAGTTTTATGCAAGTGACAAGCATATAATTTTAAAGAAATTAAAAGAAAATTAAAGTATGGAAACTCTGTAGCCAGCACTGATAGAACCAGGTTTGAGACCTTTGTCTATGATTTTCTTTATACCTGTCTAGGAAAAGCTGAAGGACTCAAAAGGAGCCTGTGTGTGCTTGCTCTGTCTCATGTCTGTGTTACTGCAAAGAACTGTCACCAAGACTTCCAGGCACTAGTAGAGGGAAAGTATTAATCAATGTGCATGCATACTTTGGGCTTCCCAGCTGGCACCACTGGTAAAAAAAAAACCCACCTGCCAGTGCAGGATGCATAAGAGATGAGGGTTCGATCCCTAGTTGGGAAGATCCCCTGGAGGAGGGCACGACACCCCACTCCAGCATTCTTTCCTGGAGAATCCTCATGGACAGAGGAGCCAGGCAGGCTACAGTCCGTGGGGTCACAGAGAGTCAGACACGACTGAGCAAACTGTCACACACTCAAGAGCACACGCGTGCACACTTTATCTTGGTCTGCTCCTTTTCATCATTAACAGAAGGCAGAAATTGTTTGGCAGATTTAGTTATGGTTTTTCTCTCTCTGGGACCTACTTGAATTTGATATTACTACATACTGGTTTTCTTCCTTTCCTATGATTTTGACCAAGAAAAGAGAAGGAAAAGGAATTCCCTCTTAAATATTTTCTACTTGGATCACTTTTCTGTGTTAAATCAAATGATAGTAGCCCCCTTACTTCCATCACACTAAATGTGTACATATTTCAGAGTATTTTTGTATACATTTTCTCATTTCTCAGGCAACAATTTTGTGAGATAGCTCAGACAGGCATCCTCATGTTACTTATGAAGAAACTAATGTAGAAAGGTTATATGTTCTAGTGGTTTTTAAGGGTCAATATTAGGCAAAGTGAATATGGAAGAATTTGGCAAAACTTTTTGCTTATAGGGAGTAAGATATGAACAGGCTGCCTTAGTAACATTCCATTTATTGCAAATTTATTTCTTAAATAGGATTTTTTTTTTTTAAGCAACCTAACTATTTTCTTAATTTCTAAGGGTGCCTTTAGCCGTCTTGACCCAACCGGAGCATTTGAAAAAGAAATGATTGACAGAATTCCCTGTGGTCGGCTGGGAACTGTGGAAGAACTTGCAAATCTTGCTGCTTTCCTTTGTAGTGATTATGCTTCTTGGATTAATGGAGCTGTAAGCATAGTTTTCTCTCTCAACACTTTTGGGAGGTGGGTTTGGGGTGGGGAGGTGGATTGTAGAACCAATCCTGATGATGTTGAATGTAAATATGATTTAAATTATTTAATTAGCTGTATTTAGTATGTTATTTATAATATAGAAATACTAATATAGTTTAAGCTTATGGAGTTGATTCATTAATAAATTAATTTTATTAAATGCAAATAACTCTAGTAGACATGCCTTTAAGCTGATCTTTAAGATTAAGGAGAATTTGAAATCATAGAAATGATGGAGAGAGGATTTTTAAGAGAGTAAATCAGTTTAGGTTTAATCGTCAGTTTTGTCTTTAAAACTTGTGCTTAGATTGAAAGTGTCAAAGAGGTATTCTGACCAGTTAGGAGGGAGAAGTGGCTAATGGCTCAGAAAACTTTTTAAAATTAGAAGTTAATTTCACAGCTTTTATTATCATTTTTTAGGTCATTAGATTTGATGGTGGAGAAGAAGTACTTATTTCAGGGGAATTCAACAGTCTGAGGAAGGTAATGCCATTTTGTGAATATGATACAATATTAACAGTGAGGATACTAAGCTTTAAAAACACTCAAGAACCTCATTAAATTGACTTTTTTCTTTTTGTGGTAGGTCACCAAGGATCAGTGGGACATAATAGAAGGACTTATCAGGAAGACCAAAGGCTCCTAAGACTACTCCGGCTTCATCTTGGTTATAATGGAAATTATGCAGACTATCTATAATGATTTGAATAATTTCAGGTCTAATAAATTGTTAATTAGCATGCATTCCTGGAATGGCCAATGGTAGGTAGATCTTGTACATTAAAGGATTTTTAAACAATAAAAACAGGAAAGTGAAAGGCTATTAATAGAACTGAAAAGTGCTTAGAAGTGCAGAGAAAGGGACAGTTATTTGTACCTGGAGAAAATCAGGAGAAACTTAATGGTGGAAGTAGCATTTAAGTTACATGTTAAAACTATGTCTTTGGTGACGGTGTCTAAAAGAAAACAGAGGATTTACAATAAATCTACTAATGGACTCTGTCTTTTCAGTGCATTTCCTTTTCATTGTACTTATGAGTTGTCTTCTTTAACTCAGTATTAATTCAGTTTTAACTCAGTATTAACTCAGTTAACTTAGTATTAATTCAAACAAGTTTTTGCCAGGACCTATTTTGTAACCAAAAGTTTTATTTGGCATTAAGAATAAAACATGAATAATCTACAGCATTTGTACTCTTAAAACTTATTATCTAACAGGATAGATAAACTTGTAAATAATTATTTATGATTCATTGTGATAAATATTCCAGCAGGGTTATGGAGGGGGAAGTAATTCATTCTGTTTCTAGAGTTTAGAGAAAGTGACGCCTAGTAGATAGCATTTCATCTCAGCATTTAAAGTATAGAGACGATTACCAGAAGGGAAGGAGGGGGTGGGGAGGAATAGACTGGGAGTTTGGGATTGACATGTATACACTGCAATATTTAGGATGGATAGCACAGGGAACTCTGCTCGATATTCTATAATAACCTAAATGGGAAAAGAATTTGGAAAAGAATAGAAAAAAATTTTTTTAATAAAATGCTTGTTTTGAAAAAATAAAATTACTAGCATAGGAAATGCTAAAAAAAATTAAGTGTGTATTCTCTGTAGAAAAGATGAACAATGCTTATAAAAACTTTTTGTGTATAATTTCATTTTATTCCATATTTAATTTGACTAATTTGTCATCCTAAGAATCAAATAACAAAAAAATCCACAGTTTCAAGTTGATATAGATATAATCTTGAGTTTATATTAAAAAAAAGTATTTTGCTTTCATTGTTGCTGTTTAGTCATTAAGTCAGGACTGACTCCTTCGTGACTCCCTGGACTGTATAGCCCTCCAGACTCCCTGTCCACGAGAGTTCCCAGGCAAGAGTACTGGAGCGGCTTTGCATTTAGGAATCATTCCTTATACGCTCACCAGACTGACTGTCCCCGCTGCCTGTGTTACTAAGAGAGGGCAGCAGCAGCTTCCATCTTACCTCCTGCAAAAGAATCTAGTTTTCCTGTTTGAACTTATATACTATAAGCCTGATATGCAAATGCTTATTACATTGACAGTTAATTATATGCATTCATTACATTAATTTGTGCACGTAAATGGTTTAGAATGAGTATCCTTTACACGTATGATAATTTTGCCTTTTACTGGGGCCCCATACCTATCTCCATTTACCTTTAAAAATAACCATTTCCTCTCTTCCATCCACATCCTTCTTCTTTATTTTTAAATTATCAATACTTATGGCGTAGGGAAAAAGCGACAGTAGTTACATAAATGGCCTTTTGCAAGCTTCATCACTCTTATTTTCTTCATGATGAAATTCAGAATTGCAGTATCTGCTTCACAGGGTTGCTAGGAGGATTAAGTGAGGTAACTAAAAACACCATGTTAAGCGTCAAGCACACAAATGAAAGACAAGGCCCTTCTGTTTTTCTACTCTTTGATTTTTCAGAAATTATTATCAAAGAAAATGTGAGAATACAAAAGAATAAAAAAATTTGAAAGCTAACTTCCTAAAGAAAACTTCTGTTAACACTTTGGTAGATTTATTTTCAACTTTTGGCCTTTTTTCATTTAATCTTTATTTTTTATGAAAGTAATTTGTTTATATACTTTATATAGGAAGGAGTACACTGAAATCCCCACTCCAAAGCGGTCTTCCCATGTAACTATCTTCAGTTATTTTAATTTTTTTTTTCTGGAATTACATGGGATTGCAAAGAGTTGGACGTGACTGAATGACTAACATGTTTTGGGCTTCCGTTGTGGCTCAGCTAGTAAAGAATCCTCCTGCAATGCAGGAGACCCCAGTTCGATTCCTGGGTTGGGAAGATCCCCTGAAGAAGGGAAAGGCTACCCACTCCAGTATTCTGGCCTGGAGAATTCCATGGATTGTATCATGGGGTCACAAGGAGTCGGACATGACTGAGTGACTTTCACTTCTGCTTCGTTGACTATGCTAAAGCCTTTGAATGTGGGGATCACAACAAACTGGATAATTCTTCAAGAGATGGGAATACCAGACCACCTTACATGCCTGCTGAGAAACCTGTCAAGAAGCAACAGTTAGAACTGGCCATAGGACAACAGACTGGTTCCAAATTGGGAAAGGAGTAGGTCAAGGGTGTATATTGTCAGTCTTTTTAACTTATACGCAGAGTACATCATGCGAAATGCTAGACTAGATGAATCACAAGCTGGAATCATGATTCTCAGGAGAAACACCAACAGTCTCAGATATGCAGATGATACCACTTTAATGGCAGAAAGGGAGAGGAACATCACCTCTTGATGAAGGTGAAAGAGGAGAGTAAAAAGCTGGCTTGAAACTGTACATTCAAAAAAAAAAAAAAAAAGGAAAATAGAAGGGAAAAGAGTGGTAACAGTGACAGATTTTGTTTTCTTGGACTCCAAAATCACTGTGGACAGTGACTGGAGCCATGAAACCGAAAGATGCTTGCTCCTTGGAAGGAAGGCTATGACAAAACTAGACTGTGTATTAAAAAGTAGACACCAATTTGCCAACAAAAGTCCACATAGTCAAAGCTACGGTTTTCCCAGTAGTCATGTATGGACGTGAGAGTGGGACCATAAAGAAGGCTGAGTGCAGATGAATTGATACTTTCAAATTCTGGTGCTGGAGCGTCTTCTGGATTGCACTCCCTTGGACAGCAAGGAAATCAACCCAGTAATTGAATCCTAAAGGAAATCAACCCTGAGATTTCATTGGACGGACTGATACTGAAGCTGAAGCTCCAATACTTTGGCCACCTGATGCAAAGAGCTGACTCACTGGAAAAGACCTCGATGCTGGGAAAGATAGAAGGCAAAGGAGAAGCGGGGGCAGAGGGTGAGATAGTTAGATAGCATCACCAATTCGATGGACATGAATCTGAACAAACTACGGGAGACAGTAGAAGTCAGAGAAGCGCCGTGTCCTGCCGTCCACGGGATCACAAGGACTTGGACACGACTTGGCGACTGATCAACGCCAGCTTGCTTTCGATTTCCACTTGCATGGAACAGCGTTTTCCATCACTACACCTTCAGTCCCTAGGTCTGAAGCGGGTCTCTTGTAGGCAGCATATACACAGATCTTGTTTTTTAATCTGTTCAGCGAGTGTGTCTCTCTTGGTTGGAGCATTTAATCTGTTTACATATAAGGTAATTATTGTACTTACTTCCATTTTGCTAATTGTTTATGTGATTCTTTTTCTTCATGTTTCCTACCTAGAGAAGTTCCTTTAGCGTTGTTTTTTCAGGCTGGGTTGGTTGGGTTGAATTCTCTTAGCTTTTGCTTATCTGTAAAGCTTTCAATTTCCCTATCAAATCGGAATGAGATCCTTGCTGGGTAGAGTACTCTTGGTTGTATGTTTTTCCTTTTCATCACTTTAAATCTATCCTGTTACCCTCTTCTCGCCTGCAGAGCTTCTGCAGAACCTTATGGGGATTTCCTTGTATATTATTTTTGCTTTTCCCTTGCTGCATTTTTTCTTTGAGTTTAATTTTGAAAATTTTTGTTAGTTTGATTAGTATGTGCCTTGATGTGATTCTCCTAGGGTTTACCCGTTATGGGAGTCATTGGTCTTCCTGGACTTGGGGGTCTATTTTCTTTCCCATGCTAGGAAATTTTTTCTATATCTTCAAATAGTTTCTCACATCCTTTCCTTTTCTCTTCTTCTGGGATTCCTCTAATTCTAATGTTAGTGTATTTAGTGTTGCCCCAGAATAGATGGGGAAACAGTGGAAACAGTGTCAGACTTTATTTTGGGGGCTCCAAAATCACTGCAGATGGTGACTGCAGCCATGAAATTAAAAGATGCTTACTCCTTGAAAGGAAAGTTATGACCAACTTAGATAGCATATTCAAAAGCAGAGACATTACTTTGCCAATAAAAGTCCATCTAGTCAAGGCTGTGGTTTTTCCAGTGGTCATGTATGGATGTGAGAGTTGGACTGTGAAGAAAGCTGAGCACCAAAGAATTGATGCTTTTGAGCTGTGGTGTTGGAGAAGACTCTTGAGAGTCCCTTGGACTGCAAGGAGATCCAACCAGTCCATTCTGAAGGAGATCAACCCTGGGATTTCTTTGGAAGGAATGATGCTAAAGCTGAAACTCCAGTACTTTGGCCACCTCATGCGAAGAATTGACTCATTGGAAAAGACTCTGATACTGGGAGGGATGGGGGCAGGAGGAGAAGGGGACGACAGAGGATGAGATGGCTGGATGGCATCACTGACTCGATGGATGTGAGTCTGAGTGAACTCTGGGAGTTGGTGATGGACAGGGGGCCTGGCGTGCTGCAGTTCATGGGGTCTCAAAGAGTCGGACATGACTGAGCGACTGAACTGAGATATGGATTGTCTCTTGACCTTGTGGCCATTATTAATCCCTTGTTCCCTTGGTAACAGTTGCTGTACATTTGGTTTTCTGATCTTTATCATTGTTGAAAGAAATTTCTTGTACCAGAGCCTATATATACTCACAGAAAGATCATTAAAGCACCTTTGCTTCATCAGAGCTGGGGTCCCCATGTCTTTCTTTCTTTCTCTCTCTCTCTCTCCCCTCCCTCCAACTCTCTCTTTCACTTTCTTATCGTCAACTCTGGACCACCAGGTTCCAGTCCATTAAAGGACCCCAACACTTCTACTGTATTTTTCATTTCATTTGCTGTTCATCTGTTTGTTCTTTAGTTCTTCTAGGTCTTTGTTAAACATTTCTTGTATTTTCTCAATCTGTGCCTCCATTCTATTTCTAAGATTCTCAATCATTACTATTAGTAGTCTAAATTCTTTTCAGGCAGGTTGCCTATTTCCTTTCCATGTATTTAGTCATATAGATTTTTATCTTGGTCTTTCATCTGTGACATATTTTTTTGTCATGTCTTTTTTTTTTTTTTTTTTTTGATAGATTCCTGTCTTCTGGTTGTTTGGCCTGAAGTTTCTAGCACTGGAAATTGCAGGCAGTGGGTAGAGCTGGGTCTTAGTGTGAGACGTGGACCTCCAGGAGACCTTACTTTGATTAATATTCCTGGGGTTCTGATGTTTTCTGTTAGTCCCGTAGTTTGGAGTTGGCACTCCCAGTACAGGAACTCAGCCGTGACCTCTGGCCTAAGAACCAAAATCCTGCAGGTTGTGCAGTGTGGCAAAAATAAATAAATAAATAAATACCAGTAGCAAAGAATACCAAATAAATTGAGAAGATTAATATATATATGAAACAACTGGACGGTAAAACAGAACCCAATAACAAAAACAAAAAAGTGCCTCTGTCCTTGGAGTATCAGGCTTGGGGCCTCCTCAGGCTGCCCTGGGCTGAATGCCTGGGAGACTGCCAGTAACTTCTGATATCATCTGTTCCCTGAGGGTCCCTGCCCATCCAGCTTGTCTCTTGCTCCACTGTGAGCAGAGGGAGCCTCGGAAGGTGGAGGATCAGGTGCAGGGCCTCAGCAGGCCCCCTAGGCTGAGTCGGTGGGGGATGTGAGCCACGTTTCCCTGTGATCCTCCAACCTCCAGGTCCCTTCCTGCCCTTGCTGGCCCCTCAAGGTGAAGTGTGCCTCTTCAGGTGTATAGATACCCCCCCTCTTCCAGCTGCCCCCAGGGGCACTGACCACCTTTGGTCTCCCTTTCTTCCCCCTCCATCCCCCAAATTCCTGCCCTGTTGTTCAGGGATTCATCCCATCCACCTGGGTGTTGAGGTCCCCACAAGCATCTGGCAGTGTCTTGGCTGTGCAGAGATGTGGACTCCATGTGCTCCCTCTCCTCCATCTGGATTCTACCCCTTCCACCCCTTCATGTTATAAAGAGAGCTGAAGCTCAAGGCAGTTAGGACTTGATCAAGGTCGTACGATTAAGCTCAATTGGACCAGTTTCTTGGGATCATCATTTAAACCAGGAGTCAACAATAAAGTCTTTATGAGATACAGTTCTATTACAAAAGCCTTGAAAAGAAAAAGGTCCATTAATTTTTCAGCATGGGGGGATTGGCGCTTGATCAATTTTATTTTGTTGTAACTGAACATAAAAATATTTGTTGTATTTTCATAAACTCATTCACAGCCTCAATCCCTTTAACTTCAATTTCCTTCCAAGGTCTTGCAGTTCTCAAGTGTACAGTAATATAACCCTTGGGTCCGGAGACAGAAAACATGGTGCTTAATACAAAATCTCAACTCACGCTGGTAGAGGTGATCTTGCCTGCTCTATCTTAGGCACCCTCTCCCCTCACCCAGGCTCAGAGCAGCTTTCTTTCTATTCCTCAGAATTATTCGGCCTGGGGTCTTTGCACTAGCAGTTTATTCATCCTATGAATGTGCTTTTCCTAATCTTTATATAGCTGGATTTTTCAGGGATGCTTTGGACACCATTAATTTTTCAAAAATAATTTTAACTTACCTATGATCACTAAAAATACTCAAATCATGAATTTTCACAAAGAGAATTTGGTTGTATAACCACTAAGCAGATAAGAAACAAAATATCACCAGGAGTTCAGAAGCCTTGCTTGTGTTCCCGCTGTGACTCCATTTTTGTCCCTAAAACTAACTGGTATTTTGACTTCTAACATCTAAGTTAAGCTGCTTTTGAAGTTTCTATTTAGAATTATAAAACATGTATTTTTATATTTTTGGATTTTATCTACATAGCAATTGCTTTGTCATTGTTCAGTTGCCAAGTTGTGCCCAATTCTTCGCAACCCCATCAACTACAGCACGCCAGGTTCCCCTACCTTCGCCATCTCCCTGAGTTTGCTCAAACTCATGTTCACTGAGTCAATGATGCCATTCAACCATCTCATCCTCTGTCACCCTTTTCTCATCTTGCCCTCAATCTTTCCCAGCATCTCAGTCTTTTCCAATGAGTCGGCTCTTCCCATCAGTTGGCCAAAGTATTGGAGCTTCAGCTTCAGCATTAGTCCTTCCAGTGAATATTCAGGACTGATTTCCTTTAGGATGCACTGGTTGGATCTCCTTGCAGTCCAAGGGACTCTCAAGAGTCTTATCCTACACCACAGTTCAAAAGCATCAATTCTTCAGCGTTCAGCTTTCTTTATATTCCAACTTCCACATCCATACGTGACTACTGGAAAAACCTTAGCTTTGACTAGATGGATTTTGTTGGTAAAGTAATGTCTCTTTTTAATATGCTCTCTAGGTTTGTCATAATTTTTCTTCCAAGGAGTAAGTGTCTTTTAATTTCTCAGCTGCAATCACCATCTGAAGTGACTTTGGAGCACAAGAAAATAAAGTCTGTCACTGTTTCCACTGTTTCCCCATCTCTTTGCCATGAAGTGATGGAACTGGATGCCATGATCTTCATTTTTTGAATGTTGAATTTTAAGCCAGCTTTTTCACTCTCTTCTTTCATTTTCCTCAAGAGGCTCTTCAGTTCTTCTTCACTTTCTGCCATAAGGGTGGTGTCATCTGCATGTCTGAGGTTATTGCTTGTGCTTCATCCAGCCCAGCATTTCTCATGATGTACTCCACATATAAGTTAAATAACCAGGGTGACAATATACAGGCTTGATGTTCCGTTCTCAATATGAAACCAGTCTGTTTTTCCATGTCCAGTTCTAACTGTTGCTTCCTGATCTGCAAACAAATTTCTCATGAGGCAGGTAAGGTGCTGTGATATCCCTATCTCTTTTAAGAATTTTCTCGTTTGTTGTGATCCAGTCAAAAGCTTTGGCATAGCCAGTGAAGCAGAAGTAGATGTTTTTCTGGAACTCTCTTGCTTTTTGTATAATCCTATGGATGTTGACAATTTGATCTCTGGTTCCTCTGCCTTTTCTAAACCCAGCTTGAACATCTGGAGGTTCTTGGTTCATGTACTGTTGAAGCCTCACTTGGAGAATTTTAAGCATTACTTTACTAGCGTGTGAGATGAGTGCAATTGTGCAGTAGCTTGAACAGTCTGTGGCATTGCCTTTCTTTGGGAAGGAAACTGACTTTTCCAGTCCTATGGCCACTGCTGAGTTTTCCAAATTTGCTGACATATTGAGTGCAGCACTTCAACAGGATCATCTTTTAGGATTCAAAATAGCTCAGCTGGAATTCCATCACCTCCACTAGTGTTGTTCGTAGTGATGCTTCCTAAGGCCCACTTGACTTCACACCCCAGGATGTCTGACTCTAGGTGAGTGATTGAACCATCATGGTGATCTGGGTCATGAAGATCTTTCTCGTATAGTTCTTCTGTGTATTCTTGCCAGCTTTCCTTAATATCTTTTGCTTCTGTTAACTCCATACCATTTCTGTCCTTTATTGAGCCCATCTTTGCATGAAATGTTCCCTTGGTATCTCTAATTTTCTTGAAGAGATCTCTAGTTTTTCCAGTTCTATTGCTTTCCTCTATTTCTTTGTACTGATCACTGAGGAAGGCTTTCTTATCTCTCCTTGCTGTTATCTAGAACACTGCATTCATACGGCTATATCTTTCCTTTTCTTCTTTGCCTTTCATTTCTCGTCTTTTCTCCGCTCTTTGTAAGGCCTCCTCAGACAACCCCTTTGGCTTCTTATATTTCTTTTTCTTGAGAATGGCTTTGGACACCACCTCCTGTATAATGTTGCGAACCTCTGTCCATAGCTCTTCAGGCACTCTGTCTGTCAGATCTAATCCCTTGAATCTATTTCTCACTTCCACTGTATAGTCATGAGGGATTTGATTTAGGTCATACCTGAATGGCCTAGTGTTTTTCCCCTACTTTCTTCAATTTGAGTCTGAATTTTGCAATAATGAGCTGATGGTGGAGCCACAGTTTTCAGTCTTGTTTTTGCTGATTCTATAGAGCTTTTCCATCTTTGGCTGCAAATAGTATAATCAGTTTGATTTTGGTATTGACCATCTGGTGGTGTCCATGTGTAGGCTTGTCTCCTGTGTTCATTCTCATAGTTATGTAACATTTCACCATAGGAATATACCAGTTTATTTGCTCTGCTGTTGGTAGATATTGGATTATTTTTAGTTTGGGTTATGTCAAATACAATGCTGTTGTACAGCATTGTCAAATACATTATGTCAAATACAATGCTGCTTGCTTTAAGCATCCTTTTATTTTGTTATTATTTTTTTTTGGAAGATACATACACCTTTATCTGTTAGGTTGCTATGCCTAAAAGTGAAATTTCTGGATTGTGAAGCATGTGTGTGTGTGCTTTGTCACTCAGTCGTGTCTCTTTGAAACCCAATGAACTGTAATCTGCTAGGCTCTGTTCATGGACTTTTCCAGGCAGGAATGCTGGACTGGAGCGTGTTGCCATTTCCTACCCAGGGGATCTTCCTGACCCAGGGATCGAACGTGCATCTCTTGCATCGTCAGGTGAATTCTTTACCACTGAGCCACCTGGGAAGCCCATGAACTGTGCATGCATTCAAATTTAGTGGATACTGCCAAGTGGCTTTTCAAGGTCTTCACAACTTATCTTCCCACCAAGCAGTGTGTAAACATGTTCACTGTGCCACAACCTCACCAATACTTGGCATTCAAAAATCTCTTTAACTTTAGCCTCTCTGCTGAGTGCATGATAGTATTCCACTTATTCTAATTTGATTTCTCCTGATTACCAATAACACTGATTATTTTATTTTTATTTTGGATAGGTAGATATCCTTTTATTTGTGAAATGCCTGTTCAGCCTTCTTACACATTTTCATGTTGTGTTAAACACTGTTTTCAGAAACTATGTTTATATATTTGTACCTTTGTCAGTGTTACAGATCATTGAAGGAGGTCATCAAGTGGACTTGAGTGCAGGTTGACCCAAGAGCTGAGTCTAGGCTCCTCACTCCCTCCTTCCTGGAATGTTTATTTGACCTACCCTTCCCTACAACCAGAGCTATTTTAGCCATGAGTAGGTAAGGTACTCTGAGACCACCTGGATTGAATGTATGACTGAACCCAGGGTCAACGCTCTATAGAAACTCTCAGATTCAGGTGGGTGAATGTGGAGATCTACTCACTTAACACTCAAGCCAAACCTTGTATGTCAATTTCCTTACTTATTAAAACGGCCACCTACCAGTCTGGAGTGGTCTGCCTCTGTGTACTGGGGCCAGTTTCAGGTGTCACCTGGGAAACTCTCAAGATTGTGAGCCAACACAAATACCTTTTCACATGCTGGTGTTTGGTTTTCAAGCTACAAGCAACTTTGTTCTCTTAATAGCATATTTTTGGGAACAGAGTTCCTAATTTTAATAGAGTCCAATTTTCAGTCTGCTTTTTCATAATTGGTTAAGGAATTTTCCATGCTTGAAGTATTAGAGATATTCTCTTGCTGTCTGCGTACACTTCCCATTGGAATGGATTTCATGATATGAGGAAGGTGTTATACGAGCTATCTTACATTTGTTCTTTCTGATTCATTTTCCATTCTTCGTTTTGTTCTCTGCTCCAGGAGGCTGGCCTGTCACCTATATGTAATTGTGACTAATTTAGCTGAGTTGTAAGAATTTTCCCCGGGAGTGCTTAGGAGTTAAAGTCCACCCTGATGGCCAGGTGCTCTATTTGTGGCCCTTATAACTGTCAGCACTCTAGGAAGCTCCCTCAGACATCCTCCTATCAGAAGTTTTGCTGTTGCTTTTCTTTCTTTTTCCTTGCTATTATTGTAAGAGTACCAAACCTGGTCTAGTTATGGTGTATACTTCGTAATTAATAGCTGTTCACCCTCAGATGAAATGTAGGGAAATTCTGTATATTATTCCTATGCCTCTGGAGAACATCTTTCATAAAGAAATATTTGATTATGTTTGCTGAGATTTCTTTGTAAATCTTAATGTCAGAGACACCTATTAATTCAATGAGGCAGCCCATAATTTGATAATAATGAGTTAAGCAGGTTCACATTCATTTAAATGTCTTGTGCTGTGCTTAGTCACTCAGTCGTGTCCAACTCTTTGCACTCCCATGGACTGTATCCCACCAGGTTCCTCGGTCCATGGGGATTCTCCAGGCAAGAATACTGGAGTGGGTTACTATTCTTCTCCAGGGGATCTTCCCAACCCAGGATCAAACCCAGGTCTCCCCCACTGCGGGCAGATTTTTACCATCTGAGCCACCAGGGAAGCCCATTAGATGTCTTAGGGTATAATAATTTTGGTAACCTACATTTCCCATGGATTGATCATGGGTTACATGTTCACTGACTTGAGGAAGAAAAGAAAAATACAATAAATTATTAAAGTTATTTTTGTTTTTATTTATTCTTAGTAGTTAAATTCAGCCTAAGACCAGTGCTCCCATTTACACACTAAAAGCAAAGCCAGTCTACCACTGAAATCCCGTGATAAATTTTATTTTTGGCAATCTCTTTTCTGTTCATTCCTGAGGGAAAGAAACACCTCACTTTTTGTTATTTATATGAATTGAGGAGATCAGTGCTGAATTTATAGAATGGCAGCATTCAAAGTGACCCAGAACCATTAACTCTTTGGTAGTAACTATAAATTTCAGAGACACATCTCTCATAGTTCCCTGCTTCACAATCAAAAAAATGAGAAATCACCAAGCATTACATGTCAACTATAACCAGTATAGTATATTCTAGCGACAAATATATGAAACTATGGCTTGAATGTGTGTCAAGAGAATGTTTTAGAATTACCCTTCTAAATAAGATAAATGACTGCATTAGCATTTCTTTTCAGATGTTCTTTTTAACTCATTTGAAACTATCTGCAGATAGAAATAGAACTAGTTTGAATGCTGATCTCAGTATGAAATACAGAATTCACAGAATAGACAAAATTGTTGATGTAACATTCAATAATCAGGGTGCTATGAATTTTACATTAAAATTCACTTATGTAGTAAAAATAGAGCTGTCGTAGGTAGAAAAAATTATTTTCAGAGACAGCAGTTCCCTTGGGTGGAAAAGAACAGTTCTACATAGAAAGAAAATCCAAGAAGTATGCAAAGTAAACACCAGGATACTTGATATATATAATTTAATCAGATAGTACATAGACTATGACATAAAACAGCAGTTTCCTAGAATAATTATAGGCTGCAAGACATGACAACAGTTAGAAAATGGGTTGAGGTCCTGCTCTTTGACAGTAGACGTATAAATACAAACGTAGAATTAGGTAGAGCGACTGAACTGAACTGAACTGAACTGATGTACTGTCTGCTTTTTCCTTGTCATCAAATCAACATGAGCCAGTAGACTGATAAGAATTCAAGCAGTAGATGTATTGCTGATTCACTATATCTTGCCCAGTGAAGTGAGACTATTGACCTTACAGATCCGTGATTAACTATGGATTGATAGTTTGGTATTTTAGATGGAAAAGCACATTTCTTCTAATTGGAAATACAGCTTAGAACTATTTTGTTGGGCAGACTTCAGATTGTCTGAAATAAGAATGCTTAGCTTGTTATGTATAATCCTTCTATTCAATAGTGACAAACATCAGAGACTAGGATTTTAGAGACTAATCCTGGTGGATTTTTGAGGGAAATCTTGTCCAATGACATGTATGGAAGGAAGAATATGTTAGGTTTTGTTTTTTTTTTTAATTGGGTATATTGACTGGCCTAAGCATAGACATCCTCCTTTTCAGTCATATGGTTACAAAAACTGTACATTACAAAGAGTATAGAAACAAACTGAAAAGAGTGTGCCACAGATCTTGGATAATTACCTATATGCAGTTAAATTTACAGATAGAAAAGAAAATACAGCCTATATCCTTATGGTGCACAATTACTTTTTAGATACAATGTATCACTAATAAGTGTCATGGTTCTCAACACTAGTTGTCACCAGCAGAGAGAATGAGAGCGAGATCCGTTCGGTATAGCTTCCCTCCATCCGATAAAGCCATTATACTTTTCTTGTATGTTGGAATATTATTAATATCCAGATCCTAAATAGGACATAGACGGTATTACAATCCAGTTAAAACATGGAAGTGAATTAACCACTGTCAAGTAATAAAATATGAGACAAAACTGCTTGTTATACCAATCCATTAAGAAGAGTTAGGTTAAATTCTTATACAAATGTGAATAAATCACAAAGTTGTTTTTAAATCTATTTATCACAGTTAAACACTGATTCAGACCAGTATGAAATCAAGTTAAGAACTGAAATCTACTTCTCCTCTATAAAGTTTTAAAGTAGATTCTCCAAAGTAGATGCGTGGTTGCATCTGGATGGATCCATCAAGTCTGCTTAAGAAGGAAATGGCAAGGTAACTAGATTACCTGTTTATTTTTCTCACACAGATCCTTCAGTAAAGCATCCAGTTCATTTTCATCTATGTATCCATTGCCATCCTACAGGAGGGGTAATAAAACAATATATAAGCAACCTCATCCACAAAAAGGCAAAGGTAGTAAAATGGAAATAATTGAAATCCTCAGAAAATCTGCCTACTGCAAATTTGGCAGATATACTAATCTTGAGGGTCAGATCCTCAAATTTTGAACTGCTCCAAAGTTCCAAAACAGATACGAATTCCCTCTCATTCAGCACCTTACATTTGTAAAATGCTTCAAAATTTTCAAAGCGATTTTATATTTACTATTTCCTGTATATTAACAATATCACTACCTCTCGTTGAAGTAAGAAATTAATCACAAATGTTTTGCTGGAGGGAGGACATGGGTGTGGGGGAAGTACATTCCCAGCCTGTAATAGAGGTGGGCTGTTATCCCATCATGCAGTGGGAGAGCTGTACCAGGGCCTCCAGAGGACTGGCTTGGTCCCGGAGGAAAGAAATGAGAAGAGACAGAGCATGTTAACTACTGACGTCATACACAACCTTTCCTCACACACGTGATCTCACTATCCCCTATGTGGGAGAATCCCTGCTCGATATTTTCATCTAGTTCAATCCTCATTCCACCCTGCAGAGTGAGTATTATTATCTCTTGGTTACAAATGAGGAAATTAAGGGTCAGAGGAGTTTGGTATCTTATTCACAGTTCACAGGAGATAAATTGTAGGATGGGATTTGAATCAAATTCATCTAATTTGGGATATAACGTAATTCATTTCCTATGACAAGAATAAATTGGCTGAGTAATTTTAATAGCTCATGTTTCTTTAAATATAACCTTGAGTTTGCGGCTTTCTTTCCCTTTCTGAGCATTTTCCAAATTTTTCTAAAAAATCAAATTACAGATAAGAAACACTTTTTTTTTTACCTGATCGTATAACTCAAAAGCTTTATTGAACTCTTTCCCACACATTTTGACTCCTAGATGATAGAGAAGAGGGCAAAGATTAAAATGCTACAATTACGTTCCATCGTGCTTCCCTTAGCAGATATCTCACATTTTAACCTTTTGAGAAATATTATATACGGTAGAGAAAAAGAGAAATACCTGAAACTTAAGAAGAAAATTCTCCTGCACGGGTAGTAATCTTTTGAGAGAAAAACATTATATAACTGCATTAGATTTTTAACAAAGGTCAGCTTATAATGGTTATATTTGCATAGCTCCTAAACTCACCTGGCCATCTCAGTTAATTCCAGCTTTCCATCATTATTTGAATCAAACAATTTCAGCTGAAAGACAGAAGGCATTATTTTGTATTGAAAAAAATACCTATTGCATAGAGAAGGAAATTCAAAACAAAGAAGTTTGAGTAATCAGTTACCTATATAGATGGCAAAATTCTAGAAACTAGCATTTATTAAACTTTCGGTGAAAATTTTCAATTCTATGATTTGTCAATTACCAAAGTTTATCACAACAATATGAAATAGAGTAAGAGTGATCTTACGCTAGACTTCTGGAACATCATTGTTTATTTTTCTTGCAATATATGTATGTATTGTATTTGCAATATCTTGCAAATATGTATATGTTTATATTTGCATATAAACATGCAAATATGTATGTTTATATGTATCAAGATGTGGGAGATATGGTGTCTGGCAGTACACATCGTGAAACTTTCCAAATAATAGTAGGAAAATAAATATTTAATTTGTTTTCCTCTTTTAGAGCATCAAAGAGTAAAGCAGATAATATGGATAAATCCTTACAGAATAAATTTTTGAGTAAGTGATCTTTTGATAGATGAAAATTACCTAACTCCACAAGAAGGGGAACACTCATCCACGGAGCCTTGAAGCTAGCCTTACAAGGCAGAAGCTTTTGTGGGTATTTCACTTTTCAAGTGAAATGATACATGTGTGCATATGGTGCCCACACCATGGTTTAGTCATTGCATCCTGTGTGGTCTTGGGAATTAGCCAGAACACAATACTGTTTCCTGGCTCTTGGCTACAGTCTTTTCAAGATCAGTCTCACCATTAGGTCTGTATATTCGGCTAGTTTTGTGTCATCAACAGTCTTGTTTGCTTTTTCCAGCAAGTCCTTTAGAAAGTTCTGTTAAGACAGAAAACAGATAAATTTCATCAACAACAATCTGCTTTCTTTACAGCCTGCCTTGAAATGAAACACCCCAGGAATACAAAGAAAGTCTCTTTTTGAGACTAGGACTGGATGAAAGGAGGACATTAGAAGAGAGGTCTTCTTGGCATTCCAGCAGTGATGCTGCCTTTGACAGGCGTGATATCTGCCTTTTACTGAGAACTGATCTGTCAGACCATGCTTTGGTATGCTATGCTTTTATGATTTCAATTAAAAGAGAAGTTAGATTGTGCACCATGTAGGAATCAGCGGAAAAACTTCTAAAGCCAGCCAGCCCAGTGGATGCATTTCTTCCTAATGGTATCTTCACAGACACTTATGCAATTCTTCTCCAAGAAATAAGAAACACTGTGCGTGTGTGCGTGCTAAGTCATTTCAGTCGTGACCGACTCTTTTGCCAGCCCATGGACTATAGCCCGCCAGGCTCCTTTGTCCATGGGATTGATTCTCCAGGCAAGAATACTGGAGTGGGTTGCCATGCCCTCCTCCAGGGATTGATTCTGTGTCTCATGTCTCCTGCATTGGCAGGCAGATTCTTTGCTTATGAGCCACTTGGGAAGCCCAAGAAACAGAATGGACTCCCTTATACCTGTTTGAAGTATGTGAATGATTATTAGTATCCAAGGTGGAGATCTACCCTTAATCTCAAGTGCATTTTCTGCCCTTGCAATCCGTATTTCCCTATCAGTGTAGAGTCAGCATGAAGCACATTTCACTAGAGGCTGGATTAGCTTTTAGGTTTGATGTAGTTAGAATGTTTCACCTGACTATTGAAACTAAAATAGTTGGCTGCAGGCGTTACCTAATTCTTGAAGGATATGAATCAGACCAAAGTAGAAATTAATATGGGAAGGATGAAAAAAGAAGATGATTATTAACTTGACAGTTGACGTTTATGAGTGATTTTAACTTTTTACCAGAGAAATAAATCAAATAAAAGCTTTCAAAAGCTTGCCATATAAATGACAATGTAAGTACTTAAGAATATAATAGTTTTTCACTTTGTCTACTGCTGTTCATTTGCAATTTCTTTATTTGTTCAGAAAAATGAATTACCGCAATTATGGAAAAGTGAGCTGATATGTTAAGATAATACCAAAGGATTGGGTTTTTCAGCTTTGCTGTTGTGTTATCTCCCTCCCAAATTTTCTAGTTCTGCTGGGATGATTTAACTTCATAATTTTCAATGAAGGAGACTTTTTCCTTCGTTTTGTAATTTTATTTTCACTTCAAACATTCCACTTAAAATTCAAAGTGAAGCATGGAAAATTCAAAGTTATCTGTTGGGGATGAATTTTATTTTTGAACCATATGAGGCTTTTGTCAGAGACTAATTGGGTTAAAAATCCTCATCAGAGACTAAAATGGTGGTCACAAAAATAGCCTGGGAGAAACTTCAGGACGCTGAGATTCAAAGTCGTGTCTGAGAGCAAGCAATGTTTTACTCCATTATGGAATCTTAAAATTAGCTTTCTTGAAAGATCCATTAAAAAGAATGCCAACTTATCTTCAAAATTCCCCAGAGAGAAGTACTTCTATTTAGAATCTCTTCTGAGAATAAAATTTAGAACAAAGAAGGTCAGTATCGGAAATGAGCTAAAGTTTCTTTATAAACTTGAAATGATTTTTAAAAGATTTTTTGGTCCAGTAGAATAAAAACACAATAATTTAACTGTCACCTTGTGGGTTGCTGAATTACAAATTTGTGAAAAATATAGTTTTTGGTGATTTCACGTGAAAAATGTTTACATTTCTAAGTGTTGTTTGTCCCACATGCTTTAACGATTTTGCAATTATACATGTGTGCTAAGTGGCTTCAGTCTGTGACCCTATGGACTGTAAGCTGCCAGGCTTCTCTGTCCATGGGATTCTCCAGGCAAGAATACTGGAGTGGGTTGCTGTGGCCTCCTCCAGGGGTCTTCCCGACCCAGGTATTGAACCCACATCCTTGAGTCTCCGGCCTTAGCAGGCAGGGTGCTTACCACTAGTGCCACCTGGGAAGCCCTCGATTATACAGATACGTGTAACTCAAACAGTGTTCAACTATGACCGGGAAACCATGTTTGATAGTCCTGTTTCCCTAGAGAATAGCAGAAGAGGTAACTCTTGGTGACTAAAGCTGAAAACTTTTGATATAGTGGGAAAGAAAATTATTGCTATTATCAGATATTCTGTGGCCAAAGCCAGGTTCTTTTCCCAAGCAGCTGGGTACTCTTGAAAAATTATCTACTTTCTCTGAATTTCAGTCTGTTTGTTTTTATAATGGGAATTATAATACCTCCCCTGCAAATTTTCTTTGAGGATTAAATGTTAAAATACATGTTAAGCCTAGTATTATGCCTGCCACATAGCAGGTGCTCAATAATTATTAATTTGTTCCTTCTAGTTACTCTATATCCTAAAGATAGAGAAAATAGAGTCTTTCAGACTGAGAAGTGTTGAGGCCAATTTAAAAAAATGAGAGAAAGATGGTTTTGTATTTCTGAAAGGCTAGTGAATTATTGAGGTCATGAGTAATATAATTTATATTTTACCTGTATTTCACAAAACCTCTCAGATGCAACATCTTACTTGAGCCTCACAATAAATTGAAAGGTGTTATTATCCTCATATAAAGAATGAAAAAGTGAGGCAGAATGATAAAGACATTTGTCCAGAGACAAGACTTGATTTCAGATTTCTTTACCTTTTCCTTCCAATCTTCCTCCTCTCCTATCAGCTCCTATGTACGTTTCTGAGATACGAATTGATAAATTCATTTCCAAAGTTACAGTTTTTTCAGAAGTTTGATTATATTAGGACTTTGTAAGCCCGGGGCCTTGGAAGCAAACTAGTTCAGAGATCACAGCTCTGTGTCCTGTTTCTGTGTAGACTTCAGTTCATCACTTAACTTCTCTTCAGTTTTTTTCCTTACTGCGGTAATATTAATCCCACAAAACTCACATAAAGATTAAATAAGACATGTATAAGGTGCCTGGCATACAACTGATGTCCAACAGTTGCTTCTTTATCTTTAAAGGGAAACCTATATAGTTGTTTAATTTATAAGATAAAATGTCAAATTTTAATGAAAATAATCTGACTTATTTGGCTTAGTGTACCATTATAAATCTCTCTCTATCATCTGAGGTGAGGTGAGGTGAAGTCGCTCAGTCGTGTCCGACTCTTTGCAACCCTGTGGACTGTAACCTGCTAGGCTCCTCCGTCCATGGGATTCTCCAGGTAAGAATACTGCAGTGGATTGCCATTTCCTTCTGCAGGGGATCTTCCTGACCCAGGGATCGGACCCAGGGATCGAACCCATGTCTCCCGCATCAAAGGCAGATGCTTTAACCCCTGAGCCACCTATCTATCCCTTATTAACAATTAGTACACAGAAAATGTCAACTGCTGAACAGAATTTCAAAAGGTACTTGAAGTCTCTTTTTGATGTGGTACTTTATTAACCATGTGGAAGAGTGGATGAAAAGGTGCCATTGCTTAACGTTAGTTTCTTTTGTGGGAAGTTTTTTTAAAAAACCCACAAAATTCATAATTGTATTTGAAAGGGGAAAATGTACACATTTTTCTTTGCTTACCTTAAGCTCCTCAGTTTCTATGAAGCCACTGTGATCAGTATCATATTTTCTCCATGTCTGTAAATAATTTTGGATAAGGAAGACCAAACAGGTTAGAAAAGGCCATAATTCCCCTCCTTTCAGATATCTGAAGCTATCACTCGGTGACAGAGGTTTCCTATACCTTCATGAATTCCTCACAGGACTTTAGCTGCTGGCATCGGAAAAGCAGCAGGAAGTTCTCTTCTGTGGGTAACACATGAGCCAGCTGGAAAAGATCGAAGAAGCTGGTGTGAGGAGCTTGAAAGCAAGTCTCTCTCATTTCCTGCTCTCGGTTGTGCTTGACCATGATTTTATTACCCAGAAAACTAGGAGAAGAGAAACATGGCAATCGATTTTCCCTTTTGGATACTTTGTCCCTACAAAGTGCCATCATGTTTAGCAGCTCTTGCTGCCCTTTGAGGGACCAGTTCTCAGGTCGGGGAGGAGGCTGCAGCAAGCATGCCTAGGGAGCGCAGGGAAGGGTGGCTGACACTTCTCGTCTGCTAGACTCACAGGCAGACTCATGCCG
This sequence comes from Nanger dama, assembly GCA_917880005.1. Taxonomy (NCBI): domain Eukaryota; kingdom Metazoa; phylum Chordata; class Mammalia; order Artiodactyla; family Bovidae; genus Nanger; species Nanger dama. The sequence goes on from CAKJTW010000035.1 coordinate 8,850,455, forward strand.
ATGGCTCGACCCCCACATCTTTCCTGTGCCCCAGACCAGGTCTTTTCCTGTGAGGGCCCAGAAGATGGCACACGTGGGGCCATACATTTCTAAAAGAAGAAGCTGAGAGATACGAATGTAGCAGAGAGGACAGAAGGCAAAAATGAATTCTGAAAATCAGAGGAGAAAGCTCATTAAGACATGCAATGGAATATAAACTCAGGACAATTGTAAAACAAGAGAAAGAGATGGAAAAAGACACTTTACAGTGAACAGTGGAAACTGAATGGTAATAGGGAATATCAGTTTTCAAATGTTTGGTGTCTGCTAAAAGGACATCTGTTGCTTGAGTCCAGGGCTTAAATTTTATTTGATGATCTCCCTTGAGTGACCCGATGACATTTCTCCTAAGATCTCATTTTGTAACTTCAATGCTCTGTTTTTTGTGTGTGTGTATGGAAAGAAGGACTCTAGATCCCATTTTAAGACAAATAGAATCTATCTATTGTGCGCAGGGAGGGCGGGAGCTGGACTGATGGCCTCATGAAGGTGTGTGGTCTATTCCTGGGCAGCTGCTAATTAGCTGTGGTCCCCAGCAGCTCCCTCAGCTGTTTCTGGAACTTAGCATGCTCATCACTTAAAATGAGGAGCTGAAATAGAAACCAGTGTCTCTTAAATGTATTGGGCTCAAAATGACTTTGAGAATCTGTTAGAATCACTGCATCTTCACCATTAAAGAATGAACCTACAACACTATATTTCATCTAATTTCCAGAAGCTGATGAATCCCCTGAAGTACAGGCATGGACTCTCATCTGTGAATTTTAAACTAAAAAAACCATGGTCTAGATTAACCTTTAAGTCAGCATAAATGCCCAAAGTCTATCAAATTATAGAACAGACTCTCACAGTTAAAAAAAAATATATATTGTCCTTTTAGGTCCATTAAAAAATTTTAAATATAAAATGTATCATTCTATCTTATAAGCAAGTAACCTCAGCTCTTTATCTTGTATATGTCCTTTAACTTATTTTTAGATCTTTGAAATAATATTTCAAATTAGAATCATTCAGGCACTAACAATGGGATGAAACAAAGGGGCAGAGCCAGATATCTTAGGACATTTAGTATGACTATCAAAAAACATTTTCTTATTTCCAAACGTCAGTGTATGGTTATGCATTGATGCAAGCGTTAATTTAGGAACAGGAGATAGCCGATGCCAACTCTTTCTTTATTGGCATGTAAATTGTCAGATACCCCTTTGTAAGCTTTTGGTAGACCTACCCATAGCCCATCCATTTCAGGAGGGCAAAGACTATTCTTTGTCTGCATCCCCTGAATACTTATGTGGTACTCAACATATTAGGTGTTTGCCATAAATGTTTGGATTTGGTTAATAATTTTACTTCATTAAAAGTACCTACTTAACATGATTTGTAGTGACCATATTTTTTATCTTCATTGTGATTTTCTATATTGCTTGGATTTTCAAAATTACTGTACATTGTTTTGAACAAAATAATAATTTTTCTTTAAAAATCTACTTATTAAAACAGGATAAAAACAGGAAAACTAAAAGCCTGAACTAGCAAGCAAGGACCACATGTAAAATTAGGGAAATTTTAACCTCTTTTGTTTCAAAAATTAAACTTTACATAACTTTCATGAAGTTCAGAGGTCTCTAAGAATGTCAAATATAGAGATGGTAAAATTGCTCTTCATGTTTAGTATAAATGTATATTTCTTCACCCCTGCCATTTTGCTCCAACTTGGTTTAATTATAATAAAATGCATTTATATCTACATGCAACATAGTCAATCTTTTTTTTCTTTATTTTTTAATTACAATACTGTATTTGTTTTGCCATACATTGAACTGTTAATGTTAAATTCAATACAGTACCATCATATTTTATAGACATTAGCAATGAGTCTTAAACACATAAAACACTGTCATAAGACAAACCAGCCACTAAGAAAGAAGTAAGTATGTGTGGATAGGATGTGGCTATGTGCTCAGTTGCTAAGTTGTGTCTGACTCTCTGCAACCCCATGGACTGTAGCCCACCAGGCTCCTCATGGGAGTCTCCAGGCAGGAGTACTGGAGTGGGTTGCCATTTCCTTCTTCAGAGGATCTTCCCAACCCAGGGATCGAACCCTGGTCTCTCATATTGCAGGCAGACTCTTTACTGACTGAGCTATGAGGGAAGCCCTTCACAACAAACAAATAACATAACAAATCATCTTTTTGAGTATTTTTAGCCATGTCATGTGGTTTGTGGGATCTTAGTTCCTGGATCAGGGATTGAACCCAGACCCTTGGCAGTGAAAGCACCTAGTCGTAATCAATGGACCACTAGGGAAAGCATATGAATCAATATTCAAATTTCCGAGCTGGGTGCCGAGACTCTCCAGCTGTTGACTCTAAGGCCATATCTACAGTGTGACTGAGGCCTTTTATAGGAGCTGTTAGGGAGGGCTGTTGTTGCCTCTCTTTTGCTGACTCACTGTTGTCAAGAGTAGTAGCCTGTATTACTGCTTCCAAGATTACTGGTGATTTCTTAATTTTCAATCCACCAGCCTGCTTTTTATAAACTCTCAAAACTTTATTATGAGTTGGAGAAGAGAGTTAAGAGAAGCAGAGAAATGAATGGAAGGGAGATAACTGTGGCTACTAGGAGAATCTTTCAAAGCTTCATTTATGAAAATTGCTTGCTTGTCCCTGAGAGTGGGGAGGTAAACATTTCTCTCTACTTGCCTGCCTTCTGTTTCAGTCTCTGTACATCTTGAGGAAAGGGTCTGTGACTTAATTATTGTTTCTTTGCCTGGCACCTGCAAGAATTTCCATAGATATTTTACTCAACCAATGAATGAAGGCAGTTGACTATCCAGGGTCAGCGTAGGCTGCGAGAATTCAAATAACTTGCCACTAAGCTGGGGACAGGGCTTGGAGTGGCCGCTGTGACTGCCATCCAGAGTTCTCTTTAGGTGCTAGGAGAGTTGTCGTGGTCTCAACTGTCAGGCCTCTTTGGGAGATTACCAGGGCTGACGAGAGCTATGTTCCCAAGATGCACCTAGGGTTATTAAACCTAGCTCTCTCACTCAGAACTTGGGACATCTCCCAAGGGTTGTCCCAGTTCAGAGCTCACTGTAGGGTCAGCCAAAGTTGAGACTGTTTCACAGCCCAATGTCTTGCTCTGCCCAGCTTTGTTCTTTTATTTCCCTCGGACAGGCACTGATTCCAAGAGCACTTCTTAATAAACCTCCTCATTGCTTCTCTTCAGCTCAGATATGGTCCCCAAAGGAACCAACCTGTCCCAGGACAGGGATCTTTATCACCTCTCTTCTATTACTAGCCATAATATGGAGCTCTTTATTATGTTTTGGATCAGGTTGAAATCCCTTGCTGTGGCTCACGTGGCCATGATTCCGAGCCTACGAGGCACTGGGCTGCATGCTGGGGATTCATAGTCACTAACAGTGAGAACTTTACAGGGAGGCAGATAATTAAAAATGTTGTTTCAGACAATTTCAAAGCAAGAGATAACTACAGTGGTAAAGCTACATGCTAGGTGCTGGGAGAGGACACGTGAAGGACAACTTTACAAGAAATGTAAATGACCGAGGTATATCTTTTAAAGCACACACACAAGGCTTAATTTTTGAAGACAATCTTGGTGCATGTTAGATTCTTTCAACATATATTAGTAAAACATTTACTTTCTTGGTTTGGAAGCCAAAGAAATATTTTTCTAGCCAATGAGAGGTGAATCCAGGAAATTAGGAAATTTAAAAGGCAAATAATCTTTTTACACAAATTAAAGGCTAGTTGAATTTAATAATTTGAATTTGACAAGTTATAAGAATGGGGAAAAGATTGACATTAAGAAAAATGGCATAGATCTTCTAATGAAATATTTTTATTTTTAATAATAATAACAAGTACATTTACTTAGTTTTTATAGTGTACCAGGGCTTATCTATTTTTGACATGTGTTATCTGATGTTGATATTCATATGTCATCTGTGTTCACAACCAAGGAAACAGAGGCTCAGAGAAGGAGAATGACCTCTTATCACATAGCTTATAGTTGGAGCCAGATTTGAAATCAGTCTGACTTTTTGATTTTGAGACTCTTGTCCTTTAACTATCACCCTCCATTAAAATCTTCAGTCTTAATAAACTATTTTAAAAATCTATCAAGAAAGAAGTTCTAAATCAGATTTTATTGTCCGTCATTCCCCAAACTCTGAGGTAGAAAACTGTATGCTCAGTCACTCAGCATGTCCAGTTCTTCACAACCCCATGGACTGTAGCCCTCCAGGCTCCTCTGTCCTTGGAATTTTCCAGGCAAGAATGTTGGAGTGGGTTGCCATTCCCTCCTCCAGGGGATATTCCTGACCCGGGGATTGAACCCTCACCTCCTGCAGCCTCCCTTCATTGCAGGTGAATTTTTCACCGCTGAATCACCAGGGAAGCCTGAGGTAGAGAACTGGCTTACTATTTAAAAAATTACATTTATTATGGTTAAACTTACATGCTCAAATCCCACTATCAAGAAAAGGAGGAAAGTCTAGAAAAATGCCTGCTTCCCTGGGATGGTTATTACAATTTTACAACTGAAATAGCTTTCAGATCTATTTTTCCAGTGGATGCACTGACCTGGACAAATAGACACAGTACAACTCGAGAGGTCGCTATTTTCTCACACAGCGCTCGAGCAATCAGGTGAAAAGTTTGCAGATTTGACATCCAGCTAAGGGAAACATCTATACTTAATGTGAGCACCAGAGAAGGAATTTCTATTATCTGCTAAATCATTCAGTCTCCCTCTTTGACTATTTAAATCAATCTTCTCTGCAATAGAGCTATTAGTCTGAATAAATTTAGAACATTTGACTGTCATGGTATTTGTTAAATTATCTCAGAATTTCAGAGTTCCTGTTTTGAGTTTGTACCAACAATCTATTATCAAGCTGTATTTGCGTGAATTTGAAAATCTATTTAAAAGACATGAAACTTAAAAGTTCACCAGAAAGCATATTTGTACATTACCCTTCTTTTTACGTGTTTTCACATGTCTAGGTAATAACAGCATGTTGTTGGAAAGCATCAGTCAACTTCGTTAAAACAGAAGTTTGAAAATTAACCACTATATTTTCTGGTTTTTTGAACAACACATTTCAATTAGAGCCAAGTCAATTTGACCTGGAAAGCAGACTACCACATAAATATCATTTGGTTTACTTTGATTAGATTTTGATGAGCCCCTGAATACACCTACTAAGTGGGCAATACATAAGCAAATCAAATCTCCTTTCCCTTTGAACATGAAAGTTATGTATACTTGATGTGAGCTGATGGGAATCTGTAAACTATTATAAATTTTGGAAAACCTGTTTGTTTTTTTAATTCCTTCAAAGCTGGGTGAAATTCATGTATTTATGTTCCATGTTATATATAAGATTTCTTAGCAAGTGATATATATCAGATTGGAAAACAGAAAGGATGACCTTGATTTAATACAACTTACTGGCGACACTAGAGGGCATTCCCCAGTCTCCTCCATTTTTGCACATGTAATCTGTAGCTTTCAGTTGCTTTTTTCCAGTGATTTTTCAGAATCTCTCCTTTTTTTTCTCATCCCTCCTCCTTAACCAGGTTAAGTACGATCAACCTGCATGTGAATGACAGCAGCAATCCCTTCCTTGTTCCCCCATTCTCTCCTTCTCGTTTCTCCAAGTACAGACCCTCCTCACTTCCTTCTGTGTCTTGGCTGATAACTCTGATTAATAAAAAGATTTCTGGAATCAGAGTCAGATCTAGACCTGTATAAATGTTCTGTCACTCCTTGCCAGTGGGACCTTAGACACATCATTCAACCTTTCTGAGCTTCAGTCTCTTTACCCTTAAAGTGAGAAATCTTGGCTAGCTTTTCCTCTGGGTCCCATGCAACAAAAAGTTCCATGTCCTGAAATAATTAAATTTTCTAATTAAGTCTTTTGTGTTTCACTTCTCTTCTTTTAAACTCTTTCTGCTTTCCCTGATTGAATGAGTGAAGCCTCTCAGTCATGCTCGACTCTGTGGCCCCCTACTATAGCCTACCAGGATCCTCCATCCATGGGATTCCCCAGGCAAGAGAACTGGAGTGGGTTGCCATCTTTCTCCAGGGGATCTTCCCAACCCAGGGATCGAACCCAGGTCTCCTGCATTGCAGGCAGTTGCTTTACCCTCTAAGCCACCAGGGAAGTCCTTTCAGTGATTGAAAGTTCTTCCCAAATCATGTTTCAAGTGATTGGGTCAAATAACTTCTCTGTACTTTGTACATCCCTGTTCAACCAGGCTAAATTAAGCCTTGCCATAGGTAACCAATGAACTGAAGCTTGAAAATATTTTCTTTTAATGCAGAAAATATGTGGATTATTAATTGCAAAAAAAAAAAAGGCTGAGTGGTTGAGAGGAAAGCAGCTGAAATTCTATTTAAGCTATAGCTTTCTTCAACTATAAATTTATTTTATTTTATTATTATGAGGTTCAAATGAGATCACATGTTTGAAAACACTCCATAATTGTGTGCATGTTCAGTCCCCTCAGTCGTGTCCAGCCCTTAGCCCCGGACTATAGCCCTCCAGCGTCCTCCGTCCAGGGGATTCTCCAGGCAAGAATACTGGAGTGGGTTCCATGATTGTGTAATGTCATACAAATAAATGAAAATTCTCTTTCTTACTGTTATTGCTATACAAGTTCCTCAAGTTTTCATTTCAGTCTTCATTAACTTCTTCATTCTCTCCTGCTAACTATTTCTATCTTTCCTCACACAGAAATCCTTTTCTTTCATGTAACAGTTCCTTTCCCAAACTTCGGTGGAAATTCCTTACATCAAATCTCTAGGAAAATGTATCTGGTAATAACTCCTAGCTTCTCAGTCAAATTAGACCTCAACTAATACCTTATAAATGATCATTCCATATAATATACAGTAAAATATAGATTCAAAATAGCTTTTTTCATCTTATCCTTTTAAAAATATAGAATATGTGAATCAGATCCATGCTTTTGTGCTATTGTTAACAACCTAGGGTCACAGAAGAAATTAAAAATAGCTGAGCCCATTGGAGTCCTTAAGGTTAAATGCATTAAATACAAGGTGACAGTCTTTCCTGTACTAGAATTATAAAATATGCCAAACTCTCAATAGCCACATCTAGAATGTCACTGATTTCAGAATTTCTGGCTAGTTTTGAATAATTAGATTTATGTCATCTCATTTAGGTTCATTTCAATGTTATTTTCTAATCCTTGATGATTCACATTTTGATTAGTTGGCTTCTATGTCAATCTATAAGTCCCATTACTATTAATTTATCTATTTATATAGTAATGAGTTATGCATAGGCAAAGGGAAAAGTGTATACTCCAGGGAAATATTTTAATTGCAAAGATAATAATAGTATGTCCTTCTTTAACTCTATTTGTAGTAGCTGTTTAAAAATAAGTATATTTCACTTGAGATCATTGGTGTCCTATAACATCAATTTTTGAAAACCAGGTTAGTTCTCTGAATCAAAGGTAAATTATGACTACGAACACTTCACAATCTAATACACTAAGAATATTATATAAAGAACATAATTATGTCTATTATTTGATACATTTTAAGCTATGACCTTATTAATTTTTCTGGACAAAGTTATCCACTCAATTTCTCTAATTGGTTGCAGAGATAAAGAAAGTAGCTAAGACATTAGATTTTATAAAAGTAAAAGTACTCTTTCACATATCTGAAGAATGCAAGAGTTAATGTATAGTCAAAGTTTCGCTTCCTTGATTCATAGACAAAAAAGTTGTCTTCACTAGGAAAAGATAAGATTTGACACTGAGGTTTCAGCTTTTAAAGAGTCAAAAGAAACACCTACACAACATAAAATATTCACTCAGGTTAAGTTCTTGTGTTTTTATATGGCCAACTGGCAATTTAAAATGGAACTTCAGAAAACAAGATGCAACTTTTTGCCATGATATCATCTTTAGGGCCTGCAAATAGTTCATTTTATTTTCTAACAGAAAAGTCTACATTATTAATAAGAAATACCAGTGAACCGTGTTCTTAGTTAGCATTTTATTGAACTGAGGCTGGTAAGGTAATGGGATGAGTACTCATCCAGAAGCTGGGAACTTGAGTCTCTAACTGCACCAAGGCCAGCAGACAGTTGCGTAGCCAGAGATGAATCATTTGACTTCTTTAGGTCTTAGCTTCGTAAGGTATTAAATTTTGGCTCGGATTATGAAAATTCTTAGGTCTGTTGCATTTCTGAGCAGTTTTTGAATTTATATCTCTGAACAAAAGATAGCATGTTACTTAAGTAAAATAAGCCTCTTAGAACAGGTTTTGCCTATCATGTTTGAGTTAAATACAACTCCAAAAAGCTCGCTTATTAAAACCATATGAGAACAATGCATAAATTCCTTACCTCTACAATTCCTATTTTTCCATCATCTCTTTGTCCATACTGATCCACAAAAGTTTTCATCTCAGGTGATAACTCCTAAGATTATAACAAGCCAGGTAAGAAGAAGGTTTTTTTTAAAAAAACAAACAAACAAACAGTATGCTTGTTATCATGTTAATAACTTGTTACAAAGAAAAACTGGAATTAGAACCATTTAGAATTATGCATATTGATTAACTTTTTCATGAAAATTAGGATATAACTGATGTACCAGTTTTACTGGTTTGAAATGAAAGACATAATTTCTGAATCAGTCATCATGATTTATTTTCTATTATTAGTTTTGAGAATATGTTATCCTTTAAAAATGTAGTCAGAATTATTCTGTTCATAACCTTTAGTGAATTTAAATATAGTGATCCTCATGAGTGCACCTTAACATTACTTGCTTCAGGGAAGATTATTTTATATTGCTGCACTAATTATCCTATAACATTTCCCTTATTATAACATGCTTTATCCATGGGAGTTAATATTGTGTTTTCAATTTGGACAAGCAAATATGAATGTTCAAAAGCGACTCATTTCTAAACAAAAAAGTTTCCAGTGTGAATGAAGCTGGAAATGTTCTTACAAATTAAAAATCAGAAAAACTTGTGTCAAATTAACAAAAATGACTTTACCAATTTGTACTTTCATTAAAAATACGCAATACTGATGACCTTAGTTTGGATTACTGATTGTATATGCTGAAGATCTTTGTCTCCAAGAGTAATTTAGGGAGTAGTTCTCCAGTGTTTCCTTGTTTCCATTTTCTACAAAGAGGATGTTCTCATTTCCATTTAGTTACATACAGAAGATATATTGAAGGGGACAAAGTGAAAGCTTTCATCTCATTTGACTTATCTTTTTCAATCTATTTTATTGCTTACATAACCTCTTCACATATTGACAGAATAGATAGCTCTGAACTGTAAACTGATGACCTGGACATAGATAGAACTAGTATTCAGGAAGTTGGATTTTATACCCTTGGGTCTTCAACATAGCCCATTTAAAATAGCCCTATTGCACTAACTGAAGCTGATGTAAAATAGGTCAGCCTTTATGAATGTCCTATTCTATGTCCTTGGAAAAGTAAATTTAGGTTTCAGTTTTTATCATAACTAAAAAGATGGTAATAGTATCTATCACACACATTTGCTCTAGGGATAAATAGCTTAATAGAGTTTGAGGACTGTACTGAGGCTGAATTTTATTATTACTAGTATTAAAAATCCTACATTGGTTAAAGGTAAATATCTTTAATAGAAGGTAACAAATAGTAATTAAGCAGCTTAAAATAGGCTTAAAAAACCTCTTCCAATATGGATTAATTTCAACTTACCTTTATTACCTTAAACAGTGCAAAACATAATTACAAGGATAATGATACTAAGTTAAAGCTTTATAAAAATAAATGTAAATTTAGAGACTGTTTAGTGAAAAATACTAGTTCTGAAAGTATAGTAAGTTATGATATTTCATTAATGTTATATTTACCTACAGTTAATATTGGTGAAATTTTTGAAATTTCACATTATTAATATGCTAAGCCAAATAATTTTTCCATTAATACAGTAAAATCTGTTATCCTATTGCTAGAAATGCAAAGAAACCTGGTTTACAAGTTCAACCTTTAAGTTCTTAAAAAAAAGAGAAGAAAAAAATAGATCAAAATTGATTTAATATAGTGAGGCCAGTAGTTAAATATTTGTCTAGTACATGAATGTTTCAATTCATATCTTGATTTAGATTTTAACTATTCAAACCTATATTACAATAATCAAGCTGTTAAGCAACTTGATATAATCCTGAACCTGTGCTCAGATTTGGTATTATTGGATTATAATCCAACAATAACATCTTCCAATATTCTAAGATTGGAAACATAGCAGTAGAAAAAAATAATTAAGATCTAAAATTTTAAAAAGACTAAGATGAAGTCATTGTTTACAAAAAGCATATTTATTAAAATGAGAAGAGGAAAAATATCTGAAAACATGTATAGAGTTTCTAAATATCTGAATTTCTAAGCTGAAAATAAATATTAAAATTACTTCTAAGAAAATTAAAATATAATCATTTAGCTGCTGAACACATCTTTAAATGTTTTAATTAGAAGTTTTATGGTAAGTAAGATTTCCCAACCAGATATTTTAAATATATATATATTTTAACTGTAGAAGAAAATGTTTTGTATTATTAGTCAAAGATACATAGATCTATAATGATAGTATTACATGAATTTATGTACATGGTAATGTATAAGATGGTATGGAGAGAGTATATAAAACATTTTCAATTTTATTTGATTCCGTCCTGTTACACTTTCAAATTTATGTAATATCAAATCTGGATAAAGCAATTCCCAGAGTGTCATGTGCATGCTCAGTTGTGTCTGACTCTTTGTGACCCTATGGACTGTAGCCCACCAGACTCCTCTGTCCATGGGATTCTCCAGGCAAGAATACTGGAGTGGGTTGCTGTTTCCCTCTCCAGGGTATATTCCTGACCCAGGGTCCCAGAGTGCTCTCTGGTTTTAAATCAATTTTTTTTTAAATCATTGGATTTTAGCAACTGATAGCTTTTAATGCATTATAAATCATTTTAGTGTCCTCTGGCATTCTTTTGGAGCGTCCCTGATAGCTCAGCTGGTGAAGAATCCACCTGCAGCAATGCAGAAGACCCCTGTTCAGTTCCTGGGTTGGGAAGAGCCCCTGGAGAAGGGCTAGGCTATCCACTCCAGTATTCTTGGTCTTCCCTGGTGGCTCAGATGGTAAAGAATCTGACTGCAATGCAGGAAACCTGGGTTCAGTCCCTGGGTCAGGAAGATCCCCTGGAGGAGGGAGGGCACGGCAACCCACTCCAGTATTCTTGCCTGGAGAATCCCATGGACAGAAGAGCCTGGAGGGCTAGGCGTTCTTTTGATGTTGTACAGAGATGTGTGCCACACAGTTTTCAATTTAGACAGAACAAAAAGGTGACTATTAGTAAATTATATGAATATGTATATATATATGTATGTATGGCCATACTTCTCAGGCTTCTCCAAATCTTTGTGATCCTGTGGGCCACAGCCCGCCAGGGTCCTCTGTCCAAGGGTTTCTCCAGGCAAGAATACTGGAGGGGGTTGCCATCCCCTTCTCCAGGGGATTTTTCTGACCCAGGGATCGAAACCAGGTCTCCTGCATTGCAGGCAGATTCTTTGCCATCTGAACCACCAGAGAAGCCCATTTATGTATCCTATTATGTATAGAATTTAGTGCTGGTGGGGATGGTGAAGTCACTCAGTCGTGTCTGACTCTTTGCAACCCCGTGGACTGTAGCCTACCAGGCTCCTCCGTCCATGGGATTCTCCAGGCAAGAATACTGGAGTGGGTTGCCATTTCCTTCTCCAGGGGATCTTCCCAACCTGAGGATCAAACCCAGGTCTCCCGCATTGGAGGCAGATGCTTTAACCTCTGAGCCACCAGTGTTGATTTGCTAAAAGCTCACACAATTATATTTTCCTTTAAAGATATACCTTTGTATATTCATATATATATGTATGTATATAATGTAAAATCTCTATGCTGACAATATATATTCTTAACAGGCTAACTTATGCCAAAAGGAAGCTATTCACAATTAGTAAAAATTAACTGATAGCTTAAATTACAAATATAGCTAATTTTCAAAATGCCACTAATTGCTTCCCATTAGAAAATCACTGTTTGTTTAAAATGTGTGAAGTTCTTAAAATTACTTTTACATCTCTAACTTTTTATTTTCTTCCTCACAACAGAAATGAACCCCCTTTTTGCTAAATTTCCTGCTCATTATTATGTTGCAAAGTTGTACAAATTTCCCCCAGTGAGGAAGGACATTTTCTCCTCACTCCAACCACATCAACATTACAAGAATAATAACTGGCAATAGAATAAGAGATCCATAATCTGCAGATTGGTTTCCTGACCTCCAAGGGGTAGAAATGTATTTCTACTCGTTTACTTTTCAGGCTATTAAAGAGAGGTTAAAAATTACCTAACTGAACTCAATAGAAGAGGTGGTGATCTGCTAACAGGTCTCACCCACACTTTCCTTTTAAGTACTATTAAAAGTATACAGTCTTTTAAAAGCTCTGATTTCATATTGTAAGGCTTTTTCCCTTTAAGGGGTTTCTCTTTCTCTCTCTCCTTTTTCTCTGCGTCTCCCCCTCCTTCTCCCTACGCAATTTCAAAAGGCACTCTTTCTCCCTTTCTCAGTAAATAAATGTTTACGTTCCCGGAAACCATTTGATTTCGCTAGCTCTTTATGAGAACGCTAGAATATTTATTCAAAGACAAAAGTCTTTTTCCTCCCTTGCAAACTTCAACCTACCAAACCAGCCTTCTTCCGCGCCTGCTGGAGCTCCTGAATCAAGTTCTGAAGCTCCTTTCCTTCCAGGTAACCACTTCCTGTAAAGACAAAGAAGCACCCACTTGTCAGACATTTCACTCAAGTTTCTTCCCGTTCAATTTCCACAATAGCTATTTTGCGGCAACTGGAGAGGTCCCATCTTGGCCTCAATACTGATTATTGATTAACCCGCAAAAGTACACGACAGGGCAGTGGTCCCCTCCTGGGAGAGACCCACTAAGGGCAAAGGAGGATGGTTGGGCTGATGAATGTAGCCATAGAAACTTTGCAGGGCAGGGTCTCTCTCGCTGTCGCTACCCTCCACCCCAACCCTCCACCTTCTATTAGTCTCATCCTTGGAGAGAGAGAGAGAGAGAGAGAAAGAGAGAGAGAAACTTTCAAGGTTTTGGGATAACAGAAACAACACGTAAACTTCATGGTTGGCAGTCAACTGGAGAGAAATTAGGGAGATGGGGGAAGAGGCAAAGAAAAGAAATGAAGGATAATCGGATCAGGAGGCTCAAGGAAGGGAAAAAGGGTGGGACAAGCTTCTTCAAACAGTTAAAAAGATAAAAGATAATCACCGTCAGCGTCGAAATGAAGCCAGATCTCAAAAAACTGTGAGGCTGTGATCAGAGATGATTGCAGGTGGGATTCTGCCATCGTAGAGCGGAGTGGGTGGTCTGCGTGGAGTATGCGCGTGTCAGCGCTGAAGTGGGGTGAGAACCTCAGGGTATAGGTGCGCGTGTGTCTGTGCACGTGAGCGAGTGTGAACGTCTGTGTGTGTGTAAGAAGAAATCCCGGGCTGCAGGAGAAGGAAACGCAGGGCGCCGGCGCCGCCAGTCGCTGTCCTCGGTGCTGCTCGGCTCAGGCGTCCCCGGGAGTCCTCTCTGCGCCCGGGCTCCCGCTCTCGGTATTTATCCCGCGGTCGGGCCGGGCCACGCCTGCCCCGGCCTCCCATCCCTCAATCCCGCCTCTTGCTCGCAGCAACCTTCCACCCCTCCCTTCTCTTCTCTTCCTCTCCTCCCAGGAAAGCGAGCTGGAGCACTAGTGAAGTGCAGAAAGCAGCAGGTGGTGGGAAATCCTTAGCTTAGAGACAGGTTGCTGAAAACATTCATTTCCTTCCGCATTCTCATGTCCGAAAGGGATCTTATTTCTGAAGAGTATAGTGAAATATCGTGTGTGAAGAGGTTTTGATTTGCAGATGGAAGAGGAAAGTTAATGAAGGGTAGAACCACATAACGGATGCTTATATTGTGCGTGTGCCTCTGTGTGTGTGTGTGATTTCTCCAAGACGTGTATTTGTTTGAACAAAGCCAGGTGAAAGTTTAGCAAATATTAGATTAATGTGATGAACATATGCAATGAACTATTGATATCAACAGCTACTCTATTTTGTGCTTGTTGAGGACCATCACATGAGTATTTGTTCTGTTCAGTTCAGTGGCTCAGTCGTGTCCGACTCTTAGCGACCCCATGAATCGCAGCACTCCAGGCCTCCCTGTTCATCACCATCTCTCAGAGTTCACTCAGACTCATGTCCATCGAGTCCGTGATGCCATCCAGCCATCTCATCCTCTGTCATCCTCTTCTCCTCCTGCCTCCAATCCCTCCCAGTATCAGAGTCTTTTCCAATGCGTCAACTCTTCACATGAGGTGGCCAAAGTATTGGAGTTTCAGCTTTAGCATCATTCCTTCCAAAGAAATCCCAGGGCTGATCTCCTTCAGAATGGACTGGTTGGATCTCCTTGCAGTCCAAGGGACTCTCAAGAGTCTTCTCCAGCACCACAGTTCAAAAGCATCAATTCTTTGGCACTCAGCTTTCTTCACAGTCCAACTCTCACATCCATACATGACCACTGGAAAAACCATAGCCTTGACTAGATGGACCTTTGTTGGCAAAGTAATGTCTCTGCTTTTGAATATGCTATCTAATTTGCTCATAACATTCCTTCCAAGGAGTAAGCGTCTTTTAATTTCATGGCTGCAATCACCATCTGATCATTTATATAAACAAGCCTTGACAACATGAGAAAGCAGGATGATTTTTTTTTCAACTTGAAGTAGAATTATAATTGAAAAGTGACAGAATTTATACTATAAAATCATAAAATGTAAAGAGAAGGAAGTTATCTTTAGAGATACTATGGTTTACCTTCTTTAGGTGTAGAAAGACTTAGCAAACTAAAGAAAGAGAAACCATACCTAGGTAAGCTAAAGAGCCAAGGCCCTGCTCAGTGGCTGGAACACACATATCTCTCCTTTTGCTATGCTAAGCAAGTTTTGTTAAGGAAATTTTCAAACATTTTTGGAAGTTACCATGAGAATTGGGGGGATCTAACTGAACATGTTATGTATTTTCATATAATAAATGATGATTTATTATTTACTTACAGACTGTATGCAGGTCAAAAGCAACAGTTAGAACTGGATATGGAACAACAGACTGGTTCCAAATAGGAAAAGGAGTACGTCAAGGCTGTATATTGTCACCCTGCTTATTTAACTTATATGCAGAGTACATCATGAGAAATGCTGGGCTGGAAGAAGCACAAGCTGGAATCAAGATTGTGGGGAGAAATATCAATAACCTCAGATATGCAGATGACACCACCCTTATGGCAGAAAGTGAAGAGGAACTAAAAAGCCTCTTGATGAAGTGAAAGAGGAGAGTGAAAAAGCCGGCTTAAAACTCAACATTCAGAAAAAGATCATGGCATCTGGTCCCATCACTTCATGACAAATAGATGGGGAAACAATGGAAACAGTGACAGACTTTATTTTTGGGGGATCCCAAATCACTGCAGATGGTGACTGCAGCCATGAAATTAAAAGACACTTGCTCCTTGGAAGAAAAGTTATAACTAACCTAGACAGCTTATTAAAAAGCAGAGACATTACTTTGCCAAGAAAGGTCCATCTAGTCAAGCTATGGTTTTTCCAGTAGTCATGTATTGATGTGAGAGTTGGACTATAAAGAAAGCTGAGTGCTTTAGAATTGATGTTTTTGAACTGTGGTGTTGGAGGAAACTCTTGAAGAGTCTCTTGGACTGCAAGGAGATCTAACCAGTCCATCCTGAAGGAAATCAGTCCTGAATATTCATTGGAAGGAGTGATGTGAAAGTTGGAACTCCAATACTTTGGCCACTTGATGCAAAGAACTGACTCTTTTGAAAAGACCCTGATGCTGGGAAAGATTGAAGGTGAGAGGAGAAGGGGATGACAGAGGAAGAGAAAGTTGGATGGCATCACCAACTCAATGGACATGAGTTTGGGTGAACTCCGGGAGTTGGTGATGGACAGGGAGGCCTGGCGTGCTGCAGTCCATGGGGTCTCAAAGAGTTGGACGCAGTTGAGTGACTGAACTGAAGACTTCTAAAGTATTTGGTTTTGAATATTTTAAAAGTTGAGATCTGCGGGGGTGTGCCCCCATCTCTTCCGCCAGGCTTCATCTTAGTTTCCGACCGCAAAGCTAGCCCCTTTCTTTTTAAGGTTTCCCATTTAGGGCCCCCACAGAGATCCACTGAAGATGTATCTTAAGTGTCTGATTCAGTTCAGTTCACTCAGTCGTGTCAGACTCTTTGCAACCCCATACTGGAGTGGAGATCTTCTCCAGGGGATCTTCCTAACCCAGGGATCAAATCCAGGTCTCCCACATTGCAGGTGGATTCTTTACCAGCTGATCCACAAAGGAAGCCCAAGAATACTGGAATGGGTAGCCTATCCCTTCTCCAGCAGATCTGCCCAACCAAGCAACTGAACTGGGGTCTCCAGCTTTGCAGGCAGATTCTTTACCAACTGAGCTATCAGTATTCTTGGACTAAGTAAGCAATTAAACTTTTATGTATCCAATGAACATTTATTAGTACTCACGTCAAGCACTCCGCTAGACATCGGAAAAAGATGAAATAAAAGACATGATCCCTGACTTATTGAAGCTTACATTTATGGGGATACAGTCACATGCACACACACATGATGTAATAGATATATTGGGGTTATTCACAAGATACTATGTATGCATAATCTTCCCAATTTGCTTGCATGAGAGTTGAAGCTTAAATGTTGTTACTTTTCTTAGATAATAGGCACAGAGAAAACTTTGTTCCATGGTGGGCACTTTGGTTGTAAGGAGAAATGGTCATGGGAACGAAAGACCAATAGCTTGGGCAAATTCATAATTTCTGGAAGACTAATTCTAAATCTAGTTTGCCACTATATTAGCGACAGGTACTTTATATGAAAAAGTATAGTATGTGAATTTGGAAACCAATGCTGGAGGATAAACTTCAAAGAGAACAGGAAAAAGAATTGACTATAGGATGATTTGAGGAAGAACTTTGACCCTGTCTAGTCCTAACAGCTAAGAATGTCTAGACTTTGGGTACAGTTCAGAGGGAAAAAAAATACTGGGAGAAAAAATGAAGGAACATGAACAAACCAATGAAAAGAACACTAACATTTCTATTACTTTTGGTAGTAAACAACTGAACACTCCTCCTGAACACTGAACAGTTTCCTCCTGAACACTCCTTCCCCGCTTCCCCTGCTCAACACACAGTGGTATAAATTCCTAATTAGTTCACCACAATATATTTAGAGTATCATTTTGTTTTGAAAATATTACATAGTAACTTAATTTTTTTAAAGTGTATATGAAAAAACTGTCTCTTTTCCATTTCACTTTGTTGAAGCTAAGAAGACTTCAAAATTTCCATGCAGCATTGTTTAGGTGTAGTGATTTGATTAGGTTCAGAAATTACGTAAAAGGACTGATTTTCTTCAAGTCACACAGATTTAGAGAAGGCAATAGCACCCACTCCAGCGCTCTTGCCTGGGAAATCCCGTGGATGGAGGAGCCTGCTGGGCTGCAGTCTATGGGGGCGCTAAGAGGCGGACACGACTGAAGCAACTTAGCAGCAGCAGAAAGGAACAAGTGACTTTTCTTGGAGCTGTGTGCAAATACCAGGAACACTCTTTTTAGTTCTTTTTCTTTTTAAAATACGTTAGTTTTTTTTTTTTTTTTTTTTAAATTTTTGACTATGCTGGGTCTTCATTGCTCCACAGGCTGCCCTCTCCTTGCTGTGCGTGGGGTCCTCGCTGCAGTGGCTTCTCTGTTGAAGAGCGTGGCTCTCGGGCGCTGGGCGTCAGTAGGTGCAGCCCGTGGTGTCAGTGGCTGTGGCTCTGCAGTCGCGATGCACAGGCTTAGCTGCTCCTCAGCACGCAGGCTCTTCCTGGGTCAGAGTTGGAACCCATGTGTCCTGATTGGCAGGCAGATTATTTACCACTGAACTAACAGGGAAGCACTTTCCTTCCTTTTATGTATATGTAGAGTGGCTTTTGAGGAAGTAATGTAGATTATGGAGCTCTAAAGCTCCCTTTTAAATCACCTCTTAGTACTGCCACTACCTTAGGGAATCAATATTAAAAGCTCCATGCTGTTATAAACACACAAATATGCACATATGGTTTCTATTTAAAAATTGGTTTCACAGAAAAGAGACCATATTCTTCATATTACTCCATAACTTTTAATTATTAAATCAAAGCATCCCTCCAGTATTAAGTCAAAACCCAACATAATTTTTATAGTCAAATATTTTTTTGATTAACTATAATTATAGACATTCAATTTATTTCTAGTTTTTTTTTCCTTTTTTCTTTTCTTTTGCAGCATCAAACAGTGCTATAACAATGTAACATACACCTTTTTCCATTTATCTTAGGTACATGTATTTTTTTGTTGTTGTTTTGTTTGTATTTTGGCCCTCAGCTTACAGGTGGCTCAAATGGTTAAAAAAAAAAATCTGTCTGCAGTGTGGGATACCTGGGTTCAATTCTTGGGTCAGGAAGATCCCCTGGAGAAGGGAATGGCTACCCACTCCAGTATTATTGCCTGGAGAATTCCATGGACAGAGGAGCCTGGCTGGCTACAGTCCATGGGGGTCAAAGAGTTGGACACCACTGAGCAACTGACATTTTTCACTTTGTGGGATCTTAGTTTCTCAACCAGGGTACCAGGGATTGAACTTGGTTTCCCACAGTGAAACCTCCAAGGCCTAACCACTGGACTGCCAGAGAATTTCCAATACATGTATTTTTATTACAGCAGGACAGAGTCCCCCAAAATAGTCCTGCTAGTTCAGAAGTGTACAACTTTAAATTTTAATACATATTTCCAGATTATTTTTCTCAACTTGTAGCAACTCATACTTAGCCTCATTAGCTATGAATGCATTGCCTTTAAATTTTGTGCTAATCTAATTGTAAAACTAGGTTATTAGTCTTCCCTTAATTTGCATTCACTATTCTTAAATTTTACCTTTTCATTTTCTAAGGTGAGATTAAAAAAAATCATATATATGTATTTAATGGGCTTCCCTGGTGCCTCAGACAGTAAAGCGTCCGGCGGCAAAGCGGGAGACCCAGGTTCAGTCTTTGGGTTGGGAAGATCCCCTGGAGAAGGAAATGGCAACCCACTCCAGTACTCTTGCCTGAAAGGTTTCATGGACTGAGGAGCCTGGTAGGCTACAGTCCATGGGGTTGCAAAGAGTCAAACATGACTGAGTGACTTCATATATATATATATTTAATGGAAGAAATATCATTCAATAGAAAATATTTTTCCTTGAAATTATTATTGGTCTATTGTCTCAGACTGTTACCTCATTGTACATGCAGTGTCTTTTTCAGACTACTTTCAGCCATTTCCAGATTAAATTCTACTTTATGGTACCAGCAAAAATTGTATAGTTTATATAGATTTGAAGTAAATTTATAAATAATTCTTACCACTGTCTTCAAATACTTTGATTCCTTATTTAAGGTATGAAGGATGTTCTTAAGTTCTTCGGAATCCTTTCATTTCCAGGATTCTTAAATAACTAAAAAGCTTTCAATAATGAGATGATTTTTCCATAAGATAGGAGTTTCTAAAAACAGCACTGCAAACAAAGCATTTTTACGACTTGCTTTATAGGCCTTATTAACCACCGCTAAGGTGAATGGGTTCATGATCTCATATTGTCATAAAAACAGAAGCAATTCGTTTGCAAAAAGAAAATGCCTGGGGTAATTAAAATGCATTTCCCATTTCATGGTACTAAATTACCATATCTCCTTTCATATTCAGGCTACAGTGGCTCCGATTCACTATGCAAATGGGAAGACTCTGAACTTCCCACTTTTAATGAAAGCTTGCATTCTTGCTAAATTGCTTCAGTAGTGTCCATCTCTTTGAGATCCTATGGAGTATAGCCCACCAGCTCTGTCCATGACATTCTCCAGGCAAAAATGCTAAAGTGGGTTGCCATTCCTTTCTCCAGGGGTTCTTCCCAACCCAGGGATCGAACTCATGTCTCTTATGTCTCCTGCATTGCCAGGCAGATTCTTTTCTACTAGCGCCACTACTGGATATAGCTGGCACAATTTCCCCCACAAGAACACCCATTTACTTGCTCAAAAATATTTACTGACCACATATTATTCAGGGGGCTATGATGGTGAGAAAGACAGTCTCTGTCCTCATGGGGGTTACAGTTTAGCAGGAAAGAATGTAGAAGTCCAATGGCAGGCTGTGAGAACTGGGGGCATTTTGATCTTATAATTTCTGTGACCCTTCCCAACTCTTCAGTTCTGTAATTTTGTGACTCTGCTTGGTCTGGTGTTTTTGTGATAGTATACATTGCTAAATAGACATCTAGTTTATGAGTACAGACTGTGGCCTTGAGCAAAAATGATTTTCTTGGTGACTATCTGACCTACTTAAGATAATTCTGAAGTCCTTGACCTCACTGAATACACCATCTAACCTGAGTTACAAACACCAGTAAATGCTGCCACAAATATTTGAATTAACTGCGATTTCATTTTTTAAAGACATAGAGTCCCTTTATTAGGTAGTTAGAATAGAGAAAGGAGTTCAAAATGGCAGTAGCTAAAAGACAAAGAAAGGGAAAAGCCCACAAAAAGGGAATAAAGGATATATCTGAGGACCAAAGCAAGAACCTCAGGTGAAACAAACATGCCCCCTTCCTGGCTAGCCCCAATTGGCTAGGGATTGGGGGGGGGGCGGGGCGGAGACAAAATGTATAAAAAGAGGGACACAGGATGGGCTGAGGCCTCTCCCTTGGGGTCGGCCACCCTCATGCCTTGAGGGTGTACTGTCCTCTGTTTACCAAATACAATTCTGAGCTGTAACCAAGCTGTACCACTGGTCCACCATTTCAAACCTTTGTTGTGGAGAGACAGAACCGAGGAAGTTACACTCTCCCGACTTAGCTGGCGCTGCGACTCAGATCTAACTTGGCTGAAGCTGCCTCAGGCTGGCCCCAGGGAGGCAGAGGCCAAGCAGAGCAGAAGCCCAGCTCGGCAGCAGCTGTCGAGGCGGAAGGAGAGCGCGACGGAAACCCAGTGCTTGGAAGCGACAGGAAGCCCAGCGTGCTGGGAGCTGGCGCAGCGAAACCAACGCGGCAGAAAGCTCACACGGCTGTCAGAATCCAGAGACCTTCCGTTTAAGGTAGGAGGGCTTCGCTCCTATGGCTGGAAGGACATGTGGCTAACAAAATGTTCATTCCTTTACACTCTCTCTTTTCTCGTTTCCTTGAACAACCTGCAAGCAGGCATGTTGTGGGTGAGGGGCCTGGTGCCATTCTCTGAACTCTGAAACATTTCCTTTCTCTAATTAGCGGACTGCTAGTGGCTATACAGCATCTGGCTAAAGGCTAGCAGCACGGGGGGCACTCTTTCTGCCCCCTTCTGAGGTCTATGTCAGAAGCTTTTTCTATCTCTTCTATACTTTAATAAAACCTTATTACACAAAAGCTCTGAGCGATCAAGCCTCACCACTGGATTGAATTCTTCTTCTCCGAAGGCCAAGAATCCTGGCATCTTTCACGGCTCTGCAACAATATTTCAGGGACTTGAACCCACGTGGCTGGGACTCGAACCCAGCCAAAATCCTTGGTAGCTGGTTTCAGGATCTAGTGAAACTCAGGTTCTTGATGTCTCATTGCCAAGAGAATACAGTGAGAGACAAAGTGATAGGTAAGAAGTGGATTTGTTCAGATTCAGAGAGAAGCACACTCCACAGAATGTGGGCTATTGCAAAGGGTGAGTGCAGCAGCTATGAAATGTGGCATGGTTAGTGTTTATGGGTTGGGTAATTTCATGCGCTAATGAGTGGGAGGGTCACTCCAACTATTTTGGGGAAAGGGTAGAAACTTCCTGAAATTGGGCCACTGCCCATTCCTTGGTCTTTCTACAGTGCTTTGAAACTGTCATGGAGCCTCTGGGTATGTCATTTAGCTTGCTGATTGCAGATCAAGGCCTAATCAAAGTTGACTTCTCTGCCATCTTCAACACATTTAATTCTAATTGGTTTGTGTTATGTCCTTGGGCTATGTCATTCTGTCAAAAGTTGCGCCCTGCCCCTTTCCCTCCTGTTACTCCACTGTCCATTGCGTCCCGGTAGCTGTTGCCCAAGTGGGTGAGGGTTCTGTCCTTAATCTCCCTTGTGTCAAGGATCAGGCCAATGAAAACTGTGGGCACAGGTCAGGCATTTATGAAGGGGATTGATTCCTCAGCATGGTTCTTCCGTTGCTTTTCCCTCCTGTCCTTTAGCTCCTCCCTCCATCTATGCGATTGTTTGCAAAGTACTGGGTAGGTCATCAGCTTTCTATTTCTAGAAAGGGTGCTCTTTTCATGAGCCCTGTCAGGGCACACAGTGTTGCCTCTGCAATTTTCTGGTGGGAAAACTAGAAAATGGCTTGCCCTTGGGAAGGAAATGCTGTATAGTTTCCAATCCCTCTAGAGACTCAGGCCTTCATCTTCTATGTTTCCTACATGTGTGACAACAGCACCTCTCTGTTGACCCACTAGGGTGGGTGACAGACACACAATGCCTGCTAGAAGTCCATCAGTTGGTGGCAAACCTTCAAGGGTGATTGGGCTTCCAGGTACAATATTTGCCACTTTGGGGGTTAGCCCTGCAGACCATTTGAGCTCAAACCCTTACCATCCTTCTCCTAAAGCTGCAAACGTATCCCCTGGATCAAATCTCCACTCCACTTTATGGAACATCTGGTCTGTTGTCTCTTATCCTTTTGTCCCTAAGTCACTTTGCCTCAACTCCTACAACCACAAGCCTGCCACCTCTGTGAAAGTGAAAGTGAAGTTACTCAGTCTTGTCCGACTCTTTGCGACCCCATGGACTGTAACTTACCAGGCTCTTCTGTCCATGGGATTTTCCAGGCAAGAGTACTGGAGTGGGTTGCCATTTCCTTCTCCAGGGGATCCTCCCAACCCAGCGACTGAACCCAGGTCTCCCGCATTGCAGGCAGACGCTTTATTGTCTGAGCCACCGGGGAAGCCCCCTCTGTAGGCAACATCATTCCACTCAGCCCATTATTTAAATACTCTTAGCAAGACCAGATAACCTACTCCTTTATCATTACTTCCATTATTACCTAGAATGGGTCTGTGACGATGAAATGTTTACCACTGGAGGCACCCTATAATGCTCTTATGGAAGACTAGGGAAGGAAATCTGACTTAACATTCCCTCACAGCAATAAGAGGATTAGGCTTGTGGCTATTTTACCAGGTTCACAGTTTCAGGGCGTAGCCTTGGATTGCTTTACATCATGCTGTCTATTTCCTTCTAGGGTGGACAAACCAGCAATGAGTTATGATTAAAACCCCTTAATCCTACCCAGCACTAGTCATGCTGGAGACCTTGGGGACACCCAGCTCCAGCCTGGGGATCCCTGGAGGTTGACCTGCCTCGACCTGTCCAGGGATCTGGTCCTCGGGAGGTTGACATGCCTCAGCCTGCTTGGGGATCAGCCAGTCCGGGGGTCCCAAGAGGTCAAAATGCCTCAACCTTCCCAGGGACCCAATTCCAGGGAGGCAACCAGCTTTGACCTGCCTGGGATTCGATCTCCAGGAGGATGACATGCCTCAACCTGCCTGGGGATCTGCACCCTGACCTAGGGAGAGCTGGCTCTCAGGTTGCAAAGGTACTGGGTAGGATAAGCTTCAGAAGGACTCATCCCTAAGGAAGTCCACCCATGGAAATAGGAGGAAGCCTAATAGCTGTGGTGCTGTGCCCAGTCTCAGCAGTAACTCAGGAGTCTCTCAAGAACACCATTGTCTTTCTCAAAAGGCTAAGAGAGGCCCTCCAGAAGTTTACCAATCTGGACTTAGACTCTTACAAGGGACAGGTGATTTTAAAGGACTAATTTCTGTCCCAGTGTACATCAGACATAATGATAAAGTTACAATAGCTATAGCAGCAGGACCCTGCTGCCTCCAGATGAGATAGTCCAAACAGCCACCAATACCTTTTATAATAGAGAACAGGAGAGGGAGGCCAAGGCTCAGGGAAGGGAGAAAAGGAGAGAGACAAGGCATGCCCAGATGCTGGCTACCCTCCAGAGAAGCTCTATGGCAAACCCCGAGTCCTTGAAGGACAAGGCACGAGACAAATGCCTGACCTGTAGACAGGTGGGGCATTGCATCAAAGAGCCCAAACCATGGCAAGTCTCCTAAAATGGCTTACGACAAAGGCCATCATTTGGGACATGGGAGGCCCTCTGTCCTCAGGACCCAAGAGCCTCAAGGTCAAGTGCCAAGCCTTCCCTCATGATGGTTCAACAGGACTGAAGTGGCCCGCTCCAGCCAGCCCACCTGTCACAGATAACCATCACGGGGCTGAGCCAAGGGTGCAACTGGATGTGGCAGGGAGTTCTGAGAATCTCTTGGTTGACATAGAGGCTTCCTATTCTGTCCTGACCTCCTACTCTGGAAACTTCTCCCCTCAGACCTGTAGCATTTTGGGTGCTACAGGAAAAGCAATTACAAAAAATGCACCTGAACAATTCTTTGTCGCTAGGATGGACAGATATTTTCCCACCAGTTTCTGGTGATCTGTGAGTGTCCTACTCCTTTATTGGGAAGAGACATACTCACTAAGCTGGGGATCACCCTTGTGATGGAAGCTTCTCAGCCCCTAGTGCCCTACAGCTCCTGGTTACTGCTGAGAAGCCCATTATGGTCTCTCCAATAAGGAGGGACCAAAAACTCCAGGAGAAAAGCACCAACAAATGACTTGGACAGTATTACCTCAGGGGTTCAGAGATAGCCCCCACCTCTTTGGACAGAAGATCCAACTAAAAAGTTGGGATCTTCTAGATCGGGACCTGGGACCTAATGGGAAAATATTGCAATATGTAGATGACCTACTAATCTGCTCTTCAGATGAGGAAAATGCTCATCAACATGTGATTCAGATTCTAAACATTTTGGCCGAGAGGGGACATAAAGTCTTATACTAAGGCACAGATGGTCCAGTCAAAGACCTGGGAGTTCAGATTACACATGAGTCCAGGAGGCTGTCCTTCGACCAAGTACAAGGAATCCTCCAGTTGCCCTCCCCCATGACTCGAAAGCAATTACGAGCTTTCCTGGTGCTAACCAGGTATTTCAGAATCTGGATACCCAACTATGGCCTAATCATCCAACCCTTATATGAATGCTTCCAGGAACAAGACGATTCCTCAAAAGGAGGCAGAGGCTACACTAAAACAGGCCTTAATCCAAGCACCTGCCTTGATGTTGCCAGACCCAGAGAAAGCAATCCATCTATATGTCCATGAAGAAGAAAGAATAGCCTTGGGAATGTTTACTCAAAGGTTGAGGCCTGAGCTTCCTTATCCGAGAGGCTCAACCCAACTGCCCAAGGCTGGCCTCCCTGCCTTCAAAAACTTGC
The DNA here is from genome assembly GCA_917880005.1 of Nanger dama. Lineage (NCBI taxonomy): Eukaryota > Metazoa > Chordata > Mammalia > Artiodactyla > Bovidae > Nanger > Nanger dama. The sequence continues at coordinate 8,876,077 of CAKJTW010000035.1, forward strand.
AGCTACTGCAGTCCTGATAGAAGATGCTTTAAAACCTTTTCTTCAGTTCAGTTCAGTCGCTCAGTCATGTCCGACTCTTTGCAAACTATTTTTACCAGCCACCAAGTGAAACATCTCCTGAATGGGAGAGGCCATTTATAGATGTCTGATCAAAGGATCCTCAGATATCAAGTAGTGCTGATGGAAAATCCAGGCCTGACTATACTCCCTTGTGAGGTTCTTAACCCGGTCACCCCTCCTGCCTACCTTTGAGGGCTCTCTCCCCTTTCACTCTTGCCTAGAAACTTTGGATCATTGGACAAAACCCAGAGAGGGATTGTCAGAAGATCCTCTGACCAATCCTGAGGAAATCTGGTACACTGATGGAAGCAGCTTTGTCTTGGATGGAAAAAGGAGTGGAGGATATGCAATAGTCTCCAATTTCAAGACCATAAAGGCTAAACCTTTGCCACCAGCTACTTCAGCCCAATTAGCTGAGCTCATAGCCCTGACTCGAGTTTTAGAGCTGGGAAAAGGAAAAAGAGTAGCCGTTTACACTGACTCCAAGCATGCCTTTCTGGTGCTACACACACATGCTGCTATTTGGAAAGAAAGAGGCCGCTTGACCACCTGAGGGTCCCCAATCAAGTATGGTGATCAAATTCTTAAGCTCTTGGAGGCAGTCCATCTGACCACTGAGGTTTCAGTCTCCCACTGTAAAGGACATCAAATAAGGAGCACAGAAGTGGCACGAGGGAACCAGGCAGTCGATCAGGCAGCTAAGAGAGCAGCATTACAGAACCATGACCTAATAGGGGTTGCCACCCTAGTTCCACAGACTAATTTGCCAGAAACTCCTTCATATCTTGAAGGTGAGACTCTTAAAGCTAAGAGTGAGGGTTTTCAAGAATATCATATGAGGTGGTTCCAAAAGGAGGGACTCCTTTTTCTGGCTGGGAACATCCAGTGAAGTTCATTTACTCCTTACATGCCACCATTCATTTAGGGGACAAAGCCCTCCAAAGATTACTAGAAAGGTCCTTCAGAGGATCAGACCTCCAAAAGACTATAAGGCAAGTATTCTCCTCATGTCCCACTTGCCAGTTAAATAATCCCCAAGAAACTCAAAGACCCCAGCTGGCCCAGCCCATCCAATAACTGTGAGGGACCTACCTAGGACTGGCAGATAGACTTTACACAGATGCCAATTTCTCAAGGATATAAATACCTACAAGGAAATGGCAACCCACTCCACGGATGGAGGAGCCTGGTGGGCTACAGTCCACGGGGTTGCAAAGAGTCAGACACGACTGAGCGATTTCACTTCATTTTAGGCTTGATAGATATATTCACAGGATGGATTGAATGTAGACTGAAAAGGCTGAGGAGGCTGTAAAAAGCTGCTCTATGAAATCATTCCAAGATTTTGCCTGCCCAAGTCCGTACAAAGTGACAACGGGACATCATTTACTTCTAAAGTCTACCTAAAGGGGTCTCTAAAGCATTGGGCATTACTTACTACCTCCATTGTGCTTGGAGGCCTCAGTCTTAAGGAAAAGTAGAAAGAGCCAACCAATTCTTAAAATCAGTGATAAAAACCCATATTGCCCCTACAGGTCAGTCTTAGCCCTTATGAGATGCTATATGGGAGTACATGTGTCTCTTCCATTTCTGGTTTCCTCAGTGTGTATGCCCAGCAGTGGGATTCCTGGGTTGTATGGCAGTTCTATTTCCAGTTTTTAAAAGATTGTCCATACTTTTCTCCATAGTGGTTCTACCAGTTTGCATTCCCACCAACAATGTAAGAGGGTTACCTTTTCTCAACATCCTGTCCAGCATTTATTCTTTTGTAGACATTCTGATGGCAGCCATTCTGATCAGTGTGAGATAACACCTCATTGAGGTTTGGATTTGCTTTTCTCTAATAATGAGTGATATGAGCATCCTTCATGTATTTATTAGCCATCTGTATGTCTTCTTTGGAGAAATGTCTGTTTAATTCTTTGGCCTACTTCTTGATTGAGTTGTTTGTTTTTCTGGGATTGAGCTGCATGAGCTGCTTGTATATTTTGGAGATTAATTCTTTGTCAGTTATTTCATTTGCTGTTATTTTTTCCCATTCTGAAGGCTGCCTTTTCACCTTGCTTATAGTTTCCTTCACTGTGCAAAAGCTTTTAAGTTTAATAAGGTCCCATTTGTTTATTTTTGTTTTAATTTCCATTATTCTGGGAGGTGGGTCATAGAGGATCTTTCTCTGATTTATGTCAGTGTTCTGCTTATGTTTTTCTCTAAGAGTTTCATAGTTTCTTGTCTTACATTTAGATCTTTAATCCATTTTGAATTTATTTCTGTGTATGCTGTTAGAAAGTGTTTAGTGTCATTATTTTACATGTGGTTGACCAGTTTTCCCAGCACCACTTGTTAAAGAGATTTTTCCATTGTATATTTTTGCCCCTTTTGTCAAAGATAAGGTGCCCATAGGTGTGTGGACTTATTTCTGGACTTTCTGTTTTGTTCCATTGATCTATATGTCTGTCTTTGTGCCATATCATACTGTCTTGATGACTGTAGCTTTGTAGTATGGTCTGAAGTTAGGAAAGTTGAATCCTCCAGTTCCCTTCTTCTTTCTCAAGATTGCTTTGGCTATTCGAAGTTTTTTGTGTTTCCATACAAATTGTGAAATTATTTGTTCTAGTTCTGTGAGAAATTTACCATTGGTAGCTTGATAGGGATTGCACTGAATCTACAGATTGTGAAGACTAGAATTTAAATCTCTCAGACTAGAATTCAGAGACCTGTGACTCATGTAATATGTTTTCAGTCTTATTTACAACATATTCCCATAACTTTCCAGCCTCACACACATACATACACCCCACTTGTATATTTGCAGAAAATCTTTGCTCCTGTTATTTTCCTTTTTCTAGGAAATTTGGTTTTTTCCTTCTTCAATAGTTCCCTGTTGGAGTACTACCCAATCAGCAGCTTCCTACAGGTTTAGATCTTGCCAGGTTTTTCTCTCTTGGTCTCTCACCAAGATATAATACTTCTTTCTGTTGAGTAACTTTGAGTAGATTACTGTGTTATATTTTCTCTGTCTGGTCTCTCAGCTTTATTATACAGTTATTTGTAAAGTAGTTTTAAAGGCCCAGATAAAGGGAAGTATCTTGGCTAACAACAGGGCAGGAAATCTGTCACATTTGATTTTAATCTGAGTTAATACCTAACTAGAAGAAATCCATTATATGTTAATATCTTTGGATTTATAATTGTGCTTTTTCCCCCATAGATTTTTGTAACACTTAGAAGTATGAAAAGTTCTCATCAATACATGCAATGAATTTTAAAAATCAGCCATTAAAAAATGGAATCAGTTCAGTTCAGTTCATTTCAGTTCAGCTGCTCAGTCGTGTCCGACTCTTTGCGACCCCACGATTCGCAGCACGCCAGGCCTCCCTGTCCATCACCAACTCCCGGAGTTCACTCAGACTTTCATCCATTGAGTCAAAATGGAATAGGGTATTGAAAATGAATAGCTAGTCAATCAGTGAAACAGGTATGTATTGTTCAAGAATTTAACAATTATTCATAAAGTTTGATGTCTGGCTTTTTAGAATCATCTCTTTCTAGCACACTTGCCTTCATGTGGACTGGGTTTCCCTGGTGGCTCAGGTGGTAAAGAATCTGCCTGCAGTGCAGGAAACCTGAGTTTGATCCCTGGGTTGGGAAGATCGCTGGAGAAGGAAATGGCCACCCACTCCAGTGTTCTTGCCTGGAGAATCCCACGGACAGAGGAGCCTGGCTGGCCACAGTCTGTGGGGTCGCAAAGAGTTGGACACTATGGGGCGACTTCCACTTTCTGCCTTACTGGATTCTGTATGAATCTTCTAGTTCTTCAAAATTTTCTTTTTCTTTTCTCCAGGGTATTTGCACATTTACTTCCTGCTTCCTGGAGCATTTTCACACACTCTCTTTGTGCAGGGGTCAAGATTGCCAGGAGAAATATCAATAACCTCAGATACGTAGAAGACACCACCCTTGCGGCAGAACGTGAAGAGGAACTAAAAAGTCTCTTGATGAAGGTGAAAGAGGAGAGTGAAAAAGCTGCTTTAAAACTCAACATTCAAAAACTAAGATCATGGCATCTTGTCCCATCACTTCATGGCAAATAGATGGGGAAACAGTGAAAACAGTGACAGGTTTTATTTTATTGGGCTCCAAAATCATTGCAGATGGTGACTGCAGCCATGAATTTAAAAGATGCTTGCCCCTTGGAAGGAAAGTTATGACAAACCTAGACAGAATATTAAAAACAGAGACGTACTTTGCCAACAAAATCTGAATAGTCAAAGCTATGATTTTTCCAGTAGTCATGTACGGATGTGAGAGTTGGACCATAAAAAGGCTGAGTGCCAAAGAATTGATACTTTTGAACTATGGTCTTGGAGAAGGCCCTTGAGAGTCCCTTGGACTGCAGGAGATCCAACTGGTCCATCCTAAAGGAGATCAGCCCTGAATATTTATTAGAAGGACTGATGCTAAAGCTGAAACTCCAATACTTTGGCCACTTGATGCGAAGAACTGACTCATTGGAAAAGACCCTGATGCTGGGAAGGATTGAAGGCCAGAGGAGAAGGGACTGATAGAGGATGAGATGGTTGGAGGGCATCACAGATTCAATGGATATGAATTTGAGAAAACTCCAGCAGTTGGCGAAGGACAGGGAAGCCTGGGGTGCGGCAGTCCATGGGGTTACAAAGAGTTGGACATGACTGAGCGACTGAATGACCACAAATGCATGCAGTGTGGTCAGTACTTAGCAGGATCCTGAGAGGACTCTGCAGATTTCCAGAGTTCTCTCGCGTGCAGATTTCTTCTCTCTAGTGCTCATGCCTATAAAATTGATCTACATCATTCTCCTCAGACTCTTGGCATTCTCTCCCCGACTGAGAAGTCGTCTGGATTCTACTTGGATTCCTTGTTCCTACACCATGAACCAGAATTTTTTCAAGGCAGTAAGCTGAAGCAATGATTGAGCTCACTTCATTTGTTTCCGGTATCTCAGGGATGCCTGTTTTTTGTTGCCTGATCGCCAATCATCCTGAAATCTATAGTTGCACATATTTTGTACAGTTTTTGTTTTTACAGGTGTGTGTGTGTGTGTGTGTGTGTGTGTGTGTGTGTGTGAGAGAGAGAGAGAGAGAGAGGAGAGATTTGGTTCTTATAGCTCCATCTTGATCAGAAGTGAAAATCTTCTAATTCATTACTTATGATGCAGATAGAGTGCTCTCTCTGAAGGCCTTTCACTCAACAGCCTCCACTGTATAGTTAGTTTGTGATATGCTCTGTAATTTCACTGTGTCCTTCTTTACAGGTTCTCTCAATATATTTTTTTCTTTCCCCAGTTTTTCAGCTATACTGAATTACTTGTTTTTCCTTCAATACTCTTATGCTTTGTATATCTTTGTTAGACATTTTCTTTCATAATTTAGGTTTGATTATTCTTTTTTTTTTTTTTTTCACTTCCCTGGTGGCTCAGACAGTTAAGCATCTGTCTACAACGCAGGAGACCTGGGTTCAATCCCTGGGTCAGGAAGATCCCCTGGAGAAGGAAATGGCAATCCACTCCAGTACTATTGCCTGGAAAATCCCATGGACAGAGGAGCCTGGTAGGCTACAGTCCATGGGGTCGCAAAGAGTCAGACACGACTGAGCGACTTCAATTCACTTCACTTCATTCTTTTCTTTGCACTTCCACTAACATTGTACTTACTGTTGTTATAAAATTTATCATACTATTATAATGAGTGGATTGCACCTCTTTCTTGTTTATTAGTTCATGGAGACAGAGATGAAATCTTTATTTTCTGTCTCCTCAGTGTTAAACACTGTGCCTGAAATGTAATGAATGTTTTATAAATTGTTGATAGATTAATAGAGAGTTGGAATGCCATATATTAAGGCTTCAAGAAAGAACAAACCTTTATTGTAGTTGTTCTCAACCACTGAACATTTAAATAACTGGAAAAACTTTAAAAATTAATTATGCCCAGATCCTAAGAATATTAAATCATAAGGGGTCTTGGACTTGAAAGAAGATCAAACCAGTCAATCCTAAAGGAAATCAGTCCTAAATATTCATTGGAAGGACTGATCCTGAAGCTGAACTCCAATACTTGGTCCACCTGATGCAAAGAACTGACTCATTGGAAAAACCCTGATGCTGGGAAACATTGAGGGCAAGAGAAGGGGATGGCAGAGGATAAGATGGTTGGATGGCATCACCGACTCAATGGCCATGATTTGAGCATGCTCCAGCAGATAATGAAGGACAAAGGAGCCTGGCATGCCACAGTCAGACACAACTTAGTGACTGAATAAGAACAGCAGCAAAGGCTCCCGGCATGAGTACATCTTAAAACCATCCCAGTGACTCAAATGTGCAGCCAAGGTGGAAGAACCTTTCTCATTTAATATTTATCATGATTTTATTGGGGCTTCCCTGGTGACTCAGACAGTAAAGAATCTGCCTGTAGTGCAGGAGACCCAGTTCAATCTCTGGGTCAGGAAGATCCCCTGGAGAAGAAAAGGGCAACCCACTCCAGTGTTCTTGCCTAGAGAATTCCATGGACAGACAGAGAAGTCTGGCAAGCTACAGTCCATGGGGTCACAAAGAATTGGACCCGAATGAGCAACTAACACTTTCACTTTCAGATTAATAGCTTTATTGAAGGCAAGAGTATTGGAGTGGGTTGCCATTCCCTCTCCTAGGGATCTTCCCCGTCTAGGGATTGAACCCTGGTCTCCTCCTCTGCAGGCAGATTCTTGCAGTTAGAGCCAACAGTTCAGTTTAGTTCAGTTCAGTTGTGTCTGACTCCTTGCGAATCCATGAATTGCAGCACCCCAGGCCTCCCTGTCCATCACCAACTCCCAGAGTTTACTCACACTCATGTGCATTGAGTCGGTGATGCCATCCAGCCATCTCATCCTCTGTTGTCCCCTTCTCCTCCTACTCCCAATCCCTCCCAACATCAGGGTCTTTTCCAATGAGTCACCTCTTCACATGAGGTGGCCAAAGTATTGGAGTTTCAGCTTTAGCATCAGTCCTTCCAATAAAAACCCAGGGCTGATCTCCTTTAGGATAGACTGGTTGGATCTCCTTGCAGTCCAAAGGACTCTCAAGAGTCTTCTCCAACACCACAGTTCAAAAGCATCAATTCTTTGGCGCTCAGCCTTCTTCACAGTCCAATTCTCACATCCATACATGACCACAGGAAAAACCATAGCCTTGACTAGACAGACCTTTATTGGCAAAGTAATGTCTCTGCTTTTCAATATGCTATCTAGGTTGGTCATAACTTTCCTTCCAAGGAGTAAGCGTCTTTTAATTTCATGGCTGCAGTCACCATCTGCAGTGATTTTGAAGCCCCCCAAAATAAAGTCTGACACTGTTTCCACTGTTTCCGCATCTATTTCCCATGAAGTGATGGGACCGGATGCCATGATTTTCGTTTTCTGAATGTTGAGCTTTAGGCCAACTTTTTCACTCTCCTCTTTCACTTTCCTCAAGAGGCTTTTTAGTTCCTCTTCACTTTCTGCCATGAGGGTGATGTCATCTGCATATCTAAGGTTATTGATATTTCTCCCGGCAATCTTGATTCCAGCTTGTGTTTCTTCCAGTCCAGCATTTCTCATGATGTACTCTGCATAGAAGTTAAATAAGCAGGGTGACAATATACAGCCTTGACATACTCCTTTTCCTATTTGGAACCAGTCTGTTGTTCCATGTCCAGTTCGAACTGTTGCTTCCTGACTTGCATACAGATTTCTCAAGAGGCAGGTCAGGTGGGCTGGTATTCCCATCACTTTCAGAATTGTCCAGTTTCTTGTGATCCACACAGTCACAGGCTTTGGCATAGTCAATAAAGCAGAAATAAACATTTTTCTGGAACTCTTTTGCTTTTTCGATGATGCAGCGCATCTGCTCTTAGCAATGTTCAAATATGCAGTACCTATAGACACCATGCTGTACATTGCACCCCATCCCTAGGACTTATTTTACAGCTGGAAGTTGGCAACTGTTGACCTCCTTCATCCATTTCAAACCCACTGCCACGTCTGTCAACCCCCAATCTGTTCTCCATATCTATGACCTTCGTTTTTGTTTATTTTTTGTTTTAGATAACACAGGTACTTAAGACCATACAGGATTTGTCTTTCTTTGTTTCACTATTTCTCTGTTTCTTTTAGGGTGTTCCTCAGCCTCCATCTATGTTGTCTCAAATGGCAAGATTTCCCTCCTTTTTGTGCCTGAAAAAATGTTTCATTATATATATGTGTGTGTGTGTGTATGTACACACCTCATCTTCTTTATCCATTCATTCACCGATGGACAGTCTTTTGAGTTAATTTTTGTGTATGGTATAAAGCAAAACTCTAAGTTTATTTACTTACATGTGAATTTCCCCAGCATTATGGGAAAAGACTTTTCCTATTTAACTACCTTGACAACTTTGTTGACAGCTAATCAATTATAAACACAAGGATTTATTTCCAAACACTCATTTCTGTTCTACTGCTGTTAATGCCAATGTATATATTGATTTCCTCATTATTGTTAACTGTATTGTTAGTTTTGATATTGGGCTGTTTAAAATTTCCAATTTTTCTTCTTTTTCAAAATTCCTTTGGCACTTACAGATCCTTTGCATTTTTATGAAATTTTAGACTGGCTTGGTTATTTCTACAGAAAAACCTGCTGTAATTTGACAGATTAAGTTGCATTTATAGATCAACATGGGAAAGAATTGCCACTTAATAAGATTGAATTTATTACTATACTGACATGTAATAATTCTTCGTTTATTTTGGTCTTATTTAATTTCTCTCATGAATGGTTTGCAGTTTTCAGTCTATAAATCTTGCACTTTTTGTTAAATTTATTCCTACATATTTTGTTCCTTTTGATGCTGTTGCAAACGTAATTTTTTTCTAAATTTCACTTTCAGATCGTTTGTTGATAGTATGCAGAAATACAGTTGATTTTTGTACTTTGATCTTATAGTCTGTGACCTTGCAAAGCTCATTCATTAGTTCTACTACTTTTGAGTATTTCTTGGGGTTTTACATACTGAGTAATTAACCTGCAAATAAAGATATTTTTATTTCTTTTTCCAATCTGATTTTGAAATTTCATTCTTCTTCCCTCTCTCTTCTTCCCCACGCCCAGTCTTTCTCCTCTTCTATGTAGATGCTATCTCAATTATTGAGAATGAGTTATTGAAATAGTCAGCTATTGCTTTTCAGTTATCTACTTCTCCTTTCAATTTTTAAGTTTTTGCTTCATGTATTTAGATAATCTGTTCTGAATACGTGTACATTTATGATGGCAATATATCCCTGACTTTTATCATTATAAAATATCTTTTAAATTTTAAATAGTTTCTTATAATATTTATTATTTTAAAATATATTATCAGATGTTAATATAGCCACTACAGTTCTTATTGTTAAACTGTTTGCATTTGCATTTTATATGCTTTTCTACCATTTTACTTTCAACCTATTTGTAGATTTGGAATTTAAGGTATGTCTTTTTAGACAGCATATTATGGGGTTTTGCTTTTTAATGCAGTCTGACAAGCTTTTTTTGTGTTTATGGGGAGTTTTTCAGAGTATCAACATCTTATGCTAGTATTCTGTATTCATTAAATAAAAACAGGTATCACTGATTAAGAACCACATGGTAATAGGAAAAGCACAGACTTTACAGCTAGGAAAACCTCTTTAAAATAATGATTTCACTATTTATTAATTTTGTGACTTTGGTTAAGAGGAGTTCTGAAATGGTAAAATGGTGATATCTGTCTCATGGTACTGTAAAATTAAAAAGAAACCTGAGGCAAAGTGCCTGGTAGGTTACTAGCTGGGTCAAGTAGTTAGTGATTAATATAGTAATATTAGAGAGTCAATTAGTTTCAAGATTCTTATCTTAAAACTCTCTAATCCTGATTCATTATAATTGACTGGGGAAACTATTCCCACGCCCTTTATGTAGCAAAATTCCAAGTTAATTTTTGTTGCTGTGTAATTATTGGATGGTTATTGTTAATTTTCATTCAGAGATCATAGTTCATTAACTAGACACGATATTTTGAATGACCTTTTGACTTATTCATTGCAAGCAATGCCAATATGAATTAAGATATAAAGATGAGGTCTATTTGGCTCCCTAGATGGTGCAGTGGTGTAGAATCTGACTGACAATACAGGAGATTCAGGAGATATCTGTTCCATCTCTGGGTCAGGAAGATCCCCTGGGGTAGGAAATGGCAACCCACTCTAGTATTCTTGTCTGGAAAATTCCATGGACAGAAGAGTCTGGCGGGTTATAGCCCATGGGGTTGCAAAGAGTTGGACACAACTGAGTGACTCTCACTTTCTGTCTTACTGTATTCTGTATGAATCTTTTTAGTTCTCCAAAATTCCCTTTAGAAAGTCAAGGTCTCACCTGAGCTAGTTGGCAGCTGTTGGCTGAACGAAGCTGCAAGGTCGGGCTCTCCTTGTCACATTCATACTGGAACAAGGACACGGGGCTTAGTGCTCAGAGGTGGCACACACCTCCACATCAAAGACGTCAAGTTGGACATGATGTGAGCAACTGAGCTTGCATACACGCATGAGGTCTGTTTACCACAGTGTTTTTGAAATATTTCGTGACAATTAAAGCTGAGCACAGTCTCAGTAAATGAATCTTAGGAAATCCATTTCCAATCAGCCATGATATGAAATTACAAAACTCTCCTGGGAAAAATGCTTTCATGCAAGATGAAAAAGGAGCTTCCCTGGTGGCTCATCAGTAAAGAATCCACTTGTGAAGCAGGAGATGTGGGTTCACTCCCTGGGTCAGGACGACCCCCTGGAGAAGGAAATGGCAACCCAATCCAGCATTCTTACCTGGGAAATCCCATGGACAGAGGAGCCTGGCGGGCTACAGGCCATGGACTCACAAAGAGTCACACATTACTGAGCAACTAACAGCAGCAGCAAAGCCACCATAAAAATGAGGGTAAAAGGAGATAATCAGTAACACAACAGAAAGAAAGCAAACAAGGAGAACTAGCTCACACAAACCAAATTTTATTCCAACACATTTGAATCTTTTGCAAATAAAACGTGAAGAATGTTCTCAGGGTGCTTCCCTGGTGGCTCAGTGATAGAGTCCACCTGCCAATGCAAGAAACGTGGGTTTGATCCCTGATGCAGGAAGATCCCACAGGCTGCGAAGCAACTAAGCCCCGTAACTCGAGCCTGTGCTCTAGAGCACAATGCTAAGCAAATACCGAGCCCACTTGCGACAGCTACTGAAGCCCATGCACCCCAGAGCTCCTGCTCTGCAGCAAGAGAAGCGCTGTAATGAGAAGCCCATGTCCCACAACCAGGGGGTAGCCCTGCTTGGCACAATGAGAGAAAAGAAACAAAGATCCCGCACAGCCAAAAGTAAAGAATAAAATAAAAATATGCTCTTGGACATCAGGAAAAATCTAAAAGTTGATTTCTTTTATAATTTTTTCCTTAAAATAATAGCACTTTGGAATGGTTAGGAATAAATCAGACTGAGAGGTTTTATGTTATACTTGTAATTTCCTCTAGGAAAATGCTAGTAACATATATTTTTATCTTAAAAATCATGTATGTGCCCAGAAAGAGCAGTGATGAGCAGTAAAGAAGTATTTTAACAGACAGATGAACAACAATTAGAATATTCTCAGAGGTACCACATCCAGCACTATGGTGTTTGGTATCAGGGAAATGCAAAATAACTAAAGTGCTAATAATCATAATGTTAATTATGATGAATATGGCTTAAAATTTATTTGAAGATGAATAGATAGAGCTTTATTTATAAATATGTACTAAGGACATGACTGAAGAGACTTAGCATGCATGCATGCAAGGATATATATATATATATATAAGCATATGTAATGTCAACTAAAGATATTTACAACCTAAAAGTTGATACTTACGTATTATTTGGTGGGAATTTTTAGGACATTAAGCCTGGGAGGAAGCATCTCAAGCAACCCCAAGATAACTACTCCAAGGATGGGAAGGTGGAGCTAGGATATATAGGAGTTTTGCAACAAAGGACAAGTAGTCTAGAACATCAAAAGATTATGCTTAAAGAAAACCAGATATCCCAAGTGAAGGAATTTAGCACTTTTCTACGTATGGGAAGATGCAGGAGTCTGGGCCCACTGAAACCTTTCCTTTGACGTGCACCTCAGCTCTCTGGGGCCACACTATCCTCTCTTCACATGTGAAGTTTCCTTTCCTCCGGGTGCACTGCAGGGGGTGACTGCAGTCGGATGGATGCTGAAAGTGAAAGGCGCTCAGGCATATCTGACTCTTTGCGACCCCATGGACTTTACAGTCCAGGCCAGAATACTGGAGTGGGTAGCCTTCCAGGGGATCTTCCCAACCCAGGGATAGAATCCAGGTGTCCCACATTGCAGGTGGATTCTTTACCAGCTGAGCCACCAGGGACTCCCAGGAATACTGGCGTGGGTAGCCTATCCCTTCTCCAGGGAGTCTTCCAGACCCAGAAATCAAACTGGGGTCTCCTGCATTGCAGGCGGATTCTTTACCGGCTGAGCTATTAGGGGAAGCGATGATGGCTGCCAGACGGCAGATATTCTTTTCTCCCTGAGATCCCCCAGGGCTCACCAGATCTCTGTGGAGTGGTGGCTGCAATCTCTGATGACCGTGACATCCTTTGTTTATTGATATCGCAGGTACATTCCATTTATCAGCAGTTGATTAGCTATATTTCACCTTATGAAATGGATTTGTGCTAATGAAATTGAATTTAAAGTGAGCTTCCATATAGCAAATCCTATTTTCCAACCTATGTCAGTCATATAATTGGGAACATTTACCATAGGATATGATGGAACTGAGAAGCAAATACCAGTCTGAAATGTGTGTAAAATTTTAACTCGAAAACAATTTTTCAACAATTCCTCTGTGCCTTCTACTGCAAACAAGCTGAGGATGCAGTGTTGAATCACAAGCTCTGTGTCTCTAATTCCAAGGAATTTATCCTTTAGTTAGAGGTGCAGAGACGTAAACAAGAAATTTCAACACAATGTAAAGTGGTATAAAAAGATGGTGCTGAGTAGTATGGGAGAAAACAGACCGTACTTAACACAATCAGCTGAAGCTGGGTAAGTCTCCTGGAGTCAGTAAAATCTAATCATAAGAAATTATTATCTAGGGAAAATGGAGTGGAGTGTGGCTATAGCGGGCCCAGTGATGATGGTGGATGCTCAGTTAGGATGGCTGTGTTTGTGATGGTAGAGGGAGTTCTAGGCGGAGAAGCAGGAGGGAGCATAGAGTGTTTGCAGGTCTGCGTATTTTAAGCATTTTTTACTGTGGGGGAGTGGAGAGAAGTCAGTGGTGAGGGGTGAGGCTGGCAGTATATGAATACATTTCTAGCCTACAGAAGGAGAATTGCTGTTCTGTGGTTGCCAGTAGCCAGTTCTCTGAATAAAGTCCTCTGTTGTTTAATATTTGCCCTCTTCTGTGCTATACATCCTCCTACTATGGTCGCTTTGCTGCTGCCAGTGGTTCACCAGTTGTCATGCAAAATCCCTCAGTATTTCACAATTGACTCTTTAAAAAGTTTGTTGTTTTTTTTTAATTGGAGGAAAATTGCTTTACAATGTTGTATTGATTTCTGCCCATACAATAATGCAAATCAGTCATAATTATATGTATATCACCTCCCTCCCCTCTCCTCATTTCACCCCTCTAAGACATTACGGAGCACAGGCTGGGCTCCCTGTGTTATATGGCAACGTCACAGCAGCTATCTGTTCTGCACAGATGGTGTATGTACGTTGGATGATGGTAGACGTATGTTGATGCTACTTTCTCCGTTCGTCTCATTCTCACCTTCCTTCGCTGTGCCCACATGTCTATTCTCTCCATCTGCATCTCCATTCCTTCCCAGCAAATAGTTTCATCAGCACCATTTTTTATAGATTCCATATAGATGCATTAATATGTATTTGTTTTTCTCTTTCTGACTTACTTCACTCTGTGTAACAGGTTCTAGGTTTATCTACTTCACTAGAACTGACTCAAATTTGTTCTTTTTATGGCTGTGTAATATTCCATTATATGCATATATATATATATATACCACATTTTTATCCATTCATCTGTAGATGAGCATCTACACTGTTTCCATGCCCTGACTATTGTAAACAGTGCTGCAGTGAAGACTGGGGTACATGTGTCTTTTAGAATTATGGTTTTGCCAGGGTATATGCCCATTAGTGGGATTGCTGGATCATAAGGTAGATTCATTCCTAGTTGTTGTTGTTCACCATAACGGCTGTATCAGTTTTCATTCCCACCAACAGTGTAGGAGGGTTCCCATTTCTCTACACCCCTCCAACATTTAAACAATTGACTCTTGAGAGCCAGTTCATCTAACACACTATCGCTAGAGACTAGATCATGATTGATAAATTAATATTAGGAAAGAACATATGGAGATGGAAGGAGGCAGATACATTCATTATCGTGATTCATCACTAGTTTAAATCAGTCAGTTCAGCTCAGTCACTCAGTTACGTCTGACTCTTTGCGACCCCATGGACTGCAGCATACCAGGCTTCCCTGTCCATCACCAACGCCCAGAGCTCCCTCAAACTCATGTCCATCGAGTTGGTGATGCCATCAACCGGCTCATCCTCTGTCGTCCCCTTCTCCTCCTGCCTTCAATCTTTCCCAGCATCAGGGTCTTTCTAATGAGTCAGTTCTTCGTATCATGTGGCCAAAGCATTGGAGCTTCAGCTTTAGCATCAGTCCTTCCAATGAATATTCAAGGTTGATTTCCTTTAGGATTGACTGGTTGGAAATCTTTCTAGTCCAAGGGACTCTCAAGAGTCTTCTCCAAAAAAGTTCAAAAACATCAATTCTTTAGCACCCAGGTTTCTTTATGGTTCAACTCTCATATCCATACATGACTGTTGGAAAAACCATAGCTTTGACTAGATGGATTTTGTTGGCAAAGTAATGTCTCTGCTTTTTAATTTGCTCTCTAGGTTGGTCATGGCTTTTCTTCCAAGGAGCAAATGTCTTTTAATTTCATGACTGCAGTCACCATCTGAATTGGTTTTGGAACCCAAGAAAATAAAGTGTGTCACTGTTTCCATTGTTTCCCCATCTATTTGCCATGAAGTGATGGGACTGGATGCCATGATCTTTGTTTTTTCAATGTTGAGTTTTAAGCCAGCTTTTTCCACTCTCTTCTTTCACCTCCATCAAGAAGCTCTATAGTTCTTCTTCACTTGCTGCCATAAGGGTGGTGTCATCTGCATATCTGAGGTTATTGATATTTCTCCCGGCAATCTTGATTCCAGCTTGTGCTTCAACCAACCCAGTGTTTCTCATGATGTACTCTGCATATAAGTTAAATAAGCAGGGTGACAATATACAGCCTTGACGTACTCCTTTCCCAGTTTGGAACCAGTCCATTGTTCCATGTCCGGGTCTAACTGTTGCTTCTTAACCAGCATAAAGATTTCTCAATACGTTTAAATAGTTTAAATAACCTTTTCTTTTTCAGGTTGTAACTGAACCTACCTTCTCAACCACTGTGCATAGCTATATACTCACAAAATCAGCAGTTCATTTTACTACGTAATGCTTTCCATTCTCTGGGGGACAAAACTTAGAATTTTAAAGGGTCTTTGAAATGGTTCAACACAGTTGTTTTAGAGTTCAGGAAACTGAATCTTGGGTTACAACTAATAGTTGCAAGTGTAAAGTTTATATGTCTTTTTCAGCCCTTTTCAGATCAGCCATTAGTCCTCTTCAGCATTCTGTAAACACTACAGTTTCTTTACGCTGTTCGTCACTAAATTTTAACTCTTTCCTCCTTTTCTAAATATTTATGCTTCAGCTGAACTACAATACTATGCTTCACGGCTCGCAGATTTAGAGTTCTCTTACTTCAATATTTTAGTTCTTTGATTTTTTTTTTTAAATTGGATTTTTGTGTGTGCAGATTTTCAATAAATATGCATGTTCAGTTCAATGAGTAATTCTTAATGTTAAATGTCTTGAATTGTCAAACACAATTTAGAAAATGCAGAAGAAAACTCTACAGACCCCAAGTCTTACTGCCACTTTTCTTCTGTCTTCCTGATATTCCAAGATTCCTTCATCACTTCCCTTCTATTTCAAAAGCTTCATTTAGTTATTCATTGTAGTAGGTATTTAGGTGACAAATTCTCTTAGCTTCCTTTCATTTGGGAATGTTATGATTTTGCCTTCATTTCTCAAGAATACTTTCAATAAACACAGAATTTGGGATTGATAGTTCTTTTCTTTCAGGGCTGGTATCTGGTGAGAAACGACCTGTCATTCCAATAGCTTTTCCACTAAAGGTAAGGTGTTCTCTCTGTTTTCCAGTTTTTGTTTGTTTGTTTATCTTTAGCTGTAAGAAATTTGAAATTTATCCTTGCTGTGTCTTGGCACAGATTACTTTAAGTTTATCTTGTTTGTGGTTTCTTGAGTTTATTGAATCTGCTGGCTTATGTTTTTTGCCAAATTTGGGCCTCATTATTTTCTTTCATTATTTTTCTAGGCCTTCCCTCTCCCTCCTCTACTTCTGAGACTCCCATGATATAAATACTAGATATTTTGTTATAATCTCACAGGACTTTGAAGCTCCATTTAAACCCTGTTTAATGTTGACCAGTCTATTTTCTACCCATTACTCAACTGGGTGGCTCAGACAGTAAAGCATCTGCCTGCAGTGCAGGAGACCTGGGTTCGATCCCTGGGTTGGGACGATCCCCTGGAGAAAGAAATGGCAACCCATCCCACTACTCTTGCCTGGAAAATCCCTTGGACGAAGGAGCCTTGTAGGCTATAGTCCATGGGGTCGCAAAGAGTAAGACATGACTGAGCGACTTCACTCACTCAGTTCAGGTAGTTTTTATTTTTCTTTTCAAGTTCACAGACTCTTTCCTCTGTCCTCTACATTCTGATATTAAAGCAATCACTGAATTAAAAAAAGTTTCTTAATATTGCTTTTCAACTTTAAAAATTCATGTGGTTTTCATTTTCTACCTCCTTTTTCTTTGCTAAAACTCTATTTTTTCACCCAAGAAGAGTGTGATGGCTAATTTAAACATATTTATGATGACTGCTTAAAAACCCTTGTCAGATAATTCCACCATGTGTGTCATCTCAGTGTGGATGTCTGTTGAATGTCTGTTCTTGTTCATGTTGGCGTTTCTCTGGCTCTTGATAGGATGAGAGGTTTTAAACGGTACCCTGTGCATCTTGGGCATCTTCTAGTGAGACTATGGATCTTTTGAGAATCTGAAGATGTAACTAGTCTCCTCTGACACGTCTGCGGACAAAGAAGGATGAAGTCCTGCTGCCACGTTGAGGGGGAAATGCAGGTTCTCTAGTCAGCTCCCACCGAGAGCCCAGAGGAGGGATGGAGTGCCTCACCGCTGCTGAACTCGCGCGGGAAGTCGGGCCCCTGCTGAACCCGCCCCGGCGCCGCGCTGGCTGGGGGAGAGGGGAGGCGGGTCACTCTCCCCGAGGCGGCCGCCGGCGCCGTGAGGGCGCTGGCTTCTTCCGAGCAGGGATGAAGGCCCTGCCTCCACGCGGCGCCTTCTCTAACACCGCATGATCAGGGCAGCTTGTCTCTGTTTCCCTCTGATGTCTATGTCAGAAACTTTCTCTGTCCCTTTTCTTACTTTGATAAAACTCTGCTACAGAAAGGGTTTTGCGTGATTAGCCTGGTCCCTGGTCTCGGAGAAGGCGATGGCCCCCAGTCCAGCGCTCGCGCCTGGAGGATCCCAGGGGCCGGGCGCCTGGCGGGCTGCCGTCCATGGGGTCGCGCAGAGTCGGACACGACTGAAGCGGGAAGTCAGTGTTCTTCACTTAGCTTTTGCTGACAGAGGTATAGCCATGTTTTCTCTGTGACACTTGTTTGCTGTTTTTGATAGACAGCCTCTCGTTTATCCTTTGACTGGAGAGAGCTGGCCTTGGTACATTTTCTGCTCTCATCGACATTTCTGGGTTGTCGGACTTAACTCGGCACTTAGAATCTCCTACACCATCTGCCTTTTATGAAAACGTTTCCTCAGAAGGCCAATGGATAAGAGACGTAGGGATTTTAATTTCAAAATCTGAGAAAAAAATCGCAAGTCAAACTATCCAGAAATGGAATCTTGGTAGGCGAGATGTCAAGAACCAGAAAGGAATCAGACTGACTGACACCTGAGATCTCCTCCAACTCTGAAGCTCTGTGATAGTCTAAGCAAGCGGCTTTAGAACATCTTCCCCAGCGGAGAGGACGCTGCCACTGAGGCGGCCCGGCTGGAACCTTTGTGCCGTGACTCTCCTACATGGAGAGTTAGGAGGAGGATGGGAAGAGAACATTCATCGTAGATACAGAACGAATATTTTAAGTTGCTTTTACAAGCTGAAAGACTTGCATATGTTTTTATAATGTTTATATTTTTATGAGCACGTTGAAAACACCACCAGCTATAAATAAAAATGTTAATACTTAGCCAAAATAAATATTTTATACACCAGATAATTCTCAGGAAAAAAGACATTGGGTTTAATGTGAAACAAATGTTTATTAACTTGAACCAAGAGTATTTAGAGTTAAGAACATTTGGATCTCAATGAATGAAATTCAACGTTTTGCTTACCTGTATTTAATATAATTCCATTATGGACTTCTTGGTATCTAAGAGGTCATAATTATCCCTTGAGAAAATGTCATGTTAGTAACATGTTGGAGCTAGGGTGATCCTTTATAGGTAGTGATACTCCTGAAATAAATACTAAAACTTCTGAATTGTGTAATTTAAAATCTTACTATGGAGATATGTCAATGGAATGTGATTCAAAAGCAAATATGTTACATAACGGCATCTCAGTAAACTGTTCTATGGAAAAAACAGTAACTAAAGTACACAACCTGAAAACGTTAACTAGTTCACCCGACTCCCATGATTTTGAAGTAGGTCTGTATCGCCATAGGGATGATAAGGAAGCTAGTAGTGTAATTAGAATTTGCTGGTGCAGATCGCCTACTCAGCTGTGGAATCATCCCAGTGAGATCCATTCACTGTGTCATCATCTGTGTGTATTTTCAGCCAGCCACTTTGAGGGCTCCAGCAAATCTATCGGCAATTTGGCATCTGTTTCCTGAGTGCCATTTTCATTAACATTAGTGGATGTGAAGTGTGAATAGTGAAAGAATAATCATTTCCCCTTGTGGACATCAAAAATTATAAAATGAGAGACATTGCAAAACATCTGAAATATGCTTCTGTCCTTTTTTTGCTGAGCAATAACCCTAGAGGTTGTTTTCTTGGTGTGTGTGTGTGTGTTAAGTGACCAGAGTCATATTCTGATTAGAAACTTTGCTGGTTAATAAGCATGTCTTAAAGAAAGTTAAGATTCAATGAGAGAGAACAGACAAGAATTCTACTGAACAATTTATCTACCTAGGAAATCAGTCCTGAATATTCATTGGAAGGACTGATGCTGAAGCTGAAACTCCAATGCTTTGGCACCCTCATGCGAAGAACTGATTCATTTGAAAAGATCCTGATGCTGGGAAAGATTGAGGGCAGGAGGTAGGGGACAATAGAGGATGAGATGGTTGGATGGCATCACCGACTCAATGGACATAGGTTTGGGTGGACTCTGGGAGTTGGTGATGGACAGGGAGGTCTGGTGTGCAGTTCATGGGGTCGCAAAGAGTCGTACACAACTGAGTGACTGAACTGAACTGAATCTGTATACACACACACACACACACACACAATATGTATTTATGTATACATATTGTTGACTTAAAAAATAGTCACAACCTTAAAGTTTAGAATTATAATTTTTAAATTATGAAAATATGATAACACATTTACAGGAGACTTGGAAAATAGAGAACAAAGTTACATATAGTTCCACTGTATATTATAATTATTTTTTCAATAGATAAATTAAGATGTTCAGTTGGAGTTTCAATATCAAACTCTCAAAAATTAATAGAACGAGTCTGGTTCAAGATGGCAGAGTAGAAGGACACCATCCTCCTGTGAAAGCACCAAAATCAGAACTAGCTGTTGAACAACCACCAACAGGAGGACCCTGGAACCTACCAAAAAAGATACCCCACATCCAAAGACAAAGAAGAAGCCGCAGTGAGACAGTAGGAGGGGCAAAATCACAATGATCAAATCCCATATCTGCTTGGTAGGTGACTCACAAATTGAAGAACAATAATACCAAAGAAGGTCTCCCACTGTTGTGAAGGTTCTGAACCCCACACCAGGCTTCCCAGCCTGGGGACCCGACAAAGTGTCTGGGAATCCCCAGGGAATCTGACCTTGAAGGCCAGGGGGATTTGACTACAAGACTTCCACTGGGGGAAACAGGGACTCCAGTCTTGGAGGGCACACACAAAACCTTGCACACACTGAGACTCAGAGAAAGGGTCAGAGACCCCACGGGAGACTGAGACGAAACTACCTGTACGTGTTGGAGGGTCTCCTGTGGAGGCGTGGGTCAGCAGGGGCTCACCGCAGGGACGGGAGCGGGGGGTGGGGGGGACTGGAAGCAGTTTTGGAAAGTCCCCTTTGGTGCAAACCCTCTTGGAGATCACCATTAACCAGACCATGAACTCCCATCAGGCTATCAGATTTCTCAACAGAAGCTCTACAAGCCACAAAGGAATGGCACGATATATTTAGTGATGAAAGCAAAGCCCCTATAACCAAGAATACTCTACCCAGCAAGACTCTCATTCAGATTTGATAGAAATCAAAAGCTTTCCAGACAAGCAAAAGTTAAGAGAATTCAGCACCACCAAACCAGCTTTACAACAAATGCTAAAGGAACTTCTCTAGGCAGAAAACAAGAGAAACAAAAGCCCTAACTACAGAAAATAAACCCAAAACAATTAAGAAAATGGTTAGAGGATCATACATATTGATAATTACCTTAAATGTGATGGTGGTGGTTTAGTCTCTAAGTTGTGTCCAATGCTTGTGACCCCATGGACTGTATAGCCTGCCAGGCTCCTCTATCCATGGGATTCTCCAGGCAAGAATACTAGCGTGGGTTGCCATTTCCTTCTCCATGGATTAAATGCACCAACAGGTGGAAACATGAGCACATACGCACTTCCACTTACCACATCACTCTGCTTGATCCCCCAAATTGCATGTAATTATTTTATCTTGTTAGGTTACTCATGTTCCCATTACGGCTTGCAATAGTAATTATCTTTTTATTTTTGGTTTGGCTATTGATTTTGAAAACTGATCAACATCTTTTACTATTGTGATTATGTAACTATTACTCACTTAATACTATTGTATCATGATTGGTCAAGAGAAAATAGAAATCTGTTTCACCAAAACTAGCATTTAATAGAAATTCAGTCATGTTTATCTTTTTGCTAGTTTTTCTAAATGTGCTATGGACATTTAATGGATTCCCAAATAGCTCAAACAATACTCTGCCTGCAGTGCGCGAGGCCTGGGTTCGATCCCTAGGTCTGGAAGATCTCTGGAGAAAGGCATGGCAACTCACTCCAGTAATTTTGTCTGGAGAATTCGATGGACAGGGGAGACTGGCATGCTACAGTCCATGGGGTTGCAAAGAGTTGGACATAACTGAGCAACTTTCACTTTCACTTTTATCTTTTGCCAGTTTTTCTAAATGTCCTAAGGACATCTAATAACAACATATGAGATACAAAATTTTAAATATATTTGTGTAGGATATGATTAATATAAATTAAATATAAACCTATTATATTTAAATTGTTAATGACATCATTCACTTCAGTTCAGTCGCTCAGTCGTGTCCGACTTCTTGCGACCCCATGAATTGAAGCACGCCAGGTCTCCCTGTCCATCACCATCTCCTGGAGTTCACTCAGACTCATGTTCATTGAGTCCATCATGCCATCCAGCCATCTCATCCTCGGTCCTCCCCTTCTCCTCCTGCCCCCAATCCCTCCCAGCATCAGAGTCTTTTCCAATGAGTCAACTCTTCTCAGGAGGTGGCCAAAGTACTGGAGTTCCAGCTTTAGCATCATTCCTTCCAAAGAAATCCCAGGGTTGATCTCCTTCAGAATGGACTAGTTGGATCTCCTTGCAGTCCAAGGGACTCTCAAGAGTCTTATCCAACACCACAGTTCAAAACCATCAATTCTTTGGCACTCAGCCTTCTTCACAGTCCAACACTCACATCCATACATGACCACTGGAAAAACCATAGCCTTGACTAGATGGACCTTAGTTGGCAAAGTAATGTCTCTGTTTTTGAATATACTATCTAGATTGGTCATAACTTTTCTTCCAAGGAGTAAGTGTCTTCTAATTTCATGGCTGCAGTCACCATCCACAGTGATTTTGGAGCCCCCCAAAATAAAGTCCGACACTGTTTCCACTGTTTCCCCATCTATTTCCCATGAAGTGATGAGACCAGATGCCATGATCTTTGTTTTCTGAATGTTGAGCTTTAGGCCAACTTTTTCACTCTCCTCTTTCACTTTCATCAAGAGGCTTTTTAGCTCCTCTTCACTTTCTGCCATAAGGGTGGTGTCATCTGCATATCTGAGGTTATTGATATTTCTCCCGGCAATCTTGATTCCAGCTTGTGTTTCTTCCAGTCCAGCGTTTCTCATGATGTACTCTGCATAGAAGTTAAATAAGGGTGACAATATACAGCCTTGATGTACTCCTTTTCCTATTTGGAACCAGTCTGTTGTTCCATGTCCAGTTCTAACTGTTGCTTCCTGAGGTTTCTCAAGAGGCAGGTTAGGTGGTCTGGTATTCCCATCTCTTGAAGAATTTTCCACAGTTCATTGTGATCCACACAGTCTGAAGGCTTTGGCATAGTCAATAAAGCAGAAATAGATGTTTTTCTGGAACTCTCTTGCTTTTTCCATGATCCAGCGGATGTTGGCAATTTGATCTCTGATTCCTCTGCCTTTTCTAAAACCAGCTTGAACATCAGGGAGTTCACGGTTCACATATTGCTGAAGCCTGGCTTGGAGAATGTTGAGCATTACTTTACTAGCATGTGAGATGAGTGCAATTGTGCGGTAGTTTGAGCATTCTTTGGCATTGCCTTTCTTTGGGATTGGAATGAAAACTGACCTTTTCCAGTCCTGTGGCCACTGCTGAGTTTTCCAAATTTGCTGGCATACTGAGTGCAGCACTTTCACAGCATCATCTTTCAGGATTTGAAACAGCTCTACTGGAATTCCATCACCTCCACTAGCTTTGTTCGTAGTGCTGCTTTCTAAGGCCCACTTCACTTCACATTCCAAGATATTTGGCTCTAGATTAGGAATCACATCATCATGATTATCAGGGTCGTGAAGATCTTTTTGTACACTTCTTCCATGTATTCTTGCCACCTCTTCTTAATATCTTCTGCTGCTGTTAGGTCCAGACCATTTCTGTCCTTTATCGATCCCATCTTTGCATGAAATGTTCCCTTGGTATCTCTAATTTTCTTGAAGAGATCTCTAGTCTTTCCAATTCTGTTCTTTTCCTCTATTTCTTTGCACTGATCACTGAAGAAGGCTTTCTTATCTCTTCTTGCTATTCTTTGGAACTCTGCATTCAGATGCTTTATATCTTTCCTTTTCTCCTTTGCTTTTTGCCTCTCTTCTTTTCACAGCTATTTGTAAGGCCTCCCCCAACAGACATTTTGCTTTTTTGCATTTCTTTTCCATGGGGATGATCTTGATCCCTGTCCCCTGTACAATGTCACAAACCTCAGTCCATAGTTCATCAGGCACTCTCTCTATCAGATCTAGGCCCTTAAATTTATTTCTCGCTTCCACTGTATAATCATAAGGGATTTGATTTAGGTCATACCTGAATGGTCTAGCAGTTTTCCCTACTTTCTTCAATTTAAGTTTGAATTTGGCAATAAGGAGTTCATGATCTGAGCCAGTCAGCTCCTGGTCTTGTTTTTGTTGACTGTATAGAGCTTCTCCATCTTTGGCTGCTTAGAATATAATCAATCTGATTTCAGTGTTGACCATCTGGTAATGTCCATGTGTAGAGTCTTCTCTTGTGTTGTTGGAAGAGGGTGTTTGCCATGACCAGTGCATTTTCTTGGCAAAACTCTATTAGCCTTTGCCCTGCTTCATTCCACATTCCAAGGCCAAATTTGCCTGTTACTCCAGGTGTTTCTTGACTTCCTACTTTAGCATTCCAGTCCCCTGTAATTCTGAAAGATAAAACCGTTCAACTTCAGCTTCTTTAGCATTACTGGTTGGGGCATAGACTTGCATAACTGTGATATTGAATGGTTTGCCTTGGAAATGAACAGAGATCATTCTGTCGTTTTTGAGGTTGCATCCAAGTACTGCATCTCGAACTCTTTTGTTGACCATGATGGCTACTCCATTTCTTCTAAGGGATTCTTGCCCACAGTAGTAGACATAATGGTCATCTGAGTTAAATTCACCCGTTCCAGTGCATTTTAGTTCGCTGATTCCTAGAATGTCTACATTCACCCTTGCCATCTCTTGTTTGACCACTTCCAATTTGCCTTGATTCATGGACCTGACGTTCCAGGTTCCTATGCAATACTGCTCTTTACAGCATCGGATCTTGCTTCACATGTGCAACTCGGTATTGTTTTTGCTTTGGCTCTGTCCCTTCATTCTTTCTGGAGTTATTTCTCCACTGATCTCCAGTAGTATATTGGACACCTAATGACCTGGGGAGTTCCTCTTTTGGTATCCTATCATTTTGCCTTTTCATAATGTTCATGGGGTTCTCAAGGCAAGAATACTGAAGTGGCTTGCCATTCCCTTCTCCAGTGGACCACTTTCTGTCAGCCCTCTCCACCATGACCCGCCTGTCTTGGGTTGCCCCACAGGCATGGCTTGGTTTCATTGAGTTAGACAAGGCTGTGGTCCTACTGTGATTAGATTGACTAGTTTTCTGTGAGTATGGTTTCAGTGTGTCTGCCCTCTGATGCCTTCTTGCAACACCTACCATCTTACTTGGGTTTCTCTTACCTTGGATAAGGGGTATATTTTTACTGCCACTGTTCCTGACATCATTCAAGGTGCTCCTATTCTTACTTTTTCTGCACTTGATAACATATTCTCAGAGAAATATTAATATGTCTAACTATGATTATATATTTTTTCCTTTTCTCATATCTTTCTTCTGAACTTTGCTTTGTATGTTTGCAATGTATCTTTGTTTCTTTGTTGTTAAGGTGTCTAATGGTTTATGATATCTATCTTTGTGAATTGTACCTTTTATCATGAAAAAATCATCTTTGTTTCATTAAGAAATAAATTTAACAGAAAAAAATTAATTGAATAGACGGAAAAGTAGAAGGCACATGAGTGAAGTCGCTCAGTCGTGTCCGACTCTGCAACCCCATGAACTGTAGCCTACCAGGCTCCTCCATCCATGGGATTTTCCAAGCAAGAATACTGGAGTGGGTTGCCATTTCCTTCTCCAGGAGATCTTCCCAACCCAGGGATCGAACCCAGGTCTCCTGCATTGTAGGCAGACGCTTTACCGTCTGAGCCACCACGGAAGTCCAGAAGGCACAGAGTGGACCCAGTGGGCCTCAAATGCACTATGAACCAATTTAACATGATTAAGATTTATACAATTTCACAGAGCAGCACAGTACAAATTCTATTCAAGATCCCATATACTATAAACCAGGAAACACTGGAACATATCCAGGGACATACAACAAGGTGCAAGAATTTCATGGTCTAAAGGTATTGAAATCATATGGAGTCTGTCCTCCTATAACTGTGGAATTATGTTGAAATCAATATCAAAATCATTTGAAAATAACCGACATATTTTCAAGTGCAACATGACTGTTGCCAAGAGAGATTTTTGACTTAGCCATTGAAAGTTTCAAAACAATTAAAAGACTGAAAAAACACAGAGGGTGATTTCAGAGAAGAATGCATTTAAATGCTAAACTAATATCAAAGTGAGAAAAAAATATCAAGGATACTTTAAAAATTCCATGGATTTGAAATTTTAATATCCACTTTTAAATGGTGGGTGTATCTAAGAGGGCATAGCAAGGGAAGTTAGAAAATATTTCTAAATATGAATAAAAATGAATAAAACAATGAAAAGAGAATTTATCAGAACTGGTTACATTCAGCTGAAGCAGCTCAATGCAACTAAACACAATGTGGAATCTTTGGTAAGATATATAAACAAATAATGAATACTAGCATTAAATTTTGTGAAATTTGAACAAACCTATACTCTCGTTAATAATACTATATCATAAAACATAGTGTTTCTTTATATTTTTAGAATTGTGTTAGAAGTTGAAGCCTCATTCAAAATTTTTTTAAATCACTAATAAACCTTCTAAACTTTTAGCAATAATGCTAGATGCCAGAATAAATGGAAATATATCAGTTTTGAGTAAATATAGGTTAGAAATCCAGCATTCCAGTCATCCTTAGTCAAACAAGTGGAACCAAAATTTCAAAAAAGTTTTAGCTAAAATTTAGCAAAATTTACATTTTCTAAAATATATATACTTACTACATATATATTATATATATGTATACAAAAGCTTTTCTACTACACTTGATAAAGTCTTGAGAAAGAACAACAACAACAAAAGGGACAGAAAAATTGGAAAATAAAAACTAAATGAAATGGGAGCACTGAATATGAAATAGAAAAAGTGAAACAAACTAGTTAAGAGATCATCATATAGTCTAGTTGTTTTTAAACATAGCTGCTCATTAGAATTACATCTAGAGCTCTGGGCGAAAAAACAATACCTTGGCATTTGTGTTTTTCAAAAATTCCAGGAAAATTCTGATATGCATCTGGATTTTAAAAAATGATTACAGTTTTTCTATTAAATGGTAGTTTTAGTGATATATACTTCTATTATGTTCTGTTCACCAATCACGATACGATGATATTAGGTGAATAATACTTACATAATTATAATAGTAAGTGATGTGTATCAGTTCTCACAATTAACAGCCAGACAAGAAACGAAAGATAATTAGAATTGCAAGTCATAATAGAAACACAATTAACCTAACAATATAAAATAATCACATACACTATGGAGTGTTAAGTAGTGATGTGGTATGCGGACGCATATCCATGCACATGTTTTCGTCTGCTCAGTCAGTCTATATCTTTTGGTTGCTGCATTTAAATCCGTTGGAGAAGACTCTTGAGAGTCCCTTGGACTGCAAGGAGATCCAACCAGTCCATTCTGAAGAAGATCAACCCTGGGATTTCTTTGGAAGGAATGATGCTAAAGCTGGAACTCCAGTACTTTGGCCACCTCATGCGAAGAGTTGACTCACTGGAAAAGACCCTGATGTTGGGAGGGATTGGGGGCAGGAGGAGAAGGGGATGACCGAGGATGAGATGGCTGGATGGCATCATGGACTCGGTGGATGTGAGTCTGAGTGAACTCTGGGGGATGGTGATAAACAGGGAGGCCTGGAGTGCTGCGATTCATGGGCTCGCAAAGAGTCAGACACGACTGAGCGACTGAACTGAACTGAACCGAACAGTTTAAGTGATTACCAATATGTATGATCCTATTACCATTTTCTTAATCGTTTTGGGTTTATTTTCTTTAGGTAGCATTTTTGCTTCTCTTGTTTCCTTCCTAGAGAAGTTCCTTTAGCATTTGTTGTAAGCTGGCTTGGTGGTACTGAATTCTCTTAACTTTTGCTTGTCTGGAAAGCTGTGGATTTCTCTATCAAATCTGAATGAAAGTCTTGCTGGATAGAGTATTCTTGGTTGTAGTTTCTTCTCGTTTCTCACTTTAAATATATCAAGCCTTTCCTTTCTGGTTTGTAGCATTTCTATTGATAAATCAGTTGATAACCTTATGGGAGTTCCCTTATAGGTGGTCATCTTCCCTTGCTGATTTTAATATTTTATCTTTGTCTTTAATTTTTGTCAGTTTGATTACTATGAGTCTCTGTGTGTTCCTCCTTGGGTTTATCCTGCCTGGGACTCTCTGTGCTTCCAGGATTTGACTGACTATTTCCTTTCCCATGTTAAGGAATTTTTCAGCTATTATCTCTTCAAATATTTCCTCAGGTTCTTTATCTCTCTCTTCTTCTTTGAGTGAGTGAGTGAAGTTGCTCAGTTGTGTCCAAATCTTTGTGACCCATGGACTGTAACCTATCAGGCTCCTCTGTCCATGGGATTCTCCAGGCAAGAATAGTGGAATGGGTTGCCATTTCCTTCTCCAGGGCATCTTCCCGACCCAGGGATTGAACCTGGGTCTTCTGCATCACAGGCAGATGCTTTACCCTCTGAGCCACCAGGGAAGCCCTCTTCTTCCTTAGGGACCCCTATAATGCAAATGTTGGTGCATTTGCTTTTGTCCCAGGGGTCTCTAGGGCTGTCTTCTTTTTTTTTTCATTCTTTTTTATATATTCTGTTTTGCATCATTTCCACCATTCTGTCTTCCAGGTCACTCATCCACTATTCTACTTCAGTTATTCTACTACTGACTGTTCATCTCTGGGTTTTTGCTCTTTAGTTTTCCTAGGTCTCTGGTAAACATGTCTTGCATAGTTTCCATTCTTTTTCCAAGAACCTGGATCATCTTCACTATCATTATTCTGAATTATTTTCCTGGAAGGTTGCCTCTCTCCACTTCATATAGTTGTTTTTCTGGTGGTTTATCTTGTTCTTTCATCTGGGAGCTAGTCCTCTGCCTTTTCATTTCATTTAACTTTCTGTGGTTGGAGTTTCTGTTCTGGAGGCTGTGGGGCTGTGGTTCTTATTACTTCTTTTGACTGCCCTGTGGTGGGTGAGGCTGACAGGAGGGACTGGTAGTTGGAAAAGCTGTGTCTTGCTCTGGTGTGCAGTGTGTGCTCAGTAAAGCTTTAATCCACTTATCTAATGAGTGGGGCTGCACTCCCTCCTGCCAGTTGGTTGGCCCGAGTTGATCCAGCCTTGGAGTCTTCAGGCTCTATGGTAGTGTTCATGGTGACTTCCAAGAGGGCTCACTTGCCAAGGGATACCTCCCAGGCCTGCTACTGCCATTGCTTCTCACCCCATCATGAGCAACTGCTGAGCCACACCTCCCCAGGAGACCCTCCAACACTAGCAGATAAGTCTGGCTCAGTGTCCTGTGGGGTGATTGCTCGTTTCCCTTGGTCCTGGTGCACTCAAGATTTTCCTTGGGCCCTCCAAGAGTGGAGTCTCTCTTTCCCCTAGTCCCCTGAAAGTCCTATAATCAAATCCGGCTGGCTTTCAAAGTCAGATTCCCTGGGGGTTCCTAGTCCCTGTGCCAGACCCCCAAGCTGGGAAGCCTGATGAAGGACTCGGAGCCTTCACAACAGTCGGAGAACTTCTTTGGTGTTACTGTTCTCCAATTTGTGGGTTGCCCACCCAGCAGGTATGGGATTTTATTTTATCATGATTGCACCCCTTTCACCATCTTGTTGCAGCTTCTCCTTTGTCTTTGGATGTGGGATGCCTTTTAGTTTGGTGGGTTCCAGTGTCCTCCTGTTAGTGGCTGTTCAATAAGTAGTTGTGATTTTGGTGCTGTTGCAGGAGGAGACAAGTGCATGTCCTTCTACACCACCATCTTGATTTGATCGAGAGTTATGTTTTATTCAGTAGGAATTTTTAGGACTTCAAGCCCAGGAGACAGTATCTCAATTAACCATGAGAGAACTGCTCTGAGGAGTCAATGGGAGGAGCCAGGTTATATAGAAGTTTTGTAATAGAAGTCGGGTAGCCTGGACATCAAAAATTCATTGGCAATTAAAGAAAACCAGATATCTAAATTTAAGGAATTCAGAGTCTTTCTTTGGTTCCCTGGTGGGAAATGTGAACAGTGACTGCAGCCACAAAATTAAAAGACACCTGCTCCTTGGAAGAAAAGCAATGACAAACCTAGGCAGCATATTAAAAAGCAGAGACATTACTTTGCCTACAAAGCTCTGAATAGTCAAAGCTATGGTTTCTCCAGTAGTCATGTATGAATGTGAGAGGTAGACAATAAAAAGGCTGAGCACTGAAGTACTGATGCCTTTGAATTGTGGTGCTGAAGAAGACTCTTGGGAGTCCCTTGGACAGCAGGGAGACCAAACCAGTCAATCCTAAAAGAAATCAACCCTGAATATTCATTGGAAGAACTGATGAAGCTGAAGCTCCAACAATTTGGCCACCTGATGCAAAGAGCCTACTCGTTGGAAAAGACCCTGATGTTAGGAAAGACTGAAGGCAGGAGGAGAAGGGAACAACAGAGGATGAGATGGTTGGATGGCATCACTGACTCAATGGATGTGAGTTTGAGGAAACGCCAGAAAGGACAGGGAAGCCTGGGGTGCTGCAGTCCATGGGGTCACAAAGAGTCAGACAGCTGAGTGACTGAACAACAATTCCTGGTTGAGTTACTGTACTGTTACTGTGCTGTTGCTTTCATTTAGTTTGGAGTGTTTGTTTAACTGTCAATCACCACAACATCCTCTGCTTTACTCTCCTCATTTTCCTAGGGTTTCCACCTCGTAGCATCTCAATCAGGCTTTGTCACAGCACTTGGACAGTAACTCACAGCAGGTTTTGCCCTACTTAGCTTTGCAAAATGGCTTGCTAGAGTCCTCAATTTATTATCCCGTTCTCTCACCTTGTCGGCCAGCCCTGAATCTAGCAGAGACAAGCACACATCCTTCTCTAACCCAAAGTCTTCTTCCAGTTTCCTAATGTGAGAGTCAGCCTCTTATTGGGCATCAGTGGCCACCACAGACCTGCTCATAGTAAGAGCCACCCACTGTGTAACCATTCATTCCCCCACTTTGCAGAAGTTCCTCAAACAAACACATCAAACCAGCTGGCTTTTGGAGTTGCCCCACACTCACTCAGTAGCCCACAAGCATCTAATATATGGGTCACCCCCTCCCCACACAGGAATTTGGGATTCCTTCCCACCCCATTTGGTCTCCTGGCTGGATTATGAATTGTTGATTTGAAACCTTGGGATCTTCCTGGGTGAAATCTGAAACTGACCTCCCTACATGGAAGGCAGGGACAGACTGAAGAAAGAGGCAGATGGTTTCTGATAGGTAGGTAAAGATTTAATAAGCAAGGGAATTTACACAGAAAGATGTTTTGGTGTATGTAAGGTAAATAAATCTTTGTCCTCACCCATTGGAATCTTAAAAGTTTACATAGAGGCCTTAACTGGGTTCAGTTAAGAACACTGCCTAGATAATCTCAACAATGTATTATCTCTCAAGATTGTATCCTTGAAAAGGTCCCCATTGTGGGAATGATGGGACAAAAATATATTCTAAGGACAAAGAAAGAGTTGAGGAATCTCCCATGGCCCAGGTCAATCTCTCGGGTCATCAGAAGTCATGTTTTCTTGATGGTCGGGTCTCTTCTGACAGCCTGGTAACCTGAATTTGGAAAGGAAGGGACAAAATATAATCTTTCTTTCTTGACCAAGCACCTGTTGACTGAAAAAGATGCCCAACATGAAAGTTGTGGGTTACATTTTATTTGGGGCCATATGAGGTCTGCAGCCCAGGAGACAGGACCTCAGATAGCTCTGAGAGTCCAAAGAGGCAGGGGGAAAGGAGCGAATGTATGTGATTTTGGTAAAGGCAGAGTATCTGCAATCAAAAACACTTTGTAGAAAGTTTCTGCTGGTCTGTGAAGCTTCTGCAATTGTCACCAGGAAGGATTTTATTGCTTTTCAAGATAGGAGGAGATACAAGAATTGGCTCATGAAACCAGCTCCTGAAAATATCTAGCTCTCTGAAGACCTGTCCTGCTGGTTTCCCAGAGCACAGAATGCCTCATTTCCACTCTGCACCTTGAATTCATTCAGGCGGTGTTGAAGGTCAGCAGCTAAAGCAGCACATGATTTAATCCTTGCAGAAATAGATGGCAAGCACTCACGGCAAGTCCCGATTTGTGGTCAACGCACTACAGAGAGAAACCTGGGAAAGCTTTGGTATGAATTCTCACTCTTTGCCGGTTTCTGCCAGTTTTCCCACCATCTACAGGCTCTGGTATTATTGGGGTGTCCTGGTGTGCATCATTTTCACCACCATAAACTGGAGAGAAAAAATCATTTTCCCTCCATACTTTGTGGTGAGTGCTTTACCAAGACCCCGTTTTCTCTAGTTGTGATGGTTCAGTTGCTAGGTCGCGTCCAGCTGTTTGTGACCCCATGGACTGTAGCCCACCAGGCTCCTCTGTCCATGAGATTTTCCAGGCAAGAACACTGTTGTGGGTTGAACTCCTGTCTCCTGGATTGCCCACGAATTCTTTATTTTCTCTAGGGCATCTCATAAATGGGTAAGTTCATCTAGGTTAAAATTTCTCCACTGTGGCTATTGTAATTCAAGATTATCTTTGGCAATTATCTAAAGCTTAATTTGCTTGCTCAGCCTTAAAACAAATTTTTATTTGCCCAAGGCCTTACACCAGGTCTGGCTCAGCTTAAGCTGTACCTAGTCTGGTTTCTAAGTCAAACACAGTTCAACTCTGGCTGATTTCTGGATCCAGTGCAGAGAAAGAAACAGTCAAACTTTTAAGCTCCTAATGCAAAATCTATGGACCTAGGATCTGAGAGGGACTTATCACCTCCAGAAAGAAGTAAACTCAAGGGGCCCAACAAGCACCTGCATCCAGTTATTTGTCACTCCTGGGGACTGTCAGGGTCATCTGTGGTTCTCTCTTCTGACATCAGAGCTGTTACAAGATAAACAGAAGCATGTTAAAGCTTCTGAGTTTATCTGAGCAAAAATTCATTAGAACCTGGCAGCATGTAGTCTAGCACATAGAAAGGAGCTCTGAGGAGCTGTACAAAATGAAAGAATTTTACAGGCAGAAAGGAGCAGAAACAAGGAACTTGCATTAGTCAAAAATGCAGGTTGGTTATTGGAAGGTTACTTTCCTTTATGGCATGGTGGCAGACCACCTAACTAGTCCTGATCAGGCCATTCCTGATTGACTGCTTTAAGATATCATTTTTGCAAAACTAGAGCCTGTAATTAAGTCTTAGTTTGGTGATATAGGGTTTAGCATAAAGTACTCCATTTGAGGCCTGTTTTCCCATTTTTAACAGTAAACATGTATAACTTTCTGTATATTAAAACTTTGACCCAAATATTTCTTCCTATCAGTTTCTCACTTTTGTAGTGAAAACACCACTTTCTTATCTTGTTGTTGTTGTTATTATTATTTCACTTTTATGAAGATCCCCTGGAGTAGGAAATAGCAAACCACTCCAGTATTCTTGCCTGGAAAATTCCATCATCAGAGGAGACAGTCCACAGGGTCGAAAAGAGTTGGACACAGTTGAGCACAATGGTAACAGACTGACACGTTTTAAATGTATAGGAACTGACAGTCTTTGGGCCATAACTGAAACTTCCAGGAGACAGAAAGTCTATTCTCTACTTAAAACATATTTTTCCTATGTTGAGCTTTCCCCATCCTTATTTCCCCATCCTCATCCTTCATTTAAAATGAATTTTCTTATAAGCAAAATTTAAATCTTTTTTCCTGTTCTTGCTTTATTGGAGAAAATAAATATACAATGTCTCATCCCATTGCTAAAAAGAGAAATGAGTGTCTCATTCCATTGCTTAGAAAAGAGTTAATGATTCAAAGTGCTGCTAAAACTTGGTGATATTTCACTCTCATGGTACAGTTAGAGCAAAGGATGTTTATGTGAATAATTAGAAGTAAGAAATTGTCCTGAAAAAAAGATATTTAGTGGGTTTTGTTTGTCCATACCTTCTAATCTATAAAATGCAATTTTCAATAGTCCCTAAGACCACTAGTGCAAATTAACAAGTGAGTTTCTCCACCCTGTGACCTCTGATTGATATGAAAATGTTGAGATTACTTTGCTTATCTGAAAATTGGCAGAGCACTGCAACAAATGTAAACCTTGAATAATATAGGATACAGCTCTTTTATTCAAGGAGTTCAAAACAAACCAGTGTACTAGGAGTAATCACTGTGACATCACTTTGCCAACAAAGGTCCATCTAGTCAAAGCTATGATGTTTCTGTAGTCATGTATGGATGTGAGAGTTGGACTATAAAGAAAGCTGAGCACCAAAGAATTGATGCTTTTGAACTGTGGTGTTGGAGAAGACTCTTGAGAGTCCCTTGGACTGCAAGGAGATCCAATCAGTCCATCCTAAAAGAAATCAAGCCTGAATATTCATTGGAAGGACTGATGCTGAAGCTGAAACTCCAATACTTTGGCCACCTGATGCGAAGAGCTGACTCATTTGAAAAGATCCCGATGCTGGGAGGGATTGAGGGCAAGAGGAGAAGGGGGCAGCAGGGGATGAGATGGTTGGATGGCTTCACTGATTTCATGGACATGAGTTTGAGCAATCTCTGGGAGTTGATGATGGACCTGGAAGCCTGGCATGCTGCAGTCCATGGGGTTGCAAAGAGCTGGACACGACTGAGTGACTGAACTGAAATGAATCACAATGACAGAAAAATTGTTTCCTCTAAGAAGGTGCAATAACTCCTTTATGCACTATCATGCCTGGAAAGAAGTTACTGACTGGGGTCCCAGAAGAGCTGTTAACCCCAGGAAAGAATCAGATAACTTAAAATTACCTTCTCTCCTTTCTTTTTATCAAGTTATAGTGACTTTGGAGGAAAAAAAAAAAAACAACAACTCTTGAGAGGGAGAGATTTTATTTAGGATGTCATAATTTCTCCCAGTTTCTAAGGAGATCTCTTATTTCTTTATCAAAAAAATAGAGATAGCAATGAAATACCCAATATCTAGCATCATTTCTTGCTGAGGAAACTGAGTCTGAGACAAAGCAATTTCTCCCAAGCTGCCCTGAGGTTAAATCAACCATCTTATACTGGGGAGAGGAAGTTTCAGTCTCTTAAAGAAACCTTTTTGTCACTACAGAGAATTCGAATGGTTTATTAGTAAAGTGTATGGAAGAGGTGGGTTGTTGTTTCCAGATCCAGTTCTTAGATTCCAGTCTGAACTCTGTTTCTTGTTAACCAAGGCTCCACCTATGAATACTAGTTGCTTAAAGTGATTCATGTGTAACATCAAAATAGATCTAGAGATACAATAAATCCATACTGTTGAAAATGTCTGCCCTGTACTGACTGGTTTGAGCCTGATGGAAGTAACATGATAAAGAGGAAAAAGCCCTAATTTGGGGTCAGATATTTGGATTTAAAACTTGAATTCAACATTTATCACCTTCATGACTTTGAAAAAAATTTTTGCCCTTCTCTCATGCCTGTTTCCTTGTTTGTAATACAGGGATAAAAGGATCTGCCTAAGCCGTTGAAATATGTCAGTGAGAAGGTATAAGAGTTTCTGCTCGTGTTCTCTTGCTTCTCCTCCCATCTTCCTGCCACACTCAGCTAAACTGCGTGCTTCCGTGGCTCCACAGTCTCTCAGTAATCCAGTCTAACTAATAACTCTATTCTAAGGGAACTGTACAAATCCGACAGTGGAAATTTAAGAGCACTATTATATGGCTTTTAAAATCAAGTAAGCATTTGGCTATGTTTCTAAAATAAAATTAGCTGCTAGTTTCTTTATTTAATTAAAGTGAAAGATGGGCGCTTTGGTTACTGGGTAGACTCAAGTGTTAGGATTACTGCTTTTGAAAATTAAACTGTAACTTTGGGTTACATCTAGAAATTCATTTATGAAATAGAAATCATCAAACAAAAGTTTATTTAAATGGAATTGTTTATACAAAGTGAATTCATACACAATTCCATATCTTCTGGATAAAAATATTTCACTTAATATTTCTGCTATTGGAGAAACTGTTATAAATATACAGCTTTAGATATTCATATTTTTCACACAAATTGCTTTTGTTAGCCTACTAAGATAAAGCTTGAGATTGATTTCAAGGATAATCAGATAACTATGAACTTCCAAAGACTGTACACTCTATTTCCACAGCAGACAGTCTTGCATTTGAGGGAGTAAATGTATGTTTGGAATGTAAAAGGATTTTACACTGCTAGACTTAGAAAATTTATTTGAAAGATTCACTTAGCCAGTTGATATCATTTCATGTAATTATACTGTATATAGGCTAATGTACACTGTCAGATGTACTCCTTTGTGTATGAAAAAAAATGTGCATATCTTTTTGGTGTTTTAGTAAAATTTAGTATAAGTGAAAATGTTAAAGTACTTTCATAATGTTCATTTGTTTGAGTAGACTAACAAGGAAAATATATTCACTTGGCACAGATACATTCTTTCCACTAAAGCTAATGGGTATCTTTGAAAGAAAGATCAATCTAATGAAAATTCATTTCCCTTTAATCTTATAAATGACTTCAAGAGTAGCTAGAAAATGTAAATGAACAAATGAATTGCTATGCGTAAACTAGTTGAGAAGCCTAACATTAAAATCTGTCATTCTGTTACTTATAATATAGTAAGTCACCAATTATATTTTCTCTTTCACTGATTTTTGTTCAACATTAACCTTCAGAAATGAAAGCAATAATGATTACTTTTTCCTTCTTTTATGCAGAGTCTCTTTGGTAAGAACTTCAAACATTTTGGAGTTCTAGATGTTTCCTTGTTAGTAGAAGCCTTTTCTCAAAACTATTAAAATTTAGTTTTATTTTCAATTCAATATCAAAAGTTTTCTTTGCTTTAAATTACAACTTTATTCACAAACTCTAAAAAATAAATCACCTATTTTACTGATGCTCATGGATGATGTATTTATTTAGACCAATGAATTCATTGAAAAAACATTTAGGGATAAAAATGTGAGTCAAAATGACTCTTCTAAAGATTAAAATTTAGGGACTTCCCTGGTGGTGCCATGGTTAAGACTGTGCCTTCGAATGCAGGGGCTGCAGGTTCAGTCCCTGATGGGAGAACCAAGATCCCACATGCCTCACTAATCAAAAACCAAAACAAAAGACAGAAGCAATATTGTAACAAATTCAATAAACAAATTTAAAACAATAAAGATTAAAATTTAATATTTCTTATTCATTTTTGTTTCAAAATGGAAGATACTTTCTTGATAATACAAATCATGGTAAATTTTAGGGAACAGAAAAATTCAAAGTTCCCTTCTAATCTCACCTTGTAAACCTATTTACTATTAACATTTCAGTGTGCCTCCTTCCATCCTTTAACGTTATACATATATATGTGTACGTAGAGTCTCTTGGACTGCAAGGAGATCCAACCAGTCCATTCTAAAGGAGATCAGCCCTGAGTGTTCTTTGGAAGGAATGATGCTGAAGCTGAAACTCCAATAGTCTGGCCACCTCATGTGAAGAGTTGACTAATTGGAAAAGACTCTGGTGCTGGGAGGGATTGGGGGCAGGAGGAAAAGGGGATGATCGAGGATGAGATGGCTGGATGGCATCACAGACTTGGTGGACGTGAGTTCCAGTGAACTCCGGGAGATGATGATGGACAGGGAGGCCTGGTGTGCTGCGATTCATGGGGTCACAAAGAGTTGGACATGACTGAGCGGCTGAACTGAACTGATACACATAATATATATTTGAGAATATAAGATGCTTGACTTAAATGAATTTCACGGACTTCTTTCCAAGTTAATACAAAAATGATCTTTATGAGAACTTATTTAATATAATTTATGCTGAAAACATTTCATTTGTTCTTTACTATTAACCCACTCTAGTATTCTTGCCTGGAAAATCCCATGGTCTGAAGAGACTGGTAGGCTACAGTCCATGGAGTTGCAAAGAGTTGGACATGACTGAGCAACTTCACTTCATTGTAATGTTTCAATAAGTATCTTTGTACATATGCCTTTGTCCTATTATTTCTTTGAGTATATTCACAGATTATAAACTGCTGAATCAAATAGTATTTAAGTTTGAAAAGTACTGAGATGGTTCTCCTGGAAGATATTTTCTTAATTTTATTTATTTATTTTTCTTTTTAATTTTATTTTTACTTTTTCTACTTTACAATACAGTATTGGTTTTGCCATACATTGACATGAATCAGCCACAGGTGTACACGAGCTCCCAATCCTTAAACCCCCTCCCACCTCTCACCCCATATCATCTCTCTGGATCATCCGCGTGCACCAGCCCCAAGCATCCTGTATCCTGTATCGAACATAAACCGGTGCTTCATTTCTTGAGACAATTCAAGAAACTGTTGCTCAGTCACAGTGATATCTCAGCTAAGATCAGAATGGATCATAATACAACAGATTACACAGTGGTTTTCTTCAGTCATGCTAAGATGCCATAGCTTTTATTACAGTTCAGGGCAAAAAGTCCTGATGATACTGGGATTCTTGTGTAGATCCACGGAAGTGGTTGATCATGGAAGATACGTAAAGTCAATGAAATCAGAAGGGGTTCATGGACTGGGAGAATAAGAAATGAGGCTGCAAAAGTAATGAGAATAAAGAGCAGGCATGGAAGAAGTGAAGCCATTCAGAGGTGAAAGACTTGGAGCCATGATATCAAAGAAAGCACAAGGTTTTAACTCCTAAGATTAGAATATTTCATATGAATAAGAATATCCCAAGCATAACTTTAAAGATCACTGATTAACATGGAGTATGTCAGAGATTATCTTAAGCACTTGTTTAATTGAACACATATTATTTGAAAAGAAGTTAAAAAAGTGTGTGTGTTTATGTCTATGTTTCCAAAAATGAATCAAAATAATTAGGATGAAAATGAAGGTTCTTAGAAAGATGATAGTGAAAAAGATTCTAATAAAGCACATCAGTATAAAGTGTAAGTAATTATTTTTATCTCTCAAAAGGAAATTTTCCAGTAGCGTTACATATGTGATAGATCTATTTCCAAAACATCAATAAATTGTTTTAAAAAGAGACAAGACATATGCCTGGTTAATGATTTCTAGTAAGGGAAAAGTATTTCTGCATAACTAATAAATATTCAGAAGATTAGAAAATAAGATATTTAAATAAATGGACAATCTAAGGGCTTATATAATAATCCAGCTACCTGTAATCCATTAAATGGATTAATTTATAAAATGAATATTGTTTGGGTTATCTAATTGTATATAATGAAGTGAAGTGACTGTAGCCTACCAGGCTCCTCCCTCCATGGGATTCTCCAAGCAAGAGTACCGGAGTGGGTTGCCGTTTCCTTCCCCAGGGGATCTTCCCAACCCAGGGATCGAACCCGGGTCTCCTGCATTCCAGGCAGACGCTTTAACCTCTCTGAGCCACCAGGGAAGCCCAACTGTATATAATAAGCAGCTCCAAAACATAGCGGCTTACAACTGCGACAGTTATTTCTTGCCTTTCATGAGTCTGTGGATAGATTGGGGTCCCTGTGCAGTTCTTGTGCTTTCTGAATATTGGCAAAGGCTGAAGTCAACTGAACTCTCAGCTGGGCTGAAATAGCCAGATCAGATCATCCACTTGGCTGACAACTGGAGCTGTGTTTGCTGGAAG
The DNA here is from genome assembly GCA_917880005.1 of Nanger dama. NCBI lineage: Eukaryota > Metazoa > Chordata > Mammalia > Artiodactyla > Bovidae > Nanger > Nanger dama. The sequence goes on from CAKJTW010000035.1 coordinate 8,915,606, forward strand.
CTGAATGGAACTGTTGACCAAGATGGCTCTTTTTTCCTCCTTGTAGTCTTTCCATATGTTTTGACCTTCTTAAAATACTGTAGCTGGTCTTGAATATTAAGTTTTAAGTAGAAGCTGAAGATTTCTCAATGCCCAGATCTGAAAGTCATGGAGAGTCTCTTTTGCTGCATTTTATTTCTCAAAGAAATCTTTAATCTAGTGATTCAATTTAGAATGATAGTATTTTGAAGTGTCTTTTTTAAAAGTCAAAGCAACATATACATAGTTTTTAAAAACCAAATATTGAGAAAATCTTATATGAGAAGTAAAGATTCTCTATGTGCTTTCAATTCTCTTATGTCTAAGGATTTTGCAAAGCCAATTTTTAAATAATTATTTTTATTAAAATTAGTATTGACTAAAACGGTTCCTGAATCTCATTTTTTTTTTTTTCATTTATTTGTTTATTTTTCTGGGGCACATTTTCAAGTATTGTCCAAAAGGAGGGTACATGAGACAGTTTTCACTCCTTCACTATTTAAAAATATTTTATTCTATAACCACATGATTCATTTTGTGTGTGTGATAAAGAATTATAGATTGAAAAAACAACTTGCCTCAAGAATTCTGGAGGTATTTTTCCAATAATTTTAAGCACCAAGTTTTACTGATAAGTGGTCTAATTCCAGTCTTGTTCCTTTGTATTACCTAGAATATATATGGAGTGAGTTGAACTTGAGGCCAGCTGATTTGCTTTGAAAAATCCTGTAGACATCTAAGACTATCACAGTTTTATTATAATGGAGTGTGAGATAAGTGATGGGGCTAAAAAGAATGTATGGTAAGAATAATGGCTCTGTTAAAAAATGTCCATACCAGAATCCCAGGAATCTATATGTTACATTATGTGGCAAAGTAACTTTGTAGATGTAATTAAGTTTGTGTTCCTTAAGAAAACTATCATAGATTATCTGCATCCCATATAATCACAGGAGTCCTTTAAAAGCAAAGAATGTTCTCTGACTAGAGTTAGAGAGATACAGCACAAGGAAAAGACAGAGAAATGCAGAACAGGAAAGAGACACAATCTGTTGAGACTGAAGGGGTCCACATGGGAAGAATGAAAATGAACGCAGGTAGCTTCAAGGACTGAAGACCTGTCCCCAGCTGATAGACTGCAAGGAAATGGAGACTTCATTCCTATAATCACAGGAAATTGAATCTAGCCAACACACTCAAATAGGCTGAAAGAATATTTTCTCCAAGGTATCCAATAAAGAATGCAGCACCGATAGTATGTATTCAAGGCTGACTTCAGCCTTCTGAGTTCCTAAGCAAGAGGACCCAGATGAGCCCACCTGGACTTCTGATCTACAGAAGCTGTGAGATCATAAATTTGTGTTAAGTGACTATATTGGGGGGATTTCCCTGGTAGCTCAGCTGGTAAAGAATCTGACCACAATGTAGGAGGCCTGGGTTTGGGAAGATATGCTGGAGGAGGGCATGGCAACCCACTCCAGGTTTCTGGCCTGGAGAATCCCTATGGACGGAGGTGCCTGGCAGGCTACAGTCCATGTGGTCTCAGAGTCCTATATGACTGAATGACTAAGCACAGTACAGACCACATTTTTGGTGACTTGTTACAGCAGCAATAGATAATTAATAGAGAAGGTCATTAAATGAAATCAGTATAAAAAAATCAAGCTATCTTTTTATCCAACTCTCTACTTGACAGATTAATATCTGCCAGCAGGGTTACTCCCCAACTGAAGCCAAAAATATGTACATATATGCAAGCATTTCTCTGAAGAAATATAACCATCCACACTGTTAAAAGGTAAGGCAGATTAGGAGCTTTCCGGTTTCAGACTTCTATACTCATGGTTTAGGAACCCTCCAGACATTTTTCTACTCTGATGTCCTAAAGTAAAATCTTCCAATCAACAAATCCCAAAGGACAAAAGTGGTCTTTTTTTGTTAAATAAAACCTAGTGGGAAAAGGACAGGCTGTTCTAACTCACAGCACTTTGGATACTTCTCCTGACACCAAATATGTGATGTCTTCCAACATCACTTCTCCAACTCTCCAGACACCAACTGGCTATCCTATAATACATTTTCATTCTGGCACTAACTAAAAGAGTTAGTATGAGACTCCACAGGTTTAAGGTCTTAATTTCACAGGAATGCCCACATTTCAGTTGCCAGTCACAAATATCAAGTCCCCAGTTATCCACTTGGTTACAAAACTGAGGGGTTCCCACCACCCTCCCATTAATGTTTGATAATTTGTTAGGGCAGTTCATAATCTCCACAAAACGCTTTACTATTACTAGTTGATTATAAAAAATAAATTTGAGCAGCCAGATGGAAAGGTACATAGGGTGAAGTCTGGAAAGGTCAAGCTCTCTGAATGCTATTGTTTAGATGTTTTTATAAGGCTTCTATTACATAGCTGTAATAACTGATTAAATTCTTGGTCCACTGGTTGGCTGAAAGTTTCATATGAATAGGACATGGGTGGTTCTGACCTTGGGAGGCCTCAGCCTGCAGTGGCTTGGAACAGGGTTTTGCTTTCTAGCCAGAGATTTGAAGTCAGTGAGAGTGCTGAATCCTAGCCACTAGACCACCGAGGACCAGTGGCCAGTGACAAAACCGTGATCTACCAGCTGTATAAAAAGGGATTTCCACAGAGAGACAGAAATAGTGAAATAAGTAAAGTGTTTAGCAGGAAGAAAGAGAGTCCATGTGGATAGACGCATGTGCAGGCTCAGAGACTCGCACCCTTCATGGCAGTTTGAATCACTTTTATGGGGCATTTCTTCTGGGTTTCTTTTGGCCAATCATCTTGCTTTGCCTGGTTCAGAATCTGTATTTGGTATATCTCAGAGTTCTCCCATGTGTGCACGTTCTTCTCTTAGCCAAGACGGATTCTGGTGAAGAGGCCTATGGGTAGGTTGGCATCACTCACTCCAGAGGTGATGCCTCCTCCCTTTGACCTCCAAGGAGCCTTTCTGTAGTCAGGGAGTTCTCCTTGACTTCAAGAATGAGGTTCCTCTGGCAACCAATCCCATCTGGAAACTGACTGGGAACAATTAAGATTCACCCCCTCATTAACATAAAATTAAGTGTAATTGAAATGCATAAGATACTATTACCCCTATCACTTGGGAGATTCCAAGAATTTTAGAAGTTCTGTGTCAGGACAAGGGACAGAAAGATCAAATGTATACATTTATAAACATATATAATATATAAACAGTTATACTGCTTATACAGTATATATTATACTGTTTATATATATATAAATTAATATATAAACAGAGAGATTAACTATATACTTATTATGACACAGAGTAAAACATAGATGAATGCAGAAAAAATGGGTAATTTAGTAAAAAGAAAGGAACTTTTAAAGAAAATAAAAGAAAATTAAATGGAAATAGCCAATAATAAGCTATGATAAAACTAGAGAGTGCATTAAAAAGCAGAGACATCACTTTGCTGACAAAAGTCTATATAGTCAAGACTACGGTCTTTCCATTAGTCATATACGGATGTGAGAGCTGGGCCATAAAGAAGGCAGAGTGCTGAGGAACTGATGATTCTGAACTGTGGTGTTGGAGAAGACTTGAGAGTCCCTTGGACAGCAAAGAAATCAAACCATTCAGTCTTAAAGGAAATCAACTGTGCATATTCATTGAAATGACTGTCGCTTAAGCTGAAGCTCCAATACTTTGGCCACCTGATGTGAAGAGCCGACACACTGGAAAAGACCTTGATGCTGGGAAAGACTGAATGTAAAAGAAGAGGGTGACAGAGGATGAGATGGTTGAATGGCATCACCAATTCAATGGACATAAACTTGGGAAATCTCTGGGAGATGGTGAGGGACAGGGAGGCCTGGAATGCTGCCGTCCATGGGATTTCAAAGAGTTGGACATGACTTGGTGACTGAACAACAGCAACAACTAATCATAGAATATTAATTCTAATAGTGGCTATCATTTTTTAACAATGGAGTATTTTTAAATTAACGTATGTACATTGTTTTTTTAGACACAATGTTATTGTATACTTAATATAGTATAAACTTAACTTTTATATATACTGAAAACAAAAAACTCCACGTAGTTCAGTTTATTGCAATATTCACTTTGTTTGGAACCAAACCCAAAGTATCTCTGAGGTGTGCCTCTTGGCTTCCCTGGTGGCTGAGACAGTAAATAATGTGCCTGCAATGCGGGACACCAGGGTTCAGTCCCTGGGTTGGGAAGATCCCCTGGAGAAGGGAATGCAATCCACTCCAATATTCTGGCCTAGAGAATTCCATGGACAGAGGAGCTTGGTGGACTACAGTCCATGGAGTCACAAAGAGTCAGACATGACTGAGCGATTACACTTTCACTTTCATGCCTTTGTAAGGCAATGGCACCCCACTCCAGTCCTCTTGCCCGGAAAATCCCATGGACAGAGGAGCCTGGTGGGCTGCAGGCCATGGGGTCGCTAGGAGTTGAACACGACTGAGCAACTTCACTTTCACTTTTCACTTTCATGCATTGGAGAAGGAAATGGCAACCCACTCCAGTGTTCTTGCCTGAAGAACCCAGGGACGAGCCTGGGGGGCTGCCGTCTATGGGGTCGCACAGAGTCGGACACGACTGAAGCGACTCAGCAGCAGCAGCAGCAGTATTTGTTACTTCCCAAAGTAAAGGCTCATATCCATAGATGATGTGGAAACTGAATCATTGATTCAATTACTTAATTAACCCCCTATACATAATCATACAGCACTTTCTCTAGTCTCGTATTTCTTATATTCTGCTGGACTTTTCTTCTTATACTTGCTGCTTTACTTTGCCCTTTTGTGATCTGAATATATTTTCTTCCTTAACCTCCATGAATCAGTCTGTTCCAGCTTCAAGCTTGTATTCTGCAGCTTCCTCCCCTCTCTTAGCCTTCATAAAATTGAAGAGAGTTAGGACTGGATTAAACTTTGACTTAAGAGAATGTTGTGACTGACTTGATCTCCTATGGTAACCAATACAACTTTCTCCATGTGAGCAATAAGGCTGTTTCCCTTCCTTATCATTTCTGTGTTCACTGGAGTGGCACTTTCAATTTCCCTCAAGAACTTTTCCATGGCATTCACAGCTTGGTTAGCCATGTGGTGCAAAAGCTCAGCTTTCAGCCTGTCTCAGCTTTTGACATGCCTTCCTCGCTGAGCTTAATCATTTCCAACTTTTTTTTTAAAGTGAGAGACATGCAACTCTTCCTTTCACTTGAAGATTAAGAGGCCAGTGTAGGGTTGTAGAGTTGGTCTAATTTCAGTATTGTTGTGACTCAAGGAATAGGAATGCTTAAGGAGAAGGAGAGAGATGGAGAAAGGCCAGTGTGTAGGTCAGTCAGAACTCAAACAACATTTGGTAAGTTCACCATTATATATGGGTGTGGGTCATGGCTCTCCAAAATCATAACAGTAATAATATCAAAGTTCATTGATCACAGATCACCACAAAACACATAGTAACAATAAAAATATTTGAAATTTTGCAAGAATTACCGAAATGTGATAGAGAGATACAAAGTGAGAAAATGTTGGGAAGATGGTATCCATGGACTTTCTCAATGCAGGGTTGCCACAAAGCTTCAGTTTTTAAAAATGCAGTCTCTGTGAAGCACAGTAAAGTGAAAAGAAATTAAATATGGTATGCCTATAAAAGAATATGATTGAAGAGATATTAACCTTAATGTTTAGGATAAGGCAGAGACAGCAAAAGTGATAGGGGCTTGAGAAGATGCAAAAAGATGTAGGATTCTGACTTTTAGATTTTGAAGTGTTAAGGAAAAGAGTTCTCATACAAATGTTGCTGTCAAATATATTTGCCTCCTAAAAGTGTTTGCTATAGTGTCTCAGGCACAGTACAAATGCTGTAAATGCTCAAAGGGTCAACTGATGGTAGCCGAGATGATTAATCCATTAGGAAAAAGATCAAGAGTGAGTCCTGTCATAAGCTCCTTTAGTCAGATGACAAGCATTTTGCAGAGTATTAACTGGAATAGATGAAGACCAAATGAACACATCTTGTTGAGGGAGTTAATTTTGAAAGAAAAGAGAAAGAATGAAGGAAACTAGCAAGGAACAATGATAGAACAACAACAAAAAAACTATTTTGTTAAAAGAAAATAAATAAAATTTGAGCATTATTAGTGGGGTGTTTCCAGGAACTTCCATTTCCAGTTATCAAGTTTTGCTCATTGTTTCCCTGTATTAAATAACAACATAGAAACATCTTAATGAATTTGTTAACTTTTGATATTAAAGAATTATTTTAGGTTAACATATACAAGAAATTTTAAGTGCAGAAAATCCATTTGCATAATCATTTTCATAAAAGAAAATTTTCATTATATCTTATTAAAACTGTGTGTGTGTGCTCAGTCATGTATGACTCTTTGTGACCCTCTGGACTATAGTCTGCCAGGCTCCTCTGTCCATGGAATTCTCCAGGCAAAAATACTGGAGTAGGTTGTCATTTCCTCCTCCAGGGAATCTTCCCAACCCAGGGATAGAACCTGAGTCTCCTGCATTGCAGGCGGATTCTTTATCACTGAGCCACCTGGGAAGGACATATTAAAACTAGACTATGTATAAAAACTTGTCAAGAGAAAGAGTTCTTAACAGGAATCAAAAAGCACTAACTCTCAGAAAAAATTATTGAAGACTACATTAATTTTAAAAGCGTCTGTCTGTGACAGGGCACCTTTCAGAGCAATAAGGCAAGTAGAGTGACCAACCATAGTCATTTGCTCAGAACTGAAGGTGTTTCCCCAAAGGTGACCTTTTTAGAGCTAAAACTAGGAGAGTCCTGGCAGATTAGAATGGTGACTCCAAAGGCAAGCAATGAAAGCTGTAACTCTGCTTGTAACATTTCTTGGACGAGGGGCTTGAAAACTGAGGCCATTTACATCCACTTGGTTTAAGTCTCAGGACTGAAAACAAACTGTTTACAATTTCTTCCTGAAAATATTTGCCAAGAAAGAAAAATATTTTTAACCAACAGATAACTTCACAGCTTGTTTCAGGAAATTAATAAAAACTAAATAAGGTCAAACAATAGACTGTCTGGGAAAGCAGCCTCCTTTTCAGGATAATAGGTTGCTCACCTGGTCAAAAAGCTGACATGAAACAAGTGCAGAAAGGCTGCTTCAAGATGGCTGCCTTTTGTGCCCACCAACCCTAAACTCTTATATCATAAAGTTTTCCGAGTCCCAATCATATACTTGTATTGAAAGATTTTCCTTAGGTATAAAATCCCAGGGGCAGCCACTCCTGCCTTCTCCTCTCAGAAACTTCAAACTATCAAAGCGGTGCTCTCCATTGCTGACGAAGTTTAGTAAACTCGGTTTTGCTTGATCATCAAATTGTTCTAGCATCCTCTTAGAAGAGTTAGCAGTTGACAAGTCACTTATATAATATAAATAATCTCCTAAAAATATAAGAAAAAGATAAGACCACCAAATAAAAATTGACAGAAAATTGAACTAAATAAGAAAATATGCAAATGGGTAACTAACAGGAAAAGGGCTCACCTTCCCTAGACATCAGGAAAAGGCACATGACAATCATCCAGCAGAATGACTCAAATTAAAGAGTTTTGGGGTGGAACATCTATGTACTGGTGATAGAAAGGCAAATTGGTACAATCATACTCAACGATAATTTTCTATAATAAATAAAGGTGAATATCTATATATTCTATGATTCAGAATTTCCTCTCCTAGGTATAAATCCCAAAGAAATGATGAATATGTACGCTAGAAGACATGCACAAGAGTTTTAATAGCAGTATCATTTGTCACAACCCTAAACATTAACCAGTGGTAGAAGAGAAAAAGTATTGTCTTCATACAGCAAAATAGCAATAAGAATGAATGAATCACAGCTACGTGCAACAATATGGATTAACTGAACAAAAAAGAAATTAAAAACTTAGTTGCATGAAGAAGAAATGTCATTTATTTTTGCCATGAAGGTGCAATTTAGGCAAGGTTTAGCAGGGTCAGCGTGCCTCTGTTCCTTGCTGTAGGCTGGGTTGAAGCATGAGGGTGACTTGAAATTATCAGAGTTCTCTCAATCATTTGTCTAGCAGTTAATGCTGGATATTGGTTTGAGCCTCAGGTAGGCCTATAGACTGGAACATCTGTAAGTGGCCTTTCCATAAAGCTTCTTGGCTTTCTCACAGCCTGGTGACTGGGTTGTGAGAGGAAGCATACTAATTGAACAGAGCAGATAAGCCTACCATTTTAATGACTTACTGACACAATGTTGACCATCTGGTGATGTCCATGTGTAGAGTCTTCTCTTGTGTTGTTGGAAGAGGGTGTTTCCCGAAATCAGATTGATTATATTCTATGCAGCCAAAGCTCTATACAGTCAGGAGCTGACTATACAGTCAACAAAAACAAGACCAGGAGCTGACTGGCTCAGATCATGAACTCCTTATTGCCAAATTCAGACTTAAATTGAAGAAAGTAGGGAAAACCACTAGACCATTCAGGTATGATCTAAATCAAATCCCTTATGATTATACAGTGGAAGTGAGAAATAGATTTAAGGGCCTAGATCTGATAGATAGAGTGCCTGATGAACTATGGGATGAGGTTCATGACATTGTACGGGAGACAGGGATCAAGACCATCCCCATGGAAAAGAAATGCAAAAAAGCAAAATGGCTGTCTGGGGAGGCCTTACAAATAGCTGTGAAAAGAGAGGTGAAAAGCAAAGGAGAAAAGGAAAGATATAAGCATCTGAATGCAGAGTTCCAAAGAATAGCAAGAAGAGATAAGAAAGCCTTCTTCAGCGATCAATGCAAAGAAATAGAGGAAAACAACAGAATGGGAAACACTAAAGATCTCTTCAAGAAAATCAGAGATACCAAGGGAACATTTCATGCAAAGATGGGCTCAATAAAGGACAGAAATGGTATGGACCTAACAGAAGCAGAAGATATTAAGAAGAGGTGGCAAGAATACATGGAAGAAGTGTACAAAAGATCTTCACGACCCTGATAATCATGATGATGTGATCACTAATCTAGAGCCAGATATCTTGGAAGGTGAAGTCAAGTGGGCCTTAGAAAGCATCACTACGAACAAAGCTAGTGGAGGAGATGGAATTCCAGTTGAGCTGTTTCAAATCCTGAAAGATGATGCTGTGGAAGTGCTGCACTCAATATGCCAGCAAATTTGGAAAACTCAGCAGTGGCCACAGGACTGGAAAAGGTCCGTTTTCATTCCAATTCCAAAGAAAGGTGATGCCAAAGAATGCTCAAACTACCGCACAATTGCACTCGTCTCACATGCTAGTAAAGTAATGCTCAAAATTCTCCAAGCCAGGCTTCAACAATACGTGAACCGTGAACTCCCTGATGTTCAAGCTGGTTTTAGAAAAGGCGGAGGAACCAGAGATCAAATTGCCAACATCCACTGGATCATGGAAAAAGCAAGAGAGTTCCAGAAAAACATCTATTTCTGCTTTATTGACTATGCCAAAGCCTTTGACTGTGTGGATCACAGAAACTGTGAAAAATTCTGAAAGAGATGGGAATACCAGACCACCTAACCAGCCTCTTGAGAAATCTGTATGCAGGTCAGGAAGCAACAGTTAGAACTGGACATGGAACAACAGACTGGTTCCAAATAGGAAAAAGAGTACGTCAAGGCTGTATATTGTCACCCTGTGTATTTAACTTCTATGCAGAGTACATCATGAGAAACGCTGGACTGGAAGAAACACAAGCTGGAATCAAGATTGCCGGGAGAAATATCAATAACCTCAGATATGCAGATGACACCACCCTTATGGCAGAAAGTGAAGAGGAGTTTAAAAGCCTCTTGATGAAAGTGAAAGAGGAGAGTGAAAAGTTGGCTTAAAGCTCAACATTCAGAAAACGATGATCATGGCATCTGGTCCCATCACTTCATGGGAAATAGATGGGGAAACAGTGGAAACAGTGTCAGACTTTATTTTGGGGGGCTCCAAAATCACTGTGGATGGTGACTGCAGCCATGAAATTAGAAGACACTTACTCCTTGGAAGGAAAGTTATGACCAACCTAGATAGTATATTCAAAAACAGAGACATTACTTTGCCAACTAAGGTCGGTCTAGTCAAGGCTATGGTTTTTCCAGTAGTCATGTATGGATGTGAGAGTTGGACTATGAAGAAGGCTGAGCGCCGAAGAATTGATGTTTTTGAACTGTGGTGTTGGAGAAGACTCTTGAGAGTCCCTTGGACTTTAAGGAGATCCAACCAGTTCATTCTGAAGGAGATCAACCCTGGGATTTCTTTGGAAGGAATGCTGCTGAAGCTGAAGCTGCAGTACTTTGGCCACATCATGCGAAGGGTTGAGTCATTGGAAAAGACTCCGATGCTGGGAGGGATTGGGGGCAGAAGGAGACGACCGAGGATGAGATGGCTGGATGGCATCATGGACTCGATGGACGTGAGTCTGAGTGAACTCTGAGAGATGGTGATGGACAGGGGAGGCCTGGCGTGCTGCAATTCATGGGGCCGCAAAGAGTCGGACACGACTGAGCGACTGAACTGAACTGAACTGAACTGACACAGTGTTACTTTTACCATATTACAATAGGGTAATTACAGAAGCTAATACTGATCCAATAGAAGGGGCACAGGCATGGGAGGAATGGAAATGTCACTTGTAAGAAGAATATGTGAGGTAAAATATATTATTCTGGCTCTCTTTGGAAAGTACAATTTTCAGTAGTGTGCCAGTTTTTAAAAGCATAATACAGACTTGGGAAGTTAAAAAATATAAAATAGCAACCTCTAGTGGTTATTTGTAAGTACAGAGAGTCCATATGATAAGCACACATCAAAGGTAAAATGTAATCATCTGAAGCTATTAACTTCCACAAATTAACTCATTTATTTATATGTTAATAACTAATTAAGCATTCAGTGTTTGCCAAGTCCTGGTGTCTATACAAATGAGTAAGATAAAGTCTGTTTCTAATAAGAAAATTTACTTCACCATAATTTTAATGCTATTGCCTAGATTTTCGGGCTTGCAGGGTGCTGGCATAGTAAACTCTTAGAAGAACTGGTCTCTGTTTCAAGACACCTTTTAGGATATTTCATATCTCATTATTTCCCAGTGGGTGTAGCCTACTTTTCATGTGACCTATAGTCAATGTGTATTCATTGTCCCTTTGAATCTGGTATGCACATCTACCACTGGTTTCTGGTAAGCCCTGGTATTGCTATTCACATTATCATTGATTTAAATAACCGTGGTGCTTGCTTTTCAAGGATACCACTCTGGAGGGTATACAGATTTAGCTAGAATTAAAGTAAATTGGGGCACTGTATTTAGTTACAGAATATAGCAGTGTGTCCTACTAAGGACAGCTTCTTCACCAGGGGAAAGCTATAATTAACTAACTCTTTTTTAATTGCTTTGATGTAGTTTTAAGAGCATTGAAATTTAATCTCATAGGAACCCTCCCCTTTTTATAGATCACTGGCCTTTCTTGGGTTTAAAAATGCATTTACCTCATTTTAGCAAAGAACAGATACACCATCATGCAAAATAATATTAATAGGAAATATACTTCCTGTTTAAAATGATACATGTTTCAATAACACCTGAGACATGAAGACAAATGAATAAACCTTAACAAGATTAGTGTTTTTGTGCACTTGCTTTCTAGCTTATAAACTCATATGAAGATGGGGCACAAAGCAAATTTGTGTAAAATTGGGGCAGTAGCTAGTATGGTACCACAAATAAAGCGGGTCATGAGACTTCAGAAAATATCTATATTTATATATTTATATTCATGACATAGACAATATGAATATGATAGCCCACTCTATTTGCACAGTGCAGGAGCATATTCACTTGAGCTGGTGTGGCATTTTCCTGGCATATCTGAGGATCTTTAGAAATCATGAAGAATAATCTGCACGATGGAACAGTCATAGAGTGACATACTGGAGCTTACTTGGCAATATATAAGGTGGTTTGTCCCACTAAAGGAGACGTATCTTCTAATCTGCTTCTAATTTGACAGGCATTTCACATTTTACTACAAAGCACTCTTTCCCCTCCCTCACTTCTTTCCATTGCTAAAATATTTATCTCTGTGCTGAATCCAAATCTCCTTCCTAAATTATTTCTTTTTAGATTTATAAACAAAAGTCCATTTTATGATGGATTAAGGAACTTTTAAAAAAATTCTTGAAAATTCAAATATGTCTACTTAACCAGAGGAAAACACTTCTATATTTTTAGCCATTCTCCATATGTTTTTAGGCCTTTCTATTGCTTTTTCATCATAGGAGACTGGAATGCAAAAGTAGGAGTCAAGAGATACCTGGAGTAACAAGAAAGCTTGGCCTTAGAGTGGAAAATGAAGCAGGGCAAAGGTTAACAGAATTTTGTCAAGAGAATACACTGATCATAGCAAACACCCTCTTTCAACAACACAAGACTCTATGCATAGACATACCAGATGGTCAATACTGAAATCAGATTGATTCAGTTCTTTTCAGCCAAAGATGGAAAGCTCTATACAGTCGGCAAAAACAAGACTAGGAGCTGACTGTGGCTCAGATCATGAACTGTTTATTGCAAAATTCAGATCTAAATAGAAGAAAGCAAGAAAAACCACTAAGGCATTCAGGTATGACCTACTAAAATCTCTTATGATTATACAGTATAAGTGACAAATCGATTCAAGGGTATAGATCTGATAGACAGAGTGCCTGAGGAACTATGGACAGAAGATTGAAACACAGTACAGTAGGCAGGGCTCAAGACCATCCCTAAGAAAAAGAAATGCAAACAGGCAAAATGGTTGTATGAGGAGGCCTTAAAAATAGCTGAGAAAAGAAGAGAAGCAAAAGGCAAAGGAGAAAAGGAAAGATATACCCACCCAAACGCAGAGTTCCAAGAATAGCAAGGAGAGGTAAGAAAGCCTTCGTGAGTGATCAATGCAAAGAAACAGAGTAAAACATAGAATGGGAAAGCCTAGAGATCTCTTCAAGAAAATTAGAAATACCAAGGGAACATTTCATGCAAAGATGGACTCGATAAAGGACAGAAATTGTATGGACCTAACAGAAGCATAAGATAGTAAAAAGAGGTGGCAAGGATACACAGAACTACACAAAAGAGATCTTAATGACCTAAATAATCATGATGGTGTGATCACTCAACTAGAGCTAGACATCCTGGAGTGTGAAGTCAAGTGGGTGTTAGGAAGGATCCCTATAAACAAAGCTAATGGAGGTGATGGAATTACAGCTGAGCTATTACAAATCTTAAAATATGATGCTGTGAAAGTGCTTCACTCAATATGCCAGAAAACTTGGAAAACTCTGCAGTGGTCACAGGACTGGAAAAGGTCAGTTTTCATTCCAATTCCAAATAAAGGCAATGCCAAAGAATGTTCAAATTACCACACAATTGTACTCATTTCACACACTAGCAAAGTAATGCTCAAAATTTTCCATGCCAGGCTTCAAGCATATGTGAACTGAGAATTTCCAGATGTTCAAGCTGTATTTGGAAAAGGCAGAGGAACCAGAGATCAAATTGCCATATATCACAGAAAAAGCAAGAGAATTCCATAAAAATATCGACTTCTGTTTCATTGACTATGCTAAAAGCCTGTGACTGTGCAGATCACAACAAACTGTGAAAAATTCTTAAAGAAACGGCAACATCAGACCACCTTACTTTCCTCTTGAGAAATCTGTATGCAGGTCAAGAGGCAACAGTTAGAACTGGACATGGAACAACAGACTGGTTCCAAATTGGGAAAGGAGTACATCAAGGCTGTATATTGTCACCCTGCTTATTTAACTTATATTCAGAGTACATCACGAGAAATCCTGGGCTGGATGAAGCACAACCTGGAATCAAGATTGCCAGGAAAAGTATCAATAACCTCAGATATGCAAATGACACCACTCTTATGGCAGGAAAGTGAAGAGGAACTAAAGAGTCTCTTGATGAAGTGAAAGAGGAGAGTGAAAAAAGCTGACTTAAAACGTAAATTCAAACAACTAAGATCATCGCATCTGGTCCCATCATTTCATGGCAAATACATCAAGAAACAATGGAAACAGTGACAGACTTTATTTTCTTGGGCTCCAAAATCACTGTAGGATGGCGATCTCAGCCATGAAATTGAAAGATGCTTGCTCCTTCGAAGAAAAGCTATGCAAACCTAGACAGCATACTAAAAACAGAGAAATTACTTTGCTAACAAAGATCTGTCTAGTCAAGGCTTTGGTTTTTCCAGTAGTCATGTATGGATGTGAGAGTTGGACCATAAAGAAAACTGAGTGCTAAATAACTGATGCTTTTGAACTGTGGTGTTGGAGAAGACTCTTGAGAGTCCCTTGGGCTGCAAGGAGATCCAACCAGTCCACCCTAAAGGAAATCAGTCCTGAATATTCACTGGAAGGACTGATGCTGAAGCTGAAGCTCCAGTACTTTGGCCACCTGATATGAAGAACTGATTCATTTGAAAAGACCCTGCTGCTGGGAAAGACTGAAGGCAGGAGGAGAAGGGGACAACAGAGGATAAGATGGCTGGATGGCATTATCAACCTGATGGACATAAGTTTTAGCAAGCTCCAGGAGTCAGTGATGGACAGGGAAGCCTGGCACGTTGCAGTTCACAGGGTTGCAAAGAGTCAGACAGGATGGAGCGATTAAACTGAACTGAACCGAACTAGAGACAAAAGAGCCAAATACAGAAAGCTATAAGACACTGATGAAAGAAATCAAAAACAACATAAACAGATAGAGAGATATTCCATGCTCCTGGGTTGGAAGAATCAATATTGTGAAAATGACTTTAACACCAAAAGCAATTTACAGAATCAATGCAATCCCTATTAAACTACCAATGGCATTTTTCACAGAATGAGAACAAAAAAAATTCACAGTTTGTATGGAAACAGAAAATAGCCAAAGAGTCTTGAGATAGAAGAATGGAGCTGGAGGAACCAACTTACCTGACTTCTGGTTATACTACAAAGCTACAGTCATCACAACAGTATGGTACTGGCACAAAAACAGAGGTATAGACCAATGGAACAAGACAGAAAGCCCACAGATAAACCAAAGCACATATGGGCAACTTATTTTTGACAAAGGTGACAAGACTATACAGTGGGAAAAAGACCGTCTTCAGTTAGTGGTGCTGGAAGAATCAGACAATGATGTGCAAAAGAATGAAATTAGAACACTTCCTAACACAAAACACAAAGAAAAACTTGGAATGGATAAAAACCTGAGTGTAAGACCAGAAACTATAGAACTCTTAGAAGGAAACATAGGCAGAACACTGTATGACATAACCATAGCAAGATCCTTTATGACCCACCTCCTAGAATAATGGAAATAAAAACAAAAATAAATCTGTGGGACCTAACTGAACTTAAAAGCTTTTGCACAGCAAAGGAAGCTATAAACAAGGTGAAAAGACAGTCCTCAGAATGTGAGAAAATAATACCAGATAAAACAACTGACAAAGGATTAATTTCCAAAATATGCAAGCAGTTCATACAACTCTATACCAGAAAAATAAGCAACTCAATCAAAAAGTGGGCAAAAGACCTAAACAGACATTTCTCCAAAGACGTACAGATGGCTAATACACATATGAAGAGATGCTCAACATCACTCATTATTAGAGAAATGCAAATGAAAACTACAATGAGATATCACCTCAAATCAGACAGAATGGCCATAATCAAAAAATTCACAAACAACAAGTGCTGGAGAGGATGCAGAGAAAGGGAACACTCCTGCACTACTGGTGGGAATGTAAATTGATACAGCCACTATGTAAGACGGAATGGAGATTCCTTAAAAACTAGGAATAAAAGCATGATATGACTCAGCAATACCACTCCTAGGCACATACTCTGAATAAACCAAAGCTGAAAAAACACTGTAACTCAGTGTTCACTGCGGCACTATTTACAATAGCCAAGACATGGAAGCAACCTAGATGTTGATCAACCAGTGAATGGATAAAAAAGTTATGGTACATATATACAAAGGAACACTACTCTGCCAAAAAAAGGGAACACATTTGAGTCAATTCTAATGAGGTAGATGAACCTAGAGCCTATTATACAGAGAAAAGTAGGTCAGAAAATGAAAAACAAATATCATATATTAAACACATTACGGAATATAGAAGGATGGTACTGATGAACCTGTTCTCAGAGCAGCCAAGGAGATGCAGACATGGAGAACAGACTTATGGACAAGTGTGGCAAGAGAAGAGGGAGAGGGTGAGATGAATGCAGAGTAGTATGGAATGGTATACACTGACATATGTAAGTAGTCAAATACCCCAATTAGAATTTGCTGTATGACTCGGGGAACTCAACCTGGGGCTCTGTAATAACCTAGATGGGTGGGAGTATGCGGGAGGTGAGAGGGAGATTCAAGATGTAGGGGATATACGTACACCTATGGTTAATTCATGTTAATGTATGACAGAAATCAAACCAATGTTGTAAAGCATTCATCAATCAATTAAAAATACTAAAAAATTTTTTTAATGAAAAAATGATAAAACAAGAGAATTGCAGGAAAACATCTGCTTCATTGACTATGCAAAGGCCTTTTGTGGATCACAACAAAATTTGTGAAAAATTGTGGAAAATTCTTAAAGAGCTGGGAATACCAGACCACCTTTCCTGCCTCCTGAGAAATCTGTATGCAGGCTAAGACACGTAACAATGGACTGGTTCAAAATTGGACAAGGAGTATGTCAAGGCTGTATATTGTCACCCTGCTTATTTAACTTCTGTGTAGAGTACATCATGCAAAATGCCAGGCTGAATGAACCTTAAGCTGGAATCAAAACTTAAGGGAGGAAATATCAATAACTTCAGATATGCAGATGACACCACCCTAATGGCACAGAGTGAAGAGGAACTGAAGAGCTTCTTGATGAAGGTGAAAGAGGAGAATGAAAAGCTGGCTTCAAACTCAACATTCAAAAAACTAAGATCATGGAATCTGGTCCCATCACTTCATGGCAAATAGATGGGGAAACAACAGAAATAGTGACAGCCTTTATTTCCTTGGGCTCCAAAGTCACTGCAGATGGTGACAGCAGCCACAAAATTAAAAGACCTTTGCTCCTTGGAAGGAAAACTATGACAAACCTAGATAGCATATTAAGAAGCAAAGGTGTCACTTTGCTGACAAAGGTCTGTATAGTCAATGCTCTGGTTTTTCTAGTAGTCATACTGCAGGAAGGAAGCCTATTCTGACCCCATGTTGGAAACTGTTTCTTTGACTTGCTTTTATTATTATAATCATAGTCAATGGCCTGACTGGAGGACCCTGCCCCTTCTGCTTGTGTATAAATAAAGTGCCTTTGTCCAGCTGATGGAGAATTTGTCCCTGCCCACGTGTGAATAGAAGAGATTAACACCTGCCTTCTGAAGGCTGGCCATTCCCTTGGAGATGTTTTGCAGGATGAAGACCCTTTAACTTTACTTCCCCACTGCATCTCCCTCTCTATTCTGCCTTTTGTCTTAGTTCCTCATTGCTTGTTTCTCTCTGATCTATAAAAAGAATTTGGCATCCAGACTTTGATAGATGATTATTTTGAGGCGCTAGCCTGCCGTCTTCTTGGTTGGCTGACTCCACAACTAAAGTCTCTTCCTTGCCTCAGCAGCTTGTCTCTCAGATTCCTTGGCCTGTTGTGTGGTGAGCAGAGCAAGCTTTGACTTGGTAACAGTCATGTATGGATATGAGAGTTGGGCCGTAAGGAAGGCTGAGTGTGAAAGAATTGATGCTTTCAAACTGTGGTTTTGGAGAAGACTCTGGAGAGTACCTTGGACTGTGTGGAGATCAAACCAGTCAGCCCTAAAGATAACCAACCCATTCATTGGAAGGACTGATTTTGAAGCTGAAGGTCCAACACTTTGGCCACTTGATGAGAAAAATGGACTCATTGGGAGAGACTCTGATGCTGAGCAAGATTGAAGGGAGGACAGAGGATGAAATGGTTGGATCGCATCATTGACTCAATGGAAGTGAGTTTGAGCAAACTCTGGCACATTATGACAGAAAGGGAATCCTGGCATGCTATAGTCCAGGGGGTTGCAAAGAGTCAGATACGACTGAGCAACTGAACAATAACAATACAGGATATGAAATTTAAGTCTTGTTTTAATCATATAACATCTTTTATTTACCTCATTTAAAATAATCAAAGATTTCTTTATTCATTTGAGACAATTCTTTACATTTCTAGCTGTTGGAAACCGTACACAGACTTCCCTTACGAGCTTTTCTGTTGACATTAACTATTCTAATACTATTAGCATCCATAAGACCCACTGAGGGAAGCAAAAGCCACAGACAGAGCTTCCCAAACTAGTTTTTCTTGTTTTAAAAAGTTCTTAAGTTAATTATTAGATATATTTTTCTCATGTTTGATTTTTATTTTATGTGTATGTGTGTGCTCGGTCATGTCTGACTCTTTTGCAATCCATGGACTGTAGCCCATGAGGCTCCTCTGTCCATGGGATTTTCAAAGCAAGAACACTGGAGTGGATCATCATTTCCTACTCTGGGAGATCTTCCAGACCCAGGGATCAAACCCACACCTCTGTGTCTCCTGCATTGGCAGGCAGTTTCTTTACCACCGCGCCCCTGGGCAGCCCAGTACTTTCATTTCATATGTACCAGTAAAGCAGTTGTTTATAATGAGTGCTTTAGATTCACCAGGGTGTTAGTTTCTCCAATTTAAAAAGGATCCATCATTTGGCCATTAATAAAAGATATGTACTAATACTGATGCACTAGGACTCAAGAGGCCTCCCCATAAGATGGTGGGGTAGGGTGTAACCTAAATCCAGAGAGCTTACCTTGGGAAATAGTATGGCAAAGGCCAAGTTTTCAAAAACATAAACAAACAAAACACACACACACAGAACCACCTCGGAAGATCAGAGGGAAGATTTATATCTGAAAGACGGACAGAAATGCTAGCTTCTCCCCAAAAGCCTTTGTTTGAGGTCTGAAAAGACATCTTTATTAAGGCAACTCTTAACCTCAAGGTAACTAACTGCATATGCAGTGAAAGAGCCCCTCAATGTTTAGGGCAAGTTCAAGTTTTGTACATACATATTCACAGCCGGGGTACTGGAAATCTGTTGTTCCTTTTTCTTTTATTTTGAAACCTTTATTTCTCATTTTGAAGTCAGTTGGTTGAGATAAAATGGCTAGTGATGATCGTGCAGTGGGCCAGTGTGTGCTACTTGAGAGCTTAACTTTTCTGATTTCTCAATTAAAATGTAAAGTCACAACTCGAAAGTAGAGAGTTAATTTGGCAAGAATGTTTAGGTCTGAGAGCCTGAGAAACAGCATCTCAGAAGCTCTGAGAAAACTGCTCCAAGGAGGCAGGAGGGAAACTCAGACTATATACAAGTTTCCAGCAAAGGGAGCAGGCAGTCTGAACATCAAAGATGAGGTATCAAGTTAAGGAATTCAGCATTCTGTGTGTGGGAAGACACAAGCCTCTGGGCTCCCTGAATTCACTTCTTTCATATGCACCTCAGGTGTCTGGGGCCAATCCTGTTTTGTTGTTCAGCTTGCTTCTTGCATTTCCCCAGCTCCTCAGCAATCCCCACGAGGGGCGGCAGTCTCTGCTGGATCGCAGTTTGTGGAGTGCTCATTCATATTTGGAGGCCACAAATCGCTGATGGCTGTGACATTTCTTGTTTATTAATATGGCAGGAGATATTTTCATTTCACAGATTTTTCCCCCAGAGTTGTTTCAGCGCCCCCCCGGCTTAGGTGTCTTGGGTAATGCCTGTGGAGCATAAGACTTCCATGGGTGCTCAGATGGAAGAATGGCCAGTGCTTTTGTGCGTCCCTGGTTGAGCAGTTTGTTAATGACGTACGTGAGTTTCCCTGTACTGACAAGCTGCAGGGCATGAGAACCTGCCTCTACCACTCCTGTGTTTCCGTCGCCTGAGAAAGCCATTGCTGGTCAGGAGGAGAGAGTTCCTTCTTTGCAGCTCAGAAGCTCTCATAAGATTTTGGCTTTTTTTTTTTTTTTTTTTACAAACTCGATAAAGGTAGCCAATCCAAGGGAAAACGACAGGGCAGTCTTCCCTCCCGACCATCTCAGTCCCAACTTATTCAGTGTTTAACTGAGCAAAGTCTTCTAGTCTCTAAAGTGAGGATAACCAACCACTGAGTTATCCTTAAACTGAGTCTTCCCAGCCCCTTTTACAATAAGAAGCCACACAATGCCTAAACTGAGCAAAATCTTCCCAATCCTCCCGCTGAGGATGTCCCACCCTGTGTGTAAACAGAGCAACCCAGCTCTCTCTTCTGGAAAGGTATCCTTTCAAGGATAACCTCTTCCCTCACCAAATAGAACTTAGCATTATCAACCAATAATGGGAAATCCTAGAACCAGGAGAGACTCACTCAAATTTGTCTGGACTTTCCGAGGAGGTGGACGGGCACAAGGGGCTTCTGCTAGTATGAAGGCTCTGGGTCCTCGGAGAGCTCAGGTGGAGGTGAGGAATCTGCCCTGGTCCTTTCATCAGTCACCATAGCTGTTCACTGAAGAAATATTCACAACCTAAAATTTGGATTAGGTCTTATTTGGTGGGATTTTTTTAGGATTTCAGGACTGCCAGGCCACACCTCAAGTAGCCCTGAGAGAACTACTCTGAGAAAGGGAAGGGAAGACGGGAAGGGAGGAAGGGAAAGGAGGACCCAGCTAGTCTGAACACCAAAAGAAAATTAGATATCTCAAGCTAAGGAGTTTAGTGCTTTTCTATGTATGAAAAGTTGCAAGAGTCAGGGCTCACTGAAATCATTTCTTTCTATGCATCTCGGCTATCCTGGGCCAGTGTCCTGTGTTTTTCACATCCTGAGTTCCCTTGGGGCTCACCTCAGAGAGTGGCTGCAGCCACTTGCTGAGGGCTCTTAGGATGCACGCTGGAGGGCTGCAAATTGCTCATGACTGTGACATTCTTGTTTACTGATATGGCAGAAAATACTTCATTTCTCAGCCATTTCATTTAGATTAAAAACTAGAAATAGCAAACTATCAAACTTGCTCTCAGGAATGCAGAAGGGAGCGTTCTGGGGGCCCAGGGTATGGATGAGATAAACAGAACTAAGTCAGAAAGGCAATGATTTCAGCCTGCAGTCTTAGTTTATGTTAGGACAAGCCTTGCTAGTGGAAGAACAAATCAAGTGAAAAATTTCAGTTCCTAAAAACTAGAGCAAGAAGCTGTGAGATGGTTGTAAGGAGAGAAATGAGAAACAGTCTCATGGAGAAAGAGGGCTGGAAAATAAAACATACATAACCACATGCTTCTTTCCTAAAACTAATACTTGCCTGTGTGTCTTATTACATGCCATGAACCATTCACAAGTAGTCTTTATCTGCTTATTTTACAGAAGAAATACTAAAACTCAGAGATTATAAACTATTTACCCAAGATTATTAAATGAAAATAGAAATTACAATCAGAGATGTCTCCTGTAGTTTGTAGTGATGATTATCCACATTAGAAAGACCAGGCTCAAAGGATCAAAGCTATGGAGAAAGAGTCTGACCCCATGTTTTATTTTTTTGCCCCCAGATTTTTAAGCAGCAATTTTAGCATGTTCCATTTGACTGATAATAGCCAAATTTGCATTGAAAAATCATTGAAGTAAGGAAGTAAAAACCCAAGTGATTTCATGTAGATGATTTATTGCTACAGAAACAACTTGCTTGATACTTGATGGTTACAGGCTGAACAGATCTTGTTTTTTGTCCAGGAAATGCAAAATTGAAGGAGTGCAAATTTGCCAGGCAGGGAACAACACATTAAGCTCATAAAATGAAAAAATGAAACCAACTGTGAGAAATCTTTTAGTTTTTTTTTTTTTCTTCCTGAGCAATCTTCTTTAGGCCTACATCCTGGTTTAATGATAAATGTTTATACCTTGTTGTCATCTATTTTGCTTACTGGTACCCTGAGGCTGACTACTAAAATGTTATGAAATCTTTTATTCTCAGCCATAGTTAAAGCACTCAAGCATTTGAGCTACCTTTCAGAACCATTTTCAGATTCTACAGTCACCAAAGAAGCCTGCTTCTGTGATGCTATGGAAATAGATTGGGCATCTAAAGCCCGTAACTGTGAAACTGCTTCTTATCTACTAAGACTGTGCCTATAATTAGTAGATACTATCAAGAAGATGGTGGAATTTAGTCCCCTTGGGCTTCCCTGGTAGCTTAGCTGGTAAGGAATCCTCCTGCAATGCAGGAGAACCTGGTCCGATCCTGGGTCGGGAAGATTGATCATCTGGGGAAGGGATAGGCTAGCCACTCCAGTTTTCTTGGGTTTCCCTGATGTCTCAGACAGTAAAGAATCCACCTGCAATGTGGAAGACCTGGGCTCAATCCCTGGATTGGGAAGATCCCCTGAAGGGAATGGCTACCTACTCCAGTATTCTGGTCTGGAGAATCCCATGGACTGTACAGTCCATGGGGTCACAAAGAGTGGGATACGACCGAGTGACTTTCACTTCCACACTGGGGCCTTTGATTTACCTGGTGGCTCAATGGTAAAGAATGCTCCTGCAATGCAAAGACATGAGTTTGATCTCTGGGTCAGGAAGATCCCCTGCAGAAGGAAATGACAACACACTCCAGTATTCTTGCCTGGGAAGTCCTATGGACAGAGGATCTTGGTGGGCTACAGTTCGTGGGTTTGCAAAGAGTCAGACATGATTTAGCAACTGAGCAAGTACATGCACACTAGGGCCTATGTAGTAAAGAACTCCAAGAATCAATGACTAAAAAGTCAGGATGTAGCTTTATTAAAAAAAAAAAAAGATCTTAAACCAGACACAATAGGAGACACGTTGTCTGATTCTACTTACATGAGGAACCCAGAACAGGAAAACTCAGGAAGACAGAAAGTATGGTAGCTATCAGAGTCTGGGGGGTGGGGGGAGCAGAGAGATGGGGAATTATTGAATTCAGAAATAATGAATTTAAATGTATTCAAATAAATGAATACAGAGTTCCAGTTGGAAAGATGAAAAAAATCTGAAGATGGATATTGGTAATGGTAGTATAACAATGTGAATGCACATTTTTGCCTCTTCGTTGCATACTTACAAATGGAAAATGGTAAGTTTCATGTATATTTTATTTACCACAATAAAAATTCTTAAGCCACAACAGTAATGCAATAATACCTGAGAAATGAAATATTTCCTGCCATATCAGCAAACAAGGATGTCACACTCATCAGTGGTTGCAGTCCTCCAATGTGAGCTGGTGAGTCCTAAAGGCGCTTAGGAAGAAGCACCTGCGGTCTAGCAGCCATCAGGACTGCAGCCACTTCCCACAGTGAGCTCTAACAGGGCCAAAATGTGAAAAAAAACCACACAGGATACTGGCCCAGGATAGCTGAAGTGCATATAATAGGAATGGCTTCAGTGAGCCAGGACTCTTGCATCTTCCCACAGATAGAAAAGCACTCAACTTCTTGGGATATCTGATTTTAATTAACAATAATTTTGATGTTCAGACTACCTGCCCTTTGTCGCAAAAACTTCTATATAACCTGGCTCCTCCCCTCACATCCTTGGAGCAGTTTTCTCAAGGTTACTTGAGATGCTGCCTCTTGGGCTTGACGTCCTAAAAATCCCCACTGAAAAAAACCTCTCAGTTTTTAGATTGTGATTATTTTTTTAAGTCGACATAAAAATGTATGGTGTTGACAATGGCACTGGACAATGTGCTAACTGCTTTTCTCCCATTCTCATAGATAACTCTTAAAATTAAGTGCCAGAGAATGAAACAAAAACTTAAGTCATCTATCTGGGTTTCACACAGATAGTAAATGGTATAGGAGGCTTTGAACCTGGGCCTGTTTACAAAGTTCATGCTATACCTACAGCATTATATATAAGACTTTAGAGAACTTTTTTTTTTTCTTTTTTTTTTTTAACTATGAGAATGCTGTTGTTTGTTTATTAGGTACAATATAAAATACAGTAAAATGAATCAAATTATGTATCCTTATAAATTTAAAAACATTTGACATTTAGATATCCACACAATCACCCACATTTATTACATATTTTGTGAGATAGTACTCTGAAGAAGCCCATATTTTGCTTGCTTTATAAATTAAGCAAATATTCATATTTATTACCAACTTATGATATTTTGTAGTCACTCTGTAAATATAGTCTTCTGCACTCATGCAAATGAGGTACTTTTACTCTCATGAGATCTTTTTCTGAACAGAGATGACCTGGGAGCAAGTTTATGACCATGCTAACAACAAATATTCCTGGTGATAGTCTGCCAGTCTGTCTTTTTTGTTATTTTACCCAAGTTTTAAAATTTCCCTGGTTGAAGAATAAGGAGGTGGATGGATGCGTGCTGTGGATTTAACCCTTCATTATCCTGAGGGTACAAGAGTTATTTTCACTGACATATGTGTAGAAATGCATGCCTACTTTATATGGATTTGTGTTTATTAGGAGGACCTAGAAGTAAGATAAAAAAATGTGTTAAGGTTTTCAATAGCTCCTAATACACTTGTATCTCCTTAATCAGGTGAGCTGAGCTTTACTTTGTGAATAATTGGTTTACATTATTATCATCATATCTATCACCACTCCCTTCTTTTTATCTTTTGTGTTCTAGGAGGAAAATTCTTTGAAACAAACATGCAGTTGTCACCACTTAACCACTTGTATGAGAAGCATAGTAGATATACAAAACTACTTCAGTGAATAAATGACTAGAAGACACTGAATTATCTGATGCAGATTTCTGATGTGTTGTTAAGTGGAAAATGTAGGTTTGACCTATGTAATGAAAATAAAAAATTAAAGTGCTAGTTACTCAGCTGTGTCTGACTCTTTGCAACCCCATGGACTGTAGGCTACCAGGCTATTCTGTCCATGGAATTCTTCAGGCAAGGATACTGGAGTGGTTTGCCATGCCCTTCTCCAGGGAAGACTTTAGAGAACTTTTAAAAATTTTTATAAAACTTTGATATTAGATGTATATTTCCATATCAAACCAAAGGCAAGGTTTAAATAAATTAAAACACTGAAGCTCAGTGTTCTGACAAGTGGCTTTATTCTCAGGTGATGCTTTTTCTACTCTCCTTCATTTACAGAACCTCACACACACAACAAAAGCAAACTCAGGGGCCAGCATCCATCTTTCTGACAGTATAGCGTGGAATTTGACAGTAAGATGGAGGAGGGGCAGAATGCATTTCTTCTTTCCCTGTTTCCTACTATTGTTTCTGATTATAGTGCCAATTGATGGCCTCTTTTATGATTTCAAGAACAGACTTCTTACTTTTTGATTCTGCCCTCATATCATACTCTGCTCTCAAAACCGTTCCCATCTCTACCTGGATAATCCAGCAGGGGCCCAACCTCCACCGAGAGGTGGGTAAATGACTGCAGCAGAGACAGAATCATTTCGAAGGAGTGTTGACTTTGCTACTACTTAATAAAAACCTGCCTGAAGATGAGTTCAGTATTCTTTACAGTTTTTAAAATACCTGGCTTTTGTTCCAGGAATTCCTGGCACACAATGAGTACCGGGTTATATTTTCCATAAAGTAACATTTTCTGATCAACATATGAGAACTCCAAGATCTTGATTTCTAAAATATGGCACAGTCTCTTTTTAACCCACTTTTCCCACTGATTCAATCACTAAATATTTATTATGTAACAGGTGAGACAACTTGATCACATGTCATAGTCTATGGTGAACGTAGCATCAGAAACATTCACAGTATACTATAGGCCACAAAGGAAGCAACTCTGCCTTTGTGGGAAGAGAATTCCAGGTAAGGATGGAAGGTACAAGCTCTCAGGGGGTTATGCCGGGTGGGTTTAAGGATATTATGGAGACCAGAGTGGACTGTCTCATTTTTTGCCCGCCTTTCTCCTGTGAAGGCTGGTTATGCAGGCAATGTGTCCTTTAGTTTACCTTTTCACTTTATTCCTTGGAGAGGTGTCTTTCATGCCTAAGGCTAAAAGTAGATGGCCCTTAACACAAATCTTCCATCCGAATCTTTCTGCCCAACCCCAGGCGAGCATTTTCAATTGCTTTGCCTGGCGCCTCATGTGAGACAAATACCCAGTTGTTTGGTTGCTCAGTTGTGTCCAGCTCTTTTGTGACCCCATGGACTATAGCCCGCCAGGTTCCTCTGTCCATGGGATTTTCTGGGCAAGATAACTGGAGTGGGTTGCCATTTTCTTCTCCAGGGGATTTTTCAGACCCAGGGATTGAACCTGTGTCTCCTACATAATGGGTGGATTCTTTTACTGCTGAGCCACTGGGGAAGCCCAACAAAGAATACAATACCCTCAGCACTGGATTCACACAGTTCCTACAAAAACAAAGTTATAAAGTTCCAAGGGTGGCACCCAGCAAGGTTATAAACCAGAGTAACTTGTATAATTGGGCAATCGTTCTCTGGCCATTGCAATCAAGGGGAAATTTTATTTTCCCTTTTTGACTCACCTGCAACATTTACCTTTACCTGAAAAGTTGTATTGAGGTACAATCAGGAAAACCACAAACCACACTTTCAGATGAGCTTCCATGCTTAATGCAGTGTGAGCAAATCATTTTAAACACAGTGAAAACACTTGAGTGGAAGTGTTTATGCACCACTACACTTTGATTTAAACCAGCTAGGACTGCCAGTTGTGTTCCTCTGTGCTGTTTCTAAGGGGCCCATCAGTTTAGAATATTTCATCCTGGCACTGAAGTGATGTGAAGTCCCCAAATTCACTTCAGTTCTGTGCAAGGGCTTCTAAACAGCCCAAGCTTTTCCTTATTAAGACAGCATTCCTCTTCTCTCCATATTTTTTACCTTTTTGTACTGGAGCATAGTTGATGTGGTGACAGTTTCAACTGTGCAGCAAAGTGGTTTAACTACACATACACACGCACCTGGGATTCCTTGGTGGCTCAGATGGCCAAAAAATCCTCCCCAAATGTGGGAGACCCAGGTTCAGTCCTTGTGTTGGGAAGATCTCCTGGAGGAAGGCATGGCAACCCACTCCAGTATTTTTGCCTGAAGAATCCCCATGGACAGAGGAGCCTGGCAGGCTAAAGTCCGTGGGGTCACAAAGAGTTGGACAAGACTGAGCGACTAATACATGTATCTATTCTTTTTCATTCCAATCCGAAAGAGTCAATGCCAAAGAATGTTCAAAGTGCCACACAATTACACTCATTTCACATTCCAGCAAGGTAATGCCCCACATCCTTCAAGCTAGGCTTCAACATTATGTGAACTGAGAACTTCCAGATGTACAAGCTGAATTTAGAAAAGGTAGAAGAACCAGAGATCAACTGCCAACATCCATTGGATTACAGAGGAAGCAAGGGAATTCCAGAGAAAGCAAGGGAATTCCAGAAAAACACTGGACTTCTGCTTCATTGACTATGCTAAAGCCTTTGACTGTGTGGAGCAAACAAACAGGAAAATTCTTAAAGAGGTGGGAATACCAAACCACCATATGTCTCCTGAGAAACCTGTATGCAGGACAAGAAGCAAGAGTTAGAAATGGACATGAAACAATGGAAAGGCTCAAAACTGGGAAAGGTGTATGTCAAGGCTGTTTACTGTCACCTTGTTTATTTAAATTATATGCAGATTCAGTTCATTTGCTCAGTCGTATCCAACTCTTTGTGACCCCATGGACTGCAGCATGCCAGGCTTCCCTATCGTTCACCAACTCCCAGAGCTTACTCAAACTCATGTCTATTGAGTAGGTGATGCCATCCAAACATTTCATCCTCTGCCGTCCCCTTCTCCTCCTGCCTTCAATCTTTCCCAGCATCAGGGTCTCTTCCTGATGAGTCACTTCTTCTCATCAGGTGGTCAAAATATTGGAGTTTCAGCTTCAACATCAGTCTTACCAATGAACACTCAGGACTGATCTCCTTTAGAGTGGACTGGTTGGATCTCCTTGCATTCCAAGGGACTCTCAAGAGCCTTCTCCAACACCACAGTTGAAAAACATCAATTCTTTGGCGCTCAGCTTTCTTTCACATCCATACATGACTACTGGAAAAACCATAGCTTTGACTAGACGGACCTTTGTTGGCAAAGTAATGTCTCTGTTTTTTAATATGCTGTCTAGGTTGGTCATAGCTTTTCTTCCAGTGAGGAAACATCTTTTAATTTCATGGCAGATTATATACAGATTATACCATGCAAAATGCTGGGCTGGATGAATGACAAGCTGGAATCAAGACTACTGGGAGAAATATCAACAACCTCAGATATGCAGATGATACCACTCTAATGGCAGAAAGTGAAGAGGAACTAGAGCTTCTTGATGAGGGTCAAAAACATCTTTTCTGCTTTATTGACTATGCCAAAGCCTTTGACTGTGTGGATCACAATAAACTGTGGAAAATTCTGAAAGAGATGGGAATACCAGACCACCCAACCTGCCTCTTGAGAAATCTGTATGCAGGTCAAGAAGCAACAGTTAGAACTGGACATGGAACAACAGACTGGTTCCAAATAGGAAAAGGAGTACATCAAGGCTGTATATTGTCACCCTGCTTATTTAACGTCTATGCAGAGTACATCATGAGAAATGCTGGGCTGGAAGAAGCACAAGCTGAACTCAAGACTGCCGGGAGAAATATCAATAACCTCAGATATGCAGATGACACCACCCTTATGGCAGAAAGTGAAGAGGAACTAAAAGCCTCTTGATGAAAGTGAAAGAGGAGACTGAAAAAGTTGGCTTAAAGCTCAACATTCAGAAAACGAAGATCATGGCATCTGGTCCCATCACTTCATGGCAAATAGATGGGGAAACAGTGGAAACAGCATCAGACTTTATTTTTGGGGCTCCAAAATCACTTCAGATGGTGACTGCAGCCATGAAATTAAAAGACGGTTACTCCTTGGAAGGAAAGTTATGACCAACCTAGACAGTATATTCAAAAGCAGAGACATTACTTTGCCGACTAAGGTCTGTCTAGTCAAGGCTATGGTTTTTCCTGTGGTCATGTATGGATGTGAGAGTTGGACTGTGAAGAAGGCTGAGCAGCAAAGAATTGATGGTTTTGAACTGTGGTGTTGGAGAAGACTCTTGAGAGTCCCTTGGACTGCAAGGAGATCCAACCAGTCCATTCTAAAGGAGATTAGCCCTGGGATTTCTTTGAAAGGAATGATGCTAAAGCTGAAACTTCAGTACTTTGGCCACCTCATGTGAAGAGTTGACCCATTGGAAAAGACTCTGATGCTGGGAGGGATTTTGGGCAGGAGGAGAAGGGGATGACCGAGGATGAGACGGCTGGATGGCTTCACTGACTCGATGGATGCGAGTCTGAGTGAACTCCGGGAGACAGTGATGGACAGGGAGGGCTGGTGTGCTGTGATTCATGAGGTCGCAAAGAGTCGGACATGACTGAGTGACTGAACTTAACTGAAAAAGCTGGCTTAAAACTCAAAATTCAAACAACTAAGATCGTGGCATATGGTGCCATTACTTCATGCAAACAGATGGGAAGAAAGTGGAAACAGTGACGGATTTCTTTTTTCTTGGGCTCCAAGATCACCACGGATGGTGACAGCAGCCATGAAATTAAAAGATGCTTGCTTGCTCCTTGGAAGAAAAGCTATGACAAGCCTAGACAGCGTATTAAAAATAGAGACATCACTTGGCCAACAAAGGTCGGTCTAGTCAAAGCTATGGTTTTTTAAGTAGTCATGTATGGATGTGAGAGCTGGACCATAATGAATGTTGAGCACTGAAGAACTGATGCTTTTGAACTGTGGTGCGTGAGAGGACTCTCAGAGTCCCTTGGACAGCAAGGAGATCAAATGAGTTAATCCTAAAGAAAATCAACCCTTAATATTCATTGGAAGGACTGATGCTGAAACTGAAGCTCCAATACTTTGGCCACTTGATGTGAACAGCTGATTCATTGGAAAAGACCCTGATGCTGGGAAAGACTGTAGAGGGGAGGAGAAGAGGGAGACAGCAGATGAGATGGTTTGACGGCATCACCAAGTCAGTGGACATCAGTTTGAGCAAACTCTGGGAGACAGTGAAGGACAGGGAAGCCTGGTGTGCTGCAGTTCATGCAATTGCAAAGAGCTGGACACAGCTTAGTGACTGAACAAATGAACTGAAAAAAACTTAGTGGAAAACTACTCAGGTTCCCTGTCCTTCCAGCTTTGGTCAACTTGGGAACAGGATTTTAAGAAATAATGAGTACGAAACAGACCATGTCTCAAAACATTTCTACTGAAAATGGCTTTATAACTATGGAAGGCAGAATAAATGAATCCACTCGAGGTTTCTACTTTATGGTGGGTATGAGTTTTATGCTGTCCTAGGATAAAAATACTTTTATTAAAATATACCAGTCTAAATGTATACCTACTTTTAGAACTATGTAATTCTCAAATTGCTTTTTTTTGTTGTTCAATATATATTCTACTCACTCTTTTCTATCCTACTTTGTGCATATTTGGTAATTTTTAAGCCTTTCAAATAGTAGGTTAACCCACAGAATATTAGTCACTTTTAAGGCAGTAATATCACTTAATTTGGATAATCAACTTCACTGAAACATGACAGAATTACTAAATACAAATTTATCATATATACACCCTGTTCTAACACTATCACACCTATAATTCTTTCCCTAAAAATGTTCAATATTTAACTCATAATACAGTTAATATTAAGATATGTTTTTCCCCCACACTCTGAGTACAGATAGTCACCCTCAACCAAGGAAGGTGACCATGGCAGAGAGTACTGTACAGCCTTGCATAATGAATACACACACAGCCAACATATTTATGAGTGCTCCACTGCACCACCCAGCCTGCAACGTGCACCATCCAGCCTGCAGCCTGCAACGTGTGGTAGCCTATTTGTGCTCTAGCAAGCAATGCTGATCTAAAATGTCTAGGAAAAGTGTACATGCAACAGTATGGGATCAGCTCTTGATCAAAGTGAAAGAGGATAGTGAAAAAGTTGACTTAAAGCTCAACATTCAGAAAGCTAAGATCATGGCATCTGGTCCCATCACTTCATGGCAAGTAGCTGGGGAAACAGTGTCAGACTTTTTTTGGGGGGGGCTCCAAAATCACTACAGGAGGTGACTGCAGCCATGAAATTAAAGGACACTTACTCCTTGGAAGGACAGTTATGACCAATCTAGACAGTATATTAAAAAGCTGAGACATTACTTTGCCAACTAAGGTCCATCTAGTCAAGGCTATGGTTTTTCCAGTGGCCATGTATGGATGTGAGAGTTGGACTATAAAGAAAGCTGAAAGCCGAAGAATTGATGGTTTTAAACTGTGGTGTTGGAGAAGACTCTTGAGAGTCCCTTGGACTGAAAGGAGATCCAACCAGTCTATCCTAAAGGAGATCAGCCCTGGGTGTTCACTGGCAGGACTGATGTTGAAGCTGAAACTCCAATATTTTGGCCACCTGATGTGAAGAGCTGACTCATTTGAAAAGACCCTGATGCTGGGAGGGACTGGGGGCAGGAGGAGAAGGGGACGACAGAGGATGAGATGGCTGTATGGCATCACGGACTTGATGGACATGGGTTTGGGTGAACTCCAGGAGTTGGTGATGGACAGGGAGGCCTGGTGTGCTGCGGTTCCTGAGGTTGCAAAGCGTCAGACACAACTGAGCAACTGAACTAAACAAACCAACAAGGAGAATGTCATTCCAAGTACTAAGAAGAAAGTTTTATGGTGGCTGGAACGGGCCCTTAGGCAATAGTCATAGAAACAGAGTAGACATCAATAGGAAGTTAAGATTGGTAAAAGTCGTTTAACATTATGAAAGCATCATAAACATTTCTATAGCTTGGGCAAATAACTGTTAATTGACTGGCAGGTAGCATTTCATGATTTGGGGATGTTAGGAAAAAAAACACACTGAAGATTGAGTGCCAATGTAAGACACCAAAATCATTTCTCCACAGGGCCTCTGCCATAACCATAACCATCCTCATTTAGGGTCAATTATGAGCATTATCACTTTTAGAAACATGTACACCATTCCTCCTGAATTGCTCCCTCCCCTTGCAAATGACCCTAAATTCATTAAATTATAGAGGGGAATTAAGAGAAGAGAAAAGGAAAATAAAACATAACCTTTTATTTTCTCAGGCACACAAGTGATTTAGGATACCAATTATCAAGAGACTTTACTGATTTACCTTTAGAATTATCTATTTTAAAACTTCACCTACCTTAGAAAATAGTTTACAGCGATCACTTTGCCATTCAGAAGCACCAAGTTATAATTCAGTTGCTGAATCAGTTAACAGTTTATGTTCAACATATGTGAGGTTATTGGAATTCCTTAGTTTTAAATATCCTGTGGAACAAGTATTCCACTTGTTTTAAGTTTTTCAGGTTAAAGACATGACCATTAAAAAAGTATATCCTAAGCAGTTTATTAACAGAATCAACAATGTAAAATTTAAAAACCAACTAGCGTTATTCTGACCACCATTCTGGTACACTAAGTGGCCTGTGTTTGAAACAAAAGTCCATCACTGAAGTCAACAACTTAGTATCATTATTCCTGAGGTCCTCATTAAACCTCTCTTTTTCTCTGCACATGGTGACTGGTTTTGAACAGCATGGATTTACCATGTACCTCAGAATTTATCTGTATCAACCTAGCATATACTTAGCAACTTTCAGCATTCTAAAGACAGTCCTCAAATGTAGATATATATAAGCCACAGCACCTTTCCTAAGAATAGTTCCAATCAGCACTGCACATTAACAAACACATACTGGTATATGTTAATAGCCTCCACCACTTAGCTCAGTTACAGCAATGGTAAATAAGAATAGATACTGAATTATATAGCTTCTCAAGGAAGGAAATACTTTATAGTCATAAGCTTGATTCGATCATGGGAAAGTCTTCTTTGAAAGGTTTGCAACTGGTTACAAAGTACATACAAGGAGAGTGTGGCTGGCTCTGAACAAATCCACGAACTCACTTCTGAACATAAACTCAAAATATACATTCTAACGACAGAGATTTGGTTCTATTATTTCCACAAACCAAAGTATAGATTTCGTTATTTAACAAATCACATGATCAAATGAAAATGGACATGAAAACATTTAGTAAATTATTATGTACATGCTTTTAAAAGGGGATGTTGCGGTTTAAAAATAATTCAAGAGACAAAACTTGGCAAAGAGTAAACAAAATCATTAATAATAAACCAGAAAATGTGGAAAACTAAGAAAAAGGTCAAAGAATTAAAAACAGCACATCTTTCAAAAGGTTTGAAACAAGTGTATTGCGTGCTTTTAAAAATAAGCATAAAGCAACTTTAACTGTACTTTAAATGATTTGAGAAATAAAAAATCCAATATATATATATTTATATATATGTAAATATATATATTTAAGAAATCCAATATATAATATATATATTAATATATACTCTATTACTGGAGGCAATATTAGGGCAACATAAAAGGATCCTATAGAAATTTGTTGCTGCCAGAAATCTGGCATGTGGGGTTAAAGATGGAATGAATATAACACTGTACATGTTTTGTACAATTTACAGACAGCACATATATTAATAAAAAACCAGCAACCAAATGTAGCTATCAAATAGCATGATTATAAGGGATAACAGTTTATGTGGAGGCTGGAAATGAACAAAAGAAAAACTGCAGTTTTAGATTAATGTTTTAAAAATAGTACATCCATACTATTTTAAGTAAAAATGGATGATTTTATTATATAAAATCATGTTGGCAGAATATATAAAAATTACTTCTCTTTTACTTTTACATATTTAAGTACTAAGCAAATGCAACAGTTGGAAAAACTCATGACAAACTACCAAAAGTTTTTCATTTGGCAAAATTATTCAAGTTATAAAATGCCAAAGTAAATAAATGCACTTCAAAATACATGAAGTATAATACAAGTGTATGAAAGTAGTGATCTTAAATTATTAATTTCTTTATAAAAAAACTAAACAAACAGAAAGCACAAGATAAATATTTTCAAGTTAGACAAGAATAAATCAAATCACTGTTTATTAGGATAATTAAACTAAAATAATTATTAAAGAAACTAAACAATTAATCAGGATTTTAAAAAGAATAACAACATTTCAATGGTATTTTTCTATCAGTAAAAGAAGGAAAGATTTGTAGGTCAGTTGACTGCTATAGACCCAGGTCCCTATAAAATCATCTGGACTATACCAAGAAGAACTTGGTACAGACATAAAACCAAACTTCACTGTTATTCAAAGGTGAGAAAACTTACTCATTATGAAAGAAAGGGAAATAATTATACCTGCAACAGGACAAAAATTTATATACTAAAATGATTAAATGCATCTGTAGCATAAAATTAAAATAACTGCTTCTAAATAATCCTTTTATACTTTAGTAAATCAGGGCAAAGATTTCACCCTAATGAAAAGGCAAATGGGAGGTCTCTGATAAGGTGGCACCTTCATAGCTAAAAAACAGATACCTACCAGAATATCTGCATCCATATCGATAACCTCCACTGTAAAATAATCATTAAGATCACAATTAAGCTACTTTAAAAATATAAGGTGATAAATGAATGTCATATGAATCATATGCCAAATTATTATATTCTATACACATAAGTACTATTAATAAATATACTCAATTCATTCTACAGGAAAAAGAACTGAGACTTAATTTCACATTTCAGAATTCCTGAGTCTTATCAGAGGAAAACAAGTACCAAAAAGCAAACAAAATAAGCCTACTCTATGGTAGGGCAAATATAATAATACAAATCTGGGCATCAAGATAACATTACTTACAGTTTTAAAGCTGAAGACTATGGGGACAAATATATATGTACTTCAACAGAATTATAAACCTGACTTTAAAGCTTAATTTTTTAGATAGGCATTTTGATCAAACAAGGCCACCAGAGTGACATCTTCAGTGATTGCAAGCCCACCACTTTAAAGGAATAACATCTTTATTTCAAAGCCTAATAATGAATACAAAAAGAAAAGAAGTTTATTTTAATAAAATTTTCAGTAAGACTGTAATAGGACAGCCCTTTGATGGAAGACCTAAGGAGGCTAAAACCAATGATGTGAAATTAGAACACAAGTTCTAATTTGAGACACTTCGCATTAAATAATTTCCCTTTCGCTTTGCATATTACACAGCAAAAATTAAAAAAAGGTATCTTAAGAGCACTTTAGTCCCACAATGTAGGATTTAAACTTGTGTGTATAGGTGTAACAATTTGATCCTTGCAAAAATATATTTAAAC
Source organism: Nanger dama (assembly GCA_917880005.1). NCBI lineage: Eukaryota > Metazoa > Chordata > Mammalia > Artiodactyla > Bovidae > Nanger > Nanger dama. The sequence goes on from CAKJTW010000035.1 coordinate 8,951,026, forward strand.
AGAAGTTCATGTCTATTTTCTAACTAGCAAGGAAAAGGAAAGCAAAGTGGTTCCAACTAAAACATTTAAAAAAACAAAACAAGACATCATTTATCCTTTCTGGAAACACTACAAAAGCAAAGAACATCCAATAATATTATACACTTAAAATTGCATACTTTTACTCATTTTTATAAGCAGGAAAGACACATACAATTATTTATAGTCTTTATAAGTGAAGACACTAAGCAGAAAAATACTTGGATTATTTTTCTGTTCATAAGTACTCATAAAGAAAATAATAAAAAAAAAAAAAAAAAACAACAAAACCTAAAGTGCAGACTTATAGGCCACTAAGGGCATAATGAATGATAAAGAGCTGCAGCCAAAATTGCATCTACATTTACACTTACATATCCAGAAAATGATTCCTGTTTTTTAAAAATGTGCAATTTAAAAACTAGTCATTTGTGTGTGTGTGTGTCTGTGTGTGTGTGCCATAATACAATTAAAACTTGCATCCCTGCCCAGTAGTAAGGGAATTGCTAGATTTCGAACAGCACACTAGGCTCTTGACAATTACACATTTCATTAGAATTATACAATATTGATTCCATCTCCAGAAAATGTTAGGGTCCTCTTGTAGAATGAAGAGCCACTGATATTTGGTTGATTGCCTTTAACCAGAGAGGTTTTCAGTTCCATTTCACAAGCTACAATAGCTGCATTCAATTCGACTTGAGCTCGATGAACTACATAAAACATGAGGCCTATACTTATAATAATCTGTGAATAAAAATAAAAATTACAGTTAACAATATTTTACATAGTAAAAAGGGAGAACTTTTAAGCCAATAAATATTGTCTTAGAAATGTTTCAAACAGGATATTTACAATAATCTGTGAATAAAAATAAAACATTACAGTTAACAATGTTTTACATAGTAAAAAGGCAGAACGTTTCTAAGCCAATAAATATCGTCAGAAATGTTTCAAACAGGACAGTTTTCAAATACAGTAAGGTAACATTTTTAAATAGTTTACACAAAGGTGTCATTTATTTCTTCTTTTGTCTGCTGGGTGTGGAGGGCAAAAATCTACGGGGTGTTCACAACACAGTGTCAGGTTAACACAAAGCAAGCATATATCCCTTTTAGTCCATATTAAATGATGTTTGTTTGATACATGTCAAGCTTCTTTCTATCAAAAAGTTTCCTTCAAGGAATAAAAAATAAATATTTCTACAATAGAGATAAAGTTGGCTAATGTAATTAATGTAGTATTACTTCTGTGCAAAACTATAAATGTCTGTAGGTATTTTTAAGTTGACTTAGAAACACTACCATTTGCAAATGACCTACCTGGTGCAGCTGAAATTAAAAATATTATAACACTTGAAAAATGAAATGCCTATAAGCTTTAAAAGAAATTAACAAGAGATTGTGAACATGAAATTGTCTACGCTTTTCAAAATAAAAACACAGGAACATGGTAAGGGGAAAAATTCCAGTAAAAGGAACAGAAAAAGCACCACAGGCTGTAGTCTCAGTTCAGCCGCTCACTCAGTGATCTGATTTCAAGCGCCTTTAAACCATGTGGGCTTCTCCCGTTGTCCCAACATTCTACACACAATTCAGCACAATGACTGTCTAAGCAGTCTACATCTTCTAAACGATATTTATTCCAAAGCTCATTTGTAAAGCAGTTCTTCAGGGTATGGAGCAAAATATTCTCAGTAGATGTTGTTTAATGTTTCAGCACGCTTTCAAAAGCTGCCCTTAGCATAGTGATCCTGAAATACAATACTGTTTCAATTAAGCCTACCTATATTTTTATAGGAGAAATACTCCAGGTACAAATGTTGAGGGTGGAGGGGGAAGGTGGTGACCTACATCACACTGATGGTGCGGTAGGTTAAGGAGATGAGGGAACCTGGAACTTGTACAAGAGATGTACCTTAAGTGAGTACCTATTTCTCAATACAATTCTAAGCTAAGTAGTTATTTAATCTTATTTTTTATGTTACAGGAGACAAAGATAATTAATTTTTGACCCATATTTAAATTTTCTTTTTTTAATTTTATTATAGTTGATTTACAGTGTTGTGTTCGTTTCAGGTGTCTATTCATTCTTTTTTAGATTCTTTTCTCACATAGGTTACCATAGAATACTGAGTAGTTTCCTGTGCTGTACAGTAGGTCATCTACCTTATATACAGCAGTGTTTGTGTGTTCATCCCAAGCTCCTGATTTATCCTCTACTCATTTCCTCTTTTGTTTTCAATGTCTGTAAGTCTGTTTCCATTTTGTAAATAAGTTTATTTGTATCTTTTAAAAAAATTAAATTTCACATATGAGGAATATCAGAGAAGGCAATGGCACCCCACTCTAGTACTCTTGCCTGGAAAATCCCATGGACAGAGGAGCCTGGTGGGCTGCAGTCCATGTGGTCACTGAGGGTCAGACAAGACTGAGTGACTTCACTTTCCCTTTTCACTTTCATGCATTGGAGAAGGAAATGGCAACCCACTGTGAGGGGAGTGAGGATGTTTGAAAGTCATCAAGAAAAATGGGGAAATGGGAAGACAAAGGGAAGAGAATATACAGCATGTTGAGAAACCAGCTGAAGGCTTGCAACCGTGAATTAAATATCACCAGTCTGCTTGGATGCATTACTTCCCCAAAGAGCAGGTGCAAAAGCAGATCAAAACTTGGATTTATCCAGGACTAGGTTTTGGTTGATGAATACATACAAAAATATATGGAAAAGACTAAGTTGACAAACCATGGACTCTATGTTGGATTTCAAAAACAAAAGAATCAAGCACAAGCAGAAAGCCAGCCTTATACCAGAAGGCAAACAGAAAGTGATTTCTTCCACTGTTAACTGAAAAGCAGGATGTAAGAAGGTTAGGAGATTTCATAGCTCTAAGTTGAGGGTTTTCTCATTTGAAGGCTTTTGATTTTTCTGTTAAGCAGGAAAGGTAATCTGTTGCGAATGAAGAAGGAAGTTGGGGCAGGAGGAAAGAGTTGTGCCTTCCTCTGAATATCTATGTGGTACTGTTCTAATGTTATGGACACTGGATTCTCTTTGGGTGGCTTAGGTGGCTATGCTGCTACGTCACTTCAGTCGTGTCCGACTCTGTGCAACCCCATAGATGGCAGCCCGTCAGGCTCCCCCATCCCTGGGATTCTCCAGGCAAGAACACTGGAGTGGGTTGCCATTTCCCTCTCCAATGCATGAAAGTGGAAAGTGAAAGTGAAGTTGCTCAGTTGCATCCGACTCCTCGTGACCCCCTAGACTGCAGCCTACCAGGCTCTTCTGAACATGGGATTTTCCAGGCAAGAGTACTGGAGTGGGTTGCCATTGCCTTCTCCATAGCGCTCTATACTGGGAGGCAAATTTGTGGCTTACTTCTACCAAGTATGAGGAACCTTATGATACTAACCCCTTCATGGATCATAGCTCTGTCATGGCAAAGGGGCTTGTGTAACTCAATAAATCTATGAGCCATGCCATGCAGGGCCTCTCAAGATGACGGATGACAGTGAAGAGTACTACCTGATTGTCCATTGGAGCAGGAAATAGCAAACCACTCCAGTATTCTTGCCAAGAGAACCCCATAAACAGTATGAAAAGACAAAAAGATATGAAACAAAAGATGAGCTCCCCGGGTTTGACGGTGTCCAGAATGCTACTGGGGGAAGAGTAAAGGGCAATGAAATAGCTCCAGAAAGACTTAAGAGGTTGGCCAAAGCAGAAACCGTGCTCAGCTGTGGATGTGTCTGGTGGTGAAAGTAAAGTCCAACACAATAAAGAACAATATTGCACAAGAACTTTGAAGGTTTTTTTGACCCTATGAACTGTAGCCCATCAAGCTCCTCTGTGCATGGAAGTTTTCAGGCAAGAATCCTGCAGTGGGCAGCCATTCCCTTCTCCAGGGGACCTACGTCACCCAAGGATTAAGCCTGGGTTGCATGCATGCAGGCAGGTATTTTTTTACCATCTGAGCCACCAGGGAAGCCCATTAGGTCAACGAATCAAGATAAATTAGACATGGTCAAGTAGGAGATGGCAAGAGTGAACATTACAGCGTCAGAATCAGTGACTAAAATGGAGGGGGATGGGCAAATTTAATTGAGGTGACCATTATATCTACTACTGTGGGCAAGAATCCGTTAGAAGACATGAAGTGGCCCTCACAGTCAACGAAATAGTCCAAAATGCAGTACTGTGGTGCAGTGTCAAAAACAACAGAATGATCTTGGTTTGTTTCCAAGGCAAACCATTCAACATCACAGCAATCAAAGTCTATGCCCCAATCACTGAGGCTGAAGAACCTGAAGTTGACCAGTTCTATGAACATCTACAACACCTTCTAGAATTAACACTAAAAAGATGTCCTTTTCATCATAATGGATTAGAATGCAAAAGCAGGAAGTCAAGACATATTTGGAGAAACAGGCAAGGTTGGCCTTGGAGTACAAAATGAAGTAGGACAAAGGCGAACAGAGCTTTGTGAAGAGAACTCGCTGGTCACAGCACACACACTTTCCACAACCCAAGAGACAATTCTACATTTGGACATCATGAGACAGTCAATACCAGAATCAGACTAAATATGTTTTTTGTACCCAAAGATGCAGAAGCTCTATACAGTCAGCAAAAACAGGACCTGGAGCTGACTGTGGCTCAGACCATGAGTTCCTTATTGCAAAACTCAGGGTTGAATTGAAGAAAAGTAGAGAAAACCACTAGGCCATTCAAGTATGACCTAAATCAAATCCCTCATGATTATATAGTGGTGGTAGTGAATAGATTCAAGGCATCAGATCTGGCAGACAGAGTGCCTGAAGAACTATGGACAGAGGTTGGTGACACTGTATAGGAGGCAGTATCCAAAACCATCCCAAAGAAAAAGAAATGCAAGAAGGCAAAATGGTTGTCTGAGGAGGCTTTACAAATTACTGAGGAAAGAAGAGAAGCAAAAGCAAAAGGAGAAAGGGAAAGATATATCCATCTGAATGCAGAGTTCCAGCTAATAGTAGGGAGAGAGAGAGTGAAATCGCTCAGTCATGTCTGACTCTTTGTCAACCCCATGCACCAGGCTCCTCCATCCATTGGATTCTCCAGGCAAGAGTACCAGAGTGGGGTGCCATTTCCTTCTCCAGGGGATCTTCCTGACCCAGGGATCAAACCCAAGTTTGCAGGCAGACGCTTTACCCTCTGAGCCACCAGGGAAGCCAGCAGGGAGAGCTAAGACCCCCTTAAATGAAGAGTGCAAAGAAACAAAGGAAAATAACAGCATCAGAAAGACTAGAGATCTCTTCAAGAAAACTGGAGATATCCAGGGAACATTTCACGCAAAGATGGACACAATAAAGGACAGAAATGGTAAGGACCTAACAAAGCAGAAGAAATTAAGAAGAGGTGGCAAGAATACACAGAATTAGACAAAAAGGTCTTAATGACTTGGATAACCATGATGGTGTGATCACTCACCTAGACCCAGACATCCTGGAATATGAAGTCAAGTAAGCCTTAGGAGGGACTTCCCTGATAGCTCAGTTGGTAAAGAATCCATCTGCAATGCAGGAGACACCGGTTCGATTCCTGGGTCAGGAAGATCCCCTGGAGAAGGAATAGGCTACCCACTCCAGTAATCTGGCCTGGAGAATCCCATGGACTGTACAGTCTGTGGGGTTGCAAAGAGTCGGACACGACTGAGCAACTTTCACTAAGCCTTAGGAAGCACTACTATGAACAATCTACTGGAAGTGATGGAATTCCAGCTGACTGATTTAAAATCCTGAAAGGCTTTAGACTGAGTTCTGTTCAAGTGTTGCACTCAATATGTCAGCAAATTTTGAAAACTCAGCAGTGGCTACTCTCAGGACTGGAAAAGGTCAGTTTTCATTCCAATCCCGAGGAAGGGCAATGCCAGAAAGTGTTCTAACTACTGTACAATTGTGTTTATGTCACAGGACAGCAAGGTCATGCTGAAAATCCTTCACCTTAGGCTAAAGCAGAACATGAACTGAAAACTTCCAGATATATAAGCTAGGTTTCGAAGAGGCAGAGGAACCAGAGGTCAAACTGCCAACATTCACTGGATCATGGAGAAAGCAAGGGAGGAGCTCCAGAGATAGGTTTATTTCTGCTTCACTGACTATGCTAAAGCCTTTGATTGTGTGGCTCAGAACAAACCATGGAAAATTCTTAGAGATGGGAGTACCAGACTACCTTGCTCATCTCCTATGAAACTTGCATGTGGGTTAAGGAGCAACAGTGACATCTCCTGGGTGAGCATAGAAAATCACAACTATGTTTTGAACAATCATTGACAAAAGGATGGTGGGATCTCCCAAAGAAAGGTACCCCATGTCCAACAGAGAAGCTGTAACGAGATGGTAGGAGGGGCACAATCACAATGAAATCAAACTCCCACAACCACCAGGCAGATGACCCTCAAACTGGAGACCAATAATACCAAACAAGTTCCCACACAGTGAAAGTTCTAGGCCCAGATCAGGATTCCCAGCCTGGGAATCTGGGAAATGGACTAGGAGATCCCAGGGAATCTGACATTGAAGGCCTCTGGGATCTGACTGCAGGACTTCCACAGGACTGGGGAAACAGAGACTCAGCTCTTGGAGGGCACAAACAAAACCTGCGTTCACCAGGACCGAGGACAAAGGAGCAGTGACCCCACAAGATACTGAGCCAGACCTCCCGGGAGTATCTGAGGGTCTCCTGAGGTGTGGGTTGGCAGGGGCTCACTGCGAGGACGAGGGCACTGGCAGCGGCAGACATGAGAGGTGCTCCTTGGTAGCCTAAGTCCTCTTGGAAGTCACATTAGCCCTACCACAGACCCTGCAGACTCCAGGGCTGGGTCAGCTTGGGCCAAACAACTAACAGGGAGGGAGTACAGCCTCACCCATGAGCAGACAACTGTATTAAAGGTTTACTGAGCAGGCTCTGCCCACCAGAGCAAGACCCAGATTTCCTAAAGCCAGTCCCTCCCATCAGGAAGTCTGCAGAATCCTCTTAGCCTCATCCACCAAAGGGCAGACTGAGGAAGCAAGAATTACAGTCCTGCAGGTACAACAGAATGAGAAACACAATCATAGAAAGCTAATAAAAATGAAAAGAATTAGGATTACATCCCAGATGAAGGAACAAGATAAATTCCCAGAAAACAGCTGAATGAAGTGGAGATAGGCAACCTTATAGAAAAGAATTCAGGACAGTGATAATGAGGATGATCCAGGATCTCAGAAAAGAATGGAGAAAATGCAAGAAATGTTTACCAAAGACCTAGAAGAACTCAAGAACAAACAGAGATGAATAATACACTAGAAGGATTCAATAGCAGAATAACTGATGCAGAAGAACAGATAAGTGATGTCAAGGATAGGATGGTGGAAATCTTGCTGCAAAAAGAATATTTAAAAAATAATAAAAAGAAATGATGACAGGCTAGCCTAAGAGACCTCTGGGACAACATTAAACATACCAACATTCACATCATAGGTGTTCCACAAGGAGAAGAGAAAGATAAAGGACCAGAGAAAATATCTGAAGAGATAACAGTGGAAAACTTCCCTAACATGGGAAAGGAAATAGTCAACAAAATCCAGGAACCACAGAGAGTCCCAGGCAGGATAAAGCCAAGGAGGAACACACGAAGATACAGAGTAAACAAAGGTTATAGGTAAAGATGAAATATTAAAAGCTACAAGGGAAAAATAATAAATAATATGCAAGGTAGCTCCTGTAAGGTTATCAGTTGATTTCTCAAAAGAAATTCTACAAGCCAGAAGGGAATGATACAATATATTCAAAGTGATGAAAGGGAAGAACCTACAACCCAGAATACTCTACTCAGAAAGACTCTCATTCAGATTTAATAGAGAAATCAAAAGCTTTACAGACAAAAGAGAATTCAGCAACACTAAACCAGCTTTACAACAAATGCTAAAGAACTTCCTTTAGTCAGGAAACACAAGAGAATGAAAAGACTTACAAAAAATAAACCCAAAATCAATTAAGAAAATGGTAATAGGGTCATACATATCAATAATTACCTTAATGTAAAGGGACTAAATGCACCAACCAAAAGATATAGACCGCTGCGTAGATAAAAAAAACAAGACCCAATATATACAGCTGTCTACAAGAGACCCACCTCAGATCTAGGAACGCTTACAGACTGAAAGTAAGGAGATGAGAAGAAAGTATTCCACACTAATGGAAATCATAAGAAAGCTGGTGTAGCAATACTCATATCAGACAAAACAGACTTTATAAAAAGATGGTTATAAGAGACAAAGGACATTACATAATGATCAAGGGTTTAATCCAAGAGGATTCAACAATTATAAATATTCAATCCAAGAGGATTCAACAATTATAAATGCCTATATATGTACCCAACGTAGGATCACCTCAGTATGTAAGGCAAATATTAACAACCACAAGGGGAGACACTAACAGTAACACATAGTGCAGGACTTTAATAACCCACTTTCATCAATGGACTGATCATCTGGACAGAAAACTAACAAGGAATCAAAGGGCTTAAATGACACTTCAGCTGAGCTGGGCTTTTTGATCTTTATAGAGCATTCCATCCCAAAGCATCTCAAGTGCACAGGCATATTCTCCAGGACTGATCACAAGCTGGGCCACAGAGCAAGCGTTAGTAAATTTAACAAAATCAAAAATCAAGCATCTTGTCTGATTAAAATGCTGAGACTAGAAATAAGCTATATAAAAAAAAGTCTAAAAAAACAAAACACATGGCAGCTAAACAATGGCAGCTACAAAACAACCAAAGGATCACTAAAGAAATCAAAGTGGAAATAAAAAATACCTAGAGACAAAGAAAACAAAAGCACAACATTTCAATACTTATGGGAAGCAGCAAAAGCCATTCTAAGAGAGAAGTTTACAGCAATACAATCTCACCTCAAGAAAGAAGAGAAATCTCAAGTAAACGATGTAACATTACACCTGAAACAACCAGAGAAAGAACAAACAAAATCTAAAGCTACTAGAAGTAAAAAAATCATAGAGATGAGAACAGAACTATACGAAATAGAGAAAAAGAAAACAACTGCAAACATCAATGAAACTAAAAGCTGGTTCTTTGAAAAAATAAACAAAATTGATAAATTTTTAGTCAGATTCATCAAGAAAAAAGGGAGTGGACTCAAATCAATAAAATAAGAAATGAAAAAGGAGAAGTTACAACTGATTCCACAGAAAAGCCAAGTGTCACAAGAAACTACTATGGGCCAATAAATTGGACAATCTGGAAGAAACAGACAAGTTCTCAGAAAGCCACAATCTCCCTAGACTGAACCTGGGAGAAACAGAAAATATGAACAGACTAATCACAAGCCCTAAAATTGAAACTGTGATTAAAAACCTCCCCCCCCAAAACAAAAGTCCAGGACCTGACAGCTTCACAGGTGAATTTTACCAAACATTTAGAGAAGAGTTGACACCTACCCTTCTGAAAGTGAAAAAGTGAAAGTGAAGTCGCCCAGTCGTGTCTGACTCTTTGCGACCTGTGGACTGTAGCCCACCAGGCTCCTCTGTCCAGGGGATTCTTCAGGCAAGAATACTGGAGTGGGTTGCCATTTCCTTCTCCAGGGGATCTTCCCGACTCAGGGATCGAACTCGGGTCTCCCATGTTGCAGGCAGACACTTTAACCTCTGAGCCACCTTGAAACTGTTCCAAAAAAACTGCAGAGGAAGGAAAACTTCCAAACTCATTTTGTGAGGCCACCATCACCCTGATACCAAAATCAGACAAAGATACCTTCAAAAAAAGAAATTTATAGGCTTATATATAGATGCAAAAATCACTGCTGAATATAGATGCAAAAATCCTCAACAAGATAACAGCAATCCATATTAAACAATACATTAAAATACATGATCAAGTGGGATTCATCCCAGAGATGCAAGGATTTTTCAACATCTGCAAATCAATCAATGTGATTCGCCATATCAACAAACTGAAAAATATACAATCATCTCAATAGATGCAGAAAAAGCTTCTGACAAAATTCAGCACTCATTTATGTAAAAATCTCCAGAAAGTGAGCACAGAGGGTACATACCTCAATATAATACAGGTCATATATGAGAAACTGATAGCTAGCATCATATTCAACTGTGGAAAGCTGAAAGCATTCCCTTTAAGATCAGGAACAACAGAAGGATGTCCACTACTGCCACATTCATTCAACAGTTTTGGAAGTCTAATCTACAGCAATGAAAGAGGAAAAAGAAGTAAAGGGAATCCAAACTGGAAAGAAGTTTGACCCCAAACAGTCAAAGCAATCTTGAAAAAGAAAAAGAGCTAGAGGAATCAGGTTACCTGACTACAGACTATATTACAAAGCTACAATCATCAAAACAGAATGGTACTGGTATAAAACTAGAATGTCGATCAGTGGAACAAGACAGAAAATCCAGAAATGAGACAGACTCTGGCATGCTGCAGTCCATGGGGTCACAAAGAGCTGAACATGACTTAGCTACTGAACAACAAGAACAACATGATACTTGACTCTTTCAACCTTAACATGTGCTTTATTCTCCCCCGCCCCATGCTAATTTTCCCTTCAAGATGACATCTTTCTCCTCTCCATTTTCTTTTTAACTTTTTATTTTATATTGAAGTACAGCTGATTGACAATGTTGTGGTAGTTTTAGGAGGACAGCAAAGGGACTCTGCCATAAATATCCATGTATCCATTCTCTCCCAAACTCCCCTCTGATCCAGGCTGCCACAAAATCTTGAGCAGAGTTCCTTGTTCAGAGTTCCTATACAGTAGGGCTTTTCTTTAAGCTAAATTTAATACTCTCTGAAATAAACTATAAATAACATCAATGTATCAAATCAAGACATAAATATGCCTTCACATTTTCTTTGTGGTGGCTGCTTTTTGTAAATGTCTGGGCTAAGAAACATTTATTTTTTTCCCTTTTGTTTTGTATCCTAAGCTTAAGTTTGCCAACTCAAGCTAAAGGGTAAGAAATCCCTTAGATAAAAGAAGATCCTATACTTTAAGAAGTAGCACTGACAAATGCATGAACTATTTTGTTCTATTACAATTTTACTGATTATATGAGTAATCTACTAAGATGCATAGAAATACAAAGTATCAAATAGTGAAAATCTTCTGAAAGCTACTAATATGAGGAATTCTAATTGCAATGTCATAAAAAATGTTTTAAATTGTTTTCAGGAAACTAGAAAAACATAAAATTACTTAAATATACTAAAAAAATCTATCTGAGAGTGTAGCGTACATCAGAATCTTAGAGTACCTTGGGATGATTATAAACATAAATTATTAACATAGATACTACATAACACTTTGGCAATAAGGAGTTCATGATCTGAGCCATAGTCAGCTTCCAGTTGAAGAAACTAGGGAAAACCACTAGACCATTCATGTATGGCCTAAATCAAATCACTTCCAATTACACAGTGGAAGTGATAAACAGATTCAAGGGATTAGATCTGATAAATACAGTGCCTGAAGAACTATGGATGGAGGTTTGTGACATTGTACAGAACGTAGTGATCAAGACCAACCCCATGAAAAAGAAATGCAAAAATGCAAACTGGTTGTCTGAGGAGGTCTTATAAATAGTTGAGAAAAGAAGAGAAACTAAATGCAAAGGAGAAAGGAAAGATTTATGCATTTGAATGAAGAGTTCCAAAGAATAGCAAGGAGAGATAAGAAAGCCTTCCTCAGTGATCAGTGCAAGGAAATAGAAGAAAACAACAGAATGGGAAAGATCAGAAATCTCTTCAAGAAAATTAGAGATATCAAGGGAACATTTCATGCCAAGATGGGCACAATAAAGGACAGAAATGGTATGGACCTAACAGAAGCAGAAGATATTAAGAAGAAGTGGCAAGAATACACAGAAGAACTGTATAAAAAGATCTTCATGACCCAGATAACCATAATGGTGTGATCACTCACTTAGAGCTAGACATCTTGGAATGTGAACTCAAGTGGGTCTTAAGATGCATCACTATGAACAAAGCTAGTGGAGGTGATGGAATTCCAGTTGAGCTATTTCAAATCCTAAAAGATGATGCTGTGGAAGTGCTTCACTCAATGTGCCAGCAAACCTGGAAAACTTAGCAGTGGCCACAGGACTGGAAAAGTCAGTTTTCATTCCAATCCCAAAGAAGGGCAATGTCAAAGAATGTTCAAACTACTGCACAATTGCACTCACCTCACATGCTAGCAAAGTAATGCTCAAAATTCTCCAAGCAAGGCTTCAACAGTACATGAACTGTGAACTTCCAGATGTTCAAGAAGAGGAACTAGAGATCAAATTGCCAACATCCGCTGGATCATCAAAAAAGCAAGAGAATTCCAGAAAAACATCTACTTCTGATTTATTGATTACACCAAAGCCTTTGACTGTGTAGATCACAATAAACTGTGAAAAATTCTTTAAGAGATAGGAATACCAGACCACTTTACCTGCCTCCTGAGAAATCTCTATGCAGGTCAAGAAACAACAATTAGAACTGGACATGGAACAACGGACTGGTTCCAAATTGGGAAAGGAGTACATCAAGGCTGTATACTGTCACCCTGGTTATTTAACTTACATGCAGAGTACATCATGTGAAATGCTGGGCTGAATGAACCACAAGCTAGAATCAAGATTGCCAGGAGAAATATCAATAATCTCAGATATGCAGATGACACCACCCTTATGGGAAAAAGTGAAGAAGAACTAAAGAGTCTCTTGATGAAAGAGAAAGAGGTGAGTGAAAAGGTTGGCTTAAAACTCAACATTGAAAAAAACTAAGATCATAGCATCCGGTTTCATCCCTTCATGGCAAATAGATGGGGAAACAGTAGAAACAGTGGCACACTTTATTTTGGGGGCTCCAAAAGCACTGCAGATGGTGACGGTAGCCATGAAATTAAATGATGCTTGCTCCTTGGAAGAAAAGCTCTGACCAACTTGCTGCTGCTGCTGCTAAGTCGCTTCAGTCATGTCCGACTCTGTGCGACCCCACAGACGGCAGCCCACCAGGCTCCCCCATCCCTGGGATTCTCCAGGCAAGAACACTGGAGTGGGCTGCCATTTCCTTCTCCAATGCATGAAAGTGAAAAGTGAAAGTGAAGTCGCTCAGTCGTGTCCGACTCTTAGCGACCCCATGGATTGCAGCCCACCAGGCACCTCCATCCATGGAATTTTCCAGGCAAGAGTGCTGGAGTGGGGTGCCATTGCCTTCTCCCTGACCTACCTAGATAGCATATTAAAAAGCAGAGACATTACTTTGCTGACAAATCTCTATCTAGTCAAAGCTACAGTTTTTCCAGTAGTCATATATGGATGTGAGAGTTGGACTTTAAGAAGGCTGAGCGCCAAAGAATTGATGCTTTTGAACTGTGGTGTTGGAGAAGATTCTTGCAAGTCCCTTGGACTGCAAGGAGATCCAGTCAGTCAATCCTAAAGGAAATCAGTCCTGAATATTCACTGGAAGGACTGATGCTGAAGCTAAAACTCCAGTACTTGGGCCAACTGATGTAAAGAACTGACTCACTGGAAAAGACCCTGATGCTGGTAAAGATTGAAAGCAGGAGGAGAAGGGGAGGACAGAGGATGAGATGGTTGGATGGCATCACTGACTCAATGGATATGAGTTTGAGCAAGCTCTGGGAGTTGGTGATGGACAGGGAGGCCTGGTGTGCGGCAGTCCATGGGGTAGCAGAAGAGTCAGACATGACTGAGCAACTGAACTGACTGACTGACATAACACATAGAAAGTTTAATATGTGATTAGCATGTTACATTAATAAAAATAAACCAACTAGAACAAAAATTCTAAACCTAGAGCAGATTATCTTTTAGAAAATATAGCTGTGAAGAAAAAAACAGTAAAGGAAAATAAAAACTGATTTTCCTGAATATCATAAATATTACAAAGTTTATGTTAATGCAAGTCTTCTCTGACAAGCTTATTTATAGTTTAATGTAAATATTCCTGGGCTCATTTTGTTTACCAAATTTGTACTGCATAAGCACAAAGAAAATTAACTCTAACTTTGTCATAGTATTTTTGAAACAATATAGTGCCTCAAAAACTTGAGAATAATAGCATTAAGAGTAAATTTGTAACATGATCCCATCTATTCAAAAATGGTATAAATTAAAACTTACAGTTCAGGGAGATCACTAAGTCAGCTATCTAACTGGTATTATCTGCTCAGTAGACTTATGAGCATGGTCCCTAGAACCAACTGCCTTTGTTCAAATCCTGATTCTACCCCTTGCACAAATTATTATCTAATGGTGTTCTGGTAAACACACACCTCTGATCTTAGGGATCAGAGATGGCAGGCTTGATTTAGAATACTTGCCAATTTCCATAATTAAATGCCCCCTGTCATGACCAATTTCAAGCTACCAATGTAACATTACTGAATACACAAGTGGCTCGTGATAACAGATAATAAAAGTATATACCTACTAAGGTTTTGGGAGGCATTAAATGAGGTTAAATATGTGGCATATAAAGCATTCAATAAATATTAGCTATCTTCATCATCACCATCTTACTAAACTATCAAAAATAATTTTATAATTTGGTAAATCCTAGGAATGAAATGTGTTATAAGCAAATGAAGTTTTAACTCTTCTAGCATGTAATCTAAGGCACTGAATAAATCTGCCTACCGAGCAGGATTTTCCTCTTTTATCAATCTCTTATATGAAATTATATGCACCTTATATTATAATTTGCATAGTAACACTAATCTATTATACAAATATTATTTGAACTTGCAATAGAATAATACTTTAATACTTTAAAGCAATAGTTTCTAAAAAAATTTGTTCATATCAAATCGTACTAGAAAGAAATTTACATTGCCAGTATAATACTCTAAAAAATATCAATAGAAAAGTTCAGTATCTTCAAAATTTAAAGATGTAAAGTAACTAAGATTAAAAACCCAACTTCATCAAATCTCATTAAAATTACCTTTAGAAACACAGTATTAACAATAGTTCATATAAATTCAGAATCTTTGACTTAAGTCATGATTTTAAAAATAATCAACTGCAAAAGAACCCTGTCATTCCCTTTTTTGTGCTTAGAAAATTTTCAGTGTCAATTCAGTTCTATGTATTTCCACATATTCACAAGATTAAAAATGTAAATGTCAAAATATGAAATAGTATTGAAAGAATAAGATGTGAAAAGGAAAAAAATCAAATTATTTTCAGTGAAATTTCTTAGATTAAAATCAAGAAACAACAAAAAGGCAAGCCTTGGCCTTAAACTCACCTGTAAACAAAAAACAAAATATCCACTAGCGCTCTGCTCTGCAATGACATCCTCCATGGTCCTCAGGGTGGTGCCCAGGTAAGAATTCAGGAGCTGGGTAGGAAGTAGGCCAGCTGAAGACGCCACCAGATAGTTGGGTAAGGAGAGGTCAGTGACCTAGAGGAGTGTTAAACGGGATGATTCATTACCAAGTAAAACTTCAGTGTCACATGAAGCTGTGTATGCAAGTCTTGCTAGCAGTTTTCCCTTGAAGTAGAGAGAGCTGAACTACTTTTCAAAGCATTCTGATTTTTAAACATGATTATACATGGAATATATACAGAATGTAAAAGATCTACAATGAAATAAGTTTAAAGAAAAATTTTAACATCCTATTGCTCTGTCATTGAAAGTTGACATTTGCGACTTGTTTTTTTCTTACACATAAATACAAGGTGTAGACACACACACATCACTTTGTAAAAACAGTTTTTAAAGTCTTCCTCATGTCATTAAATATTCTTCAGGTTTGTTTTTGTGCTTAGTCACTCAGTCATTTCAGACTCTTTGAGACCCCATGGACTGTAGCCCGCCAGGCTCCTCTGTCCACAAGGATTTCTCCAGGCCAGAATACTGGAGTGGATTCCCATGCCCTCCTCCAGAGGATCTCCCCAACCCAGGGATTGAACCCAGGTCTCCCGCATTGCAGGCAGATTCTTTACCATCTGAGCCACTAGGGAAGCCCAAGAACACTGAAGTGGGTACCCTAACGCTTCTCCAGGGAATGTTACTGACACAGGAATCAAACCGGGGTCTCCTGCACTGCAGGCAGATTCTTTATGAGCTGAGTTACCAGGGAAGCCTCTAATTATTCTTCATAAGCATACCTAAATAGCAATGTGGTCATTGGGTTTTGAAGCCAGGTAACTCTAACTCTAAAATGACATTTAAGTACGAAGTCTTTGAATATCAGATTTTTCATCTGTAAAATGAGGATAATAACCACTACCTTACATGAAATATTTTACAGAGATATGTGTAAATATCTTAACAAATGCCTAACACATGATCAGCACTCAAAAGGTACAAATTATTATTATACATTTATACTACATAGCACAATTTAACCATTCTTTTGCTGTGGAACATTAAAACTGCTTCCTTAATTGTTTCTTTGTGTACATGTGACTATGTATTTTTTGGCTATTACGAACTTTTTAAAACCTGTATGAAAACCTTTGTGTATAACCTACATGGGAGTCAGTAAACTATTTCCAGTAAATCTATCTCATGGTATTCATGCCCTTGCGTGATCCTTTCCCACAGAGTGTGGGTTGGAGCTAGCACTTTCTTCTGGCAAATAGACTATCGCATAAGTGATGAGATGTTAGTTCCAAGATTAGGTTACAAAAATAACAAGACTTCCATCTCCCCCTCAGGAAGGTAAGTTACCATGCTGAAAGCAGCTCTACAGAGAGGTCCCTGCTATAGCGAGGAGTGGATGTCTTCAGCCAAAAGCTAGTAAATACCTAAGAGCTGCCAACGGCCACCTGAGAGTGCCTGGAAGCAGAGTCTTCCTCAGTTGTGTCATAAGGAGGCTGCAGCTCTGGTCAACTTCTTGAGTACTGTGAAACAACCTGAATTAGAGGCACCTAGCTATTCTGTGGGCTTCCCTGGTAGCAAAGAATCCACTTGCAACGCAGGAGATCCGAGTTCGATTCCTGGAGTGGGAAGATTCCCTAGACAAGGGATAGGCTACCCACTCCAGTACTCTTGGGCTTCCCTTGTGACTCAGCTGGTAGAGAATCTGACTGCAATGTGGGAGACCTGGGTTTGATCCCTGGGTTGGGAAGATCTTCTGGAGGAGGGCATGGCAACCCACTACAGTACTCTTGCTTGGACAGAGGAGCCTGGTGGGCTACAGCCCACGGGGTTGCAAAGAGCTGGACATGACTGAGCGACTAAGCACACCACAGCTATTCTGTACAGGAATTCTCGACTGACAGAAGCTGTGAGATAAAAATGTTTATTAAGCTATTCAATTTTGGAGTCATCTGTTACACAGCAAGAAATAATAGAATATGCAACTCCATATTTTAGGATAGATAACTAGGAACAGAATAACTAGATCAAACAGTAAAAACTGCTTTCCCAAAAAGTTCACAGATTTACATTCTTATCAGTGAGTAATGTATGTGTGACCATTTCATCATACTCTTGCCAATTTTAAGTTTTAAATTTCAATCCTCCTTAGTTCCATGGGGTTGCAAAGAGTCAGACATGACTGAGCATGCACACATGCATTCAGTTTGAGAGGGTAAAAATGATTTCAATTATTGTTTAATCTGGCTTTCCTTGTAGCTCAGTCGGTAAAGCATCTGCCTGCAGTGCAGGAGACCCGGGTTTGATCCCTGGGTTGGGAAGATCCCCTGGAGAAGGAAATGGCAACCCACTCCAGTGTTCTTGCCTGGAAAATCTCATGGACAGAGCAGCCTGGTGGGCTGCAGTCCACAGGGTCACAAAATCAGGCGCGACTGAGTGATTAACACTTACTTACTTACTGTAATTTTAATTTACATTAGTTTTAAATATATACTTTTCTACTTACATTTCTTTCATGGCTTTATTTGTTCACATTTATTCATTTTTATTGAAATGTTAAAGTGTTTTCTTATTTATTCATGACATTTATTCTTTGTATAGTAAGGGCAACCTCTGTCCATGCTGTGTGCTGTCGCTTCTGTCGTGTTAAACTCTTTGCAACCCTATGGACCACAACCTGCCAGGCCCCCTGTCCACAGGATTCTGCAGGTAAGAACACTGGAGTGGGCTGCCATTTTTTTCTCCAGGGGATCTCCTTGACCCACAGATCAAACCCGCATCTCTTATGTCTCCTGCATGGGCAGGCAGGTTCTTCACCACTATTGTCACCAACTTTTGTCCATAATAATGTGGCAGATATTTCCCTCTGAACTCCTATTTTTTGTTTAGACATACAAATGTTTCTAAATTTATATATAAATATTGTTTCCTCTGATCTTCCATTGCTTTTAGCTTCAGAAAGTCTTTTCAGATCCCATTATTAAATTTCTCCCTATATTTCTTTTCTTAATATATTTTCCTTTTTAATATTTACAATCAATTCCTTCTGCATTTATTAGAATTAAAGGTTGACGATATATCCTTACTCTTTCAATTCCCCAGTAGCCAATTTTCCTACTATCATTTACTGAATAATCAGTAACTTCTTTAGCAACTTGTGATGTTTATTATAAATGAAGTTACTATATATAAAGGAGTGTATTTGGGGTTCTAATACTGTCCACTGATAATATTTTATATATATGTTTTTTAAAATTAGAGGATAATTACACTATTGTGATGGTTCTGCCATACATCAACATGTCTACTGGTATCTTAAATCTTGTGTTGAAACCAAATTATTGTAGACTATCAGTTTAATATCTCACAAGGAATTTCTAACCTTCAAATTCCTTTTCTTACTCGTCTTTTAAAACTTCCATAACCATTCTTACCTATTCATTTTTGTGAATACTTTTTAGGATCACTCTGTCATTCAAAAGACTAGTAAAGATTATACTAGGATTAAGATAAATTTATAAATTAATCTGGATAGAGATGCAACCTCCAGAATCTTCAGTATTTTTATCAAGAAATGTTTTTATAATTACTTTAAATCTTCCATATTACTAAAATTTGGTTGTTTTATTTATATAATCAAGCATTTCTTATTAGTTTACTTCTAAACATTTTATGTTACAGGTATTATGTGTGTATACAGTCACTTCAGTCACATCTGACTCTTTGTGACCCTATGGACTGCAGCCCGCCAGGCTCCTCTAAGCATGGGATTCTCCAGGCAAGAAAGAACATTGGAGTGGGTTGCCATGCCCTCCTCCAGGGGATCTTCCTGACCCAGGGATCGAACCCGCATGTCTTATGCCTCCTCCACTGGCAGGTGGGTTCTTTACCATTAAAAGATGCTTACTCCTTGGAAGAAAAGTTATGACCAACCTAGATAGTATATTCAAAAGCAGAGACATTACTTTGCCAACTAAAGTCCGTCAGGTCAAGGCTATGGTTTTTCCTGTGGTCATGTATGGATGTGAGAGTTGGACTGTGAAGAAGGCTGAGCACTGAAGAATTGATGCTTTTGAACTGTGGTGTTGGAGAAGACTCTTGAGTCCCTTGGACTGTAAGGAGATCCAACCAGTCCATTCTGAAGGAAATTAGCCCTGGGATTTCTTTGGAAGGAATGATGCTAAAGCTGAAACTCCAGTACTCATGAGAAGAGTTGACTCATTGGAAAAGACTCTAATGCTGGGAGGGATTGAGGGCAGGAGGAGAAGGGGGACGACTGAGGATGAGATGGCTGGATGGCATCAAGGACTCAATGGACTTGAGTCTGGGTGAACTCTGGGAGATGGTGATAAGCAGGGAGGCACGGCGTGCTGCGATTCATGGGGTTGCAAAGAGTCGGACATGACTGAATGACTGAACTGAACTGAGCACCAACTGAGAAGCCCATAGTTGTTACTACAGCCATTAATTTTGAGAATAACTTCCATATCCTTATCTGGGTATTGCTGTTATGTAAGAAAGCTAGTGGTTACTTTATTAAATTTTATTTTTATTAGTATTAAAATGTGGTGTTTTAATGAGCTATAGGTTATTAGAAAGAATACTGCAATGTGACTGGCTGTTAAGATTCTACTGAACGATACTGACTCAGTGACTGCAAGATGGCCTGGAAGGTATCTGCCAGAGATAAGACATAATGACACAACTTTTACCTTGAAGAATTCACACACTGACAAGTACACACAGACAGACGGGGAGCCTTGAGAAGAACTGCATGGAAAGTATCAAAGAGTACTACGCATAGAAGTTAAATAAGCAGGGTGACAATATACAGCCTTGACCTTCTCCTTTTCCTATCTGGAACCAGTCTGTTGTTCCATGTCTAGTTCTAATTGTTGCTTCCTGACCTGCATACAGATTTCTCAAGAGGCAGGTCAGGTGGTCTGGTATTCCCATCTCTTTCAGAATTTTCCACAGTTTATTTTGATCCACACAGTCAAAGGCTTTGGCATAGTCAATAAAGCAGAAATAGATGTTTTTCTGGAACTCTCTTGCTTTTTCCATGATCCTGCGGATGTTGGCAATTTGATCTCTGGTTCCTCTGCCTTTTTAAAAACCAGCTTGAATGTCTGGAAGTTCACGGTTCATGTATTGCTGAAGCCTGGCTTGGAGACTTTTGAGCATTACTTTACTAGCATGTGCTGCTGCTGCTAAGTCGCTTCAGTCGTGTCCGACTCTGTGTGACCCCATAGACGGCAGCCCACCAGGCTCCCCCGTCCCTGGGATTCTCCAGGCAAGAACATTGGAGTGGGTTGCCATTTCCTTCTCCAATGCAGGAAAATGAAAAGTGAAAGTGAAGTCGCTCAGTTGTGTCCGACTCTTAGCGACCCCATGGACTGCAGACCACCAGGCTCCTCTGTCGAGATGAGTGCAATTGTGCAGTAGTTTGAGCATTCTTTGGCATTGCCTTTCTTTGGGATTGGAATGAAAACTGACCTTTTCCAGTCCTGTGGCCACTGCTGAGTTTTCCAAATTTGCTGGCATATTGAGTGCAGCACTTCCACAGCATCATCTTTCAGGATTTGAAACAGCTCAACTGGAATTCCATCTCCTCCACTAGCTTTGTTCGTAGTGATGCTTTCTAAGGCCCACTTGACTTCACATTCCAAGATGTCTGGCTCTAGATTAGTGAACACATCATCATGATTATCTGGGTTGTGAAGATCTTTTTTGTACAGTTCTTCCATGTATTCTTGCCATCTCTTCTTAGTATCTTCTGCTTCTGTTAGGTCCAGACCATTTCTGTCCTTTATTGAGCCCATCTTTGCATGAAATGTTCCCTTGATATCTCTAATTTTCTTGAAGAGATTTCTGGTCTTTCCCATTCTGCTGTTTTCCTCTATTTCTTTGCATTAAAGAGTAAACAGGGACTAAAATCTCTGTAGGAGTGGGGGCCAAAGGGCAACACTGTGGGATAAGAGGAATTTGAAATGAACTCCAAAAAGCTGAACATGGGCTTCACAGGGAAAGACGGTGGGAGGGAGAAAGGAAGGGGTTCCAGGAAGGGAATGAATGGGGTCTGCGTGGCACACAGGGCAAGGGCAATGAAGGGTTATCAGTAAAGTCAGCAGTGCAGCCTGGAGTGTTTAAAGTGCAAGGCACTCCGGCAGAACAAAGACAGGGCAAGTGTTTGAGAGGACACTTGTGAGGGGTCTGGGTGAAAGGGGAATGGTTTGTACTCAGCAGAAAAGCTCTGAGGAACCTAATCCAAGAATGACATGAACGGGGCTAAGTTTTAGGAAGGTTCCTCAACCAGCTTGGGGCACTTAACAGTAATGGAAAAACTTTCTTTAGAATTAAACATGTCAAATGTATAAAGTAAATGTGACAAAAATGAATGTTATAAAATTATACTACAGTTATAGTAATATTATGTGTTATGCAAGTTATTTTCTAAGTATTTAAAATGTCAGAATGCAAAGCTTCAGTTCATAATCTTTAAATGTAATTAAAGTTTCCCTAAAGAGAATATATATTTGACATTTATGGATGACAGCAATAATATCTAAATGGCTATTTTAAGAACAGATATCATAAATCTGAAACAACTCTGCCACTTAACTCTTTTAACAAGATCTTTGTCCAAAGCATACATGAAAGTTTACCAAACCTTTCATTACCAAATCTCTCCCTACAGAAAAATGAACTGTTACGATTTACGTATAGTTCTCTTTTGAAAAGCTCTGTAGCTAAATAAAGGAAAGAAACTAATTTCAGCTAGTCACAGTAAAACTGTTTTGCTAGCATGTCAAATAATTTAGTCAATATATCAAAATAATAATGTACACAGGCACACACAGTTTTTCAACTAAATGTATTAAAGATAAACAGACTCTAAGTTATCCTAATATGGCATTTCCTATAGGCCAAGATCCTACTCAGAATCTGCATCCAGTCTTGGACAAACATAGTTAATGTACAGCACTTGATCTCAAAGAGAGATCCATCCAACCTTCTTTCCCTAGAAAGCCTTTACCCTCGGATGTTCTATAAGGTCATTTATTTGCTGTCTTTCATTGGCACTGGATCTTCACTGCCAGCACTGGCTCTCTCCAGCTGTGGTGAGTGGGGCAGTCCTTGCCGTGCGGTGGGGACGTCTTTTGTTGGGGAGCACGGGCTCTAGTGTGTGGGGGCTGAGGCAGTCACTGACCGTGGACTCTGAGCACAGGCTCAGCAGTGGTGGCACATGGGCTTAGCTCCCCACAGCACGTGGGATCTTCCAGGACCAAGGATCAAACCTGTGTGCCCTGCACTGGCAGGCAACTCTTAACCACTTGTCCAGCAGGGAAGTTCTACCCACTGACTTTAAAAAATATGTCTCCTTATCCTACTTTCCCCAAAGACATTAAATGTGAACCCAGAATAATCCTACTGGGAAGGCCTGCCTATTATACCCTGAGGACTTGACTCAGGACTGTTTTCCTACTCCAAAGACTCAGAAATCACAATCTAAGATGTCAGTGTTAACTTGCTGGTTAGCGTCTATGATCAGAAATACTTCAGTGTGGGTTTCAGGGATGGTGAATGTTACCTGACTGCCACCCTCCCATGCTTTCAGAACTCCAGAAGCACCGTGAAAGTACACACATTCTTATTCCCAGAAGTACTGTGATTTACGTGCAGATGTAATTCACTTGCCGCGGTGGGTAAGGGTTACCGTAGAATATTACCATATACCAGATAGATCTTGAAAACAAAGTGCCCATCTGAAGGGAAGAAAAAAAGGGGAAAAAACCCCTTAATCTTAAAGAGTAAGAACTGATTCTTCACTGAACACATATTTTTGAAGCTGATAATAAGAGAACTCTGTGTACAGACGGTCACTTGAATGCGCGCTGAACCTCAGACACGGTACAAAGCACAGCTCCTCTGGCAACACTGCCTACAGCTCCTCTACCTTCTCCAT
The DNA here is from genome assembly GCA_917880005.1 of Nanger dama. Taxonomy (NCBI): domain Eukaryota; kingdom Metazoa; phylum Chordata; class Mammalia; order Artiodactyla; family Bovidae; genus Nanger; species Nanger dama. Next base: position 8,974,407 of record CAKJTW010000035.1, read on the forward strand.
TTACAACTGTTTACACAATGGCTTTACAGGCCTTAACAAACTAAAAACTTTATCATTTTTACACAGAATATCTTGACACAGATCGAATGAAGAATATAAAGGTGATCTGTATATGGAAGACTTCAAATTTTATCCATAGTTTTGTGAAATGACATTAGTTTTGGCAAATCACACCTTCCTGTAGAGGTGTGTTTCCTAGTTTATGTAAAAGCAGTGCTGTTTATTGACAAAGTTATATTAGTATAAATTTCAATTAAAACACATATTTAGTAATATTATACAGAAAAAATCATGAATCCCCATAATAATTTTTAAGGAATGGTCAAAGAAGTTAAAGTGACTGCAGCTTGATCTTTTCATCTACTTATTACTGATAAATTATATTTTATAATGTATATACTCAAAATACTATCAGTAGTTCAAAAACAGAAAGGAGGGAGAAAGTGTTAACAAATGGCAACCAGTTTTCACTTCCAGAAACATGAAATTTTAAAAACTGCTTTAAGGAAAAACACTATCATTCTCTTCCCTCCTCAAAATACTTCTTTTCATGTTTCCAATCTCAGCTGCCCTAACTAGACAGACAGCACTCTTCCCTCACCGCCACAACCAATCATCTACTCTTTCTTACAGATTCTACCTTCTACGTCCGTAAGAAATCTACCCGTTACCTGTTTCTATTCCTGTTCAGTCTCCTCCTCTCTGGTCTTGATACGTTAAATCTACCCACCACTCACAACCTAAGTTAAATTTTGCAGAAATCTTTTTAAAATGGCAAATCCAACCCTGCTTAAAGTTTTTCCTACTGCCATCAGAATGAGGTTCAGATTCATCAACATGCAAAGTACAAAATGACTGTGTGGTCATGAAAGTCATTCTGTACTGTACTTAATGACCAAAATGTTCATTACATTCAGTAAAATCTCAGAAATCATTTACAACATTCATTCACAATGTTATATAAAGAAAATACATGCACTAATAAGTGAAAAGACTAGAAAAATAAACACTAAAATGCTGAATGTTTTCCTCTGTATACTTACTATACATTTCAAAGTTTTTACAATGAATACTTATTAATAGGCAGAAAAAACACTTTAAAAATAAGTTTTAATAAGACTCTCTGTCTCTAAAGACATTTTAATCTAGGAAGGGGTAATAAGACATACTCTATTTGTTAATATGATACAACAGGCTAGATAAACAGGTTTGTGAATTCTAACCCCATATATGACCATGAAAACCACAGAAGCTGGTGAGATGACTGAAGAGGCACAAAGAGAACACAGTTTTAAGGAAGTAACAGCCAGCTATTCTCCGTGGTTCTGTGAAGTCTACGGATGAGGTGGCAAGGCATTTTTCAACTTGGTCATTACATCTCAACCTTCAGACTTAATGACTCCAAGCTCCTTCAAAACAGGCTGTGTCTCTGTCATCTATTCCATATGAACTGTACCAACGGCAATGAATCAGGATACTTTAATAGTAAGAAGAATCAGTATGCTTTAATAGCAAGAAGATCTAATCATTAGTTAGCGGGAAGCTGGTATATAAATGAGTTATTTATAACACAGAATAAGAATTTAAGAAGATGAAAAAACATTTTTATAAAACATACAATCACCAAACTGTTACATACAAAGTAATGTTAAATAGTTACTCAGAACATTTGTCTTTTTAAGAGTAAACTCTGAGGCCCTGTTTAACCTTTTTTTAAATTTTATTTTTACTTTATTCTACTTTACAATTCTGTATTGGTTTTGCCATACATTGACACGAATCCGCCACAGGTGTACTCGAGCTCCCAATCCTGAAACCCCCTCCCACCTCCCACCCCATATCATCTCTCTGGATCATCCTCGTGCACCAGCCCCAATCCTGTATCCTGTATTGAACATAGACTGGCACTTCGTTTCTTACATGATAGTATACAATGCCATTCTGCCGAATCATCCCATCCTCTCCCTCTTCCTCTCCCTTAGAGGCCAAAAGTCCATTCTATACTTGTGTCTCTTTTGCTGTCTCACATACAGGGTCATCATTACTATCTTTCTAAATTCCATATATCAAAGACATACAAGCAACTTATACCGCTCAACTTCAGAAAAATGAACGAACCAATCAAAAAATGGGCCAAAGAACTAAATAGGCATTTCTCCAAAGAAGACATACGGATGACTAACAAACACATGAAAACATGCTCAACATCACTCATTATCAGAGAAATGCAAATCAAGACCACAATGAGGTACCATTTCACACCAGTCAGAATGGCTGCGATCCAAAAGTCTACAAGCAATAAATGCTGGAGAGGATGTGGAGAAAAGGGAACCCTCTTACACTGCTGGTGGGAATGCAAACTAGTACAGCCACTATGGAAAACAGTGTGGAGATTCCTTAAAAAATTGCAAATAGAACTGCCTTATGACCCAGCAATCCCACTGCTGGGCATACACACCGAGGAAACCAGAATTGAAAGAGACACATGTACCCCAATGTTCATTGCAGCACTGTTTATAATAGCCAGGACATGGAAACCACCTAGATGTCCATCAGCAGATGAATGGATAAGAAAGCTGTGGTACATATACACAATGGAGTATTACTCAGCCATTAAAAGAATAAATTTGCATCAGTTCTAATAAGATGGATGAAACTGGAGCCGATTATACAGAGTGAAGTAAGCCAGAAAGAAAAACACCAATACAGTATTCTGACACATATATGGAATTTAGAAAGATAGTAATGTTTAACCTCTTTAATTTTATAAATAATGACAACTAGAGGCCAGATCATTAAATGACTTCACCAAAGTCACACAGGAGCTGAGACAGAACTGAATGTCCCCAAACAGTCTATGAGACTAAGATTTTACCATTTTTCTGGTCTCATAGTCACTAGCCAATACAACATTTTTATTTAACTGCAGTAAATTTCAGTTCAATTGTCAACTAAATTATTAGAAGCAATTTATCTTTTTCTTGATTACTCAAGGCAAATTCTAGGAAAATACAATACAGTTTAGTTATATTTGCTTCAACTTTGTTTTTAATCTTATCTTGCCATCATTATTTTAGTCAGTACACCAGTTTAACAGCTCCCTGCCCTTTCCCCAAAACAAGCAAAACACTCTCTGTTGCTGCTTCTAACCTACTCGGGGCTAATAAAAATAGCCAAACTTACTAACAGTTTGGTAACATAAAATTCTTTAAAATGGTTCTACTGAGAAGTGAGCTAGGCTGATGGGTCAGGCCTTCCACTTTTAAATTTACTCATTCTTAATATACACACACATATATATATACACATATGTATATTCATATACACACACACACATATATATTTAAAGGCTTTTGTTAAATACAAAGGTAAAAAGATATATATGGGAGCTTATGGGCCTCTTGTTACAGTTTCAGGGGCTTGGACTTGGTGGTTATTTTACTACAGTGACTGTTACAGCTCTAATGCAAACTTCTGTAAAGTCTAAGGTAGGAAATATTTTCGGCTTTGCAGGCCATAGGGTTTTTGTCACAACTACTCAACCTTGATGTTTTAGCTTAAAAGAGCTACAAACTATACATCCACGTATAAGCATGGCTGTATTCCAATAACATTATTTACAGATGCTGAAATCTGAATTTCATGTAATTCTCACACACAAACAAAACATTATTCTTTTGATATTTTTTTCCAGTTATCTCCCTAGGATGATGCCTGATTCAACTGTGGAGAACCTGGCCCAGTGCCTGCACATGGGAGGTCCCAGGGCTAGTGCTCTGCAATAAGAGCCAGGAGATCTCTGAGAAAGCAGGAAGTTCTCTGGTGATCTCAGATCAACAATAGAGCCTCAGGTAAGTTCATGGCTCTACCATTTACCAACTGCATGTTCCTAGGCTAGTTATTCACCACTCTGCCTCAACTGCCTTAGCTTAATATGAGAATTAGGGCTCATATGAACAGTAAGTATGTGTACATGTTAGAACAACAGTGCCTGGCAACTACTAAGTACAACATAAAAAAAATGGTTAAAAAGAAAAACAAATTCTTTGAGTTTCAATGTCCTTATCTTGGAATGCAGAGGATGGAGAGAAGGAAATAGTAAATAATGAGCAAGCTATATATTTTATCACATCTATGCAGTAGGTAATGGCAAACACATTTCACAACAGAAAGCATGGCTCCGAAGAGTAGCTCAAGATGTCAGAGTAAAGGTTAGAACTAAGTCTGACCTCAAGTATGTGATCTTTTGTCCTCTATGTAACTGCCTATAAGTCACTGGTAACTCCTCAAAGGACTGTTGTGATGATTAAGGCATAGTATATATGTAAATTTTCTCTGCATACTGTAAAGTGGTATACAACATATGACCAAGAGGATCGTCCATGCTATGTTTTATGCTTTTATTTGAGGTTTCAAAGATTCAACCATGAAAACATTTCCCATGTGGAATTAAGTTTTCTATGACCAAAGTGAAAAAGAGATAATAATTGTTAGGCTCTCCTGTGGAACAACAGTAACAACATCAAACCCTTTTAGAAGTTGCAAGCACCAATATGCATATTGTTACCCACTAGAACCACTTATTATGTAATATATTTGGATTAACAAGAGCTTCCTCAAAGCTCAGACAGTGAAGAATCTGCCTGCAATACAGGAGACTCAGGTTCGATTCCTGGGTCAGGAAGATCACCTGGAGAAGGAAATGGCTACTGACTCCAGTATTCTTGCCTCAAGAATCCCAGGGACAGAGGAGCCTGGCAGGCTATAGGGGGTTGCAAAAGTCAGACACAACTTTTACTAAACTGCCATCAAACCACCATATTTGGATTAAAGTTGATATTTCACAGGTGGTAGCTTTAAACTGTTGAAGTCCAGGTATCTCCACAGGAGTATCTTACAAGAGACCTTACAATAATGCATTAATGCTTTCTAAATAGTTATTTTTATGAATGCTTACAGTTTTCAATTTTATCAACAAAAGGAAATCCTGAAGTTCTGAGGCTACAGACAAGATCTGCTATGTTTAAGTCAGAAATAATGTTTACCTCTTAGAATGGTGAGGATGAAATACATTAACATATTAAGGTGTACTTAGTAATTGTGGAATGATAAGAGAGAGGCTAGGTTGGGAAAATGTCCTGAGGGGAAAAGAAAATCCACTTGAGGGTTTCCCTACAGGGAGTACCAAGATTAGACTTGCTAGGGTAGTGGCAGTGGACTGGACTGAAGGGTCTGGGAGGCAAGATCCAGAAGTCAAGGGCCAGAGTCAAAGACTACTGCCAAACACTCAAGTTCTCACTCCTTCCCGGCGCACATATTGCCCCTGTGAAGTCAGCTGTGGCTATGTCACTTGTTCAGGCTAGTGAAGAGTGAGATTACTTCCAGGTGAAAGCAGTAAAAATCAGTACAGAATTCACTGTGTCACATAAACCAAGTGAAAGATGGTGGCTCCATCTGCCTGGATCCCAAAGTAAAAATACCATAAAGCAGAGACTCCCAACTCCTTCCCCAAACAAAGCTGAACCTGGATCTGCGCCAAGTAAGGAAACAAACCTTTGCTTTTTTTTTTTTAATACTTAAGGAACATATATTTATGAGAAATCATGAGGGAAAATATGGCATCATATGCAATATAGAGTTTACTTATTTAATTAAAACATTTTTAAGAGAATATATCATAAATGCTAGGAGCATATATTATAGTCCCCCAAAATCATAGAAGTGGAACTCAAAATATAAATTAAATTTATCTCCCTTCACTATAAATAATAATATAAGCTGCACTTTTTACAAATCTTTGCTTTTCAAACCAGTGAGGTTTGGAGGTTGTTGTTGTAGTGTTATTTAGCCTATCCTGAGTGAAGCAGTAAGAAACAGTCATTCTAGATACGTGCCCAGATAAGAACAGTACTTAGAAACACACACAGATAACACATCTAGAAATCTGCCTTAATGTACAATAACACCTACAGATGCAAGATTACATCAAAAACGGTAAGTGGGGGCCTTTATTTCCCATGGGAAAAATGAGTACATTTAAAAAGTAGAAATGATTCTACAATGTACTTCAGAAATTACATTTCTTATGATCTAAGAATTCATACTATAAAGCGTTATGTACTTAATTTCCATTTCAAAAGTGAAGTGTCAATTTGTTCATCCCTTTTTAGCACACATGGGAGAAGGAAAGAAAGTTAAGAACCGACAGCAAGCAAGGCAGAGCCTTTTTCCTTCTTCTATATATTCATCTTTTACAATCAGTTCCTGCCTCTTAAATATAAAACTACCTCCACCATAGTAATAATTGCTATTAATTTTTGAGAAATGAGTATGTGCCAGGCAAATACGCAGTGCTTTCACTGCATTAGCTTATTTGAGCCTCATAACTCAGCATAGACCGTCAAGGACTGTCTATTTCCAAACCCTGTGCCTCTCATGACCACTATCTTTCCTTATGAGCATTGATTAAAGGCCAATTGTGGACACTGAAGATGAGTTTTAACTGGAATGGAGAGGAGGAAGGATAATTTTAAAAGATAGGTAGGGAAGAAGAAAAAGAAATATGCCTGGAAAGGTAGCAGCTTTGGGTAGCCAAACGGGTATGAGGACAGAAAGGATAGAATCAGAAAGAGGTTCTAGAAGGCAGAAGCGAAAGCCAAGCTAAAACAAAAATCAGCATTAACTAAGTTTTCTTTTCACTCACATACCCTGGGTGAATTCAGTAAACAGTTTCAGTTGCAGGAGCTATTTATTATGTAGACAGTTAAAAAGAGAAATGAATAAGATGTTATAGACTATATCCAATGGGTCCACAAGCCACCTTGCTTAAGGCCAAGAGTGAGAGTTTGACACAGTACCATGAACTTTTTCAGATAATCTGGGGTTTATAACTCAGCTCCACCACTTGGTCCTTCGACACCCTTCATGGATCACACTCTTGTCAAGGCAAAGGGCCTATATAACTCAGTGAAGCTGTGAGCCTGCTGTGCAGGGCCACCCAAGATGGACGGGTCACAGTGAAGACTTCTGACAAAACGTGGCTCACTGAAGGAGGAAACAGCAAACCACTCCCATATTTTTACCGTGAGAACCCCATAAACACTATGAAAAGGCAGAAAGACAGGATAATGGAAGATGAGCGCCCCAGGTCAGAAAGAGAAGAAAGAAAGTGAAGTTGCTCAGTTGTATCCAACTTTTGCGACCCCACCGACTGTAGCCTACCAGCCCTCTCTGTCCATGGGATTTTCCAGGCAAGAGTACTGGAGTGGGTTGCCATTTAAGGAGTCAGTAAGCTACTGGGAAGAGAGGAGGGCAATAACTCATAATTCCAGAAAGAATAAGGTGTTGAAGTGGAAACGACACTCAGTTGTGGATATGTCTGGTGGTAAAAGTAAAGTCAATGCTGTAAAGAACAGCATTACATAGGAACCTGGATTGTGGTGCTGGAGAAGACTCTTGAGAGTCCTCTGGACTGCAAGGAGATCAAACCAGTCAGTCCTAAAGGAAATCAATCTTGAACATCCATTGGAAGGACTGATGCTGAAGATGAAACTTCCATACTTTGGCCACCTGATATGAAAAGCCAACATTGGAAAAGACCTTGATGCTGGGAAAGATCAAAGGCAAAAGGAGAAGGGGATGGGAGAAGATGATATGGTTAGACAGCATCACTGACTCAATGGACAGGAATCTGAGCAAACTCCGGGAGACAGTGAAGGACAGAGGAGCCTGGCATGCTGCAGTACGTGGGGTCACAAAGAGTCGGATATGACTTAGCTACTGAACCACCACCACTTGGTAGCTGGGTGATCCTGAAAAAGCTCCTGGATGCCTCCATGTCTTCCTCAGTTAAACTATGCCAATAATACCTATTTCAAGAGGCTAGTTTTCTTTTTTTCCTTCTTTTCTCTTGACCCCACAAGGCCAAACTGAGAACTGCCTCTTGTCAAGTTCGTTTTCAATTAATTACCTTATTTCCAAGTACAAAGTATAAATTACATGTTTAATATATTTGATTATTTTTAAAAACTTATTTAATTTTAATTAAAAAATTATAATAAGCCCACATTATATATCCAGGACAAAATATAAAATGAAGAAATGGAGTCATGGGTTAAAGACTCTATCTGCAAACCATTAGTACCTAGGTGATCCTGGATAATAACAACAGTAGTGACGCCATGAAATTAAAAGACACTTACTCCTTGGAAAGAAAGTTATGACCAACCTAGATAGCATATTAAAAAGCAGAGACATTACTTTGTCAACAAAGGTCCATCTAGTCAAGGCTATGGTTTTTCTAGTAGTCATGTATGGATGTGAGAGTTGGACTGTGAAGAAGGTTGAGCGCCGAAGAATTGATGCTTTGAACTATGGTGTTGGAGAAGACTCTTGAGAGTCTTCTCAAGAGTCCACTGGACTGCAAGGAGATCCAACCAGTCTATCTAAAGGAGATCAGTCCTGGGTGTTCACTGGAAGGACTGATGTTGAAGCTGAAACTCCAATCCTTTGGCCACCTGATGCAAAGAGCTGATTCATTTGAAAAGACCTTGATACTGGAAAAGATTGAAGGCAGGAGGGAGAAGGGGATGACAGAGGATGAGATGGTTAGATGGTATCACTGACTCAATGGACATGAGTCTGGGTAAACTCTGGGAGTTGGTGACGGACAGGAAGGCCTGGCATGCTGTGGTTCATGGGGTTACAAAGAGTTGGACGCGACTGAACTGAACTGAATGATGACAAAAGCCAGACTGTTTGTTATTCCAGGCTTAGTAGCACTTATTTATGCAATCGTCTCAATAATCCTATGAAGTAGGTAACACTACTTTCCCATTTTACATATAAGACAGTGAACCATAAAGAGAATAAGCAACTTGACCGGGAGTCAACAGATTCAGATTCTATGGCGAATTCTATGGGGACAGCAGAATTTCAGATCATCAGCCCTGTGTTCTGGACTATTAGATAATAATCTATAATATACATATAATCATTATCTGTAGAGCTAGTTTAAAGATTAGAAATAATATGTGGAAGCAGTCCAGGACAGTAGGCACATAGTTGGTAGAAAAAAAAAATGCACAAGGAAATGAGCTATACTGGAAAGGATGCAAACTAACAGAATGAAATTATTAACATTCCTTAGTTCCAATTCTCTTTCAAAGTTTAAGGATACTTGATCAATTATTAGCCAAGGCTGGGTCAAAATTCAGGCTTATAGTAAGCTGTGAAAAAGGTAAAAATTTAAAGACGAGAACATACTAAACCACCTGTAAACATCAAACTTTCCATGTACAGAAAACATCTATTTCCATGTGGCCACAAGCCTCATTCTAGTCATTGCTGCAGTTGGCTAGAATCAAAATGAGATTTGCAAAAGGCATTTAAAAAGAAAAGGGTAGGTTGGTTAGAAATATTCTTAACATAAAATGAGAAGGTTTCTAGAATAACAATTTATATTTGAAACAAATTTGTCAGGTTCACTAATATATATTGATTCCTGTGGATTTGAATGCTAAAACTCTTCACACAGTTTTTTAAGGTCTAGTTGAAGGGTTGAGTTTCTGGGCATCTATATGAAAATTCTTTGAACTTCAGAATCACTGAATTTGAAGAACACAGTAACTAGTTTAAACCCTTCACCTTAAAAAGAAGAAAGCAAGGGCACATAGCCAGTGGTAAAGAACCTGCCTGCCAATGCAGGAGACATGACACACAGGTTTAATCCCTGGGTCAGGAAGATACTCTCGAGAGAAGGGAATGGCAACCCACTCTAGCATTTTTGCCTGGATAATCCCATGGACAGAGGAACCTGGTAGGCTACAGTCCATGGACACGACTGAAGTGACTTAGCATACGGCATGCGCTGAAGACACTAAGTTTGTAAATACTGGATCCTTTTTTTCCCCATGGGATGGTCCTCAGTAGCAGAGTTCCATTCTTCAATCATTTACTAGCAGTGTTTCCATTACTCAATCATTTACAATGCGATGTACATTAGTTAGAAATACCTTAACTGAATAAGCAAAGGATATGAATACAAGACAAAAGAAAAGTGTACAAGGTGTATAAAAAGACAAATATATTCACAATTGGGAAAAAGGTTATCTGTCCAATTTTGTTTTATCCACTACCAAGTGATTTTAAAATGAAGTTACTCCAAAGAAAGGTAAAAAGGAGGCTTCCTCCTTATTACACTGTATTAAAAAAAAGCAAATTACTTGATGAAAAAAATCGTATTAAAAGTTTTAGGAAACTCCAAAATAGAGTCTACTTTCTCCTCTATTTACCCAAATTCTTCCTTTAGTCACACATTGTTAAAAACTTGAGCTAAAATACTGGATGCATTTTGGTAAGTTAGAGGGAAAGCCAGCCTTTATTTATTCCCTGACGGGTGCGACAGCTGCTACAGAATAAGATGACAAATGTTGAAAATAGATATTTCTACTCCTCTCCTCTCATAGTTAAGAGGGGTCATTTTTAACCAAACTCATATGTCAAAAAGGAGTTCTTTCTCTACCAAATCTCCTACTGAGGGAGCCCGACACAGATTGGCTTTATCTGATTGAAATTTCTCAGGGTACGTCTAATTTCCACTTCTGTTAACCTCACTCCTCTGCCGGCGTTCCACAGGACGGAGCGCCCTCCCAGGGCCGCCCCCAAGATTGCTCAAAACAAACAAACAAAAAGACTTGGGAGAACAGCCCAGCGGCATGCCACTTACCGAGAACACTGCGTTCTGCAGCCCGAAAGGTATGGGGGTGAGCCTGGCCAGCGCCACCACTTTGAGGCCGCTGCCCCCCTCCACGACGCGGATGACGGCGCTGAGCTTCTCGCTGCTCTGGATCCTGGCGGCTACCCAGGCGGTGAGCAGCCGTTTGCAGACCACGTGGGCGATGAAGGTGCCAATGAGGACGCCCACCACCATCAACCCCATGCCCAACACGAAGCCGTACAGGTAGCCGGCCGCCACGTTGAGCACGATGTAGCCCCAGCCGCAAGGGAAAGAGACCACGATGAAGCCCACGACGAAGAGCAAGACCCCCAGCAGCGAGTCGGGGCTCTCGGCCCAGAGCAGGAGGTGCTGCAGGTAGCGGCGGACCAGGGCCAGGGAAGCGAAGCACACGGCGGCCAGCACGCAGACCAGCACCAGGCTCCGGCACCAACAGGTGCTGCCGAGGCAGCAGCAGCGCCAGCTTCTCACCTCGGCCACGTCGACCACCACGCCGCCGCCCCCGGGCCGCCCGCTAACGCCCCGCCCGGCCCCGGCAGCTCTGAGGCGTCGGGCGGAGCGTGGCGCTCCAGACAGGCGCCGAGCAGCGTCCCCGGGGCGGCCGCCGCCGCCGCCGCCGCGCCCGCCCCGCCCCCGCGCGGGGCAGGCGCTCCGCCGGCCGTCCCCGCCGGCCGCCCGCGGCAGAGCCCAGCCGGCCGGCGGTGGCGGCTCGGCGTGGCCCGGGAGGGCGGCGGCGTACTGCAGAAGCCGGGGGCAGCGACTGGAGCAGGCTGCCGCCGGCGCTCCACATGCCTCGGCCCAGCGCCGGGCCCTCCTCAACCGGCTTGTGCCTCCGCCGCCGCGGCGGCCGCGCTCGTCAGGCGGCCGGCCTTCATGGCGCCCCGCGCGCGTGGCCTGACTCGCCGCGTTCTCTCGAGGGGTGGAGGAGGGCCTCAGAGAGAAAAGGCTGAGGGCCCCGCTGACGGAAGGCTGACGCCGTGAAGAGGGGAGAAACTCCCGACGCCACACAAGCGGAGGCCGCCTCTCCGGGGGCCGAGGGGGCGGGGCGTCGGGAGCGCGGGGCGGGCGTCAGCGCGCCGGGGCGGGGGCCTGGCGCGAGCTATATTTGGCCCCGCCCCCGCCAGGGTAACTGAGGAGCTGGGTAGCGGCGGCGTCTGGACGGCTGAGTCGCTGAGGGAGCCGCTGGGAGGAGAAACAGCAGAGACTATGGGGGCGCCAGAGAAGGAGAGGGGGTGCAGTGAGGTGGAGAGTTGGGTGACGCGCGAGGAACCCTGCAGGGGCCTTCCCGGCCTTCCTAGGAGGCGCATGCGTGCCTGCTTGTCAGGGCAGTGACAGGCCCGGTCCCCGTCAGCCAGCCGCTTGGATTCTCGCCCAATACCTGTTGGCTGTTTCTGCAGTAACCTCTGATCGTTTATATCCACAGCTACTGTGGTGATATTAAAGGAAAAGGAGTTCTTCATCTGCTTTAAGGAGGATTTGCTCATTTTTACCTCCCCAGGTAGTGAAATCTCCGTGCAAGTTTCAGGTCATCGTTTGGTACTTAAGGAACTTAAGGAATTAGGTATTAAAACCCAACCTCGACAGAATGCCACTTCTGACCCCACAAGTCTTTAACTGAGCGCCAGACACCTGGGCTAGAGACGTCTCAAAAGATACACCGAAGAACATTCTTAAGGATTTGCCGTCCCAGATGACTCCTCATGCTGCGTTCCTTTATCCTTTTGCCTAGACTCTAAGGTTAGTGTTCCTCGGGCGCTCTTTCCTTCTTCTGTTTAGAGCTCGCTGAGCCCTCTCATCTGAGCTCATAGACTTGATCCCACTTGGTGTAACCCCCAAGACTATCTCTTCTTGTCCCTCCCTTGCACTCCAGCCTGTGGACACACTCAGATGGAATTTCTGTAGGTACCTCAATCTCAGCATACCTCTGGTGCAAAAAGGACTTAGTCATTAACCCCTGAATCTCAATATTTGTTTTTAAACTGCAAAATGAAGATGATAGTACAATTTTACCTCATAAAACTGTTATGAGGATTAAATAAAATAATAAAGATACTTGGCACTATGCCTGGATTCAGTATTCAGCCATGAGAAGGTATCTCATAAAGTGTTGTTCCCCATAGATTTGCTCTTTCTTTTGAGTTTCTTGTCTCAGTTGATGATCTTCCACCCCATTACCTGCCAAATAGCCACCAGGGCACTTTGAGACCTACTGATTAGGTACCCGCTTTCTCTTTTATGTTATTCCTCTCAAGCCGTTGGGTTTGGCCAGAGTCAGTTAAAGTTTTTCAAAGGTATCAGGCACAAGCTGCCTCACCTTTTAAATTCCTGTAATTCACGTGGAGGAGCAGCTCCCTTGTTTAGCTAAAGTTTTACTTCCTCTCTAGAAACTTCCAACACTACCTTTCCATCACCCAGTCACACCCAGTTTGTTGTTTTCGTTCCCATTCACTCTTCTTTCTACTTAGTTATTATATTTGTCCATTATGTTGAGATTTTTGTTTGCATCACTGTTTCCCTCTTTAGACTGAATTTCTTTAATGTGGGCCCATTAAGCATCTGCCCTCAATGGGGGGACCTGGATTCTGTCTCTGGGTCAGGAAGATCCCCTGGAGAAGGAAATGGCAATCCACTCCAGTATTCTTGCCTGGAGAATCCCATGGTAGGCTGCAGTCCATGGGATCGCGAAGAGTCAGACATGACTGAGCGACTTCACTTTCACTTTCTTTCACTTTCATTACTTATTTAATCTTAATAAGTAAAGAAACAGCACTCTATATGTTCTTCTGAATGAATAAGTTACAGTTTACAGGGGAGGATAAGAAAGCCAGACAGGAGGCTAACAATTGTTTGGGCAAGAATCCATGAGGGACTAAAGTAAGGTAATGGTTATGGAGTTAGTAGGATGGGGATAAATTAGAAGCTATAGGCTTGGCCACCGATTGGGTGTTAGGAGAGAGTCAAAGCTAATACCTGGGCTTTCTATTTGAGGTAGTGGATAGATAATGGAGCCAAAGACCAAGAGAAAAAGTACAGAAAGTTTCTGAGAAAGGTGAAAGTACAGAACGTTGTGAGAAAGGTGAAACTGGAAATGTCTATGATATCATCCAGCTGTGGCATGGTAGATGGTTGACAATGTGGATAAAGAGAGAGAAAATGGGGCACCTCTCCTAGAAATTTTGACATTGGTAAATAAAAAGCAGTTAAGCCATGGTTTGGATGAGTGAATGGTGGTGGATGCGCCAAATATCTTCTGTTGTCTTTCAGGTTGATGGTAAAATTGCATTTCCCAGCCTCCGTGTGGTTGGGATGAGATACATGTCTCATTCTGCCCTTGAATTATGAACACAGCATTTAATTGTTGATGCAAGACCTTCCAGAACTCTTTTTTCTTTGCCATGGCAATCAACAATGTTCCAGAGTATTTGCTGTATTAATCTTGGTCTTGGAAGGAGAATGCAGAATAGTGTTGCATCCACCTTGTGATGGGCTATTTAGAGTGAGTGAGAAGGCAACTTTGGTTGTTTTAAGTAACTGAGATTTGGGGGTTTTGTTGTTTGTCTCAGAGTAAATCTTTGTCTCTTCTTAGTGAATGAGAACAGTGAAACCTTGGGGACTCTACTTTACTCATTAAATTATTTTGCATGCAAGAGAGAGACCAAAAAGCCACTTTAATTAAAAGGGCTGGAAGCAGGAGTATATATATACATATATGAGCAGCTATTAGGAACTGAGGCACCTCTAAAGAAAAGCTGTTTTTTTCTTCCCATTGTATCTCTGTTTTTCTCTGCCTCTTTGATCAGTTCTCACACTACTGAGTGCTAGTTAACCCTTTTCTTATCCTATAATCTGCATTTCAGAGGAGCACAATTCAGTTGCAAGAGCTCATAGCTCTAAGCCATGTCATGGGCTGCCAACAAGCCTGTGGTTGAGCCACTCTTGTATCAGGTGCCCATCGTGATCCAGACAGAGCCACCACTTTGGAAATACCACTTCTGAAGATGGGAACTCTGTTCAGGGCAGTGTAAACTATAAAAATAGGACATTTCCATTCTTGTCTCACTACAATTTACTTTTCAATAAATTGTGAAATTATGAAGGTTATATTTTACAAGTAGAAACTAGATATGTCTTAACCTGCAAACACCCTAACTTCCCACCCTCTGCCTAAAACTTCTGCTGCTTTAGCAAAAACACCCAACTCCTTGCCTGGCCTACAAAGACCATTATGATCTAGCCTTTGCCTACATTCCTACTTACTCTCCTACTACCCTTCCTTCAGTCACAATGGCCTCCTATTTCTCTCCTGAATAAAACAAACTGGTTTCAACCTCAGAAGCTTACAGTCTTTCTTGGCTGATCTCTCTTGTTTCAGTATTCTTCCCCTTCCTCTTAAAAAGCTTTCTTGTTATTCCTTTCTTCTTATTATTCACTTTAAGTTCTTCTGCCATCGCCTCGTATATGTTAGTCATAATACTCCTTTCCTTCATTGCATCTACCATTTGAAATAGTCTTGTGTGGATATTGTGTTACCATCTATCTTGCCAAGGAGAATGAAAACACCATGAAAATGAGCATCTTTTCCTGCCTTATGATCCCCTATATCCTGAGAATAGTCCCTGGCATGCAAAATACTGTTCAAGTGAGTGAAGGAAATGGTAGGCGCTGTGCTTGTCTGCTGGTTATTTGTCTCTGGTCCTCCATCTGGATTCATTCTCTACTCTTTCCTGCCTTGATGTGCATCTTTGGGGTTGACTTTTGGAGTTTTCCATCACTCAGTCTTCACTGTGCTCTGGGTTTCCAGTTAGGTTTGACCAATGAGAGGCACCAGAAGACTGGAAGTAGAGTGACAGGTGGTCAAGGTATTTATCTCTGCCCAACCCAGCTTCACTGTGTTTTCTTAGTAACTGAATTCTCCCATGTCCAAAGGTCTTGTTGAGTGGCCTTTAAGATTCTAGCTCTTTCCCAACTCTGGTAATGGTTTCCTGATGCTTCATCATCCCTTGTAATACTCCTTTGATTAGACACTTCATTATGGCTGCTAGATCAGTGGAAAACTAACTCCAGAAAGAATGAAGAGACAGAGCCAAAGCAAAAACAACACCTAGCTGTGGATGTGACTGATGATGGAAGTAATGTCCAATGCTGTAAAGAGCAATATTGCATAGGAACTTGCAATATTGATTCATAGGTCCATGAATGAAAGCAAATTGCAAGTGGTCAAATGAGACAGCAAAGTGAACATTGACATTTTAGGAATCAGTGAACTAAAATGGATTGAAATTGGTGAATTTAACTCAGGTGAACATTACATCTACTACTGCAGGCAGTAATTCCTTAGAAGAAATGGAGTAGCGATCATAGTCAACAAAAGAATCTGAAATGCAGTATGTGGATACAATCTCAAAAGCGACAGAATGATCTCGTTTGTTTCCAAGGCAAACCATTTAATATAACAGTAATTCAAGTCTATGCCCTGACCAGTAATTCTGAAGAAGCTGAAGATGAATGATTCTATGAAGACTTACAAGACGTTCTAGAACTAACACCCCAAAAGATGTCCTTTTCATTATAGAGGACTGGAATGCAAAAGTAGGAAGTCAAGAAACATCTGGAGTAACAACAAATTTGCCCTTGGAGGACAGAATGAAACAGGGAAAAGGCTAATAGAGTTCTGCCAAGAGAACACACTGGTCATAGCAAACACCCTCTTCCAACAACACAAGAGAAGACTGCACACACAGACAACACCAGATGGTCAACACCAAAATCAGGTTAATTATATTCTTTGCAGCCAAAGATGGAGAAGCTCTATACAGTCAGAAAAAAAACAAGACTAGGAGCTGACTGTGGCTCAGATCATGAACTCCTTATTGCCAAATTCAGACTTAAATTGAAGAAAGTGGGGAAAACCACTAGACCATTCAGGTATTACAATTATACAGTGGAAGTAAGGAATAGATTTAAGGGACTAGATCTGATAGAGTGCCTGATGAACTATGGACAGAGGTTTGTGACATTGTACAGGAGACAAGAATCAAGATCATCCTCCAAAAAAAGAAATGCAAAAAAGCAAAATGGCTATCTGAGGAGGACTTACAAATAGCTGTGAAAAGAAGTGAAAAGCAAAGGAGAAAAGGAAAGATACACTCATTTGAATGCAGAGTTCCAAAAAATATCAAGGAGAGATAATAAAGCCTTCCTCAGCGATCAATGCAAAGAAATAGAGGAAAACAGTAGAATGGGAAAGACTAGAGATCTCTTCAGGAAAACTAGAGATACCAAAGGAACATTTAATGCAAAGATGGGCTCAATAAAGAACAGAAATTGTATGGACCTAACAGAAGCAGAAGATATTAAGAAGAGGTGGCAAGAATACACAGAAGAACTGTACAAAAAGATCTTCATGACCCAATCATCAGATGGTGTGATCACTCACACTCACCTAGGGCCAGACATCCTAGAATGTGAAGTCAAGTGGGCCTTAGGAATCATCACAACTAACAAAGCTGGTAGAGGTGATGGAATTCCAGTTGAGTTATTTCAAATCCTAAAAGATAATGCTGTGAACGTGCTTTACTATGTCAGCAAATTTAGAAAACTCAGCAGTGGCCACAGGACTGGAAAAGGTCATTTTTCATTTCAATCCAAAAAGGGCAGTGTTGAAGAATATTCAAACTCCCCTACAGTTGTACTCATCTCACACACTAGTAAAGTAATGCTCAAAATTCTCCAAGCCAGGCTTCAGCAATATGTGAACTGTGAACTTCCTGATGTTCAAGCTGGCTTTAGAAAAGCAGAGGAACCAGAGATCAAATTGCCAACATCCGCTGGATCATTGAAAAAGCAAGAGAGTTCCAGAAAACATCTATTTCTGCTTTATTGACTATGCCAACGCCTTTGACTGTGTGGATCACAATAAGCTGGAAAATTCTGGAAAGAGACGGGAATGTCAGACAACCAGACCTGCCTCTTGAGAAACCTATCTGCAGATCAGGAAGCAACAGTTAGAACTGGACATGGAAAAACGGACTGGTTCCAAATAGGAAAAGGAGAATCGATGGTTTTGAACTGTGGTGTTGGAGAAGACTCTTGAGAGTTCCTTGGACTGCAAGGAGATCAAACCAGTCAATCCTAAAGGAGATCAGTCCTGAGCATTCATTGGAAGGATTGATGCTGAAGCTGAAAGTCCAATACTTTGGCCACCAGATGGGAAGAACTAACTCACTGGAAATGACCCTGATGCTGGGAAAGATTGAAGGCAGGAGGAGAAGGGGCCAACACAGGATGAGATGGTTGGATGGCATCACCGACTGGATGGACATGAGTATGAGTAAACTCCAAGAGTTGGTGATGGACAGGCAAGCCTGGCATGCTGCAGTCCATGGGATCGCAAAGAATCAGACACAACTGAGTGACTGAACTGAGTTCTTTATTTAAGACACACGAATATAGAGGCCATATCTATACCAGTCTCTTTTTGAGGTCCTATATAATTATTTTCTGCCTTTGATTCAGATGAACAAACTATTTACCTAAGTCTCCTGTCATGAGCATAGGCTATATTCTAATGTTTCAGGTAGTTTTGCTGATAGCTAATATTTAAGTGAGCCTTGTATAAAGAGTCATTTTATCTAAACTTTTAATCTCTGTGCTGAAATGAACATCCATCTAATTCATCCCTGTATTAGCTTACTCCTGGGTAAATATTCAGCTTAAATGTAAAACAGTTCTATTGAAACTTTTACTTGTAGTTGACCGTATATCTCTGAATGTCTTCTTCGCATTGCCCTGTCCTACGTGGAACTGTTTCCTGTCTTCTGTTTGGTTCCCAGAAAAGTCTCCTACAGCAATGGTTCTCAACTGGGGATAACTGTTGCCCTCCCTGACCCTGGTGATGTTTGGCAATAGCTGGGGACATTTTGGTTGTTACCCCTGGGGGTATGCCACTGGAATCTATTGTGTAGAGACTAGGGATACTGTTAAACATCCTGTAGTACACAGGACAGGTCCCCACAAAAGATGATCCCCCTTAAAAAGTCACCAGTACAACTGCTGAGAAACTCTGCTCCAGTAAGAGGGATATATTAATATCCACCATGGAAACACTTCTTGTTCATACTGATCAAATTTAATTGTATTGACAGTAAAATTACAAACCTGTTATTTATGAGTAGGTAGAGGAAAATATTGGCAAAAATTACAGATTTGATTGTCCAATGCCTATGCTGTGCTAGGCATTATGTTCTATCAACTCTATGAAGCAAGTTTTGTTCTTTCCCCCATTTCACAGGATGGAAATGACGTTTAGAGAGACGTTAGTAAACATGCTTAAGGTCACATAGATAGAAAAGAGTGGAGCCAGGATTTGAATCCTGGAATGACTCCAAAGTCCATTTTCTTTCCACTACAGCTTCAGAATGATTCTTTCCCATTGGGAAAGAAAGCACAGAAATAAAGTTCTCAACATTTTCAAAAAAAAAAAAAAAAACCTTCAGAGAAATTACAATGTAAACACAACCAAAAAAAAATCTATGGCACGCAGCAAAAGAAATTCTTAGAGGGATTTTCATAACACTACAGGCCTTCGTGGAAAAAAAAAAAAAAAAACAACAAGAAAAGTCTCAAGTTAACAACCAAACCTACCATCTAAAAGATCAGAAAAAGAACAAACAAAAAAGACAGTAGAAGGAAGGAAATAATAAAGATCAGGGAGGAAATAAATGAAATAGAGATTTAAAAATATAGAAAAAAAAATCAATAAAACCAAGACCTGGTTCTTTGAAATGGTAAATAAATTTGGCAAACCTCAGACCAGTCTCACCAACAAGAAAAGAGGGAACCGAAATCAAATAAGAATTTATAAAGGAGAACTGTCAACTGATACCACAAAAATACAAAAACCCTAACATTACTATGATCAATTATATACCAACAAAATTGACAATCTAGAAGAAATGGACAACTTTCTAGAAAGATAAAGCCCATCAAAACTGAATCAAGAATAAACAGATGATTTGAGCAAACTAACCACTGTAAGTAAAATAAGTGAATCTGTAGCAATAATAATGATACAAAAACCCTACAAACAAAAGTCCAGTTTCAGATGGCTTCAAAGGCAAATTCTACCAAACATGGAAGTCATACCAATACTTTTCAAACTCTTCCAAAAATTGAAGAGGAGGGAACACTCCCAATGACATTCTATGAAGTGGTCATCACTCTGACACAAAAACTAGGAAAAGATACCACCAAAAAAGAAAATTACAGGTCAATATCTTTGATGAATATACACAAGGGAATACCACACGGCCATCATGAAGAATGATATAATGCCAGTTGCAGCAACATAGAGATGACTAGAGATTATCACACTAGTGAAGTCAAAGAAAAGGACAAATACCGTATGATGTTACTTATATATGGAATCTAAAATTTAGCACAAATGAACCTATCTACAAAACAAACAGACTCATAGGGAACAAACTTTTGGTTGCCAAAGGGGACAGAGGTAGGGGAAGAAAGGACTTGGGATTGTGGGATTAGCAGATTAAACAACTATTATATATAGGATGGATAAACAGCAAGGTCCTACTGTATAGCACAGGAACCTGTATTCAATTTTCTGTGACAGATCATAATGGAAAAAATATATATAAAGAATCCATATATGTGTATAACATTAACTTTGCTGTACAACAGAAATTGGCACAACATTGTAAATCCACTACACTTCAATTAAGAAAATTATAACAAGAAGAAAAGAACTTGAAGGGCAAACATTTTATATGTTTTAGCAAAAACTATTAAGTACCAAGAAATCATATTAACACTTTTAATATGTTTGTTAATTCCTCTGTTCTTTGGAAAATAGTTCTTCAATAATTGGTCAAAGGTGAATAGGTCTTGAATTTAGTTAATTACTGTCGATAAGTACAGGAACTAATACTGCCATGTATAAGAAAACTGGTGTTTAAAGAAAATACTATGGTTAAATTTTTGTTGGTTTGCACAAAATAATCTGACCTATCTCTTTAAAATGGAATACAAATGATTAGAAGTTAGGATTATTGTGGACCTGGACTCCTGTTTTTGTATATTTGTTCTTACAAGTTGATGAAATACCATTCCCTTCTAACCAGTGAAAATCTCCAATTTAAGGTTTAAAACTGTTTAACAAAGAGAATTTTTCTTAGGTGAAGGAATTCTTGCTCATAATTCCTCCTCACATCCCAGTTTATAAAATCCACCTTTTAACGTTTGGGCCTTCCCTCATGCCTCAGATGGTAAAGAATCTGCCTGCAGTGAAGGAGAGCTGGGTTTCATCCCTGGGTTGGGAAGATACCCTGGAGAAGGAAGTGGCAATCCACTCCAGTATCCTTGCCTGGAAAATCCAATGTACAGAGGAGCCTGGGGGACTAGAGTCCATGGGGTGGCAGAGTTGGACACTACTAAGCGACTAACACTAACATTTACTGGAGCCATTCTTCAGGTTAAAACAATGCAACAATTTGTCCTGTGGTCTCAACTGGAAGAATGCTTTCAGTATTATACCTATAGCTTTGAAATATGTGGACCTTTGTTGGCAAAGTAACGTCTCTGCCTTTGAATATGCTGTCTAAGATGGTCATAACTTGCCTTCCAAGGAGTAAGCGTCTTTTAATTTCATGGCTACAATCACCATCTGCAGTGATTTGGGAGCCCCCAAAATAAAGTCTGACACTGTTTCCACTGTTTCCCCATCTATTTCCCATGAAGTGATAGGACCAGATGCCATGATCTTTTCCTGAAAGTTGAGCTTCAAGCCAACTTTTTCACTCTCTTCTTTCACTTTCATCAAGAAGCTCTTTAGTTCTTCACTTTCTGCCATAAGGGTGGTGTCATCTGCATATCTGAGGTTACTGATATTTCTCCCAGCAATCTTGATTCCAGCTTGTGCTTCTTCCAGCCCAGCATTTCTCATGATGTACTCTGCATATAAGTTAAATAAGCAGGGTGACAATATACAGCATTGACATACTCCTTTTCCTATTTGGACATCAGGCACCCAGAAAAGCAGCCCATTGTCTTTGAAAGACGGCAGGAAAAAATATAAAAGACAAAAAGAGAGACAAAAGAGGTAGGGACAGAGCTCTGTCCTGGGAGGGAGTCCTTTTTTTTTTTTTTTTTTAATTTATTTAACTGGAGGTTAATTACAATATTGTATTGGCTTTGCCATACATCAACATGTATCCACCACAGGTATACACATGTTCCCATCCTGAACCCCCTCCCCCTCCTCCCTCCCCCTACCATCCCTCTGGGTCATCTCAAAGCACCAGCCACAAGCTTCCAGTATCATGTATTGAACCTGGACTGGTGACTCATTTCATATATGATATTATACATGTTTCAATGCCATTCTCCCAAATCATCCCATCCTCTCCCTCTCTCACAGAGTCCAAAAGACTGCTCTATACATTCGTGTCTCTTTTGCTGTCTCGCATAGAGGGTTATCGTTACCATCTTTCTAAATTCCATATATATGCGTTAGTATACTGTATTGGTGTTTTTCTTTCTGGCTTACTTCACTCTGTATAACAGGTTCCAGTTTCATCCACCTCATTAGAACTGATCAAATGTATTCTTTTTAATGGCTGAGTAATACTCCATTGTGTATATGTACCACAGCTTTCTTTTCCATTCTTACATCTGCTGATGGACATCTAGGTTGCTTCCATGTCCTGCCTATTGTAAACAGTGTTGCGATGAACATTGGGGTGCACGTGTCTCTTTCAATTCTGGTTTCCTCGGTGTGTATGCTCAGCAGTGGGATTGCTGGGTCATAAGGCAGTTCTATTTCCAGTTTTTTAAGGAATCTCCACACTGTTCTCCATAGTGGCTGTACTAGTTTGCATTCTCACCAACAGTGTAAGAGGGTACCCTTTTCTCCGCACCCTCTCCAGCATTTATAGCTTGCAGACTTCTGGATCGCAGCCATTCTGACTGGCGTGAAATGGTACCTCATTGTGGTTTTGATTTGCATTTCTCTGATAATGAGTGATGTTGAGCATCTTTTCATGTGTTTGTTAGCCATCTGTATGTCTTCTTTGGAGAAATGTCTATATAGTTCTTTGCTCCATTTTTGATTGGGTCATTTATTTTTCTGGAATTGAGCTGCAGGTGTTGCTTGTATATTTTTGAGGTTAATTCTTTGCAGTTGCTTCCTTTGCTATTATTTTCTCCCATTCTGAAAGCTGTCTTTTCACCTTGCTTATAGTTTCCTTTGTTGTGCCGAATCTTTTAGTTTTAATTAGGTCCCATTTGTTTATTTTTGCTTTTATTTCCAGTATCCTGGGAGGTGGGTCATAGAGGATCCTGCTGTGATGTATGTCGGAGAGTGTTTTGCCTATGTTCCCCTCTAGGCGTTTTATAGTTTCTGGTCTTGCGTTTAGATCTTTAATCCATTTTGAGTTTATTTTTTGTGTATGGTGTTAGAAAGTGTTCTAGTTTAATTCTTTTACAAGTGGTTGACCAGTTTTCCCAGCACCACTTGTTAAAGAGATTGTCTTTAATCCATTGTGTATTCTTGCCTCCTTTGTCAAAGATAAGGGGTCCACAGCTGCGTGGACTTATCTCTGGGCTTTCTATTTTGTTCCATTGATCTATATTTCTGTCTTTGTGCCGGTACCATACTGTCTTGATGTCTGTGGCTTTGTAGCAGAGCCTGAAGTCAGGCAGGTTGATTCCTCCAGTTCCATTCTCCTTTCTCAAGATTGCTTTGGCTATTCGATGTTCTTTGTATTTCCATACAAATTGTGAAATTATTTGTTCTAGCTCTGTGAAAAATACCATTGGTAGCTTAATAGGAATTCCATTGAATCTATAAATTGCTTTGGGTGGTATACTCATTTTCACTATATTGATTCTTCTGATCCATGAACATGGTATATTTCTCCATCTATTAGTGTCCTCTTTGATTTCTTTCACCAGTATTTTATAGTTTTCTATATATAGGTCTTTAGTTTCTTTAGGTAGATATATTCCCAAGTATTTTATTCTTTTCGTTGCAATGGCGAATGGAATTGTTCCTTAATTTCTCTATTTTCTCATTACTAGTGTATAGGAATGCAAGGGATTTCTGTGTGTTGAATTATATCCTGCAACTTTACTATATTCATTGATTAGCTCTAGTAATTTTCTGGTGGCGTCTTTAGGGTTTTCTATGTTGAGGATCATGTCATCTGCAAACAGTGAGAGTTTTACTTCTTCTTTTCCAATTTGGATTCCTTGTATTTCTTTTTCTGCTCTGATTGCTGTGGTCAAAACTTCCAAAACTATCTTGAATAGTAGTGGTGAAAGTGGGCACCCTTGTCTTGTTCCTGACTTTAGGGGAAATGCTTCCAATTTTTCACCATTGAGGATAATGTTTGCTGTTGGTTTGTCATATATAGCTTTTATTATGTTGAGGTATGTTCCTTCTATTCCTGTTTTCTGGAGAGTTTTTATCATAAATGGATGTTGAATTTTCTCAAAGGCTTTCTCTGCATCCATTGAGATAATCACATGGCTTTTATTTTTTAATTTGTTAATGTGGTGTATTACATTGATTGATTTGCGGATATTAAAGAATCCTTGCATCCCTGGGATAAATCCCACTTGGTCATGGTGTATGATCTTTTTAATGTGTTGGATTCTGATGCTAGAATTTTGTTAAGGATTTTTGCATCTATCTTCATCAGTGATATTGACCTGTAGATTTCCTTTTGGGGGCATCTTTGTCAGGTTTTGGTATTAGGGTGATGGTGGCCTCATAGAATGAGTTTGGAAGTTTACCTTCCTCTGCAATTTTCTGGAAGAGTTTGAGTAGGATAGGTGTTAGCTCTTCTCTAAATTTGTGGTAGAATTCAGCTGTGAAGCCATCTGGACCTGGGCTTTTCTTTGAGGGAAGATTTCTGATTACAGTTTCAATTTCTGTGCTTGTGATGGGTCTGTTAAGATTTACTATTTGTTCCTGGTTCAGTTTTGGAAAGTTGTACTTTTCTAAGAATTTGTCCATTTCTTCCACGTTGTCCATTTTATTGGCATATAATTGTTGATAGTAGTCTCTTATGATCCTTTGCAGTTGCTTCATTTGCTATTATTTTGTCCCATTCTGAAGGCTGTCTTTTCACATTGCTTATAGTTTCCTTTGTTGTGTGGAAGTTTTTAATTTTAATTAGGCCCCATTTGTTTATTTTTGCTTTTATTTCCAGTATTCTGGGAGGTGGGTCATAGAGGATCCTGCTGTGATGTATGTCGGAAAGTGTTTTGCCTATGTTATGCCTATGTTTTACCTATGTTATTGTTAATTTCCCCTTTCATACTTGTTAGCATTTGTCTTACATATTGTGGTGCTCTATGTTGAGTGTTCTGTGTTGTCTGTTGTGATCTCTCCATTTTCATTTCTAATTTTATTGATTTGATTTTTCTCCTTTTGCTTCTTGATGAGTCTGGCTAATGGTTTGTCAATTTTATTTATCCTTTCAAAGAGTCAGTTTTTGGCTTTGTTGATTTTTCCTATGGTCTCTTTTGTTTCTTTTGCATTTATTTCTGCCCTAATTTTAAAGATTTCTTTCCCTCAACTAACCCTGGGGTTCTTCATTTCTTCCTTTTCTAGTTTTTTAGGTGTAGAGTTAGGTTATTTATTTGACTTTTTTTCTTGTTTCTTGAGGTATGCCTGTATTGCTATGACAGTGTCCCACAGGATTGGGGTTGTTGTGTTTTCATTTTCATTCATTTCTATGCTTATTTGGATTTCTTTTTTATTTCTTCTGTGATTTGTTGGTTATTCAGCAGTGTGTTGTTTAGCCTCCATATGTTGGAACTTTTAATAGTTTCTCTCCTGTAATTGAGATCTAATCTTACTGCATTATGGTCAGAAAAGATGCTTGGAGTGATTTCAATTTTTGTAATTTACCAAGGCTAGATTTATGGCCCAGGATGTGATCTATGCTGGAGAAGGTTCTGTGTGCACTTGAGAAAAAGTTGAAATTCATTGTTTTGGGGTGAAATGTCCTGTAGATATCAATTAGGTCTAACTGGTCTATTGTATCATTTAAAGTTCGTGTTTCCTTGTTAATTTTCTGTTTAGTTGACCTATCCGTAGGTGTGAGTGGGGTATTAAAGTCTCCCACTATTATTGTGTTATTGTTAATTTCCCCTTTCATACTTGTTAGCATTTGTCTTACATATTGCGGTGCTCCTATGTTGGGTACATATATATTTATAATTGTTATATCTTCTTCTTGGATTCATTCTTTGATCATTATGTAGTGTCCTTCTTTGTCTCTTTTCACAGCCTTTGTTTTAAATTCTATTATATCTGATATGAGTATTGCTACTCCTGCTTTCCTTTGGTCTCTATTTGCATGAAATATCTTTTTCCAGCCCTTCACTTTCAGTCTGTATGTGTCCCCTGTTTTGAGGTCGGTCTCTTGTAGACAACATATATTTTTGTATATGTACAAAACATATGTTTTTGTATCCATTCAGCCAGGCTTTGTCTTTTGGTTGTGGCATTCAACCCATTTACATTTAAGGTAATTATTGATAAGTATGATACTGTTGCCATTTACTTTATTGTTTTGGGTTCGAGTTTATACACCCTTTTTGTGTTTCCTGTCTAGAGAAGATCCTTTAGCATTTGTTGGAGAGCTGGTTTGGTGGTGCTGAATTCTCTCAGCTTTTGCTTGTCTGTAAAGCTTTTGATTTCTCCTTCATATTTGAATGAGATCCTTGCTGGGTACAGTAATCTGGGCTGTAGGTTATTTTCTTTCATCACCTTAAGTATGTCCTACCATTCCTTCCTGGCCTGAAGAGTTCCTATTGAAAGATCAGCTGTTATCCTTATGGGAATACCCTTGTGTGTTATTTGTTGTTTTTCCCTTGCTGCTTTTGCTATATGTTCTTTGTGTTTGATCTTTGTTAATCTGATTAATATGTGTCTTGGGGTGTTTCGCCTTGGGTTTATCCTGTTTGGGACTCTCTGGGTTTCTTGGACTTGGGTGATTATTTCCTTCCCCATTTTAGGGAAGTTTTCAACTGTTATCTCCTCAAATATTTTCTCACGGTCTTTCTTTTGGTCTTCTTCTTCTGAGACTCCTATGATTCAAATGTTGGGGCATTTAACACTATCCTGGAGGTCTCTGAGATTGTCCTCATTTCTTTTAATTCATTTTTCTTTTTCCTCTCTGATTCATTTATTTCTACCATTCTATCTGCTTCACTAATCCTATCTTCAGCCTCCATTATTCTACTATTTGTTCCCTCCAGAGTGTTTTTGATTTCATTTATTGCATTATTCATTATATACTGACTCTTTTTATTTCTTCTAGGTCCTTGTTAAACCTTTCTTGCATCTTCCCAATCCTTGTCTCCAGGCTATTTATCTGTGATTCAATTTTGATTTCAAGATTTTGGATCATTTTCACTATCATTATTCAGAATTCTTTATCAGGTAGATTCCCCATCTCCTCTTCTTTTGTTTGGTTTGGTGGGCATTTATCCTGTTCCTTTACCTGCTGGGTATTCCTCTGTCTCTTCATCCTGTTTATATTGCTGTGTTTGGGGTGGCCTTTCTGTATCCTGGCAGTTTGTGGAGTTCTCTTTATTGTGGAGTTTCCTTACTGTGGGTGGGGTTGTATGGGTGGCTTGTCAAGGTTTCCTGGTTAGGGAAGCTTGTGTCGGTGTTCTGGTGGGTGGAGTTGGATTTCTTCTCTCTGAAGTGCAATGAAGTGTCCAGTAATGAGTTATGAGATGTCAGTGGGTTTGGAGTGACTTTGGGCAGCCTGTATATTGAAGCTCAGGGCTGTGTTCCTGTGTTGCTGGAGAATTTGTGTGGTATGTCTTGCTCTGGAACTTGTTGGCCCTTGGGTGGTGTTTGGTTTCAGTGTAGGTATGGAGGTATTTGATGAGCTCTCCAATGTTCCCTGGATTCAGGAGTTCTCTCGTGTTCTCAGGATTTGGACTTAAGCCTCCTGCTTCTGGTTTTCAGTCTTATTTTTACAGCAGCCTCAAGACTTCTCCATCTGTTCAGCACTGTTCATAAAACATCTAGGTTAAAGATGAAAAGTTTCTCCACAGTGAGCGATGCCCAAAGAGGTTCACAGAGTTACATGGAGAAGAGAAGAAGGAGGAGGGAGTTAGAGGTGACCCAAATGAGATGAGGTGGAATCAAAAGAGGAGAGAGCAAGCTAGCCAGTAATCACTTCCTTATGTGCACTCCACAGTCTGGTCTGCTCAGAGATGTTCACAGAGTTACAGAGAGAAGAGGGAGAAAGGAGACAGAGGTGGTCAGGAGGATAAAGGGGGAATCAAAAGGAGAGAGACAGATCTATCCAGTAATTATTTCCCTAAGTGTTCTCCACCATCCAGAACACACAAAGAGATTCACAGATTTGGGTAGAGAAGAGAAGGGGGAGGGAGGAGATAGAGGTGACCTGGTGGAGAAAAAGAGTACAAAGGGGAGAGAGCAGTCAAGCCAGTAATCTCGCTCCCAAGTAAAAATGGATACTGAAGATTGGGTCCTTAAAGGTACAAAATAGATAACAAAAACCAAAGAGCAAAGATTAAAAATCTAGAGCAGAGGTTGGATTTTCAAAAATACAATATTAAAGAAAAGAAAAAAATCACAAAATTATAAATATATATATATGAAATTTGCTTTAAAAAATAGGGTCTCTTTTTTTTGCAAAGTAATAGTAGGTTATAAAAATGAAAATTAAAGGGAGTAATAGAGAACTTAAAATTTTTTTTTCAATTAAAAAAACAGTAAAAATAGTAAAAATATATCTAGGACTTTCTCTGGTGGTGTTGTGGGCAATGTGGGGTCAGTTCATTTTTGGATAGTTTCTTGGTCTGGCTTATATTTCTCAAGGTCTATAGGCCCCTTGAAGAATGCAATGGCACCCCACTCCAGTACTCTTGCCTGCAAAATCCCATAGACAGAGGAGCCTGGTGGGCTGCAGCCCATGGGGTTGCTGGGAGTCGGACATGACTGAGCGACTTCACTTTCACTTTTCAC
This sequence comes from Nanger dama, assembly GCA_917880005.1. Taxonomy (NCBI): domain Eukaryota; kingdom Metazoa; phylum Chordata; class Mammalia; order Artiodactyla; family Bovidae; genus Nanger; species Nanger dama. The sequence continues at coordinate 9,003,182 of CAKJTW010000035.1, forward strand.
TTGCTTGCATTGGAGAAGGAAATGGCAACCCACTCCAGTGTTCTTGTCTGGAGAATCCCAGGGATGGGGGGAGCCTGGTGGGCTGCCATCTTTGGGGTTGCACAGAGTTGGACACGACTGAAGTGACTTAGCAGCATCAGCATAGGCCCCTTACTATGTAGTCAATATGAACCACAGGGTTTTAATCTATTGCACCTGTCACTTCCAAAGCAATTCCCTCTGTTTTAGCTTCTTCTGTTTGCTGGTCTCTTCAGTGTCTGATTTCTGCCCTGACACAAAGGGGCAGTGGTGGACACTTTTTAGGCTCACTTGTTCAGTTGCGCTGTGGGGAGGGAGGGACGCTACAAACAACACTGGCGTGTGCTCGCAGTGTGAACCACACCTGGGCCTGCCCCCACTCACAGCACGTGTGCCCTCCCTGCACACACTGCTCAGGCTCTAGTTTTCTCCTCCAGGAACCGTCTGAGGCCGGCCCTGGGCTGCCGCACCTCCCAGGTCTAAGACGCTCAGGTTCAGGCACACAGGTAGTCCTCAGAGGCAAAGACTCAGTTGGGCCTGCGTTTTGTGACCTTCCCAGGTCCAAGCAGCTCAGGTGATGAGGTGTTTGGTGAGCACAGTTTCTGCAACTTAGCACCTCCCCCATCCCTGCCACTCGGTTTTCTGAGTGTACATCTGACGCACCTTCTCAGGTGGATGTTGACCGTCCAGAACTCCAAGAAGTCTTAGTTAGCAAAGAAATCTGCTTGCAGTTTGGTAGATAATGCCTCTCTGGGGCTGTGATTACCCACTTCCGGCTCTGGCTACCTGTCACTGGACGGGGTTGGTCTGCAGCCGGCTGGCTCTGTTCAGTCCTTTGTTCTGTGAGCAGGCCTGATGGTTTCTTAGGTTAGGGCTTTTTGCGTGGTAGCTATCCCACAGTCTGGTTTACTAGTCCAACTTAGTTCCCTCAGATTGCCCTCGGGGCATTCAGGCCCAGTCCTTACTCTAAGCAATGCAGCCCACAACCTCCCAACCCCTCAACACCCCCACCCCCACCCCACCCCCCCCCCCCCATCCAGCCCCCGTTTGCTAGTGGTGCAGGCGTCTGTGCTGCTTCTCCACTGGTGGAGTTACTGTTGGGCACATAATCTGTGGGTTTGAATTATTTATTTTTCCTCCTGATTATGTTGCCCTCTGTGGTTCCAAGGCTTGCCACAGACTAGGCAGTGAGAGTGTTTCCTGGTGTTTGGAAAATTCTCTCTTTTTAAGACTCCCTTCCCCAGACAAAGATGCCACACACACACACAAAAAAAAAAAAAAAAAAAGAAAGAAAGAAAGAAAAGAAAGAAAGAAAAGAAAACTACAGGCCAATATCACTGATGAACATAGATGCAAAAATCCTTAACAAAATTCTAGCAATCAGAATCCAACATTACATTAAAAAGATCATACACCATGACCAAGTGGGCTTTATCCCAGGGATGCAAGGATTCTTCAATATCTGCAAATCAATCAATGTAATATACCACATTAACAAATCAAAAATGAAAACCATGATTATCTCAATAGATGCAGAGAAAGCCTTTGAGAAAATTCAACATCCATTTATGATAAAAACTCTCCAGAAAGCAGGAATAGAAGGAACATACGGAGGAAGGTAAACTTCCAAACTCATTCTATGAGGCCACCATCACCCTAATACCAAAACCTGACAAAGATGCCCCCAAAAGGAAATCTACAGGTCAATATCACTGATGAAGATAGATGCAAAAATCCTTAACAAAATTCTAGCATCAGAATCCAACACATTAAAAAGATCATACACCATGACCAAGTGGGATTTATCCCAGGGATGCAAGGATTCTTTAATATCCGCAAATCAATCAATGTAATACACCACATTAACAAATTAAAAAATAAAAGCCATGTGATTATCTCAATGGATGCAGAGAAAGCCTTTGAGAAAATTCAACATCCATTTATGATAAAAACTCTCCAGAAAACAGGAATAGAAGGAACATACCTCAACATAATAAAAGCTATATATGACAAACCAACAGCAAACATTATCCTCAATGGTGAAAAATTGGAAGCATTTCCCCTAAAGTCAGGAACAAGACAAGGGTGCCCACTTTCACCACTACTATTCAAGATAGTTTTGGAAGTTTTGACCACAGCAATCAGAGCAGAAAAAGAAATACAAGGAATCCAAATTGGAAAAGAAGAAGTAAAACTCTCACTGTTTGCAGATGACATGATCCTCAACATAGAAAACCCTAAAGACGCCACCAGAAAATTACTAGAGCTAATCAATGAATATAGTAAAGTTGCAGGATATAATTCAACACACAGAAATCCCTTGCATTCCTATACACTAGTAATGAGAAAATAGAGAAATTAAGGAACAATTCCATTCGCCATTGCAACGAAAAGAATAAAATACTTGGGAATATATCTACCTAAAGAAACTAAAGACCTATATATAGAAAACTATAAAATACTGGTGAAAGAAATCAAAGAGGACACTAATAGATGGAGAAATATACCATGTTCATGGATCAGAAGAATCAATATAGTGAAAATGAGTATACCACCCAAAGCAATTTATAGATTCAATGGAATTCCTATTAAGCTACCAATGGTATTTTTCACAGAGCTAGAACAAATAATTTCACAATTTGTATGGAAATACAAAGAACATCGAATAGCCAAAGCAATCTTGAGAAAGGAGAATGGAACTGGAGGAATCAACCTGCCTGACTTCAGGCTCTGCTACAAAGCCACAGACATCAAGACAGTATGGTACCGGCACAAAGACAGAAATATAGATCAATGGAACAAAATAGAAAGCCCAGAGATAAGTCCACGCAGCTGTGGACCCCTTATCTTTGACAAAGGAGGCAAGAATACACAATGGATTAAAGACAATCTCTTTAACAAGTGGTGCTGGGAAAACTGGTCAACCACTTGTAAAAGAATTAAACTAGAACACTTTCTAACACCATACACAAAAATAAACTCAAAATGGATTAAAGATCTAAACGCAAGACCAGAAACTATAAAACGCCTAGAGGGGAACATAGGCAAAACACTCTCCGACATACATCACAGCAGGATCCTCTATGACCCACCTCCCAGGATACTGGAAATAAAAGCAAAAATAAACAAATGGGACCTAATTAAAACTAAAAGATTCGGCACAACAAAGGAAACTATAAGCAAGGTGAAAAGACAGCTTTCAGAATGGGAGAAAATAATAGCAAAGGAAGCAACTGCAAAGAATTAACCTCAAAATATACAAGCAACACCTGCAGCTCAATTCCAGAAAAATAAATGACCCAATCAAAAATGGAGCAAAGAACTATATAGACATTTCTCCAAAGAAGACATACAGATGGCTAACAAACACATGAAAAGATGCTCAACATCACTCATTATCAGAGAAATGCAAATCAAAACCACAATGAGGTACCATTTCACGCCAGTCAGAATGGCTGCGATCCAGAAGTCTGCAAGCTATAAATGCTGGAGAGGGTGCGGAGAAAAGGGTACCCTCTTACACTGTTGGTGAGAATGCAAACTAGTACAGCCACTATGGAGAACAGTGTGGAGATTCCTTAAAAAACTGGAAATAGAACTGCCTTATGACCCAGCAATCCCACTGCTGAGCATACACACCGAGGAAACCAGAATTGAAAGAGACACGTGCACCCCAATGTTCATCGCAACACTGTTTACAATAGGCAGGACATGGAAGCAACCTAGATGTCCATCAGCAGATGTAAGAATGGAAAAGAAAGCTGTGGTACATATACACAATGGAGTATTACTCAGCCATTAAAAAGAATACATTTGATCAGTTCTAATGAGGTGGATGAAACTGGAACCTGTTATACAGAGTGAAGTAAGCCAGAAAGAAAAACACCAATACAGTATACTAACGCATATATATGGAATTTAGAAAGATGGTAACGATAACCCTCTATGCGAGACAGCAAAAGAGACACGAATGTATAGAGCAGTCTTTTGGACTCTGTGAGAGAGGGAGAGGATGGGATGATTTGGGAGAATGGCATTGAAACATGTATAATATCATATATGAAATGAGTCACCAGTCCAGGTTCAATACACGACACTGGAAGCTTGTGGCTGGTGCTTTGAGATGACCCAGAGGGATGGGAGGGGTTGGAGGAGGGAGGGGGTTCAGGATGGGAACATGTGTATACCTGTAGTGGATTCATGCTGATGTATGGCAAAACCAATACAATATTGTAATTAACCTCCAATTAAAATAAATAAATTTATATTTTAAAAATTAAAAAAATAAAATGAAAATGGAAAAAAAAGAAAGGAAGGGAGAAAAACTCATACAAAGTGCATTACTATCAGATATTTGTTCCTAAAAGACAGAAAACTAGATGACCAAAACAGGCCTTTTTTTATTTCAAATTAATATTGAAACAAAGTCTTACAATCTTGTTTTTTGTTTTAATTGAAACGTTCAAGCTAGTCTAAAGCTCCTAAAAGACTGTTTTCTATCAGTCCTTTGCAGTGGCTGCCTTCATCTGATTCACAGTCACATCACCACTGGCCAGAGACATTAATAATTATCCACCAAGATTTGGGAAGGTAACTATTAGAAAGACAAAAACACTTGCTTTAAGTTATATGTGAAATTTTAAAATATTTTGATTTATAACATTGAAATTCTGTCAAATGAAATAAATTTTATACTTGTAAAAATAAAAAATAAAAATGCACATATTCTGAGACAAAATGAGAAAAAACGTTTCACTGGGTGAAACTGATTGCTATTATGATGTATAGTAAATGAAATGAAGGGCAAGCATAGACAAATACTAAAGAAAAACTTTATTGCGCAAATACATATTTTCTTGAAAGTAACCTCGGAAGATGTATCTCCCAGCTGAGTTTACACAAAGGTGTTGTCTATTGAAGCCGGTAGGAGTTATGATCATAAGATTTTTAAGGATTGCTAAAACCTCATAGAAAGGTCTATATGATTTTTTTGTCTTAATTAGACAGGAGTTCTTATTTCCACATTCAGTTTTTTTGCTAATTAATTTTTGAAACACCAGTTTCCTAAAAATTAGGGGATGATCATTATTTTGGTTGTAAACTATCAGTTACCATGTTTGCTTTGCACTTGCTTTGCAATTATTTTTTAACTATTTACATTTCAGTATAATACCAGATAACCTCTTGTCATGTTTTGGTAATGTCTATACAGATATTACATTGATGGGAGGGCTACTGGCCATTGTGGATCAATCAGATGGTAAATTGTGCTTATTTGAAGTTTTCTGTTTTTAGCCTCATGGTTTATTTACATGATTTCTGGGGACAGTTAAAGGGAAAAAAAACAGATTTAAAAACAATTCATAATACTTGTCACAAACAGAGGAAATGTATTATAAAGAATAAACTAGTTTTAGTGTATCAGATTTGATGTAGGCCCTATGCTTTGCTGCCTATATAAATTGCCTTCTTTAGCTTACTTATCTCCAGATGTTGCCAAAGAACCCAACCTGTCAGACCAGCCCCATTCATACCTTAAGATAATCTGAAATCAAGCTGGCATCCCACCCACCCAGAGAGTTGTTCAGCAAGCAAATGAAAGAAGATAAGAGAGAAATTCAGCAAGGGAATGCGTAGTTTAGAAGGCCATGCCAGTGGATGAGATCTAGGAAAAAGCAGAACTGTTATCAGCTATCTAAAATCCATGCCTTTCTGAATAAATACAACACCTCCTCACTGCATTCCTTAATCCTTATCAGAGCCTCAAAATCCACAGGTTTCAGCTTTAGTTTGTGTGGTCTACTTTCTAAAACTAATATTTTTGCTTCACTTTCAAATTACTATAAAATTTAATATGCATTTCCAGACTGTTCTTTCAGTTCAGTCACTCAGTCATGTCCCACTCTTTGCGACACCGTGGACTGCAGCACACCAGGCCTCCCTATCCATCGCCTTCTGGAGTTGACTCAAACTCATGTCTATCGAGTTAGTGATGCCATCCAGTCATCTCATCCTCTGTCGTCCCCTTCTCCTCCTGCCTTCAAACTTTCCCAACATCATGGTCTTTTCCAGTGAGTCAGTTCTTTGCATCATGGGGCCAAACTATTGGAGTTTCAGACTAGAAATGATAAATGAGAAGAGCAGTGAGCTGAGCATGGCGACTTTACTAAAGGGATAGCCATGGCTTCCTACTCACCTCATAGGATTGCTAGGAGCTGCAAACAAAACCATATAGGGTGAATCCTCTGAGACTCAGTATACAAGTCAGAATTTACAGGATGCTCTTGCGGGAACCAGATAACTATTTCTAAACATATGTGCCATGGACAAACACTAGCCTTTGTTTTGGGAAACCCTGGCATATTATATTATAGCAATTGGTGGTTTTATTCATTGTACAATATCAATCATATGGCGGCTGCGGTATGACTCAGCCATATACATTTTATTACCAGTATTCAGATCATTTACATCTAACTTAATGGGTGATAGTTCTCTAATTCTAAGCCTAGCGAGGCAGACAGAGAAGCTCATGAACAGTTGTGGGATGGGTCTCATCTGTTCTGTATGGGGAGTCAAGTTTATTATCAAGATTTTGTAAAAATTTTACTGCTCTGTATAACTCTGCCTTTGAGAGGCCTTTACGGGGACCAGTATCAGTAAAATACTGCAAACAAAAAGAACATTGTAATTATTTAGCTGCACCACATCTTGGTTGTGGTGCATAGGAACTTCAGTTGCAGCAGTGAGAACTCTCCATTGCAGCGTGCAGGATCTAGTTTCCTGGTGAGGGATCAAGCCTAGGCCTCCTGCGTTGGGAGCACAGAGTCTTAGTCACTGGACTACCAGGGAATTCTCACATTTTCAGTTTTAAATCAATTGTTCATGCTTACACTGTTTAGAAATTTAAATGCGACTGGGGTGCTATAGGCAGTATGTTTTGTAGATACTAATCATTGAGTTCAGGGGTACTTCTGAACTTAGTTCAACCAATTAACTCCTTCCCTCATACTTCTGAGAGGTATCTTCTTATAAAGCAGATTTAAAGGGCAAAAATAACAAAATAGTTTTTAAAAAAATTATATTAGTTGGGAATTTGGCTTAGAAGTAGAGTACAGAGCTCTAGTACAATAAATTGGGCTGAGCACATGAAAGGTCTCTATTTCTTTAGCTTGTTAGGCCTAAATAACCTCAGGTGAAAGCAGGCTCCAAGGACTGCTCTCACTTTTAATGCTGCAAAGGGAATCCTAATATGCCAGTGGGCACTAGTGGAAATGGAAAGAATGCCAAACAAGAGACGCCTATTAGCTCTCCTATGTATTGCCAAAGTTAACTTCTTGTGCTCCAAACCTAGGGAGAGGGAGGAGGGGGAGAGGATAGCCCCAAAGTGCCTCCACACCTCTTGCCCTGTCCTGCAAAAGAGAAAACTCTGTGAATTGTAGTTCCTTGGAAAACATTGACTCTTGAAAAAAGTGGCTTAATCAATATTCTGTGATATTGTTCTCCTCCCTAAAGTGGAAAAAAGGGGATAAATGTGGAGCAACAAAATTATCTCAAGTTATTTGGGTATATTTCTTGAAGGAAGCAGCATACTGTTGTTTTCTGTTAGATCTTTGATAAAAAGAGGCTTTGGAGGGACCCTCAAGTCCCTGAAAAGTCATCCATCTTCTTATTCCTTGGGGATTAGTGGAAAAGTCTAAGCACACACATGCATTCTTTACAATGAATCTGTTTTTATCCCAGGGCCCTAGTGGGCAAGGTTGAGTCATAGAGGCCTATTTGACTCCTCTTTTCTAGGCCTGTACCTAAATTTTTGCTTTCGGATTTTCTACTTCAATAAGAAGGGAGAAGAGACAATTTTGAGAAAAATAGCAACAAAGGTAAAAGAGTCTTTATGTTTAGAACTTTAGAACTTATCTGTCACCAAGGCTTTTAGGCCACTCAATATTTAAGGGTGTGTGTGTTGGGTAACATTTCAATACCAAAGTCACATGAACACACTGTATATGAGACAAAGAGGAGCAAAAGTGAGACCCTCGTAGAACCCCAAAGATACCAAAGTCACAGCTACTGGCACACCTAAAAATCTCTTGGAAACCTTCAGCCAATGGCTGACTCGCTTTACTTCTTGATTATATTTCCCTTAGCTCCAACTCTTGAGACATTTATCACATTTTGTTATTCTTTAACAGCCATCTTTTTCCTAGACTGGAAGCTCCTCAAGAGCTAAGACATGACTCTGTCTTATTCTCTTGCAGTTAGCAGGCCTTCAGTTTATTTTTTACTGTTGAATGATATTTGTGCTCTTGACTAAAACCACTGGGGAAGGTATTTTGCGGAAGATTCTCTTCACCTCCCCCAAAGCATAGACTGCTTACCCAACATTAGCTCTAGAAGTGTTATTATTTGATTAACTAATGATTTTAAGAAAATTAAATCTTATACTTAAAGAAAAGAATTGCTAACCCCCAGGCCAGGTAGTATGTGTCCTTACTCCCATGGACATCCTCCTTTCATATACTTACTTCATAAAATCTGCACTTGTGAACTGCAGGAGCACAGGAAACGGCGTCCAGCTTGAGCACTGCTGGATTCCGAGTGCTTATCACTCGGCCCAGCGCACATTAGGCGTTCAATTGCATTTCTTGAATGAATGAAACACTTAAAAATCTCTTTTGTAGATACTGATCATTAAGTGTGAAGTCACTCTGCTCATTTGATCACTTCCATGTTTTTAGTTCACTAGAAGTCTAATGTGCACGCTACCTATTGGATTTACTGCATACATCCATGTTCAAGACAATTTTAGGGGTTATGCTTCAACAATCCTTAAATTTTATTAGAAAGAAAAAGGAACAAGTATTATATTGATATTTACTATAGCTGAAATAAAGTTTAGAAGACTTCTGAAATTCTAACATACATATCTCTAATTCTTAACATTATAAATTGGTGCACAGAACTGTATAAATCTGGCAGTATAATATAGTTTTGCTGCATAAAAATTTGTCTGTGTGTAGATAATTAATGTTTAATGATAGATAAAATTCATTTTTATATTTATATGTGGCCACAAATAACTCTTGGGTCAAAATGGTATTTGTGTTTTAGATAATCCTCACAGTTCCATTTATTTAAGGTAACTTATACCTTTATCAACACTATTTTTCAGTATTTAATCTAAACATAGATATCAAAAATGATTATTAGACTCTTGAATTATTGAATTTCCAGCAGATTATACCTTATGTTTAATCGAAAATGATGTTAGAATTTGAAAAGTCAATTATAAAGCCAATTGCTGCCTCACACAAGTTTTCCTATTTAAGTTGGAAAATGGAAAGAGAAAAGATGGTGGTAAAATCAAATTTATAAACTATCTTCTCTTAAAAACTTTGCTTTCTATATTTCATGATAAGTATGTTTTAATTAACACTGTCAAATTAATAAAGCCCTTAGAAGTCAAAGCAATCCAGAAAGATTTTTCCTCTGAGAAAAAGTTGTTAATATAAGCATGTTGTTAACATTTAGTCCAGGAAACCTCAACTTTATTCAACAAACATTTAAAAATAATTTACTTCCATAATAGGAACAGCAGTGTGGAGGAGGAATGATAAGTAAAAGATGGGGAAAAAAGAAAGATACAAACCAAAAGTAGTGAATTTCACACAGAAGCAAAGGAGCAGAGGGTAAATAACTGTGACTTGAGTAAAATACTCTTGTTATGATTTGTTAGTCACTTGAGCTGTAATATTCAAGATGTGACATAATTTCCCATGCCTTTTGAAGTACAAATTGCATGAGAAAGTACTCTTAACCTTGACCGTGGAAGTTCTATGGGCTTTCATTTATTCTTCATTAATGGGTTCAGACTCTTCTGCATCTGGACATATAGAAATGACTCTCAGCTTTCAAGGATGCAACCAATTAGAGGAGAGAAACAAGTAATTTTTTTTTTTTCTAGGCCAAAGTAGGATATGGGTTTTTTTTTCCGATTCTTTTTTTTTTTAATACTTTATTCTACATTACAATACTGTATTTGTTTTGCCATACATTGACATGAATCAGCCACAGGTGAACACGATCTCCCAATGCCAAAGCCCCCTCCCACCTCCCACCCCACATCATCTCCCTGAATCATCCTGTGCACCAGCCCCATGCATCCTGCATCCTGCATTGAATATAGACTGGCGCTTCATTTCTTACAAGATAGTATACATGTTTCAATGCCATTCTCCCAAATCATCCCATCCTCTCCCTCTCCTCAGAGTCCAAAAGTCCGTTCTATACCTCTGAGTCTCTTTTGCTGTCTCACATAGAGGGTCATCATTACTATCCTTCTAAATTCCATATATATGTGTCAGTATACTGTATTGGTGTTTTTTCTTTCTGGCTTACTTCACTCTGTATAATCGGCTCCAGTTTCATCCATCTCATTAGAACTGAGTCAAATTTATTCTTTTTAAGGGCTGAGTAGTACTCCATTGTGTATATGTACCACAGCTTTCTTATCCATTCATCTGCTGATGGACATCTAGGTTGCTTCCATGTCCTGCCTATTATAAACAGTGCTGTGATGAACATTGGGGTACACGTGTCTCCTTCAGTTCTGGTTTCCTCGGTGTGTATGCCCAGCAGTGGGATTGCTGGGTCCTAAGGCAGTTCTATTTGCAATTTTTTAAGGAATCTCCACACTGTTTTCCATAGTGGCTGTACTAGTTTGCATTCCCACCAGCAGTGTAAGAGGGTTCCCTTTTTCTCCACATCCTCTCCAGCATTTATTGCTTGTAGACTTTTGGATCGCAGCCATTCTGACTGGTGTGAAATGGTACCTCATTGTGGTCTTGATTTGCATTTCTCTGATAATGAGTGATGTTGAGCATCTTTTCATGTGTTTGTTAGCCATCCGTATGTCTTCTTTGGAGAAATGCCTATTTAGTTCTTTGGCCCATTTTTTTATTGGTTCGTTTATTTTTCTGGAGTTGAGCTGCATAAGTTGCTATCTTTGAGACTAGTTGTCTGTCAGTTGTTTCACTTGCTATTGTTTTCTCCCATTCAGAAGGCTGTCTTTTCACCTTGCTTATAGGAGAAACAAGTAATTAAATGGTGCTAACTGAAGTGACTTAGCAGCAGCAGCAATATAGCTTTATACTACAATACTGGAAATGCTAGTTTTCATCACAAAAATATGCTAGGAAAATGATTCAAAAACTCTTTCTCAGGTTTTTATATGCAGATACTAAAATGGTAATCAGATGCATTTTAAAACTGCTGTTAGTTGTGCTTATAATATGCATTCTATAGCAATGATACTTAAAATTATTTTTATATCTTCTCCCATATAATAAAGGGCTTCCCAGGTTTTGCTAATGGTAAAGAAACCTGCCTGCCAATGCAGGAGACATAAGAGATGCAGGTTTGATCCCTGGCTTGGGAAGATTCCCTGGAGGAAGGTATGGAAACCCACCCCATTATCCTTGCCTGGAGAATCCCATGGACAGAGGAGCCTGGTGGGCTACAGTCCATGGGGTCACAAAAAGTCATCCATGACTGAAGGGACTTTGACAAGCACAAAGCATATAAGAAAATTAATATTGCTTTAGTCAGATTTTACTTCAAGTTAGTGTATAACTTTTTCTTTTCCCAGAACTAACGTGTGACCAGCCTGTTTCATAGTTGACATCTCAGAGTAACTGCACAAGAAAACAGGAAAACAAATAATTTAGTACTTAATATTGTTGGGGGAGAACCAACCAGCCAAGATGGCGTGTCAGACTCTCTTGTGTCACGTTTTTGTGGTCCATGAGCTGGACTTCAAAAGATGTGATTTGGGCAAATAAAGATGGAGAAGGGTACTTAGAGATGACTTGCAGACGTGAATGACAATTCCAAGAAATGTTAAGTGTGCTACATTAAGTGGTGCAAAGATACAACTAAAGCATACGGTTTATATGTGGTACACATGCAGAGAGGAAATGGGAATTGAAAATGTCACAACACAGAATCTGAACTTCTTACAGTAGTAGGGTTATTGATATTTCTCCCACCAATCTTGATTCCAGCTTGTGCTTCTTCCAGCCCAGCGTTTCTCATGATGTATTCTGCATAGAAGTTAAATAAGCAGGGTGACAATATACAGTCTTGACGTACTCCGAACTAAAAGCTTCTTGATGAAAGTGAAAGAGGAGAGTGAAAAAGCTGGCTTAAAGCTCAACATTCAGAAAACTATCATGGCATCTGGTCCCATCACTTCATGGCAAATAGATGGGGAAACAGTGGACACAGTGTCAGAATTTTATATTTCTGGGCTCCAAAATCACTGCAGATGGTGACTGCAGCCAAGAAATTAAAAGACACTTACTCCTTAGAAGGAAAGTTATGACCAATCTAGATAGCATATTCAAAAGCAGAGACATTACTTTGCCAACAAAGGTCTGTCTAGTCAAGGTTATGGTTTTCCAGTAGTCATGTATGGATGTGAGAGTTGGACTGTGAAGAAAGCTGAGCGCCAAGAATTGATGCTTTTGAATTGTGGTGCTGGAGAAGACTCTTGAGAGTCCCTTGGACTGCAAGGAGATCCAACCAGTCCATCCTAAAGGGGATCAATCCTGGGATTTCTTTGGATGCAATGATGCTAAAGCTGAAACTCCAGTATTTTGGCCACCTCATGAGAAGAGTTGACTCACTGGAAAAGACTCTGATGCTGGGAGGGATTGGGGGCAGGAGGAGAAGGGGATGACAGAGGATGAGATGGCTGGATGGCATCACGGACTTGATGGATGTGAGTATGAGTGAACTCTAGGCGTTGGTGATGGACAGGGAGGCCTGGCGTTCTGTGATTCATGGGGTCGCAAAGAGTCGGACACAACTGAGCGACTGAACTGGACTGACAGTAGTAGGGAGTCATTAAAGATTTTTGAGAGGAATAGTGATGCTCTATCAGTAGTAACTGTGACAGGAGGGGAAAAGGTGAATGTCATAGGGAGGAGATAAATTAGGTTAGGTAGGACAATTGTCTAGGCATCTGCATCAAGAAGATAACCTATCAGCTCCCCTGCAGATAAAAAATTTTAAGAGTTAATTATAGCAGGATGGTGGCTGAAGCCTGGCATTGGTGTCAAAGTGTGTAGGTAAGAAGAAAATACCTAACAAAAGCCTGCCTTTTCTTAAAGGGCTGGGAGAGAGAAGCCTTCTTTCATTTAGGAGACTGAGGACCACCAGTCAGATAGGAGAGTCATACAGCTGAGCCCCAAGGCAAACCCAGTAGAGTATCAAGGAAACCAAAAGAGGAATAACATGCAAGGTACAGTGCTTCTCAGGGGGCCTATATAGCACAGCATGACTGAAGAGTATGGGACTGAAAGTCGGACTTGATAAGAGAAGTTTTAATAAAATGGTAGCAATTTTAAAATTAGGGTGAATTTTAATGGATTGGATAATAAACTGAAGGTGAAAAAATCAATTCTTAAACTGAGGCTAGGTGAGTCAGTAGGGGAGATCAGGTGTGAATGCTTTCAAGTTGGCTGACCCTGACAGTCTCAGCCTGAGCTTTAGTTATGCATTTGCTCTAGATCTAAAGGACATGTTGTGAGAGTTAGACTATAAAGAAGGCTGAGTGCCAAAGAACTGATGCTTTTGAACTGTGGTATTGGAGAAGACTCTTGAGAGTCCCTTGGCCTGCAAGGAGAGCCAATCAGTCCATCCTAAAAGAAATCAGTCCTGAATATTCATTGGAAGGACTGATGCTGAAGCTGAAACTCCAATACTTCAGCCACCTGATGCGAAGAGCTGACTCACTGGAAAAGACCCTGATGCTGGGTAAGATTGAAGGCAGGGGAAGGGAATGACAGATGATGAGATGGTTTGATGGCATCACTGACTCAATGGACATGAGTTTGAGCAAGCTCTGGGAGTTGGTGATGGACAGGAAGGCCTGGACTGCAGTCCCTGGGGTTGCAAAGAGTTGGACACGACTGAGTGACAGAACTGAACTGAAAGGACATGTTCATCTGGCCTAGAGATGGTAGACTTTTAGAATATTTTTCTGTATATCTCAGATTTAACCCTCAAATAAGAAAGCCGAGAATATAGTTGAAATTTCTCATGATTAACAATTTGACTCAGTTTAAATTAGGATTGACCATAGCTTTAGGAAAGTTGTGAGCTCGTAACAAAGGCTGTTAAGGAAGACCTCAGTGACTGCCTTAGTTACCCAAAAGGTATTAGCTTAACATTATATCAGGCTTGAACAATCTGTTATAAATGAGATGAAAAGAACTAATTTAAGTAACTTCTGTAAATGACTGTTACAGCTTTTGTGCATAGAAATGCAGGAAAACAAGAGCCACATCTTATTTTCACATCCCCTGCCCTAGTGCAGAATTAGTACAGTGTGGGACACAAGGGAACAAATTATTTTCTAAATGAATAGGACAGACTTTGACAGCATCGTAAATACACTGGTATTCAGTCATGAATTTCCCAGTAAGTTCCGACACAGAATTTGTGTGTCTGACATTATATCCATTTTCAATTCTCCCAATCCTTTTTTGTTACTATTATTATTTTGAAATTTCATATAGCTTTGACAGGTAATATGTGACTTTTGGGTTTTCCATGTATCTCAGCAGGTAAAGAACCCACCTGCCAAGGCAGGGGAGGTAAGTCACGCATGTTCGATCCTGGGGTCCAGAAGATTCCCTGGAGGAGGACATGGCAACCAACTCCAGCGTTCTTCCCTGAACAAGTCCATGTACAGAGAAGCCTGGTGGCCACAGTCCATGGGGTCCCAAAGAACTGTACATGACTTAGCGACTGAGCACACACCCATGCGTGTGACTTCTATGTTTTACTGAAAGGGAACAAAGGTTAAAAGGCACTGAGGGTGAAGTCTGTAAGAATGAACTGGCCCTCCTGCCTTCTGTATATAAAAAAGATATTGAGATGGCTATAAAGTTCATAGATTTTTTTAAATTTTATTTTTACTTTATTCTACTTTAAAATATTGTATTGGTTTTGCCATAGACATGAATCAGCCACAGGTGTACACGAGCTCCCAATCCTGAAACCCCCTCCCACCTCCCACCCCATATCATCTCTCTGGATCATCCCCTTGCACCAGCCCCAAACATCCTGTATCCTGTATCGAACATAAACTGGCGCTTCGTTTCTTACATGATAGTATACCTATTTCAATGCCATTCTCCCAAATCATCCCACCCTCTCCCTCTCCCTCAGAGGCCAAAAGTCCGTTCTATACCTCTGTGTGTCTTTTGTTGTCTCACATACAGGGTCATCATTACTGTCTTTCTAAATTCCATATATATGTGTCAGTATACTGTATTGGCTTTTTTTTTTTTTTTTCTGGCTTACTTCACTCTGTATAATCGGCTCCAGTTTCACCCATCTCATTAGAACTGATTCAAATTTATTCTTTTCAAGGGCTGAGTAATACTCCATTGTGTATATGTACCACAGCTTTCTTATCCATTCATCTGCTGATGGACATCTAGGTTGTTTCCATGTCCTGGCTATTATAAACAGTGCTGCAATGAACATTGGGGTACATGTGTCTCTTTCAATTCTGGTTTCCTTGGTGTGTAGTTTTCCCATAAGAAGTTATACAAAAATCTGAACAAAATTTTTGGCCAATCCAATATTTTACACTCATTTCCGTCAACTTGGCACACAATGAAAAGACACCTGTGATGGCTGCACAAGCATGATTGTGCTTGTGAGTCAGGTAAGCATATAGGTAAGTGTCTGTAACGCACACCTAACATACAACTGTCTGTGTGTTAGGTCCAGGCCGTCGGTCCCCCAGGTCTGCTGGCATCCTGGTCTTCCCTCTCTGACTCACCATGTGTTTAGTTCTCTCTCGAGACTACTTTTGCTCTGACTCTGGAACTCTGTGAACAGAATGTCCTAAGCTAATTTCCCTTGTTTCCTATTTCTAACTCCCATTCTTTCTCATCCAAACTGATACATTTTCTCTGGAAGACACTGTACCCCCTTCTCTCTTTCTTAGAGATCCCTCATCTTTCTCTTGGTTCGCTGCCACAGCCTTGGGAGCCTGGACTTCCAACTCTCCCAATTTTGAAACCACTGGTACAATAGTGTAGAAGGAAAGAAAGAAGCTTGTTCTTATTGATGTCTTGAGACTTTCCAGGACAGAAAACACCTGAACAAGTATATAGTAGAAAAAGAACACAGAGAAGTAGGCTAATGAGTTAGCAAGATAAATATCATAAGAATAGCACATTCTGATAGATTTCTATGGCCTAACTTTACTTCATTACTTTAGATTAACTTGCTATGCACTATCAGTGTACTGACATATGTGTTATATTACTCTCTCTCTCTTAGAGCATTTCCTAATTTAAAAGAAAAACTGAGTGCAAATAAAACTGAATTCTTGTACTTGGAGCTCAATTCAATACAATTTAATGCCTTTTACCTGCTATCCTGTATTGCATTCACTTCACACACCTAATTTCTATACTGATCACCAGAATTTGATAGAAAAAAAAAGTAGCTTTGATTCTAATGCAATTTTTAAAATCTATTTCAAACAACATTTTTAGTATCTTTTGCAGCATCCTACTCTAAACTGAAAGTTTCATCATTATTAACAGCTGACTCCTTTCAGGAACAAACAGCAGACACATCTCTCTGGACACAAAGCTGAAATTAGCTTATAAATACTACTTATAGTCTTAATGTCCATATGACTTCTTATATTTTTAAGAACTAGGTTTGTGTATTATGTGGTTATAAAATAAAAATAATTAAAAATGTTTTAGCTGCACACAGTTTGACCTAAAATTAAAATCTGAAAGAAAAGCTATTAGTTAGAAACACAGAATAAGTGAGCTTCTATGAACTAATTTAATTCACAAATAAAGATTCCTAATAAGACTGTATTTAATTAAGATTTCTAAGTGGTATACCTAAATGTTAATAAAGCAACTACATCAGTCTGCACCCAGATACAAAAATATAAACCAAAATATATTCCTATGAACTCACAAATATTAAAAATAACTTAAGTGAGGCATACTGGAATATGGAGCCTAGGCTGATGAGCCATCATTAAACACCTAGACAAGAGTATGAGGATTGGTCAGTGGAGCAGAATATCCCTCGGCAGAACAGAAAGCACTATGGGTATGGGAAAAAATAATATGTAAGAAAGTAAGATCAGTCATTAACAGCCAGGATATTATTTAAACAGCTTTGAAGACAAATTTTAATACTTTCCATTTGTCTGTTTCTCACCTCATTCCACCAAACTTATTTCTTTGCCATAGGTTTGTCTTTGGGATACTTATATTTACTGGGGAACATATTTTGCATTTTACAGTGTTACTAAAAGTATTAAAGAACATCCACTTGCTTATACCCAGCTTTTCTGAACTGGGTAAATTAAAACATGATTTTTGCTCAGGGCATTTAAAAATCTCATTGCTAAGACAAAGTGAAAGCGAAAGTGTTAGTTGTTCAGTCATGGCCAAATCTTGGTGATCCCATGGACTAAAGCCTGTCAGGCTGTTCTGTCCCTGGAATTCTCCAGGCAAGAATACTGGAGTGCGTCGCCATTTCCTTCTCCAGGAGATCTTCCCCACCCAGGGATCAAACCCAGGTTTCCCACACTGCACGTAGGTTCTTTACGTTCTGAGCCACTAGGGATGACCCTCTCAGTCAAGACAAGTTCTATTCATGTAACAAAAACTTAGACTGCAACCAAGTGCCAAAAGATATGGTACAACTAACAACTGCGTAGGAAAATTCAGTCAAGTCAGGAAAAAGTAACGAGGTAAGTAATTACAGAGAATAAAGATGAGAGAAAATACTCTGACAATCATTTGCACTATGAACTAACTTAGCCCTGCGTTATTTTCATTATTTAAAAACTATTTTTTTCTCTTTTTAGCTTTATGTTGGATCCTGAATAATTAAGATTTTCTTAAACATTTTCTTTATGGTTCCAAGTGAAAAACAAGTTTTCATCTAAAATGTGAATCAGGGAAATTCTCTGTACTTATTAGTCTACTCTGCTGCTGCTTCAGTTCAGTTCAGTCGCTCAGTCGTGTCCGACTCTTTGCGACCCCATGAATCGCACCACGCCAGGCCTCCCTGTCCATCACCAACTCTCAGAGTTCACTCAGACTCACGTCTATCGGGTCCGTGATGCCATCCAGCCATCTCATCCTCTGTCGTCCCCTTCTCTTCCTGCCCCCAATCCCTCCCAGCATCAGAGTCTTTTCCAGTGCGTCAACTCTTCACATGAGGTGGCCAAAGTACTGGAGTTTCAGCTTTAGCATCATTCCTTCTAAAGAAATCCCAGGGCTGATCTCCTTCAGAATGGACTGGATGGATCCCCTTGCAGTCCAAGAGACTCTCAAGAGTCTTCTCCAACACCACAGTTCAAAAGCATCAATTCTTTGGCGCTCAGCCTTCTTCACAGTCCAACTCTCACATCCATACATGACCACAGGAAAAACCATAGCCTTGACTAGTCGGACCTTAGTCGGCAAAGTAATGTCTCTCCTTTTGAATATACTATCTAGGTTGGTCATAATTTTTCTTCCAAGGAGTAAGCGTCTTTTAATTTCATGGCTGCAGTCGCTTGCCATGTCCGACTCTGCGCAACCCTATGGACTGTAGTCCAGCAAGTTTCTCTGTCTATGGAGTATTCCAGGCAAGAATACTGGAGTGGGTTGCCATGCCCTCCTCCAGGGAATCTTCCCAAACTAGGTACTGAACCCAGTTCTCCCACACTGCAGGTGGACTCTTTACCATCTGAGCCAACAGGGAAGCCTGAGAATAGTGGAGTGGGTAGCCTATCCCTTCTCCAGGGAATCCTCTTGACCCAGGAATCGAACCAGGGGCTCCTGCCTTGCAGGGGAATTCTTTACCAGCTGAGCTACCAGGGAAGCCCCAGTCTACTCTCTACTTTTGTTTAAATATATTTACTCTTCTTATATGTCTCCTATAATTTTATCTTTAATGTGTCTTTTAGCTCAACTTTCAAAGTTCACTATTACTCTCAGTATTTGCTGTTACATTGCTACATTATAAACTAAAACCCTTTAGTCACAAAACCCTGATATATGAAAAAGTATGCATATATATGAAAATACATGAAAAAATATAGAGGAACAAAATTGAAAAAAACATTTAAAGTGGCAACTTTTAGAATATTACTTCATAAGACAGCTTTTGTCGATGTCATAAATTATAAAGGTTAAATCAGTGTTTTGTGATTTTTAATTATCTGGTTTTCTGTGAGTGGAATTTATTCTTCAGTAATACCTACACCATTCCCAACTCATGATGCTGTAACTATTCACTTTATGTTACTTAAAAGCTAACGTATGACCCAATATGGCTGAAATCCTTATATACACAGAGAGACAGACAGCAGGGGAGGCGGGTGCATACAGAAAAGGCCACAAGGACACAACAAGAAGGTAGCCAACAGCGAGCCAAGGAGGAAGGTATCAAGAGAACCCAACTCTGCTAGCACTCTATTTTGGACTTTTAGTCTCTAAAACTGTGAGAAAATATCTTTTGCTGTTTAAGCTTAGAAAAGTTAGTATTAATACATGAGCGTATACCAGCCTTCACTATAATTGATAAGACTCTTTATCCATCTGTCAAGTTATAAACTTTTTTTCAAGTGAACAGTTTTGTGACATGGTATCATTTAGTAATCCAATATCATTATACCATGCATTAGTATCATCATTTCATGCATGTAAGTTAAACATATCAAGAAAAGAGGGCAGTTTTACTTTAAGAAAATGTGGTTCAAAATTTTTGGCACATGATCCAGAGGTCTAAATTTTCTTATGAAGAATAGACATTTGTATTTAAGTAATAAACTCAGCAGTGGCCACAGGACTGGAAAAGGTCAATTTTCATTCCAATCCCAAAGAATGCTAAAAGTACCATACAATTGTACTTATTTCACATGCTAGCAACATTATACTCCAAGGTTATACTAGGCCTCAGCAGTATGTGAACCTAGAACTTCCAGACGAACAAGCTGGGTTTCAAAGAGGCAGAGGAACCAGAGATCAAACTGCCAACAATTGCTGGATCACAGGGGAAGCAGTGGAATTCCAGAAAAATATCTACTTCTGCTTCATTGACTACACTGAAGGCTTTGTTTGACTTCCCCGGGAGAAGGAAATGGCAACCCACTCCAGTATTCTTGCCTGGAGAATCTCATGAACAGAGGAGCCTGGCAGGCTATAGTCCATTAGGTTGCAAGGGGTCGGACATGACTTAATAACTAAACTACCACCAGCAGAAAGCCTTTGACTGTGTGGATCACAACAAACTATGGAAAATTCTTAAAGACATTCCCATCTCTTTAAGCAATCAGACCACATTACCTGTCTCCTGAGAAACATGTATGCAGTACAAGAAGCAACAGTTAAAACCAGACATGGAACAACACACTGGTTCAAAATTGGGAAAGGAGGACAAAGCTGCGTATTGTCACCCTGCTTATTTAACTTCTACGCATTTCACATCATGTGAAATGCTGGGCTGAATGAATCACAAGCTGGAATCAACACTGCCAGGAGAAACAATCAATAACCTAAGATATGCAGATGATACTCTTCTAAAGGCAGAAAGTGAGCCTCTTGATGAGGGTGAAAGTGGAGAGTGAAAAAGCTGGCTTAAAACTCAATATTCAAAAAACCAAGATGATGGCATCTGGTCCCATCACTTGGCAAATAGGAGGAAAAGTGGAAGCAGTGACAGGCTTTCTTTCCTTGGGCTCCAAAATCACTGCAGATGGTGACTGCAGCCATAAAATTAAAAGACGCCTGTTCCTTGGATGGAAAGCTATGACAAACCTAGACAGCATATTAAAAAGTGGAGACATCACTTTGTCAACAAAGATCTGTATAGTCAAAAGCTGTGGTTTTTCCAGGGGTCATGTACAGATGTGGAGAAGGCAATGGCACCCCACCCCAGTACTCTTGCCTGGAAAATCCCATGGACAGAGGAGCCTGGTAGGCTACAGTCCGTGGGGTCGCAAAGAGTCGGACACGACTAAGCAACTTCACTTTCAGTTTTCCTGCACTGGAGAAGTAAATGGCAACCCACTCCAGTATTCTTGCCTGGAGAACTCCAGGGACAGAGGAGCCTGGTGGACTGCACAGAGTCGGACACGACTGATATGACTTAGCAGTAGCAGTAGCGTGTACAGATGTGAGAGATGGTCCATAAAGGCGGCTGAGGGCCGAAAAATTGATGCCTTCCAACTGTGGTAGAGAAGACTCATGAGTCCCTTGGACAGCAAGGAGATCAAACCAGTCACTACTAAAGGACACTAACCCTGAATATTCACTGGAAGGACTGTTGCTGAAGCTCGAGTATTATGGCCATCTGATTCAAAGTGGTGACTCATTGGAAAAGACCCTGATGCTGGGAAAGATTGGAGGCAAAAGGAGAAGAGGGCGACAAAGGATGAGATGGTTAGATAGCAACACCAGCTCAATGAATATGATTTTGAGCAAGCTCTTGGGGATAGTGGACAGAGGAAACTAGCATGCAGGTTCATGAGGTCTCAGAGTCAGACATGACTTAGTGACTAAACAACAACAACAATTTCAAATATTTTAAAACCAAAATTTTAACCTAAGTGAACAAAGAATTACAAAATATGTATAAAACTTCAGGGAAATAATAAAATATGTAGTGGACAAAAACCAACTATTTTACTGCTTCAACCCTAGAAAGACTAATATCTCAGCATCACTAGATCAACTAAGACTATGTACCTTATATACTCTGCTGTACAAGCTCATAAATGAAGTGTTTTTAATATAATTTCTTTATTCTGATACATACTGCTAACGAAAATTCAATGTATATAGAAATTTGTTACCATGTTATTTTCTAGTCCAAATTCCTTTGAAACTATAGGTCCTCTGGGAAGCAAATATAAAGTGAATTTTTCCTATTTTTTTAACTGTTGGATAACTCAGACAAAAAGGCTGAACTAGAATTTTACTTTTTAAATATTAAAGTTTATATAACATAAACTAATATAAAGTCTAACAAAGACCTTTATATATCCTCAATCAAGGCAAATAAAATTAAAGAATTTTCCACAGCTTCTACTGGAAGTAGGTGGTGAATATTGACATCCATAGTCATATTGTCTGTGTGTGTGTCTGGTCATTTCTAAACGTGAAAACAGTATGAAACAGCACCTGGCTCAACTGTTTTAATTTATATACAAAGCAAAGAACAATATGAATAGAGATATACAACGATTATTTAAATACACTGTATATATGTACAAAGGCAAAGAGATAATAAAACAGTCTCTGCAGTCTTACTTGGATTATATGCAGTAAGAAAGGATCAAAAGAGTTTGAAACCTTGGGGACTTTTGATATACAAATCTTGAAAATGCTGGTTATAAATGATTATGAAAATACAAACTATAGCCAATCAATATATTGTTCTGGCCGGTCCACTTCAGTAGATTCAGAAAATACATCAAATCCTTTGGATACTAGGCAGTTTCCAAGTGGAATGGTAGTATGACTTCAAAGGGTTCTGCCTCAGTAACAGTGCTAAGTAAAGGGCAATTTAGATTCCAAACTGGAATAGGTTCTATCACGTTCTTTAAGTAGAGTCAACAGCCTTTAAGAATAGATAAATAATAAAGCAAGTTAATTATATGATAAATCTTTTTAATTACTTTTTGTTGACATGACCCTAGCTCTTCTATAAATTACATGTATTTTTGTGTATGTATGTGACAGTGTATGTGTATCATACACATATAAATACTAGAACCTATGATATAACAGAAATAATAGGGCAAAAACAAGTGAAAAAAATTGGACCGTAGGTTTAAACTCATTTTTAAGTAAACCAATAAATTTATGGCTAGTGAAGGCTTTTTTTCCTATTTAAAGAGCAATCTTTTTCTAGGGAACAAAACAATGAAAAGTAGTATAATAAAGACCAAGATGGGAAACCTTGGACTAAAGTTTGAATCTGGGTAACAAGCCCAAAGACAGTGAAGAAAAAGGTCATGGTTTTAGGAGTTCAGCATTCAGTTTAAGATAAACTTTCTGACAAATTATGTCCTTGGATTCTTTGCCAATAGACCCGGGGATCTGAGAGATTCAAACCAGGGAGAGTTTACACTTACCTTTATATCAGCAATTTTCAGCATCTGTGACACTGTGCTGGGAATTTTTTTTTTTTCAAGAATAATATCCAGAATGACAAATTGTAGATTTATTGTATAAAATTTCTAGGAGCTAAAAGTTTAAACCCCCAGATTCTTCATCCGTACATGTTCTTGCTATAAGAAATTACAGAACTGAAATTTAATGCACCTCAATTATTTGCAAATGCCTCAATTATTCCTCCTTTGGAAATAAAAGAATCTTAGACAATGTTGTCATTATCACAAACCTAGAGATCAATCATATATTTGAAAAGAAATACCTCTTAAAATATTCTACCTCCTGTCATTGAGAACTGTTCATTGAACATCCTGAATTATTCTAAGCCTCTATGGAGATTGTAAAGATCCTTTCAAGTGCTAGTATGAAATCAGTAGGAAACAAAACAAAAGCAACTTTAAAGCAACAAGAAATTATGTATCATATATACATCGTAGCAAATACTTTATATTTGTGAATCTTTACAGCTTACATTTCCATTCCATTATTACAAGTGATGAAAAACAAAAAATTGCAAGTAGCATTCAAATTATAAATATACAGTCTTCCCATTTCAGTAACCAAATTCTTACTTTTCAGTGTTACTTCCCAATTTATGCAGGAAACTGCCTACAAAGCTGAAACTGATTAGAAAATTTTTAAGGTTTAAATCTCTTTCTCATTTTAGGAGAAACCAAATACCCAACCATCGAAATTAAAATAAATTGAATTGGCACAGTCATTACAGTTATTATTACTAGATCCACTTCATTTGCAGGTGTCCAAAATAGAAAATGAATAATTCTTTATCTTCAAATACATATGTTCTTAAAATGCTACTTAAAGCTTTGGTTGTTTTCCTGTAATAAAGAAGAAAATGTTAATTTACCAATTAGGTTGAATGAATGTAGCTTTCAATAATTATTTTATTGAACAAATTCTGTGGCTTATTGTTTGCAGATCTAAATGCATGTTTCTATAGAAACTATTAAAATAACTGGAATTTGTCAAAAAGAAAAACAGTTTTTTCATAGAAGAACATATGGAATTCATTTTAAAACAGATTACATTCCAAACCAGTTCTCTTTCTGCAGTACCTATTTTTTTAACAACGTTATTAATGGAAAAAAAAAAGTAAACTCAATTTCAGTGTATATGATTTGTACAAAATAATGTGAACCCTGTAGTTTCCAAGGCTGGGTTGCTTCAGGCCAAACAGCTAACAGGGAGGGACAGCAGCCCCAACCATCAGCAGAAAGGCAGATGAAAGCTTTAGTGAGCATGGCCCCTGATAACCATACCAAGACCCAGTTCTACCCACCACCAGTCCCTCCCATCAGGAAGCTTGCACAGCTTCCTAGGTAGCCTCATTCACCAGAGAGCAGAGAGCAGAAACAAAAAGAACTACAATCCTGCAGCCTCTAAAACAAAAACCATAACCACAGAAAGTTAAACAAAAAGGGAGAGGATCATAAACAGATGAAGGAGCAAGACAGAACCTCTCCAAAAAAACCTAAATGCAGTGAAGATAGGCAACCTTCTAGAAAAAGGATTTAGAATCACGACAGTGAAAATGACCTCGGATCTGGGGGAAAAGAATTGAGGCAAAGTTTGAGAAGATGCAAGAAATGTTAAACAAAAGCTCAGCCGGTAAAGAATCTGCCTGCAATGCATGGGACCTGGTTTGATGCCAGTCGGGAAGATCTCCTGCAGAAGGACATGGCAACCCAATATCCTTGCCTGGAGAATCCCATGGACAGAGGAGCCCAGCAGACTACAGTCCATGGAGTTGCAAAGAGGCAAACACGACTGAGCAACTAAGCAAAAGCACTTAAGAACAAACAGAGATAAATACAATAACTGAAATATAAAATACACTGAAAGAAAGTGAAGTTGCTCAGTCGAGTCCGACTCTTTGCGACCCCATGGGCTGTAGCCTACCAGGCTCCTCTGTCCATGGGATTTTCCAAGCAATAGTCCTGGAGTGGATTGCCATTTCCTTCTCCAGGGGATCTTCCCAACTCAGGGATCGAACCGTGTCTCCTGCATTGTAGACAGACGCTTTACCGTCTGAGTCACCAGGAAAGTTGCATAAAATACATTAGAAGGAAACAATAGCAGAATAACTGAGGCAGAAGAATGGATAAGTGAGTTGAAAGATAGAATGGTGAAAACAACTGCTGGGAAGCAGAATAAAAAGGATGAAATGAATGAGGACAGTCTCAGAGGCCTCTGTGACAATATTTAACATGCCAACACTCAAATCACAGGGGTCCTAGAAGAAGAGAAAGAGAAAAGCCTGAGAAAATAATTGAAAAGATTACAGTAAAAAAACTGCATAACATGGAAAAGGAAGCAGCCAATCGAGTCAAGGAAGCACAGAGAGTCCCAAACAGAATAAACCTGAGGAAGAGCACATTGAGACACACAGTAACCAACTGACAAACTCAGAGACAAACATAAAACATGAAAACAACAAGGGAAAAGGACAAATCATGCACAAAAGGAACTCCCATAAGGTTACTGGCAGAATTCTCAGCAGAAACTCTGCAAGCAGAAGGGAGTGGCATGATATATTTAAAGTGATAATAGGGAAGAACTACAACCAAGAATAATCTACCCAGCAAAGCTCTCATTCAGAGTTGATGGAGAAATCAAAAGCTTTACAGACCAACAAAAGCGAAGACAAACAAAATGATAAACAAAAGCACCAGACCAGCTTTGCAACAAACGTTACAGGAATTCCTCTAAGCAGGAAAGAGTACCAACTTGAAAAATAAAAAAACAAACTTGTGGATATATGTACTGTTATATTAAAACTTCCTTAAAAACTAGGAATAAAACCACCACATGACCCAGCAATCCCACTACTAGACATATACCCTGAGGAAACCCAAACTGCAAAAAGACACATGTACACCAATGTTCACTGCAGCACTATTCATAATAGCTACAACATGAAAGCAACCAAGATACTCAGCAACAGATGAATGGATAAAGAAGCTGTGCTGCAAGTAAGCCAGAAAGAGAAATATAAATATCATATACTAATGCATAT
Source organism: Nanger dama (assembly GCA_917880005.1). Classification (NCBI taxonomy): domain Eukaryota; kingdom Metazoa; phylum Chordata; class Mammalia; order Artiodactyla; family Bovidae; genus Nanger; species Nanger dama. The sequence continues at coordinate 9,029,471 of CAKJTW010000035.1, forward strand.
ATATGGAATCTAGAAAGATGACACTGATGAATTTATTTTCAGAGCAGCAATGGAGAAAGACATAGAGAACAGACCTTAGGGCATGGGGGCAGGGGGTGGAGGGAGAGGGTGGGATGCATGGAGACACCAACAGGGGAAACTTACATGAGCATACGTAAAATAGATAGGCAACGGGAATTTGCTGTATGCTCAGGGAACTCAAACAGGGGCTCTATAACAATCTAGAAGGATGGGATGGGGAGGGAGACAGGAAGGAGGTTCAGGAGGGAGGGGACATGTGTATACCTATGGCTGATTCTTGTTGATATTTCACAGAAAACAAAATTCTGTACAGCAATGATCCTTCAATTAATTAAAAACAAAACAAACAAAAAACTTCCTTGTGCTCAGCTGCTCAGTTGTTTGAATCTCTGCAACTCCATGGGCTGTAGCCTGCCAGGCTCCTCTGTCCATGGGATTCTCCAGGTAAGGAATACTGGAGTGGGTTGTCATTTCCTATTCCAAGACCTTTTGGAAACACAAAGACACAAAAGAAAAAGCTACCCAAACACAACATTAAAGATGGTCATCAAACCACAAGAGAACAAAAGAGGGGGAAGATAAAAGGCCTACAAAAACAAACCCAAAATAATTAAGAAAATGGCAATAGAAATACACATATTGATAATTACCCATAAATGTAAACAGATTAAAGGTGCCAGTCAAGAGACAAAGCCTGGTAGGGTGGATACAAAAAACCAGACAAGTATATATGCTGTCTATAAGAGACCAACCTCAGACCTAGAAACACAAACATAGGGAAAGTGAGGGGGAGAGAAGGTATACCACACAAATGGAAATCAAAAGAAAATGGAATTATCAATTCTCATATCACACAAAATTGACTTTAAATCAAAGACTGTTATAATAGACAAAGATACTTCCTAATGACAAAGGGATCAATCTAAGAAGATGTAACAATTGTTAAATATATGCACCTAACACAGGGGCACCTCAATATATAATGTAAATACTAACATCCATAAAGGAAAAAAAATTGACAGTAACACATTAACACTGGAGGACTTTAACACCCCACTTTCATCAATGGAGAGATTGTCCAGACAGAAAATCAATAAACACAGGGTTAGTGACACATTATACCAGATACATTTAATTCATATTTATAAAACTTCCCATCCTAAAGCAGCAGAATACACAGAAGCTGAAGTGCACACAGAACACTTTCCAGGGCTGACCACATGCTGAGCCATATGAGGTGAGCCTTGATAAACATAAAAAGATAAAATCATGTCAAGTATTTATCCAATCACAGTTCAGTTTAGTCGCTCTGTCATGTCCGACTCTTTGCGACCCTATGAATCACAGCACGCCAGACTCCCAGAGTCTACCCAAACCCATGTCCATCGAGTCAGTGATGCCATCCAACCATCTCATCCTCTGTCGTCCTCTTCTCCTCCTGCCCTCAATCTTTCCCAGCATCAGGGTCTTTTCAAATGAGTCAGCTATTCACATCAGGTGGCTAAAGTACTGGAGTTTCAGCTTCAGCATCAATCCTTCCAGTGAACACCCAGGACTGATCTCCTTTAGGATGGATTGGTTGGATCTCCTGGCAGTCCAAGGGAATCTCAAGTCTTCTCCAACACCACAGTTCAAAACCATCAATTCTTCGGTGCTCAGCTTTCTTTATAGTCCAACTCTCACGTCCATACATGACCACTGGAAAAACCATAGCCTTGACTAGATGGACCTTTGTTGGCAAAGTAATGTCTTTGCTTTTTAATATGCGGTCTAGGTTTGGTCGTAACTTTCCCTCCAAGGAGTAACTGTCTTTTAATTTCATGGCTGCAATCATTATCTGCAGTGATTTTGGAGCCCAGAAAAATAAAGTCAACCATTGTTTCCACTGTTTCCCCATCTATTTGCCATGAAGTGATGGGACTGGATGCCATGATCTTTGTTTTCTGAATGTTGAGCTTTAAGCCACTCTCCTCTTTCACTTTCATCAAGAGGCTTTTAGTTCCTCTTCACTGTCTGCCATAAGGGTGGTGTTATCTGTATATCTGAGGTTATTGATATTCTCCCGGCAATCTTGATTCCAGCTTGTGCTTCCTCCAGCCCAGTGTTTCTTATGTACTCTGCATAGAAGTTAAATAAGCAGGGTGACAATATACAGCCTTGACCTTCTCCTTTTCCTATTTGGAACCAATCTGTTATTCCATGTCCAGTTCTAACTGTTGCTTCCTGACCTGCATCTCAAGAGGGCAGGTCAGGTGGTCTGGTATTCCCATCTCTTTCAGAATTTTCCACAGTTTATTGTGATCCACACAGTCAAAGGCTTTGGCATAGTCATTAAAGCAGAAATAGATGTTTTTCTGGAACTGTCTTGCTTTTTGATGATCCAGTGGATGTTGGCAATTTGATCTCTGGTTCCTCTGCCTTTTCTAAAACCACCTTGAACATCTGGTTCATGTATTGCTGAAGCCTGGCTTGGAGAATTTTGAGCATTCCTTTACTAGCGTGTGAGATGAATGCAATTGTATAGTAGTTTTGAGCATTCTTTGGCATTGCCTTTCTTTGGGATTGCATGAAAACTGACCTTTTCCAGTCCTGTGGCCACTGCTGAATTTTCCAAATTTGCTGGCATGTTGAGTGCAGCACTTTCACAGCGTCATCTTTCAGGATTTGAAATAGCTCAACTGGAATTCCATCACCTCCCTAGCTTTGTTCGTAGTGATGCTTCCTAAAGCCCACTTGACTTCCAATCACAGATCACAACACAATGTGATCAGAAGTGAACCCCAAGAAAAAAACAGTATAAAAATACAAACAGCAGGAAGCTAAACCATATATTACTAAACAAACAATGGATCACTGAATAAATCAAAAGAAATTTTAAAAATGCCTAAAGAAAAATGAAAATGAAAGCACAATGATGCAAAAACCTATGGGGTGCTGCAAAAGCAGTTCTAATACACAAGTTTATAGCAATACAATTTTTACCTCAAGAAACAAGGATAATGTCAAATAAACAACCTAACTTTACACAAAAATAATTAAAGAAGAAACAAAACTTAAAGTTAATAGAAGGAAAAATCATAATGATCAGAGCAGAAATAAATGAAATGGAGACAAAGAAAATAATAGGAAAGAACAATGAAACTAAATGCTGATTCTCTGAAAAGATAAACAAATTTGATAAACCTTTATCCAGAGTCATCAAGAAAATAAAAAGGAGAAAACTCAAATCAATACAGTTGGAAATGAAAATGAGAAGTGACAACTGTCTCCACAGAAATACTAAGGATCATAAGAGATTACTACAACCAACTACATGCCAATAAAATGGACAACCTGGAAGAAATGGACAAATTCTTAGAAAGGTAGAGCTTCTCAAGACTGAACCAGGAAAAAAAAAAACAGAAAATATGAACAGACCAATCAAAGAACTAAAATTGAAACTGTCAGTAACAAAAAAAAAACTTCTAACAAACAAAAGTCAAGGACTGGATAGCTTCACAGGTAAATACTATCAAACATTTAGAGAAGAGCTAACACCTATCCTTCTGAAACTGTTTCAAAAATTGCAAAGGAAAGAAAACTCACAAACTCATTCTATGAGGCCACCATCACCATAATACCAAAACCAGACAGACATCATAAGAAAAGAAAATCACTGATGAACACAGATGCGAAAATCCTCAACAAAACCCTAGCAAACAGAATCTGACAACACATTAAAAGGATCATATATCATGACCAAGTGGGATTTATCCCAAGAATGCAAGGATTCTTCAGTAAGTGAAAGTGAAGTCTCTCAGTCATGTCCGACTCTTTGCGACCCCATGGACTGTAGCCTACCAGGCTCCTCTGTCCGTGGGATTTTCCAGGCAAGAGTACTAGAGTGGGTTGCTGCATTCTTCTCCAGGAGATCTTTCCAACCCAGGTATCGAAGCCAGGTCTCCCGCATTGCAGGCAGACGCTTTACCATCTGAGCCACCAGGGAACAAATCAATCAATTTGATACACCATATAAGAATAAAAATCATACAATCATCTTAATAGATGCAGAAAAATATTTTGACAAAATTCAGTACCCATTTATGACAAAAACTCTCCAGAAAGTGGGCATAGATTGAATATACCTTAATATAATAAACACTATATATGTCAAACCTTCAACTAACGTCGTACTTAATGGTGAAAAGTTGAAAGCATCTCTTCTAAAACCACAAGTAAGACAAGGATGTCCAGTCTCACCAGTTTTATTAAACACAGTTTTGGAAATCTGAGTTACAGAAATCAGACAAGAAAAATAAAGGGAATTCAAATTGGAAAAGAAGTTAAACTTTTCACTGTTCGCAGATGGCATGATACTATACGTAGAATATCTTAAAGATTTTACCAAAAAACTACTAGAGCTCATCAATGAATGTGATAAACCTGCAGGTTACAAAATTAATACACAGAAATCTACTGCATTTCTATATACTAATAATGAAAGATGAGAACAAGAAATTCAAGAAACAATCTCATTTATCACTGCATAAAATACTTAGGAATAAACTTACCTAAAGAGACAAAGGCCTGTATTCTGAAAACTATAAGATGCCAGTGAAAGAAACTGAAGACATAAACAGAAGGAAAAAATATACCATGTTCATGGAATGGAAATATCAATATCATCAAAATGACTATACTACCCAAGGCAATCTACAAATTCAATGCAATCCTTCTTAAATCACCAGTGGCATTTTTCACAGAATTAGAACAAAAATCTTAAATTTTGTATAGAGACACAAAAGACCCCAAATGGCCAAAGCAATCTTGAGAAAGAAAAACAGAGCTAGAGGACTCAGGTTGTTGACTTCCAGACTATATTACAAAACTATAGTAATCACAACAGTATGGTACTGGCACAAAAATAGAAAAATAGATCAATATAACAGGATAGAAAGCCCAGAAATAAACCCATGCATCTATGATCAATTAATCTATGACAAAAGGGATGACTACACATTGGTAAACAGACAGTCTCTTCAACAAATGATATTGGAAAAAATGGGACAGCTACATGTCAAAAAAATAAAATTAGGTCATTCTTTAACACATACACACAAAAAATCTCAAAATGGATTAAAGACCTAAATGTGAGACCGGACAGAATAAAACTCCCAAAGGAAAATATAGGCAGAATACTCACTGACATAAATCTCAGCAATATCTTTTTCATTCCATCTCCCACAATAATGGAAATAAAAACAAATATAAACAAACAGGACCTAATTAAACTGAAAAGCTTTTGCACAGCAAAGAAAATCATAAACAAAGTGAAAAGACAAACCCAGACTGGGATAAAATATTTGCAAATAACGTGACTAACAAGGGTCTCTAAAATGTACAAATAGCTCATGAGGCTTAATGTCATCAAAGCAAACAACCCAACAAAAAATGGGCAGAAGACCTAAATAGATGTTTCTTCAAAGAAGACATACAGATGGCCAACAAACACATGAAAAGATGTTCAATATCACTTGGTTATTACAGAAATGCAAATCAAAAATACAATGAGATAACTTCACACAAGTCAAAATGGCTATTAGCAAAAATCCACACTAAAATGTTGGTGGGAATATAAATTGGTACAGCCCTAATGGAGAACAGTATGGCAATTCCTTAAAAGCCTAAAAGTAGCATCTGTTCTCATCATTTCATAGCAAATAGATGGGGAAACAAAAGAAACACTGACAGATTTTATTTTCTTCAGCTCCAAAATCACTGCAGATGGTGACTGCAGCCAATGAAATTAAAAGACGCTTGTTCCTTGGAAGAAAAAGCTATGACAAACCTAGATAGCATATTAAAAAGCAAAGACATTACTTTGCCAACAAAGGTCCAAACTATAGTCAAAGCTATAGTTTTTCCAGTAGTCATGTATGGATCAGAGAAGGTCAATGGCACCCCACTCCAGTACTCTTGCCTGGAAATCTCATGGATGGAGGAGCCTGGTAGGCTGCAGTCCATGGGGTTGCTAAGAACTGGACACGACTGAGTGACTTCACTTTCACTTTTCACTTTCATGCACTGGAGAAGGAAATGGCAACCCACTCCAGTGTTCTTGCCTGGAGAATCCCAGGGACAGGGGAGCCTGGTGAGCTGCTGTCTATGGGGTTGCACAGAGTCGGACATGATTGAAGAGACTTAGCAGCAGCAGCAGCAGCATGTATGGATGTGAGAGTTGGACCATAAAGAAGGCTGAGTGCTGAAGAATTGATGCTTTTGAATGTGGTGTTGGAGAAGACTCTTGACAGTCCCTTGGGCTGCAAGGAGATTAAGCCAGTCAATCCTAAAGGAAGTCAACCCTGAATATTCATTGGAATGACTGATGCTGAGGTTGAAGCTCCAATACTTGGGTCACCTAATGCGAAGAGCCAATTCATTAGAAAAGACCCTGATGCTGGGAAGGATTGAAGGAAGGGAGGAGAAGAGGATAACAGAGGATGAGACAGTTGGATGGCATCACCGACTCAATGCACATGAGTTTGAGAAAGCTCTTGAAGATGGTGAAGGACAGGGAAGCCTGGCGTGCTGCCGTCCATGGGGCTGCAGAGTTGGACACGACTGAGCAACTGAACAACAGCAACAACAGAGCTACTATATGACCCTACAGTCTCACTCCTAGGCATATATTGAGAGAGACACATGGTCTCAAAGGATACATGCACCTCGACGTTCACTGCAGCACTGTTTACAACAGCCAAGACATGGAAACAACCTGTCTGTTGATAGAGGAATGGATAAAGATGATGTGGTTCATATATACAACAGACTACCACTCAGTGATTACAAATAATGAAATAATGTCTCGTGCAGTGACATGGATGGACCTAGAGACTGTCATATTGAGTGAAGTAACTCTGACAGAGAAGAAGAAATATCATATGACATCCCTTATATGAATCCAAAAAGAAATGATACAAATGAACTTTACAAAACAGAAACAGACTCGCAAACTTAAGGAAAAATTTATGGTTGCCAGTGGGGTAAGGGTAGGGTAAGGGATGGTTAGGGAAGTTGGGATTGACAGTATACATTGCTGTATTTAAGATGGATAACCAACAAGGTCTTACTGTACAGCACAGAGAACTCTTCTCAGTGTTATGTGGAGGCCTGGATGGGAGGGGAGTTTGTGGGAGAATGGATACACATATATGTTACAGCTGAGTCCTTTTACTATCCACTGCTGCAGCATTGTTAATTGACTATAGGCAATAAAATGTTTCAAAAAATAAAGGCAAAGAAACAACAAAGTCATGTTGCAGAACATGTTGTCCTATTGTATGAAACAAGTAACTGAACAGGACAGACAGCCCATAAACAGACCACACATAAATATAAAAATAGATGGCAGGTCTATCCTCTTGCTAGATATTGCTAGGATGACTGGATATCCATGCAGTAAAAAATAAAACTCCACCTGTATCTCATAATATATAGTAAAATCTCCTGTGTATATCACAATCTATAGTAAAATCAATTATAAAAATTAGCTGAAAAACAATAAGACTTTTAGAAGATAACATAGGATCCCCTTCCATGACCTTTCAACAGAAAAATATTTCCTAAAATGTAATTCCATCCTATTTCTTAACAAGAGTGGTAGTTACATAATTGGTCATATATTTAGATTTATGTACTTTTCTGAATTGTATTTCACAATTAGATTAAAAATGTTTAAAAGGCAAATATTTTAGAATTAAAATAATATGAAAATCTCTAGTATATTTAGAATTAAAATGATACAAAATTAGAAAATTACTTACTGGTTTTTGAAGGACAATGGGGTGATCAGGAAGAAAGTCTGGTTTTTTTCTGCAGATGGAAACACTTGAGAGCTTCAACAGGAAATCTCTGCTGTATTTGATTCTCTCTGTAGATATGGAACATCAAACGTAACGTTATAAAGCACAGAGTCTCTCAGAACACCTTTGACTCATTTCTTACTGGATGTCAGTTATCAGTCCATTATTTTGTAAAACAGCAAGAAGTTTTTACATAAAGGAGAAGGGAGGGGGAAAAACTCTGACAAACATCTACTGCCTCCAATTTTCCTTTTACATGGAAACAGCCAATTAACCATGGAAAAATTTGAGAAAATTGGAAGTCATGGCTTCTTTAATCTGGTTATTCACAAGTAGTAGAGAAATCTTATAAAATACAGCAGGTATAATACCTATTGGGAAATTCATATCCTGCCAAAATGGAACTCTAATAAGCCTACCTTTATACTTAATACTTGTATTAACTTGTGAAAAATTTATATAATCAACATAAATTCAAGAAACATCTATTGTATACCTACTGTGAATCAAGGACTATTTGAGGTAATGGTGACAAAGCTACAAGATAGGATCCCTAACTTTAAGGGGAAGAATGATTCAAATATCTGCAGATTTCTCATCAGAGACTACCACCATCTTGGTCTATATTAGACATTTGCTGGGCCAGAAATAGTGGAGCTGTAATTTTTAAAATGCTAACAGAAAAGGATTGGCAACTGAGATTTCCAATTGTGAAATAATAGGAAAAATATATACTACTCTGGTTCCTGGTACAGAGATTCTTTTCCTTGTAATTTCCTAAGTGGTAAGAAAACTAAGAGCATCTTTCATTCTAATATTTGTTACTTGACTCTGGGTTCCTAACACAGAGCTCCTAAATTCCTTAAAATTTTCTGGGTGAGTTGGTCTTCTGTTCTAATGAGATGATCCTTGGTGGGATCCTGAGTAGTGGTTGGTCAGCTGGAAGACGAAGCAATGATGAGAAGCATGGACCTTTCAGCCACACTCCTACATCCTCTGAAGGGGACGGGGGTTGGAGACTGAGTTAAAGATAGATTGTGCCTATGTGATGAAGCTTTCAAAAAAATCTCCAAATTACAAGGTTTGGGAGCTTCCCTGGAGGCTCAGTATTAAAGAATCCAGCCATCAGTGCAGCAGATGCGGGTCTGATCCTAATCCAACAGCCCGCAGAGCAACTAAGCCCGTGCACAGCTACTGAGTCTGTGCTCTAGAGACCAGGAGCCACAACTGCTGAAGCCCGCGCACCACAGAGCCCATGCTCAGCAACAAGAGAGGCCCTGCAACTTGAGAGTAGCCCATGCTTGCCGCAAACAGAGAAAAGCCCATGCAACAGTGAAGACTCAGCACAGTGAAAAATAAATGAATGAAAATTTAAAAACAAACCTGTTTAAGAAAAAAGTGCAGGCTCTGGAAAGTTTCCAGGTGGGTGAACACATCCATATACCAGAAGAATGATATTATCAAATCTGTGGGAAAGAAACTCTTGCACTTTGGTCCCTTCAAGACTTTGCTTCATGTATCTCTTTGGCTATTTAGTTGTTTTCTTTTCATTTTTAAAAATTTTGTGGTTTTAAACTGGAGGATAATTATGTTACAATATTGTGATGGTTTCTGCCATATATCAACATGAATCAGCCGTAAGTATGTCTATGTCCCCTCCCTCTTAAACCTCCTCCCCACCTCCATTCCCATCCCACACTTGTGGGTTGTCACTGACCACGGGCGCTGGGCTCCCTGCATCACACAGCACGTTCTCACTGGCTATCTATGTTACACATGGTAATGCACATGTTTCATGCTACTCTCTCGTATCATTCCACCCTCTCCTTCCCCTACTGTGCCAAAAGGTCTGTCCTTAAAAACGCTTGGCTTAAAACTCAACTTTCAAAAAACTAAGATCATGGCATCCAGTCCCATCACTTCATGGCAAATAGATGGGGAAACAATGAAAACAGTGACAGACTTTATTTTGGTGGGGCTCCAAAAATCACTGCAGATGGTGACTGCAGCCATGAAATTAATAGATGCTTGCTACTTGGAAGAAAAGCTATGACCAACCTAGACAGCACATTAAAAAGTAGAGACATTATTTTGCCAATACAAAGTCCGTCTAATCAAGGCTATGGTTTTTCCAGTAGTCATGTATGGGTGTGATGAGTTGGACCATAAAGAAAGCTGAGCACTGAAGAACTGATGCTCTTGAACTGTGATATTGGTGAAGACTTTTGAGAGTCCCTTGGACTGCAAGGAGATCCAACTCGTCCATCCTAAAGGAAATCAATCCTGAATATTCATTGGAAGGACCGATGCTGAAGCTGAAACTCCAGTACTTTGGCCATCTAATGCAAAGAAATGATTCATTTGAACAGACCCTGATGCTGGGAAAGATTGAATGTGGGAGGAGAAAGGGACAATAGAGGATGAGATGCTTGGATGGCATCATCAACTTGATGGACATGAGTTTGAGTAAACTCCGGGAGCTGATGGACAGGGAAGCCTGGCGTGCTGCAGTCCATACAGTCGCAAAGAGTCAGACATGATTGAGTAACTGAACTGAACTGATGGTTGCATGACACTGTACATTTATAATGGCTTAAATGATGAGTTTTACTTCAAGAAAAAAAGATGTAAAAGAAACCTAAGAAATGCAAAGAGGATGTCTCCAGACAAAAACATAAAATTCATTCCAAGACAACAGCTTTATAGTAGTACTGAAGAGGAATTAATCCATACTGGAACCGGATAATGGAGTAGTCTAAAAGAAAAGTCATCTCCAGGGAAAAAAATACCAATTCATACATTTTACCATAAGGAAAATATAGATAAGTGTGGCAGAGTTGCTGGAGCAATTGATGGGCAAAATTAACAATAGTTACATAGAAAAACAAGGTGAACATGAGCTCCAGAAAAAGGACAGATTTTATGAAACAGGTAGATACTTTTCAGCTGCTGCTACTGCTGCTAAATCGCTTCAGTCATGTCTGACTCTGTGCGACCACGTAGACGTCAGCCCACCAGGCTCCCCTGTCCCTGGGATCCTCTAGGCAAGAATACTGGAGTGGGTTGTCATTTCCTTCTCCAATGCATGAATGTGAAAAGTGAAAGTGAAGTCACTCAGTCGTGTCCAACTCCTAGCGACCCCATGGACTGCAGCCCACCAGGGTCCTCTGTCCATGGGATTTTCCAGGCAAGAGTACTGGAGTGGGACGCCATTGCCTTCTTCACTTTTCAGCTAAGCTACTGCAATTATACAGCTATATATAATATAAAGAGTGATGATACTCTAACTGAAACTTAAGTAACTATATGGTGGAGACGAGGTAGATAGAAGGGCTGAAGAAATGAGGGGACTGATGTGGAAGATATAAAGTCTCATCTTCCAAAAGAGGTTGTCAAAATATAATACAGAAATGAAAAATATAGAAACAATTTAAATATTTTATTTAGAATATGGAGTTAAGTACTAGAAGAAAATGTTAACAGGGTTTAATTACATTTAAATTACATATATAGATTGGTTGACAAAATTTGGAAACTACATTAATAAAAAACCTTTATTTTATTAAAAAGTAGCTGGTGTGGGAGAGACTATCGGTTTTTCCCAAGAGCAGTTCTTCCGTTCTGCTTCAGTGATAAAGTCAGCTGGTTGCAGAGCTAAAGATTACATTTTCCAGTCCGCTTTGTGCAGCATGACTACGCTCCAGTTCAGTTAAGTGCAAGTTACATACGCAACTTTTGAGCCATAGTTTTAAGAACCTTCTTCCTCCCTGCTTCCTTCCAGATGGCTAGAAAGAGATTATGATGGTCGGAGCAGAGGCATTCATCTTTGGCATTAAGATGGAAACCATGTATTAAAGATGGTAAAACCAAGGACAGTTTAATACTGGGGCTAGTAGCAACTCACAGAACACAATTAATATACCAGCTTAAAATTTTATATATTACAGAAGATATAGAAATAAACTTCTATATTGTTTGTCCCTGTAATGATAGTCTGTTTAGAGCAGTCAAACCTATAATTTGTAATATACAGAAATCAACCAAAAGAATATAATAAAATTTCTAATGTACATAAGGTTTTCAGGTAAGCAAATATTAACTTTACATGAATGCTAAGAATCTCTTATGAAAGTTGGTAATTATGGTAAAAATTTACCTTTTTTAACTGGAGAATGATGTTGTTCATTAAGACCTTGAGAAAAGGCTTGCATTCCATTCGTCTTACACTATTGACAGAAGAAAAAAATATACTTTTTATCTAAGGTTTTAAATTTTTATATAACATTGTTTTTAATTTATTTTGAGTTTATTTTTGCACGTGTTGTTAAGAGTATTATAATTTCATTCTTTTACGTGCAGCTGCCCAGTTTTCCCAGCACCATTTATTGAAGACTGTCTCTTCTCTACTGTATAGTCTTGCCTCCTTTGTCACAGATTTGGTGACTACAGGTGCCCGGGCTTATCTCTGGGCTTTCTACCCTGGCCCATTGATTTGTATTTCTGTTTTTTGACAGTACAATACTCTTTTGATGACTACAGGTTTGTAGTATAGTCTGAAGTCAGAGTGCTTAATTCCTCCAACTCCATTTTTCTTTCTCAAGATTGCTTTGGCTATTTGGGTCTTTTGTGTTTCCATACAAATTGTGTGTATTAGTTAATGTGATTGTGATAATCATAGCACAATGTATATTAAATCATCAGGTCGGATACCTTTAAAACAAACCATGCTGTATAGCCTAAGTGTATTCAATTTGTATTTGTCAACATATCTGAAGAACAGTAAATTAATTCTATCATGCCTGCACATATTAATCATTGAAAATGGAGATAATTTCAAATCTTTCATAGCATTTAAGAAAATACACCTACTAAAATTTTCTAAAGTGTTTTATCTCATTTAATTGTCACAGTCTTACAAGGAAATAAGGCAAGCATTATGATCGCCATACTACAGGCAAGGGAAATTAAGACAAAAAGTGTTCAGTAACAAATCCCAAAGTATGCAGGTAAGAGGCAGTTGAGCTAGCTTCTGAAACTGATGGCTTCTGCACATGGTTATTAAGGATATGCCTCTAAAGGGGCACCACTCTCAGCATGGATATGGCAGATTTCCTGCCAGATGGCAGCAAAGTATCTTATTTTAACAAAATCTGCATTTTTTTATACTTTTCTGTTCCTCTTCTAATTCTTGTAAAGGCACCAAGTGGGTAGCAGTAGACTTTTAAAACCCACTCATTTGTCAAAAACAGAGTGCTTATTACATGACTGACACTGTGCTTTGTATTGGGAATACAAAGATGAACATGACATCCCAGGATCTATTTTTGGAAGACTCACAAACTAAAAGGTAGGCAGAAAAATAAAATACTAAATTGCAATAAAACTTGAGAAGTTCTTTAAATAAAGATAGGCAGAAACTGCAATGGGAGGAAGGGCCATTAAATTTGACTTAGAAATTTCAGGAAAGGCTTTACATAGGAAATGATGCATAAACAATATAGGGTTAATACACGTTAGAACTGGATGATGACTGAAAAAATATATGTTTATTGAAGAAAAGCAGCCTTGAGCTGTAAAGCATGGTACTAAACGGCTAGCTTAGGGAATGAAAAAAGTTGAATAGGCTTGAGTAAAGCAAAATAAACACCAGGCTTTTCCCCCAAGGCAAAGCATTTTGCAATTTGCAGTAAAATACCCCCTCTGCATGCCCAGGTACTGAGCCTCCATTTTTCTAGCAAAAATGTTTCCAGCCCCTCTCATTCATCTTACACAAATGCACACCACTGAGATAAAGGAAGGAGAACAGGAAGAGACAAATTCATATCAACATCCATTTCAGGGTGAAAATTTAAAGAGGAAGATTTATAAACAACATCAAAAGACAAAATCTAAACAGGAAAAAGAGCTAATTTCTGTGGTATCAAAGAGCTCCCAGAAAAAAATGGAGTCTATAAAAAGAATGCGTAAAGGCCTTGAATTAGTAAATACAGATGAAAGGAAATTCATATTACTCTTAAACAGATCAAAAATGGCCACAAATTCTTGACATTTTCTCATCTTTCCACTGAATCTGAGCAAGATCTGTGACTGCTCAAGACCAATCAAAAAATGACAGGCTGGTTTCCAGGCCTTAGTCTTTAAGACATTGTGCTCTAAAGAGCCCAAGCCCTTTGGAGAGGCCATTTTTAGGGGCTAACTCCAGTCTACGGGGCAGCTAAACTCTAAACCAAGAGCCAGTATCAACTACCAGCCATGTGAGTGAGTCATAGGGCCATCTAATCCCATCAAGACTTTAAAGCACTCCACACCTAGACGCTATCTAACTGCAACCGCATTATTGAGAAATGGCCACCGAAACCCACGAAGGCCACAAACCATGAAAGATAATAATAAGGAGTTGTTAAGTCAATGCTTTCCAGTAATTTTCGTGAGGTAATAACAAAAAAAAAAACCAGACTAAAAGAAGTTGTTCAGGCAGAAGGAAGGTAATGCCAGACATAAACATGGATTTACATAAAGAAATTAAGAGTGCTGGAAAAGGAATAAATGAAGGTTAAATAAAATTCATTCTTATATTTTAAAGAATTTTTTTTTTCACTCAAAGCGTTACATTTCAATTGGGTCAACACAATGAAAAGAAAGCACAAGCAAGAAAACAAGTAAACAATTTATATTTTCATCACACTTATGTAACTGCAGCTGCCAAGGCTGAACATACCCATAACTTATGCCCTAGTAGGTACGAACTTAGGTAAATTTCTTTTTTTTTAACATAATTTAATTTTTTAAAAATTATTTATTTATTTTTACTTTACAATACTGTATTGGTTCTGCCATACATTTACATGAATCCACAACAGGTGTTTAAAAGATAGTATCAGTTCAGTTCAGTTCAGTTCAGTTCACTCGCTCAGTCGTGTCCGACTCTTTGTGACCCCATGAACTGTAGCACGTCAGGCCTCCCTGTCCATCACTAACTCCCCGAAGTTCACTCAGACTCATCCATTGAGTCAGTGATGCCATCCACCCATCTCATCCTCTGTCGTCCCCTATTAGTCCTTCTCCTCCTTCTCCCCAATCCCTCCCAGCATCAGAGTCTTTTCCAATGAGTCAACTCTTCGCATGAGGTGGCCAAAGTACTGGAGTTTCACCTTTACTATCATTCCTTCCAAAGAAATCCCAGGGCTAATCTCCTTCAGAATGGACTGGCTGGATCTCCTTGCAGTCCAAGGGACTCTCAAAAGTCTGCTCCAACACCACAGTTCAAAAGCATCAATTCTTCAGCGCTCAGCCTTCTTCACAGTCCACCTCTCATATCCATACATGACCACTGGAAAAACTATAGCCTTGACTATACGGACCTTAGTCGGCAAAGTAATGTTTCTGCTTTTGAATATGCCATCTAGGTTGGTCATAACTTTTCTTCCAAGGAGTAAGCGTCTTTTAATTTCATGGCTGCAGTCACCATCTGCAGTGATTCTGGAGCCCCCCAAAATAAAGTCTGACACTGTTTCCCCATCTATTTCCCGTGAAGTGATGGGACTGGATGCCATGATCTTTGTTTTCTGAATGTTGAGCTTTAAGCCAACTTTTTCACTCTCCTCTTTCACTTTCATCAAGAGGCTTTTTAGTTCCTCTTCACTTGCTGCTGTAAGGGTGGCGTCATCTGCATATCTGAGGTTATTGATATTTCTCCCGGCAATCTTGATTCCAGCTCGTGCTTCTTCCAGCCCAGCATTTCTCATGAGGTACTCTGCATAGAAGTTAAATAAGCAGGGTGACAATATACAGCCTTGACGTACTCCTTTTCCTATTTGGAACCAGTCTGTTGATCCATGTCCAGTTCGAACTGTTGCTTCCTGACCTGCATACAGATTTCTCAAGAGGCAGGTTAGGTGATCTGGTATTCCCATCTCTTTCAGAATTTTCCACAGTTTGTTGTGATCCATACAGTCAAAGGCTTTGGCATAGTCAATAAAGCAGAAATAGATGTTTTTCTGGAACTCTTCCATGGTCCAGTGGATGTTGGCAATTTGATCTCTGGTTCCTCTGCCTTTTCTAAAGCCAGCTTGAACATCCGGGAGTTCACGGTTCCGTATTGCTGAAGACTGGCTTGGAGAATTTTGAGCATTACTTTACTAGCATGTGAGATGACTGCAACTGTGTGGTAGTTTGAGCATTCTTTGGCATTGCCTTTCTTTGGAATTAGAATGAAAACTGACCTTTTCCAGTCCTGTGGCCACTGCTGAGTTTTCCAAATTTGCTGGCATATTGAGTGCAGTACTTTCACAGCATCATCTTTCAGGATTTGAAACAGCTCCACTGGAATTCCATCACCTCCACTAGCTTTGTTCGTAGTGATGTTTTCTAAGGCCCACTTGACTTCACATTCCAAGATGTCTGGCTCTAGATGAGTGATCACATCATCATGATTATCTGGGTCGTAAAGATGTTTTTTGTACAGTTCTTCCATGTATTCTTGCCACCTCTTCTTAGTATCTTCTGCTTCTGTTAGGTCCATACCATTTCTGTCCTTTATCAAGGCCATCTTTGCATGAAATGTTCCCTTGGTATCTCTAATTTTCTTGAAGAGATCTCTAGTCTTTCCCATTCTGTTGTTTTCCTCTGTTTCTTTGCATTGATCGCTGAGGAAGGCTTTCTTATCTCTTCTTGCTATTCTTTGGAACTCTGCATTCAGATCCTTATATCTTTCCTTTTCTCCTTTGCTTTTCGCCTCTCTTTTCACAGATATTTGTAAGGCCTCCTCAGACAGGCAAATTGGAAGTGGTCAACAAGAGATGGCAAGGGTGAACGTCGACATTCTAGGAATCAGCAAACTAAAATGGACTTGAATGGGTGAATTTAACTCAGATGACTATTATATCTACTACTGAGGGTAGAATTCCCTTAGAAGAAATGGAATAGCCATCATGGTCAACAAAAGAGTCCGAAATGCAGTACTTGGATGCAATCTCAAAAACAACAGAATGATCTCTGTTCGTTTCCAAGGCAAACCATTCAATATCACAGTATTCCAAGTCTATGCCCCAATCAGTAACGCTGAAGAAGCTGAACGGTTCTATGAAGACCTACAAGACCTTTTAGAACTAACACCCAAAAAAGATGTCCTTTTCCTTATAGGGGACTGGAATGTTAAAGTAGGAAGTAAAGAAACACTTGGGGTAACAGGCAAATTTGGCCTTGGAATGTGGAATTAAGCAAGGCAAAGAGTAATAGAGTTTTGCCAAGAAAATGCACTGGTCATAGCAAACACAAGAGAAGACTACACATGGACATCACCAGATGGGCAACACCGAAATCAGACTGATTATATTCTTTGCAGACAAAGATGGAGAAGTTCTATACAGTCAACAAAAACAAGACCAGGAGCTGACTGTGGCTCAGATCATGAACTCCTTATTACCAAATTCAGACTCAAATTGAAGAAAGTAGGGAAAACCACTAGACCATTCAGGTATGACCTAAATCAAATCCCTTATGATTATACAGTGGAAGTGAGAAGTAGATTTAAGGGCCTAGATCTGATAGATAGAGTGCCTGATGAACTATGGAATGAGGTTCATGACACTGTACAGGAGACAGGGATCAAGACCATCCCCATGGAAAAGAAATGCAAAAAAGCAAAATGGCTGTCTGGGGAGTCCTTACAAATAGCTGTGAAAAGAAGAGAAGCGAAAAGCAAAGGAGAAAAGGAAAGATATAAGCATCTGAATGCAGAGTTCCAAAGAAAGCAAGAAGAGATAAGAAAAGATAGTATACAAAAGCAAAAATTAGTAACAATGTACTGTACATTTTAGTACAAGCTAAAGTAAAATTCTGACAGTAGAGAAAAATGGGAGGGAATATGCTACAAAAAGGTTATGAGACCTAAGAAGTGAGTTTAACAAGGTCAGTGTAAAAAATCAATAGTATTTCTGT
Organism: Nanger dama; assembly: GCA_917880005.1. Taxonomy (NCBI): domain Eukaryota; kingdom Metazoa; phylum Chordata; class Mammalia; order Artiodactyla; family Bovidae; genus Nanger; species Nanger dama. Next base: position 9,047,272 of record CAKJTW010000035.1, read on the forward strand.
ATTCTAGTATTCAAAATGTGGAATTTGAAATTTATTAAAAAAGTACCACTTACAATAGTATAAAAAAACACAAAATGCTTATAAGTTTGACAAGAGTTCAAGACGCTTATGCTGAAAAATACAAAGCACAGAGAGAAATGTCTTGCTTATGGATCAGAAGACGATATTAAGATGGTAATTCTTTTCAAACTAATTTTCAAACAATCAGAATTCCATTAAGCCATTTTGGTAGAAATTTACAAGTTCACTTAAAATTTCTGTGGAAATGTTAAGGACCCAGAATAAGGGAGATAAATCTGAAAAGTATAAAGTTAGTGAATTTTCATTATCTGACTTGGCTACAACAGTCTGTAAAGTTTGATGTGGACCTAAAGATACATAATCTAGGTAATCTAGTGTACAGCAAGATGGCTATAGTTGACAATACTTCATTGAATACTTCAAAGCTGCTAAAAAAATAAATCTTAATGTTCTCACTACAACAAAAACAACAACAAAATAGTTATTATGTGAAATGAAGAATATGTTAAATAAACTCATTGTGGTAAACGTTTTTGCAACATAAACGTATCAATCAAATCATCACATTCTATACCCTAAACTTACACAGTGTTATATGTCAATTATATATCAATAAAGCTGGAGAAAACACATTATAAATCAGTAGAACATAATGAAGTTTAGAAATAAACTCACACATGTATTATATACTGATGTCAACAAACTCTCGTGATTCAGTAATCCCTGGTGGCTCAGAGGTTAAAGCATCTGCCTTCAATGCAAGAGACCCGGGTTCGATCCCTGGGTCGGGAAGATCCCCTGGAGAAGGAAATGGTAACCCACTCCAGTATTCTTGCCTAGAGAATCCCATGGACAGAGAAGACTGGTAGGCTATAGTCCATGGGGTCGCAAAGAATCGGACACAACTGAATGACTTCACTTATACAACCCAAACAGTAAAAACATGCAAAAGATTTGATCAGACAATTCACCAGAAAGAAAAAAAAGAAAAGAAAAAGACAGATGGTAAATAAACTCATGACAAAATGCTCAATCTCATTAATCATTAGGGGAATGCAAATATAAAGTACAATGAGATACAACTACTCACACGCTAAAATGGCTAAAAATTAAGACTGACTATACTAAGTGTCAATGAGGATGTGAAATAACCAGTACACTCATACACTACTGGTGGAACAACCACTCTGGAAAACATTTTAGCAGTTTCCAAACCGATTTGACATGATTCATCAATTCCACTCCTGGTTATTGTGTGTATGTATACACAAAGACTTGAACACAATTATCCACAGAGCATTATTCATAATATTTACCATAATAAACTATCCTATATTCATACAGTAGAATACTATTCCAAATTTAAAAGAAAATCACTACCAATATCTACAACATGGAAGAATCTCAAAAACACTATGCTGAGGAAAAAAAAAAACTAACACTAAAGAATATATTGTGTGATTTCATCTATATGAAATTTTAGAGCAGCCAAAACTAATTTATAGCTAAAGAAAGCAGATGAGCAGATGCCTGGAGTAGGAGAGAGCACTAGGATGGATTAATGGAAGTGGAAATAGTATATGACTGAAAGGGAATAAAAGAGCACTTTATATTGACTATTTGTCAAAACCCATTTAACCAATGGATTCATTTTACCATATGTAAATTATGCCTTAACAAAGTTGGTTTAAAAATACGAAGAGTTGGTAAAAAGTGTCCTTCATTAAAAATCATGTGATATCTCTGACATAGGTTCTGCATTACACTTGAAGCACCAGACAAAATTTTAAGCTTAGAAGTAAATCTAATTAATTTATTTTGTATAAGGTTTTGCAATATTAACATACTCCTTTTTACTTATAAAGCTTTCAAAAGAAGGTCAAGGGTTCTAAAGAAAGTTACTATACTATACAATATTCTTACTGTATTAAGTAGGTAAATTTTAACTGCTGGGATAGATTAAACAAAACATTACAATGGCCTAAAATTTTATATAAAGCAAGAATAATTAAGATTTCAAGGTAACACAGAGATAGATATACAAATAGATCAATGGAAAAGCAAAGTCCAGAAACAATCTTATTTATATAAAGATTTATACAGTAAAGATGGCATAAATCTATATGGAAAGAATATTCAATGAACTGTACTTTACAACTGACTATATAAAAAATTGATTTTATTTATATTATATAAAAATTAATTTCAGGTAGATTACACACCTAAATATTAAAGCAAAACTTAAACTTTTAGAATATGTAGGAAAAATGTCTCTTTAGCTTAGGGCAGGGAAGACTTCATAAACAATGACACAAAAGTGAAATCATAAAAAAAAATTGATACTATGACTAGATAAAGATTTTAAATTTTGAAAAAAAAAACACACAAAAATAAACAATTCTTCCACAGACCAAGAAAAATGGGCAAACAATATGCAGTGATAAATCACAAAAGAGAAAATCCAAATGGTCAAATTAAACATAAAAAAAGATGCTGCATTTCAAAGTAATAGAGAATTAAAAATTAAAACCAAGAAAGACACATTTCTTGCACATTAAACATGAAAAAAGTAAAAGTTTGACAAAAAAGGTAAGGTTGTAGAAAAATCAGAGTACTTAATGCACTGCTTGTACAAATCATTCTGGAGGGTAATCTGACAGTATATAGCAAACCTACTCCAGGTATATATTCCAGAAGACCTTTCAAACATGTACAAAACATAACATATAGATGGATATTATTATATACTAGAACTTATTACAAAATATTTTTATTTCTATTATAAAATATAAACAAGGGTCATATCCCTCAACAAACAAATGGAACAAGAAATGTGGTAGCTTTACATACAAACAAGTCTATTTGTTATAGCAAAAGTACTAATACATTCATGGAAACAATGACAAATTGAGGATACTTATCCTGGGGAAGTACAGGAAGCAAATGGGAAAGTTCAGGGATATACAGGTGTTTTTAACTATATATGTAAGATTTCTTTTAATTTTCTAAAATAAAACAAAATATTGAGATTTGAAAATGGTGAGCAATGGGCATGATGAGTATTTTATTCTCTTAAGTGTATGCCTGAAATATATCATAACTTATTAAAGTATATGATGCATTTAATACAGTACCTGACACACAAGAGCCATCTAACAAATTTTATGTTCCAGTCTGCAATGCTTCATTTTTTTTTATAACTTCTAAGACTTACTCTGCTAACTCCACTTTGTAAGTACTGGGTGTTGCATGGATATTCATTCTGAAAGTTGAAAGGGAATACTGCTCCTGTTAGGAGAGAGGAAAAAAACCTTTTAAATACTTATTACTTCAATAAATGGTATAATACCACCTAAAAAACCTTAAGTATCTAGGATATGCTAGGCACAGTTTTGAAATGTTTTCTGAGAGTTCATTTACTCAACACAATGAAATGTCAGCTACTGTGTTAGGAGATGGGTTTATAAACATGAAAAAGTTCAGAAATAAAAGACTTCATAGCCTATTTTTTAAAACAAGCTCATTAATAATGATTATAATAACAATAAGTTATGTGACAGGTACAGAGAAGATATCAGAGGAGAGAAGACTGGGCTTTGGGCATATCAACTAAGGCTTAACAAAAGGAAATAATTCAGTCTGGTCTTGAAGAAAAGTAGATTTCTTTGGGGATGTCAGTTGCCCAGAGAGTACAGAAGTATGCTTTCATGCTAAAACTAATTTCTGATTTACCTAACTTCTGCTTAATAAACCCCTACTCCTGTCCACATCTTCAGTTCAGTTCAGTCGTGTCCGAGTCTTTGTGACCCCATGAATCACAGCACGTCAGGCATCCCTGTCCATCACCAACTCCTGGAGTTCACTCAGATTCATGTCCATCGAGTCCATGATGCCACCCAGCCATCTCATTCTCGGTCGTCCCCTTCTCCTTCTGCCCCCAATCCCTCCCAGCATCAGAGTCTTTTCCAATGAGTCAACTCTTCGCATCAGTGGCCAAAGTACTAGAGTTTCAGCTTGAGCATTATTCCTTCCAAAGAAATCCCAGGGTTGATCTCCTTTAGAATGGACTGGTTGGATCTCCTTGCAGTCCAAGGGACGCTCAAGAGTCTTCTCCAATACCACAGTTGAAAAGCATCAATTCTTTGGTGCTCAGCTTTCTTCACAGTCCAACTCTCACATCCATACATGACCACAGGAAAAATCATAGCCTTGACTAGATGGACCTTAGTCGGCAAAGTAATGTCTCTGCTTTTGAATATACTATCTAGGTTGGTCATAACTTTATAGATCAGGGCTACCAGCCCACTTCTACCTATCGCTAAAAATAGCCCTCAAGGGAAAGAATCCATGAAAAATGGAACCTGTACAAATGAGGGAGGGAGGGATACGTAAAAAGGCTAGTCACAGAAACAAGTAGCTAACAACGGTTTTATTTCCTTTGCTTTAGGACAAAATGAGACTTGGCCCTTTACAACTGCTTCTTCAGTGTACCAGAAGAATGCTGAATCACGTCAGCATCGCTAAACTATGGTCCAGAAGATCTCTTCATTTCATTTTGTCTGTCCTAAGTCATGGCTATCTGCAGAGAAAACATGAAGAAAATGTAGACAATCTTCTCTGTAGGAGCCAAAGATGGAAGAGCAAGTGGAGGAATGAGGAACCGTGTCATTTCTATCTTTTCTGCTTCATCTTTGCAATCAATACAAGTGCTATGTCTTCCCTTTTCTAAGTAGCCAGTTACTCAGGTGAACACATGGACTAAGCAGAATGAAAGTAATTTTTATACACATATATAAATAAAAATAAGTATATAGAGCTAGTAATGAAAAAGAATAAAAATTATTATTCCAATTTGGAATTTCATGAATTTGTCCAAAAGTTTAGTATTATGGGCAAGAGAAAATATTTTAATTTTAGAAAATTTAATTTTAGATTTCCTGAAAAATTAAGACTTTCTGTTCAGCTAAAGTACAGCCCTAATCTGTAAGTGTTGCTTTGGACTAATTGTTTCAATTAGGTATATTTTTAAAAGGCTAATGATCTCTCCAGCATGACTGCTCAGCAGTGATCAAAATCACGGGACTTGATTTGCTCTGAGAGTATCATTCTGAGCATAAACCAGTTGTTAACCACGAAAATGAGACATCAAAAAAAAATCCATGAGCTGCTCTTAAGCAAAAACTGTTCTTTCCATCTTTGCTGGTCTGGTAGACTATGGACTAGTAGACCATTAAGAATCCACTTCTTAATGCAAGTCAAGACCACAGTGAGGTACCACTTCACAGGTCAGAATGGCCATCATGAAAGAAATCTATAAATAACAATTGCTGGTGAGAGCAATTCCAATCACTGTTGGTGGAAATGTAAATGGGTGCAGCCACTATGCAAAACAGTATGCTGCTGGTGCTGCTAAGTCGCTTTAGTCGTGTCCGATTCTGTGCAAACCCATGGATGCACCAGGCTCTGCTGTCCCTGGGATTCTTCAGGCAAGAATACTGGAGTGGGTTGCCATTTTCTTCTCCAGTGCATATATGCATGCTAAGTCGCTTCAGTCGTGTCTGACTCTGTGCGACCCTATGGACAGCAGCCCACCAGGTTCCTCCATCCACAGGATTCTCCAGGAAAGAATACTGGAGTGGGTTGCCATTGCCTTCTCCAATGCAAAACAGTATGGAGGTTCCTTAAAAAACTACAGAGTTATCTTATGATCCAGCAATACCCCTCCTGATTATGTATCCAGAAAAGACAAAAACTCTTTAATTTGAAAAGATACATGCATTCCAATGTTCACAGCAGCACTATTTATAATAGCCAAGATACGGAAATAACCCAAGTGCCCATTAACAAATGACTGGCCTAAGAAGATGTGGTATATATACACAGCAGAATAATACTCAGGCATAAAAGCATGAAACATTGCCATTTACAGAAGTATGAACGGACCTAGAGAATAGCATACTTAGCGAAGTCAGTCAGATAAAGACAAATATTATATGATATCATTCATATGTGAAATCTAAAAATAATACAAATGCATCTATAGGCAAAACAGAAATAGATTCACAGACACAGCAAACAATCTTATGGTTACCAAAGTGGAAAGGGAGGAGCAAAGGGATAAATTAGGAGTATGGGATTAACAAACTATTATACATAAAACAGATAAGCAATAAGGATTTTCTATATAGCACAATTATGTTCAATATCTTATAATAACCTATAATGGAAAATAATCTGAAAATATATATATGTATAGGTGTATATATATATATATATGTGTGTGAAAGTCACTCAGTCATGTCTGACTCTTTGCAAACCCATGGACTATACAGTCCATGGAATTCTTGAGGCCAGAATACTGAAGTGGGTAGTCTTTCCCTTCTCCAGGGGATCTTCCCAACCCAGGAATTGAACCCAGGTCTCCTGCATTGCAGGCGGATTCTTTACCAATTGAGCTATCAGGGAAGCCCATACATATATATATATATATAAAACTGAATCTGAATCATTGCTGTATACCTAAAACCAACACAGTATTGTTAATCAATTACATACATCAATAAAAAAAGAATCCCTTCTCATTGGTTATACTTCTAAATTCTTCAGAGATCATTGGTTTTCATTATCTTTAAATATCCACCATAAACTATTTATGTATTTTATACATACATTATTTATGTATTATTTGGCCTTTCAAATACTAATTAGCTATTAGCCAATTAATTTTTTAAATGTAGATACCAGACTTACCAGGGGGAGAACTCAGATGACGAACAGGTCTTGCTGGTTGAAGTGGTTTACCAATCAACTTTTTGGTTTCCATTATCATAAAGATCTTGAGGTTCCATACTTTAGGAGGGAAAAATACAAATTGCTTTAACACATATACAAACAAAACAATGACATTACCACCATATGACCCAGCAATCCCATTCCTAGGCTTGTACCCTGAGGAAACCAAAATTGAAAAAGACACATGTATCCCACTGTTCACTGCAGCACTATTTACAATAGCTAGAACATGGAAGCAACCTAGATGTCCATTGACAGACAGATGAATGGATAAAGAAGTTGCGGTGCATATACACAGTGGAATATTACTCAGCCATAAACACGAATGCATTTGAGTCAGTTCTCGTGAGGTGGATGAACCCAGAACCTATTTTACAGAGTGAAGTGAATCTGAAAAACAAAGATAAATATCATATTCTAATGTATGTATGTGTGTGTGTGTGTGTGTGTGTGTATGGAATCTAGAAAAATGGTATTGAAGAATTTATTTACAGGGCAGCAGTGGAGAAACAGACATAGAGAATAGATTCATGGACATGGGGAGAGGGAAGGAGAGGGTGAGATGTATGGAGAGAGTAACATGGAAACTTACATTACCATATGTAAAAATAGATAGCCAACAGGAATTTGCTGTATAGTTCAGGAAACTCAAACGGGGGCTCTGGATCAACCTAGAGAGGTGGGGTGGGGAGGGAGACAGGAAGGATGTTCAAAAGGGAGGGGATATATGTGTACCTATGTTTGATTTATGTGGAGGTTTGACAGAAAACAACACAATTCTGTAACGCAATTATCCTTCAATAAAAAAGAAAAAAGGACAAAATAAAAATAGAACTTACAATAAAAAAACCATGACATTTATTTGAAGATAACTATTTTATAAAGTGGAAAACACAAACACAAAACAAGAATTTAAAACAACCTGCAACAACCATAGACCCATTTCAGGATCTGTCACAATTGAATATTCCTTCTTTAAAACATTCCCTCCCTTAACTTCCCTCTTTTCTATAGGTTTTATTTTCTATTTCTTGACTGTCTCTTTTAACTTCCTTAGATGATTGCTATTTTTCTCCAGTTAAATTTAGGGGTTAGTCCAAATTTGGCTTTGATTCTCCTAGCTATTTTCATCTATTTTCATGACTGCAACTACCTAACTATATAATAGTTCAGTTCAGTTCAGTCACTCAGTCCGACTCTTTGCGACTCCATGAATTGCAGCATGCCAGGCCTCCCTGTCCATCATCATCTCCTGGAGTTCACTCAGACTTGCATCCATCGAGTCAGTGATGACACCCAGCCATCTCATCCTCGATCGTCCCCTTCTCCTCCTGCCCCCAATCCCTCCCAGCATCAGAGTCTTTTCCAATGAGTCAACTCTTCACATGAGGTGGCCAAAGTACTGGAGTTTCAGCTTTAGCATCAGTCCTTCCAAAGAAATCCCAGGGCTGATCTCCTTCAGAATGGACTGGTTGGATATCCTTGCAGTCCAAGGCACTCTCAAGAGTCTTCTCCAACACCACAGTTCAAAACCATCAATTCTTCAGCGCTCAGCCTTCTTCACAGTCCAACTCTCACATCCATACATGACTACTAGAAAAACCATAGCCTTGACTAGACGGACCTTAGTCAGCAAAGTAATGTCTCTGCTTTTGAATATAATATCTAGGTTGCTCCTAACTTTTCTTCCAAAGAGTAAGCATCTTTTAATTTCATGGCTGCAATCACCATCTGCAGTGATTTTGGAGCCCTCAAAAATAAAGTCTGACACTGTTTCTACTGTTTCTCCATCCACAAAAAAGCAAAATGGCTGTCTGGGGAAGCCTTACAAATAGCTGTGAAAAGAAGCGAAGTGAAAGCCAAGGAGAAAAGGAAAGATGTAAGCATCTGAACTACATAATAAGTATGCCATTATTTATACATCCGCGTCTACCTCTCTTTTTAAATAATGTGACATAGGTAAACGGTTTCCTGTGCATGACACATGGATGTTGGCTTCTGTTTTTATTATTAATAAATTCAGGAGGTGATAAATGATCACCTCTTGAGTGTATTATTATATTAACTATCTTTCTAATTGCCGAAAGATATTCCCAATTATATCTTATAGCAGTACCTTAAATTCAACATATCCAAAATTAAATTCATTACTTTGACTCCAAAGATGTCCCTCCTGTTGTATTTCTTAAATTTATCTAAATTAGGGCTCCTCACCATAATCAGTCTCTAATTCCATTCTACTACCAAATTATTACTCAGATCTATTTTCTTTACTCCTACCACTACTCTTAGTCCCCCAGTAGTTCCTACTGTATCTCCCTGAACACCTAGTCTGATTTAATTAAATACTGCCTTTCCCTATGTACCTCTGTACCTGGGACAAAATTAATATGGCCACATCATGGCACTTAGAGAACACTGTACTATACTATATACTAAACTATGATGGCTGATTTGTCTTCCATACTAGCAAAAGCGAGGGACAGAGTCTTCTCAAAGTGAGGAACAATGTTTTCATTCCTCCTGTGTGCCTTGGAAGTAACTCAGTACTTGGACTGGATCCAACGTAGGTGGAAAACAAGCATTTGCTGAACAAATAGGGAGAATACAGCTTCTTCTCTCTCCAAATTATGATCCCTTTACACACATATCTGCTTCAAAAACTTTAGTTCCCCCATCACCTGCTGAATTATTAATAATAGAAACATGAGCCAACATCCACGTTTCATGCACAGTTAACCATTAACTATGCCACATTATTTAATATTCAGAACTTTATAAATCAGGCACTATTAATAGTTAGAGCTCAGGTCTTGGGTCAGGCTACCTGGGTTCTTATCATAGCTCTACCACCTAGGTATATAATTATGGAAAACAATAACCCCTACCTCCTAGGTTTGAGGACTACACAAGAAAATCTGTATAAATCATTAGCACAGTGCCCGCTACATTGTAAGAGTTCAATAAATGTTAGTTTTATAATTTTTAAACCTCATTTTCAAGATAATGTTTAGAGAAATTAGGTAACTTGCCCCAGGACATGAGTCTAGAAAGTGGCATATATGCTCATCCCCATACATCTAGAGAGAACACCCTTCAGTCAAGCTAGCTCCTTCCTCTCTTTCCATCCCTGACACAGGCAGAACTGTCCAGGTTTCATTAATTACCCTTCTTATGTGTTCACAAAGCACCGTTGTACCCTCTTCCAGTGTGGTATTTATTACATTAGCTGACTATAAAATCATAGCTCCATCACTCTCTCTAAGAGCTAACACAGCATCTAATATACAGCATCTCTCTAAGAACTGCCACAGTGTCTAATATACTCTACATGTTCAATAAATTGTTGAATTCATAAATGTTATCATGTTTCACCATTTATCTATAAACTTAGGTTTTCTGGTGTTCCCTCACTCTTTTGGCTGCTCTTCTTCTTTCAACACTAACATTAAATAAAATAGTCCATGTGAAGTTCTCTCTGTGGGCTTACTTGCTCAATCCTATCTGACTTTTTGCAACCCCATGGACTGTAGCCACCAGGCTCCTTTGTCCATGGGATTCTCCAGGCAAGAATGCCAGACTGGGTTGTCATACCCTCCTCCAGGGGATGTTTCCAACCCAGGGATTGAACCCAGGTCTCTCACATTGCAGGTGGATTCTTTACCATCTGAACCATGAGAGAAGTCCCCAAATACTGGAGTACGTAGCCTATCTCTTCTCCAGGTAAACTTCCTGACCCAGGAATCCAATTGGGGCATCACACCTTGTAGGCAGATTCTTTACCAGCTGAGGTACCAGGGAAGCTCAGATGAAGCTCACATGAAGTCCTCTAGTTCCTAACAAATGATTGATAGTAAAATAACAAGAATAGTAACAACAATAATGATTTTCTTTTTTTTCCAGTGGCCCATATTGTAATTTGACTATTAATTTTTCTAAAATATATCATACAAAAATCTATTACAAGCCTAATTGATTAGACAATTGCAGTAAAAAAACTGACTTTGTGTATCTTAGTAGCTACAACACAATCAGTTCTACTAAACACATCTATAAATTTAAATGCCTCCTATTTAATGAAAATTTTCTGATGTTTGAATGGATCAAAAGTTTTCCAAATTTTGATGCCTATCAAGATGAAATCAAAAGTAAAACTCCACCAGATTTTCACTTAATTTTCCAGAAACTGATTGTAACCATATGATCTTGAGCAGAAGTTGGCTAAGTGACTGTTACCCTAAGTATAAAAGGGGTTAATCACTTTCTTTACACACCAAAGAAATGCTTTCATCTAATTCCTTTGGACATAATTCAAGTGTTAAAGTCATAAATTTATAAACAACCTCTCAAAGTTAGCAATGATAACTAAGCACAAAATAGTTACTTTTTCTTGAAATCTGGAGACAAGCAAATCTGATGCAAAGAGCCAATTCATTGGAAAAGACCCTGATGCTGGGAAAGACTGAAGGCGGGAGAAGGGGATGACAGAGGATGAGATGGTTGGATGGCATCATTAACTCAATGGACATGAGCTCAAGCAGACTCTGGGAGACAGAGGACAAGGGGAGCCTGGCGTGCTGCAGCCCATGGGGTTGCAAACAGTCAGACATGACTGAGCAACTGAACAACAACAACCCAAGTCAGCACCCATCTAGATTTGTAATGGGTATGTTAACTAGTATTTCAGCATGGTGATTAACAACCTTCTAAACAAAACTAATGCTGTATGTATTTGTTGACATTACAACTTTGATATAATAGGAAATAAAAAAGTATATGAAGAAAAAAACCCACTTTATTGATTATTTTCTATGTGAAAGAGATATTTTAACATGGACCTAAAAGCAATCTAATATTATTTAATATGTATCCTAACCATTTAAATTAGGACTCTAATATCAATACTACTAGTAGTAACTTTCCATCCTATTCCCCATGAAAAGAATACAATAGACTACTTTGGCACACACTTTTTTTCCATTGCTCAGCTGAAATTGAGTTGGTAGGTTGTAAAGGGTATTCCAGTTGCTGAGCAAAGCAAATCCACAGTATTCAAACTAGGGATTTTCAAGAGTTTAGGAGTTACAGAACTATTATATGAGTTTGCAATACAATAAATAAACAACAACAACAAAAAACTCACCAAAGATATTTCTGTACCCACCTACCCTTTCCCCTTTCAATCTGTAGTAGGAAAACTACTACAAATTGAGACGCCTGGCGGGCTACAGTCCATTGTGTCGTAAAGAGTCGGACACGACTGAAGCAATTTAGCAAGCATGCACTCTTTCAATTTGTAGTAGGCAAACTACAGCAAAGGCTCCAGATATATAAATTCACATCTCATACAATATTCTTTTCAATATGATTTTTTTAAAATAAACTATGCCTGCATAGAGATTGTGATATTATAGGAAATAAGTTTGGGATGCATACTACATAACAGCATCATATCTTAAACAGTGTTATTAATATAAAGGTAAGTACTTACCTTATATAATAAATAATTATTTTTGTAAAACTGATCAAGCATAAAGGACAGGGCTCCACAAACCAAAGCTTAATTCTTTTAATTTAATTCTTAATTAAGAATTAATTCTCTTAAAAATTAATTATTAATTCTCTTAATTTTAATTGTGTTAAAAATAAAGACAGCTGAACTAAAAAAATCAGTATGTAAAATAACTTCAGTCTTTAGCAAACTCTAATATAGAATTCCAAAAGTTTCCTTTGAAGCTACTGGTCCTACCTAGTATAGGCATTTATGATAGCAAATGTTACAAAGAATAGTTGTATAAAAACATAATCTTACCTACACCACTGGGTAGTAAGTAGTGGGTCTGTCATACAGTTGTCTTTGAAATGTATATATAGTTTTGTGGTATAAATATTTCTTAAAGAACATTTTGATCCAATCTCAAAATTCATAATATTAACTAACACGCTGAGAAATGGTTATTAAGGTTTTTTTTCAAGTTCACACATATTTAACAAATCATCTTAAAGGCCAAGTGATATGTTGAGGTAGGTTCCTTCTATCCATTTTTTAAAGAATTTTAATCATAAATGGGAGCTGAGTTTTGTCAAAGCCTTTCTCTGCATCTACTGAGATAATCATATGGTTTTCATCTTTCAATTTATTAAAATGGCATATCACACTGATTAAGGCCAAGTGATATGAACAGAATACTGGCTTGCAAGTCAGGAAATCTGTATCACTGCTATTATACATCTAGAATACTAACTATATCTTAGATTATTTCTTTTTTAAAAATATGTTGAACTAAATATGAATCCTAAGGGCCCACCGACTCTGAAATTATAAATTAACCTAAAATTTTCTAGAATATAGTATCATAATAAGCATATATACTGATCAGATGGGACACAATTTCATTACCCAATATATGCTTTTCTTTTTTAAATCAAAACTTCATTTTTATGAGATCTTACTACATATTAAATCCTTTACATATACTACCTCATTTAATTTTGAGCCATACATTAACTGTTGCAGAAACTCATTATTAGTTACTTTACAGATGAGAAACCTGAAGCTAAGAAAAATAAGAGAAATGCACAAGTTCACACAGTTAGTAATTGGTAGAAATGAGGTTCTGACTGTAAAGTTCACGCCATCGTCTCTAAATTTCTGTGTTTGGCAAGTAAACACACCTGACTGTCCACTACTCCATGTGGATGGACAGTACTTGTATGGAAAAAAATTATGAGAAGCAACATTTACATGTATAAAACCTTCTGAATAAGTTGGTGTGTGCTAATAATTTTCATTTCCTCAATTTTCAATTTTTCTTAGACTACTAAATATATTATGGAATTAACATGCTTTCCTCATTATGCAGACATGGTACACTGCCACTCTAATCCATTAGATACTATACTTACTGTGTACTATACTTAGAAACAGTATTATACTTAAAATATACAACTTAAATGCTAGATTTCTTTAGAAACTGCTGATGGTTCTGCTGCAAGTATGAAATAAGAGCATATAAAATTTAAGAAATATGCTGAGAGAAGTGAAAAGAACATGCTTTCATTTATCTCATGTATATTTCCCATATAGGATTGTATCAGATAAGATTTACTCTCAGCTTTCAACTTCAAAATACCTCTTTTACAAAGTTATGATTTCTTAAAGCCAAAAGCTGATGTAATTAAGCAGCATAAACTGATAGAGGAAAATACAGAGGACTAAAGGATAAACTAATTGTGACTTGAAAGACATTTTATATTCCACAAACTAGGTTGTCATTATTTAGGAAAAATTAAATATCAAATATTTAAACTGAAATATCAAAAAGTTATAAGCCAAGAGTGTTCTGTTTTCTGTTTCACGCTTTCTGACCAAAAAAAAAAAAAAATTTTCCTATAAAGTAACTTTTAACACAAATACAATTTAACATTTACGTGGGATAAATTGTCCAGGTAATGTGTGTTGGTGGTTGTCATAATTGAGGTAACTGTCCTTTTTCATAGTTTTTATTTTTACAGTTTTGCAAAAATATCAGCAACTATACATTTTTTATAAAATATTATTGTACATCTGAAACTAACAAAATGTTGTTTGTCAAGTTTCGTAAAAACGCGTATCCTTACATACAAGTTGCACAGAACATCTTCAAATACGGTTCATTAGCCATTTGATTTTCTTCTGTGAAGTGACCACATGTCTTTGGTTTCTTTATTCTTACGGGGTTTTCTTTTCTTACAGAATATAATTTCGTGTAATTAATTATTCGTTTGCTCTCTTTTTGGACTCTGAGGGAGAGGGAGAAGGTGGGATGATTTGGGAGAATGGCACTGAAACATGTAAGAAACGAAGCGCCAGTCTATGCTCTGATACAGGATGCTCGGGGCTGGTGCACCGGGATGATACAGAGACACGATATGGGGTGGGAGGGGGAGGGGGTTCAGGATTGGGAGCTCGAATACACCCGTGGCGGATTCATGTCAATGTATGGCAAAACCAATACAATATTGTAAAAAATAAAAAATAAAAAAAAAAAAAACCTAAAGTAATTTCAAAAAACAAAAGTTGGTCACGTTAAGTACGGACGATGCCAGGACACGGGAAACAGTCTTCAAACCATCCCACTTACCTACCACCAGGTCGTGGGGCAGGTGTCCATACACACTTACTTCTGGGGGCACTTTGCTTATTTTTTCCACATTCCTTCAGCAGTGTAACTCCCCGGGCCACTTGCCTCTCGCCCGGTTTCCCCGCCCCAGCCCCCCGCGCCTTTCCTGACCTGCCCGGCCGCTTTGCGCCCTAAGAGCCCCATCTTGGGCACCCTGTGGAGGCCTTGCCCGACTCGCCCCAGACGGCAGCCGGTTCTCTCCGCGTCACCCCAACTCCCCCGTGTCCGTCCTCGGAGACGGCGCCCACTCGCCGCCTCACCCCCGGGGTCCTGAGTTCTGCTCGCCTCGCAGCCCGTCCTCCCGGCAACCTACCGCCTGAAGATCCTGGAGGACTTCGGGGCCGGCAGCCGCGTCGCGGCGCTCAGTCCAGACACGACCGCGGAGCGCCGGGGGCCCGTCCGGGAACGGCTCCGGCGGCTGGCTCGAGGCGGCGACGGGCAGCCGCGGGGCGGGGCAGACGGCTGCCCCAGGGGCGGGGGCGCGCGCGGGCGGGGCCTCGGGCGCCGGAGCTGCCGCGCCGCCGCAGTCGGGCGGGACCGGAACCGTTAAACGGGCGGCGCGCGTGTTCCTGGACGTACGGGGCGCGAGGAGCCGACGCTGCCCCCGTGGAGGTCGCGCCTGGCGACGAGGAGGCCGCGGGAGGCCTCTGTGAGGTGCCGACGGGCGCTCCCTGGACGGGGCGTGCGCGCATGAACAGCCTTCAGGACCCCAGCCGACAGTCCGACCTGCCTGAGACGGGGAAGGGGCGAGGCAAGCTGCCGGCTCGGGGGCCGGGCGCGGGCTCCAGGCCGCCTCTGTGAGCCAGGCCGCCTCTGTGAGGCAGGCCTCGGGCGCGCTGACGACTGCGCCCCTTCCGCGTCAGAGCGGCCCGTAGGCCCCGTGGGCGCTGCCCGCGCTGCCCCTGCCCTGAGTCTAAGCAGTGCCGAGATTAGGGCGGTCACGGAGTAAGCGACATAGTTCAGACAGGCGTGCACAGCTCAGACCGCCATCTTGAAAGGAGCAAAACTGGTTGAAGCGACTTCATCTGAGTCCGAATCCTCTGATTTCAGTCGTCACCTTTATTCTCTTCACTCATATTTTTCACTGTTGTTTTTGAGAGTCCCCTTTTGGTCCTTTCACTCTACTAGGGGACGTGGAGGCAGAACACGGGTGAATAGGAAAATTCCTGTCATTACCCAGCTCACGATCTGGTGGGCCATGGGCCATATGTGCCACGTGTTGGGATCGTAGTGCAGAGAATGCCTGAATTGACTCTTAGGCTTGGAATGTCAGCTGTTTTCTAAGCAGCTTATGCTTGGATTGTTGCGGCTGGCTGGGGAAGGCGAGAAGAGATGGTTCAAAGGGAAAAGAAACCTTGCCTAGTAAGCAGTAGTTGGAGTTGGGGGAACAGCAGTGGGGAAGGAAAACAAGTTTTCTGTTTGAATCTTTCATAGCTTACCTTTTGAATACTCGGGAAAGGTCATTCTTACAGCACAGTGAAGGGAAGATTTGGGAGGAGGGAGTGTAAGGTATAGCAATACTTGTTGAGAAAAAAATGCATAACACGAGAGTTGCGAGTGAAGTTTTATTTGGGGGCAATATGAGAACTACAGACCTAGAGTCAGCACCTCAGATAGCTCTGAGAAACTGATCTAAAGAGGGAGAGAGGAAAGATAGTCTGTGTGTGATATTGGTAAAGGGGGAGTGCATGCAATCAAGCATATATATTTTTATAGAAAGTTCCTGCTGGTCTCATGAAGCTTCTGCTAGTCACGAGAAACAATCATCACCATGAAGGATTTTAGTGCTTTTCTAAATGTGGGAAAAGATACTGGGCTCATAAGGTCAACTCCTGAGAATATCTGTCTAAAGATCTGTCCTGCCAGTTTTCTGGAGCATCAGTTCAGTTCAGTCGCTCAGTCGTGTTTCTGGAGCATAGGGTACCTCATTTCTGCTTTCCACCCAGAATTTCTTCAGAAGGTGTTGAAGGTCAGCAGCTGCAGCGGCACATGATTTAATCCCTGTAGAAGTAGATGGCAAGCACCTGTGACAAGTGCCAACTTGTGGTTGACATATTAGGCCACAGACGTCTTCCTTGGGAGTGTTTGCAATAACTCTGTCAGCTTAAAAATATTCACACTCTAAAAGTTGAGTTATGTTTTATTTGGTGGGACTTTTTAGGACTTAAGCCAAGGAGACAGCATCTCAAGTTGCCCTGAGAGAACTGCTCTGCAAAGTTGGGGTCGGGGAGGAGTCAAGTTATATAGCACTTTGCAACCAAGAGCAGGTGGTGTGAATATCAGAAGTATTTTTGTGAATTAAAATCAGATATCCCAAGTTAAGGAATTTAGTACTTTTCTATGTATGGTAAGATGCAAGAGTCTGGGATCACTGAAATCATTCCTTTCATATGCATCTCAGCTATCTGGGGCCAGTATCCTGTCTTTTTCACATCCTGATTTCCTCTGAGCTCACCGTAGGAGTGGCTACAGCCTAATGGCTGCTAGATCACAGGTATCAGTCTTCTTGTGTACCAGTCTTCTTGTGTAAAGGTTCAGGAGTTTACACGTGGAAGGCCAGAATTGCTGATGACTGTGACATCGTTGGACTTCCCTCATGGCTCAATCTTTGTTTACTGTTAGGGCAGGAAATATTCCATTTCTCAACTCCAAAAGAAAGAATGATATCTGAGATAAGTAATGAAGTATAAGGGATAGATCTGAGGGATAGAATTGTTGAAGTGAAATCAACAGTTTTGTGACAGATTGGACAGAAGGATTGAGTGAAGAAGAGAACCTATAGGGGTTTCTGAGTTGGGTGAATAAGATAACAAGATGACATAAGATAGGGAACTCAAGAGGTAGAACAGTTTTGGGGAGGGAAATGATGAATTCAGATTGGAACTTGTAAACACGAGATTATAAAAGGATAAGCTGAGCTTTTTTATGTACACACACAGAAAATATATACCCATATGTAAATAACATATACATACATAGTGAATATAGTGAAGTTGCTCAGTTGTGTCCGACTCTTTGCAACCCCTGTGGACTGTAGCCTACCAGGCTCCTCTGTCCATGGGATTTTCCAGGCAATAGTTCTGGAGTGGATTGCCATTTTCTTCTCCAGGGGATCTTCCCAACCCAGGGATCGAACCCGGGTCTCCTGCATTGTACACAGATGCTTTACTGTCTGCACCACCAGGGAAGTCATATACATACATGTTATAGATAAATTAGAACATGAAGAAAGGATGCTGATTAAGAAACATATCCATTCCAGAAAGAAGTATTTAGAAAGGGGACTCAAAAGGCCAGTAACCTCCAAAAGAGACTGTGTAAAGGCAAGCAAAGAAAACTTGACTAGAATGGTACAACTGAAGATGGAATGCCTCTTTGAAAAGGAATCATCTAAGCTAGAAGTGGATGCTGATGTAGGACAGGAAAAAGGTATTTAGGGAAAAGGAAGTGTAGGTATTAATGTCCTGAGGTGAGAGAGAAAGTTTAGCAGTAAGAAGAGAACAATAGTCTAAGAATATAAATCAATAAATAAAATATAGGTAGTGTATGTAGCAAAAGTATTTACATGGGATACAAGTAGTATGAGGAAAGAAAGAATTCTGCTTGTGGGCGGAAGGAAAGTATGGAAGGGTTTACAGGGGAGGTAATGCCTTAGCAGGATTTTCTGGGATAAAAAGGAGTATACCAAGTTAGGGATATTCCTTGCAGGCAGAAGGACATGTCCAGAAGCATAGAGAATTGAAATACCAAAAAATATCAGTAATCCAGTACTGCAGAAACACAAAATACGAGACACTGCTAGGGTAGTGTTTCAATATTAGGCAGAGGAAGGGAAGAGCCTTTTATCTCTAAAGATGTGGAGAGATGCTGAAGGCCTTTAGGTAGGGCATGATAAGATCTTATGTGTATATGGAAAATGATCACGTAAGTGACTAATGTGGAAAATGGAGTGAGGAGAGGTACAGGCAGCAGGCAAGACAAAAACAGAAGCACAGTGACCAGTTCAAATAGAATTTTACATGCCATGTTGATGAGAGCCACAATTAAGATAGGGGAGAAGCCATGAAGAAAAGTGCACACACTTTAGAGAACAGGGAGAGCTAATGGATTGTAGAGGGTGTGAGAAAGAAAAATGAAAATGGTGATGCTAGTTGTTGATTTAGGCAGCCAGACAGATCTCAGAAATAATGAAAAAATATTGTGAGTCCCCTGAGGAGGAATGGGATGAATCTAGAGGGCAGGTGTAGGGAAGGAACAAAGGGAAGATTAGATGAACAACCATTGTAAGAGGACAGGGGTCTGCTGTGCAAAGTGTGGTAAGGGGCCTTAGGACTAAAGTTTTCAAATGGTAAATGTGGGAAATTGGCAAAGAGAACTGAAGACTGGTAAGCAATGTTGGAGAGTAATTGAAGGTAAAGATCAAAAATATGTAGTGGCATTTATCTTTGTGGTTATGGGATTCACTGATAAATATAGATGACAGACTGGAATAATCAAGAAATTGGAAGTGTTAAAGGTGATATTTAGGAATGGCAGTACAAAGAGAAAGTTTTGTGAGGACAGAGGACACATAATCAGACAGAGCCTATCTGAGTATTAGTTTGGAGATGGAGTAGTTCTAAGTATGGGCACCCGTGGTGCAGCTACAGCGGTAAATAGCAGACATGTAATGGAGATAAAGGTCACTGAACTTGAAGGAATCAAAGAACTGAGTCTAGACCAAAGTACTGGAGAAGCCATTCACATTGGTACTGAAGTCTGCATTATGTGGGAGTAAAAGAAGACCTGTGGATTGCAGACAGGCGGAGAGAAACTTTTAAAGAAAGGAATCATATAGCAGATGTGTAGGAAGAGGCCAGAAAACAATTAGCCATTGCATAACCTGAGGAATTCTCTACAAATCTCCTGAGCTTACTCTTGATAAAGGCCTAATTACTAATAAAAATGTGATGCATTTTCTTCAAGATTATTTAAATACCAAATACTTGAAGCCAATGGTATATTTGGTGTAGAATATCAGACACTGTAGCAAGCTTTTTCAGAAGTATTTGAATACTGGGAATTTATAGTAGTTCTATATTCAGAAATTACACATAAGCATAAGACATTTAAAAAGAGTAAAATCTGTGATCACTTCCTATTTTGTAAACTACTTTAAATGAGATTTAAAGTGAAGTCGCTTAGTTGTGTCCGACTCTTTGTGACCCCACGGACTGTAGCTCACCAGGCTCCTCCGTCTATGGGATTTTCCAGGAGAGAATACTGGAGTGGGTTGCTGTTTCCTTCTCCAGAGGATCTTCCTGACCCAGGGATCGAACCCAGGTCTCCTGCATTGCAGGCAGACACCTACAGTGAGATTTAGTTACACTAAAAAACTGAAGACTGTCTCTGTGATAGATCAAAGACTTGTTAAATTACAAACTGTACTCAGATCTTTATCCTTATCTGAAAACTTAATAGGCTTTATTTTTTTTTTTCTGTTTTTCACATGGTATTCCAACTTAAGGTCAAATGTAGATACATTTATCAAACATAAAGAATCTTAGTATTTATTTAAATTTGAAACAGCATGTAAAATAAATGTAAAAATTAACTTTTTTTTTTTAGCATTTGGCACTGTTTAACAATCATTTAAATGAACTGCCATTACAAGAAAGAGAAGTTATTTTAATAAAAAATCATTGCAGGGACTTCCCTGGTGGTCCAGTGGCTAACATTCCATTTTCTCAATGCAAGAGGCCTGGGTTCGATTCCTGCTCAGGGAACTGGGTTCCCCCATGCCACAACTAAGTATTTGTATACCACAACTAAGTTAGCAGACTGCAACTAAAGATCCCAAGTGCTGCAATTAAGACTTAACAGAGCCAAATATTTTTTAAAGAATAAAACAACTATAAAAACTCATTGTATGTCAATTTCCGTATATTTAATATGTGATATCCCTGTAATATTGGTTTTTACTATATGTATTTATTTTATTTTTTATAATTAACAAAATCACAGAAAAATTATTAGGATTATGCTGTAAAGAACAATATTGCATAACAACCTGGAATGTTAGGTTCATGAACTAAGGTAAATTGGACATGGTCAAGCAGGAGATGGCACGACTGAACATCAACATCTTAGGACTAAACTGGATGGGAATGGGTGAATTTAATTCAGATGACCACTACGTCTACTACTGTGGGCAAGAATTCCTTAGAAGAAATGGGGTAGGCTCATAGTCAACAAAAGAGTTTAAAAAATGCAGTTCTTGGCTGCAACCTCAAAAATGACAGAATGATCTTAGTTTGTTTCCAAGGCAAACTATTCAATATCACAGTATTCCAAGTCTATGCCCCAATCTCTAAGGTTGAAGAAGGTGAAGTTGACTAGTTCTATGAAGACCTACAACACCTTCTAGAACTAACACTAAAAAAAAAAAAGATGTCTTTTTCATCATAGGAGATGGGAATGCAAAAGTAGGAAGTCATGGGAAACCTGGAGTAGCTGGCAAGTTTGGCTTTGGAATACAAAACGAAGCAGGGCAAAGGCTAACAGAGTTTTGTTAAAAGAATACACTGGTCATAACAAACACCTTTCTCCAACAACCCAGGAGAAAACTACACATGGACATCACCAGATGGTCAGTACTGAAAACAGACTGATTAGGCTCTTTGCAACCAAAGATGGAGAAGCTCTATATAGTCAGCAAAAACAAGACTTGGAGCTGACTGCGGCTCAGATCATCAACTGCTTATTGCAATATTCAGGCTTAAATTGAAGAAAGTAGGAAAAACCACTAGGCCATTTAGGTACAATCTAAATCAAATCTCATGATTATACACTTGAGGTGATGAATACATTCAAAGAATTAGATCTGGTAAACAGTGCCTGAAGAACTGTGGACAGAAGTTTGAAACATTTTACAGGGAGGCAGTGACTAAAACCATCCCTAAGAAAAAAGAAGTGCAAGAAAGTAAAGTGGTTGTCTGAGGAGGCTTTACAAATAGCTAAGGAAAGCTGAGAAAGAAAGGCAATGGAGAAAGAGAAGTAAGTATGAAATTGAATGCAGAGCTCTAGAGAACAGCAAGGAGAGATAAGATTTTCTTAAATGAACAATGAAAAGAAATAGAGGAAAACAATTGAATAGTAAAGACTAGAGATCTCAAGAAAATTGGAGCTATTAAGGGAACATTTCCTACAAGGATGGGCATGATATGGGATAGAAATGGTAAGGACCTAACAGAAGCAGAAGAGATTAAGAAACGGTGGCAAGAACATACAGAAGTACTATACAAAAAAGGTCTTAATGACCAGGATAATCACGATGGTGTGATAACTCACCTAGAGCCAGACATCCTGGAGTGTGAAGTCAAGTGGGCCTTAGGAAGCATTACTATGAAAAAGCTAGGGGAGGTTGATGGAATTCCAGCTGAGTTATGTCAAATCTTAAAAGATGATGCTGTTAAAGTGCTGCACTCAATCTGTCAGCAAATATGGAAAACTCAGCAGTGGCTACAGGACTGGAAAAGGTGTTTTCATTCCAATCCCAAAGAAGGACAAGCCGAAGAAAGTTCAAACTACCATATAACTGCACTCATTTCATGTGCTATCAAGGTTATGATTAAAATCCTTCAAGTTAGACTTCAGCAGTACATGAACCAAGAACTTCAGGTGTGCAAGCTGGGTGTTGAAGAGGCAGAGGAATCAGAGATCAAATTGTCAACATTATTGGATCATGGAGAAAGCAAATGAGTTCCAGAAAAACATTTACTTCTGCTTCGTTGACTATGCTAAAGCCTTTGTGTGGACCAAAACAACTGGGGAAAATTCTTAAAGAAATGGGAGTACCAGACCACTTTATCTGTCTCCTAAGAGACCTGTATGCAGGTCAAGAAGCAACAGTTAGAATTGGATATGGAAAACTGACTGGTTCAACATCAAGAAAGAATTCAACAACACTTGTATTGTCATCTCGCTTATTTAACTTACATGCATAGTACACCATGTGAAATGCCAGCCTGGATGAATCACAAGCTGGAATTAAGATTACCAGAAGAAATATTAACAGCCTCAGATATGCAGATGATACACCTTAATGGCAGAAAGTGAAGAGGAGCTAAAGAATCTCTTGATGAGGGTGAAAGAAGAGAGTTTAAAAGCTGGCTTAAAACTCAACATTTAGAAAACTAAGATCATGGCATCTGGTCCCATCACTTCTTGGGAAATAGATGAGGACAATGGAAACAGTGACAAACTTTATTTTCTTGGACTCCAAAATCCCTGCGGATGGTGACTGCAACCATGAAATTAAAAGATGCTTGCTCTTTGGAAGGAAAGCTCTGACAAACCTAGACAGCGTATATCACTTCACCAACACAGGTCCATGTAGTCAAAGCTATGTTTTTTCAGTAGTTATGAATAGACCTGAGAGTTGGACCATAAAGAAGACTGAGTGCTTTCGAATTATGGTGCTAGAGAAGAATCTTGAGAGTCCCTTGAACTGCAAGGAAATCAAACAAGTCAGTCCTAAGGCAATCAACCCTGACTATTTCATTGGAAGGACCGATGTTGAAGTTGAAGCTCCAATATGCTGGCCACCAACTCATCAGAAAAGACCCTAATGCTGGAAAAGGTTGATGGCAAAAGGAGAAGGAGGTGACAGAGGATGAGATGGTTAGATAGTATCACCTACTCAATGGACATGAATTTGAGCAAACTCTGGGCAACAGTGAAGGACAGTGAAGCCTGGCATGCTGCAGTTCATCAGATCTCAAAAGGTCAGATACAAATTAGCACCAGAACAATAGCAACACATACTGTTAAGATAAAATGAAATAAAATTAATAAAGTTTGATAATAAAATAAAAAATATTTTTAAGCTATAGTATTCTATTGTTTGTGAAACAAATATGTGGGATAAGTATTTTCTTTTCTCTCCAGGGATGAGTTACACACAGTGAATAGCAGGGGACACAAAACTGAGAAGTTATTCTCTACATAGCAATGCACAATGAAATCTCATGTTGTAGTGGAAAGCAGATGAATTTTGGAGGCAGACAGACTGTTTGACTTCACCTTGCTCCATCACGTGTAAGTTGTGTGTGTTGTGCCCAGTCTCTTAGCCATTTCTGACTTTTTGTGACCATTTGGACTATAGCCTGCCAGGCACCTCTGTCCATAGGATTTTTCAGGCAAGAATACTGGAGTGTGTTGCCATTTCCTCCTCCAGGGGTCTTCCAGACCCAGGGACGGAACTTGTGTCTCCTGCATTGAGAGGAGACTCTTCACCACAAACCATTGGGGATGCCCACATATAAGCTGAGTGACCTTTAATTATTTAACCTCTCTTGACTTCTTGGAATCATGATAACTATATCATGGAGATTAAACCAATATATGTAAGACAACTCAATAAACATTGGGGATTTTTCTTCAGTGCTTACAATATAAATATGTGCATGTACACTGGAACCACACTGAACAAATGCAAATTTAGATTTTATAGTCATTTTTCCAAACCATGAACATGGAAATAGCTATAGTTTCATGATAGAACAGAAACAAGTATAGCTAGATCAAAAATCAAAGCTAAGCAAAAGAAATGAGTTGTGTATGAGTTGCTACTCATATCCAATCAAGGTTTTTTCTATTTATGAAAATGTGAATGCCAGAGAAAGTGCCTGAACATGTGTTGTGTGCATTTTCAGCATGGCTTAGTACAGAGTATGATCCAGGAAAAACCAACAGCAGAATTAACAGGGACTGCTTGTTGTCTGCAGTTGCATGTTCTACACAAAATCTTTTTCAGATCTTTGGGAATGGCACGTCAATTTCCTCTGGCAAAGGAGAAACAAGAATATTTGCTTCTTAGGATTCCTGTGAATGTTAATCAGCACATGTTGTGAAGCTAGCGCCGTACTTGCCATGTATCACTAGAATTCTGTCTTTTCTTCCGAATTGACACATGTATACTCACAAATGACTTGTTCAAAAACACCTGATCATGGTTCCATCTTTTCCCTCTTTAATAAGAACTAAGGCCTTTTTTTTGGTTTTTTTGGCTACTTTGGTGCACAGGGGACAAATAAATCCTTTTCTGACTAGTGGCTATATTATATTCTTTCCAATAATATTTTCCTAGCACTTTGTGTTCCACTTCTGTACTAGTCACTGGAAGACATGTTCTACTTTAACTAACACTAGTATAAAGTGTCATGAATTTGGGTGTAGTTAATTAAACTGCTACTGCTACTGCTGCTAAGTCACTTCAGTCGTGTCCAACTCTATGTGACCCCATAGACGGCAGCCCACCAGGCTCCCCCGTCCCTGGGATTTTCCAGGCAAGAACACTGGAGTGGGTTGCCATTTCCTTCTCCAAAGTTAATTAAAACTACATGATAATTCATATAAGACTAAGCTTGAATATATAATATGCTAATTTAAAACTTAAGGTTTTAGGAATTAAATTCATTGACTTGGATTTTAATAAATTTATTTTAACTCTTTAAGAATCTAAATGACAATGTAACAAATATTGATGTGATCATCACTTAGCATTCTTATCTATTAAAAGGAAACTTATGACTTTTCAACTATTAATCTAGTACAGAAATAAAGTAAAAATCAATTATCTTTCATCATGCACAGAAAATGAATTCTTACATTTAGTGTTTAATTATCTTTAGTTTCTTCAATGTATAATATGTAAAATTATTTTTAAGAAATGAATTATATGCTACATATTCTAACCTGATTTTGTCTCACAATATTTGTAAACCATTCCAATAACAGGTAAAAATTTAATTACTGCCTGTTGTTTTACAGTATAGATAGACCAGTATAGATATACCATAAATTAATTCACCTGTGCATGCTCAGTTACTAAGCCATGCCCCTCTCTTTGCAATCCCATGGACTGTAGCTCACGAGCCTCCGCTGTCCATGGGATTTCCCAACCAAGAATACTGCAGTGGGTTGTCATTTCCTCCTCCAGGGAATCTTCCTGCCCCAGAGACTGAACTAGGATCTCCTGCATTGGCAGGCAGATTCTTTACCATTGAGCCACCTAGGAAACCCTAATTTAGTTCACTTAGTCCACATGATTGAATTTTTAGACATTTTCTTCTTTTTAACCCCCATTTTAAATAAAAATGTGATAAATAACAATGTTGTACATACATATCTAATATTTTATTTAAATATTATTATATCTTTATAGATAATTTTAAATATATATTTATTAAATTTATTAATTATTATATATTTATAATTATTATTATATATTTATAACACCTTTAGGATAAATTCTTAAGAGACAAATTACTAGGTGCAAGAATGTGTGTATTTTCCCAGATCTTCAAAACTGCACGAATATTTCAATACTTCTGCTCTATTTTACTTTTGTTATGGTAGGTTAAATTTTTTTCATATAGTTTTTAATATATAGTCTTTGTTAGCAAATTTTTAAAAGATGATGTTTATTAACTACTGTATTTCTTCTTTTTTGAATGGCTTTAGCATATTAAAAAGTAGAGACATTACTTTGCCAACAAAGGTCCATCTGACTTCAAGGCTATGGTTTTTCCAGTAGTCATGTATTGATGTGAGAGTTGGACTATAAAGAAAGCTGAGCACTGAAGAACTGATGCTTTTGAACCATGGTGTTGGAAAAGACTTTTGAGAGTCCTTTAGACTGCAAAGAGATCCAACCAGTCCATCCTAAAGGAGATCAGTCCTGGGTATTCATGGGGAGGACTGATGTTGTGGCTGAAACTTCAATACTTGGGCCACCTGATGTGAAGAGCTGACTCATTTGTAAAGACCCTGATGCTGAGAAAGATTGAAGGTGGAAGGAGAAGGAGACGACAGAGGATGAGATGGTTGGATGGTATCACCGACTCAGTAATGCTCCAATGAGCATCACTGGTGATGGACAAGGAGGCCTGGCATGCTGCAGTTCGTGGGGTCACAGAGAGTTGGACATGACTGAGTGGCTGAACTGAAGTGAATCATGCCTTTAGTCCCTTCTCATATCAAAAAGATTAATTCTTTATACTATTTTTAAAAGATCTTCCCCAGTTTGTCTTTGGGATTTGCTTATGATGTTTTCTTTTAATCATACAAGCTATTAATCCTTTCTATTAATTTTTAAAAACTGAAGTATTATAATGACTTACAATATATTTCAGGCATGCAACATAATGATTTGATATTTTAATATACCACAAAATGATCACCATAAAATATCTAGTTACCACCTATCACTGTACTGTTATTAAATATTATTTACTATGTGCCCTATATTGTTATTGATCATGATTTATTATATTCCCTATGTTATACATTACATCTCTGTGACTTATTTAGTGATTGAGAGTCTGTACGTACCTCTTAATCTCTATCATCTGTTTCAGTTATCTCCCTCAGACCCTACCTATTTGCTTTCTGTATCAATGAATCTGTTTCTGTTTTGTTTGCTTTGTTTTTTAGACTTCACATATAAGTGAAATCACATGGCATTTGTGTTTTTCTGACTTTTTAGCGTAATACTCTCTAGGTCTATGCATGTTGTCACAAATGGCAAGACTTCATTCTTCTTTTACAGCTGAGTAGCATTCCATTTACTATGCATGCCACATCTTCTCTATCCATTTATCCTTTAATAGACACTTAGGCTGCACCCGTGTCCTGGCTATCATAAATAATGCTACACTGAAAATAGGGGTACATATACCTAATGCTTTCCTTTCCTTCACAAAAACACGCAGAAGTGAAATTGCAGCATCCCATGGTAGTTCTATTTTTAGTTTTTGAGGAACCTAAATACTATGTTCCATGCATCTGTACCTATTTGCATTCACACCAACAGTGATCACTAATTCCCTTTGATTCACATCCTTACCAATACTTGTTGTTATCTTTTTATAATAAACATTCTGTCAGTTGGTATCTTGCAGCTCTGGTTTGCATTTGCCTGATATTAGTGATACTGAGCATCTCCTCGTGTGTCTGTTGATCATCTATATATCTTCTTTGAAAATGTCTATTCAGGTCTTCAGCCCACTTTTTAATTTTTTTTTCTTTGATGTTGAGTAGTACGAGTTGTTTTTTTTTTTTTTTAATTAACCTAGTATCAGATGTACTGTTTGCAAAGATCTTCTCCCATTCAATAGGTTGCCTTTTGTTCTGTTGATAGTTTCCTTTGCTGAGAAAAAGCTTTAGCTTGATGTGGTCGCATTTGTTCATTTTTGACTTTGTTTCTCTCGCCTGATGAGACATACCCATAAAAATATTGGTGAGACTCAACTCAAAGAACATATTGCTTATGTTTCTTCTAGGAGTTTTATGGTTTCAGATTTTACATTTAAGTCTTTAACTCATTTTGAGTTTATTTTTGTATGTGATATGAAAAAGTAGTCCAGTTTGATTCTTTTGCATCTAACTGTTCACCATTTATTGAAGATGTTGTCTTTACCCATCGTATGTTCTTGCCTTCCTTCCAGATTAACTGACCACATATGTGTGGATTTATTTCTGGCTCTTGAGTCTTGATCCCACTAATGTTTGTTTTCTTGCCAGCATCATACTGCTTTGACTACAGCAGCTCTGTAGCATAGTCTGAAATTGGGGAGCATAATATGTCCAATTTTGTTCATTTTTATCACAATTATTTTGGCTAGTCAAGGTCTTTTGTGTTTCTGTAAAATTTTAGAATTATTTGTCTTAGTTCTGTGAAAAATGCCATTGGTGCTTTGATAGGGATTACAATTAATCTTATTTTAGCAGCATTCATTCTTCCAGTACATGAGGATGGCACATCTTTTCATTTGTTTGTGTGGTCTTCAGTTTCTTCCATTAATGTCATAGTTTAATAAGTCTTTCACCTCTTGTAAAAGATTGATTAGATTTAATCCTGGGTATTTTATTCTTTTTGATACAATTACAAATGGATCATTTACAAATGATCCATTACAAAATGGGGTTTTCTTTCTGATAGTGTATACAGTTCAACAGATTTCTATATATTAATCTTTTGTCCTGCAAGGTACTGAATTCATTTATTAGTTTTAGAAGTTTTTCAGTGGTGTCTTTAACATTTTCTGTATTTATGTATATAGTATCATATAATTGGTAAACAGTGACAGTTTTACTTCTTCCTTTCCAGTTTGGATTCCTTTTATTGCTTTTCCTTATCTGATTGTTGTAGCGTGTGTGTGTGTGTGTGTGTGTGTGTGTGTGTGTGTGTGTGTGTGTGCATCCAACTCACTGCAACTACATGGACTGTAGCCTGCCAGGGTCTTCTGCCCATGGGATGTTCCAGGCAAGAATACTGGAGCGGGTTGCCATTTCCTACTCCTGGTGATCTTCCTGCCCTGGGATCATACTCACCTCTCTTGCATGTCCTGCACTGGCAAGCGGATTTTACCACTAGCGCCATCTGGTGGCAGAGGCCCCGATTGCCATAGCCAGGACTCCCAATTCTATGTTGAATAAAAGTGGCCAGAGTGGACACCTTGTCTTTTTCCTGATCTTTGAGGAAAGGCTTTCGGCTTTTCACTGTTGACTATGATATTGCTGTAGGCTTGTCATATATATTAATAAGCAGAGACATTACTTTGCCAACAAAGGTCCGTCTAGTCAAGGCTATGGTTTTTCCTGTGGTCATGTATGGATGTGAGAGTTGGACTGTGAAGAAGGCTGAGTGCTAAAGAATTGATGGTTTTGAACTGTGGTGTTGGAGAAGACTCTTGAGAGTCCCTTGAACTGCAAGGAGATCCAACCAGTCCATTCTAAAGGAGATCAGTCCTGGGTGTTCTTTGGAAGGACTGATGCTAAAGCTGAAACTCCAGTACTTTGGCCCCCTCATGCGAAGAGTTGACTCACTGGAAAAGACTCTGGTGCTGGGAGGGATTGGGGGCAGGAGGAGAAGGGGACAACAGAGGATGAGATGGCTGGATGGCATCACCGACTCGACGGACGTGAGTTTGTGTAAACTCTGGGAGTTGGTAAACAGGGAGGCCTGGCGTGCTGTGATTCATGGGGTCGCAAAGAGTTGGACACAGAGCGACTGAGCGACTGAACTGAACTGAACTGAACTGTCATATATGGCTTTTCTTATCTTGAAGTATGTTCCCTCTACACCCACATAGTTGAGAGGTTTGTTTTTTTTTAATCACAAATATATGTTGAATTTCTTATTAATATCTGCTTTGAGGTTCTACTTGGAAAGTCTTTCCTTATCACAAGTCTATACAAATATTTACCTATACATAGTATATAAGAATTTAACATACCAATTCATTTAATCATATATTCACTTGTGCAACAAGAATCTATTGAATGCATACACACTAGGCATTGTTCTAAATGTTGAAATAAAGCAACAAACAAGACCAAGTTTCTTGCTATCATGGAGTTATATTCCAAAAGGTATATGATCATATAGGATATAATTTAATGTGGTTTAAAGTTAATGGGGGAAGGAATGTATTATTCGGTATACAATGCTGCTACAACTAGTCAACCATTGAGAAAAAAATAGATTATTTCATACCTAGGATCAAGTATATTACAAGTGGATTAAAAATCTTTATGTTTAAATACTTAAAGCACAAAAATACTGGAAAAAATGTAACAATATTATATAAAGGAACATCATATGCATTCTTGAACATGACAACTTTAGAGTAAGATCTCAAGGCAATTTTGGAAAGACCTCTCTTTTTTA
Organism: Nanger dama; assembly: GCA_917880005.1. NCBI lineage: Eukaryota > Metazoa > Chordata > Mammalia > Artiodactyla > Bovidae > Nanger > Nanger dama. The sequence goes on from CAKJTW010000035.1 coordinate 9,077,962, forward strand.
ATGGAATAGAGCAAGGTAATTTTTGAACAATAATCTTTATTAGTGTATTTTCAAAGATACATATAATCCTGAGCTAGCGCATTTATACATTTATCATTTACTCCTTGAAATTCATGTGCATTTTGCCCCAAACTCTCTGATGAGCACATTGTTATACTAATCAGGAACATAAATAATTAAAAACATTATTCTTATCCCTGGAATAGCCAATTGATTTACTCAGATCACCTCATTATCTAATTCTATTCAGTACTACTTCCAAAGCTTTAGAATATTACCTTTCAGCTAAGTAACTTCTTTTTTAAAACTACAAAGACGGGCTGGCAAGAGGTGATTCTTTAAATCCTAGTGAATTCCTAGAAAACTACATTGCTTTTTGTCTTTGATCTGTATTTGGGGTAAATTTGGCAATCATTTGACCAGCTATCTTTGAGAAGGATGATAAAACTAACTACAGCTAAGCTTAATATTTTAGGCTGTGTAAAATGTCACAGGCTTCCTTCACATTTCAGTATTCCACGCGTGTGTGTGCTCAGCTGTGTCTGACTCTTTGCGACTCCATGGACTGCAGCCCTCCAGGCTTCTCTGTCCATGGAATTTTCCAGGCAAGAATACTGGAGTGGGTTGCCATTTCCTCCTCCAGGGGATCTTCTCAACCCAGGCATCGAACCCAAGTCTCTTGCATCTCCTGCACTGGCAAGCAGATTCTTGACCACTGTGCCATCTGGGAAGCCCCAAGTCTTCCACAAATTAAGGGCATGGCAACCCACTCCAGTATTCCTGCCTGAAGAACTCCATGGACAGAGGAGCCTGGCAGGCTACAGTCCATGGAGGTGCAAAGAATCAGACACGACTGAGCGACTAACGCACACACACACCCCAGTAAGAAAAATTAACCATGATCTAGTGAAAAGGAGGATAATCTGATATAGATACATTTTTGTAAACTGTTAAATATTATGAAACATGTTATGTGAAACACTTTCTTCAAGTTCCATAAAGGAATACATAGAGCTGGTTAATATTAAATTTTATAAATCTAGGCCAGAACTTTTATAATTAGAACATTTTCAAACTATGACAAAAATGAAGGACAAAAGTCCTGTGATCTTTGAGAACAAACATTTATCCAACATATCTCCAACGGTGGACAAATAAATATTTTTATTCTCATATTTTAAATTACTACCAAAATATTATTTATTTCTACAAACAACATAAAACAAGCATACAGTATCTAGGAATGGTGTTTATCTGACAAGAATGTCAAGTCTTTGAAGGTACACTAAACATATTTTTTTTCCTGAACAATGTCACTATGATCTTAGGTTAAAGTTACTATAAGCAGTTCAAGCAAAATGCATATTGCTTAGATTTAAAGCAAGCAATTGTGATAGCTTAATTAAAAAGTGAGTATAAATGTGAAGCTATTACAGCAATATTTATAAACACTCCTTGAGAATACTCACAGACCAGCAAGTAATAGAATAATTGATTTAAAAATAATGAAAGCATGGTGTTAGGTGTAATGATTGGGAACAAATCAAAAATACCTTTAAGAGATGTAAAAGAACATGAAGACCAAGCTTTATTATTTGGAGCTTGAAAACTTAGCAGCAAAAGAAACTATTTGCCTATAATGTAGTACAATAAACGTTTGTTCATATAAGGCTCCCAGTCTTAGAACTTCATACATAAATGAAAATGAAATCCATTAGGTAAATGATTTAAAGATGTCCAGAGTAGCTTATCAAGAACTGTTAGATGCCCTCAACCACATCACAAAGTCATAAATAAGCTTATGCAAAACTGTGTTCTGGATAACTCACTCTTATGGCTCCCCAATAACAAGCTCGGATAAGGCAGACCAAACCTAAGAGATAAGCAATTGCCCAAGAAACATAGGTTGCATGAAATCGTCTTGCAAAATCTTGGGTGCCAACCTAAAATAAAAAGCAATATAAAAATAAAAGGTTAGAAACTGAGAATTTGTGTTGGCTTTTTGGTGATTTTTATGAAACATATTCCCGAGATGACAAAATATGAGTTGCTGCATTTGTTGACTAACACTGATAGAGCAAACTTTCATAAAATGACATAGCAGGTTATGCTAACTATAAATTTTATCAAATCAACAAAAATTCCATTAAACCATTTATAAAGGAATTTAATCTATTATCCCTGATGCCATCCCCATATTGATAATAAATCTTTGTCTGACTTGAATAAAAAGAAGAATTTTTTAGACCATCATAGCTGAATGAGTATTGCTTCAGCTCTGGCCGTGGCAAACTGGGGCTGGCACGAAATAAAAACAAATGGGCTTTTGTTAAGTGCATGATAAAAGTTCCCAATATCAAGAACTTTCAGAGGGATCCCAAGACACGATTTCACCTGGACGGGCAAACTCCGCTGAGAACAAGCCCATGGATTGCCTTCAGATTGCTCAAAATTTTTTAGAAGCTTCTGGCCTGGTATGTCAGGGAGGCAGGTTCTTTAGGGATCAATGAAAGTTGTTCCAAACCTCACCATTTACTACTAATCAAGTTAAGAGGAAAGAATTCTAACAATGAATAGAGTAATACTCACAGTTAATCCAATTCCAATGAAAATACATATCATTCCAATGGTAATATATACACAGCAGCGCCTTCGAGGAAGTGCACTACCCACTGAAGAACTGTAGATTCATGAGAACAAAAAAGAGTATTAAGTATGACCGTGAAGGTTCTCCAATATCATCACTGTGAGTACTAATTCACGACTTCAGTAACATATATACTTCCATTTATTTCTTCAACTTGAGATCAAGAACGTGCATAATAAGAATGATATTTGGGGGACTTCCCTGGTGGTCTGGTGGTTTAGAATTCACCTTTCAATGCAGGGGACGTGGGATCAACCCCTGGTCAGGGAACTAAGAACCCACATACTGCAGGGCAGTTAAGCCCTTGAGCCAGAACTAGAGGAGTCTCCAAACTGCAACAAGCCTACTCCCTGCAACTAGAGAAAGCCCATGTACCACAACAAAGAGCTTGCAGGCCACAGCAAAGACCCAGTGCAACCAAAATAAAAATAATAAAAATGAATGATATTTTTAATGAGCTATCTAAATCATAATTAGTGAGTTTGTGTGTGACTCGTAGTTTTAAACAAAATTCAAGTCTTGGTCATTGACAATATCCACAAAAACCCACAATAGTTAACAATTATTTTCCAAGATAAAATTTTATTTCCAAAAACTCTATTTCAGAATGGAAAATAGGTGCTATCTTAAAAATAGCATTTGATTCTCTTACATTTATAACTATTGGCATATGTTTAGTGTAGAAAATAAGAATAAAGAATAAAAAGGAAAATTACCTATAATTCCACTACCATGAATACCACTGAACATTTTGCCTATTTTTTTTCTACAGCCATCTTTTCTAACTTAGCAAGTTAGTATAAGCATTTTCTTACATCATTAGGTATTCTCAAAGTAGAATTCTGAAAGATGAATATAACATAACTTAATGAATTCCCTACTATTGGACACTTAGCATTTTCCTTCTTATAAATAATGCCAGCCAAGCTTCCTTGGTGGCTCAGCTGGTAAAGAATCCACCTGCAATGTGGGAGACCTGGGGTCAATCCCTGGGTTGGAAAGATCCCCTGGAGAAGGGAACAGCTACCCACCCAGTATTCTGGCTGGAGAATTTCATGGACTGTATAGTTGGTGGGGTCACAAAGAGTCAGACATGACTGAGTTACTTTCACAAGCAACATCTAAAATCATTCTGCTTTTTAAAGAGTGGAAGTAGAGGTGATTTACAATGTTTTTTTTTTTAAATTTCTGCTGTCCAACGAAGTGACTCAATTTTACATATATATATGTATATATATATAAATTCTTTACTTTCTTTTCCATTATGGTTTATCACAGGATATTGAATATAGTTCCCTGTGCTACACAGTTGGGTCTTGTTGTTTATCCATTTTATATACACTAGTTTGCATATGCTGACCCCAAACTCCCAATCTATTTCTCCCCTACCCCACCACTATGGCAACCAACTTACACTCCCAGTAACAGTGTAGGAGGGCTCCCTTTTCTCCACTCCTCTCCAGCATTTATTTGCAGAATTTTTAATGATTTCCATTCTGAGTGGTGTGAGACGGGACCTCACTGTAGTTTTGCTTGCATTTCCCTAATAATTAGCCATGCTGAACATCTTATAATGTGCTTTTGGCACATTCGTATGTCTTTGGAAAATGCCTATTTAGGTCTTTTGCCCATTTTTCAATTGGGTTGTTTTGTTGCTATTGCGTTGTTTGCATATTTTGAAAATTTAGCTCTCGTCAGTCACATCATTTGCAAGTTATTTTCTCCCAGCCACTAGTTTTTCCTAATGGTTCTTTTGCTGTACAAAAGCTCGTAAGTTTCATTAGGCCCATCTGTTTATTTTTGCTCTTATTTCTATTGCCTTGGGAGACTGACCTAAGAAATATTGGTACAATTTATACTGGAGGATGTTTTGCCTATGTTCTCTTCTAGGAGTTTTATGGTGTCATGTCTAAGTCTTTAAGTCATTTTGAGGTTATTTTTGCATATGGTATGACAGTGTTTCTAATTTCATTAGAGATATAGTTGTTCAACTTTCCCAACACCCCTTGCTGGAGACACTGTTTTTTCCCTATTGTATATTTTGCTTCCTTTGTTGAAGATGAATTGACCATAGGTGTGTGGATTTGTTTGGGGGCTCTCTATTCTGTTTCATTGATCCATATATGTTTTTGTGTCAATATCATGCTGTTTTCATTACTGAAATTTTATAATGCAGTCTGAAGTCTGGGAGCATTATGCCTTCAGCTTTGTTCTTTTTCTTCAGGATTGCTTTGGCAATTCTGGGTCCTTAATGATTCCATATGAATGTAAGAATTATTTGTTCTAGTTCTGTGAAAAAGGTCATGAGTAATTTGATAGGGATCCCTTTAAATCTGTATATTGCTTTGGGTAGTATGGCCATTTTAATAATATTAATTTTTTGCAGTGTTAGAATTAGGATTACAAAATTAAAGAGATTAAACTTTTAAAAATCTTAAATACATATGCAATAAGCCTATGGGAAATTCATAAAATATATCTCTCAACTGAAATTCTAAATTCAGTGGTTTTCAGTTCTCTCTACTTCTAATTAAAAAAAAAATTCAGAATAGTAAAAGTATAGCAAAGGTCAAAAAGCCAAACTAGTACTTTCTCCTTTCCTAAACAAGCATACATTAACATATCTTATATCACATATTGTGTTAGTGGATGATATTGTTGTTGTTCAGTTGCTCTGTTGTGTCTGACTCTTTGGGACCCCATGGACTGCAACACACCAACCAGGCCTCCCTGTCCCTCACCACCTCCTAAAGTTTGCCCAAGTTCATGCCCACTGCATCAGTGATGCCACCCAGCCACCTCACCTTCTGATGCCCTCTTCTCCTTCTGCCCTCAATCTGTCCCAACATCAGAGACTTTTCCAATGAGTTGACTGTTTGCATCAGGGGACCAAAATACTGGAGTTTCAGCTTCAGCATCAGCCCTTCCAATGAATATTCAGGGTTGATTTCTTTTAAAATTGACTTGTTTGATCTCCTTGCTGCCCAAGGGACACTCAGGAGTCTTCTCCAGCACCACAGTGGGAATGCATCAATTCTTTGGCTCTCTGCCTTCTTTATGGTCCAGCTCTCACAGCCACACAAGGCCACTGGGAAGACTATAGCCTTGATTACATGGACCTTTGTCAGCAGAGTAATGGCTCTGCTTTTCAGCACACTGTCTAGGTTTGTCACAACTTTCCTGCCAAGAAGCAATCGTCTTCTGATTTCTTGACTGCAGTCACCATCTGCAGTGATTTTAGAGCCCAACAGGAGGAAATCTGTTATTATTTCCACCTTTCCCCCTTCTATTTGCCATGAAGTAATGCAGCTAGATACCATGATCTTCATTTTTTTAACATCTAGTTTTAATCTGGCTCTTTCACTCTCCTCCTTCACCCTCATCAAGAGGCTCAATATCATCCTCATATCTGAGGTTGGTGATGTTCCTCCCACCTATCTTGATTCCAGCTTGTAACTCATCCAGCTTGGCATTTCTCATTTTGTCCTCAGTGAACAGGTTAAACAGGGTGACAGCAGACAGCCACATATATATATATATATATATATATATATATATATATATATATATATAATTACCTGATTTGTCTGTGTACAGCCAGTGTCAACATTATACCTACCACATGGTAAATTACTCACAGAATGTCTATTGAATAAATGAAATATAGAAACACATTGTTTACTAGGCATAATTTAGGAGTGTGCTATTCCAAAAAGGTTACTTTTGCATAACATAAAAGTAACTTCCTTTAAGTCCCAGATTTTTTTAAATTGATGAATATTGTTGCAAATATGTATCATAAAAATTCCTGAATACTTGAACCAAAACAGAAACATCTGGATGATCTGAGAGTGGGGGTGGTTATCATTAATTGCGGTAGTATACAGCCTATTATTGGGAGTTAACAGGAATCTGTCATTCATTTTCTGTATGTTATATTTAACTTTGACTACTTTTAATAACCATGTGTGCATTTGGTGATTTCTCTTGTATTATATATCACAGCTGGCTATCATTTCTCATTTACCTAAGTATCTGCCTCTGGCGGTCTAATCTACAATGGAAGTGAAAGTGGCTCAGTTGTGTCTGACTCTTTGTGACCCCATGGGCTATACAGTCCATGGAATTCTCCCAGCCAGAATACTGGAGTGGGTAACCTTTCCCTTCTCCAGGGGATCTTCTCAACCCAGGGATCAAACCCAGATCTCCCGTATTGCAGGCAGATTCTTTACCAGCTGAGCCCAAGGGAAGCCCAATCTACTATGGATTAGAAGGGAACTGAATTTACTAGAATAAGTCAAAAGTTTCTAAGTGAATACTGTAGCAGCTTTTCTATGAGGCAAAGGCACACACTTTTGTGTTTAAAGTGTGTTTAGAAACACACTTTAGTTTTCTAATACTTAGAAAACCTATGCTCATTTTTCATCACTCAACATAAACAGTTTCTACCTCTGGAAAATCTTCACAGGAAAGAAATAATTTACCACTACTTTACAACCCAAATGCTGTCTTATCACAAGGAAAGGCAACGACCAAAATCACCTATTGCATGGATAATAAAATCTCTTATACATTTAATACAAATGTGGTATCTGTATGTAACACATAATATTGTTTTGCAAGTGTTAAAACTTTTACACATACATGTGTTAAACTGTTTGCTTCTGTGACTTGTTTTTTCCCCTTGATACTCTACATGACTTTTCCATATTCACATGCAGAAATTTACTTCATTCATTTTCACAACTATCTTCCATTACACACACACACACACACACACATGGAGCTTGCTCATTCTTCTTGCTGATGGACAGTCAGGGACTTAAAAAAATTTTTTTTTTTTTGCTATTATAACAAGACTGTTTCAAATACACTCTGTTTCCTTATGTAAATATGCAGGAATTTATCAAACATATGCCTAGGAATAGAATTGCTGGGTTGTACTGTAGACATATCTTTACTTTTAACAAATGCCAAATTTATACCTCCACTGACACTATATGAGAATTTCCATTGTTCTACCTGTATCCTCATTAACACTTCACCACTTGGTAATGTTCCCAGGTTTGAGAATTTCATGAGTGTGAATGGTATTTCATTGTGGATTTATTATGTATTAATATGTAACTAATTTGTAGTGAGGTTGGACATCTTCTCATATGCAGGTTGACTACTGCTTTTTCTATTAATTGCTTATTCATACCTACTTGTCTCTTTGTCTTGGGCTGTATTTAGATAATTCATTGATAATACTTATATAGTCTGCATACTATTCCATGCAGCTATATATACCACACATATCTCTTTTTTAAAGGATTTTTTAATATGGACTATTTTTAAAGTTTTTATTGACTCTGTTACAATAGTGCTTCTGTTTTGCATTTTGTTTTTTTGGCCATGAAGCACGTGAGGTCTTAGCTCCCTGACCTGTGATTGAACCCACAGCCCCTGCACTGGAAGGCGAAGTCTTAGCCACTGGACTGCCAGGGAAGTCCCTATACATATCTTCTTATAGTCTGTTTTTACAAATTCATCTTTAATAACATTTTGATATGAGTATTTACTAGTGATACCAATGTGATACAAAGTACTTCTAATAGAGTCAAAACTACCAATCTTTTCCTTGAAGGTTTGTACCTTTTAGGAAATCCTTTTCTACTTCTGTCATAAAAATATTCTTCTACTTTTTCTTCTAAAAGTATTACAATTTTGCTTTTTGTATCGCCAGCTACAAATTGGCACTTGCCAGCTACTTCTACAAGGATTAAATCATGAGCTGCTGCAGCTCGCTGCTGCTGCTGCTGCTGCTAAGTTGCTTCAGTCGTGTCCGACTCTGTGCGACCCCAGAGACGGCAGCCCACCAGGTTCCCCCGTCCCTGGGATTCTCCAGGCAAGAACACTGGAGTGGGTTGCCATTTCCTTCTCCAATGCATGAAAGTGAAAAGTGAAAGGGAAGTCGCTCAGTCGTGTCCGACTCTTAGTGACCCAATGGACTGCAGCCCACCAGGCTCCTCCGACCATGGGATTTTCTAGGCAAGAGGACTGGAGTGGGGTGCCATTGACCTTCAACGCTCCCTGAAAGGAGTTCAGGAATGAGACACTTTGTTCTCTGAGGAAATCTGGCAGACCAGGTCTTCAGATAGATCTTTTCAGGAGATTTTATGAGCCCAATTCTTGCAGCTCCTCATTTCTAGAAAAGCACTAATGTCTACTCCTCTTATGTCTCCTAGTGGTAGTAAGAGTCAATAGTAATGACTAATAAGACTAATGACTTCATAAGACCAGCAGCAATCTTCTGCAAGAATTGGTGCTTGACTGCATGCGCTCCCCCTTCACCAAAATCACACATGTGCTGACCTTCCTCCCTGCCTCTCTGGAGCAGTATCTATCCCTGATAAAACTTAACTCCCAACTCTCACACTGCACCTTTTTTTTTTTTTTGGTTGGCAGCATTTATGTTGATTGTCAAGAGCATAGTTCTTATAATTATTCATTTTTATTTTACATATATCAAAGTTAGATTATTTGTTGCACACAGTTCAGCTTAGTCGCTCAGTCGTGTCCGACTCTTCGCGACCCCTGAACTGCAGCACGTTTGGAATTTATATTTCCGATGAAGTGACCATAATGATAATAATACCCTAAAGCATATGAGATAATTAAGGTATATGCTAAAATGCTGTAACAGAGAAATCTAGAAAACAGCAGCTTTATTTCTCCTGCACATAAGAATTCAAAGGTAAATGTACACTCAAGGGCTAGTAAACAGTTCTGTTCCATGACTGCCACTCAATATGGTAACAAACGTCCTGCTGCAGTTGCCTTCTCCAAGCAACTGGAAGAAGGGAGTAAAAAGCAGGACAAGCAGGTTTTGTCTTTAAATAGAGTTCCAGGAAGATGCAGTCATCACTTTTGTTCATATCCCATGGTCCTCAACACAAACACATGGTCCCAACCATCTGCAAGAGAGGTTAGGGAGTGGAGTGTCTAGCCGAGCAGCCATTAAGACTCCACTGCAAGGAAGAAAAGAACAGCAGTCTCTGTTATTTTGCCTAGTATTGCTCTTGCTCTTTTACTGTTGGTCAGTGTTTGCCTGGTATATCTTTCCTTTTGGTTAGTGTTTCACAGTTTTACCTTTTACTTTTATTCTATGTTCTCACATTTTATGCGTTTCATCTTCAAATTGCATATACATGTGATTAAATCTAGTCTGATAATTTCTCACAAGTTTAATAAGTTTATATATATTCTGACAACTAATATACGTTGATTATTTCTTCTTATTTTGGTTTTCTACTCTCTGTTTTCTTTGCCCTCCATCCCCTTTTCTAGATTTCTTTTGGATTGACTCTGAGGCTCTTTGGAGAAGGCAATGGCACCCCACTCCAGTACTCTTGCCAGGGAAAATCCCATGGACAGAGGAGCCTGGTGGGCTGCAGTCCATGGGGTCTCAAAGAGTTGGACATCACTGAGCGACTTCACTTTCACTTTATTTTCATGCATTGGAGAAGGGAATGGCACTCTACTCCGGTGTTCTTGCCTAGAGAATCTCAGGGACGAGAGAGCCTCGTGGGCTGCTGTCTATGGAGTTGCACAGAGTCGGACACAACTGAAGCGACTTAGCAGCAGCAGCAGCAGCAGCAGCAGCAGCAGCAGCAGCAGCTGACACTCTTATTTCATTTGCTACCTACTATTTTGAATTTTAATGATGTATCAGTTCAGTTCAGTTCAGTTCAGTCGCTCAGTCATGTCCGACTCTTTGTGATGCCATGAATCACAGAACGATAAGCCTCCCTGTCAATCACCAACTCCTGGAGTTTACTCAAACTCATGTCCATCTAGTCAGTGATGCCATCCAGCTATTTCATCCTCTGTCGTCCCCTTCTCCTTCTGCCCCCAATCCCTCCCAGCATCAGGGTCTTTTCCAATGAGTCAACTCTTCACATGAGGTGGCCAACATATTGGAGTTTTAGCTTTAGCATCAGTCCTTCCAAAGAACACCCAGGATTGATCTCCTTTAAGATGAACTGGTCGGACCTCCTTGCAGTCCAAGGGACTCTCAAGAGTCTTATCCAACACCACAGTTCAAAAGCATCAATTCTTTGGCACTCAGCTTTCTTCACTGTCCAACTTTCATATCCACACATAACCACTGGAAAAACATAGCCTTCACTAGACAGACCTTTGTTGGCAAAGTAATGTCTCTGCTTTTCAATATGCTATCTAGGTTGGTCATAACTTTCCTTCCAAGGAGTAAACGTCATTTTGGAGCCCTCCATAATAAAGTCTGACACTGTTTCCACTGTTTCCCCATCTATTTCCCATGAAGTGATGGGACCGGATGCCATGATCTTCGTTTTCTGAATGTTGAGCTTTAAGCCAACTTTTTCACTCTCCTCTTTCACTTTCATCAAGAAGCTTTTTAGTTCCTCTTCACTTTCTGCCATAAGGGTGGTATTATTTGCATATCTGAGGTGACTGATATTTCTCCCAGCAATCTTGATTCCAGCTTGTGCTTCTCCCAGCCCAGCATTTCTCATGATGTACTCTGCATATAAGTTAAATAAGCAGGGTGACAATATACAGCCCGATGTACTCCTCTTTTCCTATTTGGAACCAGTCTGTTGTTCCATGTCCAGTTCTAACTGTTGCTTCCTGACCTGCATATAGGTTTCTCAAGAGGAAGGTCAGATAGTCTGGTATTCCCATCTCTTTCAGAATTTTCCACAGTTTCTTGTGATTCACACAGTCAAAGGCTTTGGCATAGTCATTAAAGCAGAAATAGATGTTTTGCTGGAACTCTCTTGCTTTTTGATGATCCAGTGGATGTTGGCAATTTGATCTCTGGTTCCTCTGCCTTTTCTAAATCCAGCTTGAACATCTGGAAGTTCACGGTTCATGTATTGCTAAAGCCTGGCTTGGAGAATTTTGAGCATTCTTTTACTAGCGTGTGAGATGAGTGCAATTGTGTGGTAGTTTGAGCATTCTTTGGCATTGCCTTTCTTTGGGACTGGAATGAAAACTGACCTTTTCCAGTCCTGTGGCCACAGCTGAGTTTTCCAAATTTGCTGGCATAATGATGTATTTCTATTTAATTAGCAGTGGAACTTAAATTTTAATATGCACACCTTTTAAAAACTAAAATCATTTGAAAAATCTATCTTTCCAACAAATGCAAGGATCTTAGAAAGCTTTAACTCCAAATACTTCCTTCTCATGTTATGTGTTTTTGTTCTTCAGTATGTCAGTTCAATTCTGTTTTTGTTTCTCCAAATTTGTTAGCATTAACAGTATTTCTGTTATTGTTTTCTTATAGTTTTATTATTTATCTATTTTGTTAAACAAATGATTTAAATTTATTGAATAAATTACATCTATTAAATAAAATTATTAAATTAATAAATTAAATTTATTAAATAAAAATGAAGATTTTTATTGCTTATTTATTTTGGCTGTGCTGGGTGTCTGTTGCTGTGGGGGTTTTTGTCCAGCTGTGGCAAGCAGGGGCCACTCTCCAGTTGCAGGGTGCGGGTCTCTCACTGTGTAAGCCTGGCCTGTTACAGAGCAGGGCTCCAGGGCACGTGGGCTTCAGTCCTTACAGTGCATGGGCTTAGTTGCTCCACGGCAGGTGGGATTCTCCCCGACCAGGAATCAAACCCACGTCTCCTGCAACTGACAGGTGGATTCTCTCCCACTGGGCCACCAGGGAAGCCCCTGTTATCATTTTTTTAATTCATTCATTTCGGCTGCGCTAGATCTTCGCTGCTGCGCACAGACTGTCTCTAGTCTCAGGGAACCGATCTACGCTCTGGCTGCACTGGGCAAACTTCTCAGTGCCTGACTTCCCTGTGCTGGAGGACAGTCTCTCGGGCGTGTGGGCTTCAGCATATGCCGGGCGTTCGCTCAGTAGCTGGGCTCACGGCCTCCAGAACACAGGCTCAGTACCTTTAGCGCTGGGATTTATTTGCCTCCTGGCACGTGGAGAAGGAAACGGCAACCCACTCCCGTATCCTTGCCTGGAAAATCCCATGGACAGAGAAACCTGGCAGGCTGCAGACCATAGGGTCGCAAAGAGTTGACACGACTAAGCGACTTCACTCACTCACGTGGGATCTTCGTTCCCAGATCAGGGATCAAACCCGCGTCCCCTGCACTGGCAGGTGGATTCTTGACCCCTGGACCTCCTGGGAAGTCCCATTGTTACTGTGTTTGCTATTTTACAGTCGGTGCTTCTGATGAATGTTTAGCATTTCTTGGCTCATACTTTCTTTACTCTTGCAGTGCAGAAATGTCTTCAAGGATATTTTCCCTGAGTTCATCTTTCACCAGTCTCTTTAGTGAGGGCATCGGAATGGTAACCACTCTTTTGGTTTCTACTGCTGGTGGGAATCTGCCTGCAACGTGGGAGACCCAGGTTCAATCCCTGGGTTGGGAAGATAGTTCTGACTGGTTAGTTAGTTCTGCATTTGCCAATATCTTTTTTAAACTTCACTAGCCTGTGACGGTTTAGATAGGTCTACAACAGTCTGACAGTTGATTTCTCTTAGAATTTTGAAGTATTTTTAAACTTTTTGGCTTCCCTTGTTGCTATTGAGAGGCTTGCTGCCAGAACTGCTATATTTTTCACACTAAAAATCTGCCTTTTCTGTCTCTGCTTTTAATACCTTCTATTTATCTTAGTTGTCTGAAATTTCATTATAACTCATTTATGTATTCTGCTTGGGGTTCATTGTGCTTTTTGAATCTATGGGATCATATCTATCATATCTCTGGAAATCCTTAGGGATTATCTCTTCAAAATACCTCTATCCCATTCTCTACTTTTTCCTCCTAAATTAGAAATATATCATATGTTCTTACATATATTCCTTTTAATTTTATTTTTATATTTCTCTCTGATGGATTCTAGGTAACTTACTTAATTCTGTCTTCCAATCCACAGCTTCATCTTTCAAATTAATCTGATCTGTTGTTTAGCTTGTTCTACTGTATTTTCACTTCTGTAACTTATAATTTCTGCAAGTTTCGTTGAGTTTTTAAAAGTCTGCCTGCTTGTTGTTTGAGTTAATTAATGTTTTTTGTTTTAGACAAATGTCGACTCAAAAGCCGTTATAGGAAACAATACAGAGAGATCTCATTTGTTCTCTAAATGTTCCCCAATGGCAACATTTATACAATATTATAACCAATGTATTGACAGTAATACAATCCACTGATATTCATATTTCCTATTTTATTTATATTCATTTGTGTGTCAATACTGAAATCAGATTTATTATATTATATTCTTTGCAGCCAAAGATGGAGATGCTCTATAGAGTCAGCCAAAACAAGACCAGGAGCTGACTGTGGCTCAGATCATGAACTCCTTATTGCAAAATTCAGACAAAGTGAAGAAAGTAGGGAAAACCACTAGGCAATTCAAGTATAACCTAAATCAAATCCCATGATTACACAGTGGAAGTGACAAACAGATGCAAGGGATTAGCTCTGACAGAGCGCCTGATGAACTATGGACAGAGGTTCATAACATGGTATAAGAGGCTGTGATCAAAACCACCCCAAGAAAAAGAAATGCAACAGGCAAAATGGCTGTCTGAGGAGGCCTTACAAATAACTGAGAGAAGAGAAGTGAAACGCACAGGAGAAAAGGAAAGATAGGCCCATCTGAATGCTGAGTTCCAAAGAAGAACAAGGAGAGATAAGAAAGCCTTAAGAGAGCAGTGTAAAGAAACAAAAAACAATGGAATGGGAAAGACTGTGGACTTCTTCAAGAAAATTAGAGATACCAAGGGAACACCTCATGCAAGGAAGGGCACAATGAAAGACAGAAACAGTGGACCTAACAGAAACAGAAGAGATTACGAAGAATGCATAGAAGAACTGTACAAAAAGGTCTTAATGACCCAGATAACCATGATGGTGTGATCACTCAGCCAAAGCCAGACATCCTGGAATGTGAAGTCAAGTAGGCCTTCAAAAGCATCACTATGAACAAAGCTAATGGAGGAGACGGAATACCAGTGGAGCTATTTCAAATCCTAAAAGGTAATGCTGCACTCAGTATGCCAGCTAGTTTGCTCATTATAATCACATTTGGAGTTTTTGAAAAAGTAGCAATACCTGGGCATTTGTATTTTTCAGGAAATTCCAAAATAATTCTAATGTACTTCTGGATTTTAAAGAGTGATTAGAGGTTTTTATATTAAATGATAGTGTTCAGTTCAGTTTAGTTCAGTCTCTCAGTTGTGTCCGACTCTTTGCGACCCCATGAATCGTAGCATGGCAGGCCTCCCTGTCCATCACCAACTCCCAGAGTTCACTCAGACTTGCGTCCATTGAGTCAGTGATGCCATCCAGCCATCCTCTGTCGTCCCCTTCTCCTCTTGCCCCCAATCTCTCCCAGCATCAAAGTCTTTTCCAGTGAGTCAACTCTTCGCATGAGGTGGCCAAAGTACTGGAGTTTCAGCTTCAGCATCAGTCCTTCCAAAGAAATCCCAGGGTTGATCTCCTTCAGAATGGACTGGTTGGATCTCCTTGCAGTCCAAGAGACTCTCAAGAGTCTTCTCCAACACCACAGTTCAAAAGCATCAATTCTTCAGCACTCAGCCTTTTTCACAGTCCAACTCTCACATCCATACATGACCACAGGAAAAACCATAGCCTTGACTAGATGGATGATAGTGTTAGTGATATATAATTCTCTTATTTTCTGTGATATATAATTCTTAAGTATAATTAGATAATATATATACGGGCTTCCCTGGTGGCTCAGAGGTTAAAGAGTCTGCCTGCAATGTGGGAGACCTGGGTTCGATCCCTGGGTCAGGAAGATCCCCTGGAGAAGGAAATGGCAACCCACTCCAGTACTCTTGCCTGGGAGAAACCCATGGACAGAGGAGCCTGGTGGGCTACAGTCCACGGGGTTGCAAAGAGTTGGACATGACTGAGAGAAAGCAATACCTGGGCATTTGTATTTTTCAGAAAATTCTGAGATAATTCTAATGTACTTCTGGATTTTAAAGAGTGATTATAGGTTTTTATATTAAATGATAGTGTTAGTGATATATAATTCTCTTATTTTCTGTGATATATAATTCTTAAATATAATTAGATACATATATACAGTGATATACAATTCCATTATTTAATTCAACATATTAAAATGAATAATAGTTACATAATCACTATAGGGAAAGGTATTTATCTATTTTCACAATCAATAGCCAAACAAAAAATAAAAGATAATTACAGTTGCAAGCCATAATGGAAACATGACTAACGCAACAGCACTGAAACATGTATATTACCACATGTAAAGCAGGTGGCCAGTGCAAGTTCGATGCATGAAGCAGGGCACCGAAAACTGGAGCTCTGGGAGAAGCCAGAGGGATGGGTGGGGAGGGAGCTGCAAGCAGGGTTCCGGGTCGGGGGACGCATGTATACTCGAGGCTGATTCATGATGAAGGGTGGCAAAAACACCACAGTGTTGCCAAGTAACTGTCCTCCAATTAAATAAAAATTTAAAATATTTACATACAATGTGGGGGGTTAAGTAGAGTGATGTGGTAAGTGGAAGGGCATACACGCACATGTTTTCATCTACCCAGCCAGTCTAGGTCTTTTGGTCAGTGCATGCATGCTAAGTCGCTTCAGACTCTTTGCGACCCTATGGACTGTAGCCCGCCAGGTTCCTCGGTCCATGGAGATTCTCCAGGCAAGAGTACTGGAGTGGGTTGCCATGCTCTCCTCCAGGGGATCTTCCCAACCCAGGGATTGAACCGGTGACTTCTATGGCTCCTGCATTGCAGGCAGATTCTTTTCCACTGAGCCGCTGGGGGAAGCCTTGATTAGTGCATGTAATCCATTTACGTTTAAGTTAATTATCAGTATGTATGATTCTATTACAATTTTCTTAATTGTTTTGGGTTTATTTTTATAGGTCTTTTCCTTCTCTTATGTTTCCTGCCTTGAAAAACCACTTTAGCACTTGTAAAGCTGATTCAACGGTGCTGAATTCTCTTAACTTTTGCTTGTCTGGAGAGCTTTTGACTTCTCTGTCAAATCTGAACTAGAGTCTTGCTGGGCAGAGTATTCTGGGTTGTAGCTTCTTCCCTTTCTTCACTTAAGTATATTGCATCACCAGTCACCCTTAATATCCCTCTTTTCTGGAAGCTTCCTTTCATATTCCCTTTCCCTCCAGTCTGGATTAGGGTCTCTTCAGAGCAGAATATGCTACGTATAACCTTCCAAAGCACTTTATCATACAATTTTATTGTAATTGTCTGTTCTCTTCCACATATCCATAAGACAAAGTTCCTTGAAGGCAAGATTATATCTTTATTTTGAGCAGCTAGTACCCAGCACAGGACTGTTGAATTAGTGAATAATTATAAAAGAAAGCACTAACCAGAAAAGTAAAACGATAATTTATGAGAATTTATTGCCATCGTTTAGTTGCTAAGTCACCTCTGAGCCCTTGGCAATCCTGCAGACTGTGTAGCCTGCCAGGCTCCTTCATCCCTGGGATTTCCCAGGCAAGAATACTGGAGTGAGTTGCCATTTTTTTCTTCAGGGGATATTTCTGATCAGGGATCAAACCCATGTCACCTGCACTAGCAGGCAGATTCTTTACCACTGAGGCACCAGAGAAGCCTCAACTTATGAGAATAAGAGGTTTTAAATTGCTCTTGTTTAAAATGGTAGAAAGAGATCCACACAAAAGTACCTCAGTGATGTAGAAGGAATGATATTCATTGATAATTATCATGGATTAAGTCATCATGTCACTAATCGTAAATCCATTAAAACATTTTCATGGAAAAATGGTCCAGGTTGACATTTCAGAATGCTAGGACTGCAACTCCTGTCCAGCACTAGCCACAAGTTGCCTAATCGAAAGAGAAACCTCACCATTAGCTGTTATAGCCTCAGTGATCGTGGGAATAAGAAACAGTGAGATTAAAAAATGTTTCTTGGTCTCTGGAGCCCTGAGGGAAGGTACTCCCTCAACTTGTTTTGTGAGATATAAAAATAATGCTAGTTCCATAGCAATGATTTAGTAATTTCTATAACAAAAAATAATTTTAGGATATTTGCTATTTGAGTTTAAAAATAAAAATCTCAGAATCTTACTTCAATAGATGACTCATCATTTTGTTAAGAAAAATATTCAAAGAGAAACGAAATCTAGATATGACCCGTGAGTGTTCATGTGATAACATGATCTTTCCTCAAATAAGTAATGAATGTCCTAAGTCCTCTCGTGTTCAGCATGTGATTCCAATTCTATACACATTCCTCTAAGAATGACATTTAAGCTGATTTATTTCAAGTGAATTTCTAGGCAAATTGTTCCTTAAGAAAGAGATACAAATTCTTACACTAAAACACAGCTTTGTGGTAGAATATCTAAACATTCAATACTTCTTTCTTATTAGCAAAATATTGCCATTGTTCTAAAATAAACCAACCAAGCAAATCACTTGAGCAAAATCATTATCCTTTCTAACAGCTCCTCATTTACAAAATGAGGATAATAATTCCTGCTACCCAGGACTTGTAAAGATTACAGATAGTATATGTGCATACAAAGGAATGATCACCTTGCTTAGCACACAATCTGCTAATCACGAGAAGTCTCTGTTTTTATTTTCTAAAAGATTTTTTAAGATCTAATTTAATCCTTCTGGTGAGGATGCAATTTAATTGTCTTCATTTTTGGGAAAATATAGTAACATACAGAAGTATGGATTATGCACACACATATTCACACACATGTGTGTTTGGTATGTCCCTGAAGTACCCATTTTCTCTGCACTTATCTGAGGTTATCCACTTTGCTTCACCATGTGCAGACTTGTCTTAGATTCAGCTAAGTTAAACATTCAGATGATTAATTTCACAAATAAGTAAAAAGAAAATATCTGTTCCTTTGAAGCTAGAAATATGCTGTAAAGTTATTCTCATAGGATTATATTTAGCTGGAATCATAGCAAGCACAAATAAAAGGAGATATCTTGTTACATATGTTCTACTTCTTAGACATTTTTAAATTCTTTCCTCCTTATAAACCATTTTTTTTTTTTTTTTGGAGAAGGCAATGGCACCCCACTCCAGTACTCCTGCCTGGGAAATCCCATGGGCAGAGGAGCCTGGCAGGCTGCAGTCCATGGGGTCTCGAAGAGTCAGACACCACTGAGCCACTTCACTTTCACTTTTCACTTTCATGCACTGGAGAAGGAAATGGCAACCCACTCCGGTGTTCCTGCCTGGAGAATCCCAGGGATGGGGGAGCCTGGTGGGCTGCCGTCCCACGGGGTCGCACAGAGTCAGACACGACTGAAGCGACTCAGCAGCATAAACCATTTTTAGAATTACTTGACTCTCAAAATAGATACAGTATTTACTTACTTCATTCAAAGGATCACAGAAATTTAACTATGAATTCATATTTTTCATTTTAAATATTGAATTATCAAAACATTCCAGTTTAATTTCCTTTGCTTACTTTCCACACATGGAAAACAGTTTTTTGAATTGAAATTTTATTATCAAAATAGATGTTATGCAGAAAACAGTTAATATAGCTGTCCAGCTGTTCTCTTGGGAACTTGGATTTCAAAATAGTTCTAACTATTCCCTTACTGATGAGTGGTTTGCTATGCCTAAACTGCTTGCACAAAGTAAACTATGGTTTATGTCGAATACCTGCTTTCCTTCTGAGAATATGGAATTGTGGTATGTGCTATGCAACAGATGCCTATGTGACCAGCTCAAATTATACCTTGGACATTGAGTCTCCAATAAGCTTCTCTTGTGAAAAACATTTCATATGCGTGTATGCTTAGGCATGCCTGACCCTAAAAGACCTCACAGACTGTATGCAGCCCACCAGGCTCTTCTATCCATGGAATTTTCCAGGCAAGAATACGGGAGTGGGTTACCGTTTCCCTCCTCAGGGGATCTTCCCGACCCAGGGATCCAACCCACATCTCCTGCACTGCAGGCGGATTCTTTATTGCTGAGTCAAAGGGGAAGCCCCCCAAAACATTTCACATGTTTTGTAACAGTTTACTGATGGAGGAATAAATCCTGTGTGACTCTACTGGGAGAGGACTTTTGAAAGCTTGCTCCTGGTTTCCTCCAGATTTTGCTCCATGTGCCTTTTTTCTTTTGCTGATTTTACTTTGCATGTGTTCACCATAAAGCTGTGAGTACAACTGTTTACTAATTCCTACTGCTGCTGCTAAGTTGCTTCAGTTGTGTCCGACTCTGTGCGACCCCATAGACGGCAGCCCACCAGGCTCCTCTGTCCCTGGGATTCTCCAGGCAAGAACACTGGAGTGGGTTGCCATTTCCTTCTCCAATGCATGAAAGCGAAAAGTGAAAGTGAAGTCACTCAGTCGTGTCCGACTCTTAGCAACCCCGGGACTGCAGCCCACCAGGCTCCTCTGTCCATGGGATTTTCCAGGCAAGAGTACTGGAGTGGGGTGCCATTGCCTTCTCCGAATTCCTACTAGTTCTCCTAAAATGTCAAAAACCCTTAGGGTGACTTGGGGACTCTCAACACAGATGGCATAAAATGCCTTTAATCAAAATATCTTCTATTATTTTCCCATTTTTATATTGCCTTTTGTTATTTTTTTCCTAGGTACACCATTTAGGAATACAGAGAAAGTGAACAGTTAAGAGAGAGAAATAATTATAAAAACGTTGCCATCCAATGACCTAATTATTAACCCCTGAAATCTGGCTTTCTCCTAGATTACATCCCACTTTAAAAAATATAAAATTAAAATTATTTAAAACAAATTATAGCCACTTAGAACATTTGAAAATCCTTACTAGGTTACAGTTAGTTTTTGTAATGTCCACCTTCTTAGAAATTGCTTTACCTTTAGAGAATAGGTTAAGTCCAATCATTTTAATTGAAAAATGGAATATATGAATCAGTTCAAAGATGTCTTTGTTTTTTAGTTTGAAAATCATAAACATGTTAACCATGCATACATTCTGAACTATATCTTAAAATCGAAATTGACTTAGTGAAAATTCTGAACTGTTTAAATTGTTCTCAAATATTTCCCAATAGTATTGCCAGTGGTAGAGAACTTACATTTTTTTGCAGTGTGGGCATTTTGCCAGAGTGTTGAACCTCAGTTCCATCCACTGTAAAATAAACGAGAAGAGAAGCTGAAAGAAAAACAACTGGAAACTATCCAATCTGATAAGCTGTTTCTTTTAGTTCAAATGTTCTCAGGGATCACGACAGAAGCCATCGACCTTTTCAAGTTTATATGAGCTTCCCCCTCCAACTCGTCTCCCCCTCCCTTAAAATACGGTGACACGTCCCCTCTGAAACAGTTCCCAAGGTTTTCCCAATGTTCTGATGCAATCTAGGTTTGCTTTACAAGGAAAACTGAATGTCATATCATAATTGGGGTAAATTTTATTCCGCTTTATGCCTCAGTCCATTGCCAGAAAATAAAAACATATTTCATGTATCTCCAAAGTTGTTTCTTCTCTGAATATTAATGACTAGCTTTTAAAAATACATGGATACTAAGACTCCATACTAAAATACAATTATTCTATTTATATATAAAATGCACAAGGTAAATAAATAAAACAAATTAGATACAAGTAGAATTAATGGCCACCTGATGTGAAGAACTGACTCATTTGAAAAGACCCTGATGCTGGGAAAGAGTGAAGGCAGGAAGAAAAGGGGATGACAGAGGATGAGATGGTCGGATGGCATCACTGACTCGATGGACTTGAGTTTGAGTAAACCCCAGGAGTTGGTGATGGACACGGAGGCCTGGCGTGCTGCAGTCCATGGGGTCACAAAGAGTCAGACATCACTGAGCTGAACTGAGAATTAATGCGAGGAAACTGCTTTCTGCTTATAGTTGCTTATTCTATGATAAAAAAAAAAAAAAAAAAAAACTCCTATAAACAACTTTCTTTCAGTTTTATTCCCTGTGTTGTTCAGTCATTCATTGCGATCCCATGGACTGCAGCATGCCAGGCTTCCCTGTCCTTCATTATCTCCTGGAGTTTGCTCAGACTCACGTCCATTGAGTCGATGATGCCATCCAACTATCTCATCCTGTACTGCCCTCTTTTCCTCCTGCCTTTAATCCTTCCCAGCATCAGAGCCTTTTCTGCAGTCCATGGGATCGCAATTTGGCCACATATATGTGTGTATATATGTATATATGCATGTATCCTTTCCCTCTTGACTGCCATCCTACCAAAGATGTTGGACACGATTGAGTGACTTCACTTCACTTCACACACATATATATGTATAAGTAAGTAAGTAAAGTCAGTCAGTCGTGTCTGACTCTTTGTGACCCCGTGGACTGCAACCCACCAGGCTCCTCAGTTCATGGGATTTTCCAGGCAAGAATACTGGAGTGGGTTGCCATTTCCTTCTTCAGGGGATCTTCCAGACCCAGGGATTGAACCCAGGTCGCCCGCATTGGAGGCAGACACTTTAACCTCTAGGCCACCAGGGAAGCCCATATATATATATATATATATATATACACACACACACACACACACACACACAGATAATTATGAGTGATTTTCATTGTTGTATGGTAGAAACCAACACAGCATTGCAAAGCAATTATCCTCCAATTAAAAAAATAATTAATAAAAAAGTAACTCTTCACCACAAAAAATGTATTTCCTCAGCCACTTTGCTTCTTTTAACAAAGAAAAACTTAAAATTTGTTATTTATAAACAAAATTTGCAGGGACATTACAAGTTCAACAAGGGTTTCCCTTGTGGCTTGTCTGGTAAAGAATCTGTCTGCAACGCTCTTACCTCCCATCATTTGCTTTTCTACATATCTTCTTGTAAAGTGTACACTTCCTTTATAGAATTCCTTCAAGTACATTAACAGTTTTATCATCAAAACCTTTCTTTCATTAACATTAATTTTTGTTTATGATTCCGGGTCACTCTCTTTTCTTCATAACTCTCAAGTTCTAGCTATAGTGGGGCTTCAATAAGTTATGCATATTCAAATTTTTTCCATACAATAGAAGATAATGTTCAGAAAATATCTGATACATGATTTTTAAAAAAATGTTTAATGATTAACTTCTAAAAAGACAAATAAATCTGAGTTTGGACTTCTTTTATTCATTTTAATTTCAAAGTTTCTGAAAGTTATGTGACTTTGAAATAATCTCCCTCAGTCACAGTAGGAATACAGAGACGCAAGGTAAATAAACTAGGAATGAAACTTTACATGAATGTTCACTCTTTTCACAATGATTATTTCTCAGTATTTGAGAAAGCTTAACCAAGCTGCAGGTTTTGCAAGCACCGATAACTCTTTCACTACTTATTTTGTAATGAATTCATTTCAAAGCTTATTATTAATAGTGAAAATGCTAAAACTGATGCACTAAATAAAGACAGACATGGATTTTTACAGAAACTGGCATAGAATATTAAGAAGTGAAGAATATAGAAATCTTATTACTTTTTATATATTTGTAATTAGTTATAAGATAGTTGTTGAATTTGCAGTGAAAGTGAAAGTCACTCAGTCATGTCCGACTCTTTGTAATCCCATGGACTATACAGTTCAAGGAATTCTCCAGGCCAGAATACTGGAGTGGGTAGCCTTTCCCTTCTCCAGGTGATTTTCCCAACCCAGGGATTGAACCCAGGTCTCCTGCATTGCAGGCGGATTCTTTACCAGATGAGCCACAAGGGAAACCCTTGTTGAACTTGTAATGTCATGGCAAATTTTATTTATAAATAACAAATGTAAGTTTTTCTTTGTTAAAAGAAGCAAAGTGGATGAGGAAGCAATTATGAAACACCTTAAAGCTGAAAGCTGAAGCTGAAACTCCAATACTTTGGCCATCTCATGCGAAGAACTGACTCATTTGAAAAGACCCTGATGCTGGGAAAGATTAAAGGTGAGAGGAGAAGGGGACAACAGAGGATAAGATGGTTGGATGGCATCACCAACTCGATGGACATGAGTTTGAGTAAACTCTGGGAATTGGTGATGGATAGGGAGGTCTGGCGTGCTGCAGTCCATGGGGTCACAAAGAGTCAGACATGACTGAGCGACTGAACTGAATTAAGAGAGTAACTCAAAATTCAAGTTTGAAAGGTAATACATTGGCAAAGAAATTCTAGAATTTTTAGATGACCAACCTACAGGAGATTATTTAGTCAGGTTTTATCATTTTAGCACAGATTATGCATGATAAATTTGATTATAACTGACAAACAACCAAAACTCTGTTGTATAATTAGTAACTTATATAGGCAGCAACTTAGCATATCTGGTTTTGTTGTTATCTACAAGAATTCTTTTAAATGTGGCCAACTAAGACTAGAAAAACATGTATTATTAGAAATAACTTTGTCATAATCTATTTGAATCAATGCAAATACCTGTCCTTTTGAAAGGATTTACCACTCTTCTCTTATCTAAAATGCAGCCTCTGCACTCTTAAAATTTCACTGCCAAAACCTTGAAGTGTCAATAGAAAAAAAATATCTAATTTTTCCTGTATTTAATTGCATAAATTTGATAGGTAACATTGTGTAAATTTAAGGTGTACAGTCTACTACTTTGATACATTTATATATTGTAACATGGTTGTCATTGTAGTGACATTTATCACAGTACATAATTATAATACAGTATTACTGTCTATATTCATTATAAACTCCAGGAGATAGTGAAGAACAGGGAAGCCTGGCGGGCTGCACGCCATGGAGTCGCAGAGTTGGATACAACTGAGCGACTGAACTACAACAACAGCAATATTCATTATACTGTGCTTTATGTAGGTCTCCATGACTTATTTACTACCTGTTAGAAGTTTGTACCATGAGTCTTATCCCCCACCTCTCATGTTCTGATATCTTCTGGTGCCCACCATTTTCCTATTTTTACAGGTTCAATTTTTTTCCACTTATAATTAAGGGATATCATGCAGTGCTTCTCTTTCTCTGTCTGACTTACTTTGTTCAGCAAATGTGCTCAAGGTCCTCTGTGTTGTCATAAATGGCAGAATATCCTCATTTCTTGTAGTAGTGTTAGTCACTCAGTAGTATCCCAAGGACTATAGCCTGCCAGGCTCCTCTGCCCATGGATTCTCCAGGCAAGGATACTGGAGTGGGTTGCCATTCCCTTCTCCAAATCATTTCCTGTGGCTGAATAATATTCCATTGTGTATTTTTGTTTGCGCTCACTCACTCAGTCATGTCCAACTCTTTTTGGCCCCAGGGACTGTAGCCCACCAGGCTCCTCTGTCCATGGAATTTTCCAAGCAAGAATACTGGGGAGGGTTTGCCGTTTCCTACTCCAGGGGATCTTCCAGACCCAGGGATCGAACTCATGTCTCTTGCATCTCCTGCACTGGCAGGCAGGTTCTTTACCACTAACACCACCTGGGAAGCCCCACATCCTTTTTATCCATTCACCCACTGTGGGCATTTGCATTTTTTCCATATTTTGGCTATTATGAAAATTATTTTCTATCAGAAGGGTTAAAAGCAAATTCTCTAAAACCCAACTGTTTTTAGTAGAGGTCTTCCAATATTTGGCTTATTTCTAACCATTCTATAATATACAATAGATAACTTAGTTTTGTCAAGGCATATTTTTAAATTGATCTTAGGAGGCACGTAAGAAAGTTATACTACTAAAAACTAGTCCGCTGATAGTACCCTACGAGATTTTATTTTCTAATGGGTACAACAGACAACTGGGGTCATTTGATCCCTGGGTTGGAAAGATCCCCTGGAGTAGGAAAAGGCAACCCACTCCAGTATTCTGGACTGGATAACTTCATGGAGAGAGGCGCTTGGGAAGCTTCAGTCCATGGGGTCACAAAGAGTCGGGCCGACTGAACACACAGTGAGCACACACACGTCATTACTGTAAAGTGCGTTCACCGTTGTCACTCTCTGCTAAGAACCGAACTATAGAACCCTACGAGCAAGTGAAGAAAATCGGAACCTGTCTGAAGGTACCGTATTGGCCCACTTCAGGGCAAAGTTTGAAGTGTCATCTATGATAGGCTGTGTTAGATTTCACTGGGAACTCCCAACCTTACCCAGCATGTGGACCTGCCTTCCATCAGTAACGGAAAACACCTATCCCACACAGATGCAATTAAACTCTCTGCTGGTTAGTTGTCTTAAGAAACCTCTTTACATTCATGGAGAACTTTTATTCTTCTGGAAAATTATTTTCTAAACAAAGTCCCCCAAAACATTAGTCTGGTTAGACAATCCCCTCAAAACTGTTTCAACATCTTAAAATCTTTACACATACTACATAAAACTTCCTCTTGGATCTTAATATTATTTAATTATTTATAAGAAATTAAGTTTAATTAAATTGTAATAATTATTATTTAATGGTTTAATATTATTTAATTATTAGTACTTTAACATACTGTATACTGAAAGTGCTGAAGAATATGCCTATAAAAATTCTGCTTAATTTTTCTATCCTAGCAATTCCTTATAATCTTGAAACTCTTTACTCACATACTTATTATTATCCTGTAAAATGAGCATTCTGATGAATAGGCTTTGGAAAACACAAATTTAGCTTTTCTCAACACTATCCACTGTTCCAGACAGGCTGTTAAATGAATACTGTGAATAGTGTGAATTTCTAGTAAATATAATTTTAGAATAATGGCAGTGATATTATATTACATCATATTATATTATTTGTTATAAATGAAAAATATCATTGAGGACACAGTCCACTATACTTTCAACCCATGGGAATGATTTTCTCTTAGGTCTCAGTATTCCAGTAAAAGCTGCTATGTGAACTTTTCAGAAAACATCACAAATAACTTGTAATAGATCATGTTTTCCTCTTTTCACTAACCATAGAAGGCACACCACTAAAATTCAGTCAAATTTTAACAACTGCACAGGACTGAATATTACGCATACTTATATTCTTATACATGACTTCATCATATTTCTGCCCTGTTTTTTTCATCTCCTTGATTTTGCATCCTTGATTTTGCATGTTTTATTTTTCAAAGCTACTGGACTTTCTAACTTGTTTCAGTTGGTTATGGGCCTTGTAAACCAAGGCTGAAACAAGGTATGGAATAAGTAGATGAATTATCCTATTAGATGAAAGTTTGAAGGACAAAGACTACTAGAGAGAATCTAAGATTACTTGTATTGGCATAATAATAACGATGAGGTGAAGTTCTCAAGTGAGAATGGAGAGTTTATTCTTTCTAACCCTCAGCATCTCTCATTAGTCTGAAACTCTCAAAGGTAATAGCCACCCTAAGGTATG
The DNA here is from genome assembly GCA_917880005.1 of Nanger dama. Taxonomy (NCBI): domain Eukaryota; kingdom Metazoa; phylum Chordata; class Mammalia; order Artiodactyla; family Bovidae; genus Nanger; species Nanger dama. The sequence continues at coordinate 9,104,947 of CAKJTW010000035.1, forward strand.
TACTTTGTTCTCTTAATCACAAAAACTTTGTTTTCAGGGAATTTTGAAATCATCTTTAATTACCATGGGTGTTAATTCAAAACACCCTTTCCTGCCAAAGACATAAAATTTTAAAATCATGATTACTATGCTAATAAGATTCCTGTGCTTGCTTGCACTGAATGTTAAGTAAGTTACAACTTCCTTTCTGGCTTACATAAGACTTAGTGACTTTCTTCCGAGGGGAAAATATTTAAACCCCCAATTTTTTACACATAAATGTATAAAGTCATGTCACATACATCTATCTAACTTAGATCATTCTCTAGAGTTAATTTCTAGATGATTCCAAAAGTTAAATATAAAGCTTTGTAACAGTTGTCTTTAATTTTATTTTTTTCCTCATTCCCTTATCTATCCTAATATCAGTTTGGTTAATTCTCTCTGAAATTCTTTATGCTATTCATAACCACTGTCATCATTTTTCTGAATAATAAAGCCTAAATAACTTATTTCTTCAGACTTGCCCATATGCAATAAATTATATACATAACATCCACAAATACATTTTAATTATAAATCTCTGCTTTAGCTTTCCATAACTCTTAAGATAATGTCATTTTATCTAGCCTAGATGCTTCCATATATACACTATGCTGTAGCCTAAATGCTGCTGCTGCTGCTGCTGCATCGCTTCAGTCGTGTCCGACTCTGTGTGACCCCATAGATGGCAGCCCACCAGGCTCCCCCCGTCCCTGGGATTCTCCAGGTGAGAACACTGCAGTGGGTTGCCATGTCCTTCTCCAATGCATGAAACTGAAAAGCGAAAGTGAAGTTGCTCAGTTGTGTCTGACTCCTAGCAATCTCATGGACTGCAGCCCACCAGGCTCCTCCATCCATGGAATTTTCCAGCACATAATTCTTGTTTTAACTGCCTTTCTCCTGCTATTATTGGAAAATCCCATGAGGGCAGGGACTGCACTTTCCTGTTTCACAAGCATGTAACCCAGTGTCTGGTACACACTCAATATTTATTTTTGAACAACTGAAGTCAGCTTACTTATAATGTGGTTTATAAGGATTATCCATGTCAAGGATTTGGATAATCCAAGGAAGAACTATGGATGGAGGTTTGGGACATTGTACAGAAGGTGGTGATCAAAACCATCCCCAAGAAAAGGAATGCAAAAGGCAAAATGGCTGTCCAACAAGGCCTTATAAGTAGCTGAGAAAAGACAAAGGAGAAAGGGAAAGGTAAACCCATCTGAATGCAGAGTTCCAAAGAATAGCAAGGAAAGATAAGAAAGCCTTCCTCAGGGATCAGTGCAAAGAAATAGAGGAAAACAATAGAATGGGAAAGACTAGAGATCTCTTCAGGAAAATTAGAGATACCAAGGAAACATTTCATGCAAAGATGGGCTCAATAAAGGACAGAAATGGTATGGACCTAACAGAAGCAGAAGATATTAAGAAGAGGTGGCAAGAATACACAGAAGAACTATACAGAAAATATCTTTATGACTCAGATAACCACCATAGTGTGATCACTCACCCAGAACCAGATATCTTGGAGTATGAAGTCAAGTGGGCCTTAGGAAGCATCACTATGAACAAAGCTAGAGGAGGTGATAGAATTCCAGTTGAGCTATTTCAAATCCTGAAAGATGATGCTGTGAGAGTGCTGCACTCAATATGCCAGCAAATTTGGAAAACTCAGCAGTGGCCACAGGACTGGAAAAGGTCAGTTTTCATTCCAATCCCAAAGAAAGGCAATGACAAAGAATGCTCAAACTACAGCACAATTGCATTCACTTCACATGCTAGCAGAGTAATGCTCAAAATTCTCCAAGGCTTCAACAGTATGTGTACCAAGAACTTACAGATGTTCAAGCTGGATTTAGAAAAGGCAGAAGAACCAGAGATCAAATTGCCAACATCCAGAAACACATCGACTTCTGCTTCATTGACTACATCAAAGTCTTTAACTGTGTGGATCACAACAAACTATGCAAAATTATTAAAGAGATGGGAATACCAGAGTATATTACCCGCCTCCCATGAAACCTGTATGCAGGGCAAGAAGCAATAGTTAGAACTGGACATAGAACAACGGACTGATTTAAAATGGGGAGAGAAATACATTAAGGCTGTATATTGTCACCTTACTTATTTAACTTATATGCAGAGTACATCATGCAAAATGCATGCCTGGATGAAGCACAAGCTGGAATCAAGTTTGCTGGAAGAAATATCAGTAACCTCAGATATGCAGATGACAGCACCTTATGGCAGAAAGTGAAGAAGAACTAAAGAGCCTCTTGATGAAGGTGAAAGAGGAGGGTGAAAAAGCTGGCTTACAACTCAACATTCAAAAAAAGAAGATCATGGCATCCAGTCCTATCACTTCACGGCAAATAGATTTGGAAACAATGGAAAGAGGACAGACTTTATTTCCTTGGGCTCCAAAATCACTGAAGATAGTAAGTGCAGCCATGAAATTAAAAGACACTTGCTCCTTGGAAGAAACGCTATGAGAAACTTAGATAGCATATTAAAAAGCAGAGATATTACTTTACCAATAAAGGTCTGTATAGTCAAAGCTATGGTTTTTCCAATAGTCCTGTACAGAGGTGAGAGTTGGATCATAAAGAAGGCTGAGTTTCAAAGAATTGATGCTTCTGAGCTGTGGTGTTGGAGAAGACTCTTGAGAGTCACTTGGACTGCAAGGAGATCCAACCAGTAAATCCTAAAGGAAATCAGTAGTGAATGCTCATTGGAGGGACTGGTGCTGAAGCTGAAACTCCAATAATACTTTGGCCACCTGATGTGAAGAACTGACGCATTTGAAAAGAACCTGATGCTGGCAAAGACTGAAGGCAGGAGAAGGGGACAACAGAGGATGAGATAGTTAGATGGCACCACTGACTCAACAAACATGAATTTGAGCAAGCTCAGGGCATTGGTGATGGACAGGGAAGCCTGGCATGCTGCAGTCCATGGGGTTGCAAAGAGCTGGACTGAGAGACTGAACTGAAATGAACTGCACTTATTCCCTTAACTCCAAGTTTCATATTTAAAAATCAGAAAAATTTTGATAAATTATAATAATATTTCTTGAATCTAGAACCATGAATCTAGAATCAAGCAAGGCCACTGCATGAGGCTGTACGTTTTGTGCTCTACTAAGGAGGTGAGGGTAGGAGGTAGATTCAATTGCTCACTAAGCCAAGATACCCAAGTTGCTCTGCCTAAAGGACAAGGTGCTTGATTATTATTGGTCTATCCAGAGAGGCTCTTTTTGCAAATGAATGAGTCAGAGGATGCACCTTATATGCAATTTACAAATAATGCAGTATATTATTAACTGCAGTTCTGATTAACTATCTTTCTTTAAAAAGGCTTTATTTTAAACCTTTGGTCAATTTGCACTTGGACCAAACTATAAGACTACAAGCAGTGGTCAAATCTGTGTGATCATGACCTACTTTGAACAGATTGATGTCTCTGATAGATGTCTTGTTACATACCAGGAACGTGTTTCCACAGTGCCCACACACGACCCTTGTTCCTTCTGGCTGGACTGGCAATGCAGGTTGAGCAGGCTGCTCTTCAGAAATAAGCATTACAGGGCCAAGGTTAATTATGCGTCTACTGTGGAAAGAGAAAGGGAAAACCTCATTATCCCACAAATGGAGAGAGGGAAAAACCTCCAATATAGGGCCCAAACATGTGATACAGCATTGAAAATAAGATACTCTTGCTTTATAAATTAAGTGAATTAAGTTTCAGCTTTTAGGGCCAAAATCATAGAAAACAGCAATAGTCAATATTTTAAAAGTAACAAAATAAGATGGAATTGGGCCTAATCAAATCACCTTAGGAACCATTTAACTGCTCCATATAATTTCAAATCTTATCATTCCTCATCTTACCTTTTCTTATCCTATCTAGGAAGACAACTTGAGTTTGATAAAAGACTAAAAAAGTTAAAATATTCTAAATTAACATATGTATGTGTGCCATGAAGATACAAAGTGCTGAGTCTGGTACTCCTTAATATCTATTTAATAACAGTTGGACAGAAAAGAAAATGGTAGGTTCCTTTCCTTTCTTTTTCCCCAGTTACCATTAGATAGGGTTTTAACTGACTAACATTCAAAATGACAGAAATCACAGGGAAAAAATACAGTTAAGGTTTTGATAAACTCCTGTTTGGGCACTCCATATGGCATTTGGCAGGGGCAAATAACTATAGAATTTGTTTAAGTAGATTATACTTAGCAAAGGACTTCCCTGGTGGCTCAGATGGTAAAGTGTCTGTCTACAACACGGGAGACCTGGGTTCAATCCCTGGGTCGGGAAGATCTCCTGGAGAAGGAAATGGCAACCCACTCCAGTATCCTTGCCTGGAAAATCCCATAGACAGAGGAGTCTGGTGGGCTATAGTCCATGGGGTTGCAAAGAGTTGGACATAACTGAGCAACTTCACTCACTCACTCATACTTAGCAAAGACTAGTGTATTAACACGTGGTAAAGTGCACAATGATATTAAAACATTTCCAAATTAAGACAAAATATGTCAGATTCAAATATAAACTAATCAGTTATCTCTAGTTAAATATAATGAGTCACTGATTTATTACAGTGCATTAAATACTTATATAACATCAAGATAACTTGAAGCGTTCATTCAAGAATTTTGGTTTATGAATACTTGTAACCATTAATTTCAAACTAAGCAGTATCACTCCTTTAACAAAGAAAACATATTGAAGGTCTTATAATTACTTTGAGGATAAAGACTCTGCTTAGAACAAATCCTGCCACATAATGAATCTTTAATAAGGACTTGTCAAATGAACAAATGAATGGATAGATGAATCTTTATGTCTTACCAATTGGGTCTTGGACATCCTATTCGCCGTGATGTGTCCTTACAAATGAGGAGACAATTACAAGGGCATCTAACGTATTTCTTCCCTGTTGGGGGATTTTTGATTGGCTAGATAAGAGAAGAAAATACAAGCAAAGCGAATTAACTGAAGTAAGATTGCCGAAGCCTGCCTGTGTGCAAAGAGGAAATGAATCCTAAAAATATGGAGCTGCACTTAGTGCTACCAAAGCACAAATTAAGGAAAATTACATCATAAATGATTTATTTTATTGAAATATAGTTGATTTGCAACATTGCATTAACTAACTTCTACTGTACAGCAAAGTGACTGGGTCATACATATACATATTCTTTTTCATATTCTATTCCATCATGGTTTGTTGATGGAATGTTTCATATTCTATTCCATCATGGTTTATTGACAGAATAGTGAATATAGTCCCTTGTGTGTGTCCATCATATATATCAGCAGTCCTCGTCCTTTTTGGTACCAGGGATTCGTTTCGTGAAAGACAACTTTTTTCATAGACTGGGGGCAGGGGCGGGGGGAGGGCGCAGTGCCGGATGTTTCAGGTGTGTTACATTTATTATCCTGCTGCTGATCTGCCAAGAGATGGAATTCAGGCAGTAATGTGAGCGATGGGGAGCAGCTGCAAATACAGACGGAGCTTTGCTCACTGTGCCGCACTCACCTCCTGCAGCGTGGCCCAGTTCCTGACAGGCCACAGACCAGCGCCAGCCCATGGCGCAGGGGCTGGGGACGCTGGGGATGCTGGGGACCCCTGCTGGGTCTAAAAGTCCACATCTGCTAGTCCCAACTTCCCAGTCCTTCCCTTCCAACCCCCTGCCCTTTGACAAGCACAAGTCTGTCCTCGATGTCTGTGAGTCTGTTTCTGCTTTGTAGATAGTTCCATTTGTATCATGTCTTAGACTCGCCACATGTAAATGGCATCACATGGTGTTTGCTTTGTCTTTCTGACTCACTTCCCTTCGCATGGTAATCTCTAGGTCTAGACATATGTATATCTCACATCTTCTGTATCCATCCATCGTCAGTGGATGTTTAGGCTGTTTCCATGTCTTGGCTATGGTAAACAGTGCTGCTATTCTCCCTTTCCAATTTAGATATATGACTAGACATATGCCCAAAAGTAGAACTGTTTGATCATATGGCAACTGATTTTAGGTTTCTTGAGGAACCTCCCACACTCTTTTCCGTAGTGGCTGCACCAGTTTCCATTCCCACTAACAGTGCACGCTGCTGCTGCTGCTAAGTCGCTTCCGTCGTTTCCGACTCTGTGCAACTCCATAGACAACAGCCTACCAGGCTCCTCTATCCCTGGGATTCTCCAGGCAGGAACACCAGAGTGGGTTGTCATTTCCTTCTCCAATGCATGAAAGTGAAAAGTGAAAATGAAGTCGCTCAGTCATGTCCGACTCTTTGCGAACCCATGGACTGCAGCCCACCAGGCTCCTCCATCCATGGGATTTTCCAGGCAAGAGTACTGGAGTGGGTGGCCATTGTCTTCTCTGAACAGTGCATGTTCAGTTCAGTTCAGTCGCTCAGTCTTGTCCGACTCTTTCTGACGCCATGAATCGCAGCACGCCAGGCCTCCCTGTTCATCACCATCTCCTGGAGTTCACTCAGACTCACGTCCATCAAGTCAGTGATGCCATCCAGCCATCTCATCCTCGGTCGTCCCCTTCTCCTCCTGCCCCCAATCCCTCCCAGCATCAGAGTCTTTTCCAATGAGTCAACACTTCGCATGAAGTGGCCAAAGTACTGGAGTTTCAGCTTTAGCATCAGTCCTTCCAAAGAAATCTCAGGGCTGATCTTCAGAATGGATTGGTTAGATCTCCTTGCTGTCCAAGGGACTCTCAAGAGTCTTCTCCAACACCACAGTTCAAAAGCATCAATTCTTCGGCGCTCAGCCTTCTTCACAGTCCAACTCTCACATCCATAGATGACCATTGGAAAAACCATAGCCTTGACTAGACGGACCTTAGTTGGCAAAGTAATGTCTCTGCTTTTGAATATACTATCTAGGTTGGTCATAACTTTTCTTCCAAGGAGTAAGCGTCTTTTAATTTCATTTCTGCAGTCACCATCTGCAGTGATTTGGGAGCCCCCAAAATAAAGTCTGACACTGTTTCCACTGTTTCCCCATCTATTTCCCATGAAGTGATGGGACCAGATGCCATGATCTTCATTTTCTGAATGTTGAGCTTTAAGCCAACTTTTTCACTCTCCTCTTTCACTTTCATCAAGAGGCTTTTTAGCTCCTCTTCACTTTCTGCCATAAGGGTGGTGTCATCTGCATATCTGAGGTTATTGATATTTCTCCCGGCAATCTTGATTCCAGCTTGTGCTTTTTCCAGCCCAGCATTTCTCATGATGTACTCTGCATAGAAGTTAAATAAGCAGGATGACAGTATACAGCCTTGACATACTCCTTTTCCTAATTGGAACCAATATGTTGTTCCATGTCCAGTTCTAACTGTTGCTTCCTGACCTGCATACAGATTTCTCAAGAGGCTGGTTAGGTGGTCTGGTATTCCCATCTCTTTCAGAATTTTCCACAGTTTACTGTGATCCACACAGTCAAAGGCTTTGGCATGAGGGTCCCTTTTTCTCCACACCCTCTCCAGCAATTATTATTTGTAGTCTTTTTAATAATGGCCATTCTGACAGGTGTGAAGTAGTACCTCATTGTAGTTTTGATGTGCATTTCTCTAATAATTAGTGATGAATCATAAGTGATTTTAAATAGCTCAAGTATTTGGAAATACTCTATAAAATTTGAGGGACCGCAGAGATTAAATTATGAAAGGGCATGTTTCAAAATTAGTTTGTGTTCGCCTGGAATTGTTTTCCATTTGAAGTTCACAAGACAGGATCATCAAACCTGCCTGGCCAAGGGTTTTTGCACATGTCCGAGGAGCATATCACAAATTTGAAACTTATTATAGCTCATAATGCAAGTATTTCTTCACAGTAAATTTAAAAGCTAGACTAAGTAGCACTAAAGAAAACACTCCTTTCATTACAAGGATGTAAGCTTGTTAAAGTAAATAAGCTATGGTGCAGTGAGAGGAAGAGAACACCACTCCTGTGGCATACTTAAGATGTATACCCTGAATCTAATCATGAGAGAGCATCAGACAAACCCGAACAAGGAACATTCTACAGAAGATCTTACTTGTACTCTTCAAAATTGTCAAGGCAATGGAAGACAAAGACTAAATTTCAGATTAAGGAAGATTAAACAAACATGATAACCAAATGCAATATATAATTTACATTTATAATTTTTAATAACAAATATATTTATATTTATATATTATATAACATATTAAATGTATCTAAATTTTGAAAATAATTTTTAACTGACTTCTGGATCCGATTTTTATTTTTCACTGAAACAACTGGGCAAACATAAATTAACTTGGGACATTCCCAGCAGTCCAGTGGCTAAGACTCTGCATTTCCAATGCACAGAGCTGGGATTTGATAACTGGCCAGGGAGCTAGATCCCACATGCACATCTAAAGGTCCTGTGTGCTACAACTAAGACCCAGCATAGCCAAATAAATAAATAAACATAAATATTTAAAAAATCATGAATTAAGTCAAAAGATTAGATAACAGTATTATATCAATGTTAATTTCTGATTTTATAACTTACTATAATTATATAAGTGAATTCTCTTTTTATTTTTTTAAAGAAATTCACATTAAAATATTTAGGGGTTGAAGTGCACCACGTCCACAATTACCTTAAAAGGTTCTGAAAAAATTATTTATTTATTTGGAGAAAGAAAAGTACTTTGTAAAATATCAATATTTACAGAATGTGGGTAAAGAGCCTACCCTATGGGAATTCTCCATACTATGTACTATTATTTTTCTAGTTTTCTATAAATCTGCAACATGTATTTTTTTTAAAGATTTAAAAATTTTAAGTAAATAACCTTGGTAGAAATATGTATAAGTTAGCAATAAGTCAACTATAATTTATTAAACTATATTATATATATATATATTTTTTTTTTTGAAAAAGCAGAGGAATCAAGTTTATTTTGAAGCTAAATTGGGTATCCAGGATTATAAAGTCCAATTCAAGTAAACTATATTATAATAGAATCTGACAATCTAAAATATCCAGAATATATTGCTACACAATATAAAGTACCAAGAACCAGAATCTGTGTTAATTTCTCTAAATTCATATTTACCATTAAGTAGACATGTTGACAAAGCTTCCCTGGTGGCTCAGACAGTAAAGAGTCTCCCTGCAATGCAGGAGATTTGGGTTCTATCCTGGATTGAACCAGGGGTTCTCCATGGGTTGGGACGATCCCTTGGAGAAGGCAATGGCAACCCACTCAGTTTTCTTGTCTAGAGAATTCCATGGACAGAAGAGCCGGGTGGGACATGGCTGAGCAATGACTGACGGACAATGGAATATTACCCAACCATAAAAAGAATAAATAATGCCATACATAGCTACATGGATGGCCCTAGACATTATCATACTAAGTGAAAAGTCAGGCCAAAAAAAAAAGGCTCATATCATACATTATTGCTTGTACATGGAATCTGAAAAAAATGATACAAATGAAGTTATATGCAAAATATAAATAGACCCATAGACATAGAAAACAAACTGATGGTCACCAAAGTGGAAAAGGTGGAGGAATGAAGGATAAATTAGGAGTTTTAGATTAAATACATATACATACCATATATAAAACAGATAACCAATGAGTACCAACTGTATAGCACAGAGACACACTCAATATTTTATAATAACCTATAAGGTAAATGAAGAAAAATTTTTATATATATATATATATATATATATATATATATATATGAATCACTTTGCTATACACTTCAAAGTATCTCAGCTGGTAAAGAATCCGCCTGCAATGCAGGAGACCCTGGTTTGACTCCTGGGTCAGGAAGATCTGCTGGAGAAGGGATAGGCTACCCACTCCAGTATCCTTGGACTTCCCTGGTGGCTCAGCTGGTAAAGAGTCCACCTGCCATTAGGGAGACCTGGCTTTGACCCCTGGGTTGGTTAAGATCTCCTAGAGAAGGGAAAGGCTACCCATTCCAGTATTGTGGCCTGGAGAATTCCATGGACTGTACAGTCAGTCCATGGGGTCGCAAAGAGTCGGACACGACTGAGCGACTTTCACTTTCAAACTAACACAACACTGTAAATCATACTTCGGTAAAAAAAAAAAATTGCAAGGTAAAGTAACAAGTTCCGATGTAGAAACTGCAGCAAGCTATTCAGAAGATCTAGCTAAGCTAATTAATGAAAGCGGCTACACTCAACAACATAGTTTCAACATATTTTCTTCTTCGCTATACAGGAAAAACATGTCATCTGGGATCTTCATAGGCAAAAAGGAGAAAATAGTGCCTGATTTCAAAGCTTCAAAGGACAGGCTGACTCTCTTGTTAGGGGCTAATGCAGCTGGTGACTAAGTCGAAGCCAACGCTTTCATTTACTGTTCTGAAAATCCCAGGGCCCTTAAAGAATTCTGCTAAAACTGCACTGCCACTAGAACAGAGTCTGGACGACAGTGCACCTATTTACAGAATGGTTTACTGAACATTTTAAGCCCACCGTTGATACCTACAGCAAAAAAAATTCCTTTCAAAGTATTACCTCTTACTGATAATGCACCTGGTCACCCAAGAGCTCTTATGGAGATGTACAATAACATTCAGTTGTTTTTCATGCTTGGGCTTCCCTGGTGGCTCAGAGGTTAAAGCGTCTGCCTGCAATGCAGGAGACCTGGGTTCGATCCCTAGGTTGGGAAGATCCCCTGAAGGAGGAAATGGCAACCCACTCCAGACTCTTGCCTGAAGAAGGCCATGGACGGAGGAGCCTGGTGGGGTACAGTCCACGGGGTTGCAAAGAGTCGAACACGACTGAGTGACTTCACTTTCACTTTCACTTCACTTTCATGCTTGCTAACACAACATCCATTCTGCAGTCCACGGATCAAGAAGCAATTTCGAGTTTCAAGTTTCATTTTTTAAAAAATAGATTTTATAAGGCTACAGCTGCCAGAGACAGTGATTCCCCAGATAGACATGTCACTGTGGATTTAACCAACAGTCTAAATCTGGTTCTCTGAAGTGATGAGTTCATTCAGGATCAATAAAATTTGGCTATAATAAGCTACTTCTGGACATAAAGAAAATTGGGCTGGAATTTTTATATGATTTGTTGAGTCACTCAGACGTGTCTGACTCCTATCTCCCAGAGCTTGCTCAAATTCATGTCCATCGAGTTGATGATGCCATTCAGTCATCTCATCCTCTGTCATCCCCTTCTCCTCCTACCTTCAGTCTTTCCCAGCATCAGGGTCTTTCCCAATGAGTCAGCTCTTAGCATCAGGTAGCCAAAGTATTGGAGTTTAAGGCTTTAGTATCAGTCCTTCCAATAAAAATTCAGAGCTGATTTCCTTTAGGATTGACTGGTTTGATCCCCTTACTGTCCAAGGGACTCTCAAGAGTTTTCTCCAGCACCACAGTTCAAAAGCACCAATTCTTTGTCACTCAGACTTCTTTATGGTCCAACTCTCACCTCCTTACATGAATACTGGAAAAACAATAGCTTTGACTAGAGGGACCTTTGTAGGCAAAGTGATGTGTCTGCTTTTAAAATATGCTGTCTAGGTTTCTCATAATTTTTCTTCCAAGGAGCAAGTGTCTTAATTTCATGGCTACAGTCACCATCCACAGTAATTTTGGAGCCCAATAAAATCAAGTCTGACACTGTTTCCATTTTTCCCCATCTATTTGCCATGAAGTGATGGGACCAGATGCCATGATCTTAGTTTTTTGAATGGTGAGTTTTAAGCCAGCTTTCTCACTCTCCTCTTTCACTTTCATCAAGAGGTTCTTTAATTCCTCTTTGCTTTCTCCCATTAAGATGGTAAAGGATCTGTCTGCAATGCAGCTAGACCCGGCTTTGACCCTTGGGTTGGGAAGATCCCATAGAGAAGGGAATGGCAGCCCACTCCAGTATTCTTCCCTGGAGTATTTTGTGGACAGAGGAGCCTGGCGGGCTATAGTCCTTGAGGTGGCAAAGAGCTGGACACAACTGAGCAACTAACACTTTACACAATTACTACCCCTAATAAATAAAGAAACGTAAATAATTGTGAATAGTCTTGAGAAAATGAATAGTATTTAGATTGCCTTGTATGGAATTAGTAATATTACAAGGGAGGAAAATAAGGTGGGAAAAAGAACCCAACACTTTATGGAATGCTCTCAGGCTTCCTAGGTAGCACTATGATAAAGACACTGCCTGCCAGTGCAGGAAAGGTAAGAGATGCGGGTTCAAACCCTGGGTTGGGGAGATCCCCTGGAGGAGGGCATGGCAACCCACTCCAGTATTCTTGCCTGAAGAATCCCATGGACAGAGGAGCCTGGCAGGCAACAGTCCATAAGCTCCTCTGGAAAGAGTCAGACACAAATGAAGTGACTTAACAAGTACGTACATTCAAGTGTTCAACCGAAAAAAAGAAAATAGCTAGTTTTGTAGGTATGATTTATTTATATAATAAAGTTCCCTAAATAATGTCCCTTATAAAAATGAAATATATTGCTTCATGACTGAAGGTTTTATCTTATGACTTTTACATAAAACATATAAAGTCCCCCATACAGACACAATAATCATTGGTTGACTTTTTAAAGACTTTTTCTAAGGAGAAAAAAATACAAATGTCAAAAATAAAATTATTAATTAATTTCAAATTTTGAGAGATTGAAAATTTAAAACTAAAGCCTAACCATGAAAGCAGAAATATATTTAATTTAACCAGTATACACTTGACCAGTTTATTACTTAAAATCTTAAAAATCTTACTTAAAATTTAGTTGCTCTTCCCAAAGTTCAGGGGAAAAAATGCCCTTCAATTTTTAAAAATATTTCACTAAATTAATATTAAAAAATGAAATAATATACAAGCTGTTAATAAGCACTTCAACACAAATGTCAGTAACAAACTCACAGTCACAAAATCCCAGAAAAACCATATATCCTACAGGTGTGAACAAGTTTAAATACTTTTCCACATAAGAAGTACAAAGTCCACACTTATAGGGAACTTTAGTATATTTCATTTTAGTAAAAACCAGAATAGATTCAGTTGCGATGTGGATGACACTGAAGATAATTATAAGCGACTGTTCACATTCAGCCTCAAATAAAGAGCCAAGTGGCATTCCAGTTAAATGATTCCTCATGAAATTTTCATAATGGAGTTAGATTTAAACACTGGAGGCATCTTTGTATGATAAAAGAGAAACAGCTAGAGAGAAGAAAGAAACGTAAAAAAAAAAATGGCCATTTCTGTAACCAGCCCACACCTACTTTTAAGTAACATTATTGACACACTTTTTTAGGGAGAAGATTTTAAATAATAATTTGGGCTTTATTAATGAAAATCCCCACTTACCGTAGCTTCATTGCAAACTGTGCACTTAACCACATGCTGGTGAAGCTTGCCATCCAAATTGATGAGAGACTGGCACACACGGCAGTTTATGACTGGAATTCCGCTGGCATCTGGGCTGACAATGGCTGTATATGGAGGCGGGAGTTCCGCTGAAAAGACAGTAGCCACTTAGTCAGAGTCTCAGAGCTATTACCACTGATTTGAGCATACGAGCAATAGAAGCAAAGCAGGAAATTATTAATAAATATCTCTGGTTCCTTATGGTTTTAAAGATGGCCAACATTATATAGTTTCAGAACAGAAACACACATAGAACTATATCGTAAAGTAGAATAATTCCTAACTCCTAAAATCCAAATTACACTTACCTAGGTTCACACCTTTTATTAGCATTTACTCAAAACATCCACTCCATTCCTATGTGCAAACGCCTAGAGTTTATAATAGGAAAGTGATGACTTATGCCTAAAGTAAAAAATCTTACACTAATGATCTGACTCCTATGAAACAGAAACAGTCAATGAGGACAGAGTTTTAAAATCACTTATACATATGCATCAATTGTGTAGTTGCTGAGCTCTGTTTATACTAGAACCAGTGTAATAACTGCTGAGTATGACAAGAACAAAACGGGGGTTTGGTGGCAGTCAAGAAGAGATAAAAATGAACTTAGGAAAACCAAACTTATCGACAAGGAACATGTTCTAATTTAATGGAACTATGCTAGTTGCAGACAAAAACAAGAAGGAAGTCAATTCAACAATTTTTGTCTCAAACTTTCACCTAACATTAAAATGCTAGGAAATGTTTCAAAGTATTTATGGGTTACCTGGGATTTAGTAGAAATGCTGCAAGAAAAAAATGGGTTAACAGATGAAAAGCAGCAAAATGATGATTTTTATGAATATAAAGACACAGAAGATATTTTGTTCTTACACTTTTGTGTGTGTTTGAAAATTCCCAGAATACAAAGCTACACAAGCACACACATACAAACATACATGCACGCACACAGACACACTGTTTTCTGAGTCCTTACACTGACTGATTGGGTGATTGGGTAAAGGGTAGAAGTCCAACTTCAGAATTGTGTTCCTCAACCAGAAGTATTATTTGTTACAACTACTCAGCCCTTAAAAGAATAAATTCGACTCAGTTCTAATGAGATGGATGAAACTGGAGCCGATTATACAGAGTGAAGTAAGCCAGAAAGAAAAACACCAATACAGTATACTGACACATATATATGGAATTTAGAAGGATAGTAATGAAGACTCTCTATGTGAGACAACAAAAGAGACTCAGAGGTATAGAACGGACTTTTGGACTCTGAGGGAGAGGGAGAGGGTGGGATGATTTGGGAGAATGGCATTGAAACATGTATACTATCTTGTAAGAATGAAGCGCCAGTCTATGTTCAATACAGGATGCAGGATGCATGGGGCTGGTGCACGGGATGATTCAGGGAGAGGATGTGGGGTGGGAGGTGGGAGGGGGCTTCGGCATTGGGAGATCGTGGACACCTGTGGCTGATTCATGTCAATGTATGGCAAAACAAATACAGTATTGTAATGTAGAATAAAGTATTAAAAATAATAATAATAATAATAAAAAAAAATAAAATGGATAACCAACAAGGACTTACTGTATTAAGAAAAGAACCCCTGCTAAATATTCTTTAATAACCTAAATGGGGAAAGAATTTGAAAACAAATAGATCCATGTGTACGTATAACTGAATCACTTTGCTATACACCTGAAACTATTACAACATTGTTAATCAATTATATTCTAGTATAAAATAAAAGTTAAAAAATAAAACAAAGTAGATTAAAAAAAAAAAGTCAGAGGAAAGGAAATTAAACATACTATACCAGGATGGAATTTCTAAACGGAACTTGCCTAACCTCATTGTGTGGCTATCTTAATTACAGGCATAGGAGGCCCTTTCAAGGCAAGGACTTGTCACAGACCACCTAGAAAAGGCTCAATACATGATTGAATCCCCATTAAAGAGAACTGACAGGTTCAGAGGCTTCTGTGACACTATAAAATACAACCACAGTAGCTAATCATGAAAGGAGATATTTTTGAAATAGAGATTTTTCTGTCCACTGGATTAGATTCTGAACTCTGTGATACTTGGAACTGATAGAACTGAGTTAGAGAACAGCACATTATGGTATGTTCAAAATACCACATATTACTACCTGGCATGCTTGGGGTACATCATGGGAGAAATTTTTAGACTTAAAAGGATTAGCAACAAGTGATATTCATTCAAATATTCATAATAAGCCAAATTTCTGCAGTAGCCAAGGCTCTGAAAGAAGCCACATTGGAAATGATAATATGTACACATCTCTGGGAGGCTTATACCAGAACGCTGCCAAACACTGAACTTAAGAAGCTATAGATATCTAAATTATAAAAATAGTTCTAAATCCTTGGAAGAATTTAGGGCTGATACACAGTGACCTGTAATGCATTAATCAAGAAGAAAAAATAGGTTAAAGGATGAATGTGTCAGCAGTACATTTGAGCCCTTGCAATTTGCAGATTACTTTATCAGAACTCAATAAAGAAAGTATTGTCCTGGCAAAGAGAATACACATCTTACTAGAAATTCAAGACACAATGCCTGGTACACAACAATAAATACTGTTTTAATAACTATTAGCAATAGCATTATTAATAAACGCTTCTTCTTTTGCCTTGAGGATGAGGGGAAAAGGCCACATATTAAAGCCACAAATAAGGATGGTAAAATCCATCCATTTCAAGAGGCAAAAGTTTTGCTCAATGGAATCTCCTAAAGATTTCAATGGTTGATCTCCCGAAGCATCTTAAGTCTATCAGAACCAACAAAATCCTATGAACTCTTCCTTTAAGATTTGTACTACATAATTTTTACCTTGTAAAAAAGAAAAGCTTTCAATGACAAAAATATGCTCAAACCTTCTGGAGGGTTGGGAAATTGAAGGAGTGGGTAAAGAATGAGTGAGGATGAGAAGTCTAATGGGACTTAGGGGAGAGACTAAAGCCTCCACGAGGCCAGGGCCATATCTGACTGGCTCAGGTCAGATTCAGCGCTTGTCACAGTGCCTGGTCTATGGCAGATGCTCACTACACATTTATGGAATGAATGGTGGGTGAATAAGTGAATCACTGAAATGTAATGGACTCATCTATTTCTCTCGGGAAAATGACACTGAGTATATTACTACCACTCTCCTTAAAGAGGAGCTGGGATCCTAGCACTGGAGCACAGCTTGACTGTGAAAAAGGTTTTCTCCCATTTGTAGACTAACCTCTCTAAAACATGCACAGGGAGGGGGTTAGGAGACACTGGCCTGGTCTACCAGATAAGTCCAATCAATCCAAGAGATCAATAGAATGGCAGCTGTTACAGCCTAATTGCCCCACTAAACAGTGCTTTCAGGCCTACCGAGTCAATTTTCTGTCCCTTATTTCAGCCCTAAACTGATTTAGAGATGTATCTTGTAATTTTATCTCAAGGAAGCCTTCACCTACAACTACAACTCCTCTTGAAAAGGACTTGTAGTTCTAGAAATTTGTTTCACAGTCTGTAAACCTGCAATAATTAGCAGCTTAGATTGTTCATTTTCTTTCTTTTCACTTTAAAGCACCCAACAGATCTCCACTATTATATCTATTTTAAATGTCTGCTCTGGATAAAAATTCTGCTGCAATCCCAGAATGTGGGATCGTTGGATATTAAGAGACACAACAGTTCTTCATTTTGGAAGAGTCCTACTTGTTATTTAAACAATGATCATTTTTTCTGTGGAGGTTGTCTATGTGAAAAATCTTTCTCCTCCATATGAACAGTATTTATTAGAGCAGTAGTCTTCAGACCTGAAACTGTCCCCAACAAAGTTCCAGAATTAGACAATGTCAGAAATTTATGCAGTTAGTCTAGTACATAGCCTAATTTATTCATTTTATGGAAGAGAAAACCGAAGCCCTAAAATTCTCACTTGTGGATAGACGTTTATACAGCACTTCAGCAAAACCAAGAGCTGACTCTTTCCCAGAGGTCTCTCCATGATGAAACCTGCCTCTCTTAATGAATAATGATTTAATGTATGGAAAAGACGTAAGGACTAGTTAAAGGGGATTAGGGGGATAAGAAAGAATACTTAGGGAAAATGAAGATTAGAATATAATATTAATAAACAATTAGTTCATGATAAAAATTTCATAGAAAAACAGACTCAATAAAATAATATAGACCACAAGGCAGACATAATGGTCTTCCTTAAAGCACTCAAAAAGAGCCATTATTATTCTGTTTACCCAAAGTGATCAAATTACACTTTCCCATCATAAACAATGACCTGAAATTTATCTATTCCATGCCAGAGAAGTCCCTCTTTCCAGCTAAGTCATTCTGGTATAATAATCCATACTTTATTTTTTACCAGATGTACCCAGATACAGCATTTTAAAGGTTGATAATGTTTTGCTGGAGAACTCTGGTCTTTATTACCTCAGTTATCCCTTTATAAGTCTCTGCAATGACAATATTGTCCAGTTTAATTCACTTACTTCACTAATATACTCTATATGCAGTTGTTCAGGCTCTTGACAAAGATATTGTATCCGAGTTGAAAAGTGACATCAGATTAAACTAAGAGATACTTTATAACACTATAAGATGAGCAAAAAAGTATAAAGAACCAGCCAGTAAGGAAAACTCTGGCTTTCTCTCATAGGATCTTTGTAAAGAGTACAGATAGGGACAGGGTGCACCCAGGTGCTATGGATATGTACGTTCTGTATACAATGTCTCCAGTCCAGCTCAACACAAAGAGAAGACTACCTTCTGTTCCTACCCTCTCTGAAACCAAAGGAATAGATTATTCCAAGAGACTCCTTGGTTCTTTTAGAACCATTATGCCCTCAGAAGGATCCATCTGGCTAAAGCCAGTTTGCAAGGTAAATGAGATAGCTATCAGGTTACCAACTCTCAGCTCCAAAGTCACATTCTACGCTTTGACATACTGGAATGAAAACTCTGCAAACCACATTTTTCTTTGCCAGTTGTCTGCAGGTTATATTCTGTTCATAGGAGGTGATAAAACAGAAACTGCAAGGTTAAAGAAAAAAGAAGGGACTTGCAGCACATTGCCCAGGTATATAATATCTTTCTCCAGAGCTCAGAGACATCAGTACCAGCTGGTTGGTGTCTCTTGGAAGTCATGTTTCAATTATGTTCCACTAAATTACTAAATTTTATTTTTTAATTTATTTTTCAATTGGAGGAAAACTGCTTTACAACATTGTGTTGGTTCTTGCTATACAACAATGCAAATCAGTCATAATTATATATATATATATGTGTGTGTGTGTATATATATATATATATACACACACACACTCCTCATCTGTCCCAGCTCCAGACAGGGCTCCTTGTGTTATATAGCAGCTTCTCACTAGCTATCTGTTTCACGCGTGATCGTGTATATATGTCAATGCTGTTTTCCCAATTTGCCCCATCCTCTACTTTTCTTGCCATAAGATCATTCTCTAATCTGTGTCTCCATTTCTTGCATGCAAATAGGTTCAACAGTACTCTATTTCTAGCTTCCATATATATGTTTTAATATACTTTGTTTTTTTGTTCTTTATGATTCATTTCACCCTAAGTTCATCCACCTCTCTACAACAGACTCAAATTTGTTCCATTTCATTTGCCAACAAAGGTCCGTCTAGTCAAGGCTATGGTTTTTCCAGTGGTCATGTAGGGATGTGAGAGATGGATTGTGAAGAAAGCTGAGCACCGAAGAACTGATGTTTTTGAACTGTGGTGCTAGAGAAAACTCTTGCAACTCTTGGACTGCAAGGAAATCCAACCAGTCCATTCTAAAGGAGATCAGTCCTGGGTGTTCACTGGAAGGACTGATGCTGAGGCTGAAACTCCAATACTTTGGCCGCCTCATGTGAAGAGTTGACTCACTGGAAAAAACACTGATGCTGGGAGGGATTGGGGGCAGGAGGAGAAGGGGACGACCGAGGATGAGATGGCTGGATGGCATCACCGACTCGATGCACATGAGTCTGGGTGAACTCCAGGAGTTGGTGATGGACAGGGAAGCCTGGTGTGCTGCGACTCATGGGGTTGCAAAGAGCTGGACATGACTGAGTGACTGAACTGAACTGAACTGATGGCTGAGCAATATTCCAATCCTCTTCATCCATTCATCTGTTGATGGACATCTAGGTTGATTCCATGCCCTGGCTCTTGTAAATAGTGCTGAAATGAACACTGGGGCACATGTGTTTTGTTTTGTTTTTTTTTTTTTTTTGCTGCAAAATTATTTTTATTTTTTATTTTTTATTTTTATTTTTTTAATACTTTATTCTACATTACAATACTGTATTTGTTTTGCCATACATTGACATGAATCAGCCACAGGTGAACACGATCTCCCAATGCCAAAGCCCCCTCCCACCTCCCACCCCATATCATCTCCCTGAATCATCCTGTGCACCAGCCCCATGCATCCTGTATCCTGTATTGAACATAGACTGGAGCTTCGTTTCTTACATGATAGTATACATGTTTCAGTGCCATTCTCCCAAATCATCCCACCCTCTCTCTCTCCCTCAGAGTCCAAAAGTCCATTCTATACCTCTGTGTCTCTTTTGTTGTCTCACATAGAGGGTCATCATTACTATCTTTCTAAATTCCATATATATGTGTCAGTATACTGTATTGGTGTTTTTCTTTCTGGCTTACTTCACTCTGTATAATCGGCTCCAGTTTCATCCATCTCATTAGAACTGAGTCAAATTTATTCTTTTTAAGGGCTGAGTAGTACTCCATTGTGTATATGTACCACAGCTTTCTTATCCATTCATCTGCTGATGGACATCTAGACAGTCCAATATCACTGATGAACATAGATGCAAAAATCCTTAACAAAATCCTAGCAATCAGAATCCAGCAACACATTAAAAGATCATACACCATGACCAAGTGGGCTTTATCCCGGGGATGCAAGGATTCTTCAATATCCGCAAGTCAATCAATGTAATTCATCACATTAACAAACTGAAAAATAAAAATCATATGATTATCTCAATAGATGCAGAAAAAGCCTTTGACAAAATTCAACATCCATTTATGATAAAAACTCTCCAGAAAGCAGGAATAGAAGGAACATACCTCAACATAACATGTGTTTTTTTGAATTGTGGTTTTCTCAGGGTATATGTGCAGTAGTAGGATTGCTTGGTGATATGGTAGATTTATTCTTAAGTTTTTTTAATGGAATCTCCATACTGTTCTCCACAATGTCTATATAAGTTTGTATTTCCACCAACAGTGCAGGAGGGTTCTCCACAACTTCTCCTGCATTTAATATCTAGAATTTTTAATGATGGCCATTCTGATTGGGGTGAGGTGATACCTGATTTTAGTTCTGACTTGCACTTCTCTACTAATGAGTGATGCTATGCATTATTTCATGCGTTTATTGGCCCTCCATAAGCCTTCCATGGAGAAATCGCTGTTAGGTCGTCTGCCAATTTTTTTATTTTTTGTTTTTCTGATATTGAGCTGCATGCATGTATATTTTGAATATATTTGGGGGATTAATCCATTGTCAGTGGCTTTGTTTACAGTTATTTTCTCCCAATCTGAAGGTTGTGTTTTCACCTTATTTATAGTCTCCTTTGCTGTGCAAAAAGCTTTTAAGTATAATTAGGTCCCATTTTTATATCTTTGTTATTGTTTCCACTACTCTAGGAGGTGGGTGATAGGATCTTGCTGTGATTTATGTCAAAGAGTATCATTTCAGTTCAGTCGCTCAGTCATGTCCGACTCGTTGCAACCCCATGGACTGTAGCACGCCAGGCCTTCCTGTCCATCACCAACTCCTAGAGTTTACTCAAACTCATGTCCATTGAGTCAGTGATGCCATCCAACCATCCCATCCTCTGTCATCCCCTTCTCCTCCTGCCCTCAACCTTTCCCAGCCTCAGGGTCTTTTCAAATCTCCATGTTTTCTTCTAAGACCTTCATGTGGTGGTTTAGTTGCTCAGTTATGTCCAGCTCTTGCAACCCCATGGACTGTAGTCTGCCAGGCTCCTCTGTCTAGGATTTCCCAGGCAAGAATACTGGACTGGGTTACCATTTCCTTCTCCAGGGGATCTCTCTGGCCCAGGTATTGAACCCAGTTTTTATGCTTTATGGTATTACATTTAAGTTGATAATCCAGTTTGAGTTTATTATTTGTATATGGTGTTAGGAAGTATCCTAATTTCATTGTTTTATATGTAGCTCTCCAGTTTTCCCAGTGCCACTTACTGAAGAGGCTATCTTTTCTCCACTATATATTCTTGCATCCTTTCTCAAAGATAAGGTACACATATATTTATGGGTTTATCTCTAGGCTATGTATATTTTTTCATCGGTCCATATTTCTGTTTTTGTGCCAATACCGTACGTCTTGATGACTGTAGCTTTGTAGTAGAGTCTGAAGTCAGGTTGATCCTCCAATCTGTTTTTCTTTCAGAAAGATTGCTTTGGCTATTTGGGGTCTTTTGTGATTCCACACAAATTGTAAAATTTTTTTGTTCTAGTTCTATGAAAACACCATTTGTAATTTGATAGGGATTGTATTGAATATGCAGATTGCTTTAGGCAGTATAGTCATTTTCACAATATTGCTTCTTCCAACCTAAGAACATGTTATATCTCTCCATCTGTTTGTGTTATATTTTATTTCATTTAACAGTGTCTTATGGTTTTCTGCATACAGGTCTTTTGTCTCTTTATGTAGGTTTATTCTGAGATATTTTATTCTTTTTGTTGTTACAATGATGAATGGGATTCTTTCCTTACTTTCCCTTTCTGATTTTTCAGTGTTAGTGTTTAAGATTACAAGGGGTTTCTGTGTATTAATTTTATATCCTGAGCCTTTGTTGTATTCACTGATTTGTTCTAGGAATTTTCTGGTGGCCTCTTTAGGGTTTTCTATGTATAGTATCATGTCAGTGGCAAACAATGACAGCTTTATTTTTCTTCTCCAATCTGAATTCCTTTTATTTCTTTTTCTTCTCTGATTGCTGTGGCTAGGACTTTCAAATATATGTGGAAAAATAATGGTGAAAGTAGGAACCTTTGTCCTGTTCCTGATCTTAGAGGAAATAATTTCAGTTTGCAACCACTGAGAATAATATTTGCAGTGGGCTTCTTGCATACGGCCTTTATTAGACTGAGCTAATTCCGTCTATGTTGATTTTCTAGAGGTATTTTTTTTTTAATCACAAGTGAGTATTGAATTTTGTTGAAAGTTTCTCTGCATCGATTGAGATGATCATACAGTTTTTGTCTTTCAGTTTGTAAATATGGAGTATCACATTGATTGACTTTGGTATATTGAAAATCCTTGCATCCCTGGGGATAAACCCACTTGATCATGCTGTATGATCCTTTTCACATGTTGTTAAATTCGGTTTGCTAGAATTTTGTTCAGGATTCTTACATCTATGTTCATCAGTGATACTAGATTATAAGTTTTTGTGTGTGATATCTTTATCTGGCTTTGCTATCAGGGTGATGGTGGCCTCATATAATGAGTTTGGAGTTTTCTTCCATCTGTAATTTTTGGAAGACTTTGAGCAGCAATGGTATTCAGTTCAGTCGCTCAGTCGTGTCCGACTCTTTGTGACCCCATGAATCGAAGCATGCCAGGCCTCCCTGTCCATCACTAACTCCCGGAGTTTACTCATACTCATGTCCAACGAGTCGGTGATGCCATCCAGCCATCTCACCCTCTGTCGTCCCCTTCTCCTCCTGCCCCCAATCCCTCCCAGCATCACAGTCTTTTCCAATGAGTCAACTCTGCATGAGGTGGCCAAAGTACTGGAGTTTCAGCTTTAGCATCATCCCTTCCAAAGAAATCCCAGGGCTGATCTCCTTTAGAATAGACTGGTTGCATCTCCTTGCAGTCCAAGGGACTCTCAAGAGTCTTCTCCAACACCACAGTTCAGAAGCATCAATTCTTCGGCCCTCAGCCTTCTTCACAGTCCCACTCTCACATCCATACATGACCACAGGAAAAACCATAGCCTTGACTAGACAGACCTTAGTTGGCAAAGTAATGTCTCTGCTTTTCAATATGCTATCTAGGTTGGTCATAACTTTCCTTCCAAGGAGTAAGCGTCTTCTAATGTCATGGCTGCAATCACCATCTGCAGTGATTCTGGAGCCCCCAAAATAAAGTCTGACACTGTTTCCACTGTTTCCCCATCTATTTCCCATGAAGTGATGGGACTGGATGCCACGATCTTCGTTTACTGAATGTTGAGCTTTAGGCCAACTTTTTCACTCTCCTCTTTCACTTTCATCGAGAGGCTTTTTAGTTCCTCTTTACTTTCTGCCATAAGGGTGGTGTCATCTGCATATCTGAGGTTATTGATATTTCTCCCGGCAGTCTTGATTCCAGCTTGTGCTTCATCTAAACCAGCGTTTCTCATGGTGTACTCTGCATAGAAGTTAAATTAGCAGGGTGACAATATACAGCCTTGATGTACTCCTTTTCTTATTTGGAACCAGTCTGTTGTTCCATGTCCAGTTCGAACTGTTGCTTCCTGACCTGCATATAGGTTTCTCAAGAGGCAAGTCAGGTGAACTGGTATTCCCATCTCTTTCAGAATTTTCCACAGTTTACTGTGATCCACACAGTGAAAGGCTTTGGCATAGTCAATAAAGCAGAAATAGATGTTTTTCTGGAACTCTCTTGCTTTTTTGATGACCCAGCGGATGTTGGCACTTTGATCTCTGGTTCCTCTGCCTTTTCTAAAATACTGCTATATAACTGGAGATACTGGCAAGACATGCCCAGTGATCTGCCAATGACCAATTCCTGGATGACAAAAGCTTCTGCTCCATCTATTTCTCATTAGGCAATATTTTTACCTCATTCTAGTGCATTTCATCAGTGGCACTAGTACTTCCTTCCAGTATTAACAGTTAATAAATTACATATTCTCTCATTTCATCAACTACTATGTTTATTTTTATTGAAAAAGGAATTTTTTCTGATCCTATATATGTGAAATCATACTGTTTGTATGCATGGCTCCGTTCTTGTTTACAATATTGCTTTCAAGAAAGTATGTGTTTCAAGAAAAATAGAGAGATACTCTTTTTAGTACAGAAAAATAGTTTCTGAGGCAAAAAATACTTGCCTAGAAATTTAGACGCTTCTCCTATAACATGAGGAGAAAACACATTCCTCTCTGTCACTCTTCCTAGGCAGCTCATCTTCACTGTCACAGATTGTGCTCATTTTCTGAGAGAAAGCAAGCCACTCCTTTGCATATAACTAGGTATGCACACTAAATGATAACTTGCAGGTTGCAAGTATTCATGAATCACAGCTTTAAAATACATTTAAATATAACTGATCCAAAATTTTGCTTTAAAACATTTCATATGAGAAAATATGGGGAGATCAACTCAGTGTATGTGGAAGGGAACAAGCTCAACTGGATTCACGATGTGTTATTTGCTTAAATACATGAAACAGCACAGCATAATGTTAAGCTCTGATGAAATTAGATGACACAATAGATGAAGGATAATATTACACTCAATAGTTTTCTATTTTGAAATATTTCACTCATTAAACAAATTACCTAAAGATTAATAGATTATAGACAAAGTTGTTGTTGTTCAGTCACTAGGTCTTGTCCAACTCTTTGTGACCCTGTGAACTGCAGCACACTAGACTTCCCTGTCCTGCACTATCTCCTGGAATTTGCTCAAATTCATGTCCATTAAGTTGGTGATGCCATTCAACCATCTCATCCTGTCACACCCTTATCCTCCTACCCTCAGTCTTTCCCAGAATCAAGATCTTTTCCAATGTGTCATCTCTTTGCATCAGGCAGCCAAAGTATTAAAGCTTCAGCTTCAGCATCAGTCCTTCCAATGAATATTCAGGGTTGATTTCCTTTAGCATTACCTGGTCTGATCTCTTTGCTGTCCTAGGGACTCTCGAGAGTCTTCTCCAGCACCACAATTCAAAAGCATCAATCCTCTGGTACTCAGCCTTCTTTGTGGTCCAGCTCTCACATCAGTACATGACTACTGGAAAAACCATAGCTTTGACTATATAGACCATTATCAGCAAAGTGATGCCTTTGCTTTCTAATATGTTGTCTAGGTTTGTTGTAACTTTCCTTCCAAGGAGCAAGCATCTTTTAATTTCATGGCTGCAGTCACCGTCCAAATTGATTTTGGAGCCCAAGAAAATAAAATGTTACTGCTTCCACTTTTCCATTTCTATTAAAATATAAAAACTGAGAAACCACTAAAAAAATCCAAAAGTGAATCCATTAAGTGTGGGGAGTTCCTCATTGCAGCCAGATGGAAGTACAATGGTGGAGCTCCTATCCACATTTTGTTCTCATTTTCTTCCAGCTCCTTATAAAACCTTCACTCCCTAAGTGACTTCAAAATCACCAGCATGCATCCTTCTTTGTTTTCCCATTCATTCATTCATACAACTGACAACTTGTTCAATGCCTACAAATATAAGATAAAGTGCAAGGGACTGTGTAGAACTCAGAGATGAAAGATCCAAGAATCCTGTCTCACTCCTTGTCCTCCTTGATACGGTCATGCACACAAATAAGTTTTAAAGTATATAGTAGAAATGTTGAGAGATATTGGCTTGGGAAAAACTGTTGCCCAGTAACAGAGATTAGAAAGGATTACACAGAAAGAAAGGACTTTGATGAATGGATAGAATTTGAATGCTTCATTTTCCAAAATCCCTTTCCTACTAACCTACCCACAGTTAGCAAAAAGTAAATCCTTGTCTAGAGTAGACTAGAAGTGGCTAATAAATGATACTGGCATGAAGCAGTGAGTAAGGTCTTAGGAAAAACATACACATAGTGATACATGAGCATCTGCATAATTTCCCATATGAAAACAGGATACTTCCTATTAAAATCTTGACCAGCTGGAGCAATGGACTAAATCAAACACAAAGAAATGCCAGTTTCCGCTCCAGGGACCTGTACAGAGATGTAGGGATAGGGTCTAAAAACAGCATATGTTAAAGTACTCAGGGTCCCAGTCAAGGATAAAATCTACAAGAATCAATAACGTGGTGTGGCCAAAGTGCTTTCTAATACATTAAATTTTTATAAGTAACATATTTTCATGACCCAAAAATCAATATTCATGCAAAAAATGTATACTTAGAATTGTTACTCCAATTTCTGTGCTAATTTATCATGGCCCACTTCAAAGATTTCCATGTAAATCATTTTTTAAGTTCTTTCAGTGTTTCTTAAGCCTAAAACAGGTAATATTAATATACACACACACATTCTCATTTCTCCATTTTTGTGTTAAAAAAAAAAAGCCTTCATCGTTCTTCATCTGACTTTTTTCATTTTATTTTATATCTTGGCAATTTTTCCATAAAGGTATGTAGAACTTCCTCATTTCTTTTCCAGCTGCACAGTTTTTCCATTTGTGTATATGTCACAGATTATTGTGGTGGTTTTAAATATGGCTGTAAAATTCTTTGACACTCATCTACACTGAGTTAGAGTTGAAGTCTATGTTTCTTCACCTTACATGCAGGTGACTTATAACTGTTTTCACCAATTAAGCATGGCAGAAGTGACTTCTTAGACTAGGTCATAAAAGATGTATGTTTTCCATGAAGCTCATCTTATTTTCAGGTATGTCTGGTAGATTTAATAATAAACTATGTTCTCATTAGAGACTGTCAGTAAATGGAAATACTACTTTTGTTGTGCAAGGCATTGCACAAAGCATTCTATCTATGTAGAGAACCAGAACAGGATCCCTGAATTCAGTAAATTTGGAAAATAGTTTTCTTATAAATTTTAAAAGTAATTTTGTATTAACTGGTAGAACCTATACAGCTCAGGAGAGATGAGTGTTTATTTGGGAAATTCCTATGTGTATGTGTGTGTTAGTTGCTTAGTCATGTCCAATTCTTTGCAACCCCACAGACTGCAGCCCACCAGGCCGCTCTGTCCATTGGATTCTCCAGGCAAGAACTCTGGAATCGGTTGCCATTTAACTATAGAAATAAAGAAAGTGAGGTCGCTCAATCGTGTCTGACTCTTTGCAGCCCCATGGACTATAGCCTACCTGGCTCCTCCATCCATGGAATTTTCCAGGCAAGAGTACTGGAGTAGGTTGCCATTTCCTTCTCTGGGAAATTCCTCTGCTCTAGGATTAATAACAACTTAGGTGTCTGTGAAAGTCTCTTATTTTAAATCTGTTCACTTTCATTTCTAAGTACTGCTTTTCCTCTGGATGGTGAATCTTAGCACTTTAATCTCTGAAATTTTAAAACTTCACCTGTTCAGATGCTGAACTATTAGAACCTTTCTGTATACAGGTTTTAAATTTGTATTATGGATATGAAAAGCTTAAATATCTCCACTTGACAAAGCATAGGAGGAAAAGAGATTTTTTCCACTGCCTTTAGAAATACATGCTTTGAATCAAATCCTCTAGCTGGTCATATGGCACACACAAATACTTTCTGCAGAAGAAAAAATACTGCATGCTAGTTGGGCTTCTGATGCTTAAAAGAGCTATGTAACACTCCTTAATGTTCAATATATTATTGTCTTTGGAATTTTCAAAACTATACTGGAAGAAATAGTAAATTAAGTTAAAAAGGGACATTGGAAGTGAAAGAGTGGGGTAAAAACAAAGATAATAACCAGTCCCTTGGACAGCAAGGAGACCAAATCAGTCAATCCTAAAGGAAATTAATCCTGAATATTCACTGGAAGGACTGATGCTGAAGCTGAAGCTCCAGTGCTTCAGCCACCTGATGTGAAGAACTGACTCATTAGAAAAGACCCTGATGCTGGGAAAGACTGAAGCCAGGAGGAGAAGGGGACGACAGAGGATGAGATGACTGGATGGCATCACTGATTCAACTCCATGGACATGAGTTTGAGCAAGTTCCAGGAGATGGTGATGGACAGGGAGGCCTGGCGTGCTGCAGTCCATGGGCTCACAAAGAGTCGGACACGACCGAGCAACTGAACAATGACAATATTTTAAAGTCATAAATATTTTTATCTTAGGTATATCTAGATTCCTTACCAAGAACAATTATGTCATGAGATATAAAAGCAAAAGGGAACACACTATATTACTCCTTCTCAAGTGGGAAACGGAGGCCTAGAGTTGTAAAGTAACTACTCTGAGGTCACAGCTATTAACTGGCTGAAAGAATTCAAAAGTATCAGGTCCCTTTAGGCCAAACTACACCCGGTGGCGAACGCAGTGACAACCCACTCCAGTACTCGTGCCTGGAAAATCCCATGGACGGAGGAACCTGATGGGCTGCAGTCCACGGGGTTGCAAAGAGTCGGACCCGACTGAGCGACGTCACTTTCACTTTTCACTTTCATGCATTGGAGAAGGGAACAGCAACTCAATCCAGTGTTCTTGCCTGGAGAATCCCAGGGACGGGGGCCTGGTGGGCTGCCCTCTATGGGGTTGCACAGAGTCGGACACGACTGAAGCGACTTAGCAGCAGCAGCAGCAGCACACTCGGTGGCAGACCATCTCAGGCTGCACAGGGATTCAGTTACACAAAGCTTGAGGAACTTACCTGAAGACCACGAAGAGGAGACACATTTTTCATTTCTTTTTTACATATTTATTTGTATTCTTTCGGAGAAAAAGAAATTCACTTTATAATAGGAAAGGGAAAACATCTAGGGACATGCCAAAGCAACACAAACTCAGAAAAGTAGAAATTCTCTCAAAAGAACAGAGTAGCGGGCAGAATGCATTCCCTTTTAAAATTGATTAAAGGGTTGTCATTCTTAGGTTATATAATATCTCTTCACCCTTATAAAAGGAAACTCCTAACAGCTGAGCATAAAGCTGTATTCAGGGTTGTCTGCTTTCCTCCAAAGTGGAAGGCTCAGGGTTTCCACTGATCACTTCCCAGACAGTTGCTTATTGCTCTGAAATATAGTTGTGAACATACACCCTGCTGTGAGTCTCCTCTCTAATATCTGTATATATCTAACATCTGTATCCATCTGGCAAATCTTGCAAGATTTTAACAGAATGCTGTATCCTGAAAGTCTGACATTTCTGAAGAGTATGAAGAATCCTTGGGAATAAATGAGAAGCTGAAAGTATCATCTCCCACTACAGCAAAGCCTTGCTGCTACTGCTGCTAAGTTGCTTCAGTCGTGTTCGACTCTGTGCGACCCCCAGAGACAGCAGCCCACCAGGCTCCCCTGTCCCTGGGATTCTCCAGGCAAGAACACTGGAGTGGGTTGCCATTTCCTTTTCCAATGCATGAAAGTGAAAAGTGAAAGTGACATCACTCAGTCGTGTCTGACTCTTAGCAATCCCATGGACTGTACCCTACCAGGCTCCTCTGCCCATGGGATTTTCCAGGCAAGAGTACTGGAGTGGGTTGCCATTGCCTTCTCCAACAGCAAAGCCTTACCATACATCTAATAGGTAACTGTTGAATGAAATGTATTTCTCAGGTCTGAGCTTTCCCTAGATTCCAGACTTGCATATCCAACTGCATCCTGACATTTTCAATTGAATGATGACTAAAGGTATTTCACTCTCAACTTGTCTGAAACAAAATATTTATTTCCACTGTCCTTCTTTCTTCTCATCCCCTTCCACACACCAAACTCTTCTAGTTTTCCCACTTTAGAAAAAAAAGTACATTTTTTACCTAGCTATTTAGCTCAGTGTGGGAAATGTGTGATTCCTTTCTTTCCACTGATTCAACCCTTCACCAAGTCCTGCTGTTCTTTGCTTAAAATATGTCTTGAATATAACCATATTATACTGCTTCCATCACCTCTACCTTGGTTCAGAGCACCATTACCTCTTGCTTATTTCACTCCAACAGCCTCCTGATTAGTTTCATGTCTCATTAGCCTCTTCTTATTCCTCCTCCACCAATAATTCATTCTCTAAACATCAACCAGGGTGATCTACTTAAAGGTAAAACATTTCGCACTTCATGTCTCTCATGCGCTTCAAAATTTCCATGGCTCCCGTTACCCTGAGCACACAGTCCCATCTGTGATGGTGGCCAACACCGCTGCCACAAAGCCCCGTCACCTGCCATCTGCCTCTGCAAGGATGGAGCCCAAGCCCTGCAGTCGCTGACCTTCAGCACACCCTCGAAGGAGGCCAGGGAGGTGATCAGGAACGAGGCATTCTGTGTCTGGGGGAAAAACTGGCAGAACAGGCCTTTAGAGAGGTAGGTATTCTGAGGAGAAGGTTTTACAAGCCCAGTTTCTTGCATCTTCTCTTTCTTAAACTGATGATGTTATTGATTTCATTTAGTTTTCTTTTTGACTGTGCTCGTCTTCGTTGCTCTAGTTGTGGCAAATGGGTGCTACCCTCTAGTCGCTGTGAGGGGCTTCTCGCTGTGGCAGCTCCTCTTGTTGAGGAACACGGACTCTGGGGGCACAGGCTTCAGCAGCTGTGGGGCCTAGCTCTAGAGCAGACGCTCAACAGTTGTGGTGCATGGGCTGAGCTGCTCCAAGACATGTGGGATCTTCCCCGCACGTGGGATCTTCCCCGCATGTGGGATCTTCCTGGCCCAGGGACTGAACCTGTGCCTCCTGTATTGCAAGGCAGATCCTTTACCACTGAGACACTAGGGAAAGTCCTTTGCATCGTCTCATATCTAGAAAAACACTAAAATCACTAATGGAGAGACTTCTGCTCCTCATGACTAGCAGCAACATTCTGCCAAAATGAGTGCTCCGTTGCACGCATACCCCTTTCACTAAAATCACATATATGCTGGCCGCTTCCTTACCTCTCTGGAGCAGTTCCTCAGGGCTATCTGAGAAGCCGTCTCCCAGGCTATGTTCCCCATTTAGCCCCCAATAAAGCTGAACGCGTAACTTTCACTTTGTGCCTTTTTCATCACCGAAGCTCTTCTGGTCTATCCTGGCCTAGCCCTGCAGCACTTTCTCCCCACCTCCCCCAGGTCACCGCACTCTGAGCAACTGTCCTGCTTTAAAGCAGCATGTTTTGTGCCTGTTGCTCCAGCTGCATGACACACTCCTCCCTTAATCTTCCAACGACCGATTTCAGCTTCTTTTGCAGGTGTCTGAGCAATGGTCATCTCCGAGATAACTTTTCTGAACACACTGCCTGAAATACTCCCCACACAGCCAGTTAACTATCCTTATGATGCTTAATTCTCTTCAGTTTCTGGAGCTGTAAAGCTTAGCAAAGGCATCTTTTGCTGAAATGTAAGCTCCTTGGCATCTGGATCAGTGCAACAGGTGCTCAAATATTTGAAATGGTTGAATGAAATATTCCTTGATTAATGTTTTCAAGATGTTTGGTAGAGCCGGGAGGCTATGTGGGCATTATAAAATAGAATAAAAGAATCATGGAGCTTTATTCATGGAGCCTGCTGAATAGGATTATAACAGAAAAGGATTATAATTGGAAACAGGCTTGCCAGAATATTGGAAAACTGGAAGAAGATATACTTCAGTAATGTTTGGGCTCTATTTCCCTCCATAAAGATATGGTCTCAGTGAAGCAGATTTTGATTCAAGAACTGTTTTGTACAACCAAAGCACAGGGAACTATATTCAATATCTTGTTAACAAATTATAATGGAAAAGAATTTTAAAATTATATATATATATGTATAACTGAATCACTTGGCTATACTCCTGAAACAACATTGTAAATCAACTATAATTCAGTTTAAAAAAAAAGGATTATTTGGAAAAAATCTCCTTAAATGGAGGATGAGCTTCAGCACAGCACAAAATCAAGCTTTCCGACCTGCTCAGTATCACAGCAGGTACATACCCTTACTGGGAGCTTCAGGTAGCTGCTTTCAAATATGCTGCATCTATTTCCCCTCATTGTGACAACTGGTTTCTGGTGGGTTTTCAGAAACCTTGGCAAATAAAACGAGAATTTAATTTAATCTTACAGGAGGTAAGTGTAGGTCTCTAGGTTGACATTATCTGTTCCTGCCAATCCACAGCCAACCTTAAACTCTGCAAGGATGCAAGGGGGTTCAGAAGTTTAAGACTGTCCCAAGAGATTAAAGAATGCTAGCTCAGTGCAACTGACTGAATGTTATGATCCCCTCACCATTCGTATGTTGGATCCTACCACCCTCCAATATGATGGTATTAGGAGGTGGGAACTTTGGGAGATAATTAGGTCATGAGAATGGAGATCTCATGACTGAGACTGGTGTTCTTCTGAAAAGAATCTAAGAGACCTCTCTTGCCCTCTTTCCGCCACGTGAGGATACAAAGAGAGGTCGGGGGTCTGCAACCCAGAAGAGAGCTCTCACTAGACGCCGAATCTGTTGGATCCTCCACCCTGGACTTCCCAGACTTCAGAACTGTGAGAAATAAATGTTTGCTGTTTAAGCCATCCAGTCTATGGTATTCTCTTATAACAGCCTGAATCAAGGCACTCTATAGCGTCTAGTGAAACTCTAACCTAGTGTAGGACGTAGCTCTAAGTGAAATAAACTTTGCCCCACTGTAAAGACATTAAAGTGAGGAACCATTTTCAGTTAGATTTTTAAGGGGGAGGACATAAGAGAATTACTAAAAATATACCTTGCTTATTGTACAATTTCTAAGTAAGATGTACAAAGGCTCATATTAAATAACTTATCTCTCCAACCAGGAGTCAATTTATTTTCTAGTCACTGAAAACAGTTCCTCAAGCAACTGTGAATTTACACATTTTTTAAAGTGAAACAAGGTGAAAAGGAAATGTCAATGCCTTCTAAAATGTTTCATAGGTAATCTAAGTTTGTTTTTGCAATAACGGAGTATTAACCTCTTTATTGAAGTTGATTTGAGGTAATTTTATGATTAAAACAAATGTTCATTAGCATATTACATTAGATGGAAATGAACAGTTCTTCAGTTCTTTTAAAAGGATTTGCATATAAACATATCTAAACAATTCTCAACAAGGTCACTGATAACTTCCATGACACTAAATTCAAATGATATTTTTAGATTATATCTGTTCTTTCTTGTAGCTTTTGACATGTTTGATCATTTCCTTTTGAAGTGTTTTCTTCTCCTTGATTCTGTAATAGTACAGTCTCCTGGTTTTCAGCCTACATCACTGGAAGAAACTTATCAGCCTTTTCGCAGGTTCATCTTAATGTAACTGGTCATTGAATATGGGAGTTCCTCAAAGCTTTGTCCAAGGCTCTCTCCTCTTCTCATGTTGTTCTTTCTCTCTAAGTGGGCTCATATAAAGCTTCCAACTTTTAAACATTTTGGTACACAGAGAAAATGATAATCTTTGTATAGATACTCAGAGCTGGAGGCCACTGGCCTAAAGGCTTCTGCTACTCCACGGATAGAGGATAATTAACATCTTAACACATGTGTGTTCTATCTCATCACAATCCGTGGCACACTGGTGCAGATTGGGGTGACTCTAAATCAAGATCCATGTATCTGGCTATTACCAATATGTAACACAATTTTATATTTTCAGCCCAGTCCTCATTATTAGCCCTGCACCCCTAGAGCCAATTGCCTATCTGACATCTCTTTTGGATATTGGAAAGTACCTTAAATACATTGTGTCTAAGACTAAGCTCATGATTTGTGTTCTTCAAAACTTGGTCCTCTTCTGGTGTTCTCTATGTCTCAGTGTAAGCAATCATACCAGGCTGTACAAGCCAGAGTTCTAGGAAATAGCCTAACACTTCCTTCTCATTCCTACATTTAATCTATCATCAGCCCCAAGTCAGTAATTCCTAATGTCTTCTTATCTGTCCACCTCTACCAGTACCTGAGTCCAAGTTATCATCATGGCATCCAGTCCCATCACTTCATGGCAAATAGATGAAGAAAAGACAGAAACAGACTTTATTTTCTTGGGCTCCAAAATTACTGTGGTCAGTGACTGCAGCCACGAGATTAAAAGACACTTGCTGCTTGGAAGAAAAGCTATGACAAACCTAGGTGGCATATTACAAAGCAAAGACATCACTTTAAAGGCAATGTCTGTATAGTCGAAGCTATGATTTTTCCAGTAGTCATGCATGGATGTCAAATTTGGACCATAAAGAAGGCTGAGCACAGAAGAATTGTTGCTTTTGAACTGTGGTGTTGGATAAGACTCTTAAGAGTCCCTTGGAGTGCAAGGATACCAAATGAGTCAATTCTAAAGGAAATCAACCCTTAATCCTGGAAGGATCGATACTGAAGCTGAAGCTCCAATACTTTGGCCACCTGAAGAGAAGAGCTGACTCATTAGAAAAGACCCTGACACTGGGAAAGACTGAAGGCAGGAGGAGAAAGGGGATGACAGAGGATGAGATGGTTGGGCATCACTGACTCAATGGACATGAGTCTGAGCAAGCTCCGGGAGAGGGTGAAGGAGAGGGGGAAGACTGGCGTGCTGCAGTCCGTGGGGTTGCAAAGAGTCGGACACAACTGAGTGACAGAACAACAAGTGCTACAGGAGAAGAGCAAAGAAACACCTCCAGAAGGGATGACGAGTCTGAGCCAAAGCAGAGGCAGTGCCGAGCTGTGGGTGTCTGGCAGTGAAAGTGAGCTCCGAAGCTATGACGAACAATCTTGCATACGAACTGGAATGTTAGATCCATGAATCAAGGTGAATTGGAAGTGGTCAAACAGGAGATGGCAAGAGTGAGCACTGCTTCTTTTAAATCAGTGAACTAAAATAAACCGGAATGGGAGAATCTAATGCAGATGATTGTTATGTCTATGAGCATGGGCAAGAGTCCCTTAAAAGAGATGGCGTATCCCTCCTAGTCAACAAAAGACTCTAAATGCAGTACTTGGGTCCACACTCAAAAGTGACAGAATGATTTCAGTTCATATCCAAGGTGAAAAACTCAACATCACAGTAATCCAAGTCTATGCCTGAACCACTAATGAAGATGAAGATGAAGTGAAACGGTTCTATGAAGACCTACAACACATTTTAGAACTAACAGGGAAAAAAAATGTCCTTTGAAACACCAGGGACTAGAATGAAAAAGCAGGAAGTTAAGAGATACCTGGAGTAACAGGCAAGTTTGGCCTTGGAGTACAGAATGAAGCAGGGCAAAGACTAACAGAGTTTTGCCAAGAAAACACTCGTCACAGCAAACATCCTCTTCCAACAACACAAGAGAAGACTCTACACATGGAAATCACCAGATGGTCAATATCAAAATCTGATTGATTACATTCTTTGCAGCTGAAGATGAGAATCTCTATAGACTAACAAGAAAAAAAAAAAAAAACCAGGAGCTGACTGTAGCTCAGATCATGAACTCCTTATTGCCAAATTTAGACTTAAACTGAAGAAAGTAGGGGAAAACCACTAGGCAATTAAATCATGAACTAAGACAAATCCCTTATAATTATACAGTGGATGTAACAAATAGGTTCAAGGGACCAGATCTGATAGAGAGTGTGTCAGAAGAACTGTGGACAGAGGTTCGTAACATTGTACAGGAGGTGGTGATAAAAGCCATCCCCAAGAAAAAGAAATGCAAAAGGCAAAATGGTTGTCTGAGAAGGACTTATATATAGCTGAGAAAAGTAGAGAAGCAAAACGCAAAGGAGAAAAGAAAAGATATACCCATCTGAATGCAGAGTTCCAAAGAATAGCAAGGAAAGATACTCTTCCTAAATGAACAATGCAAAGATATAGAGGAAAACAATAGAATGGGAAAGACTAGAGATCTCTTCAAGAAAATTAGAGATATCAGGGAATATTTCATGCAAAGATAGGCACAATAAAGAACAGAAGTAGCATGGACCTAACAGAAGCAGAAGAGTTTAAGAAGAGGTAGCAAGAATACTCAGAATAATCACACAAAACAGGTTTTAATGACCCAGATAACCATGATAGTGTGGTCACTCACCTAGAGCCATAGACATCCTGGAGTGTGAAGTCAAGTGGGCCTTCAAAACCACTACTATGAACAAAGCTAGTAGAGCTATTTCAAATTCTAAAAGATGATGCTGTTAAAGTGCTGCACTCAATGTGCCAGCAAACTTGGAAAACTCAGCAGTGACCACAGGACTGGAAAGGGTCAGATTTAATTCTAACCTCAAAGAAGGGCAATGCCAAACTACCATGCAATTGCACTGAATTCACACGCTATCAAAGTAATGCTCAAAATCCTTCAAGCCTGACATTAACTGTATACGAACCAAGAACTTTCAGATGTACAAGCTGGATTTAGAAAAGGCAGAGGAACCAGAGATTAAATTGCCAATATCCATGGATCATAGAAAAAGCAAGAGAGTTCCAGAAAAACATCTATTTCTGCTTCATTGACTATACTAAAGCCTTTGACGGTGTGGATCACAAAAAACTGGAAAATTCTTAAAGAGATGGGAATACCAGACCACCTTACTTGCCTTTGGAGAAACCTGTATGCAACTCAAGGAAGCAATAGTTAGAACTGGACATGGAACAACAGACTGATTCAAAATTGGGAAAGCAGTACATCAAGGCTGTATAATCAGTTGAGTTTAGTTCAGTTGCTCTGTCGTGTCCGACTCTTTGCGACCCCATGAACAGCAGCACGCCAGGCCTCCCTGTCCATCACCAGCTCCCAAAGTTCACTCGGATTCACGTCCAAGTCAGTGATGCCATCCAGCCATCTCATCTTCTGTCGTCCCCTTCTCCTCCTGCCCTCAATCCCTCCCAGCATCAGAGTCTTTTCCAGCGAGTCAACTCTTTGCATGAGATGGCCAAGTCCTGGAGTTTCAGCTTTAGCATCATTCCTTCCAAAGAACATCCAGGACTGGTCTCCTTTAGAATGGACTGGTTGGATCTCTTTGTAGTTCAAGGGACTCTCCAGAGTCTTCTCCAACACCACAGTTCAAAAGCATCAATTCTTCGGTGCTCAGCCTTCTTCACAGTCCAACTCTCACATCCATACATGACCATTGGAAAAACCATAGCCTTGACTAGATGGAACTTTGTTGGCAAAGTAATGTCTCTGTTTTTCAATATGCTATCTAGGTTGGTCATAACTTTCCTTCCAAGGAGTAAGCGTCTTCTAATGTTATGGTTGCAATCACCATCTGCAGTGATTTGGGAGCCCCCCAAAATAAAGTCTGACACTGTTTGCCCATCTATTTCCCAAGAAGTGATGGGACCAGATGCCATGATCTTCGTTTTCTGAATGTTGAGCTTTAAGCCAACTTTTTCACTCTCATCAAGAGGCTTTTAGCTCCTCTTCACTTTCTGCCACAAAGGTGGTGCCATCTGCATATCTGAGGTTATTGATATTTCTCCCAGCAATCTTGATTCCAGCTTGTGTTTCTTCCAGTCCAGCATCTCTCATGATGTACTCTGCATAGAAGTTAAATAAGCAGAGTGACAGTATACAGCCTTGACGTACTCCTTTTCCTATTTGGAACCAGTCTGTTGTTCCATGTCCAGTTCTAACTGTTGCTTCCTGACCTACATATAGGTTTCTCAAGAGGCAGATCAGGTGGTCTGGTATTCCCATCTCTTTCAGAATTTTCCACAGTTTACTGTGATCTACACAGTCAAGGCTTTGGCATAGTCATTAAAGCAGAAATAGATGTTTTCCTGGAACTCTCTTGCTTTTTCCATGATCCAGCAGATGTTGGCAATTTGATCTCTGGTTCCTCTGCCTTCTCTAAAACCAGCTTGAACATCTGAGAGTTCACAGTTCACATATTGCTGAAGCCTGGCTTGGAGAATTTTGAACATTACTTTACTAGCGTGTCAGATGAGTGCAATTGAGTGGTAGTTTGAGCATTCTTTGGCATTGCCTTTCTTTGGGATTGGAATGAAAATTGACCTTTGCTGAGTTTTCCAAATTTGCTGGCATATTGAGTGCAGCACTTTCACAGCATCATCTTTCAGGATTTGAAACAGCTCAACTGGAAGTCCATCACCTCCACTAGCTTTGTTCATAGTGATGCTTTCTAAGGCCCACTTGACTTCACATTCCAGGATGTCTGGCTCTAGGTGAGTGATCACACCATCATGATTATCTGGGTCATGAAGCTCTTTTTGAACAGTTCTTCTGTGTATTCTTGCCACCTCTTCTTAATATCTTCTGCTTCTGTTAGGTCCATACCATTTCTGTCCTTCAGTGAGCCCATCTTTGCATGAAAAGTTCCCTTGGTATCTCTAATTTTCTTGAAGAGATCTCTAGTCTTTCCCATTCTGTTGTTTGCCTGTATAATAAGGTTGTATAATATCACCCTGCATATTTAATTGATATGCAGAGTACATCATGCAAAATGCCGGACTTCAGGAACTCAAGCTAGAATCAAGATTGTTGGAAGAAATATCAATAACCTCAGATATGCAGATGATACCACCCTTATGGTAGAAAGCGAAGAGGAACTAAAGAGCCTCTTGATGAAAGTCAAAGAGTAGAGTGAAAAGCTGGCTTAAAAACTCAACATTCAGAAAACTAAGATTATGGCATCCAGGCCCATAGTTCATGGCTAATGGATGGGGAAAAATGGAAACAGTGACAGATTTTACTTTCTTGGGCTCCAAAATCACTGTGGACAATGACTGCAGCCACAAATTTAAAAACACACTTGCTCCTTGGAAGATAAACTATGAGAAACCTAGACAGTATAGCAAGGACATCACTTTGCCGACCAAAGTCCACCTAGTCAAAACTATGCTTTTTCTTGTAGGCATGTATGGATGTGAGAATTGGACCCTAAAGAAGGCTGAACAGCAAAGAATTGATGCTTTTGAACTGGTGCTGGAGAAGACTCTTGAGAGTCCCTTGGACAGCAAAGAGATCAAACGAGTCAATACTACAGGAAATCAACCCTGAATATCCATTGGAAGGACTGATGTTGAAGCTGAAACTCCAATACTTTGGTCACCTGATACAAAGAACAGACTCACTTGAAAAGACCCTGCTGCTTGGAAAGATTGAGGGCAGGAGGAGAAGGGGACGACAGAGGATAAGATGATTGGATGGCATCA
The DNA here is from genome assembly GCA_917880005.1 of Nanger dama. Taxonomy (NCBI): domain Eukaryota; kingdom Metazoa; phylum Chordata; class Mammalia; order Artiodactyla; family Bovidae; genus Nanger; species Nanger dama. The sequence goes on from CAKJTW010000035.1 coordinate 9,144,364, forward strand.
CCAACTCAATGGACATCAGTCTGAGCAAAGTCCAGGAGATGGTGAAGGACAGGGAGGCCTGGCGAGCTGCAGTCCACGGGGTTGCAGATAGATACAACTGAGCCTCTGAACAACGACAAAGCAAAAGCTAGAGGACCTCTTGTGGCCTAGTCTCCAGTCATCCAGGTCTATTACAATATTCTGTAGCCTAAAAGCAATCACAATATCAGTCCAGATTCAAGGAGAAGAACTATTCTAGGAGTTGGATATCAAAAGCATAGTTCTTAGGAGAGGAAGGGAAGGCTTTGGAGAACACGAACCACAGCACCCTCTCCACTCCCATTCTTTAGTTCCTCTCCTGTTGCTGCTTCTGCTTTCATCACACGGGCCTTCTCTCTGGTCCGGGTACTCACCATCCTCTGTCCTGCTAAAGGCTTTTGCACATACCCCCCCTTTTTTTTTTGCTTAGAGTGTTCTTTTGATCCCCAGTTTGCCAAATTAACTACTGTTCAGCTTTCATACCTAAATCAAGTCTGACGAAAGCCTTTCCTGATTTTCCTAATCAGGCTAAATCTTTTCATGATATCTTCTATAGGCTCAGGGCATGGGATATATTTTTAGCACCATCCTCTTCCCCACTGCACTTTGTATTTGTATGAATGACTACGTAATTTTTGTCTCAATGTCCCCCACTAACCTGGAAGAAGAGCCATGTCTGTTTTTCCTTTCTTACCACAGAGCCTGGCTAGTATTCCAGTATTTATTTTCTGAATAAATAATAAACAGAAATAAACTAAACAAATGAATTATCTCTGTATAACAAAGTACCCTTTTCCCTACAGAATTATAGTAAAGTAGATAATCACATTTCACATTCCCATATTCAATGCATAAATAATTAGACAGCCCAAATATAAACCATTTTTCACAGATGATGTCTCATGAATTTAGATGTCATATTCATTTGCCACATCCTATCTATAAAATTAGCAGATGTAAAAGAAAGCAAGTAAATATAGCTAAACTGAACAAGTTTTGTGGTATTTTTATAATCTCTTTTCAAATGAGGCTAAAACTCTGATTTTAATTTCTATGATTTAAAAAAAAGCAGAAAAGTATGCCAAATGGAGAGGTGATTTCCTACTATACACAAGAATAATCCAGTACTGATAGCAAAGACCACTAGAAGCATTCTACTCAGAAACCCAGGGGGATTTGATACACAAATGAAACGAGACACAAATACTAACTGCATCTCACTATGTTATCAACAAAAAGTTAAAGTGTCAGTCACTCAGTCATGTCTGACTTTTTGTGACCCCGTGGACTGTAGCCTGCCAGCTCCTCTGTCCAGGGAATTCTCTTGGCAATAATACCGTAGTGGGTAGCCACTCCCTTCTCCAGAGGATCTTCCTGACCCAAGGACTGAACCTGGGTCTCCTGCATTGCAGGCAGATTCTTCATCATCTGAGCCATAACTTGTCTATAAGTCAACACTCTATCAAGTTTCTATTTGAAATGAAATATTTCATCTTCTGGTGGGATCTCACATCCCTGTTCTTAGAAAGTTACACAAATGGTGAAAGGTTGAATTGGAGGAAATAGTCACTGTGCTTAGTCATTCAGCTGTGTCCGACTCTTTGTGACCCCCATGGACTGTAGCCCACCAGGCTCCTCTGTCCATGGGGATTCTCCAGGCAAGAATATTGAGGTGCATTGCCATGCCTTCCTCTAGGAATCAAACTCAGGTCTCCTGCATTGCAAGCAGATCCTTTATCATCCGAGCCACCAGGGAAGCCCAAATATTCACTAGTTATGGCTATTAACCCACCTGTAATTACCCACACTTTAAAAATGTTTTTTGTAGAAGCGGTTAGTAGCTGTAATATTCACTAGTTATGCTTTTTAACCACTTCTACAAAAGATTTTTAAAGTCTGGATAAATATAGATGGTAATTATCATAAGCCAAAGTTCTTTATCAAAAAGTACGTTTTATTTCTGGTCTTTTGAATTCCAAGCCTCTCAACTCTAATTGATGTCAACTACTGAAAATATTTGGTCTAGTGAAAGACTGTTTCTTGCAATCTGAAGTGATTCAACCCTGTTTTTACTTATTCTTTCTCCACATTACAATGTGGATTCCATGAGGGCATGAATTTGGTTAGTTTTGTTTACCTAGCGCACTCTCTGGCACATTGTCCTGACCAATGAATTACTGAATGAGTGACTAGCACTGGTCTTCTAGAATCAGATCCTATGTATTTCTCAAAATACTTTTCAATATTCTTGTTATTTATTAAGAAAAATATTTTTCCAAAAATGCAAAAAAAGATGCCTTTTATTTATCATTTATGCTTCTTGCTTCCTGGGTATTATGCCATATGAAATTAGTGTTTCTAATTATCTAATCTGTCTCAATGACCAGTTAAGAAAAAAATTCTACAATAGGTGAAAAGAGCGTTTGGCTAAGTTAATTGTTAAGAACAAGGCAACAAGCCCGAATTGGAATCACTTATGCAGACGTGGGTTCAGTCCCTGGGTCAGGAAGATCCCCTGGAGAAGGAAATGGCAACCCCCACTCTTACCTGGAAAATCCCATGGTTAGAGGAGCCTGGTAGGTTACAGTCCATGGGGTCAAAAAGAGTCAGACACTGAGCAACTTCACTTTCACCTTTCACCTTTAAGGCTTCTCCCAGAAATGGAATGTTAACCTAATCAGTCAGGATTCTCCTGATCAGCGCTAGTGAGAGAACATGCCTGATAGAGACCTGCCATCCTCAAAAGAAAAGTGACCTTGCCACAGTCAATCCACTTTTTGCTAGTATAATTTCCCTGTCCCACTGCCTTTTGCCTATATCAGTCTTGAAACTTTGTACTGATAGCTCCTTGGAGTTCCTTTCTATATGCTAGATGGGAGGCTGCCTGATTCATGAATAAGTAAATGAAGCCAATAAGACTTCAAAAATTTACTCAGTTGAGTTTTGTTTTATAACACATTGAATGTCTGTGGTTCTTAAAAGTTTTCTTGAATAAAATTTCATTTTCTTAGTGACTGAGCTGGAATTTTTACCTTATAGTGTGATTTCAGAAGTCTTATCAGATTAAACAACTGCATGGCAAATGATAAAGAAGTCTACAAGCAGATCCATGAGTATGACCATTTTTGTGGGATAATTTAGCTATTATTTGACTAAAAATTAAAAAAACAGAAGGCATGAAAATCTGTTATAAAACAGTTTCTTAAACTAAACTAAAACTAAACTCTGTCTCTCAATAAACTGTCAAATATTTTGTCAAAAAAGGTGACTTGATAAGTTGAAACAGTCATTAATAAGTGTTTAAACCTAATGGAGACTATAAAATTTAGATAATAGTAAATATATTAACATCAAATTTGCCCATTAAAGGAAATTCCCTAAGTGGTCCTCTAACACATCTTTAATGCTGGCCAACAAACATGACTTGCGGGTTTTCAATATGTGAGTATCTGTACCATTAGCACCTTATTTCTCAACTCATCAGTCACACTGAATTCTTCACAACTAAACATCTTTTTCCTTTGTCCTCCTTCTTGTTAGGTGTGGATTAAGAACTAGATTGCTATTCCTAAAGTTATAAAGTGCTAAACAGAATTTTAAATACTCGACAAGTTCAACCTGCTCTACAGCTGCTCCAATTTCAGACTTGAACTTAGAAAAAGTTGTTACAGGAAACATGATCCACTCACATTTTCAAAAGCATTAATGTGTGTCTCCTTAAACCTCTCACATTTATCCAAAAAGAGAGATACACAACCTACATTTGCAAGAGCCATATTTTCGCAATCTTTTCACTAGTCTAAGTGTTTTTTCCGTCCAGCCTTCCATTTCCTATACCCGACTCTGCTTTCCAGTTATCCTTAACTCCTGACTCCGCCTTATTTCTACTATAGGCTTAGAACAAGGATAGTTACTGGAATAACTGAATAGTTTGCTAAATAGATTCCCCCTCATTTTCTTCAGATCTCACTGCCATCAAATCTTTCTTGATTCCACCTTGAGAAGAGAAAGAGAAATATGCAATGTTACCGAGTCCATTTCAGCCTCAGATATGCATCAAAAATATTCCATCTTGCCTTCTATTCCTTTGCATTTACCACTCAAACTAACACATACTCCTTACAAGCAGGAGTAATAAGGGTAGAGGTTTCAGATATATTAGTAACGTCTGTTCTTTTTGGTAAGGCAACTCCTGATTGAACGGATAGGAGATGCATATTTTTCAAACTAAGCCCTTTCAAGGACAGACGCCAAGGTTGAGCAGTACTCCCGGCTTCTCGGCCACCCGAAAGGAACTGTGAATGACTACGGAAGATCTGCACCAAACCATCCAGACGCAGTTCAGGAGCTGCTGTGAAACAGCAAAGCCCAGCCTGGGGAATTCATGTCACATCCCGTACGTGGGTCAGAAGTGGCGAAGTACAGACACACAGCGCAGTGGATAAGACAGGGTGCACACGCATACATCCCATACCGCTGGGGAGGAAGGGGCGAAACACACACACACACACAGACACACACACAGACACACACACAGACACACACACAGACACACACACACACACACACACACAGACACACACACAGACAACACACACACACACACACACACACATCCCAAACTACACCCCGAGAAAGCCCTGGCGGGGGATCCCGGGCAGGCGGGCTCCGCGCAGGGGGCACCGCCAGCCTCCGTCTTTCCCAGCCTCCGCCTCCGAAATCGCGGTCTGCTGAACGTCCGAGGCTTCTGCCCTGCGAAGCGGGAGGCGCACGCCGGCCTTACCTCGGGGGCTGCTGTCCTGGAGGTACGGGGGCGCCGTGGGAGTGACACTCCCCGAGTGGGACGCGGACAGCAGCGGCGAGCGCTCGTCCACGCCGTCAGCAGCCATGACTGCGGCAGAGGCGGCCGCGCAGGCCGAGTCCGCGGCCCGGGAGGCGGTGTCGGCGCCGCGGCCGCTCGGAGGACCGGGCTGTGTCACACGGCTGGAGGCGGCGGGGCGGGGCGCGGCGGGCGGGAACGGGGCGGAGGAGGGCGGGGGCGGAGAGGGAGGGCCCGCGGGGCAGACCAGGGAAAGGGGGCCAAGTCGCCGCCAGCGCCGAGGAGCTAATGGATGCGAGGGTCACCAAAACCTCAGAGGAGCCAAGTGGGCTGCAAGGGTCACCAAAAGCAGAGGAGCCAAGTGGGCTGCAAGGGTCACCAAAAGCAGAGGAGCCAAGTGGGATGCAAGGGTCACCAAAACCTCAGAGGAGCCAAGTGGGCTGCAAGGGTCACCAAAACCTCAGGGGAGCCAAGTGGGATGCAAGGGTCACCAAAACCTCAGGGGAGCCAAGTGGGATGCAAGGGTCACCAAAACCTCAGGGGAGCCAAGTGGGATGGAAGGGTCACCAAAACCTCAGAGGAGCCAAGTGGGATGCAAGGGTCACCAAAACCTCAGAGGAGCCAAGTGGGATGCAAGGGTCACCAAAACCTCAGGGGAGCCAAGTGGGATGCAAGGGTCACCAAAACCTCAGAGGAGCCAAGTGGGCTGGAAGGGTCACCAAAATCTCAGAGGAGCCAAGTGGGCTGGAAGGGTCACCAAAACCTCAGAGGAGCCAAGTGGGATGCAAGGGTCACCAAAACCTCAGAGGAGCCAAGTGGGATGCAAGGGTCACCAAAACCTCAGGGGAGCCAAGTGGGCTGGAAGGGTCACCAAAATCTCAGAGGAGCCAAGTGGGCTGGAAGGGTCACCAAAACCTCAGAGGAGCCAAGTGGGCTGGAAGGGTCACCAAAACCTCAGAGGAGCCAAGTGGGATGAAAGGGTCACCAAAACCTCAGAGGAGCCAAGTGGGATGCAAGGGTTACAACTCTTTCCTCTTTGTACTTGACTTTTCCTTGGCTAAGGAGAAAGAAGGGGAAAGAGGAAGCCTGAAAGGGGATAAAAAGGCCTGTAGCTTGATGACAGGAAAACTACAGCCAACACAAATCCACGTTTAACTCCTCCGGGGCGGAGTGAGGAGTTCCTTGCTGTCAAACTTGCTCCGGTTATATGAAGAGAGCTTATTTAACCCTGAAAGCTTAGGGTTATGAATTCCTTCTCGAGGGCTGCTGGTTTTGTCGGGAAATCATTTTTCAACCTCTGCTGTCTAAGAGGAAATAGATTTTTGGAGCATCAGTGCCATTCCCTGCTTTTCCTTGTTATTTTTAAATACGTTTGGTGCTCTAGTAACAGTACCTTATGGAGATGATGCATAGTGTGTTGGCTTTTACAAGTTTCATTTTACAAAATGGATTGTCACGTTAGTTTTGTTTTTATACTGTATTGTAGCTGACACACATATGATAATAAGTTTATGAATAATGCAAGACAAAACTGTTTTCTTTAATGTTTTAAAATAATCTTTCACATGTAAAAGAGAGCATAGAAAACAAGTTAGGTCACAATTCTCATCTTGCTTGTTGTCTTTTTCTTTTCTTATTTTGGTGGCTCACTAGAATGGTTTTAAATCAAAGTTTTGACCATGCCCAGATTAAAAATAAATGCAATGGGAAAATAGTCATCGTCTCAAACCGATAATTTTTCTGCAACAGTTCTGAGTCATTCATCACATATTTATCACGTGATCACTGATCTGCAAAGATGAGTAGGGAATGGCCTTTGTCTTCAAGATGCCTATGAGGCAGCGGAATCAAAAACAAACGAAGAATGAGGCCAGTAGTCTTTAAATGGGCTGTAGCTTTAAAGGAGCAAGGGGGAAAGCAAACTGTAGACATTTGAAACTACCTCTTATATTACATGCCCTCTGAAGATATTCTTTATTCTGAAAAATCCATTTAGGCTTCAGCCAGAAATTCTAAGGGAAAATCAAAGTATAATGTTTTCTAATATGTAACATCTTTCGTGGGTCAGTAGTATCAGAATACAATAAAATATAAGGATTCCTAAAGGATATAATCAAAGGGCATTTACAGGTCTCCGAAACCTGGGCTGTGAGGGCTCAGGATGTAGCACTCCCTGCAAAAGGGGACAATTTACAGAAGAAGCCACTGTTCTTACATTTGCAGCCTAGAAGCTATGGAGATAAAGAAACCTTTAAGACGAATCAACAAAATCCGATTTCTATCAAGTCGGTCCTCCACATCCACAGATTCAACCACAGTTCAAAATTTTTGGAAAAAATATTTCAGAAAATTGCAAAAAGCAAAATGTAAATTTGTTGGGTTTAGGCAACTGTTTGCATATTATCCACATTGTATTTTATAAATATTTACATATCGTTTACATTGTATCAATATTAGGTATATTGCAAGCAATCCAGAGATGATTTAAAGTACATGGGAAGCTGTACATAGGTCACATGCAATACTGTGTAATACTGTGCCATAAGGGACTTGAGCATCCAAAGGTTTTGGTATCCTTTAGGGGTGGGATGAGATGGTCTGGAACCAATCCCCCAGAGACAGAGAAGGACAAGGGGTGACTGTAGTTTCTTATCCCATCATCTATCACACTTTATTGTAATACTGTGTTTACATTTTCATGACCCACTCACCTTTTACCCCCAGCTGATTTTGTGAGATCAGAAACCAACTTTATCTCATTCACTATTACATCTCCAGTATCTAATACAAGGCACAGCACATTAATAAGCACTCAATAAAAGCTTGCCAAATAAATAACAAATGAGTGTATGAACAAATGCTATGCAGTCCCAGAATCTTACTAAAATAAATCATTAACAGGAAAAAAGTGAAAAGAGTATTTCTTGACGTTTTGATATCAGAAGACAAGAGTTTTGCCATCTGACTATGTTAATGTTCTGTTATATCTTTACAACTAGAGTTCCTTTATTGCCCAAGTATAATGATCAGCATCAATTTTTTTTTTCATTCTTTATTTCTTTATGTGATTTCTCTATTCATGTCAGAATTCATTTGAGGATGATACAGTTAATGGGTATATTGAGATTATATTTGCCACAATGTCAAATTTTACCAAAAGTGAAAAAAAATTTTTTAAGATGAGTATCACTTCATTCTAGTTTAAAGGTAATATTATAGTTTATGGTTACTTAGTAAATATTAAATGGTGGTGGTTTAGTCGCGAATTTGTGTCTGACTCTTGCAACCCCGATAGACAGAGGAGCCTGGCAAGCTACAGTCCATGGATTCTCCAGGCCAGAATACTAGAGTGGGTTGCCATTTCCTTCAGGGGATCTTCCCAACCCAAGGATCGAACCCAGGTCTCCTGTGTTGGAGGCGGATTCTTTACCAGCTGAGCTGCAAGGGAAGCTCAAAATACTGATCAATCTAAGGCATTTTATGATTATGACATTTTGCATTTTATGATTATGACATCACTATTTACTTTCACTTTTGGAATAATAGCAAGGTATAAGCAGATATGTATGTAATAACAGTATGGGATAAGCATCTTTGAGCATTTTGTCATCTAAATCAATCCAGGTTTAGACAAAGTTCTTTGTATGTGATTCTGCAGATTCAGCTCCTTGAGCGCAGCACCCATTTATTCAGGGAGCCACGAACTGAAAACAGACAAATGGTGCGCCTTCCTCACCTCTCTCTGCCCCAGTCTCCAGTATTTAACAGTGAAACTGAAGAAGATAACAGCCATAAACACTCCAGTTTCGTCAGAGGAGGGGAGGGAGATGACTTGCATTTAGAATGGAAAAAGCGTAGCATACCCTGAACCACAGAATCCTGAAATCCAGTTGAGCATATTTCACTAGCCGCCTTCCACTGGAGCCGGGGAACGCTCCTTTCTTAGGGGTGATTCTGCTCCCGGTGTCCTTACGCGACCTCCCCTATTGCTGTCCTTGCCTCTTTGCTCTGCCACTGAGTTCCTTCTTGTCCATAAGGTATGGCTCCTGTTTGCAGCTGAGTAACTTCTCAGCCTGCCTCCTGTCTAACACTGGAGGCCCAGAGGCCTTTTAAAAATTGTGAACTGTCTCTTTTCCTTTTAATCCAAGTTGATAAACTCCATTTAAAACTTTATAGGCTTCTTACAAATCTGATTAGGATTTTACTTCCTACTCCCACAGCCACAGACATAATTCTTTATGGAAGTGAAGCTAGGCCAGATTTGAGACCCTTCAGATTTGCGGAAACTCCTTTGTCTTAGCTAAGGAAGTCTTTGGTCACTACTTAAATCTTTCTGATGCCTTCACAAGGGGTTTTATGGCCATCCCTTGGATTAAAATTTTATCCTGAGGCCATTTCTTGTTAAAACTCTTACTGGACTGGTCTGAGCCCTCTGCTTTTCCTCTAAATACTGTTGTAAACTCAAAGTTCTTTTTAGTTCCTCTCTTTGATAGGCAAAATAATGACCCTCAAAAGATGTCTAATGCTAATCCCTGGAACCTGGGAAACGTTACATGGCAAAAGAGATTTAGCACATGCGATTATGGAATGCAGATCTTACCACAGGGAGGCTATCTTAGATTACCTAGGTGGGCCAGTGGGTCTTTAAAAGCTGAGAACCCTCCCGGTCGTAGTTAGCAGTATTCACAGAAGCAGAAGGAGGAGAGATTAGAAGTTTGAGAAGGATACAGCCTACCACTGCTGACTTTGCGGGTGGACGTAAAGAGTGTGGGTGGCCTTTAGAGCTAAGAGTGACTCTCAGCTGACAAGCAGCAAGGAAGTGGGGCTTTCAGTCCCACAGCCACAAAGAAGTTGATTCTATAAACAACTTTAATGAGCAAAGAAATCGTGAGCAAAGAAGAACAAAAAGCATCACCCATCACCCACCTATGCAAGAGTTAAGCTGAAACCCACTGCAGTCTCTCCTGCGAGGAATCCAAAGTGAAAAGCAGGATGAGGCACTCTGTGCTTTGGATAAACAGGCCTCTAGATAGATGCACATCTTAGGAAGAATTTCAGTGACTCCAGGTTCTTGCATCTTCCATATATAGAAAAGCACTAAAATAATTAACCTGAGATGTTTGTTCTTTGTGATTAGCAATAATCTTTTACTAAGATTTAAGCCTGACTCTTTGTATTTCTTAGTCCCTCCTCCCCAACCCCCCATCCCCCCAACCCCCCACCAAAAACATATATATTCTGGCTTATCCTCTACCTCTTTGGAGCACTTCCTCAGAGCTGTCTTCCAGGCTACACTCCTCAGTTAAGAGTCTGAATAAAACTTAAACTCACAACGCTTTATGTCCTGTATTTTTTCCAAGGTGACATACAGATCTTCCCCTAGAGCTTGTAGGTAGAACACAGCCCTGCTAATCCCTTGACTCTGGGCCAGGGAGAACTACTGGACTTCTGACCTACAGAAGCATTAAATTAAAACAAAATAGAAACCAGGTTTGAAAATCCCACAAGTAGACAAAAATCATTTAAGTTACATAAGCAAAATAAATCTAGCTTATTTCAGGAACAAAAGTAAAAATCAACTTAGCTTTTTTTCTTATAAGTGACTTATAATCATCTTCCTAAAATGGTATAAGATAATCACTTTAACCAATCCTCTACTACTTGGAAACCCCCATTGTTATACCCAATCACTATAAAAGTTAAACAACTTTCTTGCTTCCAGTTTATAAAATCATCCTGTGATGTCATGCCTCTGAGCTTCATCTCAGTGTTGGATCTGAAGACTCCTAGTTTGCAAACTATCCTTTTGTACAACCAACATCTTACTTAATATTATTTTAATTATCTAGTTTAAATTTTTATCATCCCTAGATTTGACAGAATTATGCTGCTGCTGCTGCCGCTAAGTCACTTCAGTCATGTCTGACTCTGTGCGACCCCTCAGACGGCAGCCCATCTGATTTCCCTGTCCCTGGGATCCTCCAGGCAAGAATATTGGAGTGGGTTGCCATTTCCTTCTCCAGTGTATGAAAGTGAAAAGTGAAAGTGAAATCAGTTGTGTCCAACTCTTAGTGACCCCATGGTCTGCAGCCTACCAGGCTCCTCTGTCCATGGGATTTTCCAGGCAAGAGTACTGGAGGGGGTGCCATTGCCTTCTCCGTGACATAATTATAAAATGATAAAATTATGTTGTTTAATCTGCTAAGTTTGTGATAATTTTTATGGGAGCAATATAAAATGCCACCTCTTATCAAACACCTTTATCTTATCAAACACCTTTATCTTATAAATGAAGCTAATTGTTTCTTTCTGTATCATGGATGGAAATTAGCAAGATCAACAAGTTCATTGTGTGCATTTTCTAAATAGAAAAGGAGTACGTCAAAACTGTATACTGTCACCCTGCTTATTTAACTTACATGCAGAGTACATCATGAGAAACGCTGGACTGGAAGAAACACAAGCTGGAATCAAGATTGCCGGGAGAAATATCAATAACCTCAGATATGCAGATGATACCACCCTTATGGCAGAAAGTGAAGAGGAACTAAAAGCCTCTTGATGAAAGTGAAAGAGGAGAGTGAAAAAGTTGGCTTAAAGCTCAACATTCAGAAAACGAAGATCATGGCATCCGGTCCCATCACTTCATGGGAAATAGATGGGGAAACAGTGGAAACAGTGTCAGACTTTATTTTTGTGGCTCCAAAATCACTGCAGATGGTGACTGCAGCCATGAAATTAGAAGACGCTTACTCCTTGGAAGAAAAGTTATGACCAACCTAGAGAGCATATTCAAAAGCAGAGACATTACTTTGACAACTAAGGTCCGTCTAGTCAAGGCTATGGTTTTTCCAGTGGTCATGTATGGATGTGAGAGTTGGACTGTGAAGAAGGCTGAGCACTGAAGAATTGATGCTTTTGAACTGTGGTGTTGGAGAAGACTCTTGAGAGTCCCTTGGACTGCAAGGAGATCCAACCAGTCCATTCTGAAGGAGATCAGCCCTGGGATTTCTTTGGAAGGAATGATGCTAAAGCTGAAACTCCAGTACTTTGGCCACCTCATGCGAAGAGTTGACTCATTGGAAAAGACTCTGATGCTGGGAGGGATTGGGGGCAGGAGGAGAAAGGGACGCCCAAGGATGAGATGGCTGGATGGCATCACAGACTCGATGGACGTGAGTCTGAGTGAACTCCAGGAGTTGGTGATGGACAGGGAGGCCTGGCGTGCTGCGACTCATGGGGTCACAAAGAGTCGGACACGACTGAGCCGACTGAACTGACTGAAGTTACCACAAACAATAGTTCATGGGTAAACCTCTGTTATCACGTCTTTGTAGCAATTTCCTCCCTGTTTTATAGCTTCTACTAAAAGTTTCCCCTCTACACCTTCCAGCATTCTCAGTCCCCCTGGTCCTGAAGACAGTGGCATACCATCCACTTGGGTTTTGTTAGAGCAATACTAATTTCCGTTACATTTATTTATTTATTTGCACTTTAAGTACCAGTCTCTGTTGATTTATTGCTTTGTACTTTCAGTACCACTTTTTATTGCTTTGTAAGAATTCACCATCTTACAACCTAGTTGGTTAAAACAGTAATGTTTTACTTTTCAGAAAGATGCTTTCACCTGTTGGATGAGCTGGGTACTAAAAAAGCTGCATTGGCTGAATCTCTGTCTACAAATGCACTTTTACCCTGGGCTGCTTCATTCCATGTCAGTCTCAAAACAGGGTACCTAGAGGGCAAAGACACCGCTGCCAAGGCTTCACAAGGCCAAGGTTTTGGAACGTGTACAGTGTTACTTCTTCCGTATTATACTGGTCAAAGAAAAGCACAAGGCCAGCCCACATTCAGATAGGCAGAAGGACAGATTCAGTCTCTTTTGGAAGATGTGGCATGTTACATGCAGAGGAGCATGGATGCAGGGAGGTGTAATTCACCGGAGGTCATTTCATAATCTCTCACAAACACACAAAGTATTTTATGTAAAAAAAAATCCATTAAGAAAGACAAAGGAGAGTTCTTCAAGGGACATAATGCTTTAGAGAAGTTCGATTTGAAATTCTTTGCCTCTATCTTTCTCTCCATGAATTGGCACTAAGGAAATACCATGTGAGGAAACAGTGAGAAAATAGCTGTCTGCAAGTCTGGAAGAGAGTCTTTATCAGAAACTGAGCTCCTGCTCTCAGACTTCCATCCTTCATTTCCAACTGTGAGGAAAGAAACTTCTGTTGTTTAAGCTGTCTGTGGCATTTTGTTGTGGCAGCTTAAACTAATGCAATCTACTAGAATAAAGCTGCTTTGTAAAAACCCTTTTAGCCCTCAGAGACACACATACATTTCATAGGAAACCTATTTGAGACCATAGAAGCAGTTGATTAATGTAAAAACACATTTTATGATAAGAAACCTAATTTTCCCATGGCTTCAGAAGCCAGCTGTGTTACTGAGCTGGACCCTGTGGGACCTTCCCCACCATCCTCTGCTTTAGCTTTTCTTTGAAGCACCTAGGTAACAGTATTGGCTGCGCAATTCCTGAGCTGTTCTGCAGAAGTGGAAACCCCCCACCAAATGGAAACTTAACTACTTGATGACCATGAGCACATGGCCCTAGGCCTCCTGGAGCCTAAGGATTGATAAAATTAACCCCACCATCAGCTGTTCCTCACCATCAGCCAATCAGGGACCTGGACATGAGCTGATCGGCTGACCACAAGCCCTGTGACCCCATCACTACCTGGCATTTAAAAGTGTTTTGCCAAAGCCCTTCGGGGAGCTCAGGGCTTTTTAGGGCATGACTCACCAGTCTCCTTGTTTGGCCCTGCATTAAACCTTTCTCTGCTCCAGACTGACGTTTGGAATTGCTTGGCCTCACTCATTGTGCATCAAGGAGTGTGTGTGTGTGTGTCCCCAGGAGCCTAACAAGGCATGCTGGTCCTCTTCCCTCTCCCACCCCTCCCCTCATCTCCCTGCATCGTTTGCAGCCCCCATGTCTCCCTTCAACCCTCTGGTGTTTGGGATGGTTCTGCTCAAGCTTCCTTTTTCAAGTAGAAGCCAAGAGGAGGATCGGGATGAGTGAGTCTCAGATTTCAGCAGTGATCGCGACAGTTCACAAATCAATAAATGGTGATGAGGTTAAAAAAACCAAAAACACAAAACTTGAACACATGAACTTACCAGAACAGTTCTGGTGAACGAGCGGAAGTCTGGTTCTGTGCCCGTGGCAGGTCGACCTTGGCTAGGATAGGCCCTTCCCTGAGCCCCCTGCAGCTGCTAGAACCCGTTTTGCTCCAGGGATCTCAGAGGGACTATCCCCAACAGGCACCAGCCACCCATGGCACGAGGCTCTCTGGAGCCAGGGAAAGTCTGGATCTGCAGGCTACGTTTGGTGTCTTTGGAAGTGACTCATTCCAACTTGGAGTGAGAATTGGCTGGGAATTCTCTCCACTCCATTTGGGCTGCCTCCTTTGTGAGAAGTGGGCAGTTTGGGCCATGCTCTTTCACGAGCCGGGCCTATGTGTTTGGGAGGCCTCCGTCTGGGAATAGAGGTGGAATTTGAGATTATACCTCCTTTGATTTTTGCTTTGGTGACCATAGCTTAGTTGTTGCTTGTGTTTTTGTGGGTATCATTCTGGGGTGAGCCTCTTGCCCTTCATTCTTTTTTGGGAGTCAGGCTACTCTGGAGCCTCTGTCTATTTAAAAAAAAGATGCACAACGTGTTATGAGAAGCTTTATTTGGGGCAAAATGAGGACTGCAGGCCCAGGAGAAAGCACCTCAGATAGCTCGGAAGTGCCCCAAAGAGGTAGGAAGGAAGGTCAATATATGAGATTTTGGTGAAGGGGGAGTTCGTGTAATCAAGCACTTATCTTATGAAAGATTTTCTGCTAGTCAGTGGAGCTGAAGTCACCATGAAGGCATTTAGTGCTTTTCTAGATGTGAGGCAATGCAAGGATTGGGCTTATAAAGTCAGATCCTGAAAATATCTAACCGCTCCACAGTTCTCCTGGAGCACAAAGCGCCCTCATTCCGTTATCCACACTGGATTCCCTTCAGGGCGTGTGGAAGGTCATCAGCTGTAGCAGCATAAGAGTCAATCCCCTCAGAGGTAGATGGCAAATGCCCTTGGCAAGTGACAATTTGTAATTGACAGGGCCCCCTCGTGTTCACAAATTCAACCATACTTTGGGAAGCATTTCATGACCATTTCCTCCCATGGAGCTAGGGAAGGCTCTTTCCTAGGTCTGGTGAAGACTTTTCCAATAGGCCACTACTGGACTAAGTCCTAATAGTCAAAGATCTCTGGATGCCTATCTTCTAGCTATAGAACAGAAAGATGTTCTCTCATGTTGCATCTTCTCATATCTAGAGTTGCATGACTACAATCATTGATCACATACCAAGCTATATATTTGATCAACTGCTTCAAGTCACCTCAGTCAGTTCAGTTCAGTTCAGTCGCTCAGTCATGTCCGCCTCTTTGCGACCCCATGAGTCGCAGCACGCCAGGCCACTCTGTCCATCACCATCTCCCGGAGTTCACTCAGACTCACGTCCATCGAGTCTGTGATGCCATCCAGCCATCTCATCCTTGGGCGTCCCTTTCTCCTCCTGCCCCCAATCCCTCCCAGCATCAGAGTCTTTTCCAATGAGTCAACTATTCGCATGAGGTGGCCAAAGTACTGGAGCTTCAGCTTTAGCATCACTCCTTCCAAAGAAATCCCAGGGCTGATCTCCTTCAGAATGGACTGGTTGGATCTCCTTGCAGTCCAAGGGACTCTCAGGAGTCTTCTCCGACACCACAGTTCAAAAGCATCAATTCTTCAGTGCTCAGCCTTCTTCACAGTTCAACTCTCACTTCCATACATGACCAGAGGAAAAACCATAGCCTTGAGTAGACGGACCTTAGTCGGCAAAGTAATGTCTCTGCTTTTGAATATACTATCTAGGTTGGTCATAACTTTTGAGTAAGCGTCTTTTAATTTCATGGCTGCAGTCACCATCTGCAGTGATTTTGGAGCTCCCCATAATAAAGTCTGACACTGTTTCCACTGTTTCCCCATCTATTTCCCATGAAGTGATGGGACCGGATGCCATGATCTTTGTTTTCTGAATGTTGAGCTTTAAGCCAACTTTTTCACTTTCCTCTTTCACTTTCATCAAGAGGTTCTTTAGTTCTTCTTCACTTTCTGCCATAAGGGTGGTATCATCTGCATATCTGAGATTATTGATACTTCTCCCAGCAATCTTGATTCCAGCTTGTGTTTCTAACAGTCCAGTGTTTCTCATGATGTACTCTGCATGTAAGTTAAGTAAACAGGGTGACAGTATACAGCCTTGACGTACTCCTTTTCCTATTTGGAACCAGTCTGTTGTTCCATGTCCAGTTCTAACTGTTGCTTCCTGACCTGCATACAGATTTCTCAAGAGGCTGGTCTGGTTAGGTGGTCTGGTATTCCCATCTCTTTTTTGTTGGAGGCTTAGTTAGATATTTGGTATTTGCAAGAAACAGCAGTCTTGTAAAATAAGCAAATACCAATAACACAGCTAGCCATATTATTAAAGTCATAAATGAGAATTATGCCAAGAACTTCCATTAGGTGGAGCCCAGTGTATCCTTAGGTTGTCTGAGTTAGTCTATTCTGTACCAATCTTTATTTTTATTTTTAAAGGTAATTATACATTGGCACTCCCAGCCCGATTTCCTAGTGTTACTAGGCTGATTATCCTTAGTATAATTTAATTGTTCCCAAGATAAAGGAGGGGGACCTTAACAGTCAGGTGTTAACCACATCAATCAATCCCATAATGGTTGGAGGTTTTATTCCTTGGCTGAATTTTTGCTTATTGTTCTGATTGAGCTTGAGTAATTTTGGAAGAAAATTCATATTTCGGCCATGGTCAGAACAGTCATTACTAGTTGGCCAGGTGAGAGGCTCCTGTCTACTAATATCAACAGTAGCCTAAACAGAATTGAACTTTCTTTCTTCTAAATAAATTTCCTAAAGGCCATCTTCCAATTAGAACCTTGGAGCTGAGGGAAGCACCAAGGTAATTTAGAAACACTTGACACAGGTTACTGGCCAAAAACTCAACGATTTGCTTCCCTGATAGCTCAGTGGGGCTTCCCATAGTTCAATTGGTAAAGAATCTGCTTTCAATGCTGAAGACCCTGGTTCAATTCCCAGGTCGGAAGATCCCCTAGAGAAGGGATAGGCTGCCCATTCCAGTATTCTTGGGCTTCCCTGGTGGCTCAGCTGGTAAGTATCCACCCGCAATGCGGGAGACCTGGGCTTGATCCCTGGGTTGGGAAGATTCCCTGGAGAAGAGAAAGGCAACCCACTCCAGTATTCTGACAGCCCATGGGGTTGCAAAGAGTCGGACATGACTAAATGAGTTTCACTTTAACTTTTCAACAACTGGATTGATTTTTAAAATTAGCATAGGGTCATGTTCACAATAGAAAACTTTTGATTCATATGTAAAGATTCAAGAAGTCAAGAAAACATTGTAAACTATCACAAGTCAGGTCCAGCATCTTGAGTAAGCTGTCTACCTCCAATGTCTTCTCAGTTCTTTACCAAATTACTATAAGTCATAATTAGTTTGAGGAGAAGATTTTCCTTACACCTGGAAAACACAGATTCAGACCAGTAATTTTTCAGATGGAAACCATGAAAGTTATAAATCTGTTCACCAGCTCATTCAGTCCTTCTGTTAACGTTTTGTGATACCATCAAGTTTCCCATTAGTTTCCTTTAATTTCTTACCGAGGTCAGCATTATGGTCTGAAAGTTAGAAAGTTGTGTTTATCTATAAGTCCTTTCTATAAATCTTCTTGAAAGGAAGCATTTTTGCAAAGGAATTAGAATAAAACAATGACTGTATATAATGACAAAAGTCTTAAGCCATGTTTAAAATCTGATTATAATGCAATTGACAAAGAAATTTAGTTACTGTAGTGACAACACTTTTAAGACAGTAACTCTAATTATGACTGATAGCATTTTTTATCAGGATGTATCAGAATTTTAAGAACTCCATATAGTTCTAAGATATCCATATTAGTAATATTTACCATTTAATGTAACCTGAGGAGATTTATTACTCATTTGACAATCCTTCCCATGCAATTAAAAATACTAAATGAACCTAATTAGTTTAATATCTCTCTTTTGGATGTTTCAGGGGCCCTTTGAGGCACCCCAAAGTTAGCTAGAGGTTAAAAGGGCTTCATTAGAATTTGCTTTAGGAAGTTTTATCAAGAAATATCAAAAAGGGTTTATAACAGTCAGATAGGATTACAGGTCACTGTAAAACAGTATTTATTGACTAGCCAAAATAACAATAAAAGATTTCAAAGGCATATACATAGCAGATCAATTAAGAGGTAATGAAGCATAAAATCTATTATTGAAGACATTTCAACATCTGAAGAAAGCTTGTCCTCTTCACAGAGAAAAAAGCCAAATTCAAGCTTTGCACCAGCTTACTTTTAAATTCATTTACTCAATGAAATTTATTTTAAGCTTAGTCAATCCTGACCGTGCACAAAACTCTTTTATTAGGGTCAACTGTCCACACATATTTTTATCACTTCTTATGTTCATAACTTTGTTTTTTCATTCAGAAACAGACATCTGTGTCAAACCTACTTCCTTTTCCCCTGACAAAATGCAATTCCATTCTCCATACCTTTACTAAAACACACATCCTACTTTCCTTCAGCAACCATGAGTGGTCCTTTATGCTAACATTCTGTAGACTGGTCAACATAACTGCTGCCGATAATGTCTAAAAAAACTTTTGGTTTCTTATAGAGAATGTCTCAGGATGGCACCAAACATATTCATTAATAGTCCGGAATCACTTTAGTTTCTCTGCAAGAGGAAGTTCGGGTTCGGTTCAGTCGGTCAGTTGTGTCTGACTCTTTGCGACTACATGAACTGCAGCACGCCAGGCCTCCCTGTCCATCACCAACTCTGGAGTTCACTCAGACTCATGTCCATTGAGTCGGTGATGCCAGTGTTCAGTAATTAATGTTTCAGGGTCTTATTATATTTGGAAATGACTTAGTTATCCAATAATCTTCCATCACTTAGTTTAGGATAACCCTAGAAATTCAAGTTACCAAAATCTAGAGAGACTGGAGAATCCCATGGATGGCAGTGCCTGGTGGGCTGCCGTCTATGGGGTCGCACAGAGTCGTATGCGACTGAAGTGACTTAGCAGCAGCAGCAGCAGCAGTAGAGAAACTGTTTTAGACAAAAATTCCAGTCCAACATGATTGTTCTTAATAGAGTTTATCTGAAAGTTCTTATCTTATTTACATTTTATTTCCTAAGAAGTTTCTTCACATCAGGTTACTTTCTTCAGTGACAAATTTATAACAGATATAACAAGATTTTATTTGACATATTAAACCTAGGAAAAATGAAAATACTATGCTTAATGACTCGTAGACATATCTATATTAACTAAATCAACAAACATTGACTTGCTGTTGCTGTTAAGTCACTCAGTCATGTCTGACTCTTTGCGAATCAATGGGGCAGCACTCCAGGCTTCCCTGTCCTTCACTGTCTCCCAGAGTTTGCTCAAGTTCATGTCCATTGAGTCAGCGATATTATCTAACTATCTCATCCTCTGCCGCTCTTCCCTCCTTTGGTCTTCAATCTTTCCTGGCATCACGGTCTTTTCCAGTGAGTCAGCTCTTCACACAGGTGGCCCAAGTATTGGAACTTCAGCTTCAGCATCAGTCCTTCCAGTGAATATTCAGGGTTGATTGCCTTTAGAATGGACTGGTTTGATCTCCAAGGAACTCTTAAGAGTCTTCTCCAGCACCACAGTTTGAAAGCATTAATTCTTTGGTGCTCAGCCTTCTTCGGAGAAGGCTATGGAACCCCACTCCGGTACTCTTGCTTGGAAAATCCCATGGACAGAGGAGCCTGGTAGGCTGCAGTCCATGGGGTGGCGAAGAGCAGGACATCACCGAGTGACTTTACTTTCACTTTTCACTTTCATGCATTGGAGAAGGAAATGGCAACCCACTCCAGTGTTCTTGCCTGGAGAATCCCAGAGATGGGGGAGCCTGGTGAGTTGCTGTCTATGGGGTCACATGGAGTTCGACACGACTGAAGTGACTTAGCAGCAGCAGCAGCAGCAGCAGCAGCAGCAGCCTTCTTTATGGTTCAACTCTCACATCCATAAATGACTTCTGGAAATACCATAGCTTTGACTATACGACTTTTGTCAGGAAAGTGATGTCTCTGCTTTTTCATACATGTGTAGGTTTGTCATAGCTGTTCCTCCAAGGAGCAAGCATCTTTTAATTTCATGGCAGCAGTCACTGTCTGAATTGATTCTGGAGGCCAAGAAAATGACATCTGCGACTGTTGCCTCATTTTCCCCATCTATTTGCCATGAAGTGATAGACTAGATGCCATGATCTTAGTTTTTTGGACGTTGAGTTTTAAGCCAGCTTTTCACTTTCCTCTTTCACCTTTGTCAAGAGACTCTTTAGTTCCTCTTCACTTTCTGTCATTAAAGTGGTGTCATCTGCATATCTCAGGTTGTTGTTGTTTCTCCTGGAAATCCTGATTCCAGCTTATGATTCATCCAGCCTGGTATTTCACTTGATGTAGTCTGCATATAAGTTAAATAAGCAGGTGACAATATACAATCTTGACATACTCCTTTCTCACCTTTGAACCAGTCCATTGTTCCATGTCTGGTTCTGTTACTTCCTGTCCTGCATACAGGTTTCTCAGGAGGCAGATAATTTGGTCTGGTATTCCCATCTTTTTTAGGAGTGCTCCAGTTTGTTGGGATCCACACAAAGGCTTTAGCATAACCAGTAAAGCAGAAGTATATATATATATTTAATTCCCTTGCTTTTTGTATAATCCAAGGATGTTGGCATTTTGATCTCTGGTTCCTCTGCCTTTTCTGAATCCAGCTTGTACATGTGGAAGTTCTCGGTTCATATACTGTTGAAGCCTAGCTTGAAGGATTTTGAGTATAATCTTCTAGCATGTGAAATGAATGCAACTGTACTGTAATTTGAACATTCTTTGGCACTGCCTTTCTTTGGGATTGGGATGAAAATTGACCTTTTCTGGTCCTGTGGAAAGCATCTTGGAAAGGTCCTGTCTTTTAATTTTTGCTGGAATATAATTGAATCACAATGTTGTGTTAGTTCCAGGTGTACAGCAAAGTGAATCAGTTACGCATATACACATGCCCACTTTATTTATTATTTTTTAGTTTTTTATTCTATATTGGCACATGGCGGATTAACAATTTTGTGATGGTTCCAGGTGCACAGCAGAGTGAGTCGGCCCCATGCATACACGCATCCATTCTCTCCCAGCCTTGTCTCCCATCCATGCTGCCACATACCTGAGTACAGCTTTCTGTGCGTTATGGTAGGCCCTTGGTGATTATCCATTTTAGATACAGGTGTGTGTACATGACTATCTCATAACCCCTAAGTATCTGTTCCTCCCACTCTTCCCCGAGATAACCATAAGTTCCTTCTCATAGTCTGTGAGTTTGTTTCTGTTTTGTGAATAAGTTCATTTGTGTTTTTTTCCTTTTTAGATTTTGCTTACAAGGGATGTCATACAATATTTCTTTCTCTGCGTAAAACTTGCTTCACTCAGACAACAATCTCTGGGTCCACCTACATTGCTGCAAATGGCATTTTTCATTCTTTTCAATGACTAATATTCCATTGTATATATGTACCACATCTTCCTTTCCCATTCCTATGTCAGTGGACATTTAGGTTGCTTCTGTGTCTTGGCTATTGTAAACAGCATACAGTGACCACTGGGGTGCACATATACTTTTGGACAATGTTTTTCTCTGGATATACGCCCAGGAGTAGAATTGCAGGGCCATATGGAAGCTGTAGTTTTAGTTTTTAAGGAATCTTCATACTGTTCTTCCTAGTGGCTATACCAATGCACATTCCCACCAGCAGCATAGAAGGCCTGCCTTCTCTCCACATTCTTCCCGGCATTTATTGTTTGTGCATTTTTTTCATGGTAGTCATTTTGACTGATGTTAGGTGATATCTCATTGTAATTTTGATTTGCATGTCTCTAATAGTTAGTGATCTTGCACATCTTTTCATGTGTCTCTCAACCATCTGTGTGGTGGTTTTTTTGGAGAAATGTCAGTTTAGACCTTTGACCATTATTTATTTATTTATTGAAGGATAATTGCTTTACAGAATTTTGTTTCCTGATTTTTGTTTTGTTTTGTTTTGATAATATTAAGCCTCATGAACTGTTCGTAAATTTTGGAGAATATTTTATCCCTGTCTTTTGGTTGCTTTTTCATTTTGCTTGTGAGTTCCTTTGCTTTGCAAAATACTTTGAGTTTAATTAAGCCTTATTTGCTTATTTTTTTGTTTTTATTTCTGTTATTCTGGGAGATTGGTTTAAAAATATCTTATCGCAATTTATGCCAGAGTGCTATGCCTATGCTTTCCTCTGGGAGTTTTATATTGTCTGGTCTCACATTTAGGGCTTCCCTGATAGCTCAGTTCGGAAAGAATCCACCTGTAATGCAGGAGAGCCTGGTTCAATTCCTGGGTTGGGAAGATCTGCTGGAGAAGGGATAGCCTACCCACTCCATTTTCTTGGGCTTCTCCTGTAGCTCAGCTGGTAGAGAATCTGCCTGCAATGGGGGAGACCTGAGTTCAGTCCTTGGGTTGGGAAGATCCCCTGGAGAGGGAAAGGCTACCCGTTCCAGTGTTCTGGCCTGGAGAATTCCGTGGACTATACAGTCAATGGGGTCACAAGGAGTCAGACACAACTAAGTGACTTCCACTTTTCTGAGCATTCTTGACAGCTCTTCTTAATCTCTTTTGCTTCCATTAGTTCCTTACCATTTCTGTCCTTTATTGTGCCCATCCTTGTGTAAGAGGGCTCTGTCGATATCTCCAATTTTCTTGACGAGATCTCTGGTCTTTAGTCTTTCCTATTCTATTGTTTTCCTCAATTTCTTTGCAATGTTTATTTAAGAAGGTCTTCTTATCTCTCCTTGCTATTCTCTGGAACTCTGCATTTAGTTGGATTCATCTTTCTCTTTCTCCCTTGCCTTTCACTTCTCTTCTTTTCTCAGCTATATGTGAAGCCTTCTCACACAACCACTTTGCATTCTTGCATTTCTTTTTCTTGGGGATGATTTGATCACTGCCTCCTGCACAATGTTACAAACCTCTGTCCACAGTTCTTCTGGTCTAACCCCTTGAATCTATTCATCACCTCCATTGTATAATCATAATGGATTTGATTTAGTTCATACCTGAATGGTCTTCTCTGGTGGCTCAGTGCAGTGCAGGAGACTCGGCTTCATTTCCTGCATAGGGAAGATTCTGTGGAGGAGGGCATGGGAATCCACTCCAGTATTCTTGCCTGGAGAATCCCATGGACAGAAGAGTGTGGCAGGCTACAGTACATGGGGTAGGAAAGAGCAGGGCACGACTGAGTGGCTAAACCGATCTATCTGAATGGCCTAGTGGTTTTCCCTTCATTCTCCAATTTAAGCCTGAAGTTTGCAATAAGGAGCTCATGATCTGAGCCACAGTCAGATCCAGGTCTTATTTTTGCTGACTGTATAGACAGTCTCCATCTTTATCAGCAAAGTATATAATCAATATGACTCTAGCATTGACCATTTGGTGATGCCCATGTGTAGAGTCATCTTTTGTGTTATTGGAAGAGGATGTTTGCTATGACCAGTGTATGCTCCGGGCAAAACTCTGTTAGCCTTTGCCCTGCTTCACTTTGTACTCCAAGGCCAAACTTGGCTGTTACCCCAGGTATTTCTTGACTCTTCTCTTTTGCATCCCAATCCCTTATGGAGAAAAGGACATCTTTTTTTTTTGGTGTTAGTTCTAGAAGTCCTTTTAGGTCTTCACAGAATCAATCAACTTTAGCTTTATCTGACATTAGTGGTTGGAGCATAGACTTGAATTACTGTAGTGTTTAATGATTTGCCTTGGAAACAAACTGAGATGATTCTGTCATTTTGAGACTGCATCCAAGTATTGCATTTTGCACTCTTTTGTTGGCTATGAGGGCTACTCTGTTTCTTCTAAGGGATTCTTGCCCACATTAGTAGACATACGGGTCATCTGAATTAATTAATTAATTAATTAATTAATATTAATTTTGTAATATAGGTGAGAAGTGGTTAAGGCTCAGACTTAGACAGGTGCCAGTGAAAGCTGAGGAAAGTGGATTAATGTAAGATATAGTTAAGAGTAGGACTTAATGATTTGTTGTAAGTAAAGTAGTCAAGAAGGACACCTAGGTTTTTTTTTTTTTTATTTTTTTTTTTTAACTGAAGGATAATTGCTTTACAATACTGTGTTGGTCTCTGCCACACATCAGCATGATCTGCCATAGGGACACATGTGACCCCTCCCTCTGGAGCCTCCCTCCCACCATTTTAGTTCACTGATTCCTAAGATGTCAATGTTCACTCTTGCCATCTCCTGCTTGACCACCTCCAACTTTCCTTGATTCATGGACCTAACATTCCTGGTTCCTATGCAATGTTGTCTCTTACAGCATCAGACTTTATTTTCATCACCAGACACATCCACAACTGAGCATGATTTCCGCTTAGACCCACAAGCTTCTTTCTTTCTGGAGCTCTTAGTAATTGCCTTTCACTCTTCCCCCAGTAGCATATTGGACCCCTTGGACCTGTGAGGCTTATCTTCTGGTGCTATAACTTTTGCCTTTTCGTATTGTTCATGGGCTTCTCTTGGCAAGAATCCTGGAGTGGGTTGCCGTTCCCTCCTCTAGTGAACCACGCTTTGTCAGAACTCTTCACTGACCTGTCCATCTTGAGTTGCACTACATGGCATGGCTCACAGCCTCACTGAGTTATGCAAGCCCTTTTGCCACCCCAAGGCTGTGATCCATGGAGGGATTTTTTTTTAATGATAGGTTAAAGAAAAAAGTTTCATGAAAGAAGAAGAAAAGTAATTTAACAAAAGGATTTGGAAATGGGCAAGAAACGAAAATGTGAGATTTTGAAACACTGTAACTTAAAATATTTAAACAAAGTAAAACAGAATATAAATCAGAAGACATCCTAGAAAGTTAAAAGACCAAGAGAGAAAGTTCTTTAAGGTGTTTCTTTTTATTTACTGGCATTCTATTATTTGCCATTGGGTAAAAGCTCATCAAAGAGACAAGACCTGATCTTCCATTTTATAATCATAGCTGAGAAATACTGAAGGTTTCTATAACTGTAGTGATTATCAGTTCATGTTTGATTTATTAAAATGTTTACTGAAGGGCTTCTATATACTAGGCACTGTACTAGGTAATGAGAACACACACGTGAAGAAGACAGATCTAGTTAGTCCATGCTTCATGGAAATATATCCAAGTGCAGGATTCAGAGAAGACAAAAATATTACAAGAAGAAAAATAAGGCACTTGCAATAGAGAATGAATGTATAAGACTGTGAATTACTTTAGACAGAGTGGTGAGAGAGTGATAACAGGTCTATATTTGCAGTATTGAGAAATCACTGTTTCCAAAGGTATCCATTCCTGGGGTGGGGGGAATGGTAGTTCAAGATACCAAATTCCAGATGGCTTAATCAGATTGTAATAGAGTGTGGCATGGGATGAGACTGGTGTTGGCCCTGAGAAGCATACTAAAAGCTACACATTTATTGAAAAACTAAAGAGTTGGAACTCTTAAACTCGGCTTGAATTTTTAAAGATCACTCCTATTGTGTTATAAAGAATAAATATGAGAGCGGCATGTTTTTTGTAATACAGGTGAGAAGTGGTTAAGGCTCAGACTTAGACAGGTGCCAGTGAAAGCTGAGGAAAGTGGATTAATGTAAGATATAGTTAAAGAGTAGGACTTAATGATTTGTTGTAAGTAAAGTAGTCAAGAAGGACACCTATTTGTGTTTTTTTTTTTTTTTAACTGAAGGATAATTGCTTTACAATACTGTGTTGGCTTCTGCCACACATCAGCATGATCTGCCATAGGGACACATGTGACCCCTCCCTCTGGAGCCTCCCTCCCGCCTGCCAGTGCTCTAGGCTGCCCAGAGCCCCAGTTTGTGCTCCCCGAGTCACAGAGCAGATTCCCACTGGCTCTCCGTTTTACATACGGTAAATGCTGGGTGTATATGTTGGGTGTCCCAGGTGGCTCTAGTGGTAAATGCAGGTGACATAAGAGATGTGGGTTTGATCCCTGGACTAGGAAGATCCCCTGGAGGAGGGCATGCCGACGCACTCCAGTGTTCTTGCCAGCAGAATCCCACAGGCAGAGGGAGCCTGGAGAGCTACAGTCCATGGCGCTGTGAAGAGTCAGACACAAGGTCTCCATGGACGCTCGCCGTCTGTGTTTCCACGCTACTCTCTCCATCTGTCACACCCTCTGCTTCCTCCTCTCTCCCATGTCCCTAAGTCTGTTCTCTATGTCTGTATTTCCATTACTGCC
Organism: Nanger dama; assembly: GCA_917880005.1. Lineage (NCBI taxonomy): Eukaryota > Metazoa > Chordata > Mammalia > Artiodactyla > Bovidae > Nanger > Nanger dama. The sequence continues at coordinate 9,170,697 of CAKJTW010000035.1, forward strand.
CTGACAATAGGTCCATCAGTGCCATCTTTCTAGATTCTTCATATATGAGTTAATACACAATATTAGTCTTTCTCTTTCTGACCTACTTCACTCTGTATAATAGGCTGTAGGTTCATCCACCTCAGTAGCACTGACTCAAATGTGTCCCTTTTTACAGCTGAGAGGTATTCCATCATATCCATGTTCACAGCTGATAACATTCATCTGTCAGTGAATATCTAGGTTGCTTCCACGTCCTATCGATTGTAATAGTGCTGCAATGAACACTGGGGGTGCATGTGTCTCTTTCAATTATGGTTTCTCAGGACATATGCCCAGTAGTGGGATTATTGGGTCATATGATAGTTTTATTCTTAGTTTTTAAGGAATCTCCATATTGCCTTCTTTACTGGCTGTATCAGTTTATATTCCCACCAAAAGTGCAAGATGGATACCCAGGTTTTTGATGTAAGTAACTGAGGAAAGTGGTGTTATTTATTGATTGATTTGTTATAATTTAGTATATGTCAATTATACCTCAGTGGATAAAGCTTTAAAAAGATAAAAGGTTAAAAGAAGATGCTATCAGAGAGGAAGCAGGGCTATGATGCTGATACAGCAGGCAAAGTGATTGGCAGTGCCTTGAGAGAGGTGCTATATAGTTGACGGCAGGGGGTGCCATGTAGGTTTCGAGGTATCTTTGACAAAGTGAAACATATGAATTTTTACCTGAATAGAAGGTCAGCTTTAAAAAATTTGTATTTTTTCCAATTCGTAAAAGTACCTTGAGGAAAACTTCTGTGGCAAGAAGAAACAGAGAAAAGATAAAAATTGCTAAGGTATGGGGTTGGGAGTAGATGGGATCAGACATGAATGCAGGAACAAAAACAGGTGGGGTCTTCCAAGATATGGAGTGATGCCATGTCATGAGTTCTACGACTTCAAATACGTTAAGTGTGAAGTACCTGTGGGGCTATCCAAGTGAAGTCAACCAGGAAGTGGTATATGTACGTCTGACCCTGGCACTTGGAAGAAAGGCTCATTTGGCACATAGATGCAGTAGTTACAGCTGTGGGAAATGAAACTGGCAGGAAGTGTAAAGAATGACAGATGTGCTTGGGACAGAACCTAAAGGCATCCAGCAAATTTTAGTGAGTGATAGAGTGACGGAGCCAGCGTAAGGAATCCTGCCCGTGGCAAAGGTCATGAGGAAGGAAGCCTGACAAGACACAAGGGCATGATCAGGCTTCAGGGGTTCCCCCTGGAATTTCCTGAGCATCCACCCCCCAAGACCAGACTATGCCTGCTTTACTGTGTTATTATGCTTTCCACTTACTCTTCTGACATCAACAGGGGGCTGTCCCCCACCACCTCTTTCTGGAAAAAGTTAATTTAGAGCTTAGATAATAAATCTCCTGGGAATAATAAGAGTGTTTCAATCCCAAAACCCCTCTGATGGCTTTCTAGCCTGCCTGCTGGACTCTTACAGCTGCGCATGTGATTGTTTGCACAGGAAGCTTAAAACATCCTAGGAATGTAGGGGCTTCCGAGAAGTCAAAATCATTAGAATAGGACTGATTAAAGGTTTCATTTGTTGAGCCAATACTTCCTGTTCTTGCTGCCAAATTTTATATCTTTTATTTGTAGATATAGTTGGTATATAGAAAAACAGGTAGTAGACCTGGTATTAGCAACATTAGATCTTTGAGTTAAGTACGTTCTTTGTTATAACCTACTGCACCTTTGTTCTACAGGACTGTAACTTTATTTAGTACTTTGAGGGTGATGCAGAGTAAAAAAAAAACTCTTCTAGGGAAAAAGAGTTTTTCTGGTTGATAGACATTTATCTAGGAAGAGAGCCATAAAAATGTTAACAGGCCTCTTGGCCAGAAGATAATGTAAACCACCTGAGACCTTTTGTATACGGGAAGGTATGCAAAAGAAAGCCTGGTCTCAGTGAGGGTCAGGACTGCTGCCCCTGCATAACTCTGCATATTCCATTATTCCTTTATGTACAACTTGGGATATATAAGCTGATTTTGAAAATAAAGTCTTGAGTCTTGCACCGATGCTGGGCTCCCCCATGTCATTCTTTTCTCCCCTTTTCCAGGTGAATTCCCATCTGGAGCATGGAGGCTCTCTACGTCTACTTACTTGCCCTGGCTTCTAAGATCCACGCAAGAGGGAGCCTAAGATGGGGCACCCTCTGCTATTCAAGTGGGTGCTGATGGCCTAATGTAGATGGTGCAAACCTCTTGTCTTGAGGTTTTATTAGTTTTCTGCGTAAACCAAGTTATTCAGCATCTTTTATCCACTAAGTTTACTACTACACTATTCTTTCCTAATCTCTTTATATTGCTAATTAAATAGTCCTTTCCCAGACTCCGACTCCATCCCTGCTTTGAATTCCCTGGATCCAATGGGGCTGGACCTTGGAAATAGAGAAACAGCAAAGAGGAGAGGCTGTGTCACAGAGGCCAAGGGGGAGACAGATGATGCTTAAGAAAGTATATATATATATATATATATATATATATATATATATATATATTCCAGATAGTGATAACTTTAGCATTAGACAGGTTAAGCAAGGCAATAGGAAAGCTAGGTGGGGAGGGCACATTGCTTTTGGTTTTGTTTTGTGTAGAGGGACAAGGGCAGGCTTATTCATGTTGAGTAGAAGTTAAACAGGAGGGATAGTCAATGGTGTACAATATTACTTAGAAAGTAAGCTAGTTGCAGGCTGAAAAGTGATGATTTTGACAGTGGTCTTATGTGATGGGAAAATATGCAGCATTAAAAATGCTTTACTGCAAGTGAACAAAAGTAGAAACATATATATATATATTTTATATAGTCTAAATATCAGTTCAGTTCAGTTCAGTTACTCAGTCATGTCCGACTCTTGGCCATCCCATGAATCGCAGCACGCCAGGCCTCCCTGTCCATCACCAGCTCCCGAAGTTCACTCAGACTCCCGTCCATCCAGTCAGTGATGCCATCCAGCCATCTCATCCTCAGTTATCCCCCTTCTCCTCCTGCCCCCAATCCCTCCCAGCATCAGGGTCTTTCCAATGAGTCAACACTTCGCATGAGGTGGCCAAAGTACTGGGTTTCAGCTTTAGCATCATTCTTTCCAAAGAAATCCCAGGGCTGATCTCCTTCAGAATGGACTGGTTGGATCTCCTTGCACTCCAAGGGACTCTCAAGAGTCTTCTCCAACACCACAGTTCAAAACCATCAATTCTTCGGCGCTCAGCCTTCTTCACAGTCCAACTCTCACATCCATACATGACCACAGGAAAAACCATAGCCTTGACTAGATGGAACTTTGTTGGCAAAGTAATGTCTCTGCTTTTGAATATGCTCTCTAGGTTGGTCATAACTTTCCTTCCAAGGAGTAAGCGTCTTTTAATTTCATGGCCGCAATCACCATCTGCAGTGATTTGGAAGCCCCCCTCAAATAAAGTCTGACACTGTTTCCACTGTTTCCCCATCTATTTCCCATGAAGTGATGGGACTAGATGCCATGATCTTCATTTTCTGAATGTTGAGCTTTAAGCCAACCTATTCACTCTCCTCTTTCACTTTCATCAAGAGGCTTTTTAGTTCTTCTTCACTTTCTGCAATAAGGGTGGTGTCATCTGCATATCTGCGGTTATTGATATTTCTCCCAGCAATGTTGATTCCAGCTTGTGTTTCTTCCAGCCCAGGGTTTCTCATGATGTACTCTGCATAGAAGTTAAATAAGCAGAGTGACAATATACAGCCTTGGTGTACTCCTTTTCCTAGTTGGAAACAGTCTGTTGTTCCATGTCCAGTTCTAGCTGTTGCTTCCTAACCTGCATACAGTTTCTCAAAAGGCAGGTCATGTGGTCTGGTATTCCCATCTCTTTCAGAATTTTTCACAGTTCATTGTGATCCACACAGTGAAAGGCTTTGGTATAGTCAATAAAGCAGAAATAGATGTTTTTCTGGAACTCTCTTGCTTTTTCCATGATCCAATGGATGTTGGCAATTTGATCTCTGGTTCCTCTGCCTTTTCTAAAACCAGCTTGAACATCAGGGAGTTCACGGTTCATGTATTGCTGAAGCCTGGCTTGGAGAATTTTGAACATTACTTTACTAGCGTGTGAGATGAGTGTAATTGTGCAGTAGTTTGAAAATTCTTTGGCATTGCCTTTCTTTGGGATTGGAATGAAACTGACCTTTCCAGCCCTGTGGCCACTGCTTAATTTTCCCAAATTTGCTGGCATATTGAGTGCAGCACTTTCACAGCATCATTTTTTCAGGATTTGAAATAGCTCAACTGGAATTCCATCACCTCCACTAGCTTTGTTCATAGTGATGCTTTCTAAGGCCCACTTGACTTCACATTCCAGGATATCTGGCTCTAGGTGAGTGATCACACCATCGTGATTATCTTGGTCATGAAGTGCTTTTTTTGTACAGTTCTTCTGTGTATTCTTGCCACCTCTTCTTAATATCTTCTGCTTCTGTTAGGTCCACATATTTTCTGTCCTTTATTGAGCCCATCTTTGCATGAAATGTTCCATTGGTATCTCTAATTTCTTGAAACGATCTCTAGTCTTTCCCATTCTGTTCTTTTCCTCTATTTCTTTGCATTGATCACTGAAGAAGGCTTTCTTATCTCTTCTTGCTATTCTTTGGAACTCTGCATTCAGATGTTTTTATCTTTCCTTTTCTCCTTTGCTTTTTGCTTCTCATCTTTTCACAGTTATTTGTAAGGCCTCCCCAGACAGCCATTTTGCTTTTTTGCATTTCTTTTCCATGGGGATGGTCTTGATCCCTGTCTCCTGTACAATGTGACGAACCTCATCCATAGTTCATCAGGCACTCTATCTATCAGATCTAGGCCCTTAAATCTATTTTTCACTTCCACTGTATAATCATAAGGGATTTGATTTAGGTTATCCCTAAATGGTCTAGCGGTTTTCTCTACTTTCTTCAATTTAAGTCTGAATTTGGTAATAAGGAGTTCATGATAAGAGCCACAGTCAGCTCCTGGTCTTGTTTTTGCTGACTGTATAGAGCTTCTCCATCTTTGGCTGCAAAGAATGTAATCAGTCTGATTTCGGCATTGCTCATCTGGTGATGTCCATGTGTAGAGTCTTCTCTTGTGTTGTTGGAAGAGGGTGTTTGCTATGACCAGTGCATTTTCTTGGCAAAACTCATTAGTCTTTGCCCTGCTTCATTCCATATTCCAAGGCCAAATTGCCTGATACTCCGGGTATTTCTTGACTTCCTACTTTAGCATTCCAGTCCCCTATAATGAAAAGGACATCTTTTTTGGGTGTTAGTTCTAAAAGGTCTTGTAAGTCTTCATAGAACCTTTCAACTTCAGCTTCTTCAGCGTTACTGGTTGGGGCATAGACTTGGATTACTGTGATATTGCATGGTTTGTCTTGGAAATTTACCAGCTGAGCCACAAGGGAAGCTCAAGAATACTGCAGTGGGTAGCCTTTCCCTTCTCCAGCATCTTCACGAATCGTCAATCAAACTGGGGTCTCCTGCAATGCAGGCGAATTCCATAGCTCTGACTATATGAATCTTTGTTGACTAAGTGATGTCTTTCCTTTTAATAAGCTGTCTATGTTTGTTACACCTTTTCTTCCAAGGAGCCAGTGTCTTTTAATTTCATGACCGCACTCACCATTTTCAGTGATTTTGGAGTGCAAGAAAATAAAATCTGTCACCACTCCCACTTTTTCCCCTTCTATTTACCATGAGGTAATGGGACTGGATGCCATCATCTTAGTTTTTAGTGAAAAGCCAACTTTTTCAGTCTTCTCTCTCACCCTCATCAAGAAGCTCTTTACTTCATCTCCACTTTCTGCCAAGAGTGGTGTCATCTGCATATCTGAGGTTGTTGATATTTCTTCCAGCAACCTTGATTTCCACTTGAGAGTCATCCAGCCTGGCATTTCACATAATCTACTCTGCATATAAGTTAAATAAACAGGGTGATAATGCACAGTCTTGACATACTCTTTTCCCAAATTTGAACCAGTTAGTTGTTCACTATAAAGTTCTAACTGTTGCTTATTGACCTGCATACAGGTTTCTCAGGAGACAGGTATGGTAGTCTGGTATTCCCATCTCTTTGAGAATTTTCCACAGTTTGTTGTGATCACATAGTCAAGGCTTTCTCAGAGTCAATGAAGCATATATTTTTTGGAATTCCCTGGATTTCTCTATGATCCTACGAATGTTGGCAATTTTATCTCTGGTTCCTCTGCCTTTTTTAAACCCAGCTGGTACATCTAGAAGTTTTCATTTCACATACCGCTGAAGCCTAGCATGAAGGATTTTGAGCATAACCTTACTAGTATGCAAAATGAGTGCAATTGTTGGGTAGTTTGAACATTTTTTTGCCACTGCCCTTCTTTGAGATTGGAATGAAGATTGACTTTTCCAGGGTCAATAGGGGCTTCCTCGGTAGCTCAGCTGGTAAAGAATCTGCCTGCAAAACAGAAGACCCCAGTTCAATTCCTGGGTTGGGAAGTTCCCTTGGAGAAGAAATAGGCTACCCACGCCAGTATTCTTGGGCTTCCCTGGTAGCTCAGACGGCAAAAAAATCTGCCTGCAATGTGGGAGACCTGGATTTGATCCCTGGGTTGGGAAGATCCCCTGGAGGAGTAGGGAATGGCAACTTATTCCAGTATTCTTGCCTGGAGAATCCCCATGGACAGAGGAGCCTGGCGGGCTACAGTCCAGGGGAGTGCAAAGAGCCGGATATAACTGAGCTACCGACTAGCACAGCACAAGAAGATGCCAGAGAGCACGTTCTCTCTCCCATTCCTGCATCTTTCCCTCCCTCCTCCTCACCCTGAAACACACCAGGAAACAATGAGAAGGCTACTGACTACAAGTGGGGACAGAGTGCTCATCAGAAACAGAATCTCTTGGCATCTTCACCTTGGACTTGTCAGCATCCAGAACAGTGAGAAATAAATTTGTGTTGTTTAAGTTACCTAGTCTATGGTATTTTGTTATGGCAGCCCACATAGACTAAGAAATATCATTTTTCCCTTTTTATCATTATGATAGTCTAGGATGATTGGCTCAAAATTGCCTACTAAAAAAACTAAGGCCTAATTTCCTTCTGCTGTGTAACCCTGCTGAGGTAATTTGTGACCCTCGAATATCAATCTCATTTCATAAATAGTTGAAGTCTCGCCAATCAAACAGAAAATGAAACCCTCAATTTTCCTGTAATTTTTTTTGGCATATAGATTCATACCATCATTTAATCCTCCTGAGAGTGTTTTGGAATTAACAGTTGGGAACAGGTATTTTAGATTTCAACTCTTCCTGTTTCATATTGGAAATATTCTCCTGCCATCCCAGAGAAGATAATGAAATAATGCTGCTAGTAAGCTAGATTTTCTGGCTCAGTGCCAACAGAAGAGAATGCAGCAAAGCCTGCTGAGCAGTTCACGGTGACCATGCACAAGTCCTTCAGAGCTTTGGTACTGTGTTTGAATCTGTGGCAGTCATCAGTGTGGTACTCTCTACCAAAAAAAAAGAAAAGCCAGAATTTTGAGGCTTCAGTAGTAGCAATATGGCTTCCCAAACTCAAGTTGAAAAAATACTGAACAAAGCATGTTGTTAGTGTATACTTATTTTCACAGATTGTGAATTCATTTACTAAAATTAGTAACCCTGAAATAAAAACTAATGGCATATTGATATGCAGAGCAGCAAAAAAACTATACATTATAAATTATATATTGTATAATTATACATTTATAATTGTATAATACATTCATAATTGTATAATTACATAATTATACACTTATAATTGTATAATTATGTAATTATACATTGTATCAGTCCCCTGAAATGTATAATCCCTGATGAAATGGAACAAGGTGACAGCCTATCTTGTCTCAGTTCTCATACTGTAAACAAGTGTCCTTTTCAGAATATAATTACTGGATTTTTGGTGATTTGGCTATTTTAAATGATCCCTAAGGGTAGTGTACTGTTCTTAAGGAACTCATAGAGAAAATATGTGTTAGGTAAAATTAACTGCCTAGAGCCAGACATCCTGGAATGCAACGTCAAGTGGGCCTTAGGAAGCATCACTATGAACAAAGCTAGTGGAAGTGATGGAATTCCAGTTGAGCTATTTCAAATCCCAAAAGATGATGCTGTGAAAGTGCTGCAACTCAATATGCCAGCAAATTTGGAAAACTCAGCAGTAGCCACAGGACTGGAAAAGGTCAGTTTTCATTCCAATCCTAAAGAAAGGCAATGCCAAGGAATAATCAAACTATCACACAATTGCACTCAGCCATCTATGGGGTCGCACAGAGTCGGACACAGCTGATATGACTTAGCCTTAGCCTTAGCCACACACTAGTAAAGTAATGCTCAAAATTCTCCAAGCCAGGCTTCAACAGCACATGAACTGTGAACTTCCAGATGTTCAAACTGGTTTTGGAAAAGGCAGAGGAACCAGAGATCAAATTGCCAACATCTATTGGATCAAGGAAAAGGCAAGAGAGTTCAAGAAAAACATCTATTTCTGCTTTATTGACTATGCCAAAGCCTTTGACTTTGGCAAAGTCAAATCTGGAATATTCTTAGAGATGGGAATACCAGACCACCTGACCTGCCTCTTGAGAAATCTGTATGCAGGTCAGGAAGCAACAGTTAGAACTGGACATAGAACAACAGACAGGTTCCAGATCAGGAAAGGAGTATGTCAAGACTGTATATTATCACCCTGCTTACTTAACTTATATGCAGATTATATCATGAGAAATGCTGGGATAGATGAAGCACAAGCTGGAATCAAGATTTCCAGGAGAATATCAATAATCTCAGCTATGCAGATGACACAGCCCTTACAGCAGAAAGCAAAGAAGCACTAAAAGCCTCTTGATGAAAGTGAGAGAGGTGAATGAAGAAGTTGGCTTAAAACTGAACATTCAGAAAAATAGGATCATGGCATCTGGTCCCATCTCTTCAAGGGAAATAGATGGGGAAACAGTGGAAACAGTGGATGACTTTATTTTTTTGAGCTCCAAAATCATTGCAGATGGTGACTGCAGCCTTGAAATTAAGACACTTGTGCCTTGGGAGAAAAGCTATGATAAACATAGACAGCATATTAAAAGCAGAGACATTACTTTTCCTACAAAGGTCCGTCTAGTCAAAGCTATGGTTTTTCCAGTAGTCATGTATGGATGTGAGAGTTGGACTGTAAAGAAATCTGAGTGCCAGAGAACTGATGCTTCTGAACTGTGGTGTTGGAGAAGACTTGAGAGTCCCTTGGACTGCAAGGAGATCCAACCAGTGCATCCTAAAGGAGATCAGCCCTGATTATTCATTAGAAGAACTGATGCTGAAGCTGAAACGCCAATCCTTTGGCCTCCTAATGCAAAGAACTGATTCACTTGGAAAGACCCTGATGCTGGGAAAGATTGAAGGCAGGAAGAGAAGAGGAAGACAGAGGATGAGATGGTTGGATGGCATCACTGACTCAATGGATGTGAGTTTGAGTAAACTCTGGGTGATGGTGATGGACAGGGAGGCCTGGTGTAGTGCGGTTCATGGGGTCACAGAGTCAGGCATGACTGAGCGACTGGACTGAACTGAAGAGTAATTGAAGCCATGAGTTACAGTTCTATTGGCCATGGGTTTGATGTTAGTGAATTAACAACAGATACTATATAAGGTATCTTAAAACAAGGTTATGCATCCATCATTTGGTGATAGTAATGTGATCAGAGGCTTGTAGAAACCTAATTCTGTATTTCTTCTAGGGACAGTGATATAGTATTCACTAATAGAACTACCACACAATTGCACTCATCTCACATGCTAGTAAAGTAATGCTCAAAATTCTCCAAGCCAGGCTTCAGCAATACGTGAACCGTGAACTTCCTGATGTTCAAGCTGGTTTTAGAAAAGGCACAGGAATCAGAGATCAAATTGCCAGCATCCACTGGATCATGGAAAAAGCAAGAGAGTTCCAGGAAAACATCTATTTCTGCTTTATTGACTATGCCAAAGCCTTGACTCTGTGGATCACAATAAACTGTGAAAAATTCTGAGAGAGATGGGAATACCAGACCACCTGACCTGCCTCTTGGAGAAATCTGTATGCAGGTCAGGAAGCAACAGCTAGAACTGGACATGGAACAACAGACTGTTTCCAACTAGGAAAAGGAGTACGCCAAGGCTGTATATTGTCACTCTGCTTATTTAACTTCTATGCAGAGTACATCATGAGAAACGCTGGTTTAGATGAAGCACAAGCTGGAATCAAGACTGCTGGGAGAAATATCAATAACCTCAGATATGCAGATGACACCACCCTTATGGCAGAAAGTGAAGAAGAACTAAAAAGCCTCTTGATGAAAGTGAAAGAGGAGAGTGAATAGGTTGGCTTAAAGCTCAACATTCAGAAAATGAAGATCACGGCATCTGGTCCCATCACTTCATGGGAAATAGACGGGGGAAACAGTGGAAACAGTGTCAGACTTTATTTTCTTGGGCTCCCAAATCACTGCAGATGGTGATTGCGACCATGAAATTAAAAGATACTTACTCCTTGGAAGGAAAGTTATGACCAACCTAGAGAGCATATTCAAAAGCAGAGACATTACTTTGTCAACTAAGGTCCATCTAATCAAGGCTATGGTTTTCCAGTGGTCATGTATGTATGTGAGAGTTGGACTGTGAAGAAAGCTGAGCACCAAAAAATTGATGCTTTTGAACTGTGGTATTGGAGAAGACTCTTGAGAGTCCCTTGGACTGCAAGGAGATCCAACCAGTCCATTCTGAAGGAGATCAGCCCTGGGATTTCTTTGGAAGGAATGATGCTAAAGCTGAAACTCCAGTACTTTGGCCACCTCATGCGAAGAGTTGATTCATTGGAAAAGACCCTGATGCTGGGAGGGATTGGGGGCAGGAGGAGAAGGGGATGACTGAGGATGAGATGGCTAGGTGGCATCACTGACTCGATGGATGTGAGTCTGAGTGAACTCCGAGAGTTGGTGATGGACAGGAGGCCTGGCGTGCTGCGATTCATGGGGTCGCAAAGAGTCGGACACGACTGAGTGATTTAACTGAATTCAGTGTTTTTTAAGAAACTTTAGAAAACATAACTACCACCACTAACAAAAATCAACTAGATAGACATGTAGTAGTGAATCACAAAATTAGAATCAATAATGGAATAATGTGTGCTATTATAGATTTTTTATAATTTATAAATTATAAGTTAAAAAATCTAAAGTGTTAGCACAGTTGTGTGTGACTCTGCGATACCATGGACTGTTTGTGATCCAGGGAATGAGCCCACGTCTCCTGCATTGCATAATTCTTTAAAGATAAAATGTTCTCCTACTCATTATTCAGGTCAGTGATTGTAGTGCATTATTTTTGATGTTTAATTCAGTTGAAAGTATAAATTTGAATATATTTCATTCCTCTTTAACAACTACCCATCAAATATAGGTGTGGCCCTTAAGGTTTAACCTCCTTTTCTTTTTCTTCTATTTCCTATCACTGTTTCCAAGGTGATTTCTGATGGATACAAATGCCAGCTTCAAGTCAGAAAGCTAAAACCTGAATTTTCAATCCTGACATGTCTTCTGGCTCTGGATCTGAATTTCTAAATACCTGTCTGACTTATCCACAATGTCCCTGCCACAAATCATGCTCAACATGTTACAAACAAAATTCATTTTCCCTTCCATGAGCCATTGTTTTCTGAACTATGTACCTTACCTGAAGTAATGAGGTTTATTCATTATTATGTGAATTTTTTCCTCACAACAATCTTCTGCGTAGGTGTGGTAGGTGTGACAGGACTGTATAGATGGTATAAATTGACCTTGAGATCAGATTTGGTTCTGATACTTACTATGTGGTCTTAAGCCAATTACCTTTTTGAGCCTCATTTTCATGGACAATAGATACAGTATAGGTTTTATTCTTCTTCTTGAAAGTGTGGTAGGTACTCACAGTGGTAGGAAAACCACCCCACAGAGACTAGCAAGAAATCTCAACTTTACCCTAAACTTGGTGAATCAATATTTGCATCTTAATATGATCTTCCCTTGTAGTTTAGTTGACAATCTGTTTGCAATGCAGGAAACTAGGTTTGATTCCTGGGCCGGAAAGATCCCCTGGAGAAGGAAATGGCAATCTACTCCAGTATTCTTGCCTGGAGAATCCCATGGACAGAGGTGCCTGGTGGGCTACAGTCCATGGGGTTTTAAAGAGTCAGATAGGACTTAGTGACTAAACCAGCAAGATGATCTTCCCAGGTAGCTGGTTTGCATATTTAAATTTAAGCATCACTGGTCTGGCTTTCCCTTGCTAACAAAGGTGTTATAGCACCTTCAGGGGAGTAGATCATTCATGAGTCAAAAAACTCCCGTAACTTACTAAAGCTACTGTTACAAGTATTGCCAATGCTCTTATGTACCTGTCATCAATTATATATAGCTGCTGTAAACGGCTATTTTATTCAGAAACCTTGAAATGTCTAATTTCAATCTACTTCATGGTTATTTTATTTACTAGAGAATGGTTCATTCTTTCATTATCCTTTATTTTTAATGCATTTTGGGCTGTTCTGGGTCTTTGTTGCGGTGTGGAGGCTTCTCCTGTCACCATGCAGTGCCAAGACTTCTCGCAGGGTTCCTCTCGTGCATGGGCTGAGCGAGCATGCACACTCAGCACTTGTGGCATGTGGGATCTTAGTTCCATGACCAGTGACCAAACCCACATCCTCTGCCTTGGAAAGTGGATTCTTAACCACTGGACCACTGGGGAAATTGTCTTTCTGCCATTTAAAATTGTACTCCTTCAACATTTTAAAATTTGGATTGTTCAGTAAGTTTTCCTTGTGTTCCATTTTTACAAAGAAAAACAGAAGCACTAGTTCTCATCTGAAATATTTAGAAAATGAGCCCAAATCGTTGATTTAAAGAGGGATGTTGCAACAGCCTAATCACAAAATCTCCCATACAATAACACTGCTTGAACAAACCTGTTTCTAGATTCTAATACTATTTAGCTCTTATTAAACATTCATAATATACAATGCACTGTGTGAACCGAGGTTTATAGATGCTTAATAATACAGCTCATAATCTCATCTGTGCCACTGTTACCTTGACATACCACATTCCTAACAAGCTCCCAGGCAATGCTCACGCTGCTTTTCTGAGGATGATACTTTTCAATAAAGATTGTAGAGCAAGAAGAATTATAGATGTCTGAGAAAGGAATAACAAAACAGTGACGGGGAGACGGCCAGGTTGGTGGTGAGAGTTGGAATTTAGCTTCTTTCTCTTTAAAGAGTCAACTGTTAAGTCCTTAGAATTCATTATGGTAAAATTCAATTGTGAAAAATCTGCCACTATGGTTTTTCCAGTAGTCATTACAGAATGTGAGCACTGGAACATAAAAAGGCTTGAGCACTGAAAAAAACAGATGCTTTAGAACTGTGGAGCTGGAGAAGACTCTTCAGAGTGGCTTGGACTGCAAGGAGATCAAACCAGTCCATCCTAAAGGAAATCAGTCCTGAATATTCGTTGGAAGAACTGATGCTGAAGCTGAAACTCCAATAGTTTCACCACCTGATGCAAAGAACTGACTCACTTGAAATGACCCTGATGCTGGCAAAGACTGAGGGCAGGAGCAGAAGAGGGCTACAGAGGATGAGATGGCTGGATGGCCTCAATGACTCGAAGGACATTAGTTTGAACAAGCTCTGGGAGATAGTGAAGGACAGGGAAACCTAGCGTGTTGCAGTCCACGGCGTTGCAACTGAACGACTTAGCAATTGAACAAGAAGTTAACTGTGGCACTTAGAATAGTTTATATTTAAATAAATCCACTACTTAGAATTGGAAGGTAGCAAAATTTACAAAGCTCAGTAACTAGGTCTTTCCTAGGTGCATGTACCATTCTTTATCTCCTTCCTAGCTCCCTGCTTTTTGTACATCCATCCCATAATATACAACACATGTTCTTATTGTTGCAGTTCCTAAATTATCATTTATTATAATGGTTCATAACAGTAAAAAGTTCAAATATGTTATTTTTCAGCATTTAACTTAGTTCTTAGGCTTTTTGCAATGTGATAATTTGTGATTTCTAGAAATATATTAAAGTTTTCTCTGCACCCTAGTATAAGATTACTTAGAAATGTTTCAGGACAATTTGAAAATAATGTAAATGCACACACACTTCTAAACTATTTACTTCTTAATTATCTCAACTTTTCATTTATTTGGCTTACTAAATGGTTTAAGTATTGAAGTCACAGTCCAACAGTTTTTGCAATGTGTATTATCTTTAAAGGATTACTTTATTAATTCTAAGTACATAAAGTATACTAATTTTAAATGTACAATTTTAAAAAACATGTATACATCAGTAAAACTATCACTCATAGGAAGATATTGAACATTTTACAATGGATTCATGTTATCTACCACATCAAGCATCTTAAATATTACAACCTGTACTGTATATTTTATAAATATGTTATAGCTTGAGTTGTCTAATAAAAATATTGCTCCCTTATGACTCATTTTTTTCATTATCTTTAAATTCTTTTACGGTTTTCTACAAATGTGGGTATCCAGGATTATAGATTGATTTTTGACTCAATTTCAATCTTTTAAAATAGGAATATTTAACCAGTTTGAGTGTGGTAACTCAGCAGTACCTGTATCAATCTACTTTATGCCAATTTTAATGCTTCCTTGCTGTTTTTCACCACTTCCCCTACAATCTGAATATGTACTCTCTACCTGTAGCATTTATTGTAAAATTTACCTTCAAGGATCTACTACATAAAGCAGTAGGTACTGATTTTCCACAGGCAAGATGTACTTTAAACAAGGTTTCAATCCACTACCACCCCAATCAATAATTTATAAAGTTTCTTTTTACACTACTAGTATTAGCATTACAGATTTGCTACTTTCCCACTCCTATAACTAAAACTAGAGGAAACAAAACTGTACTACTGGTTTTCCCATTTTGTCAGGTTAACATTTAATATGCCTTTATTCTACTGGTTCTGTCCACAGTGACAAAGTCCTTTTATTTTACATGTTTAACTTAAGAACATGCATATCTTTACATGCTAAAAATAAAGCAGTATTTTTTTTGTTTTACATATTGAACATTCAGCATGCCTTTTAAGCTTATAAATATATAAGCTGAAATTTTAGACCCAGTTTACATACTTATGTTTGCATTTAGTTTTATAATTCTACATAACACTGTAACCTTAAGGCTGTTTAACTAAACCTTACCATCAATTTTTTTATACCATTGCCTCCTTACTCATTATTTTAATCCATGTTTTTTGTTGGCTGTAGTACATCATTTAACAAAGTTTTCAATGGCAGTGCTTAAAAGATATACTTTCTCAGCCTCTGCGTATCTGTGAACGCTTCCAATTGCCTTGGTACAGAAATAACTTGTCAGGACATCTAACTGGCTCAAAACTATTCTCCCTTAAAACCATAGATGGGCTTCCCAAGTGGTAAAGAATCCGCCTGCCAATGAATGAGGCAAAAGAGACATCTGTTCCATCTTGGCGTGGGGAAGATCCCCTGGAGGAGAAAATGGCACCCCACTCCACCATTCCTGTTGGGAGAATCCCCCAGTCAGAGAAGCCTGACAGTCCATGGGGTCGTAAAGAGCAGGATAAGACTGAGCCTCTGAGCAAAAACTGTAGATATTGTTTTCTGACATTTACAGTTCCAAGGGAAAAATTTGAGGTCAGGCTAACTTTTATCCTTTTATAAGTGGCTTGTCTTCTCTGGGATACTTGTGGACTTTTCTTCTTTATCCTTCTAATTAAAAAAAAAGACTAGCAGGATATATCTAGGTACTGCTTTCTTTTCACTAAAACTTAATGGTACCCTGCAGAGCCTTTTTACTTGTAGATCTAGTTTCTTAACTCTGAATATTTTTCTTCAGTTAGTTCCTTAACTACAGTTTCAGCTTCATTTGCTTTGTCCTGTTTCAGGTATTCCTATTATGCGTAGATTTTATCACCTGGACAGGTCATCGAGGTCTTCTTTCTTCTCTTTACTTGATTCCCTTTTTTTTTTTTTTTCTGCATGCTGTGAAAATTTCTCGTTTTGCGTTCACTTCAGTAATTCGATTTTGTGCCCCATCAGACTTGAACATTTCCTTTCTCTCAGCTCCCTCACACTTTTCAAGTGCTCCGACAAGAGCAATTTTTATCAATAAGCACAAGTCTTTAAGCTCTGGTGCGATATGATACTTAATCCTTGCTATCTCTTCTGTTTCCACCGCTATACTCGATTCAAGAGGCGGCATTTTCTCAGTTAGCTGTTTTCCTTCGGACCTGCGGTATCAGGACCTTGAAAATAAGAAAAAAGAACTTAATTTCCTACTGTTTGAATCAACACAAAGATTTCCAATGAGAATTATTCAAGGTTTTGTTGAAATGTTTTTTCTTTCTTACCTTTTGAACAAACCTTCTGAGCAACGGCACCAAAAGGGAAAGATGCTTCGATTAACGAACAAAACAAACGTCTAAAACCGTTCCCTCTACGTCATCTCTGTACGCCTCAATTACGTCATCTCTGCACGCCTCAGGTCAGGGCCAATAGACTAGCGCTCACAAGCAAACTTCAGCCGATGGAGCCACACCCACAATCGGCAGACACGCCGCCCCGAGCTATCAGCGCGGGTCTAGGAAGTGCGCACGCGCAGACCTCTGACCTTACGGTACCGCCTTAAGGCGGGGCTGGATGCCAGTCGCGGCCAATGGCGCGCGGGGTGAAGGTTGAAAGGTGGAAGGTGGCGCCAGGCCGTGGCGCTGGTTCTCCTCAGCGCGTGTGCTGGGCTGCCTATCCGTCATGGAGGCAGTCTTGACTGAGGAGCTTGATGAAGAGGAACAGCTGGTGAGACGGCATCGCAAAGAGAAGAAGGAGCTGCAAGGTGACGGGGAGTGGGGAACCCAGGAGTCGCCAGGACGCAGGGACGGGAGGTGGCGGGTCGGTTCTGGGGAACGTTGAGGGACTTCTGAACCCTTCTAGGCTTCTTCAGGGTAGCCAGTGACCTACATCCCAGGCCCCCGGAGTCCCCTCGGGTCTCAAAAGCGTCCTCTTTTCGCGTGCGCCGCGTTCCCCCGTCCCGCGAGGGCGCCGGGGGTGCGGGTCTCTGACAGCCCTTGTTAGCCCCGGGTCTGGACTCAGGTCCCCCTTCCCTGTTCCTGCCCTAGATCACCGACACTTGGCCCTCACCGGTGCGTTTCGGAAATATCTCACCTCAGTTTTAAGGACTCGGAAAGGAGAGTTGAAAGATTTAAACGTTTTCTTCCCCCCACCGCCGCCCTTTCCTCACCCCACACCAAACTCACGGTTATGTTGTTGTTATTACTTTTTTTTTGAGAGAGGGCCTCAGCTTCACCTGGACTCTTCCTCTGTAGCTGTCTGTTTCGTAATTTGTTTTTTTGCTTTCATAATTACTTTTTTCCTATACCCTTTTCTTCTTACCATCTCCTTATTGCTGTTATCTCTTATTTCCTCTTAATCCCTTGGTTTTTGACGTAATGATTTTGGTGGCTTTTCAGCCAAAATACAGAGTATGAAGAATGCTGTTCCCAGGAATGACAAAAGAGGAGGAAGCAACTTACAGAAGATGTTGCTAAGTTAGAAGCAGAAATGGAACAGAAACATAGAGAGGAGCTGGATCAGTTGAAGCTGACTTCTAAAGAGAATAAAGTATGTGAAAGTAATGTTTCTCCTTGTCTACAACATCGGAAAGCACAGTTAACTATAGAAAATTTTATATAGATTCTGTTACACAGTTAACTATAAAAGTATATAAAATGTAAAACTGGAGGGAAAGAAGGCACTTAGTCATGCTCAGGCATCACCTTTCCTTGTTATTTTTCTGATCAGGTTTACATGGTAGTGTGTTTTTTAAGGAAAGTCAGCAAAGAAAGTCTGCTGCCCCAAAGATGAACAGATTCATAAAATGGGCTAGAGGAAGCTTTACCAAAAGAAAGTGGAAGACCAGTCTCCTAGTGTCAGAATTGCTATTAAATAGTATTTGAACCTGGGCAAATTTACTTAATCTTCTCGAGCATCAATTTCTTCACATGTATGATACAAATACTACTGCTGTTTAAGCACAGGATTTTTCTAAGAAATAGAATAAATGTGAAATCATTTTTTAAGCTATGAAAGTGCTTTATGAGCAAGTTGTAATAAATAGAAAATTACTGTTTACTGGGTAAATTGGAGCATGTTAACTGTCATCAGTGTAGCTAATACGTATCTCATCAGTATAGCTGCACACAGTATATTGTATGCCACATACTTTGTTTAATATATTGCATTCATTTTCTCAAATAATTCTCACAATAACACACTGGTCAGTGGTACCTCTGAAGTAAGTGTAGATAATCCTAGTTTTAAAGTGGGAGACAGATTCAGAGAGATTAAAAACTGCCTTCTAAATTTATAACAACTCTTAAGTACCAAAGCCTGAATTCAAATTTAGAGCTGTCTTACTCCAGAAGGTAAATACTGAATTCTGTTATAATTTTTATCTAGAGTGATAATTTATTTCATGGGTTTTAGATGTCAAATATCATAGACTCCTCACTCTCATTTTCGATAGTTGAAAAGTTCTTATGTCTATGCAAGATTTTATCTAGTAGTAGTAGTAAAGTCGCTAAGTCGTGTGCAGCTCTTGCAACCCCATGGACTGTAGCCTGCCAGGCTCCTCTGTCCATGGGATTTTCCAGGCAAGAATATTGGAGTGGATTGCCATTTCCTTCTCCAGGGGATCTTCCAGACCTAGGAATTGAACCCAGGTCTCCTTCATTGCAGGCAGATTTTTTTTTTTACCAACTGAGCTATAAGGGAAGCCCAAGATTTTATCTACCATAAATAAATTTTATTTGGTTTATTTTTGGTCTACTGTTGACAAGAAAGATGGCTTGTTTATACTAAGTTTAATAACTTAGTTTTACTTTCTTGAAGTTTTTTTGCCATTCATCAAGATCCTGGCCTTCCTTGCCTTTAACACACTTTATTAAAATCCAAGTAACAAGGCATGCTTCCAGGTGTTTGTATTGTTAGAGTCATGGCATTCCTAATTATCTCCGTATCTTTTCTGTTAGTGAGATAGTTTAGTCTCTCAGGCCGTTCAATTGTGAGATTTCTTTCCTAAGTTTTGAAGGTGAAAAATGTTTGATTGTTAAGCTACATATTGTCCAACTGTTAAAATTACAAACTCCCCTCGTACTTGGAGCTATTATCTTTTTTAATTTTAACTGAAACTTGTTTTCTTCTAGAATGTCACCTGAATTCTTTTGTCATTTCTTTCTCTTTTTTTTCCCCAGTTGTTTCTTTGTATCTTGCCTGTTGTCAGTATGGCAGTTTGTAAATTTTAGCACATTCCTCTGAAAAACTGTAAGAATCCTATTTCACTCTTTGAAGTCTTAATCTTATTTTGACATTTTGATCGTTTGGGCCAAAGAGACTGCTGACTTTTGTTATTAGAGGCTTTGATATGTTCCATGTATGTGTCACCTAAAAGCTAGCATAATATATAGTTGTGATAATAAAATGCTAGCTCTTAATCCTGATAGTAAGTCTAACATCGGCTTTCTTTAGCAAACATATAACAGTCATTTGATGATTAAGACTGGTTGTAATGTCTTAATGATACCTGTAAATTAACAAATTTTTACTTGGGTCAGGAAGCATTGTTCATCAGGTTTTGGCTAACTATGATGGAGGAAGGCCTTTGCCCCCACTTCTGAGGTTACAAAAGTAGTATAAACTGAGCCAACACAGGACCTTATATATTTTATAAAGTAAAACATTTAGAGATGGGAAGAGTGGTGCGCTGAATGAATTGGCACTTGTAGGAAGTATTTATATGAATGGAGTAGGCATTCTGAGAAGGAAGGAAACCATGCAGAAATAAGCATTGTCTTTGTAGAGCTATAAGGAAAGTTCTTGGGGACCTGACAAATTCTCTCTAAAATATAGAGAAAGTATATACAACCATGTCATTTAGTATTGTATGTAGTGCTATTATTCAGATTTGAATTGTGGAATGACACATAATATGTGACTTGCAATAATAATTTAATAATCTAATACTTTGAATAATAACTTAAACCTATTTTTCCTTAACTTGGTAATGTTTTTTGTTTCCTTTAGATAGATTCTGTTGCTGTCAATATTTCAAACTTGGTTCTTGAGAATCAGCCACTTCGGATATCAAAAGCACAAAAGAGACGGGTATGAAAGTCGCCTAGTATTTGTTAGTGCTATGTGTGTAATACTATATTAGGTGTTTTATTGGAAGGGAATAGAAAAAAAAAAAAGGGGAAAAAAAGGGAGTTCCCTTGCCAAAGGACTTAAACTAACATTTATTAGGCTTTGAAGTGAACTCGCTCAGTTGTGTCCGACTCTTTGTGACCCCGTAGACTGTAGCCTACCAGACTCCTCTGTCCCTGGGATTCTCCAGGCAAGAATACTGGAGTGGGTTGCCATTTACTTCTCCATGGGATCTTCCCGACCCAGGGATTGAACCGAGGTCTCCCACATTGCGGGCAGACTCTTACTTTCTGAGCCACCAGGGAAGCCCTGTTAGGCTTTAGATGATATGAAATCTCGTTTAGTCTTGACAGTAATCCTGTGAAGTAGGATTTCTTACCCTTATTTTATAGATAAGGAAAAAATATGTCCAGTCTGCAGTTCTCATAGGAGGGTGGATCTAGGAAAGGGGGTGTGAAAAGGATATTTTTATAAATACATTTTTCCAGATTTAATTTAGAATCTGAAGAGTGTGAGCCCAGGTGATTCTGATGTACAGCTTTGGTTAAAAACTATGGTATTAAGTGGTAAAAGAAGAATTTGAACCTAGAAGTTAAGATATATAGGTACACAAAATTAACAGGACTATGTAGTTATATATGTATTGGTTAGTTGTGATGAAAATTTAGAGAAGGAAAAATTCACTGTGCTAAGTGTTAAATAGTTGGTATTTTATGGAAATATAATTATTTAGTTAGGCTATTTGGAGTAAGTGAGACATCTTGCACAAAAACAAATGTGAGAATGAAATTTTGCATCATCAAAGTGCTATAAGGAAACTGATTTATTGGATGTAATAAGTTTATGATATCAAAATTAAGGGAGTGTGATTAGATAGGAAAAGGTTTTTCACTTTGAAAAAGAATAAACTTAAATCCAGTCTTTTATTCTCAAATATTGTTTTATTAACACAATGTTTTCTAGGATTCAAATGTTTATTTTTAAACTAGCTTGTATCTTATAATTTAGTAGTAAATATAGTTTAGTATGTACATTTAATAAAGCATGGAATTGGTGTCAGTCAGGTGGAGATTTTAATCCCACTGTGGTGGCTTTGGATAAGATTCTTAACCTTTCTGAGCCTTAGTTTCACATGTATGAAATGACAGTGGAAGTGTTAGTTGTTCAGCAGTGTCTGATCCTTTGGACTCTTTGTGACCCCTTGGGCTGTAGCCCTCCAGACTTCTCTGTCCATGGAATTTTAAAGGCAAGAATACCAGAGTGGGTTGATACTCCCTTCTCCAGGGGATCTTCCTGACCCAGGGATTGAACCCAGGTCTCCATCATTGCAGGCAGATTCTTTACCATCTGAGCCACCAAGGAAGCCCATGTTCAGAATAGGAGAAAATAATACCTACTTCATAGAGTTATTGTGAATGTTAAATAATTTACTGTTTACAAAGCCCTAACACAAGGCCTGAAGAACTGCTGGGTCAGCAAATGATACTGTTTTTCACTGTGTTTAAGTACTGCATAGTACATTGCTTAAGAAATTCAACCTAAGACAATTTGTTTGAAAGTTGCCTAAGTTGCAAATTGTCAAGCATTTCTTGTACTAATGTAAAATTTTATTCTTGAGTAATTATTATAATTATGAACTTCAAAGACTCATGAAATTTAGGTTTTATGGTATCTTAGAGGTTATCTTGAGAAATTTGTATGCAGGTCAGGAAGCAATAGTTAGAACTGGACAGGGAAAAACAGACTGGTTCCAAATAGGAAAAGGAGTACGTCAAGGCTGTATATTGTCATCCTGCTTATTTAACTTCTATGCAGAGTACATCATGAGAAACGCTGGACTGGAAGAAACACAAGCTGGAAGCAAGATTGCCGGGAGAATATCAATAACCTCAGATATGCAGATGACACCACCCTTATGGCAGAAAGTGAAGAGGAACTAAAAAGCCTCTTGATGAAAGTGAAAGAGGAGACTGAAAAAGTTGGCTTAAAGCTCAACATTCAGAAAACGAAGATCATGGCATCTGGTCCCATCACTTCATGGGAAATAGATGGGGAAACAGTGGAAACAGTGACAGAGTTTATTTTGGGGGCTCTAAAATCACTGCAGATGGTGACTGCAGCCATGAAATTAAAAGATGCTTACTCCTTTTAAGAAAAATTATGACCAACTTAGATACCATGTTGAAAAGCAGAGATGTTACTTTGTCGACTAAGGTCCATCTAGTCAAGGCTATGGTTTTTCCAGTGGTCATGTATGGATGTGAGAGTTGGACTGTGAAGAAAGCTGAGCACTGAAGAATTGATGCTTTTGAACTGTGGTGTTGGAGAGGACTCTTGAGAGTCCCTTGGACTGCAAGGAGATCAGCTCTGGGATTTCTTTGGAAGGAAGGATGCTAAAGCTGAAACTCCAGTTATTTGGCCACCTCATGTGAAGAGTTGACTCATTGGAAAAGACCCTGATGCTGAGAGGGACTGGGGGCAGGAGGAGAAGGGGACGACCGAGGATGAGATGGCTGGATGGCATCACTGACTCGATGGGTGTTAAGTCTGAGTGAACTCCGAGAGTTGGTGATGGATAGGAAGGCCTGGCATGCTGCGATTCATGGGGTCGCAAAGAGTCGGACATGACTGAGCAACTGAACTGAGCTGAGCTGAGAGGTTATCTGATTCACCAACTCTCTACTTAACGACATATGTTCTTTCTGTTATAGCCTTATAATTGTCATCTATTTTCTATAGGTCAGAAGTGAAGGGCAGAAATTTTGCATAACAAAATATTTGTTGTAATTGACTCTGCTTCATGTATAGTAGTATATATTATATACATACCTTAGAGTGTGTTTGCTCAGTCATTGTTGTGTCCAACTCTTTGCAACACCATGGACTGTAGCCCGCCAGGCTCCTCTGGGATATCCCAGGCAAGAATACTGGAATGGGTTGCCATTTCCTTCTCCAGGGGATTGTCCTGATCCAGGTGTTGAACCGGTGTTTCTTGAGTCAGCTGCACTGGCAGCCGGATTCTTTACCACTAGTGTCACCTGGGAAGTCCATGCATGTTAGAGTGAAGTTGCTCAGTCGTGTCCAACTCTTTGCAGTCCCATGGACTGTAGCCTGAAAGGCTCCTCTGTCCATGGGATTTTCCAGGCAAAGACACGAGTGGGTTGCCATTTCCTTCTCCAAGGGATCTTTCCCACCCAGGGATCGAACCTAGGTCTCCTGCATTGCAGACAGACGGTTTACTGTCTGAGATACCAGGGAAGCCCCTGTATCTTAGAGTAGCAACTATTTAATTCTAGAAAACGATACAACTCCTTTATGTCTATCAAAATTTCTTCACTCTACCTTGTCCCTTAGGCAACAAAACAAATGCTTACCTTTCTCAAACATTTTGTTACTTTTCTCCTAAAATATTGCATAGCTGAAATGCATACTTTTTCCAGCTATAGTGTCAAAAAAATGTATATTTTTATAGTCAGCAGATTGGCAACACTTCTCTGCCAGTTCAACACTTGGCAGAGAAAACACCCTGGTAAGTAATGCCCGAAGTTTCTTACTGCTTCGTTGTGTTAATAGGATTTTGGAGCAGAAAACACTGAGTTTATAGTATTTAAGAAAATGGGACCTGAAAACAAGAGTAGATAATTGAGTCTTAGACTTATATTGAACCACTTCCCACCCCACTCCCCACACCCCACTCCCGCCCACCCAGAGACACCAAGGGATGAAAAGTCAGTTAACTAATTATGTTTGTCTTTGGGAGAGATTCAACTCTCTGGTAGAAAAACATGCAAAACTTTATGAAGATTTATTCCTGGAATATCTTAAGAGCACATCCCATATTTTCAATCTAGAAAAGCATAGGGAGTGTTTTATTTATTTCAGAGAGCTTCAGTGAAAACTCATCGGTATGGTAGAAACAGCCTGAAGTAGAATGTAGAACTGGGTTCCAAAAGTTTGACATTTGAGAGCTGGAATGGGATCTCCCTCAGTTTTTTATATTATAAATGAGAAAGCTGAGGAGGCTCAAGTTATCTCAGTGGCATGCTTAAAGTTTACAGCTGCTGCACTAGTTCCCAGCTCTTAATGTTTATCCTCAGATTTGTTTTTCTTGTTGCTATACCAGAATGACTTTAGTTTTACTGACAGTGTATTTTTGAGTTATTGTGCTATTTTCATCTCACATACATTTTCATTAGAGTTTATTGATGCCATTCTATCTCCAGGACTAGGGTTGTAAAATTGCTCATGCCATTGGAAAACTGCCATTGGAAAACTTCATATAGTAGAAGAATGTTGGGAAAACAGTCCAGTGTGTTTTCTACCGGGTGTCCTGGAAAGGAAGTGCAATTGCTGTGTAATATTGAAGCAGAGCATGAGGGGAAAAAAGAGATTCTTGGATGAGTATTTTAGAGGCTTAAATTAAGGTTTTACAGATAGTGTAAAGTTCCAGTTTTCTAGTAGTACTTGACATCATTAACTCCAGCTCCCGTCTGCTCCAACTTTTATTCTGATTCAGGTGCCTGGATAGAAGGAGCTCTCTGTTGTCTCTGGTCTCTGCTCAGCTCCTAACCAACTGTATGGCCTTTTGAAATCTTTCTTCATGCTATTTTGGAAATCTTCCTCTCCTCAGAAGAGGAAAATGAGGGGTTTTGGATTAGATGATATTCAAGGTGCATATTTTTCCTCTCCCCTATGAAAAATGTCTTCTGTAGTCTTTTAAAAAGTAATAGTGCCATCTTGTGTTTTAAGGTTTTATGCCACTGTGATCCACAGTTGTAGATATGCAGTGAAATAAATTGTATCATGTTACTTTTGGCATGGTTTGAGTTGGAAAGAAAAAAATTTAAATAGGTTTATGTTTTATTAAGATAATACTGCTTTTGATTTGGAGAAGGCAGTGGCACTCCACTCCAGTACTCTTGCCTGGAAAATCCCATGGACGAAGGGGCCTGGTAGGCTGCAGTCCATGAGGTCACTAAGAGTTGGACAAGACTGAATGACTTCACTTTCACTTTTCACTTTTATGCACTGGAGAAGGAAATGGCAACCCACTCCAGGGTTCTTGCCTGGAGACTCCCAGGGACGGAGGAGCCTAGTGGGCTGCTGTCTATGGGGTCGCACAGAGTCGGACACGACTGAAGTGACTTAGCAGCAGCTTTTGATTCAGGTAACTTAGGAAGCACTAGAATTATCTGGCATGGCATATAACAAGCATATAGTAGAAGCAGGTGGCATTAAGTGAAATTGAAATGTGCCTTTCCATTCATATTTTCTGCTGTTACAGAAAGGTTAGAGCTGGGGATATAAAACTTTTACCTGTATCATCTTTTTCTTGGTTTATGCAAATCCTTCACTGTAGTTTGCTACCAGTACATCAAAATTTATAGAATGTAGTTTAACTTTTTATTCTCTTAAGTTGAAAATACTTGCACTCAGCATACAAATTAAACATACCATGGACAGCTAGAGAGCTGTTTACACGCACAGGCAGGCACATGTGCTACGTGCTTAGTCGTATCTGACGCTTTGTGACGCCATGGACTGTAGACTGCCAGGCTTCTCTGTCTGTGGAATTTTCCAGGCAAGGATACTGGAGTGGGTTGCTGTTTTTCTCTTCCAGGGGATCTTCCCGACACAGGGATTGAATCCCATCTCCTGCATTGACATTTTACCATTGAGCCACTTGGGAAGATACCATGGTACCCAAAAGAAACCATGGAGATTCAGAAACATGTTCACACACACACAGACACAAGACACACAGACACACACACACACACACACACACACACACACACACACATGCAGGCTCACACACAAAACAAAACTTATTTTGTAATATTACCATCCAGAGAAAAGCACTATTGTATGGATATCCTTCTGGTGCTTTTTGAACTATGTATGCATAGACTTTCATGTTATTAACTATGTACAATCTTTCTTGCCTCCTACCTCATCTCTTGACACTTTTCTCTGGTATTGTAGCTATATGAACTGTGTTCAGCCATGAATGAAGCATACAGTGCTTTCTGCCTTTTGATCCTTGTTATTCTAGGTGTCAGGAATTTTCTCTCTTTTCCCTAGCCTTCCCACTCTACTTCCTATCCATCCTTCATGTCATAAATCTCTCATTACCTTCTCCTCATCCCATCTTTGCAAATGTTGGCATGGGAAGATTTCTTAGGAAATTTGAATAGAAGGAAAGCAAGTTGAAGAATGTAATGGATGATAGCACTTTTGTTAAAATACTGTTTTCTATAGATTTTCTATGAGTACATTTTATTAAAATGCATAGGAAAAAATCTAGAGGGATACATATCAGATCTCTAGAGCAGGCTGAGAGATTGGCAGTGGTCCTTAAGGGGGACTTTAGATTATCTGTAATAGTTTTTTTAATAGAGAAGAATGTTTTTATCTGTTACTTAAGCTAAATGTGTGTGTGTTTGTATGTGCACATTTGTTTTTTTTTTTAATGCCGGATAAATAGAGCTGCTATACCGTTCTAAAGACCTAAGCAAATTAATGCCTTGCTCATGAACTGGTGATCTAGCACATTAAGACCTCACTGGTGGAGTAATAAGTTATAAAGCTTGGACTTAAAGTATGATAATGATGTTACTTTAAGGCCTAGGACAACTCAATCTACCATAGTACTTTGAAATCAGTAAGTTAAGTTTTTAGAAAGTTGGCATGAAGTTTCAGACAGACTTCACAGAAAAATCTGAGAGCCTTCTTCTGTTCCAAGACAGCTCTGTACTGGGTACACACAGATGAGAAATATTGTTTTCCATTTAGAAGAGTTCACAGTGTAGAAAATTCTACAGGTGATGAGATCATCCATCTGATAGTGCTTGTGGGAGAAGGGAGAAAAATGTTTTTGAGAATCTTATATTTCTGTCCCCATGATAAATGTAAACGAGTCTTAATTATTAGGAATTAATTTTCCTACATTTTACCCTCTGCACAGGACAAAAAGGCTGCATTGGAAAAGGAGCGGGAAGAAAGGATAGCCGAAGCTGAAATTGAAAACTTAACCGGAGCTAGACATGTAGAAAGTGAAAAACTTGCTCAAATATTGGCAGCTAGACAGTTGGAAATTAAACAGATTCCATCTGATGGGCACTGTATGTATAGAGCCATTGAGGATCAGCTGAAAGAGCAGAACGGCCTTCTGACAGTGGCTGCCTTAAGGAGTCAGACTGCTAACTATATGCAGAGTCATGCGGAAGACTTTCTGCCATTTTTAACAAATCCTAATACAGGAGAAATGTATACTCCAGGTAATTTTTTTTTCTCTGCTATGTCTTGTTGCTGTTGTAGCTGTGATGGTTATTAAGTAAAGTGGTTTCTGGAACTGAGAAAGGAAGGAAAAAAAAAGAAAGCCTGAATAGTCCTGTGGGGGGAAAACATCTCAACATTTAGGCAAAATTATTTTCTATGACTTTAGTAGATGATAGCATATTTTTGTTTATCAAGATCTTTTAAGTACTTAACTATTTTGTAGTTGAAAATATTAATCTTAAGATAAAAATAGGAATAGGGTTCATATTACTAGTTTAAAAGTATGTAAATAAGTTTATATTTCACAAAGTTAAGCTTTGCCTAGTCTCTGCAAGTATTGGATCTGAAGACGATCAGTAGAGAATGGTTAGGAAAACTAATTCCTCCTTTCATCCTGTACTTTGGAAGGATGAAAGGATTTTATTCTTAATAAGTCATAATATTCAGGCAGAATTTGACTGCAAAACCTGCCTTATTAGTCTGTATAATATCTTTGATGTTAAAGGTTAAAAAAAAATCACAACTAGCAAATAAAGGAGGAAATGAGTAAAAATTTGAAAAAGTTCCTGAAAGCGAAAGCAGAGTAAGGGAGAAAGTTAGTCCTTGAGATAAGACAGCAGACGTGGCAGTATCCCCTGAGAGTAAGTCATATGGTCAGGGTGGATTGAAGAGGGGAAGGCTAGGGTTGGCTTTTGTTTAATGAAGTCCCCAGCTGTGCTAGCTGTAGGGCAGGGGAGAGGAGGTGATACCTCAGCTTGGTGAATCAAAGAAAAAGACAAAAGCTGTAATTATCCTCAGTCCTCCAGTCAGTGTTTATTGAGGGCCACAGTGTGCTGATGCACTGTTCTCATCACTGGGGATACAAGACAGTGAATAAGACGGGCATATGGAACGTGTTTTCTCCTAGATGCCCATAATTTTTTTCCTCTTCCTCTAAACACCAAGGGTGTTAGTGTTTTTTTTCTGACTTTAACTTTATGTATAACAGCAGTGTGTATGCTCAAGATAAACTCTGAAGTTAGGTCTTTTACCTCCTCTCAAGACTGATACAGGAAGACCTTTTTTGGCTAGAACAATAAACATTTCCAAAATATGTAGGCACTATTTGAGGTCACTGTCATCAAATAGTCACTGGGAAAGGAGTTTCAACTCATTTGTACTTTAATTCTCTTCTCACATTTCTTATAGGGTTTTGTAGTGAAGCCTGTTTTACAGAGGATGCATCTTTTAATCTTTTAGCATATTCTTTCAGATGCAGATTTGGATTTTACAGTGTGAATGTGGTGGCAGTTTTGGGGTCAGTGCTTGGATCAAGAGAGAGGTAGGCTTATAATTTAGTTGAGATTGCTAGACCTAGGGTTGAGGGAGAGAAATAGATGAATTGCTTTGCTCTTGGATGGAAAGATGGAGTGAGTTAAGTTTAGATTTGGGAAATGGATTAAATTCTGGAGGATATAGGTGGAGAAAGAGGAAGTTCGTAACTTGGGCAGTTTCATCAGGCATTGTGGGAGTTATAAAAGGGATCTAATATGAATTCTAAAAGTGCTATATTCTGATCTGTTTTCTACAGAAGAGTTTGGAAAGTATTGTGATGATATTGTAAACACAGCTGCATGGGGGGGGTCAACTTGAGGTAAGTTTGTTATTCATTATGAAATTGTTAAATTATTTTTAAATCCCTTCTGTAGTTTCCAGACATATTTTTCAGGTGACCCAAATTTTTCTTTGACAGTTCCTTTTCTTTATAAATTTGCTATTTCTCTACTTAGAAAACATTGATATAAGGAGTTAATATTCTTAGGCCTTTAATTTAATTACGTACCTTTGGGAACTGAAGCACTGTTTAATTTTAAATAGCCCAGTGTTTGATCTGTGAGTTTGTGAAGCTAGTGTTGTCTGCATATTTTCATTTGTGATCTTGCTACAGGCAATATATTTGAGTTTATGGACTTATGAAAGTGAAGATTTTTTTCAAATACCGTAAAATTTTACCCAAGTGGCTCAACTGATGAAAATCACATTGGAAAATGTCAGAAATAGAAAACAATATTTTAATGTGAGCTTACAGGTCAAATCCTACCATAATACATCTATTACAATTGTCTTGAGTTCCTAGTTGATACTGACTGATTTGAAAGCGGTATTTAATGCATTAAAATTTACTTGCAAGAAACTATGTTTAGTCATTTGTAGGGAGTTAATCATGATTTTTTTTTAAAGCTCTAATTATTTATTTTACTGTTATCTTTGTTTCATTAAAGGAAAATAAAACCCCGAGTGTGCAGGTGGTGAGGGAGTAACAGGGAAAGTCTGGGGGCTGGGTGCTGGTTCCGTCTACTTCTCAGTTTTCTGACTTTGGGGAAGTCAGCCAAACTCCTGAGCTCCAGTTTCCTGATTATTGAAAGAGGATAATAAAACCTCATGTGTACATGATAGTCCATTTGTATATATTAAACAAAGCAAAGGCTATATGCATTGAAGTTTGAAGCTAAAGTGCTACATGGATGAATCTAGCAGTATTAATATTACTGTGTAATGATGATTGCTGCTGCTGCTGCTGAGTTGCTTCAGTCGTGTCCAACTCTGTGCAGCCTCATAGATGGCAGCCCAATAGGCTCCGCTGCCCCTGGGATTCTCCAGGCGAGAACACTGGAGTGAGTTGCCATTCCCTTCTCCAATGCATGAAGGTGAAAAGTGAAAGTGAAGTCGCTGAGTTGTGTCCAACTCTTCGCGACCCTATGGACTGGACCCTATGGCTCTTCCGTCCATGGAATTCTCCAGGCAAGAGTACTGGAGTGGGGTTCCAATGCCTTCTCCAGTAATGATGATTAGCCATCTCAAATAGTTTGTGGCTCTGAGTATTTCACTTCAAGAATTAAGTTTGAAGATAGGACATGATTGCTTCATCAAAGTATTTTTCTTAGCAGTGCTATATTTGTACCTCTTCTCAGCCACCACAGGGAACTTGTTTTATATGCCTTAATGTTTTATATGCCTCTCCTGGATCTTTGAAACTTGGGAAGGCTAGCTTTGTAACTACATTAGGAGTAATTAAAGATGCTTGAACTTTTAATAAGAATCTCAAATCAATGTGAGTTCTAGAGACATAAGTGACTATTTTTAAATTGGGAAAAACCTTTAAACATCTTTTGAAGGACATTTTCTCTTAAATCATTTGTAAATTCATTTGAAATAAAAGTTGCTATTTTCACAATGGAGTAAATTTAAATTATTAAAGAGAAATTCTGTGTATGATTTTTGAAGACTTAGATGGGATGCTAAGATTTCCAGAGCTTGTTTTGCACCCTCCATTCCATGCCCTTTTATTGAGCTCTTGATGTGTATTAAGAAATACAAGTAGATCCCTGCTCTGACTGGTTGCCCTGTTCATGCATCAACTCAGTAGTTTATGATTTGAATAAGATTTACCTCTATTTCTCTTACAAATATATATATATTTTCCATTTTATCTTTTATAGCTAAGAGCCTTGTCTCACATTTTACGAACACCAATAGAGATAATACAGGCAGATTCTCCTCCTATAGTAGTTGGTGAAGAATATCCAGAAGATCCATTGATACTTGTGTAAGTACCTAGAAATTCCTACTGTTAATATTTTTCATCATTACGACAAAAGGGATTATGAAAAATTTTAGGTTATGTATGTTGATTAATCAAAACAAGTCTATTTTCAGCAGCATTAATTATGCTTATTTCATCTTAAAGGCAATTACAGAATTAGAAAGCATTGTCAAAATACATGGTTTAGATAATTGTTTAAACCTTTTGTGATTTATTCTTATGTATGTGTTAAGAATAAAGTCATTTCTAAAGGTTACAAAATTTGAGGATTATTTTTAATGTTTTTCTGGTTTGACGTTAATAATGCTAAAAGTTTCAGCAACTGTAAAAGCTGAAATACACTCATGTTGCCTTATTGTTTATTCTTTAGGGATTTTTCTTCATCTTGTAAAAGTATTTTACATAATTGAGAGTTCTCTGAAACACAGCATGGAGAATTTGCCATCTCAGTCTTTTTTTTTTACTCTAATGATTGTGTTTTACCAGACAAACTCAGCAGAGCTGTTGAACCATATTTTACTCACTGATGATGCTTTTATTTATTTTATTATTTATTTTATTTTATTTTTTTAATTATTATTAAATTTATTTATTTTTTTAATTACAATACTGTATTTGTTTTGCCATACATTGACACGAATCAGCGATAGGTGAACACAATCTCCCAATGCCGAAGCCCCCTCCCTCCTCCCATCCCACATCCTCTGCTTGAATCATCCTGTGCATCAGTCCCATGCATCCTGCATCCTACATTGAACATAGATTGGTGCTTCGTTTCTTACAAGAAAATATACATGTTTCATTGCCATTCTCCCAAACCATCCCACCCTTTCCCTCTCCCTCAGAGTCCAAAAGTCCACTTTATACCTCTGTGTTTCTTTGTTGTCTCACATATGATGCTTTTTAAATGGTGTTAAAGTTTTAAGTAATGAAGTCTATTGAATGATACCCCTGTGAAGTGATTAATTCAGAGTACTTGGTTTTAAATACATAAAACATGTATATACAGTGAAATACTTTTGTCTAAATTACTTATTTCTCCTTTTTTCATTTCAGTTATATGAGACATGCATATGGCTTAGGAGAACACTACAATTCTGTTACACGGTTGGTGAACACAGCTACTGAAAATTGCAGCTAGTCTATAAAATGTTGCTATTATGTCAGTGTGCTGATCTGAGTATTAATACCAAGTATTGGATTATTTTCAGTGTTTCTGAAAAAACACAACTACCTTAAATCAGTTTTATGGCAAAGCTACTAACTAATAGGTTTTAAAAAAACGTATCCGAGAGAAACTTTAACCAGTGTCCCCTTAATGGTGTTTTAAAAACACTTGTAAGTTCTTCGTGAAGAATATCATTTATAGACCAAGATGGTACCCTGATTGTTGATATTTTTATTAAATATAAGATTCTGAACATTCTGTTCTGTGTTGAAGTTGTTAAAATTTTTTTTTCTCCTTATACTGAAAGCTTTCAGTAAGCATATCAATGTAATTTTTCGTGAAGAAGTGAAATGACTCAGTCTCTTCGACATTGCAATAATGTGGTGATGGTGATAACAAATTTAATTGATGTTTATAAATAATTTGATTGCAGTAATATTGCTGTTGATGGGATTAATGCTGTGACTTTTTTTAACATTTATTTTTGATTGGAGGATAATTGCTTTAGAATGTTGTATTGGTTTCTGCCATTTAACAGCATGAATCAGCCCTAAGTATACATATATCCCTTCCCTCCAGAACCTCCCTCCCATCACTGCCCTTCCCACCCCTTTAGGTTAATGCTGTAACATTTTTGTAACCCCATCAAAGTGCAGCTAAGAAGGTTGCTTTAATAAAAATAAAAATAAGTCTTTTATTTGTATATAACTTTAAAAGATGCAGCACATTATTGCTTTTCTAATTCACTGATTATTCCTTGTTATTTCTCAACTTCAGAATGGTTGTGACATCATTTCTTGATTATCTTAACTATAAATTTTTATATTCTTTGTTGTACTTTCTCCATCACTACTCAGCTGCTTTGCTTTCCTTGCACCCTTTTCCACTGAGAAATAAGTTATTAGCTTCTGTTATTCTTTAACTTGTGCAAATTGAAGGAGTAGCAATTTGTAAATTTGTAAAAGGGTCCAAGGCCAAATTTACTTCAGATTCTTCTTTTCCAATTTGTCTTATAACGTCTCTCTTTTTGCTTCATTCTCTAGGATTAGGGAAAGCCTTTGTTACTGTTACTTTATTAGCCTTATTAATTTTATCTTTCCTCAAATATTTGAAAATATTTGTTTCAAATATCTGGGAATTTTTATTTTATATATATATATATATATATATATATATATATATATGGAGAAAGCTGAAAGCCACTGTCAAGATTGTATAATGAAATCAGTATAGTACTTTTCAGTTGAATGATTTGTCAGATCAGATTTTAAGTTATTTATAAAAATATTTTAAGAAGATGGTACACCCATATGTACAAATATGTGTGATAATTTGTTACGTAAGGGGTTTTATGATAACGAGACCTTTTGGTTTGATCTGTTTTTCTCAGATAAGTAACTAATAACATTTTACATCAAGTGTATATAAAGCTTGAATTTTTTCCTCCATGAATGCAACTGATTTTTCTAAGTAAATACTGGGTTTGATGAGCTTCCCCAGTGGTTTAGTGGTAAAGAATCCACCTGCAATGCAGGAGATATGGAGACCCGTGTTTGATCCCTGGGTTGGGAAGATCCGCTGTAATGGGAAATGGCAACCCACTCCAGTAATCTTGCCTGCAAAATTCCATGGACAGAGGAGCCTGGTGGGCTGTATAGTCTGTGGTGTCAACAGAGTTGGACATGACTGAATAACTAAGTAACAACAACTGGGTTTTATAATGTAGAAAACAGGGTATCAGTGTTATGTATTCAGCAGGCGACAGTGTGGGGAACTATTGAGCAGATAAGTGCTGCATGAAGGTTTTACACACTTGGAAAGACTAAGAACCACTCTGCCTGCTAAGCAGAATACATTCTGAACGCAGCTTGTTTTGTAATGCTGGATCTGGTTTGTTTTGCTAGGGAGGGGTGGTGGGTAATCTGTTATTTTAAAATTAAAAGAGAAGCATTAAGCAATAAAATAAGATACAGTGAAATCTAGTTATTGTAAATTCCCACTAAAAGTATTGTAAAATAACTTATTGGCTATTTTTTTCTAGCAAGGTGAATAGAATATTCTTGATTATAGGTTTATTTTTTATTTTTCAATGGCCAATATGGTTACGGACAGGATTTGTATGTTTCAGCTTCTGTTCTTTCATAAAACTTGAGATAAAAATTATTTTAGCTGTGACCTAAAATTAAAGTCTGAAAAATGGCACATGTTAAGTTAAAAGCAGCATATACTAGTTTAGTTTGCTGTATGATGCTGATTTCGTAGGAAAATCTGATAAGCTTTCTTTTGTTCTGACTTAGAAAAGTATATGTCAGAGTTCTGGAATATGTCTAATTCAGTGAATTTTATCAGCTTAAATATGTTTATAACATATAAAGCAAATAAGGATGTGTAGCTATAGTTAACAGTACAGTTTTGTTCATATTATCTAATGTTTGCTAAAAGAAAAAATAAAAGATGAATTAAATCAGCATTGTTTAAATTGTTATTCTTTAATACTTTTAGAATATAGTAGAGAAAACTTTTGAGAATTTTATTTAGTTTTTATTTTGTCCTCATGTATAACTGAAAATAACAGATTCTACTATTTTTGTATTATTTTGTTATTTTAAAATAAGGAAGGGCAAATTAGAAGACTATCCAAAACTCTTGGATGTTAAAGAAAAATGAATACACTTGAGTAAGAAAATGAAGCAGTAAGAAGGAAATCTGTGCAAGTTACTGCAGGCACATACTTGTTAATACATGGTCTTGATAGAATTTGTTAGGAACTAGCTGAAGCAATAAGTCACGGGGTTTTTTTGAAGTTTAATTTGTAATTTCATACTGTTTTTACTGTTACTGAACAAATGAGCTTTTTCTTCCTGTCTTGTGTATTTACATACATTGATTTTTCTAAGTCTTATTTGAAATATATCTTTCTCCATTTTGTGGAAAAGTAGAACTCAGAGTTTCTAATTCTGTTTTTAAAGTCAGTTTCAGAAGCAGCAGTTCTCTATATTAGCCCACCGTGTTCCCTCCTACAAGGCCTTTGAACTGACACTTGAAGTTGGTCCCACCTGCTTCACCTGGTTTATTGTCCTCCTGGTCTCAGCTTAAATAGCTCCGACGTAGGTAAGCTTGCCAGAGCTCCCACCGGGGCTAGGTGAGGCACCCCGGGTCATACATGTTGCTTTCAAGTAACTATGCTTGCAAGTGTAGTTAATGATACTTAACGGCAGTTATTTACATTTAGTTGTTTATTTTTGTTATTATTTCCCTTAGTCTTTAAGTGCTTAGAAACAAGGACCTCACTATTAAAATGTCTATCACGTTGCTAGGCCTATATATTATAAAGTGCTTAAGGTTTGTTAATAGTTATAAGATTAATTCAGTAGATAGGATATGACTTTTAGGAGTTTCATTATAATAGACTGTTAAGAATAAATGAGATAGTGACTTAGGATTCTTCTTGCCTCACAGAAGGGCTGTCTTTTAATTTATATTACCCTTGGTGAATTCTTAAGTCTTCTGGTTAGTTGAAGAATGGAACCCAAGAGAGTTTTCCCTTTTAAAAACTTCTGATAGTGTGTTACAGTTAATTTACCTTCCTGTGTTGATTAGGACAATCTGATTTTAACAAACCTCCGAAAATAATAACTTCTGAAATAAGTGTGGGTATGTGTGTGTGCTCAGTTGTGTCCGACTCTTTATGACCCCATGGACTGTACCCCAACAGGCTCCTCTGTCCATGGAATTTTCTAGGCAAGAATACTGGAGTGGGTTGCCATTTCCTCCTGCAAGGGATCTTCCTGACCCACGGGTTGCTGAAAATAAATATCCAGACCCAAAACAAATAGAAAGCTTTGTTAATATACTGACCAGGGAGAAGTTTATGATTGTCTTCTTTCAGTATGCTTGGGTGACTAACATGGCTTAATGAAACAAATTACTTCTTTTGTACAAGGCTGCGGAATTTATTAATTTTTTAAACAGGAATGACTTACAGTCTTGCTCCTGATTTTTTTAAAAATACCAAGCCCTGCTTTCTATAAGGACTAAGTAAGTCCACTTACATAAAGAATTTAGCACACTGCTTAATACGTAATAAATGCTCAGTAAAAGTAGTTATTTTTTGTGCTCTTTAATGTAGACATTTAAATAGAAATCTTCAGCTTTTGTTAACTCTCAAGTGTGCAAGCACTACTCTTGGGACTTAGGTGCTAACACCATGTAGCACTGAGGCACTAGGGACATAGAAATGAACAAGACAGGTCCCTCTTCTCATGAAGCCTTTAGCTTCTCCCACTTCTGCCAGATCTTCTGTTTGAGCTTCTCTGAATTCTAGGGTAGGCACAGCACCAGACACAAAAGCAACAGACCTACACAGATGGCTTCCCCAGCTTCTGTAATTACCTAAAGTCAAACTGTATGTTTCCCAGTTGGTCTTTTTCTCTGATTGAACCCTGAAAAGAATTTGGTACTGTAACAAAATACTTAAACCATGAAATGAGCTTTGGGACTCGGGTGTAATTTAAAAAGCCTTGAAGAGATTGTTAGCAGGAGCTTGATGTTGGTAAGGAATATGAGGAAAATATTATTAGAATTTGGAAGAAAAGTAATTTCTGTTACATAGTGAAAGAAAGTTTAATACTGATGCCAGTAAGCATTAACATGGAAAATAAGTATATCTCATCAGCTGGATGATCTCCTGAGGAGATTTCTAGAGAGTATTGAAGGTGCTATCTGGATTCTTCTAGATGGAGGAGAAAGGCAAGCAAGAGGAAAAATTATTAAATATAAATGAGCTGTAAATTTTGGGGTTTGAAAAGCAAAGCAAAACTTTCTCATTCTTAGTCACTCCAGACAGTTCAGTTCAGTCACTCAGTCTATGTCTGACTCTGCAACCGCATGGACTGAATGCAGCCCACCAGGCTTCCTTGTCCATCACCAACTTCTGGAGCTTGCTCAAACTCATGTCCATTGAGTTGGTGATGCCATCCAACCGTCTCACCCTCTGTCATCCCCTTCTCTTGCTTTCAATCTTTCCCAGCATCAGGGTCTTTTCCAGTGCATCAGGTGGCCAAAGGATTTGACTTTCAGCTTTAGCATCAGTCCTTCCAGTGAATATTCAGTACTGATTTCCTTTAGAAGTGACTGGTTTGATCTCCTTGCAGTTCAAGGGACTGTCAAGAGTCTTCTCCAACACTATAGTTCAGAAGCACCAATTCTTTGGTGCTCAACTTTCTTTATAATCCAACTCTCACATCCATACATGACTACTGGAAAAACCATAGCCTTGACTAGACGGAACTTTGTTGGCAAAGTAATGTCTCTGCTTTTCAATATGCTGTCGAGGTTGGTCATAGCTTTTCTTCTAAGGAGCAAGCATCTTTTAATTTCATGGCTGCAGTCACCATCTGCAGTGATTTTGAAGTCTAAAAAAATAAAGTCTGTCACTGTTTCCATTGTTTCCCCATCTATTTGCCATGAAGTGATGGGACCGGATGCCATAATTTTAGTTTTTTGAATGTTTTAAGCCAGCTTTTTCACTCCCCTCTTTCACTTTCATCAAGAGGCTGTTAAGTTCTTTGCTTTCTGCCGTAAGGGTGATGTCATCTGTGTATCTGAGGTTATTGATATTTCTCCCAGCAATCTTGATTCCCGCTTGTGCTTCAGTCAGCCAGACAGTAAATGATGGTAAAATTAAGGAGTAAGTTTCAGATAGAATCTGCCTGCAGTGCAAGTGACCTGGGTTTGATCCCTGGGTTGGAAAAGTCCCCTGGAGAAAGGAATGGCCAACCACTCCAGAGCCTGGTGGGCTACAGTCCATGGGGTCGCCAAGAGTCGGATACGACTGAGCAACTAAGACTTTAACTTTCAGATAGAGACCAAATCGGGGAACTGTTAGGAAAATGAACTCCAAAGATGAAGCCTAGGGCGTGACTGTGAAACCCTTTGTTAAGATCTCAGAAATATTAAAGGCATTTCCTAATCAGCAGATGAGAGAGCTTCTAAAATTCTTAAGGCTACAGTCCCACAGTAGTTTCATTTGGGAACCTATAATAGAGAAAGGTTATTGCAAAGAGTTTTGGGATGTGGCTTTTGTCTGATGGAGTGAATTATGAACTGTTTTAAGGCAAAGTTAAAAAATTTTAAAGGGATTGATTGTATCAATTTGGGTCAAAAGCAACAGTAAAAAATGAAAAGATAAGCTTTTATACATTGCTGGTAGGAATATAAACTGATGAAGGCACTTTGGTAAACAATCTGGCAGTTCCTGAAAGGGTACCATATGACCTATCCTAGGTATACGCCCGAGAAAATTGTACAAAGCACTGTTTGTAGTAGCCAAAAAGCAGAAACAATCTAAATGTCCATCAACTGATAAGGGGATAAATAAATATAGGATGGAGTCTTTTTATTCAGTAAAAAGGACTGAGGTACTGGTACATGCTATAACTCTAGATGAACCATGAAAGCATTAGGTTGAGTGAAAGACACATGTTCTCATCTGTATAAAATGTTTGGACTAGGCGAACATATAGAAATAGAAAGATTAGTGGTTACCTAGGGTCTGGGGTTGGTTGTCCTGGTGGCTCAGCAGTAAAGAATCTGCCTGCAATGCAGGAGACATGGGTTCAATCCCTGAATCTGGAAGATCTCCTGGAGAAGGGAATGGCACCCACTCCAGCGTTCTTGCCTGGAGAATCCTCTGGGCAGAGGAGCCTGGAGAGAGAAGGAGAAATTAAAAATGTTTACCAGATTTTCTAGGTTAGGAAAATTAATTAAAAAAAAAAGCAGTAGTAGATTGTATTGGCCTGTTTACCCATTTAAAGCAGGAAAAAAATGACCCAATTTAGACAGTGTCAGCTGGGGTCCTAGCCATGCAGCATTACTTTAGAGGAGATGAGTATTATGAGACTTCTTTTTTAAAACAAAGCTTTATAATTTATTCAGATAGTAACATCATGATTGTTCTTAGGAAACTAAAAGAGTATCAAAATAAAGACATTGGAAAATAGGTTTGGAAGGTTTGGAAGAGATATTTCAATAAAAAGCAGTGATTAAGAACCTAAAAAATGATGATTCTAGCAATTGGAGCTCTGTTAATCAGCACCTTTTATTTTAGTGTTCTGATGATACTGATGTTCATTATAATAACCTATATAAATTTAATGATTCTTCTTTGCACTTGCTTCGCCATCTTATTTGGAAAAGCTCCCGTCTCTGATAGCACCCTTGCAGTGAAGCCTTCTCAGTTCAGTTTCAGTTCAGTTGCTCAGTCATCCAGCCATCTCATCCTCGGTCATCCCCTTCTCCTCCTGCCCCCAATCTCTCCCAGCATCAGAGTCTTTTCCAGTGAGTCAACCTCTCACCTAATGCATTTAGCATCCAATTATCTTTATATATGTATATCCATTGTTTCATTAGGTTTGCAAAAATGGTGATTTTTCTAAATCTATTTTTTTCTTTCTCATTTATTGGCTTCAATTTTTCAATGAGTAAGAACTTTATTAGGTTACACAAAAATATGATTTGTGCTGGAAAAGCAGAATAATTGCTTTTTTTTTCCCATTTATTATTTTTCAGTCTTAAGAGTTGGTTCCTCAGCAAGTTCCAATGTAATCAGAGGCTTTCTTTTATTTTTATGATACCATGAGCTCTAGATTTTAATTTATTTTGGTCCATTCGTCATTCTTTGTGATTGTCAAATTTTCCCATTTTAGAATAATGGAAGCCCGCTTATATGTTCTTTTGATGTGATCTCATTAGTCCTTGGTAATGTCATGTTTCTGGTATAAGATATTCTAGGCTCATCTTGTACATTTCCTGCCCTAAGCCTGGAATCAGTTATTTTCCTTCCTTACCTTTTACACAGAAAATTATTCAGTGCTCCCACCTTCAGCCTGATAGATCTCAGAATGTTTTTGTTTCCATGACACACCAATTCTGCAATTAGAGATTCCAAAGATGGGTAATAAGGAACCTGTTTCTCTTTCATACCCATGGCTGAAAGGTTGTTAATAAGAGCACTGAAGGGTGGTAAAAACACTAAAATCGTTATCTTAAATGGAAAGAACATAACAAAGATGCCCTCAGTGTTAGAAAAACTGCCAGGCCTGAAGACACTGTACCTTCGGAATAACCAAATTTCCAAAGTGTGCCCAGAGATAAGCAACTTAACCCAGGTGAGAAACAGCATTATCTTTTTCAACTAAGGATGGAAAGAGAGGATAGGAAGAGAAAAGAGAAAAAGGCTTTAATCACTGGAGACTTAGCTCCCTGGAGAATTAATGTGGATGATTGCTGGAACAGCCTCATATGGTTTTCTCCTTTAGTGAATTACATATGGTAGGGGAAGATGTTTCAATTTATTCATATGTTCTGTGGCCCACACTTGGCATCAGAGGGTTAGGCCTCTGCAACACGTATTTTTCTGGAGGCTGTCATTTGGAGAGGGCTTGGGAGCCTGGATCTACTTGTCTACCTTGGGGCTCCATCTCAAAGTGGGTTTGAAGATCCCCAAGAGGCTGTACACCCTGGGGACTATCCTGAAGCTGTTGCATATGGAATGAAGAGAGATTTCTGATGTAAGAGGGGAGTTCTTTTCAATTTCCTTGAGCAGGCTACACTTTGAAATGGAGTATTGGCAGGAAATGGGAAGGACAACATGGATTTCTTATGAAGTAGTCTTTAAAAGAAACTTAGCATTTTAAATAAAGAATATCCTTTGTAAAGAGCAACAGAATGAATCCCAGATGCTTGTGTTAAGTATTTCTGATGAACGACATTTCTGTGGAACTCTAGCTGCTAAAAATCTTAAAGTTGGGAGAAGGCAAGGGATATTAACTTTGTAGTTTTCTTTTTGTTCATTTCTAAACTGTCATCAGCACTGAAAGAATCTCTAACAAGCTAAGTGATAGTAATTCATTATAGTTTATTAGTTTTGAGTTGAGAGTTACTAAAAACAACTCTTATTTTTTTACCTTCACCTACTTCATTTCTTAGGTTTACAAAATTATTTGAGTTTGTAATCTGTGCCCATGTCTTTCCAAGAAATAGGGGAATACTCCAAAACTCCCCTTTAATAACTTCCAAAAGTACCTTTGAGTTACAGAACGACAGTAAAGATTTGGACTTTTGTAATGTGACAGAGGAATTTTATGTGAAAGAATTTGGAATTTGAGTAAGCCAATTCTCCACCTTTGTGTGAATTTTTTTTTCATTAGAGTTAATAGTCCATTTGTTCTTAAGAAATCACAATTTTGACTTCGTTATATAACTGCTTTTAGTTCTTTTCTTGATATGTCCATTTTAAATATCAATCTTCATCATCTTCCAAATATAAATTATTAATATGTTTAGTTTCTTCATAGTTATCTTTGAAATTTAATACTGTTGTACCTTTGTTTCTTTTTTGCTTTTTACTGGAGTATAGTTGATTTATAATGCTGTGTTATTTTCTGATGGACTGCAAAGTGAATCAGTAATACATATACATATATCTACTCTTTCGTAGATTCTTTTCCCATATAGGTCATTATGCAGTACTGAATAGAGTTCCTTGTGCTATATAGTAGATACTTGCTAGTTACCTGTTTTATGTATAGTAGTGTGTATGTGTCAGTCCTAATCTCCCAACCGTTGTTTATTTTTCATCAGCTACAGTCTTTTTACTCTCCACTTGGTAAGATGGCAGTGTTAGCATTTGTAATCTACTTTCAGCTCATGTTTTCTCTTCCTCTTCACAAATTATAAACTTCTTACTTTTATGAGGTGTATAGTATTTACAATGTACCCAGTTATGACAGTGATTAAATCTTCATCTTGGAGAATTCTAAAATTCTAAAATGTATATTGTTAATAAGTAAATATCATTTTGTTCAGTGGTTCAGTTGTGTCTGACTCCCTGCGACCCCATGGACTGCTGCATGCCAGGCTTCCCTGTCCTTCACTATCCCCTGGAGTTTGCTCAACCTCATGTCCATTGAGTTGGTGATGCCTCCGACCATCTTGTTCTCTGTTGTCCCCATCTCCCACCTTCAATCTTGCCCAGCATCGGGTCTTTTCTAATGAGTCAGCTCTTCGCATCAGGTGGCCAGAGTGTTGGAGCCTCAGCTTCAGCATCAGGCCTTCCAATGAATATTCAGGATTGATTTCCTTTAGGAAATTTATGTGGAGCCAATCAAAGTACTATGATTATATTTTCTTCCTTATATACTGTTTTTGTTACCTTGGAGTTCCTAATGTCTTTCACTTATTCTTGTACCTTTTTCCTTTGTCATGGCCTCATTTTGAACTTGATCATATTACATATCATATCAAATGTGCTTTTTCCTTGAGTGACTTCCTTCCAGGAGCCTCCATCTTCCTGCCCCAGTTTAAGCTAATCTAGGTTAGGTGGATACTTCCTGCTCTAATATCCTTGTGCAGTTCTCCTGAATTGGAATCAGTGTTTCCTGTAACCATATTTTCTTCTTTTTTTGGTTTACTCGTTTTCTAGAAATAATTCTCCAGGCATCATCCTGATCTGCGTGTATCCTAAGTCTCATATCTAACTCTTTGTGACCCCTTGGACTGTGGCTCGCCAGGCTACTCAGTCCGTGGGATTCTCTACGCAAGAATATTGGAGTGGGTGGCCATGCTCTCCTCCAGGACATCTTCCCAACTCAGGGATGGAACCTGAATCTCTTGTTTCCTGCATTGACAGGCAGGATCTTTGCCACTAGCACTACCTGGGAAGCCCCACCCTAGACTAGGTATGTGGTAATTAGACTTTTGAACTCTTGCATATTTGAAAACGTGTATTATTCTCTCCTGTTTGATTAATAGTTGTTTAATAAAAGTAGAGATTGCAAAATTTACTTCTGCAGGTAAAAAAAGATGATGAGTCTGATCATTAGTTTGTCTTCTTGTGGCCCCCTTGTTACTTTCCTCCTCATCCTTTGACTATTAGGAGAGACTCTAAATTTTGACTTCTCCGCTCAGTTTCCTTTAAGAGGGTGTTGGCTCAGCTCAGCTCTTAACTTTTAAAGAAGAAATCACATCTTACTTTAAAGAAAAATTCAGCTGATAGAAATTAGGCTTTTTGTGGTCCATCTTTAAAGTGCTTTACAAGCAGATGTAGGCTCATGGCATTATTGTTTTACTGTTACGAACTAGCCAGTAATTTTCATATAGAATCTCCAATGTTGTGGACTTTTGGAAAAAAAATGTATTTCCCTTTTATAATGGGTGTTGAAGAAGCATCTCAAATAAAATGTGCTAGAAACCCTCAAATGAGGGGTAGAGATTATTTATACAGTTCTTCTCCAGGGGATCTTCCCAACCCAGGGATCAAACCCAGGTCTCCCATGTTGCAGGTGAATGAACCTTCTGAGCCACCAGGGAAGCCCATTCTAGAAGCACCTCAAATGTGCTAGAAATTGCAAATGATGGATAGAGATTATTTACACATTTCAGAAATATTGCTCATTCTGCCAGCTGCTAACAGCGAAAACAAAACTTTCAGAAAAGAGAGCACTTGGAGAGTTGAAAAGAGCCCTGGATGAGTATCTGGAAGTCCTGGGTACTTCAGCCTGTTCAGTTATTCACCAACTAAACATAGGTATTTAATCTTCAGTTCAGTTCAGTCAGACTCTTTACAACCCTATGGACAGTCCATGGAATTCTCCAGGCCAGAACACTGGAGTGGGTAGCCTTTCCCTTCTCCAGGGGATCTTCCCAACCCAGGGATTGAACCCAGGTCTCCTGCATTGCAGGCGGATTCTTTACCAACTGAGCGGGCTTCCCTGGTGGATCTGACGGTAAAGTGTCTACCTGCAGTGCGGGAGACCCGGGTTTGATTCCTGGGTCGGGAAGATCCCCTGGAGAAGGAAATGGCAATTCACTCCAGCACTCTTGCCTGGGAAATCCCATGGACAGAGGAGCCTGGAAAGCTGCAATCCATGGGGTCGCAGAGGGTCGGATACGACTGAGCAACTTCAGTTCAGTCACTCAGTCATGTCCGACTCTTTGCAACCCCGTGAATTGCAGCATGCCAGGCCTCCCTGTCCATCACCATTTCCTCGAGTTCACTCAGACTCAAGTCCATCGAGTCAATGATGCCATCCAGCCATCTCATCCTCTGTCGTCCCCTTCTCCTTCTGCCCCCAATCCTTCCCAGCATCAGAATTTTCCAATGAGTCAACTCTTGGGATGAGGTGGCCAAAGTACTGGAGTTTCAGCTTTAGCATCATTCCTTCCAAAGAAATCCCAGGGCTGATCTTCAGAATGGACTGGGTGGATCTCCTTGCAGTCCAAGGGACTCTGAGTCTTCTCCAACACCACAGTTCAAAACCATCAATTCTTCAGCGCTCAGCTTTCTTCACAGTCCAACTCTCACATCCATACATGACTACTGGAAAAACCATAGCCTTGACTAGAT
The DNA here is from genome assembly GCA_917880005.1 of Nanger dama. Classification (NCBI taxonomy): domain Eukaryota; kingdom Metazoa; phylum Chordata; class Mammalia; order Artiodactyla; family Bovidae; genus Nanger; species Nanger dama. Next base: position 9,215,468 of record CAKJTW010000035.1, read on the forward strand.
GGACATTTGTTGGCAAAGTAATGTCTCTGCTTTTCAATATGCTATCTAGGTTGGTCATAACTTTTCTTCCAAGGAGTAAGCGTCTTTTAATTTCATAGCTGCAGTCACCATCTGCAGTGAATTTGGAGCCCCAAAAATAAAGTCTGACACTGTTTCCACTGTTTCCTCATCTATTTCCCTTGAAGTGATGGGACCAGATGCCATGATCTTCGTCTTCTGAATGTTGAGCTTTAAGCCAACTTTTTCACTCTCCACTTTGACTTTCATCAAAGTCAAAGAGGAACTTTTAGTTCCTCTTCACTTTCTGCCATAAGGGTGGTGTCATCTGCATATCTGAGGTTACTGATATTTCTCCCAGCAATCTTGATTCCAGCCTGTGCTTCTTCCAGCCCAGCGTTTCTCATGATGTACTCTGCATAGAAGTTAAATAAGCAGGGTGACAATACCTTGCCATACTCCTTTTCCTATTTGGAACCAGTCTGTTGTTCCATGTCCAGTTCTAACTGTTGCTTTCTGACCTGCATACAGGTTTCTCAAGTGTCAGGTCAGGTGATCTGGTATTCCCATCTCTTTCAGAATTTTCCATAGTTTATTGTGATCCACACAGTGAAAGGCTTTGGCATAGTCAATAAAGCAGAAATAGATGTGTTTCTGGAACTCTCTTGCTTTTTCCATAATCCAGCAGATGTTGGCAATTTGATCTCTGGTTCCTCTGCCTTTTCTAAAACCAGCTTGAACATCAGGAAGTTCATGGTTCATGTATTGCTTAAGCCTGGCTTGGAGAATTTTGAGCATTACTTTACTAGCGTGTGAGATGAGAGCAATTGTGCGGTAGTTTGAGCATTCTTTGGCATTGCCTTTCTTTGGAATTGGAACGAAAACTGACCTTTTCCAGTCCTGTGACCACTGCTAAGTTTTCCAAATTTGCTGGCATATTGAGTGTGGCACTTTCACAGCATCGTCTTTCAGGATTTGAAATAGCTCAACTCGAATTCCATCACGTCCACTAGCTGTGTTCGTAGTGATGCTTTCTAAGGCCCACTTGACTTCACGTTCTGGCCTGTCTGGCTCTAGGTGAGTGATCACACCATCGTGATTATCTGGGTCTTGAAGGTCTTTTTGTACAGTTCTTCTGTGTATTCTTGCCACTTCTTCTTAATATCTTCTACTTCTGTTAGGTCCATACCATTTCTGTCCTTCATCGAGCCCATCTTTGCATGAAATGTTCCCTTGGTATCTCTAATTTTCTTGAGATCTCTGCTGCTGCTGCTGGTAAGTCACTTCAGTCATGTCCGACTCTGTGTGACCCCATAGAGCGCAGCCCACCTGGCTCCCCTGTCCCTGGGATTCTCCAGGCAAGAACACTGGAGTGGGTTGCCATTTCCTTCTCCAGTGCATGAAAGTGAAAAGTGAAAGTCAAGTCAGTCAGTCATATCTGACTCTTAGTGACCCCATGGACTGCAGCCTACCAGGCTCCTCTGCCCATGGGATTTTCCAGGCAAGAGTACTGGAGTCGGGTGCCATTGCCTTCTCCGGAAGAGATCTCTAGTCTTTCCCATTCTGTTGTTTTCCTTTATTTCTTTGCAGTGATTGCTGAGGAAGGCTTTCTTATGGGCATCATTTTCTGCTTTCATTTATTCAAAGCCACACTTAAGTGTTGAGTACCATCTATGTCTCAGGTAACTTAGCAGTTAGAAGCAGATGAAAATACCTGCCTTCATGGAGCTTATGCTGTAGTCAGAAGAGATGCAAGAAACAGACAGCAGAACAAGTCGGAATGTGAGGTAGTGTTTAGTGCTGAGGAAAAAAATATTAACAGAAAAAGCAGTCAGGACACGTTGCGGCTTTCGGGTGAAATGCTGCAAGAGTCCTTGTGATCTTCATAGCTTGGTCATACTTATGTCATAGTTCAAAGATGGTAATTTTTACTCTTAACAATTTTCTATAAAATCCAGGAATGTGTTTTTCTAAGGTTAATTAGAATTCTTTTTTGTGTTGCTACAGGTTGTAGTTTTATTAATAATGATCAAAACTCCCCCTATGATATATATATATATATATATATATATACACACACACAAACACACAAACACTTACATGGCATTAAAATAGTCTTGATATTTAAGTTCCTAATTCAAAAGTAACGTTTCAAAATTTTTGTACCATTTTGATACAAAATGGTATGAGATACAATAGCATTCCCCATATATTGAGAGCTGGCACAATGCTAGGAAGGAAGTTTTCAAGGAAGTTAATATTATCACTGATATGATAATAAAATTTATGATTCAGAAAGAGATTAAGTCACTTTTCAAGGTCAACCATTGAATACATGTATAAAATGAAGTCTCTTGAGGTACTCTTAGCTCTGTTGTTTTATTATTTTATACACTTAGAAAACCTGAGTTGTCTGAAGATGGCAGTTTTAAATTCTATTTATACATATATTGTTCCAACTCTCCATTTTACATGTCCATTCTTTTGACAAATACTTATCATTCATCATCTTGTGCCTATGCTGGTCCTGAGGATACAGATGTGAAAAAAACAAGGTCTTTGTCTTCACATTTGAGAATTAAATGTTAATATATAAAAACTCATTACTTGACATTGGAACTATTAAATAAATCAGTGTTGCTATTAAAATTATTATCACCTTTATGGTCTGACTAGCAACACAAGGCTCGAGAATGCAATGGCACCCCATTCCAGTACTCTTGCCTGGAAAATCCCATGGACGGAGAAGCCTGATAGGCTGCAGTCAGTGGGGTCGCTAAGAGTCGGGCATGACTGAACAACTTCACTTTCACCTTTCACTTTCATGCATTGGAGAAGGAAATGGCAACCCACTCCAGTATTTTTGCCTGGAGAATACCAGGGACAGAGGAGCCTAGTGGGCTGCAGTCTGGGGGATTGCACAGAGTCGGACTCGACTGAAGCGACTTAGCAGCAGCAGCAGCAGCTGTGCATATGTATGTCAGTCCTAATCTCCCAATTCATCCAGCCCTCCCCACCCCACCTTTGTATCCACACGTCCCTTCCCTATGTCTCTCTCTATTCCTGCCCTGCAAATAGGTTTATCTATATCATTTTTCTAGATTCCACATTAATATAAGATGTTTGTTTTTCTCTTTCTGACTTATTTTACTTTGTATGACAGTTTCTGGTCCATCAACATCTCTACAAAGGGTCTGATTTCATTCCATTTTATGGTTGAGTAATATTCCGTTGTATATATGGACCACAACTTCTTTATCCATTCATCTATCAATGGACATTTATGTTGCTTCCATGTTCTGGTTATTGTAAATAGTGCTGCATTGAATACTAGGGTATGTTTCTTTTTGCATTGTGGTTTTCTCGAGGTATACGTGAAGTAGTGGGATTGCTAGATAATATAATAGTTCTAGCTTTTTAGTTTTTAAGGAACCTCCTTTCTGTTCTCCATAGTGGCTGTATCAGTTTACATTCCAACCAACAGTGCAAGAGGATTCCACTTTTTCCACACCCTCTCCAGCATTTCCTGTGTGTAGATTTTTTTTTCTTGTATGTAGATTTTTTTTGATGATGGCCATTCTAACCAGTGTGAGGTGATATCTCATTGTAGTTTTGATTTGAATTTCTGTAGTAGTTAGTGATGTTGAGCATCTTTTCATGGGCCTCTTAGCCATCTGTATGTCTTCTTCAGTGAAATGTCTATTTAGATCTTCTGCCTATTTTTTTCCTTGGGTTGTTTGTTTTGATATTGAGTTGCATGAGTTTTTTTTTTTGTATTTTCGAGATTAATCCCTTGTCAATTTCTTCATTTGCAAGTATTTTCTCCCATTATGAGAGTTGTCTTTTCATCTTGCTTATACTTTGCTGTGCAGAAGCTTTCAATTAGATCCCATTGGTTTATTTTTATTTTAATTATGCTAGAGGTGGGTCAAAAAAAAATCCTGTTATTTTTATCAAAGAGTGTTTTACCAGTGTTTTCATCTTAGAGTTTTTATAGTCTCTAATCCTTTTGAGTTTGTTTTTTGTGTATTAAGCAGTGTTCTAGTTTCATTCTTTTACATGTACTTCTCCAGTTTTCCCAGTACCACTTTTTTAAAAATTTAATTTTTTGCTTTTTAATTTATCTTTAATTGAAGGATAATTGCTTTGCAGTATTGTGTTGGTTTCTGCCAAGCATCAACATGAATCAGCCGTATACATAGGTATACCTATGTCCCCTTCCTGTTGAAGCTCCTTCTCTCCTCCCACCCATCCTACTCCTCTAAGTTGTCACAGAACCCTGGATTTGAGCTCCCTGATGCATCCAGCAAATTTCCACTGGCTCTCTAATTTTACATATAGTAATGTTTGTCTTAATGCCACTCTCTGAATTCGTACCCTACGCTCCTTCCCCCCGTGTCCACAAGTCTGTTCTCTATGTCTGTGCCTCTGTTGCTGCCCTGCAGGTAGGTTCATCAGGACCATCTTTTTAGATTCCATGTATATGCATATGTAAAGTCTCTTCGTGACTTTATATAATAGGCTCTAGGTTCATTCACCTCATTAGAGCTGAATGAAATGTATTCCTTTTTCTGTCCAAGTAATATTGTGTATATGTACCATAACTTCTTTATCTGTTCATCTTTCTAGGTTGGACATCTAGGTTGCTTCCATGTCTTGGCTATTGTAAATAGTGCTGTGATGAACATTGGTGGTAATTGTGTCTTTTCAATTATGGTTTCCTCAGAGTCAGACACGACTAAGCGACTTCACTTTTTCACTTTTCACTTTCATGCATTGGAGAAGGAAATGGAAACCCACTCCAGTGTTCTTGTCTGGAGAATCCCAGGGATGGGGGAGCCTGGTAGGCTGCCATCTATAGGGTCGCACAGAGTCAGACAATGACCGAAGCAACTTAGCAGCAGCAGCAGCATCAGGGTATATGACAGATAGTGGGATGATTGGGTCATATGGCAGTTTTATTCCGAGTTTTTAAAGAAATCTCCATGAGTTCTCCATAGTGGCCGTATTGGTTTGCATTACCACCTACAGTGCAGCACAGTTCCCTTCCCCCACACCCTCTCCAGCATTTAGTTTGTAGATTTTTTTGATGAAGGACAGTCTGACTGGTGTGAGGCCATATCTCATGGTAGTTTTGATTTGTATTTCTCTAATAATGAGTTTTTCATGTGTTTATTAGCCATCTGTATATCTTTTTTGTGTGAAATGTCTATTTAGGTCTTCTGTCCTAAACTTTTTGATTGGGTTGTTTTTTTTCTGGTATTGAGCTGAATGAGCTGCTTGTATATTTTGAAGATTAATGCTTTGTCAGTTTCATTTGCTGTTATTTTCTCTCATTCTAAGGGATGTCTTTTCACCTTGTTTATAGTTTCCTTTGCTTCCAGCACTAGTTATTGAAGAGAATGTCTTTTCTCCATTGTGTATTATTGCCTCTTTTGTCATGGATTAGGTGACCGTAAGTCTGTGGGTTTATCTCTGGGCTTTCTATCCTGTACCATTGATCCATATTCCTGTTTCTGGGCCAATACCATACTGTCTTGATGACTGTAGCTTTGTAATATAGTCTGAAATTGGGGAGCCTGATTCCTCCAGCTCCACTTTTCTTTCTCAAAATTGTTTTTTTCTATTCTGGGTCTTTTGTGTTTCCATACAAACTGTAAAATTTTTGTTCTAATTCTGTGAAAAATGCCATTAGTAATTTGATAGAGATTACATTGACTCTGTAGATTGCTTTAGGTAGTATAGTCATTTTCACAATATTGATTCTTCCGATCCAAGAACATGGTATGTATGTCTCTCCATTTGTGTCATCGTTGATTTCTTTCATCAGTGTCTTATAGTTTTCTTCACATAGGGTTTTTGTCTGCTTAGGTAGTTTTATTCTTGTGTATTTTATTCTTTTTCTTGAAATGGTAAATAGGATTGTTTTCTTAATTTTTTTTTACTGATCTTTTGTTGTTAGGTTATAGGACTACAAGAGGTTTATGTGCATTGCTTTTGTATCCTGCAGTTTCACCGAGTTCACTGAGGAGCTCTAGTAGTTTTCTGATGGCATCTCTAGGATGTTCTATGTATAGCATCATGTCATCTGCAAACAGTGACAGTTTTACTACTACTTTTCCAATTGAGATTTTTTAAAAATTTCTTTTCCTTCTCTGATTGCCTTGGCCTGGACTTTCAAAGCTACATTGAGTAATAGTACTGAGAGTGGACATCGTTGCCTTGTTCCTGATCTTAGACAAAATGATTTCAGTTTTTTACTCTCAAGAATGATATTTGCTGTGGATTTGTTTTAATGACCTTTATTATGTTTAGGTAGGTTCCCTCTGTGTCCACTTTCTGGAGAGTTTTCATTGTCAATGGGTTTTGTATGTTGTCAAAAGCTTTTTCTGCATTTATTGAGACTATCAGATGGTTTTTAGTTTTTGTTAATATGGTGTAGCACACTGATTGAATTGTGTAAATTTTGAAGAATCTTGCATCCCTAGCAAAAATCCCATTTGATCATGGTGTCTGATCCTTTTAATATGTTGTTGGATTCTCTTCACTAGTATTTTGTTGAGGATTTTAGTGTCTGTGTTCATCAGTAATATTGATCTGTTATTTTCTTTTTTGTGTGTGTGCTGTCTTTGTCTGGTTTTGAGATCAGCGTGAATTGTGCCATCATAGAATAAGTTTGGGAGAGTTCCTCCCCATGTAATTTTTGGGAATAGTTTGAGAAAGATAGGCATTAGCTCTTCTTTAAATGTTTGGTAGAATTTGCTTGTAAAGCCATCTGGTCCTAGTCCTTAATTTGTTGGAAGATTATAATTATAGTTTCAGTTTAATTACATATGAGTGGTCTGTTTAAATTTATATTTCTTCCTGGTTCAGTCTTGGAATGTTGTACTTTAGTACGAATTTGTCCGTTTCTTCTGGCTTATCCATCTTATTTACATATAGTTGCTTGTAATATTTTCTTATGATCCTTTTTATTTCTGCAGTGTCAGTTGTAATTTTTCCTTTTTCGATTCAAATTTTATTGATTTGAATCCTCTCCCTTTATTCTTGAGGCATCTGGCTAATGGTTTATCAGTTTTATCTTCTTAAAAAAACAACTTACTTTTATTGATCCTTACTCTCATTTTCTTCATTTTTGTTTCATTGATTTCTCTCTGATCTTTATGATTTCTTTTCTTCCACTAAGTTTCGGTTTTATTGTTCCTTCTGTGGTTGCTCTAGTTGTAAGGTTAGATTGTCTACTTGAGAATTTTCTTGTTTCTTGAGGTGAGGTTGAATTGCAATGAACTTCCCTTTCAGAAGTGCTTTTACTGCCTCCCGTAGGTTTGGGGTCATCATGTTGTCATTGTCGTTTGTTTCTATGTATTTTTAAAGTTTCCTCTTTGATTTCTTAAGTGATGTCTTGGTTATTTAGTGATATATTGTTTAGCTAGCATGTTTTTATTTTAATATTTAACTTATACTTGTTTTCTAATCTCATAGTATTGTGGTCAGAAAAGATGCTTGATACAATTTTGATTTTGTTAAATTTACTGAGGCTTGATTTGTGACCCAAGATGTGATCTATCTTAGAGAATGTTCCATGTGCACTTGAGAAGATTCTATATTCTGTCACTTTCAGCTGGGATGTCCTATAGATATCCATTAAATCTACCTGGTATATTTTGTCATTTAAAGCTTGTATTTCCTTATTTATTTTCTGCCTTGAAGATCTGTCCATTAGTATATTTGAGGTATTTTTTAAGGTGTTAAAATACCTTACTATTTTGATTTCACCTTTTACTCTTGTTAGCATTTGCCTTATTTATTGAGATGCTCCTATGGTGCTCCTGTGGTGGGTGCATGAATATAATTGTTAAATCTTTCTCTTGGTTTAATCACTTTATCACTGTGTAGTGACCTTCTTTGTCTCTTGAAACAGTCTTTATTTTAAAGTCTATTTTAGGGAGGACTTCCAAGATGGAAGAATAATAAGATGGGGCTATCACCTCCCTCCCCACAAATGCATCAAAAATTCTGAACACCTTCTGCATGCTGGAAGGAGAACCCAGACTTCCAAAAGGCAAGCCGGTCTCCTTAGAATGAGGTGGGGCAAAAGATAAAGATTAAAAAAGAGAGAGAAAATTTCAGGATGGGGACCTGCATTCTGGGAAGGGAATCATGAAAAGGAAAAGTTTCTGCACACTTTGAAACCCCTTCATGGACAGGGTGGACGGAAGTGCAACAGCGGGTGCTCAGAAGGCAAAACGGAGAGAATACACCACAGAGATCATTGCCGAACAGCATGTGAGAGCCAAAGAGTGTCTCGCATGCCTGTGCCTGCAGTGGTGGGGGTGGGGGGGAGGTGGGGGGTGGGGTGGGCAGGCTGCTGAGGCTCAGGGTCAGGTTTCAGCCCCAAGAGAGAGGACTGGTACTGGCTGCTGTAAAGATACTCTGAGGGGTCTAGTACGACACGGTTGGGGGAGTTGAGGGAAAAGACTGGCCTTCCCAGAGAGGAAAGAGATCTTTCTTCCCAGGCCATTCTTAACTCTGTATAGTCAACAGACAATGGCTGTGTGCCCAGCAGTGGCCACCAAAACTGGCCAAACCAGTAAGAGTGCTGCTGGCATTAGATGTGACTGCTGTTTATGATCCCAGAGCAGGAAACATAAGCCACTAGCTACTGCCAAAGCTAGGGGAAGTGCCTGACAGCAGACAAAACACTGCTGCTGGGGTCCCAACCCCAGGTAACATCTGCCACCAGGCAGTGAGCAGGCACAGGTTACTGCCCACACCTTGCCCAGAGCTTGAGCAGCTTGGCTCTTCCTAGGGACTCATGACCCAAGGCCAACTCCTCTGGAAGAGCACATGTGACATCTCAGACTGTAACGACATACCGCAGGTTCTACTACTGCAGACACTCTTCGGTACATCACACTGAGTGATGTCATATGCTACTTTCTCCCCAGCCCAATTGAAAAAGTGGCCCTAATAAGCCTAGGTCTTTGCCCCGTCTTGCCTTGGTGGGGAACAGACACTGGAGGGCGACCTACAAGCAAAGGTTAGCCCCAGACCAAAGCTGAACACCAGGGTATATGTGACTGAAGAATAGAAAGGGAATTAGCTCCTGCAGCTTCAGGTGTAGCAGACTAAATCCTCGCGATTAGCCTGAGACTGGATTATAGGGGCAACTATGGCCTTTGGGAGCAAGTACAGGCTGGAGTAAGGCCAAGTCTGAGACTATGCTGATCCTACTCTGCCCACACAGATCCAGAGACCCTCCTACAAGTACTAGAGAACTTTCTGAGTAAGCAGATTGACTGGAGCACACTGTGTGGGATGGAAAACACAGGAATCATGAGGACATCCCTCTTAATACCACTCTATATAATTTTCTTTTATTCTTTTTCATATTATTCTAGTGTTCTTTCTATATTATTCCATTTTTATTTTATATAACTTTTTACTTTTTAAAACTATCTCATTTTTAAATAAATTAATTTCCCTAGTTTTACAGTTGTTGTTATTGTTCAGTTGCTAAGTCATGTTCAACTCTTTGTGACCCATGGACTGCAGCACACCAGACTTTCCTTTCCTTCACTATCTCCCAGAGTTAGTGCAAAGTTATGTCCATTGAGTCAGTGATGCCATCCAACCACCTCATTCTCTGATGCCCACTTCTGTTCCTGCCCTCAATCTTTCCCAGCATCAGGGTCTTTTCCAATGAATTGGCTCTTCGCATCAGGTGGCCAAGGTATTGGAGCTTTAGCTTCAGCATCAGTCTTTCCAATGAATATTCAGAGTTGATTTACTGTAGGATTGACTGGTTTGACCTTGCTGTCCAAGGCACTTTCAAGAGTCTTCAGCACCACAGTTCGAGAGCATCAATTCTTTGGCACTCAGCCTTCTTGATGGTCCAACTCTCACATCCACACATGACTACTGGAAAAACCATAGCTTTGAATAAATGGACCTTTCTTGGCAAAGTCAACAAAGTACCCTTTAGTTATATTGCATTTTTTGCTATGCTTTTGATTTTGTATTCTTGCTAGTCTAGGTTTTGTTATTCATTTTCATTTATGGATTTATTAGCTTGATTGCTCTCTTCTTTTTTGACTCCTGTTTTAATCCCCCTCCTTCTCCCTTTTTTTCTTTTTCCTCTTTTTCTCTCTTCTTTTTTCTTTGTAAGGATGTGAGTTTCTTTGGGTTTTCTGGGCTGTTCAGTGTGCTTTCACCATTAATCTTCAGGTCTTATCTTCTATGCTATATGGCCTGTGAAGTCTTGGTGCTACTGTAAGGGGTCAGACCTAAACCCCCAAGGTGGGAGACCTGAGTCCAGGATTTTGGACCATCAGAGGACTTCTGACCCCATGGAATGTTAACTGGCATGAGCTCTCCCAAAGCCCTTCATCTCAACACTATGACCAAGCCCACCCAAAGGCCAGCAAGCTCCAGTTTCAGACACCCCACACCAGTCCTTCAGGAAGACAGGAACAAAATCTGCACATTAGCAGGCAGGCTGCCCAAAACCATACCAAATATATAGACACCCCAAAACACACTACTGGACATGCACTGCCCTTCAGAGATACAGGATCTACCTCTATCCACCAGAACACAGGCAAAAGTCCTTCCAACCAGGAAATCTTCACAAGGCACTAGTCCAACCCCACCCATGGGGGACAGACTCCACAATTATTAAGAACTATGATCTTCCAGCTGACATAAAGAAGACACAAACAGTAAATTAAGCAAAATGAAGCAGAGACACGTGTAGCAGATGAAGGAACATGGAAACACCCATAAGACAAATAAATGAAGAGGAAATAAGGATTATACCTGAAAAAGAATTCAGAATAATGAGAGTAAAGTTGATCCAAAATCTTGAAAATAAAATAGAGGCACAGATAAATAGACTGGATGCACATATCAAGAAGATATGATAAATGATTAACAAGACCTAGAAGAAATGAGACAATCTGCAATGTACAATGGAATTACTGAGATTAAAAATACACTAGGTGAAACCAATAGCAGAAATATTGAGGGAGAAGAATGGATAAGTAACCTGGAAGATAGAATGGTGGATAAAGGAAGCAGAGCCAAATAAAGAAAGACTAAGGATAAACAAGGACTGTCTCAGAGACCTCTGGGACAATATTAAGCACACCCATATACAAATTGAAGAGGACAAAAAGAAACAGTATTGAGAAAATATTTGAGGGGATTCTATTAGAAATGTCCCTAACATTTGAAAGGAAATAGCCATTCTAGTCTAGGAAGCCCTGAGAGTCCCATACAGGATTAACTCAAGGATAAGTATGCCAAGACACATATTAATTGAGCTAGTGAAATTTGAACACAAAGAACAAATATGCACCAAAGGAAAAGCAACAAATAACATACAAGGGAATCCCTTTAAGGCTAATGGCTCATCTTTCAGTAGAAACTGCAGGCCAGAAGGGAGTAGCTTGATATACTCAAGTGATGAAAGGAGAAACCCTACAACCAACATGCTAGTGAGCAAGGATCTCATTCCTATTTGAAGGAGAAATCAAAAGCTTACAGACAAGTAAAAGTTATCAGCAACACCAAACCAGCTTTACAAAAAATACTAAAAGGATGTGTCTAGAGAAGAAATACAAGAGAAAGAAAAGGCCTACAAAAACCCCAAAACAATAAAGTAATTGATAATAGGATCATCAGTTCAGTTCAGTTCAGTTGCTCAGTCGTGTCTGACTCTTTGTGATCCCATGAATCACAGCACACCAGGCCTCCCTGTCCATCACCATCTCCCGGAGTTCACTCAGATTCACGTCCATCGAGTCCGTGATGCCATCCAGCCATCTCATCCTCTGTCGTCCCCTTCTCCTCCTGCCCCCAATCCCTCCCAGCATCAGAGTCTTTTCCAATGAGTCAACTCTTCGCATGAGGTGGCCAAAGTACTGGAGTTTCAGCTTTAGCATCATTCCTTCCAAAGAAATCCCAGGGCTGATCTCCTTCAGGATGGGCTGGCTGGATCTCCTTGCAGTCCAAGGGACTCTCAAGAGTCTTCTCCAACACCACAGTTAAAAGCATCAATTCTTTGGCGCTTAGCCTTCACAGTCCAACTCTCACATCCATACATGACCACAGGAAAAACCATACCCTTGACTAGGGGACCTTAGTCAGCAATGTCTCTGCTTTTGAATATGCTATCTAGGTTGGTCATACATATGAATAATTGCTTTAAATGTAAGTTGAAGAAATGCTACCACCAAATCACACAGAATTACTGGATGGATACAAAAACAAGACCCCTTATATATGCTGTCTACCAGAGACAATTCAGAGGTAATGACACCTACAGAATGAAAGTGAAAAAGATACTCAGGCAAATAGAAATAGAAAGAGTAGCAATACTCAGATAAAATGGACTTTAAAATAGTTACAAGAAATAAGGAAGGACACTACATAATGATTTCAGGATCAATCCAAGAATATGTGACAATTAAAAATATATATGCACTCAATATAAGAGGACCTCAATAAGTAAGGCAAATGCTAACAACAATTAATGGGGAAATCGATAGTAACACAATAATACTGGGGGACTTTAACACTTCACTGATCACCCAGACAGAAAATTAATAAGGAAACACAAGCTCTAATGGATACATTGGACCAGTTGGACTTAACTGATATCCACAGGGCATTTCATCCATAAACAGCAGATTTCACTTTTTCTCAAGTTCACATGGAGCTTTCTCCAGGATAGATAACCTCTTGTGTCATGAATCATGCCAAGGTAAATTATAAAAAAATTGAAATTGTTTCAAGCACATTTTCTGACCACAGTCCTCTAAAATTAGATACCAAATACAGGAAAAAGAACACAACAACAAAACAAAACTATAGAAACACAAACACATGAAGGCTAAACATCGTACTCTGAGTGAACAAGAGGTCAGTGAAGAGATAAAAGAGGAATTGAAAAACACTCATCTCAACACTTATCGATTGCAATTAAAGCAGTATTAAGAGGGAAATTTATCACAATACAAACCTACCTCAAGAAACAAGAAAAATATCAAATAAGCAACCTAACCTTATAGTAAGAGAAAAAGAACAAAAGCTCCAAAGTTAGTAGAAGGAGTGAAATCACAAAGATCAGAAAGAGAAAGAAATGAAGGTGGCAATAGCAAATATCAATAAAACTAACAGCTGGTTCTTAGAGAAGATAAAATTGACAAAGCCTTAGCCAGACTCATCAAGAAAGAAAGGGAGAAGACTCAGATCAATAAACTTAGAAGTGAAAAAGGAGAAGTTACAACAGACAATGCAGAAATACAAAGGATCATAAGAGGCTACTACAAGTAAGTATATGCTAATAAAGTTCACAACCTAGAAGAAATAGACAAATTCTTAGAAAAGTGTAACCATCTATACTTGAACCAGGAAGAAATAGAAATTAAGAACAGACCAATCACAAGCATGGAAATAGAGTAGTAAAATATCTTCCAACGAACAAAAGCCCAGGGCCAGAGGGGCTTCACAGGCAATTTCTATCAAAATCTTTGAGAAGAGCTAACATCTATACTGTTCAAACTTCTCCAGAAAATTGTAGAGGAAGGAAAACTAAATTGAACGTACGAGGCCACCATCACCCTGAATCCATAACCAAAGATGCTAGAAAAAAAGAAAACTACAGGCCAATATCACTTATGAACATAGATGCAAAAATTCTCAACAAAATTCCAGCAAACAGAATCCAACAGCACATCAAAAGGTTCATACATTGTGATCAAGTGGACTTTATCCCACGGATGCAAGGATTCTTCAATACATGCATATAAAACAAAGTGATGCACCATATAAACAAATTGAAAGCTAGAAGCTGTATGATCATCTCAATAGATGCAGAGGAAACCTTTGATCAAATTCAACACCCATTTATGATTTAAAAAAAAAACCCTCTCCAGAAAGTATGTATAGTAGGATCATACCTCAACATAATAAACGCCATATATGATAAACTCACAGCAAATTTTATTCTCAACAGTGAAAAATTGAAAGCATTTCCTCAGGAACAAGACAAGGGTGCCTATTCTCACCACTATTACTCAACATAGTTTTTGAATTCCTAGCCACAGCAATCAGAGAAGAAAAGTAAATGAATCTTGATTGAAAAAGAAATATTAATAAAATTCTCATTGTTTGCCAAAAGGTCCATATAGTCAAAGCTATGCTTTTCCAGTAGTCATGTACGGATGTTAGAGTTGGACCATAGAAGGCTGAGCCCCGAAGAATTGATGCTCTCGAACTGTGGTGCTGAAGACTCTTGAAAGTCCCTTGGACAGCAAGAGCAAACAAGTCAGTCCTAAAGGAAATAAATCCTGAATATTTGCTGGAAAGACTGAGGCTAAAGCTGAAGCTCTAGTACTTTGGCTGCCTGATATGAAGAGCTGACTCATTAGAAAAGACCCTGATGGTGGGAAAGACTGAAAGCAGGAGGAGAAAGGGATAACAGAGGATGAGATAGTTGGATGCCATCACTGACTCAATGGACATGAGTTTGAGCAAGCTCCAGGAGATAGTGAAGGACAGGGAAGACTGACAATGCTGCAGTCCATGGCGTCACAGAATGGGAAATGACTGAGTGACTAAACAACAGAGGTGTGAGAAGTTGAAAATAAAACCCTTAGAATGGAAGAGAATAATAGCAAATGAAACAACTGACAAAGGAGTAATCTCCAAAATACACAAGCAACTCATTCAACTCAATATCAGAAAAGCAAACAATCCAATCAAAAATTGGGCAGAAGACCTAAAAGACATTTCTCCAAAGAAGACATACTGATGGCTAATAAATACATGAAAAGATGCTCAACGTCACTAGTTATTAGAGAAATACAAATCAAAATGACAAAGAATATCACTTCATACTGTTCAGAATGGTGAACATGAAAAAATTTACAAAGAAAAAATACTGAAGAGGGTATGGAGAAAAGGTAATGCTCTTGCATTATTGCTGGGAATGTAAATTGATACAATCACTAAGGAGAATGGTATGAGGGTTCCTTAAAAAAAAAAAAAAGGAATAAAGCTACCATATGACCCAGCAATCCCACTACTGAGCATATACTCTGAGGGAACCATAATTAAAAAGACATGTACCTCAGTGTTCATTGCAACATTGTTTACAGTTGCTAGGACATGGAAGCAACGTGGATACCCATCAGAAGATGAATAGATAAAGAAGTTGTGTTAACCTATATACAATGCAATATTACTCAACCATAAAAAGGAACACAATTGAGTCAGTTCTAATGAGATGGATGAACCTACAGTCTATTATGCAGAGTGAACTAAGTCAGAAAGAGAAAAATAAATATGCTATATCGATGCATATATATGGGATCTAGAAAAATGGTATTGATGAACCTATCTTTAGGACGGTGGACACGCAGACAGAGCAGACTTGTGGACACAGGGAGGGAGAGAGAGGGACAAATTGAAGGACTAACGTTGAAATATATACATTAGTGTATGTAGAATATTTAGCCAGTGGAAATTTTCTGTATGATTCAGGGATCTCAAACTTGGTGCTCTTGTGTCCATCTAGATGGTTGAGATTGGGTGGGAGGTGAGAGAGATTCAAGAGGGAGGGAACGTATGTATACCTATGGCTGATTCATGTTGATGCATGGCAGAAACTGATAACACTATAAAGCAACTATCCTCCAAGTAAAAAATTCATTAAAATATTGTCTATTTTGTCTGATACGATTATTGCTACTCCATCTTTCTTTTGATTTCCATTTGCATGTAATATTTTTTTTCCATGCCGTTACTTTCAGTCTGTATGTGTCCCTAGGTCTGAAGTTGGTGTCTTGTAGATAGCATAGATACAGGTCTTATTTCAGTATTGAATCAGTCAGTCTATGTCTTTTGGTTGGAGGCTTTCTCCATTTACATTTAAAGTAATTATCAGTATGTATGTCCCTGTTGCCATTTTCCTAATAGTTTGGATTTGTTTTTGTGGATGTTTTCTTCTTTCTTTTATCTTTTGTCTGTCTAGATTAATTCCTTAGCATATATCAGAAGGCTAGTTTCATGGTGCTTAATTTTTTTGGCTTTTGTTTGTCTATAAACCGTTTGAATCTGAATGTGATCCTTGCTGGGTAGAGTAATGTTGATTGTAGGTTTTTCCTTTAATCACTTTAAATATATCCTGCCATTATCTTCTAGCCTGCAGTTTCTGCTAAAAAATCAGCTGATAAACTTATGAGAATTCCCTTGTATTATTTTCCTTTGCTCCTTTCAATATTTTTAAATTTTAATTTAGTTTTGTTGGTTTGATTAATATTTGATTCTGTATGTTTCTCCTTGAGTTTATCCTGTATGGGACTCTGGACTTGGTTGACTGTTTTCTTTCCCATGTTAAGGATGTTTTCACTATAATCTCTTCAGATATTTTCTCAGACCCTTTCTCTTCTTCTTTAGGACTCCTATAATTCAAATGTTCCTGTGTTTTATGTTGTCCAGAGCTGTCTGATACTGTCAGACTGATTTTTTTTTCTTTATTCTGCTCCTTGACAATTGTTTCCACCATTCTATTAATATCTTCCAGCTCCCTTATTTTTCTGCTTCAGTTAATCTGCTATAGATTCTTTTAGGGTATTTTTCATTTCAGTTATTGTGTTGTTTATTGCTATTTGTTCTTTAGTTTTTGCTTTTAGTTCAGTCACTAAGGCGTGTCCAACTCTTTGTGATTCCATGGACTGCAGCACACCAGCTTCCCTGACCTTCACTATCTTCCTGAGTTGGCTCAAACTGATGTCCACTGAGTCAGTAATGCCATCCAACCATCTCATCCTCTGTCAGCCCCTTCTCCTGCCCTCAGTCTTTCCCACCATCAGGGTCATTGCCAGTGAATTGGTTCCTCATATCAGGTGGCCAAAGTATTGGAGCTTCAGCATCATCATCAGTCTTTCCAATAAATATTCAGTATTGATTTCCTTTAAGATTGACTAGTTTGATCTCCTTGCTGTCTGAAGAACTCTGAAGAGTCTTCTCCAACAGTTCAAAAGCATTAATTCTTTGGCACTCAGCCTTCTTTATGGTCCAACTCTCACATCCGTACATGACTACTGGAAAAACCATAGCTTTGACTAGATGCACCTTTGTTGGGAAAGTGATGTCTCGTACTCTTCCATCTTGACTCTGCCTCTGTCCCATAACAGGATGAATGCATTTGGCCTGGGGCTGCTGAAGTTCTGGGATATCAACAGTGTTCAAAGAAGCACTTTATTTTAATTCTTAAGGGTTGAGGCCTTGTCTTGCCCCTATTGACTGCCACTAAGTAATCCACTGAGTGTTGACTTGAATGGGATGGGATGTAAGCCATTCTCAAAGTCCAACTTAATCAAGCACAGGGCTCTCATGATTATAGCATCATCTAGAAACTAAGATCTTTTGTAGGTAAGTCACTCAGAGTTTTAAAATTCTGAAAGAAACAAATAGCCTTTATTTCTGATTCCATGCAGCGTATTTTGACATGCATCATAAAGTCCAATGGTAGTACAGCAATGATTTCCTTGAGTGGCTCATATGTGTGGCTGCCCAGGACAAAGATATGGTCTGTGGTAGCTTTTTATTTGACCTTAAATAATTGACAGTAAATAAGGACAACTCTCAGCAGAGTTCGGTAGCTTGTAAGTTGTCCTTATAGCCATAGTTTCTATTTTTCATACTTTTACAGTCCTTTTCTTTTGGATGACTCCTAACCCAATCACCTCCCTCCCCAAATGCCTCCCTCCCTTCCTACCTTCCTCCTTTCCTGTGTTTAACAAATAGTTTTTGTGCCTGCTAGTAGGCTAGGACTCTGCTAGATACTGACAGTACCAAAAGGAATGAAAACATCCATGGGTCCCTACTCTTAGGTTTAGTGGGGAAAGGTAATCAAATATACAAATAGATGTAAAATTATAATTGTGAAAAGTGTCATGAAGAAGAATTATATTGTGTTATGAGGAACTGTAGTCAAGGTCAAGCATGACATCTGATCTCTAGAGGATCCTTGTGACCTCTAAAAACTATTCCTTTAGAGCCCAGAGTTAATCCTATGGGAACTGGCATTTCTTATTCAGCAATGTTGGAAAGAATCTCTGGCAGTCTTAGCACAAGAGTTAACAAGGCATTTTATCATACTGTCCAAAGCTTCTAAAGAAAAGACTAAAGAAGCAAGGATAAGAGTTCCAAATCCCAAAAAGAGGAATTACAACACAAAACTCATTCCATTAAAATGTAAAACTTTAAATGTTTGGAAGAGCTAAGCATTTGGATGTTTGAGGACCTAATGTCATTGTACTGTTTGTCCACATCAAGCCTGTCCTTTGTCCTGTCTCATTCACTGGAAATGCACTCTTCCTCCGTCAAGCATAAGCAGTGCCTTCTGTTTGCCAAGCCTGGCTTTGCTATCAAAACAGGGCCTCCTTATACTGTGTACCCTGTCCTGGTACCTAGTGAATTCCTTCTCTCTACCCTACTTTGATTCCTCCTTTTGCCTCTGCTTGTATGCCCAAGGCTGCATTAAACCTCTTGAACCTCCACTGGAACTTCTTCTTCCTCTAGCTGTCATATCTCCAGAAGAGCACCAAACTTCTTTTTCTCACTTTGCTGATTAAGCACATAATGTCTCTGTGTCTCCCTTGACTCATTTTGTGCAGAGTGCCTTAGCAGTGTTCAGTTCAGTTCAGTTCAGTTCAGTCACTCAGTCATGTCTGACTCTTTGCAACCCCATGAATTGCAGCATGCCAGGCCTCCTTGTTCATTACCATCTCTCAGAGTTCACTCAGACTCACGTCCATCGAGTCCGTGATGCCATCCAGCCATCTCATCCTCTGTCGTCCCCTTCTCCTCCTGCCCCCAATCCCTCCCAGCATCAGAGTCTTTTCCAATGAGACAACTCTTCGCATGAGGTGGCCAAAGTACTGGAGTTTCAGCTTTAACATCATTCCTTCCAAAGAAATCCCAGGGCTGATCTCCTTCAGAATGGACTGGTTGGATCTCCTTGCAGTCCCAGGGACTCTCAAGAGTCTTCTCCAACCCCACAGTTCAAAAGCATCAATTCTTCGGCGCTCAGCCTTCTTCACAGTCCAACTCTCACATCCATACTTGACCACAGGAAAAACCATACCCTTGACTAGACGGACCTTAGTTAGCAGTGTTGGCTATTCATAAAATTTTAGCCCTTATCCACTGGGTTTTTAATGAAATGATTTAAGGCAGCATTCAACTAATATTTGTTGAACAGCTATTATATGCCAGACACTGTTTTCGAATGCTAGATGAATGATAGGATTGCAAAGAGGCCCTATTTTTGCAATATTTCCAACTTTATAGTAAAGGTAGGATATATGCATGAGTCACTATGATACAAAGCAGAAGATAATAATTGGTCATAGGAAGTACACAGTGCTATGCAAACTCAAAAGGAAGATAGCTTCCTGGTGAAGGTAATACATGGAGGAGAAGCAAAAGGGAATATTAAACACAGATATCCATTATAATAATTGGAGAACCAAGGTATACTTTTATGGTCCTTTTACTTCACTCAATAGTTTTGCTTTTTAGTTCGGTCACTAAGGCGTGACTTAGCAGTGTTGGCTACTCATAAAATTTTAGTTTATAGAATAGTAATAGTTTAATGGAAATTCTGAACACATTATCATTGTAGAAACAATAAAAAAGTTTTCAGCGAAATTAACTGTTTAACAAAGTCATTATTCTGTGGCCAACAGAATAACAGATATTTTTCTCTTTCCTGAAAATGTCATTCAAAAGTGGCTATGAATTTAGAAATCTTTGGGAAAATGAATTAGAAATCATTAACAAAACAAATGGGCTCAACATTTGAAAACTGAGTGGAAGTGTCAACATAGAAGCATTCCTGGCACCATGTATGTCTAACATCTTGTTCCATGCTCTTCTCCTAAGTCTAAAAGGTTATAGTTAGCATTTTATAATAGCTATTATTTGCCAGGTACTTCATTATATTGTCTCTAATCCTTAAGACAGCCCTGAGAAGTAGATACTAGTATCTCCATTTAAAAAATAGAAAGGGTGACTTAGGAGTTTGAGTGACTTTCTTGAGATCCCAGAGTTAGTACATCATGTAGCGGATGGTCTCCAAAGCCTGTGCTTTGCCTACTGCAAAATACTGACTAGATGGTGTAACCTATAGAAAAAGAATAAAATGAGAGATCCATATATTGCATACAATTCCGTTGTGTGTGTGTGTGTGTAATGAGTGTATGTATTATGTGCATATATATGATCATTCTGAATAGCAATAAATTCTTTTAAAAATAGTTTAAAATTGCTATAAATAGTGTATATAATGTAGAAATTAAGAGTATAGGCCATTGAGTGAACTAAGACTGACTAACAAAAAGCCACTCATTACCATGTTCATGAAGAAGATATAATAGTTGCTCACTTGTATTTTATCTGCTGCACTAGGTGACTTATGAAAGCTTTTCTTTTTTTAATATTTATTTACTTGGCTCCGTTGAGTCTCTGTTGCTTCATGCAGGATCCTCCATTGTCGCACACAAACTCTCTACTTTGGGGGCATTGGCTCAGTAGTTGTAGTGTGTGGGTTTAATTGCTTTGGTGCCCCAAAGATACACACATCCTAATCCCCACACTCTACAAATATGTTGGATCATATGTCAAAGGGGAAAGAAGGGTGAAAATGAGATTAGAATTGTCAGCTGATCTTGATGTAAGGAGATTATCCGGGATTACATGGGTGCACCCAGTGTAATTATGAGGATCTTTAAATGTAGAAGAGAGCTCGGAGTAATGTGATCTGAGAAGAGCTTGACCAGCTGTTGCTGGCTTTGAAGACAAGAGGGGGATCAGATGTTGAAAAATGTGGGCAACCTCTGGAAGCTGGAAAAGGCAAGAAAACAGATTCCCTCCTAGAGTCTCCAAAATACACACACCCCCTACAACACATTGACTTTAGGTCAATGAGACCCATTCTGATAGTTGGTCTGCAGAGTTGTAAGATAATAAATTTGTATGATTTTAAGCCACTAAGTTTGTTGTAGTTTGTCATAGCTGCAATTGGAAACTAATACAGTCACTGACTCTGGATTAAGTCTTTCAGTAGCATGGCTACATAAATATATTTTAACTTAAGCTTCACAAAAGAATAAGGCCTCTAGGATGGATGCATTATTTTTTTGTTTATAGGACAATGGTAATTCTCAGATGAAAGCATGAATTTCTGAAGTAAAATCTTTTCCATGAATTCTAAGGACAGGGAATTTCATTTTAAATATATCTTTGTCTACTTTATATTAATTTAAATAATTAACATACATTCATACCAAATACCAGGTGGTATTTCAATATAAACCACAAACTGCCTTAATTTTCTTTTTAGTTATTTTTCTTGTCTTACGTAAACTCAATAATTTGTTAAACTCCCATGGTTCCTTTTCTTTTACCCTTTAATATTAAAATTCTGAAGTATGGAAGTTGTAATGCAATCTGAACGGTAAGCTGTGCTGCTGCTGCTGCTGCTGCTAAGTTGCTTTAGAGATGTCTGACTCTGTGCGACCCCATAGACGGCAGCCTACCAGGCTCCCCTGTCCCTGGGATTCTCCAGGCAAGAACACTGGAATGGGTTGCCATTTCCTTCTCTTAATGCATGAAAGAGAAAAGTGAAAGTGAAGTTGCTCAATCATGTCCGACTCTTAGCGACCCCATGGACTGCAGCCCGCCAGGCTCCTCCATCCGTGGGATTTTCCAGGCAAGAGTACCGGAGTGGGGTGCCATTGCCTTCTCCGACGGTAAGCTATGCTGCTAAGTCACTTCAGTCATGACCAACTCTGTGCGACCTCATAGATGGCAGCCCACCAGGCTCCTCTGTCCCTGGGATTCTTTAGGCAAGAATACTGGAGAGGGTTGCCATTTCCTTCTCCAGTACATGAAAGTGAAAGTGAAAGCGAAGTTGCTCAGTCATGTCCGACTCTTCACAACCCATGGACTGTAGCCACCAGGCTCCTCTGTTCATGGGATTCTCCAGGCAAGAGTACTGGAGTGGGGTGCCATCGCGTTCTCCGAGTGGTTTTACCTACTTTCTTCATTTTAAGTCTGAATTTTGCAATAAGGAGTTCATGATCTGAGCCACAGTCAGCTTCTGGTCTTGTTTTTGCTGACTATATTCGTTGGACCTGAAGGTGAAAATGAAGGTTTCTCAATTGTGTCTGACTCTTTGTGACCTCCTGGACTATATAGTCCATGGAGTTCTCCAGGCCAGAGTACTGGAGAGGGTAACCTTTGCTTCTCCAAGGGATCTTCCCAACCTAGGGATCAAACCCAGGTCTCCCACATTGCAGTTGGATTCTTTACCAGCTGAGCCAATATGGAAGTCCTGCACCTGAAGGTGGAGAAGCTCTATAATCAATCTGATTTTGGTATTGACCATCTGTAGAGTTGTCTCATGTTGTTGGAAGAGGGTGTTTGCTATCATCAGTGCATTCTCTTGGCAAAACTTGGTTAGCCTTTGTCCTGATTCATTTTGTACTCTAAGCCCAAACTTGCCTGTTGGGCAGGTATCTCTTGATTTCCTACTTTTTCATTCTAGTTCCCTATGTTGAAAAGGACATCTTTTTTGGTGTTAGTTCTAGTAGATCTTGTAGGTTCTTCATAGAACCATTCAATTTCAGCTTCTTCAGCATTAGTGGTTGGGGCATAGACTTGGATTACTGTAATATAGAATGGTTTGTCTTGGAAATGCACAGAGATCATTCAGTTGTTTTGAGAATGCACCCAAGTACTCTATTTCAGACTATTTTGCTGACTATGAAGACTAATCCATTTCTTCTAAGAGATTCTTGCCCACAATAGATGTAATGATCATCCGAATTAAATTTGTCCATTCCCGTCCATTTTAGTTCACTGATTCCTAAGATGTTGACACTCACTCATGCCATCTCCTATTTGAATACTTTAAATTTACCTTGATTCATGGACCTATCATTCCAGGCTCCTATGAAATATTGTTCTTTACAGCACCTGACTTTACTTTCACTACCAGATACAACCACAACTGGGTGTTGTTTCTGCTGGGTTCAGCCTTTTCATTTCTCTGGAGCTATTTTTCTGCTCTTCTTCAGTAGTATATTGGGCACCTATGGACCCGGGAAGTTCATCTTTCAGTGTCCTATCTTTTGCCTTTTCTTAACTGCTGAAGTGGTTTGCTAGTCCCATCTCCCATGGACCATGTTTTGTTAGAACTCTCCACCATCACCCATCCGTTTTGAGTGTCCCTACTTGGCATGGCTCACAGTTTCATTGAATCAGACAAGGCTGTGATCTGTGTATCAGTTTGGTTAGTTTTCTGTGATTGTGGTTTAGGAGTAAAAGAAAAGATTTCAAATCTTGAAAGATAAAATTACATTTCAAATCAGGGAAGAATACCATCTTTAGGGAATAATCCTATGTCACGGGTTTATTGGATTAGAGAATCTTTCTAACTCCTCTTCTGTATGGTCCTTCCTGTATCTAACCCATCTGATGTTAGTAGGTACATGTAGAGCAGATCTTCCCTTCCCTACCTATCATGGTAATAGTTTCTGCTATGAACTTTGTGATCACAGTGATGTTAATGACTACCTTCCTACTCCACCCCCACCCATGTCTTACTGGCCTAAGTGAAAAAGTTCATTTGGGGTTAGTATGAGAGAAGGACCTCAGATCTTTGGCTAATTTCTTATTTCAGGAAATTAGCCCCTTTTGCTGAGTTTTAAATGATTCTCAGTCTGTGAGTCACAGTGTTAGGATACTCTTGAGTTGCTCAGGTGAGTTATGAATGGATCATTAATTGTGTTTTTAAATACCCTTGAAATGGTTTGTAATAGAATTTTAATGAAATTATGTACTTTAATTGAGAACTTGTGCTTAAATAAAGTGAACATGAAACTCAAATGAACTTTTATTTATAAAGATAATTTTAGGTAATGTGAAATAATTAAGGTTATGATTTTTTTAGGTTATATGGATCTCAGAAAAGTGGCTTAATTATTCCTTTTTTTTCTCGTTTGAAGGTGGATTATGAGTTTATTATGAGTTTATTAATCTCTATATGTTTGCAGTTGACAGCACTAAATCTGGGAAACAACCTTTTAGAAGAAGTTCCAGAAGAGATGAAATACCTTACATTCCTGAAGAAGCTCCATTTATTTAGAAATAAGATACATAGATTTGCGCCTGGAGTATGTGGTAAGTTAGTCAAATAAGAGCATGTTTATAGTGTCAAAGTTAATTTCCTTATATTGAACAATTTGGAACTAAAGTGAAAAAGGAATTTTAGTCTTTTTGGTTTGAGATATTTACACTTGAAATTAGAGAATTTGGGGAACAGCTTTTTAAACTATTATATATTTCTTTACATGTAAATCTAAGAAAATAAGTAGTTAAAGTTAGCAAATTTTCCCCTTTTCAGAATCAGTGTACACATAGACTGTCAAATCTGAGCACCCTTTTTCTGGACTGGAGAGAAAACTAGTTGAAAATCAAATCAAGAAACATCTCCACTGTTCTACATGTTCTTTATACTTTTTATATCATGTTAACTATGAAGTCACTATCTTTGTTTAAGATGTGAAGCTGCATTTGAATCAGTTCTAATGAGGTGGATGAAACTGAAGCCTATTATACAGAGTGAAGTAAGTCAGAAAGAAAAACACCAATACAATATATTAATGCATATATGTGGAATTTAGGAAGATGGTAACAATGACCTTATATGCATGACAGCAAAAGACACACAGATGTAAAGAACAGACTTGGACTCTGTGGGAGAAAGCGAGGTTGGGATGATTTGAGAGAATAGCACTGAAACATGTATATTACCATATGTGAAATAGATCTCCAGTCCAGGGTCAATGCATGAGACGGTGCACAAGGCTGGTGCACTGGGATGACCCTGAGGGATGAGATGGGGAAGGAGGTGGGAGGGGGCTTTAGGATGGGAGACACATATACAGCCATGGCTGAGTTATGTCAATGTATGGCAAAACCCACTACAATATTGTGAAGTAATTAGCCTCCAATTAAATAAATAAATAAAGATGTGAAGCTTAACTCAACTCGGGGAGAATTTTAAAGAAAAGATATGAGGTTAAATAAATGGCATTTCTTCTTCATGTTTCCCTTAAGCTAATAATTTCTCCATTTAATATGACCTTTTTTCCTATTTAATATAGATAGAAAATGCTTAAGGATAGAACATATGACAAAGAGATCCAGATAATCTTATAGCTTCATTAACTCATGTAAAGCCCTTCACTACTTTATGTGTCCTCAAGAGTAAAATCAGAACTATAGAATAGAATTTATGACAGCCTGTGAACTTCTGAGGCATGGGTACTGTATATTATCATCATTATCACTGAGTAGTATTTATTAAAGGTATAATTTCATGGGGTCTCAGTTGTGGATATATAACAAAAACACAAGTAGATTCTAGTACTACCTCTTTAAAGTATTTTAAAATATTAGATCATGTGTCTTGGAGAAGCATTTTTCCACAAAATAATAACTGTAATAAACTTATTAATGGTATGTATATTATATATACAAACTTATAGATACAGGGTTCAATTATAATTTACTGAACTGAACTAACTGAACTGATGGGGCTCCTCTTGCAAGTCTCAAAAATAGAACTTAAACAGCCCTGGACACCGGTGCCTTGAGTTTCTGCTTCAAGTTTGTGGTGAGTCTGGCAGTACTGTGTCCATAGGGGCCACGATTTAGCTTTGTAACTTTGTGGTAAGTTGTACCTTTTTGCCTTAACTAATTTAAGAGGGTATCAGTTACCAGCACCCAAAGAACCTTGGCCAACGCAAAAAAACAGGGAGAGCAAAGGTGTATGGAAAAGTGACTAAACATTATTTTCTAACAGATAGCTAAAGTGACAGAAATTATTTTTTAACAGATGGTTTACAAAGTTTGATCCTGCTTAATCTGAACAACAATCAGCTTACATGGATTCCTCAAGAAATTAGCAGGTAATTTTGTTATAATGAGAGATGGTTACTTTTCCCCCTCAGCTGCTGTGTCCCCCCACCCTGGTCGTTAGAACACCATATGCCTAGATTCAAGTCCTTGTGAGATTTGTACATAGCAAAGAGCCATCGAGAGACTGAGGCAAGCCACTAAGTTTAAGCAGATGGTTCTTTAAACACTACAGAGAAATGAGAAACCACATGATTTGGTAGTGTGGTTAAGTATAAAAGTGAGGGTTTGAAATAGTTCTGAAGTTGATTGTTACTGATTTCCTAACTGTGGGGTTCTTGGAGCTTGCTCTGCTATAGAACTGGGGACTTTACAGTAAAACATTTTCAGCTTGATGGGATAGGTAATGTGAAAATAAAGGCTTTAAAATCAGTATGTCATTTTCATGAAAAAAGCCCCACGTTTTATTATCGCTCACATTTGCACGGACAAGCTGCTGTTACAGGGGCTTTCTGGCGCCAACTGAGGGCCTTGACCTTCTGTTGGCAGAACACCCTTTGGGCTTTTCTTCTGACTGTTAGAGAGAGAAACCTTTAGGGTTACTTTGGAGACTCCTTATTGCCTGTTGAACAGAAACAGATGTATTACAACATAAAAACATCCAGATTTTTGAAGGAAGAATCCAAAACTATGAATAGTTCTCAACAAAATGCTTTCTGCCTTACCTAAAGTTTATTCCAATTTACTTGTCCATACCTCTACCCAGTGTATTTTTCCAAGATAGATTTTTACAGAAAAAGTAATGTTTTAAATAAAAGCACCTAGAAAAATATTTGAAACTATCTCATTTCTGAAGAAAAGGAATATTTATAGTAATAAAATGCCAATAGTTGTCTTCTTTTACACTCATTGAGTTTATCAGTTGATTTATATGTTGGTGATGTAATGAAAAAATGACGCTTTTGGAAGATCTGGTGAATTAGGTTCAGGTCATAACTTTGTGCAAACAGCCTTATGACATTGGCCAAATATTTTAACTTCTTGGATCTTGGTTTTCTCATCTCTAATAACTAATAACTAATTAATAAATTTTAAATAGAGACTTTGTAGTCTGTGACCCTGCTTTTAGTTCTAGTAGGTTTGGATTTTTTTTTTTTTGCACTACTGTTCTTTAATATTTTGAGTTTTGCCCATCTTTTTAATTTTGAAATACTCTTCTCCCATACCTTTAGAAATTACTTCTTAACCTGTTTTATCTATTTTTCTGCTCTTGCCTTCTCTGAGTGCCTTTTGGGAGGGGATCAGATGTTCATATTTCTCAAGAATCTTTCTATTGGCTTCCTCTCTGTCTCTTTCTGCCCTTTCATTTTTGTTCTTTCTGTCAGTCTTGTCTATTCATATGGCTTCCACAATTGAGATCATAGAGTCTTTCCATAAATCTCTTTCACTTTCACTATTATAGTAAGCTCCAGGCCCCATTTATAACTGCCTAAAAATGGTACCTCATTCTGTTATTTTTTTAACACCTTTGAAGTGAAGTTGCTCAGTTGTGTCCGACTCTTTGCGACCCTATGGACTGTAGCCTATCAGGCTCCTCTGTCCATGGGATTTTCCAGGAAGTGTGCTGGACTGGATTGCCATTTCCTTCTCCAGGGGATCTTCCCGACCCAGGAATTGAACCTGGGCCTCCCGCATTGCAGGCAGATGCTTTACTGTCTGAGCCACCAGGGAATACCTTTAGAGCATTATAAATCTTCATTCTTAGCTTTGCAAGAAGAAATTTGAATCTTGACACTGTTTTCTGATGGTTAAGTTAGACAAGTTATTCACTGCCTCTGATCTTTTATTTTCTTCATTTTTAGATTAAATGTAATAATTCCAACCTTAAGGTTGTGCTGTTGATTAAATTTAATGCACAAGTACAAAATTGGTGTTCAGTAATGCTTATTTTAGCTTCCCTGGTGGCTCAGAGAATAAAGTGTTTGCCTACAACGCGGGAGACCCAGGTTCGATCACTGGGTCGGGAAGATCCCCTGGAGGAGGAAATGGCAACCCACTCTAATACCCTTGCCTGGAAAATACCATGGACAGAGAAGCTTGGTGCAGGCTACAGTCCATGGGGTTGCAAAGAGTCAGACATGACTGAATGACTTCACTTTTCACTTTCAATGCTTATTTCTTCAGGCTTCTTTATTCAAAATACAGTTAATATTTTCTTAAGGAAAATACTACTCAAGGCATATTTACTATGCCTCCCTGTTGCCCTAATTTTTTCAGGCCAAGTTCAAAATGTTGGTTCTTCCAAAGTGCTTATGAACCTTAGGTACTGTATCTGCAATTACAGGCTCAAATGTTAATCCTTTTCTCACTGTTTGTTGGTATCTGCTTTCCTTATTTTGTGTCTCTAAGATCTTCTAGACAATGATATATATAAGGGTCGAGTTTGTGGTCAACCTGTCTTTGCATATTTCACAGCATCTAAGTGATACAGAATATATGATCTATATCTAAATCTATCCCTATCTATCTATATCCATATGAGTGTATGTATATGGCATTTGGCCTCTGGCTTCCTCTTCAGTATAACTATTAATAAAGTATAAAGACTGAAGACTCAATTTTCTTTCTCTTAAATCTAGGTTGTGATTACATAAAATACTTTAAACATGAACCATCTGATCATAAAATATCTTTAAAAGTTAAATTACAGCAAAGTTTTTTTTTTTCAATCCTCAAATGATTCATTGTAGTTGTGAACACTTGACTGGAGAAAAGCTCAGATGAGCTACAAAAAATATGAATTGATATGTGGCTCTGATAAATGATATATGTACGTAAATGTACAATGGACTTCCTTATTCTTGTGAATTTCATTCATATATTTTGTTTATTTTTAGATTAAAAAATCTTAGATGTTTGAGTATAAATCATAACCAGCTAGCCAGCATTCCTAGAGAACTTTGTTTCCTTGAGAATCTTTCTGAACTTCAACTTAACTACAATCAGCTTGTGTGCATACCCAAAGAAATTAATTTCTTGAAGAAGCTCCAGAAGCTTCTTCTGGCCAGGAACAACATTAAATCTTTGCCAGAGGTAAGCAAAAGATGGAACCAAATTTTCTTTTGTTGGTGAAGAACTCATTACACCTTGATAGAGAGCAGTTGTAGACTAGATTAGGGTGTCTGAGTACAAGCCATCATTTGCTTTGCCTCTGATTATATATGATAAGTTCCCAAATCACTATGACAAAAGGAGGTTATAACTTGGATTTTTTTTTTAACAAACTAGGTATGCTAGACTTTGTAAATAAAAATACAAAATGCTTTAATTTGAATTTCAGACTACCAAAGAAGAATTCTTTTAGTATAAGTATGCCCCAAATATTGCATGGGACATACTTATACATTTAAAAAATCTTATTTTTTTGTCCGAAATTTAAATTTAAGTGAGTCTCCTGCATTTTTATCTGGCAACTTTGTATACAGCACAAAGTATAAGTACTTTTGATTTTGGAATATATGCTAGATATCTTCCATTTTTTTTTTTATATCCACTGTCCATCATTTTCCAACCTGCTTTTCTCTTCTGTGTCTGGGAGACTGATTTGTATGAGCATCAGTGAACTCCTTTATCCTCTGATTTCCTCTAGGGTATGTTCAGTGAGAGGTAGTGTCAGGAGGTGAAAGGGCAGGAGAAGATAGGGTGCATGCATGCGCACTTACTCAGTCGTGTCTGACTCCTTATGACCCCATGGACTGTAACCTGCCAGGCTCCTCCGTCCATGGGATTTTCCAGGCAAGGGTACTGGACTGGGTTGCCGTTTTCTCCACAAGGGATCTTCCTAACCCAGGGACCAAACCCTCACCTCCTGTGTAGGCAGGTGGCTTCTTTGCCACTGAGCCCCCTGGGAAGCCGTGGAGACTGAGTATCAGATGGTTTTTCCCATGAGGCTGTCTCTAGAAGGTTGCTGTGAGTTGCCCGCATGCCTCTCTGGAGGGGGTCATAGCAATGTCCTGTGATCATCAGAACATCGTCGTGTGAACACTCTTACATTCCCTTGGCTCTTTAGACCTGTGGTGTTAAAGAACTCCCTGCTGTGGCTAGCGGGAACTTTGTAGGTTTAGGGAACAACCTTTCTTGGCTTGGAGAACCTTGTTGGTTTCCCTCAACCCTGTCAAACTTTTATAAACAGTGACTTCATTAAACCCCCTCAATTTTTCCAGTTTGAGAGTACTGTTTCTTGTTAGGAACCTGTCAACAGATTTACCTTCCTTATTAGGCAAATTAGAATTAATTTGATAGGAGGAAAGGCATGGCGTGCAGTAAACTGAGGAATAAAAATAGATTAATTCCTACTATTTCACTTTTCTCTAAAGAGGATGTTTCCTTTAAAAATTCTGTGCACACTGTAATATGATATGTAAAAATATACCAAAGTATAGGCTGTAAATAAGTATTTTTCAAAAATTTATTCATATATTCCTTAAAATCCTACTTAGTATAAACAAGTAAAATGTCTTGAAATTATAGAATAAACCTGTTAAAAGCATGTCTCTCTTATTTGAAGGAAAGCAACAGCAGCAACAACAGAATCATTATGAAGCATTATGTTATTTTGTGTTTATAACAACTTTATAATATATCTCTTATTAAACTCATTTTAAAATAAAGATCAGGGTGGTTATGTGACTCAAGCATAGTTTGAAAAGGTCAAGGAAGGATCTTAGATTCATGCCTGTCTAATGTAAAAGTCCATATTTCAAATCAATAGTCTTACTACAAATTTATAAACCCTGAAGCTTTTAAACTTTAAAAAGACTTGAAAGCTAATAAATCTTGTCCTGAATTATCATGCAAAGAATGCCTGTAATCATCTGTATCCTTGTAAGTTTAATATGATTCAGTCTATCATTGTTCTTTTTGGCCTGCATTATAAATGATAAGGCATTGCAGAAAATAGTCGTTTGTTTTGATAATGAATGTATTGTGAATCATTTTCTGATCTGTTGTAAACCATGTGCTGTCCGCATACGTGTGTCTGAATGTATATGCCCATCCAGTGCTGTTGGGCATGTGGCTAGACTAATGGATTTCCTTTATAAGGAAAGGGTTGTGTCAGCTTATTGCTACACAAGAGGTAGTTGTGAAGTAAGTGCCAATGGAATTATGTCTGTTTTCTGTCTCCCAAAGATTCTTTCTATTTTAATGATAGAAATGTCTACTAAATGCTCAGTATCTATTAAACCCTCTAGTGAGCACTTTCTGATTAGTAATTTGTTTAATGCATTCAGTGTCCATATTGAAGGTCAGTTCAGTTCAGTTCAGTCACTCAGTCGTGTCTGACTCTTTGCGACCCCATGGACTGCAGCGCGGCAGGCCTCCCTGTCCATCACCAACTCCCAGAGCTTACTCAAACTCATGTCCATTGAGTTGGTGATGCCATCCAACCATCTCATCCTCTGTGGTCCCCTTCTCCTCCTGCCTTCAATCTTTCCCAGCGTCAGGCACTTTTCAAATGAGTCAGCTCTTTGCATCAGGTGGTCAAAGTATTGGAGTTTCAGCTTCAGCATCAGTCCTTCAATGAACACTCAGGACTGATTTCCTTTAGGATTGACTGGTTGGATCTCCTTGCTGGTATATTGAAAGTAAGGTTTTCATTAACGTTTCCATTTTAGAAATGGAGAAGCTAAAGTACAAAGATTAAGAAATTTGATATATATTGTCAGAGGTGAATTTGAACCTACAGATATTTACTACAAATAGTCTAGTTCTTGGCCACCACTTTATGTTGCCCTGGAGTGGTCAGAGGAAATGGAGAATTCAGAGAATCTGGCGCTTCATTCATTGTGATTTCCTTGGGAGAGTACTGATCAGGTAATTAGGAAAGGTGATCAGCCTCATCAAGTTTAAACTTACAAGAGATGTTTATGATGCTACATATTAGATTTGTAAAAGCTCTCTTTCTCTCTTTTGTTTCCTGACACAGGGACTTTGTGATCTTTTCAACCTGAGAATTCTAGACGTAGCTGGAAATGTTATTCAGATGTTTCCATCAGGAGTAAGTAGAGTCAACTTGTATTATAATTGAAAAATAATTTTGTTTATTGGCAATAGAAAAAATAGCGTCAGTTTCTCAGTTGTGTCCGGCCCTTTGCAACCCCATGGACTGTAGCCTGCCAGGCTCCTCTGTCTCCCTTCTCCAGGGCGTCTTCCCAACCCAGGAACTGAACCTGGGTCTCCCATGTTGCAGGCAGATTCTTTACTGTCTGAGCCAGAGGAAATCCTCTGTGAAAAACAGGGAGCCAGTAAAACCTATGGTAATTGGAACCTTGAATTAATACAAATAATGGAAAGATTTGCTTTGTTCTAGAACTTCAGAACTTGTTCTTTCTTATTCCTTCCTTTGTGTTCTGTGCTTGCTGAACTTGTTTGAATGGAGTGAACTCTGATTGTTATCATAAATATTTTAATATATTATCTATGATTGTTTTTTTTTTTAATCACATACTGTTTTTGGTTACTTCAGACTTTTTCAAAGTATTACTTTCCAGAGCATAGATTTTTATCCCTTGCAGTTAAGAGTCCCCTTAGACTGCAAGGAGATCAAACCAGTCAGTCCTAAAGGAAATCAGTCCTGAATATTCATTGGAAGGACTGATACTGAAGCTGAAGCTCCAATACTTTGGCCACCTGATGTGAAGAACTGATACATTAGAAAAGACCCTGATGCTGAGAGCTGGTGATGGGAAAGCCTGGTGTGCTGCAGTCCATGGGGTCACAAAGAGTCAGACACGACTGAGTGACTGAACTAACTGAGTTCGTCCAAAGGAGATATTTATTAGTTGCTTTTAAGCCATGGACAATGAGGAATGCACTTTTTTCACTTGGAGATGAATTTTGACTTTGCTTTAATTGGTCTTAGCAGCTTGTAACTTTTCAGAAAGAAGCTATAGTTTTTCATGTTGGAGTGAATGTGTTTCCACTTCAAGGTAGTAATTAGAAGCCCAACAATCCAGGAGGTATTCAATAAATAGTTGTTGATCCATTACTTTTTCTGATTAATCAATACAAAATTGAGATTATCATCCTTTTACCCTCTGAGCGATATTTAGCAAAGCTTATCATTTTAACCATTTTTAAGTGTATAGTTCTAAGTCACTATATAATATCTATTCATGTTGGTGCAGCACCATTATCACCACCTATCTCCAGAAGTTTTCTATCCATTCCTCGCTCCCTCTAACCCCTGGCAATCAGCATTCTACTTCTTGTCTCTGAGAATTCAAGTACTCTGGGAATCTCATATAGGATCATACCATATTTGTCCTTTTATGACTGGCATATTTTACTTAGTATAATGTCTCCACAGTCCACGTATGTTATAGCTGTGTCAGATTTTCTTTTTTATGGCTCCAATAATACTCCTTATATGTAATGCATATGCATTAAATGTATATATATTTTGTATTTTTATTCATCTGCCCACGGACAGTTGGATTGCTTGCCCTTTTGGCTATTGAGAATAATGCTGCTGTGAATATAGACATACAAATGTCTGCTCAAGTCCCTGCTTTCACTTTTGGGCATATATCCCACAGTGGAATTGCAGAGTCGTATTCCATATTTTAATTTCTTTTAAGGAATTGCCAAACTGTTCTCCAAAAACATACAGTTTTGAATGTTTAATAAGCATTTGATGTTAATACTGACCCTGCAAATCCTACAGGATTTTATTTCTCCTGCTACACGATATTATCCATGTCTCGGTATGACTCTTCTTCTGCCCTATGATACCTGCCTTGATTGCCAAAGCTGCCCATGCCTTCTCTGGCACCTCTGTGGTTCATATGTACCACAAAATAGAATAATACTTTTCAAGTTGGTCTTCTCAATAGACTGTAATCTTCCAAAGGAAAAGAGTTCTCTTTTTTTCCCTTTATTCCCTTTAAATTCAGAGTCTTGAATTTCAATCAAATGCGTGTGTGCTATGTCAGTTCTGTCATGTCTGACTCTTTGTGACCCCGTGGACTGTAGCCTGCCAGGCTCCGTGGGGAGTCTCCAGGCAAGAATACTAGAGTGGGTTGCCATGCCCTCCTGCATGGGATCTTTCTGACCAAGGGATTGAATTCATGTCTCTTATTATCTCCTGCATTGACAGTTGGACCACTAGACTACCTGGGAAGCCCTTGAATTGAATAAATATTTGTTAAACATATAAATAAAAGTAATTTTCTTTAACTATATTCAGTATTTGACTTAGTAGTACCATGAATTCAAAAGTTCCTTCTATAGTGATACTATAGTTATAATTTTGCTGTTTTAATAAAACACCATCCCATTAATTTAGGGTAATTTTGAAAGAATATGACTTAATGTTGCATTTGGAGCACCTATTTCAGAATTTTCTGGGAGCGTTGAAGTAGAATATTCTGTGAATTCATCTGAGGTTCAGTCCAACTAGTCCAAATGAATAGAATTTTCCACATTTGAGAGATAAGGCCACTATTGTGGTAAATGGTGACCACAGAGGATGAACCAACCCTAGGCCATTCAGGTATGACCTAAATCAAGTCCCTTATGGTTATTCAGAGAAAGTGACGTAGATTCAGCCTGAAAGCGTGTTTGAAGAACGATGGATGGTGGTTTATAACATTGTACAGGATATGATGATTGAAACCATCCCCAAGAAAAAGAAATGCAAGATGGCAAAATGTGTGTCTGAGAAGGCATTACAAAGAGCTGAGAAAAAGAAGTGAAAGGCAATGGAGAAAGGAAAAGATATACTCAACTGAATGCAGAGTTCCAAAGAATAGCAAGGCGAGATAAGAAAGCCTTAAGTGACTAATGCAAAGAAATAGAGGAAAACAATAGAATGGGAAAGACTAGAAGTCTGTGCAGAAAATTAGAGATATCAAGGGAAGATTTCATACAAAAATGGGCACAATAAAAGACAAAAATGGCATGGGCCTAACAGAAGCAGAGGAGATTAAAAAGAGGTGGCAAGAATACACAGAATAACTATAAAAAAGGTCTTAATGACCCAGATAACCACAATCATGTAGTCACTCACCTAGAGCCAGACATCCTGGGGTGTGAAGTCCAGTGGACCTTAGGAAGCATTACTATGAACAAAGCTAGTGGAGGTGATGGGATTCCAGTGGAGCTATTTCAGATCTTAAAAATGCTATTAAAGTGCTGCACTCAGTATGCCAGCTAGCTTAAAAACTCAGCAGTGGCTGTAGGACTGGAAAAGTTAAGTTTTCTTTCCAATTGCAAAGACAGATAATGCCAAAGAATGTTCAAACTACCATACAATTGAGCTCATTTCACATGCTAGCAAAGTAATGCTTAAAATCCTTCAACCTAGGCTTCAATAGTACGTGAACCAAAAACTTGCAGATGTACTAGCTGGATTTAGAAAAGGCAGAGAAACCTGAGATCAAGCCACCAATATCTGTTGGATCATAGAAAAAGCAAGGGAGTTCCAGTAAAACATCTGCCTCTGCTTCATTGATTATAATAAAGGCTTTGTGTGGATCACAATAAACAGGGGAAATTTTTTAAAGATATGGGAATACCAGACCACTTTACAGGCCTCTTGTGAAACCTGTGTGCAGGTCAAGAAGCAACAGTTAGAACAGGACATGGAACAAAGGACTGGTTCAAAATTGAGAAAGAAGTATGTCCAGACTGTGTATTGTCACCCCGTTTATTTTAACTATATGCAGAGTACATCATGTGAAATTCTGAGCTGGATGAAGCTCAGGCTAGAATCAAGATTGCCGGGGAAATATCATTAACTTCAGATATGCAGATGACATGATCCTTATGGCAGAAAGTGAAGAGGAGCTAAAGAGCCTCTTGATGAAAGTGAAAGAGGAGAGTGAAAAAGCTGGCTAAAGACGCAGCACTCAGAAAACGAAGACCCTGCTATCCATTCCCATCACTTAATGGCAAATAGATGGGGAAAAATAGAAACAGAGACAGACTATTTTCTTGGTCTCCAGTATCACTGTGGATGATGACTGCAGCCATGAAATTAAAAGACACTTGTTCCTTGGAAGAAAAACTATGATAAACCTAGACAGCATATTAAAAGCAGAGACATCACTTTGCCCACAAAGGTCTGTATAGCCAAAGCTATGGTTTTTCCAGTAGTCATGTATGGATTTGAGAGTTGGATCATAAAGAAGGCTGAGTTCCGAAGAATTGATGCTTTTGAACGGTGGTGCTGTAGAAGTCTCTTGAGAGTTGCTTGGACAGCAAGGAGATCAAACCAGTCAATCCTAAAGGAAGTCAGCCCTGAATATTCATCGGAGGGACTGATGCTGAAGCTGAAGCTCCAATACTTTGGCCACCTGATGTGAAGAGCCGACATATTGGAAACGACCCTGATGCTGGGAGAGACCGAGAAGAGGGTGACAGAGGATAATATAGTAGGATAGTATCACTGACTCAATGAACATGAGTTTGTACAAACTCTGGGAGATGGTGAAGGATAGGGAAGCTTGGCATCCTGCAGTCTGTGGGGTCATATAGAGTCAGACTTGACTTAGTGACTGAACAACAGTATGGTCCTCTTACCATTTTCTTAATTATTTTGGGTTTATTTTGTGTAGATCGTTTCCTTCTCTTGTGTTTTGTGCCTCGAGAAGTTCCTTTAGTATTTGTTGCAAAGCTCATTTTGGTGGTGCTGAATTTTCTTAACGTCTGGAAAGCTTTTGATTTCTCCATCAAATCTGAATGACAGTCTTGCTGGGTGAATATTCTTGGTAGTAAGTTCTTCCTTTTCATCACTTTAGGTATATCATGCCATTCCCTTTTGGCTTCTAGAGTTTCTGTTGAAAAATCTACTGATAATCTTATGGGAGTTCATTTGTATGTTTTTTTGTCCTTTTGTCCTTGTTGTTTTTTATATTTTATCTTTGTCTTTAATTTTCATCATTTTGATTACTATGTGTCTTGGTGCGTTCCTCCTTGGTTTTATCCTGCCTGGGACTTTCTGTGCTTCCTGGACTTGGTTGACTATTTTCCCATGTTATGAAAGTTTTCAGCTATTATTTCTTCAAATATTTTCTCAAGTCCTTTCTCTCTCTTTGGGACCCCTATAATGTGAATGTTGGTATTTATAATGTCCCAGAGTTCTCTGAGGCAGTCTTCATTTTTTCATTCTTCTTTCTATATTCTGTTCCGTGGCAGTGATTTCCACCATTCTGTCCTCCAGGTACATATCTGTTCTTCTGCATCAGTTATTCTGCTATTGATTCCTTCTTGTGTATTGTTCATCTGTGTCTGTTTGTTCTTTAGTTCTAGGTCTTTGGCGAACATTTCTTGTATCTTCTCAATCTTTGCCTCCATTCTTTTCTAAGATTCTGGATCATCTTCACTGTCATTTTTCTGGAAGGTTGCCTATCTCCATTTCATTCATTTGTTTTCTGGGGTGGCTCAGAGGTTAAAGCGTCTGCCTGCAATGCGGGAGACCTGGGTTTGATCCCTGGGTCAGGAAGTTCCCCTGGAGAAGGAAATAGCAACCCACTCCAGTATTCTTGCCTGGAGAATCCCACGGACAGAGGAGCCTGGTGGGCTACAGTTCACAGGGTCACAAAGAGTCGGACACGACTGAGCGATTTCACTTTTCATCTGGAACAAAACCCTCTACTTTTTCATCCTGGTTAGCTTTCTGTAATGTGTTTTTGGTTCTCGCTGCTGAGGGATTGTGGTTCTTCTTGCTTCTTCTGTCTGCCTTCTGGTGGATGAAGCTAAGAGACTTGTATAAGCTTCCTGATGGAAGGGACTGGTGGTGGGAAAAGCTCTGGTGGGCAGAGCCTGCTGAGTAAAACTTTAATCCAGTTCTCCACTGATGGGTGTGGTTGCACTCACTCTCTGTTAGTTGTTTGCCTCTATTAGAGACAACCCAGCCCTGGGGTCTGTTGGCTCTCTGGTAGGGTTAATGATGACCTCCAAGAGGACTTATGCCAAGGGGCCCCTTCTATGCCTGCTGCTGCCAGTGCCCTGTCCCCACAGCGAGCCCCTGCTGACCCACACCTCCACAGGAGACCCTCCAACACTAGCAGGTAGGTCTGGTTCAGTCTCCTGTAGGGTCACGACTCCTTTCCCTTGGGTCTTAGTGCACACAAGATTTCATTTGCCCCCTCCAAGAGTGGAGTCTGTTTCCCCTTGTCCTGTGGACGTCCTGTAATCAAATTCCATGGGCCTTGAAGGTCAGATTCCCTGAGGATTCCCAGTCTCTTGGCTGGATCCCCAGGCTGGGAAGTCTGACATGAGGCTCAGAACCTTCACAGCAGTGGGAAAACTTATTTGGTATTTATTGTTCTCCAGATAGTGGGTTGCCTACCCAGCAGGTATGGGATTTGATTTTATCATGTTTGCACCCCTCTTACCATCTCATTGTTGCTTCTTCTTTGTCTTTGGATGTAGGATACCTTTTTTGGTGGGTTTCAGCATCCTCCTGTTGATGGTTGTTCAAAAGCTAGTTGCGATTTTGGTGCTCTTTCAGGAGATGAGTGCCTGTCCTTCTACCCTGCCCATCTTCAACCAGAAGTGATGTAATCTCTTAAACATGTATTCGTCAGCCAATCTAAGCAATGGAGAGGTTTTTAGTGTGTGATTTTAAACAAGGATATTACTAAATGCTTGTATCATAACATTGTTGGGTAAGTATTTGACACAATATCCGGTGTGTAGCACATAGAGAATGAATGAATAATTAAATTAGATAATGTATATAAATCCTTTACTAATGCTTGGCACATGTTGGATATTAGACGTTATTTTCTTTTCATTTTAAAGTTTGGTCTGAGCTATCTGCTGCTGAAATATACCAAATGTAGGGATGTCTTTCAAAGCTACGAGAACACCTGAATGATTCTAATGTGCAGTTTGTACACACTGCACACATTCTAATGTGCACACTTTTCTGTGTGCAAGGGTAAATACTGTGTTAGCAGTACAATGTTTTGGGTTATTTTTCTCTACAGATCCATTGACATTCTCTGGCCTACCTTGGTTAATCAACAAAACAGTACTAATCAGCTGTCTCCCTGAAAGAGTTCCTTCTTTCCCTAGAGCCTCACCTTTGATTCTCTGTTTATTTCTGTCTCATCCTTTCCCCCCTTCCTCCTGACTCACTTGGTTTCTGATTGTCATATGAGATCCCTCTGAATATAGGATCCATTGTTAACTGAATTCCCCTTTTCTTAGATGCTTTACACAACTGGTCACCTACTACTTATCTTGATGTCATTTATTTCCTTGAATACTTTTCATTTAAAATTATTTCTCTGTTTATAGCTCTGTTTATATATATGTTTTTATTGAAGTGCAGTTGGTTTACAGTGTTGTGCCAATCTCTGCTGCAGAGTGACTCAGTTATAGACATATAGACATTCTTCTTTTATACTCTTTTCCATTGTGGTTTATCACAGGATGTCAAATATAGTTCCTTGTGCTATTCAGTAGGCCCTTGTTGTTTGTCCATCCTGTATATAGAAATAAAAATATAACAAGATATAATAGCAATATAAGGATCGTTTATAGCTGCTAATTCCACATGCCTAGTCCTTCCCTCGCCCAACCCTCTTCCCCCTTGCAAGCACAGGTACGTTCTCTATGTCTGTGAGTCTGTTTCTGTCTTAGTAGATAGGTTCATTTGTGCCATATTTTAGATTCCACATATAAGTGATGTCACATGATTTTTTTTTCCCCTTTCTGACTTACTTCACTCATTATGATCGTCTCTAGCATCCATGTTGCTGCAAATGGCAGCATTTCATTCCTCTCACTGACTGAACAGGGCTCCACTGTGCATATGTGCTGTATCTTTATGCATGCGTCTGTCCCTGGGCGTTTAGGTTGTTCCCGTGGCTTGGCTATTCTGAACAGGGCCACTGTGAACACGGGGTGCATGGGTTTTTTCTGAATTACAGTTTTGTCTGGGTGTATGCCAAAAATGGGATTGCTGGATTACATGGTCATTCTATTTTTAGTTTTCTGAGGAATTTCCACACTGTTGCACCCATTGGCATTCCCACCAATAGTATAGAAGGATTCCCTTTTCTCCACACCCTCTCCAGTATTTGTTCTTTGTAGACATTCTAATGATGACCATTCTGACCAGTGTGAAGTGATACATTATTGTAGTTTTGTTTTGCATTGCTCTAAAAATGCAGTGCTGATTGATTTTAATCTATTTCAGTGAAAGCATGTCCTTGAGCCCAGACCCTTGCCTGATATCTGCCGGATAGATCCCGGTTTAGTGTCACTCTTGTCTTCTTATTTGTCTAATTTATAAAGCCTAACTATTTTACAGGTGTTCCCAGTGCCTTTTGTTGTTTTACTTTTTTGTGCTTCATCCAAAGTCAAGTGATGATAGCCATTTTATATTTGAATGATTCTTATAATTTCCAAATGAACTCACTTGCCTTCAGTAAAATTATTCCCATGTATGAGCAGTTATTCACAGATACGTTCACATACACACATGGAGGTCATTCAGCTTTGGATTAAGACAAGTATTTTTATGAAATTGATTGTACACTTAGAAAATTGTTCTATATAGTTTCAACATGTCCATGACCAAAAATGTCCTTGAGTGATAACTTTTGTACAGTTTTGTGAAAGGAACTTGGAAAAATGAAATTATGATGTCAGACTAGTACCAAAAGTTCTATCAAAACTTTTGAAACTCTTTTCCAAGATAATTAAAAATAACCTAAAAGTGAAAAATGATACTCAGAGAAATGTTCATAAAGCTATAGACAAGGACATCTCCAAATATCTCCACATCTAATGATTTGTTTTGAAGTATTTTGAGTATTCCACTTTGCTCAAATAGCCATGAGATATTCCAGTTATCTACCTCCATCTTCCTTGCTTTTCTGCCTCTATTGAATAGCAACATTAGAGATAGACTTTTTTCCTGTTCAGTATCTATGTTTTCTGTCTAGGCTGAATGTTAGGAAATGCTGTACCCTATTCTTACAGCTTATTATAGCCTCTCTAAAATTTGACCTTAATTTGAAAATAGTGTATTTTTCTTTGGTTGTCAGTGGTTCAATTTATTAGGAGTGTGTGTGTGTGTGTGTGTGTGTGTGTGTGTGTCTGTGCATGTTAGTTGCTCAGTCGTGTCTGACTCTTTGCAACCTCATGGAGTGTGTAGCCCACCAGGCTCCTCTGTTTATGTGATTTTCCAGGCAAGAATACTGGAGTGGGTTGCCATTTCCTTCTCCAATATTTATTAGGAGATATACATTTAAAACAAGTTCAATGGCCTTTAAAAATGGGACACAAGCCAACACTTACCTAATGAAAACCACTTGTGGGGTCTATGGTTTTATGTAAGTGATGTAACAGTTCATAGTCTTGTATAGAGCTTCTCCATCTTCAGCTTCAAAGAATATAATCAGTCTGACCATCTGGTGATGTCCATGTGTAGAGTCGCCTCTTGTGTTGTTGGAAGAGAATGTTTGCTAGTATGCTTAAAGGACCTCAAATTCAAACGAGGCAATTTGATTTCTGATTCTATCTTCTCTTTCTATAGCATTTTACATTACATAATAAGCCCTGTACTAAGAACTGGGCATATAACGGTGAGGAAACAAGACAGGATCTCTGCTCTTTCCAGTGCTGTACTACCGGGGGAGAACAGATTAATCAATAATTATCTTTATGAATGTATAATTGCAAACTGATATCGGTACACTAAAAGAAAGGACCACTGGCCTGAGAAGGAGAAAAAGAACTTGATTAAAAAGTAGGTAGGGGAAGACTTCTTAGAAGAAGTGACAAAACTTGTCTGAAGAATGGTAGGAATTAATTAGATGAAGGGGAAAGGTACATTCCAGACAAAGTGAATGACATGTGGAAAGGCCCTGGCGTGGGAGGGACCTTGGACATTTGGGGAACTGGAAGCAATAGAAGGGGGCCATGACCAAGGAATGTGGAGTAGGCTGAGGATTTTGATCTTTATTTGAAGAGCAATGCAAGTCTAAAGGATTTTAGGAAGGGAGGGGGGACATAATCAGAACTATATTTTGAAAAGATCATATTTATGAAGTGTGGAGTACACATCGGAAGGGTTGACAAAGGGAGCTGGGTGGACATCTGGTAGACTTTTGCTGAAGTGAAGTAAATGATAGTAAGTTGGTCTAAGGTGGTGACAATTGGGATAGAAATATCTGAACAAATTCAGGAGATATTTAAGAGGTAAATTTAGAAATGGTGATGAGCTAGTGAGCTTTCTATAGAATAAGATAGAAGACACTGGAAAAATACCAACTTCAGGAGGGCAGATCCTGAGTTCAGTCTTGGATAGAGTGAGTTTAACATATATTTATGATATCCAAGTGAAGATTTTGAGTAGACTATAGAGTGTGGAACCTGAGTCATCTGCATAGAGGTTTCACTGAAGTAATGGATATGGTTCAGATTGCCTAGGGGAAAAAATAAGTGAAAAGAGAATGTGCTAGGCTTAAGAGAGAACTATTTCATGTTTGGACAAAAAAGATGAGCCAGCAAAGAAAATATGGAATTTTATTGACTAGCATGTTGACTAGAGGAGAATTTCTGGCAACCATCGAGGGCATGTTGGAAGTGAAGAGTTTATTGTGATTCTTGCATGCCCTAAGGTGTAACTTCAAATAGCACTTATTTACTTTGGTGTAGAGACAGGGAAAGCTGATGGTAGGGATGATCTCTATACATAGACAGTGATAAGGCAGAGTACCTGAGTATTCCATATGTAATGTAACTTGTCATACATTGTTTAATATATAGGAAGGTTTTAAATTTTTAATAATTCTGAGGAAATTATATATACATATTTGCTCCCGTTTCAAATATTTTTGGATGACATAGTCCCAATACTTAAAATCTTAACTCTTCTCACAAATAACTGTTAGCATATTTATCATTTCCAGTTCTTGCTAAAGGGTAACCCTGTGAGCTTTGAGATGGTCTAAAGGGTATGTGCTTATTTGCCATCACTTATCAGTTCTGATTTTGAGTTCATATGAAATTTCAGCCTCCATTCTCTCATTTACACTAACAAATTTCTTCCTAAATTAGCCCCGTTCTGGTCTCCCCCATTACTTAAGACTGGTCTGAAGCAAAAAAGGGCTTGTTGAACTTACACGTTGTCCACAGGCCTGGGGCTTTTCAGAAATGCTTGTAACAATTGAAAAAGTCTAGTGAAGAAGGCCTTTGCAAATCTTGAGTATCCAGGGAGAGCTGCATGTGACTGATTATTTATTGTGCCTCACCTGTGTACTAGGTACTATTTAGAGCTTACATTAAATAGTAATTTAATTTAAGAGTAAAGTAATTTAAGAGCTCTAGATGCAGCTCTTAAAAAGACCAAAACCTGATAAATGAAGACAGATTTTTCAACAGTGATTGCCTCATAGTATTTACAGGTGGTATGATTAATTTGGACTTACCTGGTGGCAGACGGTAAAAGTGTCTGCCTATAATGCAGGGGACCCAGATTCGATCCCCCGGGTCAGGAAGATCCCCTGGAGAAGGAAATGGCAACCCACTCCAGTACTCTTGCCTGGAAAATCCCATGGACGGAGGAGCCTGGTTGGCTTCAGTCCACAGGGTTGCAAAGAGTTGGACATGACTCGCTGGTGGTTCTAGTGGTAAAGAACCCGCTTCCCAATGCACCAAATGTAAGAGACCTGGGTTCGATGCCTGGGTTGGGTAGATCCCTTGGAGAAGGGTATGGCAATTCACTCCAATCTTCTTGTCTGGAGAATCTGATGGATAGAGGAGCCCGGTGGGCTACAGTCCATGAGGTTGCAAAGAGTCAGACATGACAAAAGCGACTTTGCATGATTCACATATGACTTATATGATTAATTTACATATAAAGGCTAAGGAGATAGGGGAATATTTGGTAGAAGTTACAAAAACTGAAAGTGGAAATGTTAGTAGCTCAGTCGTGTCTGACTGTTTGCAACCCGATGGACTGTAGCCCATCAGGCGCCTCTATCCATGGGACTCTCTTGGCAAGAATACTGGAGTGGGTTGCCATTCCCTTCTCCAGGGGATCTTCCCGACCCAGGGATTGAACCCGGTCTCCCACCTTGCAAGCAGATTCTTTACCATCTGAGTCACAAGGAAAGTCAAAAGTTTACAGGGGTGGTATTTTAGTCATGAAGTGAAGATTCAGGAGTGTGTTGAGTAGTGAGCACAGCACAAATGATAATTGTAAGACACTGGCCTCTTCTGAGACTCTAAGTTCTATAGGATGGCTGTTTTTATAAGGGTAACAGTAGAGCCTACCAGGATATATGGTTGTTAAAACAGGCCAAGGAGAACCAAATATGATATACTAGGACTTTGGAATTTATCCTATGGACATAAGGGAACCTTGATAATTTTAAGCAAGGATGTATTATGAATAAGTTTCATTTTTAAAAGACTACTTTGGGAGCAAAAGTTTGCAATATATGAACTGTTGCAGTAGTTCATATAAGATGAGGGTCTCAGTCAAACCAAAGAAATTAGTGGCTGGGGCAGGGAGCAGGAAGAAGGATGGTGCAGAGGTGCTGAGGAGGTGGGTGGGATGGGGGATGAAAAGAAAGGATAAATTCCGGAAGTTTTAAGAAGGTAGAATTGATAGAACAGGAGGTTGATGACAGAAGATTTGATATGGGTAATAAAAAAAAAGGAATGAAGAAATATGGGAGAAATGAATTTGATTCTTGAATGTTAGAATTTATGGTGACTGTGGGACTCCCATCTGGAGATGTCCAGGAGACAGCCAAATATTTGAGAATAAATATTACTCAA
Organism: Nanger dama; assembly: GCA_917880005.1. NCBI lineage: Eukaryota > Metazoa > Chordata > Mammalia > Artiodactyla > Bovidae > Nanger > Nanger dama. The sequence continues at coordinate 9,260,279 of CAKJTW010000035.1, forward strand.
GTTTTATTATAAATGTGGTCAATACAGTCAACTTAGGCTCAAAGTCCCTTGGTTCCTTGACTTTGATGATCTTTTCAGGTCTTCGCTTTACCATCACATCATATCTGTTCAGCTGCTCTCGATATGAAGAATTAAAGTCCAGTTTGGCAGTCTGACCTCTGTTTTCTCCCATGGTCTAGTTCTCTTGTTGCTTTATAGCGGTATCTTTCCTTTGAGATCACTGAGACTTCATGTCCTTCCACACTTTCTTTTACTTTCAGTCCCTCAAAACTTTGTATTGTTATTTCTTTTTTATCTGGTCCAAACGCCAAAGAACCCAGTCCAGTTCACTTATGTCTTAGTTCGTATGAGCTCATTCCCTGCTTTCTGGTGTATCCTTCTGCAATTTCTTAATGCATCTGGACTGCTGGGTGCCAAAGGAGACATAGTCTGTGGGCAGGGACTGCTCCGAATGTGTGGATTCAGTGGGTCCCGCAACACCCCTGTATAATATTTTTGCTTGTACCATGCCAGGTTCCTTTTCTAAAACCTATAGCATATCCCATACTGTTCCATATTTTTCCCACCTTTTTCAAGGCTTCTCCCACATTAGCTAATAACTTCATAACTCAGTTAGCAGATGGTCTTATTCTCTATTTCAAAGGCAAAACTGAAGGGATCACGTCTGACTCCTTCACATCCAATTCCACGCCTTCAAACTTATTCATGTCTGCATGTTTTCTTCTAGCCATAGAGGACAGGGTAATTCAAAGATGTTCATATTCAAAGGTCTTTCTGTGTCCTTCACCTGAGCATTACTCTTTCAATTATTCTTTCTCCTCTAAATTAATCTCTCTGTGTTGGTACTTCTACATGATCAAGTCTTCTTTATGTTAAAACAAGAGAACTCCTCATTTGAACCTTCATTTTCCTCCAGCTGCAAATCCCCTTTCTAGATAAGAGAGTCAGTGAATGTTTATGACCTTGTACCTCCTAAACCAGGGTTTGCTCAACTTCAGCACCACTTTGGGCCTGATAATTCTTTGTTGCGGGGACTGCTGTGTGTATTATAGGATGTTTCTCAGCATCCCTAATATTTACTAAATAGATGCCAGTAATACCACCCCCCTCCCCACTTGTAACAATGAAAAATATCTGTAGACCCTTGGGGGGGGGGGAGGGACAACATTGTTCTAGTTGAGATTAAAGTCATGACAGTGTTTGTTCAAGCAGGCCTATGCAAAGAGCCTCTGAACAGCTATAACAGTATTTTATTAGCAGGAGAGATTATGCTATTGGACTGATGACACTAGAAAAGAATATTGTTGTATTAAAAAGTTAGACTGGCAGGAAGGGCTTCTCAGTTGGCGCTAGTGGTAAAAAACCCGCCTTCCAATGCAGGTAGATGTAAGAGACACAGCTTTGATCCTTGAGTCAGGAAGATACTCCGGAGGAGGGCAAGGCAGCTTATTCTCACCTGGAGAGTCCCATGAACAGAGGAGTTGACAGACTGCAGTCCATAGGGTCGAACAGAGTCAGGCACTACTGAAGTGACTTAGCACGCATGCACTGACAGGAAACACCATGGTGCATGTAGAAACAGGGTGTTAAAAAATGCTGCTCTGGGGAGTATTCAGAGTGGACACTGAGGGGGAGGGGAGTGTGACTTCAGGCTGCTGAAATTTACCTGCCACAAAACACATGCTAATGACTTTCATAATTAATTATTTTCCTTTCATTAATTTTTCTGATATATGTAGTAAGTTAGCAAGCTGGATAACTCATTACCATGTTTAATGGAAGAAGAATGACAGGATTTGAAGGAAGAAAAAAATGATCCCTAAAGAAAAATGATCTTTGGACCATGGTCAGCTTTGAAATGAGGTTCACATCTGTTAATGCTTTTGCATATCCCAAGATACTTGTTTGTATCAGTTTTTTATCAGTTTTCACTCGTTTGTATCAGTTTTGTATCAGTCTTTTAAAAGACTGAGTTTAAGTATAAATAATAGAATGTTATTCTCCAGGACCAGAAGGAAGAAAGGGTGGTTCCATTAAGCACAAGAAATGCTCTTTACATTTTAGCACACTCAGCACTTACCAGGGGCTACCACTGGATTCAACTCTCTGGGTTCTCCTTGTTGATGGATACCAGAGGAAACTGAATTAAGAAAGACAGAATGTCTAAAGGTGATTCCAATGAAGTCTTGAACCCTGTATTTTTTTTTAAAAATCTTGTCTATGTTGTAGAAATTTCATGAGACTTTTGAGACCTGATGACATGCTACCCTGGAGAGATGTAGCAATAAAATCAATTATTTTTTTAAACCCTGGGCTGAAATCAAGCAAATATCTCTAATTCTTTCGTAAGTGTGAAGTGCAGTGGTGTAATGGCACTGCTCATCCTGGCTTACAAGAGTCAGTTTTCCACATCTCTTCCCAACTCTGTATTCAGTGGCTAGAATCAGCCATTGTAGGAGTATTGACACCTTTGAATCAAAACATGCCACAAATCAGAGCTTTTTTTTTCCTTTCCAAAGAACCATTTTATCTGCACACCACTGAAGGCAGGTATTATTTTCCCTATTTCACAGTCTCAGAAAAGTAAATCCCTAAATTAGTTTAATTTTGAAAACCACACAAGTTCTTGGGAGTCAAAGCATAATATTAATATAAGAGAATTCCCTATTTTTCTATGCAAAGGGTAGAATCCAGCTGAATTTAGGTTTTCTTCAAAGAAGATTTAATACCCTTGTGAACTGTACATTTTCTTTTTTTTTTTAATTTTCATTGTGCACAACAGGTAAATCAACTGTACTTCAATAAAATGAGATTCTTTTTGATATTTCTCTATTCCCCTTACCTTCCTCCCTGATCATAAATAAATGAATCATAAGACAGTATTTGATACCTAGATGTTGGTGTGTATTAGAGTGTTATTTTTCATCATGCATGAGTGCGTGCTAAGTCGCTTCAGTTGTGTCCGACTCTGTGCAATCTTATGGACTGTAGCCCTCCAGGATTCCCTGTCCATGAGGATTCTCCAGGCAAGAATACTGGAGTGGGTTGCTATGCATACCTCCAGGGATTTTTCATCATACTTGGCTCCTAACAAACATATTAGTTGCAAGCTGTACCCAGCATTTGATTAATTAACCCTTATTCTATTAATAACCAGCTCTATGATCCTGAACAAGCTTTCTCAGCTGTCTAGTTTGGGGGATGCCACCAATGACCTCTAAGGTCATTGGTAACATGAAGATCCTTATACTTCTAATAACTTGAGTATGCCTTGCTGATAAAATCCTAATGTGGAATATAGATCTTAATAAAGTAATATTCTTTAAAAAATATTGATAAATATATAATTACTTTAAATTTTAAAGTAGACTTTTATTTTTATTTATTTATTTTTACAATACTGTATTTGTTTTGCCATTAAAAAGTCTAGTTTTGTTGACGGTGGAGGCTCTGAAGTGAGGTTTATTCTGTTGTGTAATGAAGTTTTTATTTTGGTTTGAAAAGTTTCAAGATTTGCGGCTGAGGGAGTTCTACTGTGAGGGAAACCCACTGTTCCGGAGGCAGCCAGTTAGTGCTATAAAGCAGGAGGACGTCTGGAGTTTACAGGTGAAGCCTTATGTCATTTATACAGGTCTTTGAGCTAAAGCCATGATTTAAGTTTCAAAGAGTTTTCTTCTAAAGCATTCTTACCAAGTCAGCAAATGACTAATACAACCATAATCCATTGGCATTGTGGACCCTAGTCATAATCTTTTTGACTTACTTGCAGAATCCAATGTGATCTTATCTGATTTCCAGAGTGACCACATTCAGAGACGTTTTAAACATTTTGTTGTATCAAAGAGAGGAATTTGTATTCACTTTAGCGTCCACGTATTTTTTCAGTATTATCTAAAGATATATATGATTTGTTCTTATTGGGGTCTTTTGCCTCTTCCATCTCTCCTTGTCATTTATCCCCATTCCTAGAGAATGAAAGAATATGATCTAGAAATTGTGTTCACTTTAAGATTAGTTGTTTGTCAGTTGTTTCATTTGCTATTGTTTTCTCCCATTCAGAAGGCTGTCTTTTCACCTTGCTTAGTTTCCTTTGTTGTGCAGAAGCTTTTAATTTTAATTAGATCCCATTTGTTTATCTTTGCTTTTATTTCCAGTATACTGGGAGTTGGATCATAGAGGATCCTGCTGTGATTTATGTCGGAGAGTGTTTTGCCTATGTTCTCCTCTAGGAGTTTTATAGTTTCTGGTCTTACATTTAGATCTTTAATCCATTTTGAGTTTATTTTTGTGTATGGTGTTAGAAAGGGGTCTAGTTTCATTCTTTTTTTTTATATATATATATATTTTAATTAAATTTATTTATTTTTTAATTACAATACTGTATTTGTTTTGCTATACATTGACACGAATCAGCCATAGGTGAACACAGTCGCCCAATGCCGAAGCCCCCTCCCACCTCCCACCCCACATCCTCTACCTGAATCATCCTATGCATCAGCCCCATGCATCCTGCATCTAGTTGACCAGTTTTCCCAGCACCACCTGTTGTAATTAAAAAAAAAAAAATAAAATAAATAAAAGAAATTGTGTTCACTTTAGTCAAAGAAGTTAGTGATATTAAAACAAGGAATAGGGAAGTATTTAAGAGGACTGTGTATGTCTTTTGGTGATGGACACGTCGAAGATCACAGACTTTACCACATTTGAGTATGAGTCTCTGTTGTGAATGTGGATTTCTCAGGTCCTTTTAGCTGAACATGCAGAATTGTCTTAAAACATTCAAGTACTGGGAAGGCTTCAAGTTTCCTGACTACAGGAAATAACCAACATTATTTAATGGTTTAGTTTTTTTTTAATAACATTTTTCCCTTATTGAACAAGTAATATATGTTTAATACAGAAAACTAGAAAATACAGATGAGCGAGGAGAAAATATTAGTTATAATGTCATGTGTGTTAGTAACTCAGTTGTGTCCAACTCTTTGCGATACTGTGGACTATAGCCCGCCAAGCTCCTCTGTCCATGAAATTCTCTAGGCAAGAGTACTGGAGTGTATTGACATTTCCTTCTCCAGAGGATCTTTCCAACCGAGGAGCTGAACCGGGGTCTCCTGCATTGCAGGCAGATTCTTTACCATCGGAGCCACTAGTTGAAAAATTATTTTAAAAGTAATTCAAGCTTATTTAGAGAAATCAGAGAAAAGGCAATAAAAATTGATAAAAATACTCAAAAATCCAGTGTGGAGATACAATCACTGTTCTGACATTTATTTTGCTAGAACTTTTCAGAAATCCAGAAGTTTTTGATATCAAAACTTTGTTCAAGCTGTGTACTATTTAGATACTTCATTTTTTACTCAAAATACGGTGAATATTTTTCCCGTCAGTAAAAAATAAGTTCATGACATCTTTTGGATGATTACATAATAATATACTGGTATACAATTATACCAGAATATTTTAAACTACTTTCCTACTGTTGGCTGTTTAGATATTAATAATCTTATAACTTTTTGGCCTTTATAAACAAGGCTACCCTCTTCTCATGTCCATATTATCCCTGTGAATGAAATCACTAAGCCAAAAAGACTTTGATCTTTTCAAGGCTGATTAACTCTTTTTCCAGTTCTCTTCCAGAGACTCAATCTAAATTTCCATAAACAGTATTATTTCCCTCTCTTATGTAAATAAAAACTTACTTGAAGTTTAATTATAAATGATTTTAAAATTGAAGTATTAAATTTGTTTAATTCCTCATAACCTAATTGTTCTCCTTGAATCAAACATTTCAGAACAATGGTAATAAAATGATATTGATAGTAATAATACAAATATTAATAGACAACTAATACTATACTTACCATGGGCAAGGCATTGTTCCAAGCACTTAATGGAAATGAACTAATTTCAGTTCAGTTCAGTTCAGTTGCTCAGTCATGTCTGACTCTCTGCAACCCCATGAATCGCAGCAGTCCTCCATTAACCCTCAAAAGAAGACACCATTATTATTCCTCTTTTATAGATAAATTGAGCGTTGGTTTAAATAACTTGTCCAAGTTCACAGGTCTAGTAAGTTTTAAAATGCTGATGCCATTCTAAGCAGTTGGCCTCCAGACTCCATGCTGCAGTATTGCCTCAGAAAGGGGCTGCCAGAAGTGAGCAGAAAGGGAAACAAAGGTAGTCTCTTGTTGGAAGACATTCTGGTTTGTGGAGGGGACTGGATAAGCAGTTAACCCAAGGTGGCAGGGGTCTTACAGGGAGCCCATGAGAGCAAGAATATTACCTTGAGTCTGGGACCCAGGTGCAGGGTGAGAGAACAGTTCTTCTGTCTCATTTTCAAAACTTTTAAGGACCCAGGAGCACAACAATTTGGGAGTTTTGTTTTGTTTATTTAATAGAAGCAGTGCTTTTTACTTATATAAATGATTTGGGTGTTTTTGAAAGTATCTCTAAGAATTTTTCTTAGAATGATGACAAATTTACTATAATTTTGTATTTATACTTAAAAGTCATTTCTACTGGATATTTGGTTACCATTATAACATTACTGATTAATCCACTCGGATTTTCCAAAACTATAGGGACTTGTTTCAGGATATTCCTTGGTTAAGATTTTTAAAGACTTTTCCTTATCTCAGAGATTTGTGAACTAAAATTTAATATTGATAATTATAACAAAATATTAACCAGCGTATACTCTGTCAGCAGATACTAGACAGAGTTTTACCTGTATTATATAATTTAATTCTCTGAACTCTGTATGGTGGAGTTGGAAACAAAATTCCTATTTTATAGGTGAGGTATTTTAGATCAGAGAATTTAAGGACTTGTTAAATAGGGTCACACTAGTAAGTCATAGAGCCACGTGATTTGCACTTATTTATGTATCTATCTGACTCAGTATCTTGCTCTTGATGCTGTGTTTTAGTGCCTGTCATACAGTAACAACTGATCATACAAGAGTTCCAAAGTTCTTCATTCCTTCTGATTCACATTTGTTTTTATGTTTTATAATTTTTAATATTTATATATAAATATATGTAAAGATAATTATGATTCAAATCAAATCAAAGACACTAAAAGAAACACCTTAAACTAATTTTAATCTATGATTGTTTAAACATAGAAATAATCTCTGACCTACATATAGTCAGCTAACAAATATTCTAACAGAATAGCATATAAGCTATTCAAAAGGAATAATTTATTTTTCCATAAACGATTTCTTGACTTTTAAATAACACTGAGATCAAGCCATCATTAAGTAGTATATTCTCAAAAACTGCATTGCATGTGTCTTTATGGTACCAATTTCCTAAAATTTACTATTGGTCATGCCAAAAGTATCTTATTATATATATATATGTGTGTGTGTGTGTGTTTCTTCAAGTAATAACTTTATATTTCAGTGATATATGGTAGTCTTCCAAAGCAGCACATTGGCAGCAAGTAGGATAAAGATATAAATAATGGGTAATAGGAGAGTTCTGCAACAATTCCAAGTGCAACAAACATGATTGGTTCCAGAAATCATAAATGGAAAATGTCAAATGTGTGAATTGTTGTTGCTCAGTTGCTAAGTCATATCCGACTTTTTGTGACCCCGTGAACTGTTACACGTCAGGCTCCTCTGTCCTCTGCAATCTCCCAGAGTTTGCTCAGATTCATGTCCATTGAGTTGGTGATGGTATCTAACAATCTCATCCTTTGCTGCCCCCTTCTCCTTTTGCCTTCAGTCTCTCCCCGTCATCAGTATCTTTTTCATGGGACCTGTTCATTTGTCCCGTGTGTTTCAGCAAATTCTTCTACTGTCTGCTATTTTGGGTCTGAATTCTTCTCTATTTTCTGTGGCTTTATAGTGAAACTAGCCATTGAATTCTGGTAGCTAAAACTTACCTTGAAAATCACCATTTTATTCAGAGTCACAAGCTATGTCCTGTGTAATTAATTAGAGGGAAGTGATAATAGACATTGAATTTAGGAGTCCTGTATTAGTGTGAAAGGGCAGTTCTTTCAGAAAGGATGACTTCATCACGTGACCATCCCAGAGAATAAGGTGACGTATGTAGGAGGTCATGCTGCTGAAGGATCAGGCAGTTAAGGAACCTGTGCTCAGGGCTGTTTCTGTACAGAGGCAACTTTCCCAGATGTTTGCTGACTGGGAGGGATAGAGTAATGAACAAGGAGACAGAGATTTATAGAATTTATTATTATTTTTAAATATTTTAATTGGGATAGTTGAGTGAAAGGTTATGCTTGTATGTATATATTTATATATGTATGTTTGTATTTCCACACTGACTGTCTTGAATACCACTGAGAAATCTTTCACTTTGGCCAAAAAGGTCTTGAAAGTGAAAGTGAAGTTGCTCAGTTGTGTCCGACTCTTTGCGACCCCATGGACGGTAACCTACCAGGTTCTGCAGTCCATGGGATTTTCCAGGCAAGAATATTGGAGTGGGCTGCCATTTCCTTCTCCAGGGGATCTTCCCAACCCAGGGATCAAACCCAAGTCTCCTGCACTGCAGACAGACTATCGTCTGAGCCACTAGGGAAGCCCATAAAAAAGATCTTAGACACTATTAAAAATCCATGCAGTGTTTTTGTAAAATTTACATAGAACTTCGTGCTCTTGGTACAAGAGGGGCATTTAGTGGAGTGAATCAAATGTTTGTTTTGTTTGCTTGGGCAGTGAAGATATAATGATGTATTTTATAATTTTTTATTTTAAGATGGTGATATTGTCATAGTGACCATCCTCACCACCTATTTTATTGTTTAATAATGTTATTAACTAAAGTGTAGTTTCTGTATGTATTTATGTGGATAGGTTTAATACATACTGAATTCAAAGATTTGATTAATAGAAATCAATACTCTACTAATTTGGCTCAATTCAGGTACTCAGTTTAGTAGATGACTTAAGTTTAGTATCTCTCAAACTTTAACATACATACAGAATACCTGGGGAACCTTGTTAAATTGTGGATTCTGGCTCAATAGATCTGAAGTGCAACTAAGTCTGAATTTCTAATAAGCTTCTAGGTGATACAGGTTCTACTGATTCTGCAGCTTAAGTAGTAAGGATTTAGAGCTTAGTAAATGTGACAGACTGAATTTTTGAGTCTAGTCTGAATATTTGTACAGTCCTTGCCTATTGTGATGAGAGATACAAAATTTGAACCTACACTTTAATAATGTAAATTTATTATAATCTGAATTCCTGTATGTCAGAGACAGAAATATTACAATGGAAGTAACTTGCTTTTTGTATATGCTGAAAACTAAACTTACAATGCTGGTTATTGACAATATAATTCATTATATATACCATGGAGAACTAATTTAACAGAAACTTTGAGGAATAAGCCAAAAATATAAATTAGTGAAATGGGAATCAGTATAATATAAAACAGTTATTTTGAGAATAATCTGAGGAATCATATTCTTTTTTAATCTAGGAAATAACATCAAGATTTATAATGAATCAGCTAGCAGAAAAGAATCCTTTCCTAATGAAAACCATAAAATGGTACCCACAGGTCAGGAGCATAATCTCTCAGGGAAGAAAGTGTGCAGTATGTGGGAAGTTCTTTTTAACCATATGGCTGGAATGTGTTGAGTTTTTCCTCCATCAAAGGTAAATGGTGTTTTTTGTATGAATATGAACATAAGACCACCTCTTATTCTTTGTTCTTGTCTAAGTTATCAATATAAACAACATTTGTATCTAAGAATTGACATCTATGATGATATAATGGGTTTTTCACCCGCTTTATTGATTTATAATTGGTAGATAACATAGTATAAATTTAAGGTGTACAACATGTTAATTTGATACATTTATAAAAGCAAAATGACTACCATCACAGTTATCACCTACATCTCCATCCTGTCACATATCATTTTTTATTTTTGTGGTGAGAACACTTAAGATCTACTTTCTTAGCAACATTCAAACATATGATACATTTGTAATATGTATTCTAATATGTGTGTATATGACTAATGTATATCATAAATATGTATGATACATATGTATACATATATATAATAAGCATGATACATGTATATTGTATTAGCCATAATCACCATGCTGTACATTAGACCCTCTAACTTAATCTTATAACTGAAAATTTGTACACTTTGACCACTATCTCTCCATTTCTCCCAACCCATAACATCAGGTAACTATCACTTTACTATTTCTCTGTTTGTCTTTTTATATTTCACAGATAAATTATTGTGCAGTATTTATTTTTTCTCTCTCTGATTTATTTCACTTAGTGCACTTCCCTCAGTGTCCATTTAAGTTGTCATGAATGGCAGGATGTCCTTATTTTCCTTGGCTGAATAACGTTCAGTGGTGTATAGACATACACCGCAATGTCTTCATCCAGTCATCTGCTAACAGGCATGCATACATCTTTTCTAAATCCTGGCTATTGTGAGTAATGCTGCAGTGAAAATGAGTGCGCAGATATCTCTGCGAGATCCCGATTGCAGTTTCTCTGGATATGTAATAAAGTAGAATTGATGGATGTTATGGTAGTTCTATTTTTAATTTTTGAGTGAACTACATACTCTTTCCTATAGTGGCTGTACAAATTTGCATTTCCACCAATAGTGCATTCAGTTCAGTTCAGTCACTCAGTCATGTCCAACTCTTTGCAACCCCATAGACTGCAGCACACCAAGCCTCCCTGTCCATCACCAACTCCCAGAGTTTACTCAGACTCATATACATTGAGTTGGTGATGCCATCCAACCATCTCATCCTCTGTCGTCCCCTTCACCTCCTGCCCTCAATCTTTCCCAGCATCAGGGTCTTTTCAAGTGAGTCAGCTCTTTGCGTCAGGTGGCCAAAGTTTTGGAGTTTCAGCTTCGATCTCAGTCCTTCCGATGAACACCCAGGACTGATCTCCTTTAGGATGGACTAGTTGGATCTCCTTGCAGTCCAAGGGACTCTCAAGAGTCTTCTCCAACACCACAGTTCAAAAGCATCTATTCTTCGTTGCTCAGCTTTCTTTATAGTCCAGCTCTCACATCCATACATGACTACGGGACAAACCATAGCCTTGACTAGATGGACTTTGTCAGCAAAGTAATGTCTCTGCTTTTTAATAAACTGTCTAGGTTGGTCATAACGTTTCTTTTAAGGAGCAAGCGTCTTTTAATTTCATGGCTGCAATCACCATCTGCAGTGATTTTTTGGAGCCCCCCAAAATAAAGTTTGTCACTGTTTCAGCTGTTTCCCCATCTATTTCCCATGAAGTGATAGGACAGATGCCACGATCTTAGTTTTCTGAATGTTGAGTTCTAAGCCAGCTTTTTCAGACTCCTCTTTCACTTTCATCAAGAGGCTTTTTAGTTCTTCTTCACTTTCTGCTGTAAGGGTGGTGTCATCTGCATATCTGAGGTTATTGATATTTCTCCTAGCAGTCTTGATTCCAGCTTGTGCTTCATCTAGCCCATCATTTCTCATGATGTACTCTGTGTATAAGTTAAATAAGCAGGGTGGCAATATACAGCCTTGACGTGCTCCTTTCCCAATTTTGAGCCAGTCCATTGTTCCTTGTCTGGTTTTTAACTGTTGCTTCTTGACCTGCATACAGGTTTCTAGGGAGGCAAATCAAATGATCTGATATTCCCATCTCTTTAATAATTTTCCACAGTTTGTTGTGATCCCCACTATCAAAGGATTTAGTATAGTCAATGAACCAGAAGTAGATGTTTTTCTGAAATTCTCTTGGTTTTTCTATGATCCAGTGGATGTTGGCAATTTGATCTCTGGTTCCTCTGCCTTTTCTAAATGCAGCTTGAACATCTGGAAGTTCTTGGTTCACATGCTGTTGATTTTGAGCATTACTTTGCTAGCATGTGTAATGAATGCAGTTGTGCGGTAGTTTGAACATTCTTTGTCATTACCCTTCTTTGGAATTGAAATGAAAATTCACCTTTTCCAGTCTCGTGTCCAGTGCTGTGTTTTCCAAATTTACTGGTATATTGAGTGCAGCATCATAACAGCATCCTCTTTTAGGATTTGAAATAGTTCAGCTAGAATTCTGTCACCTCCATTAGCTTTGTTTGTACTGATGCTTCCTAAGGCCCACTTGACTTTGCACTCCAAGATGTCTAGCTCTAGGTTAGTGATCACACCTTCATGGTTATCTGGGTCATTAAGATCTTTTTGTATAGCTCTTCTTCCCTGGTGGCTCAGCTGGTAAAGAATCTGCCTGCAATGGGGAGACCTGGGTTTGATCCCTGGTTGGGAAGATCCCCTGGAGAAGGGTATGGCTACCCACTCCAGTATACTGGCCTGGAGAATTCCATGGACTGTATAGTCCATGGGGTCGCAAAGAATCAGACATGACTGAGAGACTTTCACTTCACTGTGTATTCTTGCCACATCCTAATATCTCTTCTTCTGTTGGGTCATATTGTTTTTGTCCTTTATTGTGCCCACCTTTGCATGAAATGTTCCGTTATCTCTAATTTTCTTGAAGAGATCTCTAGTCTTTCCCATTATTTTGAAAAAGGAGACACAATCACAAATTGCCCTTGTTCTTGATTTAAAAATCTAGAAATAACTAAATATCAAATTGTAATGTTTTTATTCTTGTGAATGTGAAATTATGCCATAGTGAGATGTGGATTGGAAGATATTTGATGAAAAATTTTCTGAATCTCAAATATTAACTTTTACCATAATTCATTCAGATGCCTTTGACTTTTTCATGTGTTATAGCTCTTGCCATCTGAGTTTCGATAGTCCTCAGCATTTACAGAATTATCATTAACTTCAAGTAACTGATACTTAAGTATTAACTACTACGGATATAATGCTTCAAAGCAACAACAAAAATTAATCCTTTTTAGTTATCACCAACTTGGATCATAACATCTATGCTGATAGTACTTGGTACTACCAATGAAATAGTCTCATAAAATTCTTTCCAAATACTGCATTCCAAATAGTGCCAAAGATATGCATTCAATATTTTCATTTTTGTATAGTTAGGTTAATTGAACTTAATATTTCCCTAGATTCCTTTAAGGTTGAAGAGCTTAGGGAGGGAATAGTTTGGAATATGAACTCAGTCCTGTATTTAGTGATGTAATGTAATTAGAGCTTCCTTCAAAAGAGTCTCAATTGAGTAGGTTTCACCACACATGAGTGAAAAAGCTGATCTGCTTTATGAAAATAATGAAAATTTCAGTCTTAATTTTTTTATAACAAGCTGTCAGTAATAAAACATAAGATTACATTTAATAATTTTACTCATTGCATATAGAGCAAAATCCTACTTTGAAACAGAAAGTTATTATTGTTTATATACCACTGACATTCATTTATGAAACTGATCATTTCAACCAGTCAGCTGTGAAAATGAATGTTAGTTTTAAAACATTTATGCAGTGGTTAGTTAACTTAACTTACACATTTAGGAGATCAAAGATACCACATTTCTAACTATAAATAATCATGACAGTAATATATATTTATTCAGAAAATTGAAATGGCATGAATGTTTCTTATCACTTTATTTGGAAAACAGTAAAACAATTAGAGTATAGATCTTGCCATTCATGGCCCGCAACTTTGTTGTGGCAAAGGGGCTTGCATAACTCAATAAAACTATGAATCATGTGGTGAAGCGCCAGCCACCAAAGATGCATGGGTCATGGTGAAGAGTTCTGATAAAATGTGGTTCACTGCAGAAGAAAATGGCAGCCCACTCCAGTATTCTTGCCTGGAGAACCCCATAGACAGTATGAAAAGGCAAAAAGGTATGACACTGGAGGATGAGCCCTCCCCCTCCACCCCCCAGGTCAGAAGGTATGCTACTGGGGAAGAGTGGAGGGCAGTTACTAATAGTGACGTGGCTGGGCCAAAGTGGAAATGGCACTCAGCTGTGAATGTGTTTGGTGGTGGAAGTAAAGCCCAATGTAGTAAAGAACAATATTGTATAGAAACTTGGGATGTTAGGTCCATGAATCAAGGTAAGTTGGATGCAGTCAAGCAGGAGATGGCAAGAGTGAACATCAACATCTTAGGAATCAGTGAACTAAAATAAATGGGAATGGGTGGATTTATTCAGATAACCATTATATCCACTACTATTGGCAAGAATCTCTTAGAAGAAATGGAGTAGTCCTCACAGTCAACCAGAGTCCAAAATACAGTACTTGGGTGCAGTCTTAAAAATGACAGAATCATCTTGGTTCTTTTCCAAGGCAAACCATTCAGCATCACAGTAATCCAAGTGTGTGCCCCAACTACTGATGCTGAAGAAGGTGACCAGTTCTAAGAAGACTTACAAGGTCTTCTAGAGCTCACACCAAAAAAAAAAGATGTCATTTTCATTATAGGGGATTGGAATGCAAAAGTAGGCAGTCATGAGATACCCAGAATAACAAGCAAATCTGGCCTTAGAGTACAAAATGAAGCTGGGCAAAGCCTAACAGTTTTGTCAAGAGAATACACTAGCAAACACCATCTTCCAAAAACACAATAGATGACTCTATGTGGATATAAACGGTCAATACCAAAATCAAATTGATTATGTTCTTTGCAACCAAGATGGAGAAGCTCTATAAGATCATAAAAACAAGACCTGGCTGACTGTGGCTCAGATCATGACTAAAGTTCAGGGTTAAATTGAAGAAAGTAGGGAGAACTGCTAAGCCATCCAGGTATGACCTAAATCAAAGCAGTCAATATGTCAGAATATTTAGAAAACCCAGCAGTGGCCACAAGACTGGGAAAGGTCAGTTTTCATTCCAATCCCAAAGAAGGACAATGTCAAAGAAGGTTCAGACTTCTGTACAATTGCACTTATCTCACATGCTGGCAAGGTTATGCTCAAAATCCTTCAAGGTCAGCTTCAGCAGTATATGAAACAGGAACTTCCAGATGTAAAAGCTGGGTTTTGAAGAGGTAGAAAAACCGGAGATCAAATTGCCAATTTTGTTGCATTATGGAGAAAGCAAAGGAATTCCAGAAAAATATTTACTTCTGCTTCATTGACTATGCTAAAGCCTTTGAATGTGTGGATCACAACAAACTGAAAAAATCTTCAAGAGATGGGAGTACCAGACCACCTTACCTGCCTCCTGAGCAACCTGTATGTGGGTCAAGAACCAACAGTTAAAACCAGGTATAAAACAACTGACTGGTTCAAAATTGGGAAAGAAGCATAACAAGGCTATATGTTGTCACTCTGCTTATTTAGCTTATATACAGAGTACATCATACAAAATGCCAAGCATGATTCCAGCTTGATGAATTACAAGGTGGAATCAAGATCGCCAGGAGAGATCAACAACCTCAAATATGTAGATGATACCACTCTAATGGCAGAAAATGTAGAGGAACTAAAGAGCTTCTTGATGAGGGTGAAAGAGGAGAATGGAAAAGCTGCTTTAAAACTCAACATTCAAAAACTAAGATCACGGCATCTGGTCCCATCACAGCAAATAGAAGAATAAAAAATGGAAGCAGTGACAGATTTTTATTTTCTTGGGTTCAAAAATCACTGTGGACAGTGATTGCAGCCATCAAATGAATAGATGCTTGCTTCTTGGAAGGAAAACTATGACACACCTAAACATTGTATTCAAAAGCAGAGATATCACTTTGCTAACAAAGTTCCATCTAGTAAAAGCTATGGTTTTTCCATTAGTCATGTATGGCTATGAAAGTTGGACCATAAAGAAGGCTGAGCACCAAAAATTGATTCTTTTGAACTGTGGTGTTGGAGAAGACTTGAGAGTTTGTTGGAGAGTAGGGAGATCAAACCAGTCAATCCTAAAGCCAATCAACCCTGAATATTCATTGGAAGTACAAATGCTGAAGCTGAAGTTTCACTACTTTGGCCACCTGATGCAAAGAGCTGAATCATTGGAAAAGACCCTGATGCTGGGAAAGATTGATTGGGAGAAGAGGGTGGCAAAGGATGAGACAGTTAAGTAGCATCACCGAATCAATGGATGTGAATTTGAAAAACTGGGAGATGGTGGCGAACAGAGGAGCCTGGTGATCTATAGTCGGGAAACTACTTAGCTACTGAACAACAACAGCATCATGAATGATCTCAGATACTGTCTCTTGATTGCTTCTACTTCTATGGGAATTCATTGGATTCTCTTTTCCCTTTAAGGAACTCTTGTCTTAAACTGCTAGGTAGAGTTAACAATTGTATTCAGTATACATGATTTTTTTTCCCTTCTAAAGAATCTTAAATTTCATTCAACTGCAGCACATTTATCTGCTGTGTATTACCAAAATGTTTGAACCTCCCACGTGAAACTCAAAAGCCATTGATTATGCAGAGATGGTGATGAGAGGGCAGTATCACTCTCTACTGGAGAGAATGTTGCATAGCTAGATGGGTCGCTGAGTCATGAGCATGATTTTCTTTCTGATTTCTGTCCTTATTACAGTCCAAACTGCCCTAAGGGTGGACTGACCGTGTATAGTATATCATGTTAGTCAAGATTCTTTCGAGAGTGAAAGTAGACAGCATTCTTAGTAACTGAAAATCAGGAAGCCAGCACGGTCCTAAGCAAAACTGAATATTGCTACACTTCCTAATTGAAGCAGTTAACTTTAGAGGAGTGCTCATTCCTGGTGCTTATGTGGAATAGAGGAGCTGTCATTCTGAATGTTCATCTTGTATTTTTAAACTTACTTTCAGGGCTTCCCTTGTGGCTCAGATGGTAAAGAATCCACCTGCAATGCGGGAGACTGGGTTTGATGCCTGGGTTGGGAAGATCCCCTGGAGAAGGAAAAGGCTACCCACTTCAGTATTCTGGCTTGGAGAATTCTATGGACTGTATAGTCCATGGGGTCACAAAGAGTCGGACACAACTGAGCAACTTTCACTTTCCCTTTTCATTTTCACTTTCAGTCATTCCATAGATATTTGAGAGCTTGCTTTAAGTAGGGATGTCTGGGTGCTAAGTACCATGGAAACAAATAGGGAAGCTAGTTTGTCTCAAATGGTTAAAATCTAAGAGTTTAAACTCTGAAGATGTAAAAGACACTAGCTATAAACTCAAAATGTTAAATGAGACTAGTTGTTTTAGGGATTCAAAGTGTAAGATGAGATTTCTGTAGGTTGTCAGGCCTAGGAAGTGCCTAGGCAGATACTGAAACTTGTGCAGGGCATTAACATAGTTAGAATTCAGATACATGGAGAAGGAAGCAGGGAAGATAAGGAGAAGAGAACAGTATGGAGGCGAGTGAGTCATGTTAATAGGCAGTGAATCAATTAAAGTGATTTGTGGCTAAGCGTAGGAGAAAGAGAAATATTAGGGTCAAATTCTGTGAACATGTGAAAGGATAGAATAAAGAGTTTGAACTTGGTCCTGTTTGGAATGGAGTGCTCTCTGAATGTGTGGGGACAAGTCAATGCTATAAAAAAGAATTTTAGAAGGAATTATTTGAGATTTAGAAGGAATCATTTATGCTAGAGTAATTGGAGTTTGAAGAGAAGAGAAACTAAAGAACAGAGACCTGTTAGAGTGCTTGCCTGGTGGAGTGTGAGGGGTAGAAGTAGAAACACAAGGAAAGGAAGCGCCATGAGGGAGGAAGGAGAGCAGAACGCAGTGACTGAGTGGACGTGGGAAACCCAGAAGATTCCAGAGGGATCTGATTTGGGGTAAGACTTCAAGTTTCATTTTAGACATGTTGAGTTTCAAGTGATACGTGGATAATTCAAGTGACTATGTTTAGCGATCAGTTGGAGACAGACTAGAATAGCAGACAACAAACTTTTATGCTTTATTTGAAAATATGTGCACTTTCCAATAACTGTTTATTCTTCCAAACAGTTAGGCAAATTATTATTAAACCCTAATCAAAACACTACATTGGAGAAAGAAGCTGGGAGGCACACTATGACTAAAACGATCTAGAGTTTAGTGAACTTAGATTCTAGTCATGTCTCTGCCCCTAACTATGAGGCCTAAGGTAAGTCACCTTCCTTCTCATTATATCTGGACCAGTTTCCTCATCTGTATAATGAAGTGAGTAGATTCAAAATCTCTTCTAGCTCCAGAGTGCCTTGATTCCTAATTGGGAGAGTGGCTATCATAGTCATGTTTTCATGGTCCTGCTAATTCAGAACATGATACTAGTGTTCGTTTCCCATTGCTGCTGTAACAAATTTCTAATAATCTTGATGTTTTTAACAACAAAAATGTATTATTTTGTAGTTTAGTAGGTCAGAAGTCCAATATGAGTGTTATTGTGCTAAAATCTGGAGAAGGCAATGGCACCCCACTCCAGTACTCTTGCCTGGAAAATCCCATGGGTGAAGAAGCCTGGTGGGCTACAGTCCATGGGGTCGTGAAGTGTCGGACACGACTGAGTGACTTCACTTTCATTTTTCACTTTCCTGCATTGGAGAAGGAAATGGCAACCCACTCCAGTGTTCTTGCCTGGAGAATCCCAGGGATGGCAGAGCCTGGTGGGCTTCCATCTATGGGATCGCACAGAGTCGGACATGACTGAAGTGACTTAGCAGCAGCAGTGCTAAAATCAGTGTCAGGAGGACTGCATTCCTTCTGGAGGATTCTTTCCTCCAGGAGAGAATCCATTTTCTCACTCTTTCCAGGGTTTAGTGGCTACCTACATTCCTTGGCTGATGGTCTCTCCCCTCCACCCTCAAAGCCAGCATTGGCAGATCTAGTCCTTCTCAGACCACGTCACTTGGACTTTCTCTTTTGCCTCCCTCTTCCACTTTCAGGGGTCCTTACCATGAAACTGAGTCCACCTGGATAATTCAGGCTAACCTCTTCATCTTGAGATCCTTTTAATCTTTTTTTTTTTTTAAGATCCTTAATTTTATCACACCTGTAAAGTCTCTTTTTCCATGTAAGATAACATATGTAGTCACAGGTTCCAGAGTTTAAGACCTGAATATTTTGGGGGAGCCTTTTACCTGCCTACCATGATACCTTTTCCTAAGAAAAAGAAAGACATCTATCTCTTCTTTCCTAGTCCTTGCGCTTTATGAAATACTGAAACTTTATCCAAAGCTCTGCTTTATACTATATGATATAAATATATATTTTGATACTTTTTGATTTCTTAAAGCTTAAAATATGGTAGTTGTCACTCAGGCATATTTTAACAACAACTCTCAATTCTACCATTCAATGAATATAAAACTTAGTAAGCATGCATTTTCAAACTTAAAGTGTAAGACTACTTTTCCTTAAAATATGGAGAAGATTATAATCATGTTTATTTCCTTTATGAAATAATGTATTTCACTGTAGAGACTAAAGAGTGAAAATTAGACTTTAGTGTAGCATTTCACATGTTAAAGCTTTTTGCTAAAAAGGTAGAAAATCATAAACCAACTCCTTTTCTCCTTCTCTGACTTTGGCTTGATAAAAAGGATATTTTAGCATTTCAATTTCTAACATAAACAACAAAGCAGTATTTTCTTTGGTAGAGTTACGAGGTGTTACTAATCGAGGTTTGTGAAGACATGTCTACTCTGTGTGTCATAATTCCTTTGTAAATGCTTATTCCAGATGGGTGTATGTTATACAATTAGAAATATATGTCATAGTGGGGACAGTGCCACAGATGGAAATAGAAACTTAAATGGGCATCAAGAGTCAAGGTATTAGAGACTTTCTTTTCTCATGTAAGCATGACTGAGTCCAGTGACTTTAGATGGAAAAGTATATTACCAAGGAATTATATTGAGTCCAGTTTTCTTAGTAAAATTCCCAGGAAACAATTAATAGCTGTGAGAGATATGATATCAAAATAGTAATTATTAACTCAGAGAATAAGCACAAATTGTTCAATAAAGATATAAAATCATAAACCAACTCCTGGTAACGGCTTCTGGTAAAATAAGATACTAAAAAATTTAAATAAAACATTGTATTCTAATTAAACAATAATACCCTCCAGAAGAGGAATGAGGAACACAGACATCTTGCATTCCTGCTTGCAGCAAGTGCCAAGTCAAATTCTGCTCATGCAGTTTCTTAAAGACAAGAGGGAGAATGGCTAAAACCACAGCAGAAATAGAAAATGCTTTTAATAGTTTCTGTTATGAAGTTTTCACCTCGTGGAGAAACTGGACAAAAAGAATTGGATTGCTGTATGGCCACGCTTGCTTCCTTGGTTTGTGTTTGTCTTTCTTCAGCCTCCTCCTCTTGGTTCATGGCTCTGCTCTTTGTCCTGATTTCTTAAACAGAAGCTGAGTGAAGTTCATGTAGCATGGTGTATTTTGATAGCCGTTACTTCTGGATGAGATGTGTTACAGTAGTCGACAGGAATAGCTTGTTAGATAAGAGGGTTATCTACTATGTATATGGAAAGGCCACGTTTAGATTTTGGCTTTTGTAATTAGTTATTTAAGTACCATTCAACATTTAACCATTATAAGCTAATCAATTTGATCTCATATAGAGTAGATTTGAATTATTATATATAATGTGTCTGATACTGTACAACTACTTATGAATTCTTTTTATCTTTGGACTAATATTTATTGTTGATGTCCGTGAGTCAACATTTTATGATCTGTTTATTGTTTATATAGAGAGTATATTTTCCCCAATACAAAGTGAACATTCTTGAATTACTGCTCTCATAGTTAACCTTTCCTATTAATAGATGTCTTTTTGTGTCTTCTCCAGGTAGCCTCATCCTAGACATCCTTAAAGCCCCAGTTCACTGTTTTGTTATATTGTGAAGTCTTGCTTCATATGCAGCCTATGGTGATGTGTCTTTTCTCTGCGCCCATGCAAAGCACATCACTGGATTGAGCCTTATGTTTCCTTTTTTGTGTTAATGTCTTACATTTCCAACTAGTTGCTGAAAGATTCTTAGAGGCAGGGATTGTTTCTTATATATCTTTGTATCTTTGACACTTTTGCCTAATGGGGTACAGGTTTTTGGTTGTAATTTGTCATAACTCCTAGCTGCAAGTAAAAGAAACCCAACTCACACACTAACTCAGGTAATGAAGAAGGTCTAGGGATAAGTCTGGCTGAATATTTAATCATGCTGGATTGGGTATCCAAATTTATTCATCCAGAATTTGTCCTCCTGGTTTCCTTTATTTTGACTTTTCTCTCAGATTGTGTGCATGTGTGCTAAGTTGCTTCAGTAGTGTCTCACTCTTTGTGATCCTGTGGAGTGTAGCCCACCATGCTTCTCTGTCCATGGGATTGTCCAGGCAAGAACAACACACTCGAGTGGGTTGCCATGCCCTCCTCCTGGGGATCTTCCTGACCCAGGGATCGAACCTGCATCTCCTGTAGCTCCTGCTCTGTAGGTGGATCTTTACCACTGAGCCACTGGGGTCGCCCTTGCTCTCAGGTTAGAGTTCTCTCAGTTGTGTCTTTTGGCTGTGGAGGGAGAGCTTCCCTCTCTCAACAGATTCAATTGTGTCTTTTGGCTGTGGAGGAGTGCTTCCCTCTCTCAGGGAAAGCTTTGGGGCTGATGATTATCAGTTTTCTTGGAAGCTCTTGGGTCATGTGCTTACATGGCTGTGGTAGTGGGATCAGTTGCCCTCTCTCTTTCATAACATTTGCACTGAAATTGGAGAATGGGTAGTTCCTTAAAGGAAGAGGTGGGCTTTTGTGTCAGCTAGTGGGAAATGGGTGCTGACAGACAAAAAATAATATTCCCATTAGGGAATTTCAGTCATGTTTCCTGGTTGATCACATAAACTTCTAAGAAATAAGTCGTATTTATAGAGATTCCAATTTTCACTGTCATCCAAAATATTTTATAATTAGTATTCTCTGAGCCTCTGGCTCTTTATTGATTTATTTCCAAGGTTGAAAGGTTATTTACTCTCTTGAGGGTGGATTAATAGCTGTATTTAGGTGCTTTAACCTTTAAATAGGCCCAGGGTATTCTTTTATGGAAGAGTGAACAGAACAGTAATGAAATCTCTTACTGTGGATTGTGATAATAATAGCCCAGTGGGTTGGTTAATGATAAAACTAAGCAGCGTTATCAACCAATTAAACTTTGACTCTGTTTTGGACTCTCTCACTGAGAGCTGTGTTGACCTCAGAAGTATTTATAAAGCATATAAATGGTAAGCTGTGAGGTTGCCATTATTTCAAATATAGCGGTCAGAACATGTACACTAAGAGGTCAATACTTTGGCCACCTGATATGAAGAATTGACTCATTTGAAAAGACCCTGATGCTGTGAAAGTTGATGGTGGGAGGAGAAGGGGGACGACAGAGGATGAGATGGTTGCATGGCATCACTGACTCAATGGACATGAGTTTGAGTCAACTCTGGGAATTGGTGATGGACAGAGAGGCCTGTCTGCTACAGTCCATGGGGCTGCAAAGGTTGGATACGACTGAATGACTGAACAGAACTGAACTGAAATGGTCAGAACATGTACACCAACTTAGTGTATATGTTCTAAAATTCCGTATTTGTACATTTAGAAGTAACATGAGAGATATTGTAAGTACAAAAACTTAAGTCATATATTGGTCAACTTGCCTGAAACCTAGCCTGTGAAAATCTTAATGAACATTGCAGACAATAAACAGAGTATCAGGAAGATTAATTTCCATGAGAAATGGATGCTGTGTAAAACTGAGATGTGTATTGAAGTGTTCAGTTAGTCTCTATTTATTGATCAGTTTAACATTCCTGTAGATCAGAATCAGGTTTGTGTGGATTCTGTATTGTTTTTTTTTCTTTTGCCTTCATCCCAGAAACTTTACAACTAGGCAACACAATAATATCTTTGGATAAAAGCCTAGATAATCTTTCATCATTTGAATTTTATTTAGTGTTGAGTATGCCCTTCTTAGGGCTTCACTGGTGGCTCAGGCAGTAAAGAATCCACCAGCAGTGAAGAAGACCTGGGTTTGATCCCTGGGTTGGGAAGATCCCCTGGAGAAGGGAATGGCAACCCACTCCAGGATTCTTGCCCGGAGAATCCCATGGAGAGAGGAGCCTGGTGGGCTACAGTCCTTGGGGTCACAAAGAGTCAGACACGACTGAGCGACTAGGCACAGCACACAGCAGCACACCTTTATTAACTAGTTAAGCTTGTTTGATTGTGTGTAGGAAAAGAGCAAATCAAGCATAAAGTTTAGCATGTACTTTAGAAATCAATATTCTGAAATCTCTGAGACAGCTAATATTTATTTTATTTACTTAAAATACTTAAAATATTGTAAATGTTTACAATATTGATTGAATAGTGCCTTAATTTTATTTTTAATCTTTACTTTTTAGAACTGGAAAATAAGCAGAAATCTACAGCTGGTACCTCTTCAAATATTAATTTGTTCTTATAAATGTTTTTACCAACGTAACCCTAACATCTTTGGGATTGCTCAGGTGTAGAGCAGGTAAGAAGCTCATTTAGAGCCTCACATGACTTACCCATCAGCTCTGCACACATAGTCAGATTATGCCCGGCTTGTGATACCCTGCTCTTTGTCAATACATTAAGTAAAGGAAGAAAAGAAAAGAAAAGTAAAGGACCAATTTAAGCACCACAGTCTGCCTTTAGATTGTTTAGACTCTTAAGTGTGCTGAAAAATAAAATAAAAAAATAGAAAAATCAGTGTGGGTGGCAATTGAGTGTCATTTTTTCTGTCATTTTATTTTGATGGGGTCAAGTGTTTATTTTATGGGTATTTTGCAAGTGAAAGAGAATCACTTTTAGTGCTAGATAGTTCAATTATGATTTCAGTTGAGTTCTTATTTTCTAAGAGGCACTAAAACCTTTTTCTTTATTAAGGTAACATTGGTTTATAACATTATGTAATTTCATATATTCAATGTTATATTTCAGCTTCTGTATACACTACCAGAAGTTTAGTTTCCATTCACTGCCATATGGTTAATCCCCATTATCCATTTTGCCCTCCCCCAACTCACTTCCCTTCTGGTAATCACTAATATGTTCTCGGTATCTGTGTGTTTATTTTGCTTGTATATTTTATATTCCACATATAAGTGAAATCATATAATATTTGTCTTTCTCTTATTTCATTTAGCATAATCCCCTCAAGGTGCTTCCTGTTGTAGCAAATGGCAATATTGCATCTTATTTTTATGACTGAGTAGTATTATATAATATCCCATATCTTCATCTATTCATCATTCATGAACACTTAGGTTGTTCCCATATCTTTGCTATTTGTAAATAATGCTGCAGTGAACATAGGGGGCATATGTCTTTTCACATCAGTGTTTTTATATTCTTCAGATAGATATACATAAGTAGAATAGCTGGATCATGTAATAGTTCTATTTTTAATTAAAACATTTTTTATTGAAGTATAATTGATTTATAATATTGTTAATTTCAGTTCAGTTCAGTCACTCAGTCATGTCTGACTCTTTGTGACCCCATGGACTGCAGCACGCCAGGCCTCCCTGTCCATCACCAACTCCTGGAGTTTACTCAAACTCATGTCCTTTGAGTTGGTGATGCCATCCAACCATCTCATCCTCTGTCATCCCCTTCTGCTCCCACCTTTAATCTTTCCCAGCACCAAGGTCTTTTCAAATGAGTCAGTTCTTCACATCAGGTGGCCAAAGTATGGGAATTTCAGCTTCACCATCAGTCCTTCCAGTGAATATTCAGGACTGATTACCTGTTGGATGGACTGGTTGGATCTTCTTGCAATCCGAGGGACTCTCAAGAGTGTTTGAGCATCTCCTGTGGAGGTATGGGTTGGCAGTGGACTGCCACAGGGACAGGGGCTCTGGTTGCAGCAGACTTAGATGTGGCATAAGCCCTTTTGGAGGAGATTGCCATTAACTCCACCATAGAGCTGCCAGAACTTACAGAGGAGGGAAATAGACTCTTGGAGGCACAAACAGAATCTTGTGAACACCAGGACCCAGAGAAAGAGCAGTGACTCCACAAGAGACTGACCCAGACTTTCCCGGGAGTGTCCAGGAGTCTCTGGTGGAGGCGTGTGTTGGAGGTGGCCTGCTGCAGGGTTGGGGGCACTGAGTGTAGCAGTGCATGCATGGGATCCTTTGAAGGAGGTTGCCATTATCTTCATCACCTCCATCATAGTT
The DNA here is from genome assembly GCA_917880005.1 of Nanger dama. Lineage (NCBI taxonomy): Eukaryota > Metazoa > Chordata > Mammalia > Artiodactyla > Bovidae > Nanger > Nanger dama. The sequence goes on from CAKJTW010000035.1 coordinate 9,285,349, forward strand.
TGGCCCCGGGTAAATAACAGGGAGAGAACACAGCTCCACCCATCAACAGAAAATTAAAGATTTACTGAGCATGGCCCCACGGATCCAAACAAGACCCAGTTTCCACCACAGTCAGTCTCTCCCATCAGGAAGCTTCCATAAGCCTCTTATCCTTATCCATCAGAGGGCAGACAGCCTGAAAAACACAATCTGATCACATGGATCACAGCCTTGAAATGAAACTATGAGGCAAGCTATGTAAGGCCACCCAATATGGATAGGTCATGGTGGAGAGTTCTGACAAAATGCAGTCCACTGGAGAAGTGAATGGCAAACCACTTCAGTATTATTGCCTTAAGAACCCCATGAACAGTATGAAAAGCTAAAAAGATAGGACATTGAAAGATGAACTCCCCGGGTGGGTAGGTGCCCAATATGCTACTGGAGATCAGTGGAGAAATAACTCCAGAAAGAATGAAGAGATGGAGCCAAAGCAAAAACAACACCCAGTTGTGGATGTGACTGGTGATGGAAGTAAAGTCTGATGCTGTAAAGAGCAATATTGCATAGGAACCTGGAATGTTAGGTCCATGAATCAAGGTAAATTGGAAGTGGTCAAACAGGAGATGGCAAGAGTGAATGTGAACATTTTAGGAATCAGCGAACTAAAATAGGCTGGAATGGGTGAATTTAACTAAGATGACCATTGTATCTACTACTGTGGTCAAGAATCCCTTAGAAGAAATGGAGTAGCCATCATAGTCAACAGAGTCTGAAATGGAGTACTTGGACGCAATCTCAAAAACGACAGAACGATCTCTGTTCATTTCCAAGGCAAGCCATTCAGTATCAAAGTCTATGCCCTGACCAGTAATGTTGAAAAAGCTGAAGCTGAACAGTTCTATGAAGACCTACAAGACCTTCTAGAACTAACACCTAAAAAAAGGTGTCCTTTTCATTGTTAGTTTCAGGTGTACAGTAAAGTGAATCTATTATACAAATACATATATCTACTCTTTTAGATTCTTTCCCCCATAAGCCATTACAGAGTACTGAGTAGTTTCTTGTGCTATACAGTAGGCCCTTGTTAGTTATCTATTTTATACATATGCCATTCTCAGCAACATGAATGGACCTAGAGAGTCTCATACTGAGTGAAGTAAGTCAGGCAGAGAAAGACAAATATGACATGATGTCACTTATACATGGAAACTAAAAAAAGGCTACATGTGAACTTTTAAACATATATTCTTAAAAACTAAAATAGACTTACAAATGTAGAAAATAAACTTACGGTTATGGGGTGTAAAGGGTGGGGGGAGCAGATAAATTGGAAGATTGGATCAACACATACACATTTTTAATTTTTGAGGAACCTCCATACTGTTTTCTGGAGAAGGAAATGGCAGCCCACTCCAGTATTCTTGCCTGGAAAATACCATGGACAGAGGAGCCTGGTGGGCTACAGTCCATGAGGTTGCAAAGAGTCAGACACGACTGAGTGACTTCACTTCACTTCATACTATTTTCCACAGAGGCTGCACCAATTTACTTTCCCACCAACAGTGTGTGAGGGTTCCCTTTTCTCCACATCCTTGCCAGTGATTGTTGTTTTTGCCTTTTGGTAGTATCCATTCTAATGGGTAGGAGGTGATATCTCATGGTTTTGGTTTCCCTAATAAGTGTGTTGGACATCTTTGCATATGCCTGTTGGTCTTCTATATGTCTTCCTCGGAAAAATGTCTCTTCAGATCCTCTGCCCATTTTTGAATCAGGCTTTTTGTTGTTGAGTTTTATGAGTTCTTTACATATTTTGGATGTAAATGCCTTATTTTATACTTGATTTGCAAATATCTTCTCCTGTTGGAGGTTGTCTTTTCTTGGTGTTGATGGTTTCCTTGCTGTGCAAAAACATTTTATATTGATGTGGTGGTGGTGGTTTAGTTGCTAAGTCGTGTCCACCTCTTGCGACTTCATGGACTATAACCTGCCAGGCTCCTCTGTCCATGGGATTCTCCAGGCAAGAATACTGGAAATTTATTTTCGTTTTGTTTCCTTTCCCTGAAGAGACGTATCTAGAAATATATCGCTAAGAGCAGTGTCAAAGAGTGTAATGTCTGTGTTTTTTCAAGGAGTTTTATGGTTTCAGGTTTTACATTCAATTCTTTAAAGCTGAGTTTTGTGTATGATGTGGTCTATTTTCGTTCTTTTGTATGTGGCTGTTCAGTTTTCCCAGTACCATTTATTGAAGAGACTATCCTTTCTCCATTGTATGTTTTTGCTCCTTTGTTGTAAATTAACTGTCCATATGTGTGGATTTATTTCTGAACTCTCAATTCTGTTTCATTGATCTGTGTATATTTTTCTTTCAATACCATGTTATTTTGATTACTTTAGCTTTGAAGTACAATATGAAATCAGGACAGTGATACCACCATCTTCTTTTTCCTAAGGATACTAAAGTCCTCTTGACTAAGGTAAAACCTTCATTCCACTTAAAAATGAGTAGAAGCTGAAAACCCAGCCTCAGTTACTCCTAACATCACTTTGTTCTTGCTTTTAAAGCTTGTCAATTTTTTTTTTTCCCACAAGAAAACCATGGGAAGTAGCGCTGGGATGAGAATTTGACTCATTTTCTCTGTGGGACAGCAGAAAAGTAGGGGGAAAGTTATGAAAATGTGTAGTACAGTCTGCATAGATGAGTAGCTTTTGAAAGTGTGGTTCTGCCCAGCAGCATCCACATCACTTGAAAACTTGTTGGAAGTGCAGATTATCTGTCCCCATGTTGAACTGCTGAATCAGAAACCAGGAGAGTATAGCATAACAGTCTGTGATTGAAAGCTCCTCCAGGTGATTTTGATGCACACGCTATATGAGACCCCAGGGACAGACTAAGATAAATTTGCTGTGGGTTCAGAAAAGCAAGAAATTTAATTATAATTTATTTTTAAACACCACTATTCATGTGACTAATTGGTGGTGGTTCTTATGGAAAACTGAGAGATTTTTCATCTTACGTATGTTTTATTACCATGTTACCTTCCTAACTAGGCCTTTTTTAGTTCACTTCAGGACATGGTCCTTCATGCAGCAGGGTTGCCTCTGGCATACCTGAGAAGCTAAATAAATGGAGCTTAACTGAGAGGCTCTCAGTTCGGAAGAATGCGGGAGTCAAGCTCCACTGAGACAGAGTTGCGTCGAGGAAAATTTCTAAAGGCTCCATTAACCAAGAATGCATTTTAAACAAAACAACAACAACAAAAACAAGGTACAAATGAAAGTCATAGGAGCTCACTTAAAAATGAGTCGCAGGAATAAAATGTGTATGTTTGCCAAGGGAAAACTACTGAGAAAATTGATTTTGATTAGGGAAATACCTTACGCAGCCTATGTTGTTGAAAAGCATGTTTGTTTACCATTTTAATCTCATGACTTCAGCTACAATTTATGTACCAACCTTGGTTTTGGGGAGAAAATTGTATTCACTCATTTATCTATGTGTTCACTTATTCAACAAGCATTTCAGGTATTGTTGAAGCTCAGGGGACATGGAGACTGTTGACTGTCTACCTCCACATTTTTACCACCCTGCACCCACCGCGGCGCCCCCCCACCCCTGCCCCCGCCCCGCCCCTGCTTCATATCACATACCGAGACTTGGTTTCTGCCATATTATTCTGAAAATGGCCTTTCAGAGGTCGTCAGTGACTTCCTACCAATCCAGCTGCTCCTCATCTGGCTGTTCTGTAGGTCTGGTCTTGATTGAGCATCTTCTGCCTCTTGGAACTTGATGCCTTAGGATCATTATTTTCCTGGTGGCCTGTTGCCCATAGCTTTAACTGAATTGTCTTCTATATCTTCACATAAGACCAACGGTTCTGTGAGGACTTTTTTTTGTTTGTTTCTTAGCACTTTTTCTTTACCTGAAGGAACTCACCATTCCCACCATTTTCATTTAGCTTCACTTATCACAGCTAGGGAGATCCAGCCAGTCCATTCTAAAGGAGATCAGCCCTGGGATTTCTTTGGAAGGAATGATGCTAAAGCTGAGACTCCAGTACTTTGGCCACCTCATGCGAAGAGTTGACTCACTGGAAAAGACTCTGATGCTGGGAAGGACTGGGGGCAGGAGGAGAAGAGGACGACAGAGGATGAGATGGCTGGATGGCATCACTGACTCGATGAACGTGAGTCTGAGTGAACTCCGGAAGATGGTGATGGACAGGGAAGCCTGGTGTGCTGCGATCATGGGGTCGCGAAGAGTCGGACACGACTGAGCAACTGAACTGAACTGAACTGATCACAGCTAGGGGAGTAGCTGCTAAATCTCTTTCTTCATTTTTAACCCAGGTTTCCAAGCTTCACTATCTAAAATAGAGTTGATTCTATTCTTCACAAATTATTTATTCATGTATTAAGCAAATATTTATTGAGGGGCTCCTGTCTACCAGTCTACTGTTTTCTGTTCTAGGAATACAGCAGTGCACAAAACTGGCAAGTCTCTGATTTTAAAAAGCTTATATTCTGATGACGTTGGGAGGCAAACAATAAAAGCCAGACAAATAATATGGTGATATGTACTTTGAAGAGAAATCAAATAGGATTCAAGAGATAAAGAGAAATGATGAGAATACTTTTAAAAAACATTTTGACTGCACTGGGTGTTCACCGTGGTGTGTGGACTCTTCCTTGTATCACTTGGCCTTTCTCTGGGGGCTGCACATGGGCTTAGCTGCCCTGCCACATGTTGGATCTTAGTTCCCCAAGAGGGGTCAAACCTGCCTCCTCTGCATTGGAAGGTGGATTCTTAACCACTGGGCCACCCGGAAAGTCCCCAAGGATATATTTTATAGAGAGTAATCTGGTTCTGATAGGGTAATATTTGATCAAAAATCTGAAACAAGTGACGGAATGAATTCTGTGGGTATGATGAATAGGAATCAGTTGAGTCTTTGAAAGGTAAAAGTGCAGGAAGAATGCTAGAAAGCACCAAATGTGTACTAAAGAGAAAGCATGACTCTGAGCTCAGGAGACTTAGTTTTGCTGGATGCATGATCATGCATGATCACAGGAAGGATGCATCTGGGGGAAGGATGCATCTGCTTCTGCCCTGTGTTCAGAACCATTCAATTAAATGAGAAATTTAATCTTTCTTCACATATATATGGGTGTCTTGGCATATGCATGCAATGCGGGAGACCTGGGTTTGATCCCCTGGGTTGGGAAGATTCCCTGGAGAAGGGAAAGGCTACCCACTCCCCGTATTCTGGCCTGGAGAATTCCATGGACTATTTAGTCCTTCAGGATCACAAAGAGTCAGACACGACTGAGAGACTTTCACTTTCATTGGCATATGAGATTGTGGTCTCTTCTTGCCAATCTATAATCCTTCTGAAATTCTAACATTATGTTAGAATATGAAACACTGCAAAATATGTTCATTTTCTAACAATTACAATAAACTTTTATTTACTCAAATGAAGTTGAAGCAACTGAAGTATTAACTTTTGTGAGTTATTTGGATTTAGTATTTTTCTGTCTCTTTTGTGGGTCCTCTCTGGAATTTTTTGGCTTGCTCACACTTGCCTCAGAAAGACATAGCTGAGTGAAAAAGAGAAACTCAAGTCTCTTTTACTGTTATAAATTTGTTATTGTCTGTGTTGTGGGAAGGTAGATTCAAATAGAAAGATGTATATTTTAGGATTTTTAATGAATTTTGTTTGTCGCCAGTTACTAATTCCATGACACAATGAGCAGAGAGAGATTCCTTTAAAATAAAGTGGATCAGTCTCCCCACCTCAGTCTCTGCTTTCTCTCATCCCGTGTCTGATGGCTCTTCTCTCAGATGTGCCTTCTCAGTCCCCTCAGCCTCTGGGAAGTGCCTCCCTGGGCACCATATTTCAGGTTGTGAATTTCTCCCCCAGCACCTACTTCACCCCTTCCCTTCTGATTGCTTCTCCTTCCTTCTGTTTCACTCTGTAATTTGCCTACTAATTTTATTTATTGCTCGTATCCCTCTACTATAATGTAATCTCCATGAGAGGAAACAAGGCTTTTTTTCCCCTAACATTTATTATAAAAATTCTTAAGCATATAGATAATTAAGAAAAATTTTACAGTGAATACCCATAAGTCCATCATCTAGATTCTAACATTTTACTCTACATGCTTTATTACATCCCTCTAGTCAGCCATTGATCCAACTTATTTTTAAATTTATTTTTAAAGTTGCAGACATCAGTGGTTTCCCTTCTAATATTTCAGTGTGCATGTCACTAATTAGAGTTCAATATTTGTTTCTCTCTTTCTTCTGAGGTATTGACATTTTTTCTTCTGATATTTACATTTTTTTAAACAAATTAATTAATTTATTTTAACTGGAGGATAATTACTTTACAGTGGGCTTCCCTGGTGGCTAGGCTGGTAAAGAATCCTCCTGCAATGTGGGAGACCTGGGTTTGATCCCTGGGTTGAGAAAATTCCCTGGAGAAGGCATAGGCTACCCACTCCAGTATTCTGGCCTAGAGAATTCCATGGACTGTATAGTCCATGGTGTTGCAAAGAGTCAGACACAACTGAGCGACTTTCACTTTACCTTTACAATATAGTGATGGTTTTTTTTTTTTTTTTTATCATAAATCAACATGAATCGGCTACAGGTATACATGTGTCCCCTCTATCCTGAACCCCCCCCCCCCCACCACATCCCTCCCACCCCATCCCTCTGGGTTGTCCACCACTCTTTGGGTGCCCTGCTTCCTGCATTGAACTTGCACTGGTCATCTGTTTTACATATGGTAATATATATGTTTCAATGCTATTCTCTCAAATTATCCCATCATCACCTTCTCCCACTGAGTCTAAAAGTCTGTTCTTTACATCTGTGTCTCCTTTGCTGCTGTGCTGGTAGGATCATTGGTACTGTCTTTCTTAACTCCATATATATACCTTGATACACAGGGTTTGTCTTTCTGACTTCCTTCACTCTGTATAATAGGATCCAGGTTCATCCATCTCATGAGAACTGACTCAAATGTGTTCTTATAGCTTAGTAATATTACTTATAGCTTAGTAATGTTCATATAGCTTTGTATATGTACCAAAACTTCCTTATCCATTCATCTGCTGATGGACATCTAAGTTGCTTCCATGTCCTAGCTATTGTAAATAGTGCTGCAATGAACATTGGAGTACATGTGTCTCTTTAATTCCAGTTTCCTTGGGGTGTATTCCCAGCAATGAGATTGCTGGGTTTACATGCACAAATTTATATGACTTCAGCAAAAATACATTTATAAGCCCTCATCAAGATATGGAGCATTACCATCATTCCAGAAAATCTTCTCTTGTCCCTTTCCTATAGTTTTGCTAGATTTTACAGAACACCTAGTTAAATTTGAATTTCAGTGAAACAATGGATAAATATTTAATATAATGATGTCTCAAATGTTCCATAGGGTATACTTATGCAAAAAAATTCTTTGCAGTTTATCTGAAATTCAAATTTAACTAGAAATCCTGTATTCTATCTGGCAGCTCTACTTTCTAGTAAATTCTTGCCTCATCTCCCAGAGGAAGTTACTATTCTGATGTTTTTCTACCATAGATTTTGCCCATTTCAGAACTTCATATAAAAGGAATTGCACTATATATATTCTTTTCTGTAAGACATTTTTTCATTCAGCATAACAGTTTTGAGATTCATCCATAGTGTCTATGTGTATCATGAATTTGTTCCTTTTTATTATTGACTGTTGTTCCATAATATAAATATACTACTATTTATTAATTTATTCTTCACCTTGGATTTTTATCCAGTTTCCTTCTATCATGAATAAGCTGCTATGAGCCAACAATGGCTGCCAATTAAGTTCTTGACAAAGTCCCAACTCTTTAACATGGCTCATTCTGTGATTTTCTTACCTCCCCACTGATCTCACCCACACACCACTCTTTTCTTAACCTCACCACTCTCCGATCATACTCCCTTCAGGGTCCCAAAGCTTTTATGCTGCTTCTCCCTTTGTCCTTCCATCTGCGTCATGGACTTAATGGCTTTGAGTTTGAGCAAATTCTGGAAGACGGTGAAGGACAGGGATACCTTTCTGTGAGTTTGGCATGGTAGAACTGTACCTAAGCTGACTCCCTCTGATATCAGGTGGGGAAGGAACAACTGGAGGAGAAAGAAAGAAATCTTAAACAGGACATATTTTTGCTCTTGTTTGGGACTGATTATAGGGGCTCTGGCATGTGCTTTCTAATAAATTATTCATGTGGCTATTTTCACTCATTCTTATCAGGAGAAAAGAGAGCATCATCATTCTCACCAGTCTAGGAACATTGTGAAATAATGTCAGTCATGAGATATTTATGAAAACTTTAGAATGGAGGAGAGTCTGGGGAAGAAAGAACTGTAAAAGGTCTGGGAGCCACAGAAATATTTTGATAACAGAGAGTCATTGGGGATTTAAAATACGTATGTAAAAAGGTTTGGTTCTTTAAAAGGAATAATTCCTAATGGATGTTTGAGATGTGTGTGTATGCTTTTCTCAGAAACTCAGGATGTATTTCTAGCAGTCATTGATTAATAACTCTCGAGTCATAGCTGAGTCAGTATATTACCAGTTTTAATGTCATTTTTACTTAATTTAATTATCTGTTGGCCACTAGGCCATGGAATTCTGGCTTGGGATGTCTATAATAGTCTCATATAAGAAACAGATTAAGTAGAATCAGAATAAAATCTCCCCCAAAGGCTATTTGGGTTTCTTAATTTCTCTTGACATCTTTGGCAGTGAGCAAAAGCTGCATTATTCATTACTTCTTAAAAATTTTACTCACATAAATAACCTTCAGAACTATAAATCTCTTATCTCAAGATGCTTTCAGGACAGAAGCTATAAAATATAACTGGAGTAGACACTGGTCCAGCTAATTCAGAAACAAAATTTATAATTGACTATTTACATCTCAATTTGAATTTCAGGAAAATAAGATCTTTTCTTTTTCAAAAGAAAATCATAGATCCTCTTGACCGCATGAGAAAGAAAACAGAAACTTCTAACCTGAATAGAAGGAACATAATTTGAAGCTGGTAATTGAGTAAATCTCAAGATTCATATTTCCAGTTCTCCCCACTCCCTCCTTCCCTTCTGCTGGGATTTTCAGGGAATAGTAGAGTTAGGAGAAGCTGTGAGAAGTTTGAAAACTATGAGCAATTTTATAATTAAAGCAGTCAGAATTTGTTTCTTTGACAGCATATGTTAGACCATCAGGGGCAGGTAGGTAAAAGCAGCAGATAGTCTAGACCCTTTTGGGAGTAGTGTCTGCATCATTTTAATGCGCAGTGAGACTAATTCAATATGCTATATTGTGGAAAATATTAAATACCATCAGAAGTCATCACTGACATAATAAAGTCTATGTAGATTCAAGCCCTGGCAACCTTTATCCGGGTGTTCTTGATTGTTTGTTACTGACTTGACAGAAGACAGAGGATTAGATGGTTGGATGGTATCACTGACTCAATGGACATGAGTTAGCGTAAACTCAGGGAGATAGTGAAGGACAGGAAAGCCTGGTGTGCTGCAAGTCACGGGGTCTCAAAGATTCAGACACGATTTAGCGACTGAACAACTGACTTGACAACCGCTAGGTGACACTGTTGCTTCACCAAGTTAGTGCAGCAGGCTCCAGGAACTGCTCCAGAGAAGTGCTGCTGCTTCTGTTAGCCTGAAAGTGAACTGATGCTGACCATCAACATGATTACAAGCAGTTCTGACAGTACCATCTATTACATGTAATGTACATATGCTTATAATAAAACAAACTACTGCTGCTGCTGCTGGTCACCACCAGACCAATGTCTAGTGTGTCAGTTTTGTGATGGCCTTTGTGCTTTGTAGTTCAATTTAATCCTTCTGTTAATCATACTTGTGGGAGATTACAAATCTAAGAAGTGGCAGAACCAGGTACCCTGGCCCCTTTATTGACAGATGTGGCCACTAGTCACATAGCAAGCTAACAGTAGGATGTGACATCTCCGATGGTATGTGTTTCCAATCAAGTTGCCTATATCAAAATAAGAGGGCCTAAGGAAAAACAGTGAAGTGGGTTAATATAAACAGTTTCCTTTCCATTACTTTTAAAAAGATGTTCTTGGAAACTCATATTTGTGGAAAAATTCTATTTGATACACCTACTAATGTTTTCATTCACAGCAGATAACTTTAACTTAGGATTGCTAGATAAAACATGATTCCTATATAAATTTGTTTCAGATAAATAACTGAAATAACTAAATAATAACTAATAAATAACTAAATGTAATAACTTCTTAGCATAAGTATGTAGAGAAGGCAATGGCACCCCACTCCAGTGTTCTTGCCTAGAAAATCCGATGGATGGAAGAGCCTGGAAGGCTGCAGTCCATGGAGTCGCTGAGAGTCGGACACGACTGAGCAACTTCACTTTTACTTTTCACTTTCATGCATTGGAGAAGGAAATGGCAACCCACTCCAGTGTTCTTGCCTGGAGAATCCCAGGGACTGCGGAGCCTGGTGGGCTGCCGTCTATGGGGTCGCACAGAGTCAGACACGACTGAAGCGACTTAGCAGCAGCAGCAGCAGAAGTATGACCCATGAAAAATTCTGTATCTCTGGTAAACGATATATTTATTTTTTGTATAAGTATGTTCCAAATATTGAATGGGGAATATCTATATTAAATAAAAACTGTTTCTTACTTATATGAAATGTTAATCTACCTAGGTCTCCTGTGTTTTAATTTGCTAAATCTGTCAACATTACCTTACCTTTCTTTCAGTTAATTTGGGACAGTTTAACAAAGCTCAGTCAATTTTCTGCCTCTCTATTTGGGACTCTCTCTCTTCTCTATTTACCCCTGTGTTCCTGAGGAATACATTTGTCCTTTAGAGGAACATCCTGTGATCTGATCTTAAACGCTTCTGCTTCTCGCTGCTCAAAGAGAATGGAGCTTAGATGTGAAAGTGCCTGCACATAAAGTGCGGCATCAGATTCAGAAACTGCTTTGTTGGCTTCATTGTACTCACTATTTTTCGCACTATCTGCTTAAGTTCCTGATTAGAGTGTGGGAAAGAGCATACACAACCTGCCTTATTCCTAACCTCAGAGATCAGTTCCAGAAGGAAGTGTAGACCTTGAATTTTTAAATCTATTGTTCTTAGTTTTACAATCCTAACTATGTTAAGCCTCCTAAAGTGTCATGCTCCCTCATTCATGGGACCTCCCTGTGAGTGAGTATTCCATGATATGTATCAGACAACATTCTTATCATATATGTAGTTTTTAAAGTAGCCAATTAAAACAATGGCTTCAAATAATAAAGACTGTTAACAGGACTGGAGACTTTGGGAGTATAAATTTAATTTAATTCCATGGAGTTTTTCTTTTAAGTACAGGTTAATAGGCTGCTCCCTAAAAGTAATCCTTTCTGTACAGACAGGTAAAAGAATTGAAAACTATAAACACTATGTACTACTAATAAGCATATTCATCACTGCTTACTTGACACTAGTTTTAAGATTCTATGTATTTTTATAGATTAGGATGAGATCCTCAGTTTTTATAGATTAGAATGGTTTTATAGATTAGAATGAGACCCCCAGTCAATTTGTTCAAAGCAATTTATAGATGAAAATATTTCTCCTGGCTGACATAAAGAATTGCCTTAGATTAAAGACAACCAGAGCAATAATGGCAAATTTGCATTCCCACCAAACCATGGTGATATTACTAAGAGATCTATGCCAACTTTCTTTCTGAGCATGGATGCACTGCTTCAGAATTCTTCTTAACTCCTCTTTTCAGTAATTCAATTGAATTAATTCATCTTTATTGAACCAGAGTATGGATGACCTTTTAGTTAATCATCTTCAGAATTAGAGGATATAAATACCAGAAGATTAAAAAAAAAAAAAAAGGCAGGAGTTTAAGCATTTAGAACCAACTTGAGGACATGGCAATGTTTAGACTCTGAAAAGGAAAAATGAACTTGGCATTTTTGTTGCTGTTGTTCAGTTGCTAAGTTGTCTCCAACGCTTTGTGAGCCCATGGACTGCAGCACACCAGGCTCCTCTGCCCTCCACTGTCTCCTGGAGCTTGCTCAAATTCATTCCGTTGAGTCAGTGATGCCCTCCAACCATCTCATCCTCTTCTGCTCTCTTCTTTTGCATTCAGTCTTTCCCAGCATCAGGGTCTTGTCCAGTGAGTCAGCTCTTTGCACCAGTGAGTCAGCTCTTTGCATCAGGTGGCCAAAGTACTGGAGCTTCAGCTTCAGCATCAGTCCTTCTAATGAATATTCAGGGTTGATATCTTTTAGGATTGACTAGCTTGATCTCCTTGAAGTCCAAGGACTCTCAAGAATCTTCTCCAGCACCACGATTCGAAAGCGTCAATTACAGTGCTCAGCTTTCTTTTCTTTCTTTCTCACATCTGAACATAACTACTGGAAAAACCATAACTTTGACTATATGGAGTCTTGTTGAAAAAGTGATGTCTCTGCTTTTTAATACTCTCTTTAGGTTTGTCGTAGCTTTCTTCCAAGGAGCAAGCATCTCTAAATTTCATGATTGCAGTCACCATCTACAATGATTTTGGAGCCCAAGGAAGTGAAATCTGCCGTTGCTTCCACTTTTCCCTCTTCTATTTGCCAGAGATTTGGCATGCAGATGTTAAACTAAGCAGAGATATGTGACCATTTTTTGAGGATAAATAATGTTGTTGTCCAATTTAGAATTTTGAGTTCAAGCAAGGCAGATAGAAGTATTGGGTTGGCCAAAAGATTCTTTCATTTTTTTCCTGTAAGATGGCTCTAGTAGCGTTTAGTTGTCTTTAACTTCATTTGAAACAATTTTGTTAGATTGCATTGTAACAGCTGTCATATCAACATGTATTTTTTAAAAACCAAAATTGGTGAATTTTTCTATAGCCATTTTAATATTGAAGATGGAAGAAAAAAGCAACATTTTAGCATATTATGCTTATTATTTCAAGAAAGGTAAATGTGCAACTGAAACACACACACACACACACACACACAAATTCTGTGCAGTGTATGGAGAAGGTGTGACTGATCAAACATGTCAAAAGAGGTTTGTGAAATTTCGTTCTGAAGGTACCTTGCTGGACGATGCTCCATGGTCAGGTAGACCAGTTAGGTAGCTCAGGTTGACAGTGATCAAATGGAGACATTAATTGGAACAGTCATTATTATACCTTGCAAGATATGGTCAGCATACTCAAAATATTCAAATCAAGTATTGAAAATCATTTGCACCAGCTTGGTTTTGTTAATCATTTTGATGTTTGGGTTCATCATAAATTAAGCAAAAACAAACAAACAAACAAAACTTGATCATATTTCCACATGAAATTCTCTACTTAAACATAATGAAAACATTATGGCTTTTAAAACAAATTGTGACAGGTGATAAAAAGTGGATACTGTACAATAATGTGAGATCATGGTGTAAGAGAGATAAGCCAACACTAGCCTCACCAAAGGCCAGTCTTCATCCAAAGATGGTATTGTATATATGGTGGTATTGGAAAGGAGTCCCCTATTATAAATTCCTTCTGGAAAGCTGAATGATTAATTTAAACAAATACTGCTCGCATTTAGACCAACTGAAAGCACTGCTTGATGAAAAGTGTCCGGAATCAGTCAACAGAAAACTCATAATCCTCCATCAGGATAATGCAAGACTGCATGTTTCTTTGATGACCAGGCAAAAACTGTTACAGCTTGGCTGGGAAGTTCTGATTCATCTGCTGTATTCACCAACCATTGTACCTTCAAATATCCATTTATGTTGGTCTTTAAAAAATTCTTAATGGAAAAATTTCAGTTCCCTGAAAGACTGGAGAAAGCACCTGAAACAGTTCTTTGCTCAAAAGAAAAAGTTTTGGAATGATGGAATTGTGAAGTTGCCTGAAAAAAATGGCAGAAGCTAGTGGAACAAATCAGTGAATATGATATCAATAAAGTTTTTGGTGAAAATAAACAATGTGTCATTTATTTTTATTAAAAAAATGAAAAAAATTGGCCTTTTGGCCAATCCAATAGATATGGCTTGTTATTCAATTTGGAATCTAAGTGGGCTGATTTGCAAAAAATATAAACTGGGTAAGATTGTCCATCCCAGGAGAAGAAAGCATTCTGTACTAATTGAGTAATGATTGGAAGTAAGACACCATTGAAATATATTATTAAAGTCATCCTAGCAACTAATAAAGAAACGTATAGGAATTAAAAACTAACATTTATTTGTGCCTCTCCTATATGTCAGATATTGTCCTTGGTACTCTGCTTATCAAAATCCTCCCTTGAAAGACCTTGAAAAGTTGGCATCAAATTTTAGCTTTGCTTGCCAACATGCTGGTTGATTATCTGGCTTCACGATACAGTGCTTCAGATATTTCTTGTTTTCATGTTCTCCTTTTGACATGAATAAAAAATAATATTCCCTGGGGCTTAATTTGTCTGCTCTAGTGTGTGTGTGTGTGTGTGTGTGTGTATCTGCCAAATATATAGTGATTGTGTTACAAAATATCTTTGTAACCTATGTGCAGGTCTTGCAACTTTTCACATAAATTTTACTTACACCACTAGTTAATTGGGAGAATGAGAATTCTGGTTCTATTCCCTATGTGCTACCTCTTGAAGTGAAAGTAATGCTTTATGGAAGGCCTAAAATGTACCTCAAAGTTTAGAATTTCAATAAACTAAAATTATTTGAGTATTTGTCTACAGTTCAGTTCAGTTCAGTCACTCAGTTGTGTCCAACTCTTTGTGACCCCATGGACTGTAGCACGCCAGGCCTTCCTGTCCATCACCAACTTCTGGTGTTTACTCAAACTCATGTCCATTGAGTCAGTGATGCCATCCAACCATCTCATCCTCTGTCGTCCCCCTCTTCTCCTGCCTTCAATCTTTCCCAGAATTAGGGTCTTTTCTAATGAGAAAACTCTTTGCATCAGGTGGCCAAAGTATTGGAGTTTCAGCTTCAACATTTGTCTACATCTTCCATTAAATGATAAATTTTTTTTTATTTGTTTGACTCTGATATCTGAGTTATACTTAACTACCCAATTTGACTTCCTAAGGACAAATAAGCTTGAGCATTGAGAATTTCTTGATATTATGTGCATTATGGTAATAAGACATTAGTTGTAGCAGCCCATATTTGAATTATGTTGTCAAATATTGAATGTAAACAAGTAAGAAAAAAAAATCTAAAAAGAAAAATATGTTTCATGGCTTCCATGTCCCAGGATATTCTAAGTGTAAGTGCTCTTAATTTCCATTGGGAAGTCAATTGGTCCAGAAAAGTGGGCATCATTTAAGTACTGGAAGTCAACATGTAACATGTTAAAGAATGTCCCAGTAAAACCACTCAAAAAATCAGTTTCTTGTACATCTGGACTAGCATGAGATGTTAGCCCAAAAAGCCTTATTGAAGCATTATTCAGTTCAGTTCAGTTCAGTCGCTCAGTCGTGTCCAACTCTTTGCAACCCCATGAATCGCAGCATGCCAGGCCTCCCTGTTCATTACCATCTCTCAGAGTTCACTCAGACTCACGTCCATCCAGTCCGTGATGCCATCCAGCCATCTCATCCTTGGTTGTCCCCTTCTCCTCCTGCCCCCAATCCCTCCCAGCATCAGAGTCTTTTCCAATGAGTCAACTCTTCTCATGAGGTGGCCAAAGTACTGGAGCTTCAACTTTAGCATCATTCCTTCCAAAGAAATCCCAGAGTTAATCTCCTTCAGAATGGACTGGTTGGATCTCCTTGCAGTCCAAGGGACTCTCAAGAGTCGTCTCCAACACCACAGTTCAAAAGCATCAATTCTTCGGCGCTCAGCTTTCTTTACAGTCCAACTCTCACATCCATAGCCTTGACCAGACGGACCTTAGTCGGCAAAGTAATGTCTCTGCTTTTGAATACGCTGTCTAGGTTGGTCATAACTTTTCTTCCAAGGAGTAAACGTCTTCTAATTTCATGGCTGCAGTCACCATCTGCAGTGATTTTGGAGCCCCCCAAAATAAAGTCTGACACTAATCTGCCTCTTGAGAAATCTGTATGCGGGTCAGGAAGCAACAATTAGAACTGGACATGGAACAACAGACTGGTTCCAAATAGGAAAAGGAGTATGTCGAGGCTGTATACTGTCACCCTGTTTATTTAACTTATATGCAGAGTACATCATGAGAAACGCTGGACTGGAAGAAACACAGCTGGAATCAAGATTGCTGGGAGAAATATCAATAACCTCAGATATGCAGATGATACCACCTTTATGGCAGAAAGTGAAGAGGAGCTAAAAAGCCTCTTGATGAAAGTGAAAGAGGAGAGCGGAAAAGTTGGCTTAAAGCTCAACATTCAGAGGCATTATTAGTAAAATGTATATCCCACTGTTATCTTAAAAAAAAATCCACAAAACTGGAAGAACCAACCAAAGTATCTACTCCTAGGAAAATGATTATGTAAACCTTGGTACACCTTTATGAGGGAATATTGTGCAGTCACTAAAAATTGTGTTCTGTAAGAGTTTCTCATGATATAGCAAAGAGTTATAATACTCAGTGAAATTTTAAAAAGTTTTATGTGTACAGCATTGTCTCAGCTATGTAAAGAAAAATGTTTCATAGGAAAAAATGAAACAAACTACAAGCAGAACTTTAATCAACAATGTGATCATGAAACATCTTTTTTTTTACACCACCGTTCTATACTTTACAAAACTTTCTATTTTATAATAGAAATTTGATTATGTAATAATCAGAAAAATTAAATCTATTGAAAAAAATTAATGGCTTCTGAATTCTTATCAAAGTGCAAGTGTTTTGCTTTTATGCTATTGATCCTTGACACAAAAGTATACACAACAGTGGAATTTGACCATGGAAAACAGAAGCAATGGAATAAGCAGAGATCTGGGTTTTAATTTTTGGTATTTTAATACACATGTATATATGAGAGCATTTAAAAAAATTTTCAGTTGTGTAAGTTTACTTATATTTCATGTATACAGTAATTATCTTGGATGAAAAACACTTCTTGTTGCAAGTAAGTGAGACCCTAAGATTAATTAATGATCAGTCCTAGACCTTAGACTAGCCCCCTATTTCATGCATAAAAACCTGTGACCGTTTCTCAGGAATGCTATAAAAATGATTTCCACACAGTCTGAGTCCTCTTCATTAGGAGTCACTCCTAGGTACTATTTCAACTTTAAGACTTAAGAGTTAATGAGGTAACACTAAAATATTCTCGCTAGTATTGAATTTCCACTAAAAGTGATTGCATAAATCAAACACTATTTGACAGTGTTGGGGAAACTTGCTTTTTGGATGATCCCTTTGCAGCAATATAGACTATATGGAGTATTATAGACATTTTTCTTCTGAGTAACAACAATTCCAGAGTCTGTTTTTTTCTCTGTTTTTATGGATGATACCTTCTAGATGAGTGCTCTGAACCCAGAGTAATGAAGTTATTCAGTTCAGTTCAGTCGTTCAGTTGTGTCTGACTCTTTGTGACCACATGAACTGAAGCATGCCAGGCCTCCCTGTCCAGCACCAACTCCCGGAGTACACTCAAACTCATGTCCGTCGAGTCAGTGATGCCATCCAGCCATCCCATCCTCTGTTATCGCCTTCTCCTCCTGCCCCCAGTCCCTCCCAGAGGGAGTCTTTTCCAATGAGTCAGCTCTTCGCATGAGGTGGCCAAAGTATTGGAGTTTCAGCTTTAGCATTAGTCCTTCCAATGAACACCCAGGACTGATCTCCTTTAGAATGGACTGGTTGGATCTCCTTGCAATCCAAGGGACTTTCAAGAATCTTTTCCAACACCACAATTCAAAAGCATCAATTCTTTGGCGCTCAGCTTTCTTCACAGTCCCAACTCTCATATCCATACATGACCACCGGAAAAACCATAGCCTTGACTAGACAGACCTTTGTTGGCAAAGTAATGTCTTTGCTATAATATGCTATCTGCTGCTACTAATTTGCTTCAGTTGTGTCAAATTCTGTGTGACCTCATAGACGGCAGCCCACCAGGCTCCACCGTCCCTGGGATTCTCCAGGCAAAAACACTGGGGTGGGTTGCCATTTCCTTCTCCAATGCCTGAAAGTGAAAAGTGAAGTTCCTCAGTCATGTTGGACTCTTAGCGACCCCATAGACGGCAGCCTACCAGGCTCCTCTGCCCGTGGGATTTTCCAGGCAAGAGTACTGGAGTGGGGGTGCCATTGCCTTCTCCAAATATGCTATCTAGGTTGGTCGTAACTTTCCTTCCAAGGAGCAAGCGTCTTTTAATTTCATGGCTGCAGTCACCATCTTCAGTGATTTTGGAGCCCCCGCCCCGCCCAAAAAATGAAGTCTGACACTGTTTCCACTCTTTAGCCATCTATTTCCCATGAAGTAATGGGACCAGATGCCATGATCTTCGTTTACTGAATGTTGAGCTTTAAGCCAACTTTTTCATTCTCCTCTTTCACTTTCATCAAGAGGCTTTTAGTTCCTCTTCACTTTCTGCCATAAGGGTGGTGTCATCTGCATATCTGAGATTATTGGTATTTCTCCTGGCAATCTTGATTCCAGCTTGTGCTTCTTCCAGCCCAGCGTTTCTCATGATGTACTCTGCATAGAAGTTAAATAAGAGTGACAATATATAGCCTTGACATACTCCTTTTCCTATTTGGAAGCAGTTTGTTGTTCCTCAGATGTCCTTTTCATTATATGGGACTGGAATACAAAGGTAGGAAGTCAACAAACACCTAGAGTAACAGGCAAATTTGGCCTTGGAATACGGAATGAAGCAGGGTAAAGGCTAATACAGTTTTGCCAAGAGAATGCACTGGTCATAGCAAACACCCTCTTCCAACAACACAAGAAAAGACTACACATGGACATTTCCAGATGGTCAACACTGAAATTAGATTATATTATTTGCTGCCAAAGATGGAGAAACTCTATACAGTCAGCAAAAACAAGACCAGGAGCTGACTGTGGCTCAGATCATGAACTCCTTATTGTTAAATTCAGACTTAAATTGAAGAAAGTAGGGAAAAACCACTAGACCATTCAGGTATCTCACGTATTAGGGGACGCAAACATGCAGTCCAAACATCTTCTGTCCTGCCTCCCTGTTTTTCTTCCCTGCCCATTCCATCCTTTTTCTCTGAAAATGCCTTGGATCTTGTAAATACACATTTGAAAGTAGAAGTGATTTTCTCACTTCACTAGAACTGTCTCCTTTTGACTCCTATTATGAGTCAAAATAAGTCCCCTAATAATGGCAGAAGGAAAAACATGTTAAAGAAACATAACTGGAAAGTGATATTTAATTCAAAGAAAACAAAGTAAGTTACATGAGCAATCAACACTGAAAGAGTAGAATTTTGCTCACTCTATTATACTGGTGGTTCTGTCATGAGTAAAACATGAAATGCACTGTTTAGGACTGTAATTGACATATTTGTGCAACACATTTAAATGTCTTAGTATTTCTAAAACAGCACCACCAAAAATCAGAGCTTTTTAGGGATAGCACTAAATGAATTAGTCCTGAACAGCTGTGCATATCACAGGAATTAGGATAAAGACTGAAAAGCGGACATTTTAAATGGCAGATGTTGGCTCAGTAATTAGGAATAATGTTCTAACAATTAGATTGAGAATCGGAATGAGTTATTTTTCTAAACTTGTCAGTTACAGTCATCGGAAGAGATATAACATGGGTTGGATTCAGGGCTGTGTCAACGTGTAAGACATTTTAGGAAGGTTGGGAGAAAGGTACCCTGTCGAGTTCATGACTTAGTATTTGCTCCCTCTGCACTGATGTATCCCCATGCCAGCTACAGGACAGCAGCGCATGGGTTAGTTTCAGCTGCTACTTACCCACTCAGATGGGAACCTTTCGCAATGTCCTCGTATTAGAAATGCTGTCGATCAACTTTCTAAAGTAGACTTGAATTTGGAGTTAATGCCCTCTGAGATTTATGTCTATGTGTCTGGGTGTAACCTGAACATAAATCACTGCTTTAGGTGTCCTGTTCTCCACATAGGCCAAATTCAAAGAAGCATAATGTTACAGTCAAAAGTAATATGAGAAGAATTTCAGTTTAATAAAGTGAAAGTGAATTCACTCAGTCGTACCCGACTCTTTGCAACACCATGGACTGTAGCCTACCAGGCTCCTGTGTCCATGATATTTTCCAGGCAAGAATACTGGAGTGGGTGGCCATTTCCTTCTCCTCAGTTTAATAAGTGACTCTCAAAAACTATTAAATAAATATGATCCAGTTTATAGTGTACAATGTTTCTTGAAATATTTTTCTTCAACATTTTTCTTCCTTCATACCTGGTTCAGTTCCCTTATTTTTCATAATTACTCTGGAAAGATAGAATTTTTCTTATAATTGTGAAAGAATAGGAAAAATTTGAGCAAGTAAAGACAAAATATCTCCTTATTTTTCCCACTACTAGCTCTCTCTGTCTGTATCTATTTTCTTGATTCCTTAACAGCATAGCCTGGAAACTAGATTGAGATACATTAAATGATTCTTTGGTAATTTCGGGAGTAGGGGTATGCATGTGTTAATAATTGCTGAGTAGATCCTATGTCTGCAGAACCTTCCATTAGATCCTGAGAAAAGAGGCAAAGCAAGTTATGTGAATAATATCTACACTCAAGTAATTTACAACCTCATGAGCCAAACTGGATAAAATCACACACAACAAATTTCAAGCAAGAAAATCAAGAGACAGTGAAAATGACTGCAGCTGTGCACCTATGACTAACTGAAGGTTACCTAGATCTTTGGTATATAGGAAGAAGGGAACTGTAGGGAAGCCAGGGAAATTTTCATTAAAAAGTTACATACTGAGTAAGTGTTCAGACAGGGAAAAACTAGGAACATGGAACTAGGGAAATCTGAATAAAACCAAAGAGTAGGTGTGCAGCAGGTAGTATACTAATCTGCTAGAATACAGGCAGGATGGGAAGTGTTTTTATCAGTGGGAATGCAACTCTCCATCCTGAGCTCCTGTAACACTTATTGTCTGACTTGATTGTTAATTTATTCTATTCTGCCTTTTGCATTAAATAATCCTTAGAAAATAGACAATATCTTCCCCTCCCCCATCCTTCTATTGCATTTCACATGATCTAGCAAAATGTGATTGATCAGTAAATACTTGCTAATTTAAATGAAGTCAAT
This sequence comes from Nanger dama, assembly GCA_917880005.1. Classification (NCBI taxonomy): domain Eukaryota; kingdom Metazoa; phylum Chordata; class Mammalia; order Artiodactyla; family Bovidae; genus Nanger; species Nanger dama. Next base: position 9,306,594 of record CAKJTW010000035.1, read on the forward strand.
AAGTAGCCGGTAGAGGAGGGGTAGAGAGTGGAGACAGGATCACATGTTTAGGCTAATGAGTTTGAGTGTAATATTAAAAATTACTGGAAGTTCAAACATGTCAGAGATATGATCAAAATATTCTAGGAAGGAGGATTTTTTGTTGATTTACATGGAGATAATAAGTTCATCTTTTTATTTGTAAAGCTGTTGCATGAACATTTGGGAAAGAGATGTCTCATATAGATGATATGTAGTACTGAGTTTTAAGCTAATTTTAGCCATTGAAATTTTTGAATAAATATGTTTAGCTTTGAATTTTATGGGCTAGGTAAAGTGCTCTGAGTGTCTCATGGGTGTGCATAAATTTCTTCACAAAAAATTTTTGAGTTGCTGATTATAATCAATCCTACACTTGATAGCATTCTTTAGAGTGAGATTTTTGGCATGTTTTAAATAATGTCTAAGCACATGGAGTTAGTTGGAAGAAAACCTGGAGTTTAAAAAATATTTTTAGGAAAGATCTACTCTAATTTTAGGAGTTGTTTTTTTTTTTTAATTGAGAGACTTCAGAACTATTTTATCAAACTAATTATTTTCCCTCCTGGTCTTAGAATGAAAGTGAAAGTGTTAGTCATTTAGTCATGTCTGACTTTATGCAGTCCCATGGATTGTCTCCTCTACTGATGGAGTTCTTCAGGCAAGAATACTGGAGTGGGTTGCCATTTCCTTCTCCAGAGGATCTGCCTGACCCAGGGATCAAACCCAGGTCTCCTGCATTGCAGACAGGTTCTTGATTGTCTGAGCCACCAGGGAACCCTTCTTGGTCTTTGGATGTTTTAGGGCAATTGTTGGCATTAATATGCTTAGATGTTTCTGTATAGATTAATCTTCAGTTCCAAAAATTCTGTTCATATGAATTCTTTGTACTAGCATTTAACACAAAGTTTTTGTAACATGATTGAAATTGCACAAATTATAGGTGTTGACTGATTATTTCAGTATTTAAGCTTTCAATTACTTTTTCATTTTCTTAACTTGGATTTGAATTTTTGACCTAAATATATTTTGAGAAAAGAATCATTAGTATTAATTTTGATTATAAAAGTAGTAATACTCGGTTTATATATAGCTTCTGAATTTCCTCATTTATGTAATGGGTGAAGTATATAAAACAAAATTATATTACTGTTTGGGAAGAAAAAGCAACATAACTTCTCTATTGAAGGTGAATTTACTTATCTGATGAATCTACCTCTCACACTAAAAGAATAGGACTAAAATACTATGAGTCTCTGGTGAGACTCTAAATCTAATGAAATGTTCATAGACGTAACATATGCAAACAGTTGGAAAAATACAAAGTAAATTCTATTCTGTACATATGATTAACTGTACATATCTTGCTATATATTTAGGATTGATTGCATTTAAAAGAAAAGTATTTTTGCACAGATAGAAAGCCAATGATGTCATTTGTGGAAGACTGAGAGAGAAAAGTAATGCTCAAAATTCTCCAAGCCAGGCTTCAGCAATATGTGAACTGTGAGCTTTCAGATGTTCAAGTTTGTTTTAGAAAAGGCAGAGGAACCAGAGATCAAAATGCTAACATCTGCTGGATCATCAAAAAAGCAAGAGAGTTCCAGAAAAACATCTATTTCTGCTTTATTGACTATGTCAAAGCCTTTTACTGTGTGGACCGCAACAAACTGGAAAATTCTGAAAGAGATGGGAATACCAGACCACCTGACCTGCCTCTTGAGAAACCTATATGCAGGTCAGGAAGCAACAGTTAGAACTGGACAGGGAACAACAGACTGGTTCCAAATAGGAAAAGGAGTACGTCAAGGCTGTCTATTGTCACCCTGCTTATTTAACTTATATGCAGAGTACATCATGAGAAACGCTGGACTGGAAGAAACACAAGCTGGAATCAAGAATGCTGGGAGAAATATCAATAACCTCAGAAATGCAGATGACACCACCCTTATGGCAGAAAGTGAAAAAGAGCTAAAGAGCCTCTTGGTGAAAAGTGAGCTTAAAGCTCAACAGTCAGAAAACAAAGATCATGGCATCTGGTCCCATCACTTCATGGAAAATAGATGGGGAAACAGTGAGAGACTTTATTTTGGGGGCCTCCAAAATCACTGCAGATGGTGATTGTAGCCATGAAATTAAAGATGCTTACTCCTTGGAAGGAAAGTTATGATCAACCTAGATAGCATCTTACAAAGCAGAGATATTACTTTGCCAACAAAGGTCCATCTAGTCAAGGCTATGGTTTTCCAGTAGTCATGTATGGATGTGAGAGTTGGACTGTGAAGAAAGCTGAGCACCTAAGAACTGATGCTTTTGAACTGTGCTGTTGGAGAAGACTCTTGAGAGTCCCTTGGACTGCAAGGAGATCCAACCAGTCCATTCTGAAGGAGATCAGCCCTGGGATTTCTTTGGAAGGACTGATGTTGAAGCTGAAACTCCAATACTTTGGCCACTGATGCAAAGAGCTGACTCATTTGAAAAGATCCTGATGCTGGGAAAGATTGAAGGCAGGAGGAGAAGGGGACGACAGAGGATGAGATGGTTGGATGGCATCACCGGCTCAATGGACATGAGTTTGGGTAAACTCCGGGAGTTGGTGATGGACAGGGGGAGGCCTGGCGTGCTGCGGTCCATGGGGTTGCATAGAGCTGGACACGACTGAGTGACTGAACTGAACTGAACTGAGAGAGTAGTTCTTCACCTTAACTTAAAACAAATGGGAAAAATTACAGCCAGAGACAATTGGATGTATCCAAGGTATCCAAGTAGCAATATCTTGTTATTTTAAAGACTTCCAGACAGACAGATCTCTACCCTGGACAAGTAGGCATTAAGAGGGCTGCAGCAAACTATGCACATGCTGTACTTCTTGGCTTCAGATTTTTCATTCATGTATTAGCTTTTTGGTTTAATTCGAATGTCACAGTCTTCATAAATGCAGGCCCTTTCTTCTTGGGCCTGGGCCTCATAAAATAAAGGTCTTTGACAGCCTGACTCTTCCATTGTAAAATGCAACATCCTTTCTGAAACAGAAAAAACCCCCAAAAGTCATGTGAAAAGAGGACAGAATCATAAAAAATGTTGGGAACTCTTCAAACAATATTATGAACCATATGTTATTCCTTAGAAATTTCAGTTAGGATAGTGCTAAGTGTGAGAATTATATGGCTTGGAAAAATAGAGAAAACTGAGTGAACAATTTAGAGACAAGGAAGAAATGTTTCCACAAATAATTGTTCAATGTAAGCTTATTTTCTTAGCCCATGAAATGAAATTTCTGTTTATGAGAACCGGCTATTCTGTTACCAGACTGGGCAGTGGCTGTCTGAATGTTTCTGTATGAATGAAAATCTCCTCTCCCAGGGGAAAAAAGATAAGAGCATTTAGCAAAGCCTCTTAGGTTTCTGAATATTTCAGAAATGGCAGTCATTTGATATACTGAAAATACCCACTTCCCAAAGAAGTAAATCTAGATTCTCTGACTACATCTTGCATAACAAAACCTCTCTGGTTTTATGATTTTGCATAGCTTGTCGGGAGAAGGCAGGAATAGCTGAATGCTTCCTGGTTTCTTTAGCATAACCCAGCCCACTTGCAACACATGCCCAGAACTACCTCATTAGCTACTGGGATATAAGCCAAAACATAAGACTACAATCAGTATAAGGGGAATTACTGGCAAGAGAGTGCTACACCAACTTAATACTGAATCCACTACTTTTCCAAGATCAGAAAATAGTACACTAACAGGTACCACTTCTCATCTCATTCAGATAAAAATTCATGGTTTTAATCTGCATCTTTTATCTAGAATAATTAGCTGTACCATAATAAAACATGCAGCCTGGCATATATATATGCTTTTGTTAATCTCTCTCTTATTATTTCCTGGATAGCTTTGACATTGTAAACCACAGACAGTTTGGAGCCTGGCTTTGAAGGGAGGTGTTATACAATAATTTTTTTCTTGTTTAAGGAAGATTAATCTACAGGAGGTAATCTGAAAATGACGGGGGCAAAGAGAAAAAAGAAAAGCGTGCCCTGGAGCAAGATGCGAATCCCCCGCTGTGAAGACTTTGAACAGTGGTGCAGACGGCGGCTGCCTATTTTGGAGTGGGCGACACATTACAATCTGAAAGAAAGCTTGCTTCCAGATACTGTTTCTGGGATGATGCTGGCAGTTCAACAGGTAGCACAAGGTAATGTTCTGCATTTGATTTTCCTGTTTTATACAGAGTAGATATCACTTTGTTTTCTTGGAAGAGTATTGTGACCTAGGGTCTACTAGCAAAATTGACTTTAATCAATTTTTGGAGAATAAACACATTGAATATCTGTGGAAATGCAAGTAAGAAAACACAGAAGTTTTCTGCTTGTCTCTTGCTTTCTTTCTTTTTGTTGTTTTTGAGAGAGATTAAGCATCAAACCAATTTTTAATGGCATTATATATTTGCAATGTTAAAATTCATACTGTATGAGTAAAAGATCTAATTGTGGGACAATGAGTTTTTATAGTTTGACCTTATTGGTACAGTTTTCTACTTAGGCTGAATTAAGCTATAAAGTATCACCTGGCTTAAACATATCATTTGTAAACCTAATTAGCAGCATGCAATGACCTGTTGTAACCTTGAGGGTTGCTATAAGCAAGGAATAGAGCTTTCCGTACATAAAGGAGGCTCTTGGCCAAGATCATTATTTGCAAAGAGAATCCTCTGTCCTTAGAGCTTACATTTTACTGTGCATGGCAATTTAATTCTTTATCACACTATGTACTGTTTATTTCTCAATTATAAATTTAAACTGATGAGAAGTCTGATTTTCACTGTTCCAAAGCTGTTTATAAATGATATTCTAGATTTAGATAAATGTTTCTCTGGGTAAAAACTGTTAGGTAATTGGTGTGCATACAGTGTATGAGCCTGTGTGGGTTGTGTGTGTGTGTGTGTGTCTGTGTGTTGTGTTTTCCTTAAAGATATATTCATTGTATTTTTAAAAGCTAGTTCAGGTAATAGCTTCCTACCTGTAGCAAGGAAAATCTCAAGATTTTTCAGCCTTGAGAATTTGTAAAATGTTCCTTGGCACAGAATTTATATTTTTTTGCAGTTTTACTACCTCCTGGCTTGAACTATTTTTCATACCGTTAAATTATACGCAGTTTTCTAATTCTGTAGCTGGAACAAACTGGCTTGTGTGTTTGTGTTTTTAGTATGATTAGGAGCATCTGCTCTGGTGGCTTTAAGATCTATAGTACTATCATACTTCCTGGGATTCCATTTCCCGAATAGTCTCATATTTTTACTGACCAGTTTGCTAAAAGCAAAGCATAGTAGTCTTTCATAAAAATGCAAAGTAAATAACAGATTAGGCCATTTTTAGGATTATTTTTGTTCAGTTTTAAATTCAAAGTGAGACACTACCATGGACTTTGAAACTAAGATGATGAATTTACAAGATCTTTTTCACCAGATAGTTTCAGTATATTTTATGAATTTATTTTCTTTCATTTATTATAAAGTAAAAGAGAAATATATATTTTTTAAAAATTGGTGTTTTCATCTTTCTGATATCAGGTTAGTTAGAAAATTTGGGGATATGCTAAAGATACCTGTGATTTATTATTAGTATTATCATTTATCTGTCTTTGGTAGTTGACTGTATGACTTTTCTTTGGTATGGAAATTGAGGTGTTTTGTTTAATGAGTCATGCATTTTGCTGGCTATGAAGAAATATGTTGGCCAGCCCCCAATTGATGAGAAGCACAATGCTTACTCAACTCTTGTGTCTTGGAAATTATGGATCTGGCTCTTGATTCTCCTAGAAGACTCCTAGTGATTGGGCAAGGAAGGCTACACTGCTAGAAAGAACTTAAAGGTTTTTGTTGGTATATGGAAAGACTAATTCTGGGCAGGGAGTTGGTGATGGACAGCGAGGCCTGGCGGGCTGCAGTCCGTGGGGTCACTAAGAGTCGACACGACTGAGTGACTGAACTGAACTGAATTCTTCCAAAAGTACTTATTCTTTAAAAACAATTCTCAAACTTTCTCATGATTACCCATGATGGGTAAATATCATAAGCTATTATTTGTTGTAAGGGGCCTTGTGCTACACCCCTTATGTGCAATATCTTCCCCTCTCCCAACAAAATCCTAAGTGTCAGTGCTCCTCCATTTCCCACTTGAGAAAGTGGAAACTTAGACAAGTAAATAATTTTCTCTTGCCTGGAGAATCCCATGGACAGAGGAGCCTGGTGGGCTACAGTCCACGGGTCGCAAAGTGTCGGACACGACTGAGCAACTTCACTTCACTTCACTTCACTTGGGCTTCCTAGGGCGCTAATGGTAAAGACCTAAGAGACGCAGTTTTGATCCTTGGGTTGGGAAGATCCCCTGGAGGAGGTCACAGCAAACCATTCCATTATTCTGGCCAAGAGAATCCCATGGATAGAGGAGCCTACTTGTTTTTTTAAAATTCTTTGTAATTCTTCTTTCTCAAGATATGCAATTAAAATTAAGGTTAATGGAAACTAAAACTTGAGTCTTTTCTATATGTTAACTATCAAGGAGCCATTTTAAATTACTTTATTAAAGATTTCCCAATTGTTAAATATAGATGCTTGTTAGTCATCATAATAACTGATTCCTGTGTAGTATTTTCTGTGTTGACTATACTCTCTCTAGAATCATTTCTTCTCTTGTGCTTTCGCCATTGCTCTTCTGTTCACTTTCTGCTACCTCTCTGGCCTTCTCTTATTATGAGCTTTTGCACATTTGACCTCCTCTGTTGTTGTTCAGTCACTCAGTCGTGTCCGACTGTTTGCAACCGCAGGAACTGCAGCACGTCAGGCCTCCCTGTCCTTCACTGTCCCCCAGGGTTTGCTCAAACTCACGTCCTTGTCAGTGATGCCATCCAACCATCTCGTACGTCACCACGTCTCATCTTTCCCAGCATGGCTCCTACCCTATCTACCCGTTAAACACTAGTGTCCTGGAGAGTCAAACCCCAGGCCTTCTCTGTGCCTCAGGCTATCTCATCTGTGTAGGAGGCTCTAGCCACTGTCACTATACTTTCTTCTCAACCAGAGATCCATATATTCAACTAGACAAACTGCCTGAAAGCATTACGGATGCAACACTAGTCTTCTGGAAGAAACAAATTGAATGAAACCACCATCCTTACCAGAATTATAATAATAAATAATAATAGCTAGTTTTTAGACACGAAAGAACACTTGACATATATACAAAACTGAGGCTCACAGAGGATAACTAACCTGATTAAAGTTACACAGTAAGTGAGTTAGAAGTGACAGGATTTTAACCCAAGTAGTCTGGCTCCAGGGACTATGTGCTCCCCTTTCCACTAAGCTTTGTACTAGACTGCCTCTTATATAGTCTCAAGTCACTCTCAGCTCTTCCCTCTTTCAGTACCATACCCACCAGCGTAGAGTCACCCACCAGGTCCTGGTGTCTCTCTTTCCTAAATATCTTTCCAACCAAGCAGTCTCACTTCACGCCACTGCCCTGGGCCCCTAAATGACTGAAAGCATCGTCTTGTGAGTCTTCATTGTCTGTCTCCTCATGCAGACCATCCCATGCTGTGTCTAACCATATGTTCAGAATCCTTCCATGACCCTCTGTTTCTGCTGGATAAAGCCCAGTTCTTTAGAATAATCTGTTAGATCGTTAATAATCCGGGCCCCTTAATACAAAGGTCTACTCACAGAGATCTGTCCTCTGAGAATCCCTGCCAGTCTTCTGGAAAGATGTATCTCCTACTCCCTTCGTACTTTTTACGTATCCCTGTGATCGGCCTTAACAGATTGTATTGTATTCTTTTGGTACAATTCTTTATGCACTGGCGGGTAAGCTTTGGAAAGAATGTTTTAATCTTTATACTCTCGCTGGTTTATATATTACCTGGCGCATAGGCACAGGTTTTCAGTAAATGTTTCTTGGAATCATGAAGCAGTTTGCCTCCTAGAGACTTTTATTATTTTATGGTATCTTGCTGCCAGTCTCGGAAGGGAAATTTAAATTTATTTTTATATTTTAAAAATAAATGTAATAAAGATACTGATAGTAAAAGATACATTAAAATATGAATAATTAATTTCTTCCAATTCTCCTCACTTTCCTGAATTTATAAACTTGTAGCCTCCCAGACAAATATGATAAAAGGTTTGCCTGCATTCCCTTTGACCCCGTGTTTAATTTTTTTCTCGAGCCAACATTAACCCATCTAGATGAAAATCTAGATGTGTGGCTTCTCTTGCGAAAGGGAAATAGATGGCCATAAGGGTCTTATGTTTCTAGTGTGGGAAAATCTTCTGGCTCCCTCTGTATACAGGGGCTTGTGCTTTATATTCTCCTGCAGTCCCCATCATTCACACTTCTGCCACCACCCTTTCTCCTGGTTTCCTGCTAAGTGTGAATTTGTCTCCTCTGACAAGGCACTTTCTAACATGTTTTGTTGAAATGCCTTGAACTCCCTCTTGAATAATATCTTTAAGAGGGGACTTCCAAGTGGCAATGTTGGTGATGGAAGGGAGGCCTGGTGTGCTGCAGTCCATGGGATCGCAAAGAGTTGGACATGATTGAGCGACTGAAATGACTGACTCCAACGTGGCACTAGCAGCAAAGAACCTGCCTGCCAATGCAGGAGATGTAAGAGACACAGGTTCAATCTCTGTGTTGGGAAGATTCCCTTGAGGGGGCAACCCCTCCAGTATTCATGCCTGGAAAATCCCATGTACAGAGGAGTCTGGCAGGCTACAGTCAATAGGGTCGCAAAGAGTTGGACATGACTGAAGTGACTTAGTGGCACGTGCATGCGCGCAAACACACACACACACACACACACACACACACACACACACACACACACACACACAAGATTAGGTCCTTAAATCAACAGGAACTTCAGGTCTCTGAACCTGCATCAATGTATTTTAATATACTTCATTTCTTTATAATTCTATAATTCTCTATAATTCTATATTCTTTTACTTATTTTAAGAAAGTATTCTGGGAAGGAGTTTATAGACTATAGAAGATTGCTAAAGGGATCCCCAAAATATTTCCTCCCAAGGTAAAAACATAAATGTAGATGTGCTTATTTTAATGAAAAAGGAAAAGGAACTTTAGGTCATTCTTTCACCATGTTCAAATATTTCTTAGATATGATTTGTGTTTTTCTTTTAATATTAAAAACATTTGGAAGCACTTATCACTAATATCAGGTGAAAACCAGTATAGCTGGCATGTACCAAAATGATCTTTAATTGACATCTCACTGCAGAATGTAGTTTGAGGATCAACAAACGAATGTCATTAATTTAAACATGCCACCGACATGGTTGGCAAGTTAAGCAGTATAAAACTCCTAGAGTATAAATACTTTAGTTCACATTCTGCCCTGGATGACCACTTGAGGGATTTTTTTTTCAACCTGGAAGCTCAAGCATTGAGACAGGGTGGAGAGCTACAACGCATGACTTACCGTATAAGTACCCAATACACTGAGGAGGAATATGAGAATGTTTTGATTTGCATTCAGGGGGATCACCTAGAATTTTTGTTGCCAAATCGTGAAAATTTTATGCTGCCATAGGGCTGTCTGATGTTCAAACCACAGTGTTCCGGGCCACAGACAAAGGGTGGACGTTCCTTATAATAATGCAGAGCTTGCGGCATTACTGGTACCGTAATATGTGGAAGCTGATCTTTGTACTCCTGAGGGCAGCTTAGTGACATGTGGAACAGTAAGTGGAGTTCCTGGAAGCATTCACTGTGAAAATTAAAGGCTTGGCTGAGAATTTTCCCTGCATGGTTTCAGCCTTGAGGATTAAGAAATGTAGCATTAGCTACATATCTCTAACCTAACCCTCTTAATCATTATAAACATGTAGATTATAATTTAGAGAAATTATAATGATTTGTTATATTTATTGAATGGTAACTATTCTCTTCTCTAAGAACAATGGCAGCCAAATATTGCTAAATAAATCTAAAGTATACTTGCCCTGGGGCTTTCCTTGTGGCTCAGCTGGTAAAGAATCCGCCTGCAATGCGGGAGACTTGGGTTGGGAAGATTGCCTGGAGAAGGGAAAGGCTACCCATTCCAGTATTCTGACCTGGACAATTCCATGGACTGTATAGTCTATGGGGTCGCAAAGAAGTCAGACATGACTGAGCGACTTTCACTCACTCACTCATACTTTCCCTGACCTCCATAAAAATGTACCCAGGAGCAAGGAATGTTGCTGGGTTTTCACTTCTCCATCTTCTCATCCCATGACGCATGCTCTCGCCCAAAGCTTTGGGCTTCATCCAGCATTTCTGATTTTCTTTCTTTCCTAAATGTAAATTAATGGTGATTTTTGTGTTAAAAGGTTACTTTTATATTTCTGCAGTTAGAATAATACTCCCTGTAATATATAGACCAGTTCACATGGAAGAACCAAGACTTTCCATTTTAGAGTGTTGAAAACTTGGGAAGGTTTGCAACAAAATAGATTGGCAGTGGTTCTGAAGATAAGGTATGTGGCCTATATAATAGTACACTTTTGTTTTTGCCAGCCAGGATCCATCCCTGCTTTTAGTAATTTTTGTAATTAATTACTTTTAGTAATAATACAAGAATTGCTGTTAGTAATTCTTGGATTTGTTTTAAGGAACAACACCACTGCCCCTTCCATTTTTGGTATACATGGTTTAGGTGAGGTTCTAATTTTTGCTCTAGGCTGATCAGTAAAATAAGTATCCCTTGACCAGGATTCTTAACTTTGGGGACCCCCTGGAGCCATCTTGGTGACTAAAGAACACTGGTACCTGAGTCTCATCTCAAACAATTAAATGAGATTTCCTGGGAGTAATTCCCAGACATGGAGGGCATTGTGTTTCTTCTTTTTCAATTGTCCCAGATTATAATGTGCAACAGTGCTGACAGCTGCATCCAGATAGTTATTAGTCCAGGTGAAGCCTTGTGGCTGATGTTGATAACGAGCACTATTCCATACACCAGGCCAGTTACTGGTTTCAGTCGGGGCATTTTCTCCTGTAGGCACAAGGAGGGTTTACTATACCACAGACCAGTCATTTCTCATTTTAAAATGGTGATGGCAGTCCATGTCTCCTGACAGCGGTCCAGTCAGTTTGGATCTTGGGACGTGTGCAGAAACTTTGAGGAAAAAAAGGAAAGGGCATCTTCCTTTGTGCTGGGACTGCTGACAGTAAGGATGACGTTCCTCTACATCTTCCCTCAGCTTCAAAAGCCTGGAAACGAAGCCAACACAGTAGAGAGAGACTGAGTCCTGATGATAGCTAGTACACTTCTGGCTTTTCACTTGTGCGTGCAAACACTTTTTGTTGTTAATTAGGTTTAAGTTGGGTTACTTCCAGTCACCTTAACTACGCATTTGAGTGTCATTCCAATTTAAATGTTACACAAATTGTCTCCAATTTTCTAAACCCATCAAGATATATATATATATATATACTTCCTATTCATTTTCATGAGAAGAGGAGATTGAGGGTCAGAACCTTGGGTTTCTTGCCCTCAGTACTGCTAAGACAGACTGAAATATAAATCTACCAGGCTCCACCCCACATCCCTTGCTGGCTTCTGTTCTCCAGTTTGCCTTGAGTACAGCAGATATAACCTGAGCGAGACTAGGAATGGCACTGAGAAGCACACTGCACGTCAGCCCCTGAGGCTGCCTCATCCGTGATGACATGTCAGCTTCCTTGATACAATAAAACCCAGAGATTCTGGTTGAGAGGGGAGAGGAGTGTGCCAGGGGAAGGAGTCCCTACACCAGAGCTCCTGTTCTTTCCCTTGAGAGCCGCTCATGCCTCCTGCTAGACTAGCTTAGGGTAAGGGACAGAGGAGAAATGTGCTATAATACTGGCCTGCGAATTTAACAAACAATATATAGCTTTTATCACGTGGCAGAGGTGGCTCACCCCTTCACAGATCACAGCCGTGTCGTAGTGAAGGGGCTTGCACAACTCAGTGAAACCATGAGCTGTGCCAGGCAGGGCCACGCCAAATGGATGGGACACAGTGAAGAATTTTGACAAAACATTGTTCACTGGGGTGGAGAAGGAAATGGCAACCCACTCCAGCATTCTTGCCTGGAGAATCCCATGGATGGTATAAAAGGCAAAAAGATGTGATGCTAGCTGAGTCCCCCACGTTGGAAGGTGTCCAGTATGCTGCTGGGGAACAGAGGGCAATTACCAAGAGCTCTAGTAAGAATGAAGTGGCTGTCTCATTTTAAAACTGAGGTTTTTCCCCTTTATTTAAATCTAATTATCTAACAGCAAATATTCCTGAATGGAAATAACAGGCCGAAGTTGAGTGGTGCCTGCACCCTTTCTGTGGGTGTGGGCTTTGCAATTTGTCATAATCCCCAATATACCCTATGCTTTTACATTAATTCTGCTTCACTGCTGTTATTCGTCCTCTTCAGATCTAGAGAAGGAAGTTCTCAAACTCAGCTCAAAGACACCTTGATTGTCCAAACCCATCAAGGCATTCAGAAAAACAAGATATTTTATATGAAAAGCAAACTATAAATATCCAACTTTTCTCTTTTTACACAGGCATGAACTTCTGAAAAGGCTTTTCAAGGCCCTTTAGTCCCTGGATCTCACTCATATTGTGTTTATCCTATGTTCTGGCTGCACTGAACGGATCTTAGTGTTCTAAAGGGTCATGCTTGTTTTGCCTCAGGACATTTGCACATACTGCTTCCTCCTAAATGGACAATTTTTATCCCCTGACCCCCTTTATCTGAGTATATTTTCGCATACTTAAGCTGGGTTAGGTTAGTAGTTCTCAACCTTGCTTAAATATTTTAATCTCTTTTGGCACTTGAAAAAATACCCGTGCCCCAACCCTATTCCAGTTAAATAAAAATCTCTGAGAATTTAGGGCAAATCATTTAATTTGCACCTCAGCTTCCTTAAGTGATGATAAAAATAAAGTAAAATGAGCAGCTAGGGTTGAGAACTATGGATTTTCAGAAAATACTTGATAGATACCTCTATTTTGCTTTCCCATGGTGCCCTCACTTATCCATTTCACTAACACTATCACATTTGTTTTTGATTTATATTTGACTTTTCTTCTAGGCTATTCTTTGAAGGTGTAGACTGTTTATAGTCTAGGTTGACCAACCATTCTGGTTTTAGTGATGAATGTCCTGAGTCCTAAGAAATCCTTTCAGCTCCTATCAATGTATTTAGCACATAGTAGGTACTCAAATGTTTCTTGATGGTAAAAAAATCATAACTCAAATGATAGGATAGGGCTTACCTGTGCCTACTCTTTTGGGGGATATTCTTCTCCATAGACACTTTTAATCTCTTACTGTTTCTAATATTTAAGCTCATAGATCTGTTGATCATGAAGCTTTTTGACCATGATAATTCCTTATTTTCACTTTTGTGAAATCTCATCTGTACAATATGTTACAGGATGAACCTATTGCCTTAACCTGTCTAGTGATTAGAATCAATGATCTTTAACAGTACTTGTTTGTGAACCAAGAGAATGTATGTCTATAGGAATTTTACTGTCATACAGCTCTATTTCTTGGATAGATGCAAATTTACCCTCAGAGATCCACTCTTAATATCACTTAACCCTGAGCCCATTGATGCAGTGAACCAGACAGCTGATCACATTCTGGTTTATTAATAACAGTGCTAAGACCACCATAAACAGTTGCCAGAGGGAAATAACTTTTATCATTACCCACACAAGTTGTGTTTGATTTTTTTATATGTAATTCTTGGGAGAGACTACTACTACCTAATTATTTTGTTTTTAAGAATACTAATATGTTTTCTAGGGTTCTTTATTCATTTCTATTTTTAAAAAGTACTTGAAAAAATACAGGCTTTTGCTATGTTTTTGGAAAGAGAGAACAAAAAAGGCAACAATCTAGCCCACAAGGGCCTTGTTTTTCCCTGTCTCAAATTTGTACAAAAATATATGAGAATATGATCTTATTATTTCAACCTTGAGGATATTCTGGTGTGGGGATGTAAGGGTGGGAACATTTTCTTAATGATAGTTTGCAAAATATTCCTTTCAGCCACTTTCTGAGTAGCTTGTATAAATCCAGGGAGCTGCCAAATAATACTGTGTTTTTATTTGGAAAAATGAAGAATATACAATCCTATCTAATAAGAATGACATGAAATTAATATCTGGTGATAAAAATTGGGTGAATATAGAGAAAAAGTGACAGTCTTAAAAAAATAAAAAACTGGCAAGACTTGAATAGCTAAAGATACCTGGTATTACAAGGTTATAAGATACCACTTCAGCATTCTTGCCTTGAGAAGGCCATGAACCATATGAAAAGACAAAAAGATATGTATGACACTGAAAGATGAACACCACCCCCTCCCACCCCGACCCCCGCCAGCTCAGTAGATGTCCAGTATACTACTGGAGAAGAGCAGAGAAATAGTTTTAGAAGAAATGAAGAGGCTGAGCCAAAGCAGAAATGACATCCAGCTGTGGATGTGTCTGGTGGTGAAAGCAAAGTCAGATGCTGTAAAGAACAATATTGCATAGGAAGTTGGAAACTTATGTCCATGAATCAAGGTAAATTGGAAGTGGTCAAACAGGAGATGGCAAGAGAGAACATCAACATTTTAGGAATCAGTGAACTAAAATGAATGGGAATGAGTGAATTTAAATCAGATGACCATCATATCTACTACTATGGGTATGAATCTCTTAGAAGAAATGGAGTAGCTTTCATATTCGCAAAAGAGTCTGAAATTGAGTACTTTGGTGCAATCTCTAAAACAACAGATGATCTTGGTTCACTTCCAAGGCAAACCCCAATATCACAGTAGCCAAGTCTATACCCCAACCACTAATGCCAGAGAACCTAATATTGAGTGGTTTTATGATATGACATACAAGACCTTTAGGAACTAACACCTCCCCCCCAAAATGTCATTTTCATCATAGGGAACTGGAATACAAAAGTAGGGAGTCAAGAAATACCAGGAGTAACAGGCAAATTTGGCCTTGGAGTACACAGTGAAGCAGGGCAAAGGCTAACAGAGTTTTGCCAAGAGAATGTATTGGTCATGGCAAATATTTCCCTCTTCCAGCAACCCAAGAGATGACTGTGTACAAGGACATCACCAGATAGTCAATACCGGAAAACAGATTAATTATATTCTTTGCAGCTGAAGACGGACACTCTATATAGTCAGCAAAAACAAGATTGAAAGCTAACTGTAGCTCATATCATGAACTCTGTGTTGCAAAATTCATACTTAAATTGAAGAAAGTAGGAAAAACCAGTAGGCCATTCAGATATGACCTATACAAAATTCCTTATAATTATACAGAGGAAGTGAAAAATTGATGCAGGGGATTAGATCTGACAGAGTTCTGAAGAACTATGGATTGAGGTTTATACAGGAGGCAGTGATCAAAATCATCCCCAAGAAAAAGAAATGCAAAAGGCAAAATGGTCGTCTCAGGAGGCCTGACATGTAGCTGAGAAAAGAATAAAAGTGAAAGGTAAAAGAGAAAAGGAAAGATATACCCAACTGAATGCACAGTTCCAGAGAACAGCCAGGAGACATAAGAAAGCCTTCCTCAGTGATCATTGCAAATAAATAGAGGAAAACAATAGAATGGGATAGAATAGAGATCTCAAGAAAATTAGAGATACCTAGGAAACACTTCATGCAAAGATGCACAAAAGGACAGCAGTATGGACTTAACAGAAACAGAAGATATTAATAAGAGGTAGCAAGAATACACAGAAGAACTGAACAAAAAAGGTCTTAAAGATCTGGATAACCACGATGGTGTGGTCACTCACCTAGAGCCAGACATCCTGGTGTGTGAAGTGTGGGCCTTAGGAAGCATTACTACAAATAAAGCTAGTGGAGGTGTTAGAATTGCAGCTGAGCTATTTCAAATGATGCTTTTAAAGTGCTGCACTCAATATGCCAGCAAATTTGGAAAACTCAGTGATGGCTATGGTACTAGAAAATGTCAGTTTTCATTCCAATCCCAAAGAAAGGCAATGCTAAAGAATGTTAAACTACTGTACTACTGTATTCAGTTCAGATGCCAGCAAAGTAATGCTCAAAATTCTTCAAGCTAGGCTTCAGCACTACATGAACCGAGAAATTCCAGATGTACAAGCTGGATTTAGAAAAAGCAGAGGAATCAGAGATCAAATTGCCAACCTCTGTTGGATCATAGAAAATGCAAGAGAGTTCCAGAAAAGCATCATTTTCATTGATGACACTAATGTCTTTGTGTGGGTCACAACAAACAGTGAAAAATTCGTAAAGAGATGGGAATACCAGACCACCTTACCTGTCTCCTGAGAAACCTGTATGCAGGTCAGAAAGCAACAGTTAGAACCAGACATGGAACAATGAACTGATTCGAAACTGTGAAGGGAGTAGGTCAAAGGTTGTTTAACTTTTATGTCACCCTGCTTATTAAACTTGTATGCACAATACATCATGAGAAATGCTGGGCTGGATGAAGCACAAGCTGGAATCAAGATTTCCAGGAGAAATATAAACAACCTCAGATATGCAGATGACACCACCCCTAAGGAAGAAAATGAAGAAGAACTAAAGAGCCTCTTGAGGAAAGTGAAAGTGAAAAAGTTAGCTTAAAACTCAATATTTAGAAAACTAAGATCTCGGTATCCAGTCCCATCACCTCATGGTAAATAGATGGGGAAACAATGGAAACAGTGATAGACTATTTTCTTGGCCTTCAAAATTACTGCAGATGGTGACTGCAGTCATGAAATTAAAAGATGCTTGCTCCTTGGAAGTAAAGCTATGATCTTGAGAGTCCTGTGGACTGCAAGGAGATCAAATGAATCAATCCTGAAGGAAGTCAATCCTGAATATTCATTGAAAGGACTGATGCTGAAGCTGAAGCTCTAATACTTTGGCTACCTGATGTGCAGAGCCAACTCATTGAGAAAGACCCTGATTTGGGGAAAGATTGAGGGAAGTAGGAAAAAGAAGCCACTGAGGATGAGATGATTGGATGGCATCATTGACTCAATGGACATGAGTTTGAGCAAACTCTGGGAGACAGTAAAGGACCGGGAAACCTTGCTTTCCTCTATGGCATTGCAAGGAGTCAGACATGTGAGTGACTGAACAACAACATGCTATTATTTGAAATAGAATTTTAAGAAATCAAGATCTACTAATCACTGTTTCTCTGGAGAGGATCTCAGGGGAACTCTATACACAGGTTACATTTAAGAAATACATCCCACTTTATTAGCTGAATTATTGTTTAAAACATAGATCTAGTTAAGTTGGAGTGGAGCACAACAATTTAGGCCTGAGATTGAAGAGCTATTAATATCTCTTTTTTTCTCATAAAGCTGAGATTTGAATGTGCTTGTGGAAAGAAAGAGACGTATCAGTTCGTCTTTAGACAGGTCCTGGTCTTTTATTATCATATCAGTAGCAAAATGGTTCAGTTCAGTTCAGTCACTCAGTCGTGTCCAACTCTTTCTGACCCCATGGACCGCAGCATGCCAGGCTTCCTTGTCCAACATCAACTCCTGGAGCTTGCTCAAACTCATGTCCATCAAGTTAGTGATGCCATCCAACCATCTCATCCTCTGTCGTCCCCTTCTCCTCCCACCTTCAATCTTTCCCAGTGGCTATGTCTTTTCCAATGTGTCAGTTCTTCGCATCGGGGCAACATATTAAGAGTTTCAGCTTCGGCATCAGTTCTTCCAGTGAATATTCAGGACTGATTTCCTTTAGGATAGACTTGTTGGATCTCCTTGCAGTCCAAGGGACTCACAAGAGTCTTCTCCAATTCAGTTCAGTTCAGTCGCTCAGTCGTGTCCGACTCTTTGCGACCCCATGAATCGCAGCATGCCAGGCCTCCCTGTTCATCACCATCTCTTGGAGTTCACTCAGACTCCACGTCCATCGAGGCCGTGATGCCATCCAGCCATCTCATCCTCGGTCATCCCCTTCTCCTCCTGCCCCCAATCCCTCCCAGCATCAGAGTCTTTTCCATTAAGTCAACTCTTTGCATGAGGTGGCCAAAGTACTGGAGTTTCAGCTTTAGCATCCTTCCTTCCAAAGAAATCCCAGGGTTGATCTCCCTCAGAATGGACTGGTTGGATCTCCTTGCAGTTCAAGGAACTCTCAAGAGTCTTCTCCAACACCACAGTTCAAAAGCATCAATTCTTCGGCACTCAGCCTTCTTCACAGTCCAACTCTCACATCCATACATGACCACAGGAAAAACCATAGCCTTGACCAGATGGACCTTAGTTGGCAAATTAATGTCTCTGCTTTTGAATATGCTATCTAGGTTGGTCATAACTTTTCTTCCAGGAAGTAAGCGTCTTTTAATTTCATGGCTGCAGTCACCATCTGCAGTGATTTTGGAGCCCCCCAAAATAAAGTCTGACACTGTTTCTGCTGTTTCCCCATCTATTTCCCATGAAGTGATGGAACCGGTTGCCATGATCTTTGTTTTCTGAATGTTGAGCTTTAAGCCAACTTTTTCGCTCTCCTCTTTCACTTTCATCAAGAGGCTTTTAGCTCTTCTTCACTTTCTGCCATAAGGGTGGTGTCATCTGCATATCTGAGGTGATTGATATTTCTCCCGGCAATCTTGACTCCAGCTTGTGTTTCTTCCAGTCCAGTGTTTCTCATGATGTACTCTGCATATAAGTTAAATAAGCAGGGTGACAATGTACAGCCTTCTCCAACACCACAGTTCAAAAGCATCAATTCAAAAGCACTCATTTTTCTTTATGGTCCAACTCTCATATCCATACATGACTACTGGAAAAACCATAGCCTTGACTAGACAGATGTTTGTTGGCAAAGTAATGTCTCTGTTTTTGAATATGCTGTCTACCTTCGTCTCAGCTTATCTTCCAAGGAGCAAAATAGTAGAAGGGCAAAAATACACATATGGGTGAACATGGCCTTTCCCATCATGAAATGCATCTCTTTCAGAGTGTCCTGCTTTGACCCTCCAATCTGCAGCCCTCCTCTTGGGTAGAGGAAGTGGGAAGTGGTGGAGAGGAGTCTGAGGACCTGTGCTTTGCCACTTGATCTGAGGTGGTGGCACTGTCACTGTCCTAGAGAGAGGTGGATGGAATCCAGATATTTGAGAAGGTGGAATTGAAGTCAGATGCAGGGAGGTTAGCAGAAGCATACAAACTCACAAAGCCTGTGAGTATAAAGTTTAGTACATGGGTGTCAACCAGTGAGGACCAGGACCTGAAAGGTCAAACTGGAGAAAGTGTCAGAAGCTCAGTCAAAGTGAAAGAACAGCTCAGGATCAGTACCTGGTTCCAAGATTCTGGGTAAGAAAGGTCTAGATTGCATAGTCTTTTCTAATTCCTACCAGCATATGCTGCTGCTGCTGCTGCTGCTGCTGCTGCTGTGTTGCTTCAGTCGTGTCTGACTCTGTGCAACCCCATAGATGGCAGCCCACCAGGCTCCACTGTCCCTGGGATCCTCCAGGCAAGAACACTGGAGTGGGTTGCCATTTCCTTCTTCAGTGCATAAAAGTGAAAAGTCAAAGTGAAGTCGCTCAGTCGTGTCTGACTCCTAGTGACCCCATGGACTGCAGCCTACCAGGCTCCTCCATCCATGGGATTTTCCAGGCAAGAGTACTGGAGTGGGTTGTCATTGCCTTCTCAGACCAGTATATGCTACTGCTACTGCTAAGTCACTTCAGTCGTGTCCGACTCTGTGTGACCCCATAGACAGTAGCCCACCAGGCACCCCCATCCCTGGGATTCTCCAGGCAAGAACACTGGAGTGGGTTGCCATTTCCTTCTCCAGTGCATGAAAGTGAAAAGTGAAAGGGAAGTCGCTTAGTTGTATCTGACTCTTAGCAACCCCATGGACTGCAGCCTATCAGGCTCCTCCGTCCATAGGATTTTCCAGGCAAGAGTACTGGAGTGGGATTCCATTGCCTTCTCCGAGACCAGCATATGAGCAGGCCTCAAATTTCGGTAGGTGGGACTGAGCCCACAGGAGTCAGTGAGAAGGTGCAGTTACCTACGAAGAGATATAATAGGGCAGGAGACATTAGCTAGCAGTCAGTGTAAAGTTGGGAGGAAAGTTCTTATCCTTTGCTGATCTCTGGCCTAATGAGTGGTTTAGAGGGGTGTTGTATAAACGTGGTCCTCAAAAAAAAAAAAAAAAAGGCCACTAAAATATACCTTGAGGCCATTCCTGTTCAACTTTTCTTGGATAGAGTATTCAAGGGGAAAGAGTATCAGGACCTCTGAGAAGCCTTGATGTCCCCAGTCAGGCTCTGCCCTGTGATCAGTAGCTCCTAAAAATTAGCATTCAGCACCTTTGAGCTGGTGCTGGTTTCTGCAATGAACTGCTCACTAACTTCATTTCCTCATATCTTTATAATCTTTTCAATCATTTAACCTTGCTTGTGCCTTCATTCACCTGATAATCAAGGCCTTTCTTTGCTTCGTTCCTTTATTTTTCTTCTCATAGCCTTCATAGCTTTGGATAAGTGTATCATTTTATTCCTGGGCCTGTTCTGTGTTTATCAGCACTCCATGAAAGAGATCCTAGTACTTTACTTGACACACTCAGTTCAGTTCAGTTCAGTCACTCAGTCGTGTCTGACTTTGCAACCCCATGAATCACAGCATTCCAGGCCTCCCTGTCCATTACCATCTCCCGGAGTTCACTCAAACTCCACATCCATCGAGTCAGCAATGCCATCCAGCCATCTCATCCTCTGTCGTCCCCTTCTCCTCCTGCCCCCAATCCCTCCCAGCATCAGAGTCTTTTCCAATGAGTCAACTCTTCGCATGAGGTGACCAAAGTACTGGAGTTTCAGCTTCAGCATCATTCCTCCAAAGTACACCCAGGGCTGATCTCCTTTAGAATGGACTGGTTGGATCTCCTTGCAGTCCAAGGGACTCCCAAGAGTCTTCTCCAACACCACAGCTCAAAAGCATCAATTCTTCAGCGTTCAGCTTTCTTCACAGTCCAACTCTCACATCCATACATGACCATGCTTGACATACTAGCTTACTTATAAGTGGAATTCATTCTTATTCAGTTCAGTTCAGTTCAGTCGCTCAGTTATGTCTGACTCTTTGCAACCCCATGAATTGCAGCACGCCAGGCCTCCTTGTTCATCACCAACTCCTGGAGTTCCCTCAAACTCATGTCCATTGAGTCAGTGATGCCATCTAGCCATCTCATCCTCTGTCATCACCTTCTCCTCCTGCCCCCAATCCCTCCCAGCATCAGAGTCTTTTCCAATGAGTCAATTATTCTTATTAGTTGCCTTAATAATATATCTCACGATATAATTGGAGACCTGGACAAAAAAGCAGGTTTTTAGAATAATTTTGATATGTCATATCAATGAAGAATGTACAAGGTACAGCAATAGCATGGATAACGTTATCATCTCTTCCTAGAGTGGCGATGAGATTAGAAGTCAAGAGGAAATTATACTTTAACTGAATCTTGAAGGGTAATACAAGTTTTCCAGGTAGCTCACAGATGCAGGGCACTGTAGAAGGAAGAAAAATAAGCAGTGATAAGAAGAATAAAAGAGCGTAGTTTGTTTAAATACTTGTCAATTATTCCACTTGGTAGTAGTTGTAGCTGGAGAGGTTAGCAAGTCCAGATCATAAAAGTCTTATTGAATAACATGGAAAAAAGTGTTTAAGCTTATTTTCCATGAGGACATTAGTGAATCTTGAGGGATGACAGGGGGTGAAAAGGTTTGTATTATAAAAACATTACTCTGGCATCAGCTTCTATCATATACTTGACAGAGGCAAGAGGCTAGTTAGGAAAGGCTGAGTAGGAGAAGCCTTGTCCTGTGGTTGGAGCAGGGAAAGGCGGGAGTAGCAGCAGCGGGAGAGAAAGACCCCACCAGCTTTAAATGGAATAGCTGAGGTGATCGGGTACTCAGGGGTGTGGGGGTGAAAGAGAAAGAGCATGGTTTGATAACTTCCGGGTTTCTGAATCGGGTGCCTAGATGGGTGACAGTGTGATTTTCTGAGATAGGGGGTTATGTAAACAGGGAACCAGCTACATTTTGTGTTTGTATTTAATGCATACTGTTTCGTTGTGGTGGTGGAATTTATGGTGGATGGGATCAAAATAAATAATTAATCAGCGGTTTTCATTTTGGGATTGTTATGTGAGTGCCCGTGGGATCTCTAGTTGATATGCCTCTGGATCTAGAGTTTAGGAGAATATTATTAAGATATTTGAATTAACCATGATTATCCCATCCAATCCCACGACATCAATCATGCATGTATGGTCCTCTAGAATAAACAGAGGAATCAGAATGGAAGAAACCTTAGGAAACAGTGAGAGTTTAAGTGGATGAGAAGCAAAGGGGAATGTGGTCCATGAATATCATGGTGCTCTGGGAGTCAATGGATAAGAGCTTTAAGAAAGGTATAGTTGACAGGGTAAGTTATATCAATGAAACACAGAGCCCCCAGGACAAAAGGAATAATATTTAGAAGCCAAAAAAATGTGGCAGTCAACAAAAGAGCCCTAGAAAATATTCTTAATGACAAATCAATCTTATCAGAACCAAGTCCCTCACAGCAACCTGTGGAAAAATCTTGTAAAAATTCTGTCCATGTTTTAACCCATACAAATTGTAATCCTCCAATAAAAGTTTCTATGATCATATCTCTCACAGTTTATTTTTAAAGTTTGACTACACTGATTGTTCTAGAAACTGAACATAAATTGTTTAATGTTGGATAATGTTTATTTCAGGCAAGGACCTTACTGTTCATATTTCATGTTCCTTTAATTCTCTCATGGAATTTAATAAGTGGATTTGGTTTCATAGTAGAGCTTTATGAGGCTTCCCTGGTAGCTCAGGTGGTAAAGAATCTGTCTGCAATGCAGGAGACCTGGGTTCAGTCTTGGGTTTGGGAAGATCCCCTAGAGAAGGGAATGGCTACCCACTCAAATTTTCTTGCCTGGAGAATTCAATGGACAGAGGAGCCTGGTGAGCTAGAGTGCATGGAATCACAAAGAGTCAGTTACGACTGAGTGACTAACAATTTCACTTTCCAGTATTCTTGCCTAGAAAATTCCATGGACAGAGGAGCCTGCCAGGCTGTAGGCTATGGGGTGGCAAAATGTAGGATATGACCAAGCACACACACACACACACACACACACACACACACACACACACCTCACGTACAGAACACAGCAGCACACGTATTTGTACATGCTCAGTATATATCTTGTTTAGTACTGCATCTCCATTTGCATGTGCCTCTTCCAGACCAATTGTCTTCACGTGATCATATATTTTTATAAAATTTCCAAAGATATTTTAACAGAAATTAATAAGACTACTGTCTTTTCCCAACTCACCTTCCCTTGAGTCATGGCTGCAGGTATGTATATTTTTAAATTATGAATGTATGATAACCCATTTACAGGATATTTGGAGAATACAGAACAAAGTTGCGTATTTTTCCTATATGTATATATATATTGACTTCCCTGGTGGCTCAGGGAAAGAGCCACCATTCTTTCCTCGGTCAAGAATCTGTCTGCAATGCCGGAGACCCAGGCTTGATCCCTGAGTTGGGAAGATCCTTTGGAGAAGGGAATAGCAACCTATTCCAGTATTCTTGCCTGCGAAATCCCATGGACAGAGGAGACTGGCAGGCTACATACAGCCCATTAGGTCGACATGACTGGGCGACTGACACTCACTTCACTATATATTACCATTAGTTTTTAAGTAGATAAGACTTTTTCTTTTAAGCTTCCCTGGTGACACAGAGGTTAAAGTGTCTGCTCCCAATGCGGGAGACCTGGGTTCGATCCCTGGGTTGGGAAGATTCCCTGGAGAAGGAAATGGCAACACACTCCAAGACAACCCACTGACACTCACTTCACTATATATTACAATTATTTTTTAAGTAGATAAGATTTTTAGTTGGAGTTTAAATATCAAACTGTCAAAAACTAATAGAATGGATAGACAGAAAAGTAGAAGGATATAGTAGACCTGAAAAGCACTATGGACCAATTGAACATAATTAAGATTTGTACAATTTTCACACAACAGCACGATACAAATCCCATTCAAGTTCCCATACACTATAAACCCGGAGACACTGGAACATATCCAGGGATGTAAAAATGTAAAACAACATGCAAAAATTTCATGGTCTAAAGGTATTGAAATCATACGGAGTCTGTTCTCCTATCACTGTGGAATTATATTAGCAAACGATATCAAAAGATATTTGAAATAAGAGATATTTTCAAGTGCCATGTGATACTTACCAAGAGAAATCTTTGACATACTTATTGAAAGCCTCAGTAAAGTTAAAAGATTATA
The DNA here is from genome assembly GCA_917880005.1 of Nanger dama. Classification (NCBI taxonomy): domain Eukaryota; kingdom Metazoa; phylum Chordata; class Mammalia; order Artiodactyla; family Bovidae; genus Nanger; species Nanger dama. Next base: position 9,331,030 of record CAKJTW010000035.1, read on the forward strand.
AAAATACAGAGGGTGATTGTAGAGTAGAAAGCATTTAAATGAGAAATTAATATCAAAATGAGAAATTAACATAGCAGATACTTAAAATCCCCATATATTTGGAAATCAAGTGTCCACTTTTAAATGATGGATGTATCTAGGAAGCCATAACAAGGAAAATTAGAAAACATTTGTAATGGAATAAAAATGAAAAGAGAATTTATCAGAATTTGTTGCATGCAGCTGAAGCTGCTCAATGCAAATAAATATAAGGTGGCATCTTGAATAAGGTATAGAAACAAAGAATGGCTACTAGCACAACATTTTGTGAAATTTGAAAAAAATCAGTACTTTACTTAATAATATTGTATCACATATTAATTATTTTTTACAACATGATATTCCTTTATATTCTGAGAATTGGGTTAGAAGTTTCAAGACTCATCAAAAATTTTTTTCAAAAATTGCTAAAATAATAAGGTTTCTAGACTTCTAGGAGTCATACTAGCTATCAGAATAAATGGAATTATATGAAAGTTTTGAGTGACCATAAATTAGAAATCTAGCATTCTATTCATACTTAGTCAAACAAGTAGAACCAAAATGTCATACATTTTTAGCTAAGCAAAAATTCGTGTTTTCTAAAATATATATATTATACATCTGTATATATGCTGCTGCTGCTGCTAAGTCACTTCAGTCATGTCCGAGTCTGTGCGATGCTGTAGACGGCAGTCCACCAGGCTCCCCCCATTGCTGCGATTCTCCAGGCAAGAACACTGGAGTGTATATAAAAGCTTTTCTACTACACATGATAAAGGCTTTAGAAAGAACAGCAATAGAAAAAAAGAGAGACAGAGATTGGAAAACATAAACTGAATGAAATGCGAGCACTGAATATGAAACATAAAAATGGGAACAAACTAGATAGAAGTAAAGGATCGTCATCTAGTCCAGTTGTTTCTGAACCTGGCTGCTCATTGGAATCGTGGCAGCTGCAGATATTTTTGTGGTCTGGCCAAGAGCAAGCTGCCACAAAAATTAACTTGATGAAGATAAAATAAAGTTCACTGTAAGGCACTGTGTAAAGGACAGTGTCATGGAGCTGGTTAATTCTCAAACAATATTTAAGCTTTTGCATACAAAAACTGGAAATGTTTTGCAATTTTATATTTATCAGCAATTCTGATAGAGCTTTTCTCAGTTTTTAACTTGTTATAAACCTAAAATAAAACGTTATAATCTATTAATAGAGAAATAAATTTAAATATGCTTTAGTCTGACTCCTCAGAAATAGGAGCTTGAGACAGAGGGATATGTACTACTTCATGGTTAGGGAGTGCACGCGCAGAGGGCAGATGTCAGGGACCAGGAGGGGGGCAGGCTTGTTACATGTCTGGCGGCCCCGGAGAGGGGTTAACTGGAGAAGGAAATGGCAACCCACTCCAGTATCCTTGCCTGGAAAACCTCATGGACAGAGGAGCCTGGTGGGCTGCAGTCCATGGGGTCGCAAAGAGTCGGACACGACTGAGCAACTAACACACACACACACACACACACACACACGAGGGGTGCATGGCTCTCTGGGTGGAGCCTCCTCCCTCATGACTGCTGTGAAGCGCACAATGTTTTCACAGTTGCTTGCCCTACCAATGGCAGACGGTGTTTGTTATTGGGATGGGGAAATATTTAGCCTTACGGTGCTAACCTGGCTTAGAGATATGAACCTTTGCACCCTCTTTCTCAACAAGACTGCTGCCTCTCACCATACCTGTGTGAAATTCTAGAGCAGCGTCTGCCGCTGACTCTTCTATAACTGCCTTTTATTTGTTTTCACGAGACTTTTAGGAAAACATTGTTAGCAAACAAGCGATGCAAGTAGGTTTTTTTTTTTGAGCTTTTATTTTTATTTTTAAAATTTATTTATTTTTTGACATTTGCTATTTAACTTTATTTATTTATTTATTTTTAATACTTTATTCTACATTACAATACTGTATTTGTTTTGCCATACATTGACATGAATCAGCCACAGGTGTACACGATCTCCCAGTGTCGAAGCCCCCTCCCATCTGCCACCCTATACCATCCCTCTGGATCATCCGTGCACCAGCCCCAAGTATCCTGTATCCTGTATTGAACATAGACTGGCACTTCGTTTCTTATATGACAGTATACCTATTTCAATGCCCTTCTCCCAAATCATCCCACCCTCTCCCTCTCCCTCAGAATCCAAAAGTCCACTCTATACCTCTGTGTCTCTTTTGTTGTCTCACACACAGGGTCATCATTTCTATCTTTCTAAATTCCATATATATGTGTCAGTATACTGTATTGGTGTTTTTCTTTCTGGCTTACTTCACTCTGTTTAATCGGCTCTGGTTTCATCCATCTCATTAGAACTGAGTCAAATTTATTCTTTTTAAGGGCTGAGTAATACTCTATTGTGTGTATGTACCACAGTTTTCTTATCCATTCATCTGCTGATGGACATCTAGGTTGTTTCCATGTCCTGGCTATTATAAACAGTGCTGCAGTGAACATTGGGGTACATGTGTCTCTTTCAATTCTAGTTTCCTCACTGAGTATGCCCAGCAGTGGGATTTCTGGGTCATAAGGCAGTTCTATTTGCAATTTTTAAGGAATCTCCACACTGTTTTCCATAGTGGCTGTACTAGTTTGCATTCCCAGCAACAGTGTATAAGGGTTCCCTTTTCTCCACATCCTCTCCAGCATTTATTGCTTGTAGACTTTTGGATCGCAGCCATTCTGACTGGTGTGAAATGGTACCTCACTGTGGTCTTGATTTGCATTTCTCTGATAATGAGTGATGTTGAGCATCTTTTCATGTATTTGTTAGCCATCCATATGTCTTCTTTGGAGAAATGCCTATTTAGTTCTTTGGCCCATTTTTTGATTGGATCGTTTATTTTTCTGGAGTTGAGCTGCATAAGTTGCTTGTATATCTTTGAGATTAGTTGTTTGTCAACTGTTTCATTTGCTATTATTTTCTCCCATTCAGAAGGCTGTCTTTTCACCTTGCTTATAGTTTCCTTTGTTGTGCAGAAACTTTTAATTTTAATTAGATCCCATTTATTTATTTTTGCTTTTATTTCCAGTATTCTGGGAGGTGGATCATAGAGGATCCTGCTGTGATTTATGTTGGAGAGTGTTTTGCCTATGTTTTCCTCTAGGAGTTTTATAGTTTCTGGTCTTACATTTAGATCTTTAATCCATTTTGAGTTTATTTTTGTGTGTGGTGTTAGAAAGAGATCTAGTTTCATTCTTTTACAAGTGGTTGACCAGTTTTCCCAGCACCACCTGTTAAAGAGACTGTCTTTATTCCATTGTATATTCTTGCCTCCTTTGTAGAAGATAAGGTGTCCATAGGTGTGTGGATTTATCTCAGGGCTTTCTATTTTGTTCCATTGATCTATATTTCTGTCTTTGTGCCAGTACCATACTGTCTTAATGACTGTGGCTTTGTAGTAGAGCCTGAAGTCAGGCAAGTTGATTCCTCCAGTTCCATTCTTCTTTCTCAAGATTGCTTTGGCTATTTGAGGTTTTTTGTATTTCCATACAAATCTTGAGATTATTTGATCTAGTTCTGTGAAAAATACTGCTTGTAGCTTGATAGGAATATTTTTTAATTTAAATTTATTTATTTTAATCAGAGGCTAATTACTTTACAATATTGTATTGGTTTTGCTATACATCAACATGAATCCAAAGAGATACATGTGTATAGAACAGTCTTTTGGACTCTGCAAGTAGGTTTTTAAAAATCAAGAAAGGACTAGTAATTGGTAGATTTTTCATACATTTTAATCATAACTGAACTATCCTGTAGGCTTGAAAAAATATTTGATGTAGAGCTAGAGTTTTTTTTAAGGAAATTAACTTTAAATTAGTAAAAGTTAGTCAGTAAAAAGTACTGATCTGGGAACCAGAGTACCAGGCTCCATAGTGTGAATAATTAACTGGCCTAACATTCAGGTAATCTAGATTATAATGCTACCTCCTTCCTCAAATCTTTTTGTAGCTTGTCAAGTCCACTATGTCCAATCAAATGGCAGTGATTATATTGTACAAATTTGAATGGGTTATCAGAACCCAGCTGAACTGTTTAATGCCAAGGAACAGCCACAAACAAGATTACTTTAATCACTTTATCCTCGCACATACTTTGGTCACATTTAAATGGCTAGTGTTAATTTAGATATGTCTAGGAAAATTTTTTGTGTGCCTGTAACAATTAAACTAGGCAGGCAGTAGTATCTAAGGAGAATAAAAAGGAACAGTTTTGAATTACTCCTTACTTATTCTTTGAATACATAAAGTTGATTTTTTTTTCATTCTAAGAAATTATACCTGAATATATAGGCTGGGGTCCAGTAATGAGACATGTGTGGAGTCACACGCTGGTCGATACACAATCTTAGGCTAGTCAGCTAGTCAGTCAGCCAGGCAACTTTGAATGTGTGTGTCCCTTGTGACCCAGAATCAGTCACCTTTCATGTCAGGTTTCCTGTCTGTCCATGGTATTGCTCCTGCTTCCGTCAATCTCACAGATGGCATCGTGTGAATAGAGTGAACATGTGAAAATGGTCCTCTGAGTGTGTGTGGAGATGTTTTGCTGTGACACTATCACTTTTACCAGGAAGACACTCTGAGCTAATGTCTTCTTGTAGACTTCTTGTAGCCAAGGTAAAATGTAGTAAGCTAAAAAGAATGGTTTTAGAATTGGAATGTAAACATGAGCTAACGAGTAAATTTTCTGATCTTTGGGACGATGTTGCTAGTCTCTCCCTGAACAAGTAGAATAAATAAATTGTGGTTCCTTTCATCATTAATAAACCAATAGCTTCTGCTTTGTAATGGACTGTATCTTCAGGTTAAAGATGGTCCTGTTTCCCCTGCATTCACAGGGCTGGCCTTTGCGGTTCTGTCATCCGTGCACCCGGTGTTTGGCTTGTACGGGTCTCTGTTTCCCGCCATCATTTATGCCATATTTGGAATGGGGCGTCATGTTGCCACAGGTAATAATTTCTGCCTATTATGCTTCCCATGTTACTAATGAAAGGGACTCAGAGTGATCATTTGTTAATGAAAACATTTCCAACACAATTCTCACTTTACCATTGAAAATATTAGGGCAAATATTATCAGCAAATAATATCAGTAATGTGGATGTGAGAGTTGGACTATAAAGAAAGCTGAGTGCTGAAGAATTGATGCTTTTGAACTGTGGTGTTGGAGAAGACTCTTGAGAGCCCCTTGGACTGCAAGGAGATCCAACTAGTCCATCCTAAAGGAAATCAGTCCTTAATATTCATTGGAAGGACTGATGCTGAAGCTGAAACTCCAATACTTTGGCCACCTGATGTGAAGAGCTGACTCATTGGAAAAGACCCTGATGCTGGAAAAGATTGAGGGTGGGAGAAGAAGTGGACGACAGAGGATGAGATGGTTGGATGGCATCATGGACTTGATGGACATGAGTTTGAATAAGCTCCAGGAGTTGGTGATGAACAGGGAGGCCTAGCTTGCTGCAGTCCATGGGGTCGCAAAGAGCTGGACATGCCTGAGCGACTGAACTGAACTGAATATCAGTAAATATTAGGATAAGATATTTAACTTTTTGTGTCCAATACATACTGTGACTTATTGTTATATTCTTATGTAACCAAGGTTATTGTTAAAGATTCCATTCATTTTTAAGTTGTAAGAGAAGGGCAATGTTCTCAATTTACAATGAAATGAAAATAAGCACACTGAGGAAAAGAAAAGACTGTATAAAACTTAGTCACTCAAATGTTAAAAATGATTTTCCACACATTTATATTGGATTAGGGCTTCCCTGGTGGCACGATGGATAAGAATCCACCTGCCAATGTAGAGGACATGGGTTCAGTCCCTGTTCTGGGAAGATTCCACATGCACTGCAACCCCGGAGCCCACACTCTAGAGCCGTGAGCCACAGCTCCTGAAGTCTGCAAGCCTACAGCCTCCACAGCAAGAGAGAAGCCACTGCGGTGAGAAGCCCACACACAGCAACGAAGAGTAGCCCCCCTTGCCTCACTAGAGAGCTCCTGCACACAGCAATGAAGACCTGTGCAGCAAAAAAAAAAAAAAAAAAGGATTATACAGTCTTTTAGGTTTCTTCCAAGCTAGATTCTACATGCCCTTTCATTAGTATACCTCTTGTCTTGCCTAACATTGCATTATCAAATGAAATGCGAATCACAAGTAATCTAATAATAGAGTAGGCTAGTTAAAAACAGACTTGGAAGTTAGATAGATCTGGGTGTGTGTCACATTTGTTCTTTGCTATCTGCATGACTTTGGGCAAAGTTTTAAAGATCTATTTGCTGCTTTCTTGATAGGAAAATGCCAAAAAAAAAAAAATCATGATTGTAGTGAGCATTAGATGAGATAATTGATGGGCAAGTATCTAGTTTGTTACTTGCTACATAAAAATTAATAAAAGCTGTAACCATTACAGAAAAGTCACTCAGTTGTGTCCAACTCTTTGCGACCCCATGGACAGTAATCTAACAGGCTCCTTCATCCATGGTATTTTCCAGGCAAGAATACTGGAGTGGGTTGCCATTTCCTTCTCCAATGCGTGAAAGTGAAAGTGAAGTTGATCAGTCCTGTCTGACTCTTTGCGACCCCATGGACTGTATCCATGGAATTCTCCAGGCCAGAATACTGGTGTGGGCAGCCTTTCCCTTCTCCAGGAGATCTTCTCAACTCAGGAACTGAACTGGGGTTACCTGCTCTGCAGGTGGATTTTTACCAACTGAGCTATGAGGGAAGCCCAGATTACAAATGAGATGTGGCTAAATCTGAAGCCCAAGCTTTTCTTCTTTTCAGCCAGCTGCTCAAGGATGCAGTTTCCTTTTGTGCTGATATAAAGGGAAATAAGCACGATAATGATTTAGAAGTTCTTGAAGCCTATTATATTCAAATTTTTCCGCTCTCTAATTCCTAACAATTTATTTTCATTCTTCAAAACAGTTAACTATGTCACTAGCATGAAAAAGTAGATTCTTGTAGAGCTGACCTTGAAGCATTGCCTCTGTTAAACAAAGGATACATGAACAAGGTAAAAAATTTCCCAATAGACCATAATTACTTTACAAAGTCTAAAATACTTAACTTGATATACGTAAGTATGAGTTTACATGAACCACTTTATTTCCTAAGGAACCATTATGGACGTTTTACCGGTGGCATTGCTGTGAAGCTGCCATTCATATAACATTTTGTATTTAACAGATATTGTTAACAGCTAACAGTTAACAAATATCATTAACGGAAATCTTGTGGTCTACTAGGTTAATATACATTTCAAAATACATATAATTTACAGACTTTTCTGTAGACACCATGCAACACAATAAATGCTTAAAGCATTTTATTTCTGCATCTGTATCAATACTTCTCCAAAGGACAGAGTCAGCTAGACCTTCTCATTTCTCTGTTTATCCTAAGAGACTTAGAATTCTTTAGAATAATATTAAAACATTAACACTGTGTGTCTATTTACACTCAAGAAATATACTGATTATTTTTTTGCTTTCCTATGATCTTAAATTTAGGAACCAAGTGAATCTCACCTAAATTTCCTGAAAATATTTAGTATAGAGAACACATTTTGCTTTTCAATGGTTGTGTTTTACTTTAGTATAGAAGTATGTGAAGCTTCCTACTTCCATTTTACTATTAAAAGACTGATGTTGCTTTCATAAAGACCAATCACTTTATCTGGGATTTTAACTCCAGTTCAGGTAGTCAGAATGCAAGAATGAATTAGGAAATGCAATAATAAATTATGCTTGAGGTATGTTTAAAAGCAAATAACTTAAAAGCCAGACTATAAAGATATCAAATGTACTGTTTTTTAACAATGTGATTTTTTTCTTATTTTAATTTAAAATACATATATATTTTTAAAGGATTAAATCACTGATATCTTCTTGTGACTTGCAGACAATGTCTTAGAATAAAGAGGAAAAGAATAGAAACTTGGGTATCAATCCAGTGGAAACAAAATTGTTCAAGATAACCCTTAGGTGACAATTTGTAAGATCTAATTATTTTCTAAAATTAGAGAAAAATATTTTTAAAGGGAATAATCTGTTCAGCAACTTAGAGAAAAGATTAAGGAGATTGTTGAGAGTAGTCTTTAGAAGAAAAGTAAGCAAATATTTATTTACCAAATGGGGTAGGACTTGTGATAGATGATTTTTACATATGAAATCTCACTGAATCTCTACCCAAATTTTATAACTAGATTTTAATCATCATTTTACCAATAAGGAAGCTGAGTGAGATTCAATAAGTTGACCAAGAATTTGAACTTAGGTCTGTCCAATCCTGAGGCCCTGCTACCCACGGTACTCTAAAGCGACTAGATGGGTTTAGTGGTTGTGGCTCAGATGGTAAAGATTCTGCCTGCAGTGTGGTAGACCTGGGTTGGATCCCTGGATTGGGAAGATGCCCGGGAGAAGGGAATGGCTACTCACTCCAGTATTCTTGCCTGGAGAATTCCATGGACAGAGGAGCCTGGCAGGTACAGTCCATGGGATCACAGAGAGTTGTACATGACTGAGCTAGTAACACTCACTTACTTTCAAAGTTACCACTTGTAGGCTTAAAGCCTGCTGCTGCTGCTGCTACTGCTGCTGCTAAGTCGCTTCAGTCGTGTCTGACTCTGTGCGACCCCATAGATGGCAGCCCACTAGGTTCCCCCATCCCTGGGATTCTCCAGGCAAGAACAATGAAGTGGGTTGCCATTTCCTTCTCCAAAGCATGAAAGTAAAAGTGAAAGTGAAGTTGCTCAGTTGTGTCTGACTCTTAGCGACCCCATGGACTGCAGCCCACCAGGCTCCCCCGTCCCTGGGATTCTCCCTAGACAAGATGAAGAGCTGACAAAGTGAGAGAAGAAGCAAAGACGCGGGGGAGGAGATCAAGATGAAGCCAGACCAATAAGAGAGAGGAGGTTAAGTGTCATTCACAGCACCTCCCATAGTCGCCACAGCCTCGACATCCTTGACTGTCATCAGCTGTCTCGGAAATAGCAAAGTAGCAGCCTTTGAAAAGAGGCAGTACTTCCATAGCCATGTTGGCACAGTGTATCCTGTACCCTTTCTGGGAATCTCTCTCTCCTAGAGACACATCTTGGGGTGTGACTTTTTAGATGGCCTTTTCCTCTTACCATTCAAGTCCTTCTTCTCTTCTTCCAAATCCTAGGAAAGGTAGGCCTAAACTTAAAAATTAACCCTAGATCATCTTTGTTCCCAGTTCTCTAGTTGTTTGTTCAGTGGCTTTCGTACAAATCATTTTGCTCTATGTCCTAGACTTAAAGGCCAAAAGATACATTCTTTACTCTCCGGTCTATCAAACTTTGAGGAATTTTATTGTAACATATTTGGAAAAAATGTCTTATCAAGAACAGATTCTATGGCAGATATTCTTTATTTGGTATTGCCTATCCTTGATGACAGAACCTTGTCTCTAATCATTAGATATATTTGTTATTTGATGCGTTCTTAATTTAATAATTTATGATGAGAACAGTATCGTGACAGTTGATAGTTATTGATGATTTATTGAGAATGACTTAGCTTCCTGAGAGAACTATATTCAGTTTTCTTCCATTTTTATGTACCATCAACTCAATGGAACAGTTAATATTGTATAATAGAGCATTTTGATTTTAATCTCATTATGAATTAATTTTTTAGGTGCCATATGTTGTGATATGTGGCATATATATAAATATATGTGTGTGTTCCTAAGTCATGTCCAACTCTTCCGACCCCATGGACTCTAGCCCACCAGGCTCCTCTGTCCATGGGATTTTTCAGGCAAGAATACTGGAATGCATTGCCATTTCCGTCTCCAGGTGATTACATGATTTCTTTTAAGTCTCATCACAACCCCATTGGGTGAGGAATGCTTTCTATGTTTAGATAAAGAGATTGAGATTCAGTGTGCTGGGATTTAAGGTGAGGTATATTGGAGGCTACCATCATCATACTGTTCTGAATCACAGCACATACTGCCTTCTCCTGTGAAACCAAGAGATTGCTTGTGTTGGGTTTTTACTGAGCCCTTGTCTCTGTTTGAATTGGCTCTCTTGCTCTATGAGGCTGCATGCCATTTGTTGAAATGTCTACACGTTATGATGTAGACTCTTTTCCACAAAGTGTCGGTTATGATCTGGGGCAAACTAAGGTCTTTAGGTAGTGAGCTGGAATGTTTGCACAATGCTGCAATTTGTTTCTTTAATCCCAAATTGCTGCACCCACTCTGTGGGAACTGGCATCCGCCTCCCGGTGTGGCTGCATTCTCAGACATGCTGTGCCAAGATAAGAGCATCAGAGCTCTTGGCAGAAAGAGAGGAACATGCTGAAAATGATCCTGCATTTCTGTGAGGCCAGGACAATTCTTGGGAAATGCCTTTAAACCATATCTAGGCATGGTAGACAGGAATGGTATGTTTAACCATTTCATGGGCCATAGCATGTTGTTGTTTCTGTGCCCTGAATAGAAAGATTCAGCCTGGCCTGGAAGGTCTGAGATGGAACTATGTTGAATATGGGATTTGAGCCAAACAAGGAAAGACAAGAGTAGATTGTCTAAGTAGATGGGAGGAGCAAGCATTTCAGCAATGAGTCTCAGATTCAGCAAAGGGTCCCATTTTCCATATGAGCTTATTGAGGTGTTTATCATCTCTTTCATATTCTTCTCAAACTCTAGAATATAGGCATTATTACCCTCATTAAAAAAAAAAGCAGAGACATTACTTTGCCAACAACAATCCATGTAGTCAAAGCTATAGTTTTCCAGTAGTCATGTATGGATGTGAGAGTTGGACCATTGAGAAGGCTGAGTGCCGAAGAATAGATGCTTTTGAACTGTGGTGTTGGAGAAGAGTCTTGAGAGTCCCTTCTACTGCAAGGAGATCAAACCAGCCCATCCTAAAGGAAATCAACCCTGAAGTACTGATGCTGAAGCTGAAGCTCCACTACTTTGGCCACCTGATGCAAAGAGCCGACTCATTAGAAAAGACCCTGGTGCTGGGAAAGATTGAAGGCAGGAACAGAAGGGGACGCCAGAGGATGAGATGGTTGGATGGCATCCCTGACTCAATGGACATGAGTTTGAGTAAACTCTGGGAGATGGTGAAGGACGGTGAAGCCTGGCGTGCTGCAGTCCATGGGGTCACAAAGAGTTGGACACGACCAAGCAACTGAACAAGAGCAACAGCAACACCCTCACTTTATGGATGAGGCAATTTAGACTCAGAGTAATGTACTTTATGTTGCAATAGTGATAACTGGAGGAGCTGGATTCAAGTCCATACCAAGTCCATACTAGGATCTTTATCCCTGTCCTGCATTCTCTATATAGATCTTCAGAGAGGTGGGAAAACATATGGCCTAGGAGGGAATAGCAAGTAGATGCTGTGGCTGTATGTGCAAGAAATATGTGTATATAAAGGTGAGTTTCTGTTTATTCCATAGAGTGAAGGGTAGAGTAGTGGGGATGTAGAGGAGAGTACTTCTAATAGGTCTGTTTTGGTTTTACAAGATAGATTCACCTTTAATGGTGGAATACAATAATGTGTATTCAGTCTGATACTAACAGAGGATTCTCTTCCCCGTTTTAGGCACTTTTGCCTTGACATCCTTAATATCAGCTAATGCAGTAGAACGACTTGTCCCTCTGAGCAGTCAGAACCTCACCACACACAGTAACACAAGTGTACTGGGATTATCTGACTTTGAGATGCAAAGGATCAGTGTTGCTGCAGCTGTTTCCTTTCTGGGCGGTGTGATTCAGGTAAGTATACTGAAACTTGTGAGTAAAGAAAGGGAGAGAGTGGCCAAGAAAAGGAAATTGGTGCTTTATTAAAACTTTTCTTCTCAATTGAATTTTTCTTCCAGTTTTATTGAGATAATTGGCCACAACACTGTATAAACTTAAGGTGTACAGCATAATTATTTAATATACATACATCATGAAATTTAAGTTTAATGAACATCCATCTCCTGATAGCTCACTTGGTAAAGAATTCACCTGCAATGTGGGAGATCTGGGTTCAATCCCTGGGTTGGGAAGATCCTCTGGAGAAGGGAAAGGCTACCCACTCCAGTATTCTGGCCTGGAGAATTCCATGGATTGTATAATCCCTGGGGTCACAGAGTCAGACAAGACTGAATGACTTTCACCTTCACTTACAGCAATGATGTGTTAATTTCAAAGAAAGGTGGAACCATTTAAAATGTCAGTATCAGTTAGTATTTTTGCTGGGGAAACAAGCACTCAGTAAAAATTATGGCAGTTTAAAAACCAAAACAATTTTTCTCTTTTCTCTGTAACTTTTATTGTCCTCTGTAATAGGCACTTTGCCTTTTTCCTTTTTCCAAGAACTTAAAGAGGTCTGGGATTACCTTTGGAAAATTTCCCAAGCTTTACTTTTCTGAAACAACCACTGGACAAGATTTCTGCCCCAGAGGACATGGGAATATACAGCTCCTTTGACAGTTACACAAGCATGGGATGACATAGCTGGGGGTATTTAGTGACATAGCCTTTTATTATTGTACTAGTACATTCTGGAAACACAGTCTTACGTCTTAAAGGATGGTAAGAACAACTGCAGACCCAAATAAGAGATTGTCCACTTTTGATTTTGTACTAGACTTTTTTTGCATCTTTTAAATAAAGGGATCATGAGTATAGAAAGGATTTAAGATGTTAACTAGTTGAACCTGCCTATTCAACAGATCATTTTTAACTCCTTCCAGAAAAATCAATTTTATTCTATTATAATGCTGGGGGAGGACAATCTAAAGTTCCTTTTAATGATGTTTCACTGTTTCATAACCATTACAGACAAGAAGCCATAACTATTTAAATCTTTCCAGCTGTGCTTCTACCTAGCAAAGCAAAGACACAATTCACTTAATAAAATTAGAATTTAAAAAAATAGAATTAAAATCCTTAAAATTATAAATTGAAAATTCCTCACATTAAAAATAGTAATTATATTTATTACCCTACTATGTGCCAAGCTCTGTTTTAAGCTTACTGCATGTATTCATGTATTCAACCTCTGTCACTAGTTTATGAAATAAATATTCTTCTTCCCATTATACTGATGAAGATATTGAAAAGTAAGGCAACTTATTTAAAATCTCTTAATTAGGAATTGGCAGGGTAGGAGTTGAATTCAAAAATACAGTTTCTTAAGTACTATGCTGCAGAACTTTTTAAACTAATACAGTGAAAGGAAGCAAGGAAACTCAGCTCACCTTTTCAAGCCAAACACAATGCTAGTGTCTCCCACACTTTATCTCCTTGACAATAGCAGCAGCCGTGTTTTAGGCATGATTTGTCTGGTGGGGCAATGTCCTTGGTTATATAACTGTGTGTCTGCCGTTCTTGAGACCTTCAGGGTCTTTCTCATACCGCTTATATAGCACGCTTGTACTTCTTTCAAGGCTCAGCTCAAAGATAATCATCTCAGAGAAATATTCATTGACATCTCTAGACTTCCTCTAAAACACTTGGACGTGACTTACATGTTAGGACTTCTAAATCTACCAGAAGATATTTTCCGGGTATTTGCCTCTCTATTTGGACTTAGTCTCTAGAACTGTTGAACTCTATAATTCTAAGAGTCGGTACAGAATAAATGTGAGTTGAATCACTTGAGTAAAGAAAAAGTCAACAAAATGTTAGTCGTATTATCATGTTAAATAAGCAAAATTAAATTGAGATTTTATTTTTGTGTCTTCTAATTTATCATTTTCTCTCTCCACCCCCCTCCACCAGAAGATAAGGAATGGGTATATATCTGTTTAAATTGTAACACAATTCTTAATGAAAAAGGAGTAAAAAAATATTCTCATTTTTAGTTTGGTCATCAATTTTGTCAGATCCATCTAGCTAAAAGGTGAAGACTTTTTCAGTGAAATCTCCAACCTCTTCTCACAGCTATTCCCCAGCCAATGCCTGAAGAAAAATAAAAATATAATCACTCCTACAACTCCCCCACTCCTCCGTGTCTTTTAATAATATCATGCTCCAATTACCCCATTTTAAAACTTAGTTGTTTTCTTTAGCTACGGCAGAAATCCATTCCTATAGAGTGCACGCATAGTCACTAAGTTGTGTCTGGCTCTTTGGACTGTAGCCTGCCAGGCTCCTCTGTCCGTGGGATATTTCAGGCAAGAATACTGGAGTGGGTTGCCACTTCCTATTCTAGCGACTATGCCCCATCCAAGGATCGAGCCTGCATCTCCTGCATTGCAGGCAGATTCTTTAACCACTAAGCCATCGGGGAAGCCCAGTGGAAGGGCAGAATGGAAGGCCAAAGAGTCAGTTCTGATTCTTGCAGTTCTGATTCTCACTGCCTCTTACATTAGAGGCTATTTTCTTTTCTACAAAAGTCTGAGAACTGAAAAGATTATGGTGCTGCCTTCAACCATGCAATTCCAAATAAAAATAATTCTTAAGCAGTGAATTTCTAATCTCAGTTCAGTTTGGTCACTCACTCGTGTCCGACTCTTTGCAACCCCATTAATTGCAGCACACCAGGCCTCCCTGTCCATCACCAACTCCCAGAGTTCACCAGACTCACGTCCATTGAGTTGGTGATACCATCCAGCCATCTCATCCTCTGTTGTCCCCCTTCTCCTCCTGCTCCCAATCTCTCCCAGCATCAGAGTCTTTTCCAATGAGTCAACTCTTCACATGAGGTGGCCAAAATATTGGAGTTTCAGCTTCAGCATTATTCCTTCCAAAGAAATCCCAGGGTTGATCTCCTTGCAGTCCAAGGGACTCTCAAGAGTCTTCTCCAACACCACAGTTCAAAAGCATCAATTCTTTGGTACTCAGCTTTCTTCACAGTCCAAATCTCACATCCATACATGACCACTGGAAAAACCACCGCCTTGACTAGATGGACCTTTGTTGGCAAAGTAATATATCTGCTTTTGAATATGCTATCTAGGTTGGTCATAACTTTTCTTCCAAGGAGTAAGTATCTTTTAATTTCATGGCTGCAGTCACCATCTGCAGTGATTTGGGAGCCCCCAAAATAAAGACTGACACTGTTTCCACTGTTTCCCCATCTATTTCCCATGAAGTGAATTTCTAATCTATTCTGTAATTTAAAAAAATATGAATTGTGCTGGTTTCCTAAACATAAGTTTACCTACTGAACGATCTACGATTTTTCTCAGATCTGTTATCCATTCCTGCTATGTCCAATGTAGGTGTTTTTGTCTCTTTTACTCTTGCTACTCCTCTCAGGAGGAGAAGGGGGTGACCGAGGACAGAATGGTTGGATGGCACCATTGACTCAGTGGCCATGAGTTTGAGCAAACTCTGGGGGATAGTGAAGGACAGGGAAGCCTGGCATGCTACAGTCCATGTGGTCACAAAGAATCAGACATGACTGAGTGCCTGAACAACAACAACAACAACAACTGCTCTTATACTAACCTTTTAAACGGCCAGTTGTTTCACATAGTATCATCAGACTGACACTACCAAAGCACAACTTGATTTCTGAGCCAGCGTGCAAGGTTGTTGTCATTGCTTCCAATGAGTATTCAGGGATGATTTCCCTTAGGAAAGCATGCAGCATACTTGTTTGCAAAATTAGGTATTTAATAAAAAAATGGAAAAGTGATGTCACTCACACTTGGAAAACTTATTTTCACTGCATTTTGTTACTGTTCAGTCACTCAGTCATGTCCGACTCATTGCAACCCCATGGACTGCAGCATGCCACTCTCCCCTGTCCTTCATTACCATTACCTACCAGAGTTTGCTCAAACACATCTCCATTGAATCAATGATGCCATCCAACCATTTCATCCTCTGTTGCCCCCTTCTCCTCCTGCCTTCAGTCTTTCCCAGCATCAGGGAAAGCATCACTGTTTTTAAAGTGCTTTATACTCTGACTTCAAAATGGCTTGCTTTAATGTTACTACCACCTTTTGGCTAGTTGTGCTTCTAAGCTAACAATGCTGTGTCTTCCATACATAGTCTATGCTATCCTGCTTTATATGCGAATTCTCTCTTTCTGGAATGCTTTCTAATAGTCTCTTTTCTCTTGGATTCATTAAGGGCCAAGATATAATTATATTCCTGTCTAGCAGTATTGTATTCTCCTTCTGAAAAACTAGTGCCACATTTTCTGTCCCTCTCTTTTATCTGTGTGCAGGTTTGTCTTGGTGTGGTTATCTGCACACAACGTGTCTCTGAAACCCAGCTCCCTGGAGCTTCTCCTAGAGTCCCTCTTTTCCCCTGTCCCTAAGTATGTGGAACTTGGGAACTCGTATTGAACATTGCATGCGTGTTGGAGAAATACAGACTTACTTGAGGTTTCTGTGAGAGGTAGAGGAGGTTTTCTTCTCTTTTTTTTTAAACAAATTTCTTGAATTAGAATTTTTTTTAAGTTGCAAAGATAGTACACAGTTGCCACGTATCCTGCCCACCCACAATTTCCCCTATCATTGATATCTACATTAGTCACAACTAACGTATCCGATTATACACACTGCTTTTAAGTAAAGTTCATATATTGTAATCAGATTTCCTCAGATTTTACCTGATGTTGTTTTCCGTTCCAGAATCCCAGCTGGTATACCACGTTACATTTAGTTGTCTTGTCTCCTGGTAGAGTCCTCTTAACTGTTAAAATGTCTGAGACTTTTCTTGTTTGTGATGATCTTGACAGTTTTGAGGACTATTGGTCAATAGTCTCTAGAATGTCCCTTAACTGGGACAATTTGTCTGATGTTTTTCTCATGATTAAATTGGGGTTGTAGGTTTTGGAGAGGAAGATGAGAGAGAGAGTGATAATCTCATCACATCTTATTAAGAGTACAGACTCTCAACTTAACTTACCACTCTTAATGTTAACCTGGATCACGAGGCTGGACTAGTGTTAGTTTGTCAGATTTCTTCAAATTACTCTATTTTCCACTTTTCCAAACTGCAGTTTTTGGAAAGAAGTCCATATGCACAGCCTACTCTTAAGATATGGGAGTTATGTTAAAGAAAAGTTAAGATAAAGACTGGGAAGTATTTACATAAATTACTGGAATTCTTCTGAACAGGAGTTTTCCAACTCTCTCATTTTAAACTATAATCAATCATTTATATCAGCATGGACTCAGGGTTATTTATTTTAGCCTTTGGGTTATAGTTCAATACTGCTTTATTTATGTTGCTCTTCACATTGTGCTGGCTTTGAGCATTGGGAGCTTTTTTCGTTGGCTTTTATGTCCTTCCTTGATATGCTCTCATTCATTTATTTATTTGTTAGTTATTTTAGGAGCTCTTTTTTACTTTCTGGCATTATAAGATGATCCATGCTCATAGTATGTATTTCCTACCCTTGTCATAGAATCAGTCATTTTTCAAAGGAGATCTGATTTCTTTTATTGGAGAATGCTATTAGAAATTAAGATTTATGTGCTAGGTGTGCTCTTTGCCACAGAGGTGTTGTTA
The DNA here is from genome assembly GCA_917880005.1 of Nanger dama. Lineage (NCBI taxonomy): Eukaryota > Metazoa > Chordata > Mammalia > Artiodactyla > Bovidae > Nanger > Nanger dama. The sequence continues at coordinate 9,348,559 of CAKJTW010000035.1, forward strand.
CTTCTAAGCTGACACAAGCAAGGAAATGCATATGTATCAACCAACAGGCCTCCTTGGTGGCTCAGATGGCAAAGAATCTGCCTGTAATTCAGGAGACCTGGGCTCAATCCCTGGATCAGGAAGATCCCCTGGAGAAGGGAAAGGCTACCCACTGTTGTATTCTTGCCTGAAGAATTCCATGGAGAGAGGAGCCTGGGGGCTACAATCCATAGGGTTATAAAGAGTCAGACATGACTGAGTGACTAACACTTCCACTTCATGTCAATCTATGTATGTAAACATATCTCTCTAATTTCTAAATATATCCATCTATATCTATGTTAAACATGATTTCCTACTAATGTCTGCAATTCTTATTCCTTCCCTACTGATCTTTCTAACCTTCTCCCTTGCTTGCTGTAGATTTATTCAATAGTGAGAAATCTGGCTCCCACCATCTACTATCTATTTACTTCATTTTTCAGTCCCAGTGTATACTTATAGTGGTTTCAGAATTATTAACCTCTACACCCATTGGAATTAACTTTATCTACTCTAGGGCAGCATCTTTATTATCTTTGGTTTTACATACTTTGGGCTTCCCTGGTGGCTCAGCTGGTGAAGAATCCACCTGCAATGTGGGAGACCTGGCTTCGATCCCTGGGTTGAGAATATCCCTGGGAGAAGGGAACAGCTACCCACTCCAGTATTCTGGCCTGGAGAATTCCATGGACTGTATAGTCTATGGGGTCACAAAGAGTCGAACACAACTGAGCGAATTTCACTTTCACTTTACATACTTCACTCATTATCAGAGTTATTCATGTGAGCACATTTTTGTATCCCTTTCAGTGAGGTTTTTTCATACCTTTAACTAATCTGAAAAGTCTGTATACTGTATGAGTCCATTTAAATGCTACTTAGAAAAGGCAAACATAAAAAGATAGTAAATGCAGCTTTGGTTGTCAGATTCTTTGTCACATTCTGCAATCTACCCTGGGACCTCCCAACCTCCAAATAATTTTCTAAAAATTTCATACACGTTAAGGTTCATGGGTTTTGATAAATGCTTACTATCATGTATCTACCATTACAGTACCGTGCAGAGTAGTTTCACCATTCTAAAACATTCCCTGTATTTCACTGAGGACATTCTCCAAGCCCCCGGAAACTACTGATCCACTTACTGTCTCTTTAGTTTTGCCTTTTCTAGAATGTCATATAATGGAATCATGCAATATGTAGCTTTTCTAGACCATCTTCATTCACTTACAGTATTAAGATTCATTATTCACTCAAGTCATTGCATGACTTGATAGGCCATTTCTTTTTATTACTGAATAGTATGAAGGAGGGCTTTATCATCTGAATTCCACAGCACACAACTTCACAGCACACAACTTCATAGGTATCCTTTTGACATTGTTTCTCTAGTTCTCTGGCCACACAGACGCTTTTTCCCTGCCGTATCCCTGTGGAGCACTCAGTTGTTCTCCTGTTGTTTCGTTGCTAAGTCATGTCGAACTCTTTTGCGGGCTCATGAACCGTCGCCCTCTCGTTTCCTTCTGTCCATGGGATTTCCCAGGCGAGAATACTGGAGTGGGTTGCCATTTCCTTCTGCAGGGGATCTTCCTAACCCAGGGATTAAACCCATGTCTCCTGCAATGGATTCGGGAAGGTTCTTTACCACTGAACCACAGGGAGAGCCACCTGATCTATTATCAGGAGCAATTCAGCTCTCTTCCTCAAGTCTGCATGCAACACTCATAGAGAACAAAGGGCTTTTCGAGTTCTAGCTCCCTCTCAACTTCTTAGTCTCTACCTCCCTAGTGATAGCTCCACTGCAGTTCTTTACACTCCTGGTTAACAGTACGTACTCCAACATCAACACTTTGCCTCACTTTATAAGGTCTGTCAAAGTATGAGCTGCATCTTTATCTCTGCATTCTGCAACAATATTGTGTCTTGCCCCTAGTAGGTATTTGATAAATATACATTGCACAAACAAATAAATGATTTGGTATAATATAATTTTACAGACTGCAAACCGATAAAACCTGAAATGCAGGCAGTATTTCATCCACTTGGTCAGTGTAGTTGTTTGCTATGCACTCTTTTCTTTTTCACTACTTGAAGGCCTCTTGCAAAAAATGGTTTGAGATCTGAGATACATTCAGTTTATATAGAACACATGGTGTTTATAAGAGCATTACCAAATAGCATCATGCTAGTGAACCTTGGTAATGTGTCAGAGGTTTTAGCCCAGAATATCAACATTACTACAAACAGCTGAAATATATTGTATGAAATTAATTTTCTCATAAACTGTTGCATGGGCAAATTTTGGGAGTTGGCTAGCCAGATTATAATTATTATCATCGCCATTATTAGTAAAAGGAGTTGATGTGGCTGTTTATTGTCACTAACCTAATATTTTTTGACATTGGCATAAAATTTAAGTATTAGGCCTCCAAGAAATCCTCATTTTACATACTTAAGTTCCAGGATAATCTTGGAAACTACAGTTCCATCTGTGGATGCCTCTTCCAAAGCCTGTGGGTTATAGGTTCTTGCTGCTTCACCTTGTGTCCCTCAGCCTCTATACTAAAGCCCTAATTTTGATGTTAATACACTGTTGAAATGTGGGTGGTGAGGAAAGAGATGTTCTTAAATTTCTCCTTCTTCTTTTTCTCTTCCTATCCCTCTTTTTTTCTTCTTAAAATGTCTGCCCTTGTCTTGGGTTATGGAGAATGTTGTCATCCAGAAGAAAGTAATTTCTCTTTAGTTAAATCTCACATGTTTGCAATCATCCTTCACATACACAATGTTTTGTATCAGAAAGGAGGTCTTAAGGGGCTTGGTGAACTTTTAAGAGTCAAGAAGTCTCCATTTTAGGAATTTATCCATTACTGGGAAGGCTTTTTTCTAAAGCATAAAAATGTGTACAAGAAGAGTATTACAAAAATACATGTGGTCTTTGGATAAGCTTTATAGGAGATTACTGCAAACTTTTTGGTTTATATTGTGAGGTAGGTACATATATTTTCAAGATTTGAAATGGCTGAGCTCTTTATGTTTTGAACTTTTCCTAATGTTTCTATTTGTAGCAATCTGGTTGTGGAAATGACAAAGAAGTTTTTACTAGAAGATAGTGGTTATCTGGAAGTGGTTGGTGTATCACTTCAGGTTAGGTGACCTTTGTTTCTCAGTCATGAGAAAATACTAACCCCTCTTAGTAGGTGCTGGGTAGGAAAAAAATAAAAACCAGAATGTAAAATGGTGATGATATATACACGTCCTCTCAAAGGAATTTGCTTCTCAAAACAAATGAAAATAAGGTTTCTTTGCAAACAGAAAAGAACTTTCTGACATCCCATATAGGTGTAAAGTTCCACGTAGGCAAGCAGGTTTCCAGTTTCAAAGATTTGGATCGCTTGTATGCTGCATTTCAGTGAAATGAAAACTCAACTCTCAATAATATATTATTTTTTTCCAATTTTACCTCAATAATATGCTAGTTTCATCCTCATGGCCTGTAAGAATTAGTATCATAATTTGGAGCTAACTAATAGAAGGATATGTGGTAAAAATTGGTTCTATATTTTTCTTAACTAATTGTGTTTTTAGGATCAAAATCAAAAGACTATGAATCAGTGTGTTTCACTTGTACCTACACCATTGATTGATTGGATATTTCCCTTGGGACATTTCTATTTGACAAACCGACACAATTTCTGAAAAAAAAAAATGTTGGTAATAGAAGCTGTTGCTCTGGTTTCATTTTTGGTGAAAGAATTGCCTGATTTCTATGTTGGCAACCTGTACTGTTTTCTTTATTACATATTGAATAAAAGGGGGTTGCAAAAATGCAAGCAATTCAAATACATTTCTTTCTTCACTGATAAATTCTTTAATGCTCTCTTGAGTTGGAAAATACAGTGTGCCTTTTTACATTTCCAAATCTAGGGGCTAGTTTTCCATGCTATGTAAATATATATGGCACCTTATGACATTCCAGGTACAACACACATGTTGTATATTTTATGGGTTTCAAAACTCTTTCATATATTATTTCACATTCTCAACAATTCTGAAAAATCAATAGAGCAGACATCATTCTCATTTTTTATAGATGATGAAGTGAAACTTGGAAATGCATCAGAGGGCAGATACACTGAAACCATACTCACAGAAAACTAGTCAATCTAATCACACTAAGACCACAGCCTTGTCTAACTCAATGAAATCAAGCCATGCCTGTGGGGGAATCCAAGACAGGCGGGTCATGATGGAGAGGTCTGACAGAACGTGGTCCGCTGGAGAAAGGACTGGCAAGCCACTTCAGTATTCTCGCCTTGAGAACCCCATGAACAGCATGAAAAGGCAACATGATAGGATACTAAAAGAGGAACTCCCAGGTCATTAGGTGCCCAATATGCTACTGGGGATCAGCAGAGAAATAACTCCAGAAAGAATGAAGAGATGGAGCCAAAGCAAAAACAATATCGAGTTGTGCATGTGACTGGTGATAGAAGCAAGATCCGATGCTGTAAAGAGCAATATTGCATAGGAACCTGGAATGTCAGGTCCATGAATGAAGGCAAATTGGAAGTAGTCAAACAAGAGATGGCAAGGGTAAACGTCGACATTCTAGGAATCAGCAAACTAAAATGGACTGGAATGGGTGAATTTAATTCAGATGACCATTATATCTACTACTGCATGCAGGAATCCCTCAGAAGAAATGGAGTAGCCATCATGGTCAACAAGAGAGTCCGAAATGCTGTACTTGGATGCAACCTCAAGAAAGACAGAATGATCTCTGTTCGTTTCCAAGGCAAACCATTCAGTATCACAGTTATCCAAGTCTATGCCCCAACCAGTAATGCTGAAGAAGCTGAAGTTGAACGGTTTTATGAAGACCTACAAGACATTTTAGAACTAACACCCAAAAAGATGGCCTTTTCATTATAGGGGATTGGAATGCTAAAGTAGGAAGTCAAGAAACACCTGGAGTAACAGGAAAATTTGGCCTTGGAATGCGGAATAAAGCAGGGCAAAGACTAATAAGAGTTTTGCCAAGAAAATGCACTGGTCATAGCAAACACCCTCTTCCAACAATACAAGAGAAGACTCTACACATGGACATCACCAGATGGTCAACACTGAAATCAGACTGATTATATTCTTTGCAGCCAGAGATGGAGAAGCTCTATACAGTCAACAAAAACAAGACCAGGAGCTGATTGTGGCTCGGATCATGAACTCCTTATTGCCAAATTCAGACTGAAATTGAAGAAAGTAGGGAAAGCCGCTAGACCATTCAGGTATGGCCTAAATCAAATCCCTTATGATTATACAGTGGAAGTGAGAAATAGATTTAAGGGCCTAGATCTGATAGATAGAGTGCCTGATGAACTATGGACAGAGGTTCGTGACATTGTATGGGAGACAGGGATCAAGACCATCCCCATGGAAAAGAAATGCAAAAAGCAAAATGGCTGTCTGGAGGGGGCCTTACAAATAGCTGAGAAAAGAAGAGAGGTGAAAAGCAAGGGAGAAAAGGAAAGATATAAGCATCTGAATGCAGAGTTCCAAAGAATAGCAAGAAGAGATAAGAAAGCCTTCTTCAGCGATCAATTCAAAGAAATAGAGGAAAAGAACAGAATGGGAAAGACTAGAGATCTCTTCAAGAAAATTAGAGATATCAAGGGAACATTTCATGCAAAGGTGGGCTCAATAAAGGACAGAAATGGTCTGGACCTAACAGAAGCAGAAGATATTAAGAAGAGGTGGCAAGAATACACGAAAGAACTGTACAAAAAGAGCTTCAAGACCCAGATAATCATGATGATGTGATCACTCATCTAGAGCCAGACATCTTGGAATGTGAAGTCAAGTGGGCCTTAGAAAGCATCACTACGAACAAAGCTAGAGGAGGTGATGGAATTCCAGTTGAGCTGTTTCAAATCCTGAAAGATGATGCTGTGAAAGTGCTGCACTCAATATGCCGGCAAATTTGGAAAACTCAACAGGGGCCACAGGACTGGAAAAGGTCCGTTTTCATTCCAATTCCAAAGAAAGGCAATGCCAAATAATGCTCAAACTATCTCACAATTGCACTCATCTCACATGCTAGTAAAGTAATGCTCAATATTATCCAAGCCAGGCTTCAGCAATAAATGAACTGTGAACTTCATGATGTTCAAGCTGGTTTTAGAAAAGGCAGAGGAACCAGAGATCAAATTGCCAACATCTGCTGGATCATGGAAAAGGCAAGAGAGTTCCAGAAAAACATCTATTTCTGCTTTATTGACTATGCCAAAGCCTTTGACTGTGTGGATCACAATAAACTGTGGAAAATTCTGAAAGAGATGGGATACCAGACCACCTGACCTGCCTCTTGAGAAATCTGTATGCAGGTCAGGAAGCAACACTTAGAACTGGACATGGAACAACAGACTGGTTCCAAATAGGAAAAGGAGTACGTCAAGGCTGTATATTGTCACCCTGCTTATTTAACTTATATGCAGAGTACATCATGAGAAACGCTGGAATGGAAGAAACACAAGCTGGAATCAAGATTGCCAGGAGAAATATCAATAACCTCAGATATGCAGATGACACCACCCTATGGCAGAACGTGAAGAAGAGCTAAAGGGCCTCTTAATGAAGGTGAAAGTGGAGAGTGAAAAAGTTGGCTTAAAGCTCAACATTCAGAAAACGAAGATCATGGCATCCGGTCCCATCACTTCATGGGAAATAGATGGGGAAAGGGTGGAAACAGTGTCAGACTTTATTTTTGGGGCTCCAAAATCACTGCAGATGGTGACTGCAGCCATGAAATTAAAAGACGCTTACTCCTTGGAAGAAAAGTTATGACCAACCTAGATAGCATATTCAAAAGCAGATACATTACTTTGCCGACTAAGGTCCATCTAGTCAAGGCTATGGTTTTTCCTGTGGTCATGTATGGATGTGAGAATTGGACTGTGAAGAAGGCTGAGCGCCGAAGAATTGATGCTTTTGAACCTTGGTGTTGGGGAAGACTCTTGAGAGTCCCTTGGACTGCAAGGAGATCCAACCAGTCCATTCTGAAGGAGATCAACCCTGGGATTTCTTTGGAAAGAATGATGCTAAAGCTGAAACTCCAGTACTTTGGCCACCTCATGTGAAGAGTTGACTCATTGGAAAAGACTGTGATGCTGGGAGGGATTGGGGGCAGGAGGAGAAGGGGACGATAGAGGATGAGATGGCTGGATGGCATCATGGACTCGATGGACGTGAGTCTGAGTGAACTCCGAGAGATGATGATGAACAGGGAGGCCTGGCGTGCTGCGATTCATGGGGTCGCAAAGTGTCGGACACAACTGAGCGACTGAACTGAACTGAACTGAACTGGAAAATTTTAACAGATATTCTATGGGCAGAAAACTAGGATATGGTAAAGTTAGAAATCAAGTGTTCAGATTTGAGCCCAGAAAACTCCATCCTAAATACAAGTTTAGAGTATTGTTGTTTTGGTCAAGGGGCATTGTAATGTGAAGGAAATGATACATTTTGTAGTGTATGCTCTGGAAGTATTTAGCACTTTATACTTCTCATTTTTATTACTGTGTCATCTTGATAGATGGAAATTTCACTGCTGTTCTTTTCCTTGATTTCTTTAATACTTTATCTTATTTTCCAACAAGAATTTTAAGATCCGACCTAAATATTATAATTAACACATTAATAAGATATCAGCATAACCCACTTTGTGTTCCCTTTTTCAGTGTGAATACTCATGAATATAATTTAATGTTACTTTCAAAACGGCAAATTTCTATGACAATTTACATGGATATAGTGTATGTAGTCAAAGAGTGGGCCATCTCCTCAGAGTTCTTTCTCTTCACTGATCATTGCAGTGTTAACAGTGAGAAAAGAGATTTGATCTTTGCTGTCATCTTTTGATCGGTAGAACTCAGTGCACAGGCTTCTGCTTAGATGAGATGATTTTGTCTGGTCGTGAAACAGTTTTGCAGTGGAGCATAATGTTATGAGCAGAAAGGAAAAGTTTATCGAAAATGACTTTCCTATTGATTCCTGGGTTTCTTAAGGCATATTCCTTAAACCTATCTTTGTCTTTTCCTCTTCTCCATAAACACTGATGTCTTCTTATTAATATTGGCCCTTGACAGCTACTTGACAGAGTATCTCCTCAAAACAGTATGTTTCCATTTTTTAGAACCTGGCAGAAACTCAAGAAATGGACTTTTCTTCTCAATGCTTTTGAAACTTTAAGCCTATTGGGTATAAAGTCATGAATTATGTCCTTTGGACTTTTAAAAAAATGATAGATAATGCAAGTTTTATGTTTCGCCCACAGACTCCCAGATATTAACTGATTTGAACATATTTCCTTTCTTGTAACATGCATTATTAGGAAAATAAGAAAAAAATCAATGTTTAAAAAATAACTCTGTTAACTGTAGTTGAAAGACTTGTCATTGTACTCCAAAACATTTGGAAAGTCTTGGGACCTACTAATGTTCGAAAGAAAACCAATCTGTTGAATGAATGAAATTTAAAGAGCACATTTCACATCATTTCTCGGTGTCTGTGTGTTGAAAATGAAAATGTGTCAGATATGAAACCCTCTAGGAAGCCTGGGAAGTTTCACCTTTCTTTGTCCTCTTAGGTGGCCATGTTTGTGCTCCAACTGGGCAGTGCCACATTCCTGATTACAGAGCCTGTGGTCAGTGCAATGACAACTGGGGCTGCCACCCATGTCGTGACGTCACAAGCCAAGTATCTCTTGGGAATGAAAATGCCACATATATCTGGACCACTTGGATTCTTTTATGTGAGTTTTCCCCTGTATCTTTGTTCATATGATATATTTGGGCATGTGTGTTTCACGTAGTATAATTTGGTTAATTATGATGTTGAGATTTTTTTTTCAATTTTAAAACAACTTGGGTTTAAATAAAGTCTTTTAGGATATTTAAATGTGACTGAGGGCATGAAACCAGTTTATGAGTGAAACCTACTAATTAGGGAGCAATTCTTTGTAACACAATTAAACAGTACAATTTGGGAACATGGTCGAAAAAATATAGCTTGAATTTTTTTGTTGCTGTTAATGGAAGCCATGTATCAGGCTTGTGATCCAGTGTAACAACAGTACACTCTACCACATTCTTTCAGTATAGTGAACCCAGGTATATATAGTTCATATCAGTTCAGTTCAGTCGCTTTGTCCTTTCCCACTCTTTGCGATCCCATGGACTGCAGCATGCCAGGCCTCCTTGTCCATCACCAACTCCCGGAGCTTGATCAAACTCATGTCCATCCAGTCAGTGATGTCGTCCAGCCATCTCATCGCCTGGGGTCCCCTTCTCCTCCTGCTTTCAGTCTTTCCTAGCATCAGGGTCTTTTCTAGTGAGTCAGTTCTTCACATCAGGTGGCCAAAGTATTGGAGCTTCAGCTTCAGCATCAGTCCTTCCAATGAATATTCAAGACTGATTTCCTTTAGGATGGACTGGTTGGATCTCCTTGCAGTCGAAGAGACTCTCAAGGGTCTTCTTCAACACCACAGTTCAAAAGCATCAATTCTTTGGCACTCAGCTTTCTTTCTAGTCCAGCTCTCACATCCATACATGACTACTGGAAAAACCATAGCTTTGACTAGAGGATCTTTGTTGGCAAGGTAATGTCTCTGCTTTTTAATATGCCATCCACGTTGGTCATAGCCTTTCTTCCAGGAGCAGCATCTTTTATTTCATGGCTCCAGTCACCATCTGGAGTGATTCTAGAGCCCCCTAAAATAAAATCTGTTACTGTTTCCATTGTTTCCCATCTATTTGCCAAGAAGTGATGGAACTGGTTACCATTATCTTAGTTTTTTGAATGTTGAATTTTAAGCCAACTTTTTCACTCTCCTCTTTCACTTTCATTATGAGGCTTTTCAGTTCCTCTTCACTTTCTACCATAAGGGTGGTGTCATCTCCTTATCTGAGGTTACTGATATTTCTCCTGGCAATCTTGATTCCAGCTTGTGCTCCATCCAGCCTGGCATTTTGCATGATGTATTCTGCATAGATGTTAAATAAGCAGAGTGACAATATGCAGCCTTGATGTACTCCTTTCCCAATCTGGAACCAGTCTGTTTTTCCATATTCTGTTCTAAATGTTGTTTCTTGACCTGCATACAGATTTCTCAGGAGGCAGGTAAGTAGTCTGGTATTTCCATCTCTTTAAGAATTTTCCACCAGTTGTTGTGACCCACACAGTCAAAGGCTTTAGTATAGTCAATGAAGCAGAAGTAGATGTTTTTTCTGGAATTCTCTTGCATTTTCTATAATCCAATGGATGTTAGCAATTTGATCTCTAGCTCTTCTGCCTTTTCTAAATCCAGCTTTGAACGTCTGGAACTTCTCAGTTTACATACTGTTGAAGTCTTGCTTGGACAAAAGAGTCTGAGATGCAGTACTTGGGTGCAATCTTAAAGACGACTGATCTCTGTTTGTTTCTAAGGCAAACTATTCAATATCTCAATAATCCAAGCCTATGCCCCAACCACTAATGCTGAAGAAGCTGAAGTTGAACGGTTCTATGAAGATCTACAAGACTTTCTAGAACTAACACTCAAAAGCATGTCCTTTTCATTACGGGGGACTGGAATACAAAATAGGAAGTCAAGAGATACCTGGAGTAACAGGCAAATTTGGCCTTGGAGTACAAAATGAAGCAGAGCAAAGGCTAACAGAGTTTTGCCAAGAGAACACATTGCTCATAGCAAACACCCTCTTCCAACAACACAAGAGAAGACTCTACACATGGACATCACCGATGGTCAATACCGAAATCAGATTGATTATATTCTTTTGCAGCCAAAAATGGAGACGTTCTATACAGTCAGCAAAAACAAGATCTGTGGCTCAAATCATGAACTCCTTATTGCCAAATTCAGACTTGAGTTGAAGAAAGTGGGGAAAACCACTAGACCATTTTCAGGTATGACCTAAATCAAATCCCTTACGATTATACAGTGGAAGTGACAAATAGATTCAAGGGATTATACCTGATAGATTGCTTGAAGAACTATGGATGAAGGTTCATAATATTGTACAGTAGGCGGTAATCAAAACCATCTCCAAGAAGAAGAAATTCAAAAAGGCAAAATGTTTGTCTGAGGAGGACTTAGAAATAGCTGAGAAAAGAAGACTATTGAAAGGCAAAGGAGAAAAGGAAAGATATATCCATCTGAATGCAGAGTTTCAAAGAACAGCAAGGAGATATAAGAAAGCCTTCCTCAGCAATCAATGCAAAGAAATAGAAGGAAACAATAGAATGGGAAAGACCAGAAATCTCTTCAAGAAAATTAGAACATTTCATGCAAAAAGGAGCACAGTAAAGGACAGACATAGTATGGACCTAACAGAAGCAGAAGATATTAAGAAGAGGTAGCAAGAGTACACAGAAGAACTACATAAAAGGTCTTAATGACCCAGATCAAATCAGAGGACTGGTCAAAACCAGGGGTTGGAGCCTAAATAGCAGACAACTGGTTATTAAAAGTCACTTGAACTTGAGAGAGGAACGTGTTTCCAGTTTCAACATATCATCCTAATAACTCTCCATTGTTTCAGGTCTCTTTCTGAAGCTATGCTAAAATCTGTGACTACTCAGGAACTAACATCCTATTGGAATTTTACAGGGAAATCAGTGTCTTGTTAACGAAGTTGAGTGCAACCAGGCTTCATTTTATTTAATTTTGTATTGTAGAGAAAGAGAAGTGTCTTTCCTTCTACCTTTGAGGAGCTGAAGCCTGTGTAGCAGAAGACAAATTAACAAAGAAAAACAGATTTATTAGCATGTGTACTACCTTAGCATCTCAGTGTTAAAGAAGCCATCCGTCAATGCAGGAGATACGAGTTGGATCCCTGGGTGGGAAAGATCCTCTGGAGAAGGAAATGGCACCCCACTCCCAGTATTCTTGCCTGGAGAATCCCATGGACAGAGGAGCCTGGTGGGCCATGGTCCACGAGGTCACAGGAGTCAGAATTGACTGAGTAGCTAAACATACAGACACACACACACACGTTTCATACGTACATGGGGGAAACTCTGGGATTAGTAACTTGTATTGCTTCCCATCCTGCTCATAGCGCCGACTGCCTCGCTATTCACACTGTCTGCACAGTTCCTGAACCCAGGGTGGGCAAGGCGCACGCTAAGAAGCTGCCAGGAAATGCGAGGAGCCGCAGCAACTAGAGACAGGTTTATTCTCTTCTGGAAGGCATAGCACCCGTCCTGTTCAGTTCAGTGGCTCAGTCGTGTCCGACTCTTTGCCACCCCATGAACTGCAGCGTGCCAGGCCTCCCCGTCCATCACCAGCTCCCAGAGTTCACCCATACTCATGTCCATCGAGTCGGTGATGCCATCCGGCCATCTCATCTTCTGCCGTCCCCTCTTCCTCCTGCCCCCAATCCTTCCCAGCATCAGAGTATTTTCCAGAGTCAACTCTTCGCATGAAGTGCCCGAAGTATTGGAGTTTCAGCTTTAGCATCATTCCTTCCAAAGAAATCCCAGGACTGGGCTCCTGCAGCGGACATAACACAAGATGACGCCCACAAACTTCCTCCTGGCTGACGCAGCAGTCTAGCAGCATTCGCATGCATTCTCTCCTCTCATGGCTGACGCAGCGAACACAGCCGTGAGGCAGCCGCAACCCCTGCCACTTCCAGGTGGGGCTCGTTCATCCCTGCAGCAGAGAGGGAGAGCTGGTGACGCATGTGCAGTGCTGTACCTAGCTCAGTGGTACTTCAGTTCAGTTCAGTTCAGTTCAATTCAGTCGCTCAGTCGTGTCCGACTCTTTGCTACCCCATGAATTGCAGCATGCCGGGCCTCACTGCCACCAACTCCCGGAGTTCACACAGATTCATATCCGTCGAGTCGGTGATGCCATCCAGCCATCTCATCCTCTGTCGTCCCCTTCTCCTCCTGCCCCCAATCCCTCCCAGCATCACAGTCTTTTCCAATGAGTCAACTCTTCGCATGAGGTGGCCAAAGTACTGGAGTTTCAGCTTTAGCATCATTCCTTCCAAAGAAATCCCAGGGCTGAGCTCCTTCAGAATGGACTGGTTGGATCTCCTTGCAGTCCAAGGGACTCTCAAGAGTCTTCTCCAACACCACAGTTCAAAAGCATCAATTCTTCGGCGCTCAGCCTTCTTCACAGTCCAACTCTCACATCCATACATGACCACAGGAAAAACCATAGCCTTGACTAGACGGACCTTAGTCCGCAAAGTAATGTCTCTGCTTTTGAATACGCTATCTAGGTTGGTCATAACTTTTCTTCCAAGGAGTAAGCGTTTTTAATTTCATGGCTGCAGTCACCATCTGCAGTGATTTTGGAGCCCCCAAAAATAAAGTCTGACACTGTTTCTACTGTTTCCCCATCTATTTCCCATGAAGTGATGGAACCAGATGCCATGATCTTTGTTTTTGAATGTTGAGCTTTAAGCCAACTTTTTCACTCTCCACTTTTACTTTCATCAAGAGGCTTTTTAGTTCCTCTTCTCTTTCTTCCATAAGAGTGGTGTCATCTGCATATCTGAGGTTATTGATATTTCTCCTGGCAATCTTGATTCCAGCTTGTGTTTCTTCCAGCCCGGTGTTTCTCATGAACTCTGCATAGCAGTTAAATAAGCAAGTCACCACCAAACGTGGGTTGAGAGAGCCTGACTGCCATCTTGGCTAATTTGCTCTTTTACTACATAACTCATAAGAAGTGGCTAGGAGGTGGGCTTAAACGACATAATTCCAAGCTCCAGATTGAACAAAAGCAGACCAAAGTAGCTGTGCATTATCCGGTTACTGGCTAAGCTACAACTTTTGGTGACACCAGGTCTGTGCCAGCAGAAGCCAATCAGTACTAGATTGTCTTGACCTCCTGGCTGCGAACAGCATGCTTATCTGTGCACGAACTACGTGTAAAGAAATACATGCTGGTTACAAATTGGTCATCTCAGTCATGTTCACGTTACACAAATAATCATTCCTCTTTTCACTAGTTGTGTTCAAAGAATCTGGATAGCCTAATAAGAGAACAACATTTGACCTTTCAGCTTGTTTCTCTGGTGGCAATGTATGTAAAATGCTGCATTGAAGTGTTTTCTGTATGATTTTTTTTTTTTTTGACTTCTTGGAAAGTAAACTACAAGCTACATTTTCGTTACTTAGTAGATGAGATGTTTTAATGTGTCTTTTGGGGGTCTTTTGTAAGTTCTTATACTGAAATTGAATCAGATTTAGACACATTTTTAGATGGCTGACTAAGTTCGCATCCCTCAATTGGAAGCAGTTGCTAAGCTTTGTGAAGATGGAAAACAGAAAAGTTGCTCTTGCTTTTCAAAGTCACATATCCCCATACTATTAAATATCTAGGTTGGAATGATGCTTTGGTTCTCTGCCAAGGTTTCAAAAGTAATATTGATATTGCAGTGTCAAAAATTATTGCAATCTGAGCATTACATTAAGAAATAAATTTTGTATCTTGTATAGGTTACACTGGGACATTTGGAAGGCTGAAAAGAATCTGGCGGTGATAACGTAAACATTAACTTGCCATAGATCATTTAGGTGGGATGTGAAAGAGGAAAGGTGACTGAACTCAGCACAGAGGTATAGAACAGAGGACAAAATAGGGGCCTTGATCATCAGATAAGAGAACCTAGAAGAGAGTCATTTCACAAATTTTTGGATTTTTTTCTTCTAGGTTCTGATAGCTGTTATATCATTTACTAAAATAACTCAGGCTGGTGCAGGATAAAGAATCTGCTAATGATATTCCTTGGAACATAAATTAATATCTAGAATATTTGAGACTCTTATACAATGAGCCAGTCACCACTCCTTAGTCTTAGCTGGAACACTCAGATTTCCTGAAAGAATTCAGACTTGGCCAATCAGAATGCACATTGATTAATTCTAGGAAGAACAGTGCTTCTGGGCAATCTTAGGTCGCTGTGTGTTGGTTATCTTCCATCTGCCACCACAGTGGCCTCTATAGTGTTTTATTCCTGGTGGCTGCCTGTGTGTGCTGTGCTCACTCACTCAGTCCTGTCTGACTCTTTGTGACCCCACGGACTGTAGCCCACCAGGCTCCTCTGTTTATGAGATTCTCCAGGCAAGAGTACTAGAAAGGGTTGCCGTGCCCTCCTCCAGGGGAATCTTCCTGGCCTAGGGATCGGATCTGCATCTCTTAGGTCTCCTGCATTGGCAGACAGATTCTTTACCACTAGCACCACCTGGGAAGCCCCTGTGTTCTATTAATAGAATCTAATTCTCCAGTCTGAAAAGTGAAAATCTCTGTCTCTTTGGTTATATCCCTAGTGAGTAATCTGAAATCATATGTTAATGTTATGTGCTCAGTTCTGCCCTCTCAGATTATTGGGCAAGATTCCAATAATTCTTTGTTTTGAATTGTAGTTGATTTACAGTGTTTCAGGTGGGATTCCTTTTCAGATTCTTTTCCATTAAGGTTATACAAGGTATTAAATATAATTCCCTGTGCTATACAGTTGGGCTTCTCAGGTGGCTCAGCAGTAAAGAATCTGCCTGCCAATGCAGGAGACACCTGAGATGGGAGTTTGATCCTTGGGTTGGGAAGGTCCCCTGGAGAAGGAAATGGCAGCCCTCTCCAGTATTCTTGCCTGGGAAGTCCCATGGACAGAGGAGCCTGGCAGGCCAGTCAATGGGGTCGCAAAGGGATGAACACAACTGAGCCACTGAGCATACTATACAATAGGTCTTTGTTTGTATATTTTATTTGTAGCAGTTTGTGTCTGTTAATTCTAGATTCCTAATTTATCCCTCACCCTTACCCTCTTTCCATTTTGGAAGCCACAAGTTTGTTGTCTGTGTCAGTGAGTCTGGTTTCTGTTTTGAAATATGTTCATTTGTATTATTACTATATTTGTAGATTCCATATGTAAGTGATATCATATGATATTTGTCTTTTTCTTTTCGTCTTGAGGGTAGACATAACCCGATATTTTGCCCTGTGCTACATCTGAAATGCAGGGCTCATGCCACCAGCTCCAGTTAGGCTCAGGTGTTTAGGCAATTCTTTCTCTTCTAGCTGAAAACTGTTAATCAGCTTCCTTATGTGAGGGATTCTCCCAGAAGTGGTAAATCCTATGAACATTTTCCACTGGTCCTTTGAGTAGCTCTCCCAGCATTTCTGGGGTCTGCATATTCAAAGGGGAGGTTCTGGAATACTGTCATGACCTTATTTCTTTTAAAAGTGAATAGAATTAGGTCTAAACCATCATTTATCCTAATTTCCTTTACATATATTATTTTATTTTCCCTATGTTATTCAAATTTTGGGGTTCCCTGGTGGCTCAGAGGTTAAAGGGTCTGCCTCCAATGCGGGAGACCCGGGTTCAATCCCTGGGTCGGGAAGATCCCCTGGAGAAGGAAATGGCAATCCACTCCAGTATTCTTGCCTGGAGAATCCCATGGACAGAGAAGCCTAGTAGGTTACAGTCCACGGGTCGCAAAGAGTCGGACATGACTGAGCGACTTCACCTTATCACCTTATTCAAATTTTACCTTTAAATTCATATACTTCTAATAAAACTTTCTTTTAATGTTATAGCTGTTTCATAGTGAATGTAAAATATTCCTCTTCAGTTATATGTTGGGTAAAACTTAGTTTTTTTCTCTAAGTGAACTTTTAGCTCTGATGATTTTGTTAGGGCCCAACAAAACTGTGGAACTGTGTTTTTTCCTTTAGAAAGAGGCAATGGAACTAGAGCTTTAGAATCAGAGAAGCCCTAAGTCAGATCATGGCTCTACTCTTGAGTAAATGACCTTGTAACTTTGACTTCCAGTTGTCTACTGTATGAGTTGGTGATAATAATACCAATTGGGATTCATTCCCAAAATAAACTGCCTGGAACATGGTAGGTATACATTTAATGGAAGTGATTATTTTTGTGCTGCTGCTGCTGCTGCTGCAAAGTCGCTTCAGTCGTGTCCGATTCTGTGTGACCCCCAGAGATGGTAGCCCACCAGGCTCCGCCATCCCTGGGATTCTCCAGGCAAGAACACTGGAGTGGGTTGCCATTTCCTTCTCCAATGCGTGAAAGTGAAAAGTGAAAGAAGTTGCTCAGTCGTGTCTGTCTCTTAGCGACCCCATGGACTCTGGCCTACCAGGCTCTTCTGTCCATGAGATTTTCCAGGCAAGAGTACTGGAGTGGGGTGCCATTGCCTTCTTCAAGTGAATAGTTAAATATAACAAATTAGAGAGTTTTTAAAGTGCTATGTAAATAATAGATACTAACGCTTTTCCTCTCTAGAAGACTGTTAATCAGATAAAACAAATCTAGACAATATATCAAATTATGTATTTTTGCAACTTACAAATAAAGATGATTCCAAAATTTATAAAACTTATAAAAATACCTGCTATTAATGAGGCTAGTCAGCTGGAGAGGAGAAGGCAATGGCAACCCACTCTAGTACTCTTGCCTGGAAAATCCCATGGACGGAGGAGCCTGGTAGGCTGAAGTCCATGGGGTCGCTAAGAGTCAGGCACGACTGAGCAACTTCATTTTCACTTTTCACTTTCATGCTTTGGAGAAGGAAATGGCAACCCACTCCAGTATTCTTGCCTGGAGAATCCCAGGGACAGAGGAGCCTAGTGGGCTGCTGTCTGTGGAGTAGCACAAAGTCGGACACGACTGAAGTGAATTAGCAGCGGCAGCAGCAGCATTCAGCTGGAGTAAAGGAATGCGATTTTTTTAGTTTATTTTAAAATATTTCCATCTATTCAGCTCAATTCCCCAAGCAGTTATAAATCCCTTTAGTAAATTATGGACAATTCTGCAATATATTTAAAAATAATCAGAAGCAATATTATTGTAAGAGTCACTTCTGTTTTGGGACCGTGGCTCACCAGTTAAATCATTTTATTCCTGTGTTCTCAAAAATGTTTTTCTCTATTTTGTTATATTTGTAATTTTACTTTTGGACCTCACAGGTATATGATATACAATATAGTATTCGTCTTTGTCTGACGTACATCACTTAACATAATACCCTCCAAATCCATTCATGTTTTTGCAAATAGGAAAATTTCATTCTTTTTTATGGCCGAATAGTATCCATATCTTGGCTATTGCAAATAATGTTGCTGTGAACATTCTGGTACATGTGACTTCTGGAATTAGCATTTTCATTTTGAGGGATTAATACCCAGAAGTGAACTTACTGGATCATATGGTAGTTCTATTTTTAGTTTTTTTGAGAAGACATCATATTATTTTCCATAGAAGCTGTACCAATTTACATTTCCACTAACGGTGTACTAGGGTTACGTTTTGAGAGATTAAAAAATGAAACTTTGAAGTTTTATACTCATTAGAAGTCAAAATTCTCTAATTGATAAAACCAAAATCTAAAGAAAACATCTAACTATGTGACTTTTTGAAGCCCAAACACATCTGGAGAAGGCAATAAGAGAGGGAGAAGATTGGTAAAAACCAAATAAATTTTTTTTATCAAATTTAAAATTTCTGATTGATAGTTGGTCCCACAAGAGGGAAAAGTTTAATGATTCTTTTCAATTAAAATTGATTTTTATATTGAGAGCTAATGTATCTTTTTATTGGAAGGTTGTTTTCCCAAAAGGCACAATTAAAGTTACAAAAATTCTTAGCTCATATTAGCACTTGTGAATTTCTTTGAGGTGGTGCCAAGTGTCTCAGCCTGTAGCAGCCTATAAATCTGGCAAAGCTGTTTTCATTTGCATGACTTTGTATGAGTATCCTTCAATATAATTATGTACAGTTCTATTAATTAAACCCAAAGCACAAGCCAAGCTTGGCAATATATTCAACTAACTTTTTGGGAATTCGTATTTCCTTTCTTAAAATTCAGGTTTTCAGAACCAGAAAGCAATTTCATTCCCATTCCCATCCGTGAGGTGCAAGCAACGCATTTTTCTAGTTTGGATATCCCTGAAGGCTATGAAGCAGGAACCAAGAATGTTAACAAAATGGGACAAAAACATCAGAAGGAAATCAGAACCAATGAAATATTTTCTTTTATAGAGAATGAAATCACAATCAAATACGTACAAATAAGAGTCATATGTGGAGAACAAATCTACTTTGAAGACACAGGCCCCCTGAGATTTCTGAATCAAGAACACACTTTGGTGGTTTATGGAAACGCACATTTTCTCCACAGTTTTTGTGACATTTCTATTGTGACTTTTGAGAACATTCAGTTCACCCTAAAAAATGGACAGAATAAATTGAAGAGGAGAGAAAAGGAATATTCATCTGCAGCTTGAATTCAGTGACACAGGGGATAGAAAATGTTGCAGGTTTAATTTGGATATGAGACAATTATATGGAAATTAGTAACAAGGATTACCTTAAAATTCTAAAGCTTATAAGGCAGGTATTTTAGCAACTCAATTTTCTTGGACTAAGCTCTCCATCCTACACAATTCATGGAAGAAATACATCATCATAAAATGTAGTTGTTTAACTGATTCAAATTAAACTTAGTTTTCTAAAGAAGGGATGGCTGGATGCTGCTTGGACCTTGGCGTGCTTGGCTGTGAGTTTGGGCCAAGTGAATTTTGTGCTTCCGTGTTGTCTCTAGTTGATTAACATACCATACTTCCTCTACATCATATTTTGTTTGGAGATTTACTGTGTCTCTTACAGCAGTAGGTTCCTGGGATAAATTCCCAATGTGAGATGCAGTTATTGATCAGAAATTTGCATATAAAATGATGTAAAGAATAATAGAATGTTGTAATTTTTTCTTCCTTTTAAGTTATGTTTGTATTCATGAAAACACAGACTGGGGTTGAGCTTTAAACTTAATATCAGTCTTGTTTTCCTATTAATGTGTGCTACTTTGGGAAGTAGAGGGATTAGGGAGCTTGATTTTAACAACTATTCCAAGTTATTTAATGATATAATGATATGTACACAAAGTTTATAGGTGACATTACATTTTTTAGAACAAAAGAACTTGTACCAACATCAGTTTTAGAATTATTATAGATGGCTTTAATTGTCCCTGAGTAGGAATCTAGATTTGTTTAGAGGTAGATTTAAATATAACCAAGTTAAAAGCAAGTTGGGGAAGAGAGATGGTATTCCTGGGAAATTGTGGCTCATGTTTAAAGACTCCAAGTATGTGAAAGCTACTTTAAAAAACAAAACCAAAGCTGGCAGCGGACTTCATTCTCCTCACCTGCAAAGTGGGAGAAATGGACTAAATATGAAGCTTCAAAACCGGAAATACTCAACAGAATAATCCACACATGGATGGGAAGAGATTAGTATGCATGCTTGATTCAAGAATTGCTATAATAGATTTATTCAACAGATGCTGGTTGACTACTTCGTAGGCAATGAGGATGCAGTTGAGAAGTGACCCCCCTCTCCCACGGCTGCTGCTACTGCTGCTAAGTCGCTTCAGTCGTGTCCGACTCTGTGTGACCCCAAAGATGGCAGCCCACCAGGCTCCTCCGTCCCTGGGATTCTCCAGGCAGGGGTACCGAAGTGGGTTGCAATTGCCTTCTCTGCCTTTCCCATGGAGTTTTATTGAAATGCTGAGAGGGAGGATGTGAAATAGGATAGGAGGAGACAAATTGTTGAACAAGATAATCTCAGATAGTGTTAATGAAGCAAACCAGGCAGTGTAATTAAAGGCAGATAATGTGATAAAGAAGTAATTATGCTCACTTTGTATTAATTGGGAAATTAAACGAATCACTCCATATAAGATAGCTAGTCAAGCACCTGGAAATGTTAGTTCTCCAGCTCTTCTCGAAAGTGCTGAAATTTAAACAGTTTCACCCATTTTTTCCCACCCCAGTCTGCCCTCAAACCATATGTTTGTGGTAAGTGAAAGTGAAAGTCACTCAGTCATGTCCAACTCTTTATGACTCCATGGACTATGCAGTCCATGAAATTCCCCAGGCCAGAAAACTGGAGTGGGTAGCCTTTCCCTTCTCCAGGGGATCTTCCTGACCCAGAAATCTAACCAGGATCTCCTACATTGCAGGCAGATTCTTCACCTACTGAGCTATCAGGGAAACCCATGTTTGTCATAGGGTAAATATAAAGTGTCTTTCAATTTGAGGTGATGAAAAGGAATTAGAGTGATTACACTGTATAGACACAAGTATACTTTCACCAAATGTGTATATGTTAAAAAAAAAAAAAGTCATGGTTCCCTCTTCTTATAGTTTTTGCATTCAGGTAGGAAGGCTTGGTTTCTTTTCTTTGATGTGATCCTGCTGCTGAAGAGCTTGTTTGCTGAGAAGCAGCCAGGTGCCATTGAATACCACCACTAACTACAATCAAAGATTCCACGTTCCATGACAGTCTCTCTTTCAAAGTGTGGCATCTCCTCTCCACACATCCTATGGGGAAAAGGAAACACCAGGGAAGTATGGAAAACTTGTTTCCTGAATTGAAAGAAGAGAGAAGTGTGTGAGGCATTGGTAAAATGGTGAATGTGTTGGTCAGAGAACCTGTGTTGGTCTTGACTCTCACTCACAAGTCAACTCACCTGGGATAGGTAAGTTACAGATTTTTGCAACCTTGGCTTCTACGTCTGTAGAAATTCTTAAAGATGTGGAAATACCAGACCACTTTACCTGCCTCCTGAGAAACTGTATGCAGGTCAAGAAGCAACATTTAGAAGCGGACAGGAACAATGGGTTGGTTCAAGATCAGGAAAGGAGTACATCTAAGCTATATACTCTTACCCTGCTTATTCAGCTTATATGCAGAGTACATCAGGCAAAATGCTGGGGTGTATGAAGCTCAAGCTGGAATCAAGGGATAAATACCAATAACCTTAGATATCTAGATGATACCACCCTCATGGCAGAAAGCAAAAAGGAACTAAAGAGCCTCTTGATGAAGGTGAAACAACAGTGAAAAAGCTGGCTCAAAACTCAACATTCCAAAAATTAAGATCATGGCATCTGGTCCCATCATTTCATGGCAAATAGATAGGGAACAGTGAAAACAGTGGCAGACTTTATGTTCTTGGGCTACAAAATCACTGTGATGGTGACTGCAGTCATAAAATCAAAAGATGCTTGCTCCTTGGAAGGAAAGCCTTGACCAACCTGGACAGGATATTCAAAAGCAGACACATCACTTTGCCAACAAAGGTCCATGTAATGAAAGCAATGGTTTTTCCAGTAGTCATGCATGGGTGTGAGAGTTGGACTATAAAGAGAGCTGAGTGCTAAAGAATTGATGCTTTTGAACTGTGGTGCTGGAGAAGACTCTTGAGATTCCCTTGGACAGCAAGGAGATCAAACCAGTCAATCTTAAAGGAAATCAACTCTGAATACTCATTGGAAGAACTGATGCTGAAGTTGAAGCTCCAATACTTTGGCCATCTGACGCGAAGAGCCTCTGTTTTAGAAAAGACCCTGATGATGGGAAGGATTGAAGACAGGAGGAGAAGGGGATGACAGAGGATGAGATGGTTGGATGGGATTACCGATTCAATGGACGTGAGTTTGTGCAAACCCCAGGAGGCAGTGAGGGACAAGGAAACCTGGTGTGCTGCAGTCCATGGGCTTGCAAAGAGTTGGACACAACTGACTGACAGAACAACAACAAGAATGAGTTATACTCAACTGGTTGATTTCTGAGGTCCTTCTAGTTCTGACAAATGTCTTCTAAATACTGACTTTGTTAGGCACTATAGCTGAAATCCTTTCCAGAGCTATTTGCCACACTTATTTGTCTGTGATGAATATTTAATTTAGTCAGTTGTCTGTCTCTCTTAATGGTACAAAAATTGTTGCTTAAAGAAATTATCGACTTGCTGGTTTATGGCTGTGCTGGGTCCTTGCTTTGCATGGGCTCTCTGGTTGCAGGTGGGGCTACTCTCTCTTGCACTGCTCCGACGTCTCGTTGCAGTGGCTTCTCTTGTTGCAGAGCATAGGCTCCAGGCACGGGGCCTCAGTAGTTCTGGCACATGGCCCCAGCTGCTCCACAGCCTGCGGAATCCTCCTGGACTAGAGATGGAATCTGTCCTCTGTACTGGCATGTGGATTCTTATCCCTGGCACCACCAGGGAAGTCCCTCTTAATGGTAGTCATTGTTTAGTCACTATTACTAAAAGCTTTCTGTTTCATTTCATTTTTTGTTTTAAAATACGTTTATCTTGGTTAACTTGAAGAGAAAGGAATTTATTAGGGCATAGGGAAGTGAAAGCGAAAGTCGCTCAGTTGTGTCCGACTCTTTGCTACCCCACGGACTGTCCATGGAATTCTCCAGGCCAGAATACTGGAGTGAGTAAGTAGCCTTTCTCTTCTTCAGGGGATCTTCTTAACCCAGGGATGGAACCCAGGTCTCCCGCATTGCAGGTGGATTCTTTACCAGCTGAGCCACAAAGGAAGCCCAAGAATGCTGGAGTGGGTAGCGTATCCCTTTGCCAGTGAATCTTCCTGACCCAGGAATTGAAGTGGGGTCTCCCGCATTGCAGGCGGATTCTTTACCTGCTGAGCTCTCAGGGAAGCCATGAAGTGAATCCCAAAGGCAAATACTGTGAGTCCCTCTGTCTTCTGTATTGCTAGGGCTGCCATGACAAACTGGGTGACTTAAAAATAGAAATGCATGTTCTCCCCATTCTGAAGGCTGGAAGTGAAAGGTCCAGCTGTCTTAGGACTAGTTTGCTCTGAGGCCTCTCTTTCTCACTTGTGCATAAGCATCCTCCTGCCTGTTTGCGTGGCAGGACCTCTGTGCATGTGCATTCCTGGTGTCTTTCTGTCTGTCTTCATCTCTTCTTTTTATAAAGACACTGGTCAGATTGGATAGGGGCCCACCCTAAAGGGATTATTTTAACTTAATTACCTTTTTAAAGGCCCATCTGGCTGGATGGCATCACCAACCCAATGGGCTGACTTTGAGCAAGCTCCAAGAGATAGAGAAAATCAGGGAAGCCTGGCATACTGCAGTCCATGGGGTCACGAAGAGTTGGCCATAACTTAGGGAGTGAACAACAACAAGTGTTCATAGTGAGAAAAGAGGAATATGAGTTCTTTCTCTCCATGTTATTATGCTTATTCAGGGTAAAAGCTATTCCAATTTACATTTGGTACTACTACCATATTAAATGAAAGCTTTTATTAATTCAGTAGTATTTATAGAGTGCCTGATATCTGCCAGACACTATTTTAGGACTTGAGACTTCATCATTGAAAAAAAAAAGTATTAAGGATGGCAAAATCAGTCAAAAACACATTATAAAGAATTGTATATGTATAAATGTGTTTGTATGTGTAAATGTCTGTTAAGTGCTTCAGAAAAATTTTCTCACTAAAGCAAATAATGAAAAATTGTGTGTGTGTGTGTGTGTGTGTGTGTGTGTGTATATGTATGATTGATAGGCTATTTCATTCTTTGACATATCTCAAAATTGATTTATTTATGTGTACCAATGTATTTTTTATTTCATGCCAAATTATATTAAATGGACAATTTAAAGAATTACTAGTATTATAGTCTCAAAGTGAGCTTAACTCATATTTTACAAAACAGATTGGCTAGGTTCTGATGAAGTAGTTTAATTATTTATCCATACATACATGAACTATCTTTGCTTCTCTGAGGTCTCAGTTCACTTCAGTTCAGTTGCTCAGTCGTGTCCGACTCTTTGTGACCCCATGAACCGTAGCATGCCAGGCCTTCCTGTTCAACACCAACTCCCAGAGCCTATCCAAATTCATGTCCATTGAGTCAGTGATGCCATCTAACCATCTCATCCTCGGTCATCCCCTTCTCCTCCTGCCCTCAATCTTTCCGAGCATCAGGGTCATTTCAAATAAGTCAGCTCTTTGCATCAGGTGGCCAAGGAATTGGACTTTCAGCTTCGACATCAGTCCTTCCAATGAACACCCAGGACTTATCTCCTTCAGAATGGACTGGTTGGATCTTGCAGTCCAAGGGACTCTCAAAAGTCTTCTCCAACACTGCAGTTCAAAAGCATTAATTCTTCAGCATTCTGCTTTCTTTATAGTCCAACTCTCACATCCATACATGACTACTGGAAAAACCATAGCTTTGACTAGACGGGCCTTTGTCAGCAAAGTAATATCTCTGCTTTTTAATATGCTGTCTAGGTCTGTCATAGCTTTTCTTCCAAGGAGCGAGTGTCTCTAGGCAAGAATAAAGCAGATTCTTTAGTGCTGAGCCGCCAGGGAAGCCCTTAACAGAGCCTATAGTTATTTGAGAGCCCTTATTTGCTCTTAATAGTGAATCTGCATGTAGCTTATGAGTTTTAGATCTCTTCCCATTGAAGTGACAGAGGAGCTAGAAGTGTTGTATTGTCCTTATGTAGGAAGGAATACTGAGTTTGGTGGACGAATAAAGGGGAAAGCAATTCTGTACATGCAAATGACTCATAGCCTTATCTGTATCAGCCCTGACTAATATATCCTTCTACGCCCCACTGTTTCACAACTCTCCCTTTCAGCTATTTTTTTGCAAGACATCACAGAGTTCATCTGGGGCCAGGTTTTAATTTTGGTATATTGTGAATGACCCTGAAATTTGTTTGTATTTTTCCTCATTACTGTAGATCTATGCATATATCTTTAAGAACATCAAATCTGTGCGACTGGAAGCACTGCTCTTATCCTTGCTAAGCATCGTGGTGCTTGTACTGGTTAAAGAGCTGAATGAACAGTTTAAGAGGAAAATTAAAATTGTTCTTCCTGTTGACTTAGTTTTGGTAAGTACAAAATGAACGTTTAACTTTCTTCTCTGCAATGCTTGCAACTGCTGTGGATAATGTGCGAAGGCACACCTCATTGTCCATAGTAACCCACAATTAGTCCTGCCTCTCATTAAAGCAGGACTAATTTGGCTACACATTCATGTAAAGACAGGAAATATTTTGAGTGAATAATTTAAAAGAGGCACACATGTTTCTAATTTTTGCAGAATTTCTCATATGCTTGTATATTTTCAGATAAATAAGAGAACATATAGCCTAACATTTTAAATATGGAGACATTTTAAAGGATGAGACTCAAAAGATCTCTGGCATGATTCTCCATAAAGCAATAAAAAGTGAAACCACATCTTTTTAATATGGCATTTATATGCTACATAAAATGTGATCAATCAACAAATGTCCATTAATGGTTGATAGATTTATTATATTTACTGACCTAATTTTTCTTTGTTGAAAGGATATTCTCATAATTTTCAGTGGCCAAGGCTGATTCTCTAAGATATTTTTGTTGCTGTACTTGGCAAAGTAACACATTTTACTTTATTCCAGGGCTTCCCTGGTGGCTCAGACGGTAAAGCGTCTGCCTACAATGCGGGAGACCCGGGTTCGATTCCTGGGTTGGGAAGATCCCCTGGAGAAGGAAATGGCAATCCACTCAAGCACTCTTGCCTGGAAAATCCCATGAACAGAGGAGCCTGATAGGCTACAGTCCATGGGGTCGCAAAGAGTCGGACATGACTGAGCGACTTCATTCATTCATTCCTAAGGCTTATGAAATTAAAAAATTCATTTTGATTTTTTTTTTTTTTTACTTTACAATACTGTATTGGTTTTGCCATACATCAAAATGAATCTGCCATGGGTGTACATAAGTTCCCACTCCTGAACCTCCCTCCCACCTCCCTCCCCATACCATCCCTCTGGGTTATCCTAGCGCACCAGCCCCAAGCATCCTGTATCCTGCATTGAACCTAGGCTGGCGATTCGTTTCTTATATGATATTATACATGTTTCAATGCCATTCTCCCAAATCATCCCACCCTCTCCCTCTCCCACAGAGTCAAAAAGTCTATTCTGTACATCTGCATCTTTTTGCTGTCTCGCATACAGGGTTGTCGTTACCGTCTTTCTAAATTCCGTATATATGCGTTAGTATACTGTATTGGTGTTTTTCTTTCTGGCTTACTTCACTCTGTATAATCAGCTCCAGTTTCATCCACCTCATTAGAACTGATTCAAATGTATTCTTTTTGATGGCTGAGTAATACTCCATTGTGTATATGTACCACAGCTTTCTTATCCATTTGTCTGCTGATGGACATCTAAGTTGCTTCCATGTCCTGGCTATTATAAACAGTGCTGCAATGAACATTGGGGTACACGTATCTCTTTCAGTTCTGGTTTCCTCACTGTGTATGCCTAGCAGTGGAATTGCTGGGTCATAAGGCAGTTCAATTTCCAGTTTGTTAAGGAATCTCCATACTATAGTGGCTATATAGTGGCTATACTAGTTTGCATTCCCACCAACAGTGTAAGAGGGTTCCCTTTTCTCCACACCCTCTCCAGCATTTATTGCTTGTAGACTTTTGGATCGCAGCCGTTCTGACTGGTGTGAAATGGTACCTCATTGTGGTCTTGATTTGCATTTCTGATAATGAATGATGTTGAGCATCTTTTCTTGTGTTTGTTAGCCATCTTTATGTTTTCTTTGGAGAAATGTCTATTTAGTTCTTTGGCTCATTTTTTTGATTGGGTCATTAATTTTTCTGGAATTGAGCTGCATGAGTTGCTTGTATATTTTTGAGATTAGTTGTTTGTCAGTTGCTTCATTTGCTATTGTTTTCTCCCATTCAGAAGGCTGTCTTTTCACCTTGCTTATAGTTTCCTTTGTTGTGCAGAAGCTTTTAAGTTTAATTAGGTCCATTTGTTTATTTTTGCCTTTATTTCCAGTATACTGGAAAGTGGGTCATAGAGGATCCTGCTGTGATTTATATCGGAGACTGTTTTGCCTATATTCTCCTCTAGAAGTTTTATAATTTCTGGTCTTACATTTAGATCTTTAATCCATTTTGAGTTTATTTTTGTGTAGGGTGTTAGAAAGTGTTCTAGTTTCATTCTTTTACAAGTGGCTGACCAGTTTTCCGAACACCACTTGTTAGAGACTGTCTTTAATCCATTGTATATTCTTGCCTCCTTTGTCCTAGATAAGGTGTCCATAGGTGTGTGGATTTATCTCTGGGCTTTCTATTTTGTTCCATTGATCTATATTTCTGTCTTTGTGCCAGTACCACACTATCTTGATGACTGTGGCTTTGTAGTAGAGCCTGAAGTCAGGCAGGTTGATTCGTCCAGTTCCATTCTTCTTTCTCAAGATTGCTTTGGCTATTCGAGGTTTTTTGTATTTCCATACAAATTGTGAAATTATTTGTTCTAGCTCTGTGAAAAATACCACTGATAGCTTGATAGGGATTGCATTGAATCTATAGATTGCTTTGGATAGTATAGTCATTTTCACTATATCGATTCTTCCAATCCATGAACATGGTATATTTCTCCATCTATTAGTGTCCTCTTTGATTTCTTTCACCAGTGTTTTATAGTTTTCTATATATAGGTCTTTAGTTTCTTTAGGTAGATATATTCCTAAGTATTTTAATCTTTTAGTTGCAATGGTGAATGGAATTGTTTCCTTAACTTCTTTTTCTACTTTCTCATTATTAGTGTATAGGAGTGCCAGGGATTTCTGTGTGTTGATTTTATATCCTGCAACTTTACTATATTCATTGATTAGCTCTAGTAATTTTCTGGTGGAGTCTTTAGGGTTTTCTATGTAGAGGATCATGTCATCTGCAAACAGTGAGAGTTTTACTTCTTCTTTTCCAGTTTGGATTCCTTATATTTCTTTTTCTGCTCTGATTGCTGTGGCCAAAACTTCCAAAACTGTCTTGAATAGTACTGGTGAAAGTGGGCACCCTTGTCTTGTTGCTGACTTTAGGGGAAATGCTTTCAATTTTTCACCATTGAGGATAATGTTTGCGGTGGGTTTGTCATGTATAGATTTTTATGTTGAGGTACGTTCCTTCTATTCCTGCTTTCTGGAGAGTTTTTATCATAAATGGATGTTCAATGTTGTCAAAGGCCTTCTCTACATCTATTAAGATAATCATATGGCTTTTATTTTTCAATTTGTTAATGTGGTGAATTACATTGATTGATTTGTGGATATTGAAGAATCCTTGCATCCCTGGGATAAAGCCCACTTGGTCATGATGTATGATCCTTTTAATGTGTTGTTGGATACTGATTGCTAGGATTTTGTTCAGGATTTTTGCATCTATGTTCATCAGTAATATTGGCCTGTAGTTTTCTTTTTTATGGCATCTTTGTCAGGTTTTGGTATTAGGGTGATGGTGGCCTCATAGAATGAGTTTGGAAGTTTACCTTCCTTTGCAATTTTCTGGAAGAGTTTGAATAGGATCGGTGTTAGCTCTTCTCTAAATTTTGGTAGAATTCAGCTGTGAAGCTGTCTAGACCTGGGCTTTTGTTTGCTGGAAGATTTCTGATTACAGTTTCAGTTTCTGTGCTTGTGATAGGTCTGTTAAGATTTTCTATTTCTTCCTGGTTCAGTTTTGGAAAGTTGTACTTTTCTAAGAATTTATCAATTTCTTCCACGTTGTCCATTTTATTGGCATAATTGCTGATAGTAGTCTCTTATGATCCTTTGTATTTCTGTGTTGTCTGTTGTGATCTCTCCATTTTCATTTCTAATTTTATTGACTTGATTTTTCTCCCTTTGTTTCTTGATGAGTCTGGCTAATGGTTTGTCAATTTTATTTATCCTTTCAAAGAACCAGCTTTTGGCTTTGTTGATTTTTGCTATGGTCTCTTTTGTTTCTTTTGCATTTATTGCTGCCCTAATTTTTAAGATTTCTTTCCTTCTACTAACCCTGGGGTTCTCCATTTCTTCCTTTTCTAGTTGCTTTAGGTGTAGAGTTAGGTTATTTATTTGACTTTTTTCTTGTTTCTTGAGGTGTGCCTGTATTGCTATGAACTTTCGCCTTAGTACTGCTTTTATAGTCTCCCACAGGTTTTGGGTTGTTGTGTTTTCATTTTCATTCATTTCTATGCATAATTTATTTTTTGATTTCTTCTGTGATTTGTTGGTTATTCAGAAGTCTGTTGTTCAGCCTCCATATGATGGAATTTTTAATAGTTTTTCTCCTGTAATTGAGATCTAATCTTACTACATTATGGTCAGAAAAGATGGTTGGAATGATTTCAGTTTTTTTGAATTTATCAAGGTTAGATTTATGGCCCAGGATGTGATCTATTCTGGATAAGGTTCCACGAGCACTTGAGAAAAAGGTGAAATTCTTTGTTTTGGGCTGAAATGTCCTGTAGATATCAATTAGGTCTAACTGGTCTAGTGTATTATTTAAAGTTTGTGTTTCTTTGTTAATTTTCTGTTTAGTTGATCTATCCATATATGTGAGTGGGGTATTAAAGTCTCCCACTATTACTGTGTTAATTTCCCCTTTCATACTTGTTAGCATTTGTCTTACATATTGTGGTGCTCCTATGTTGGTGCATATATATTCATAATTGTTATATATTTTCTTGGATTGATCTTTTGATCATTATGTAGTGTCCTTCTATGTCTCTTTTCACAACATTAATTTTAAAGTCTATTTTATCTGATGTGAGTATTGCTATTCCTGCTTTCTCTTGGTCTCTATTTGCATGGAATATCTTTTTCCAGCCCTTCACTTTCAGTCTGTATGTGTCCCTTGTTTTGAGGTGGGTCTCTTGTAGGCAGCATATATAAGAGTCTTGTTTTTGTATCCATTCAGCCAGTCTTTGTCTTTTGGTTGGGGCATTCAATCCATTTACGTTTAAGGTAATTATTGATGAGTATGATCCCGTTGCCATTTACTTTATTGTTTTGGGTTTGGGTTTATACACTTTTTTTGTATTTCCTGTCTAGAGAATATCCTTTAGGATTTGTTGGAGAGCTGGTTTGGTGGTGCTGAATTCTGTCAGCTTTTGCTTGTCTGTAAAGCTTTTGATTTCCCCTTCATATTTGAATGAGACCCTTGCTGAGTAATCTGGGCTGTAGGTTATTTTCTTTCATCACTTTAAGTATGTTTTTCCATTCCTTCCTGGCCTGAAGGGTTTCTATTGAAAGATCAGCTGTTATCCTTATGGGAATCCCCTTGTGTGTTATTTGTTGTTTTTTCCCTTGCTGTTTTTAATATTTGTTCTTTGTGTTTGATTTTTGTTAATTTGATTAATATGTATCTTGGGTTTTTTTGCCCTGGGTTTATCCTGTTTGGGACTCTCTGGGTTTCTTGGACTTGGGTGATTATTTCCTTCCCCATTTTAGGGAAGTTTTCAACTATTATCTCCTCAAGTATTTTCTTATGGTCTTTCTTTTGATCTTCTTCTGAGAATTCTATAATTCGAATGTTGGAGCGTTTCATATTGTCCTGGAGGTCTCTGAGATTGTCCTCATTTCTTTTAATTCGTTTTTCTTTTTTCCTCTCTGCTTCATTTATTTCTACCATTCTATCTTCTATTTCACTAATTCTATCCTCTGCCTCCATTATTCTACAATTTGTTGCCTCTAGAGTGTTTCTGATCTCACTTATTGCATTATTCATTATATATTGACTCTTTTTATTTCTTCTAGGTCCTTGTTAAACCTTTCTTGCATCTTCTCAATCCTTGTCTCCATGCTATTTATCTGTGATTCCATTTTGATTTCAAGATTTTGGATCATTTTCACTATCATTATTCAGAATTCTTTGTCTGGTAGATTCCTTATCTCCTCCTCTTTTGTTTGGTTTGGTGGGCATTTATCCTATTTCTTTACCTGCTGGGTATTCCTCTGTCTCTTCATCCTGTTTATATTGCTGCGTTTGGGGTGGCCTTTCTGTATTCTGACAGTTTTTGGAGTTCTCTTTATTGTTGAGTTTCCTCGCTGTGGGTGGGTTTGTATTAGTGGCTTGTCAAGGTTTCTTGGTTAGGGAAGCTTGTGTCGGCATTCTGGTGGGTGGAGCTGGATTTCTTCTCTCTGGAGTGCAATGACGTGTCCAGTAATGAGTTACGAGATGTCAATGGTTTTGGAGTAACTTGAGCTGCCTGTATATTGAAGCTCAGGACTGTGTTCCTGAGTTGCTGGAGAATTTGCGTGGTATGTCTTGCTCTGGAACTTGTTGGCCCTTGGGTGATGCTTGGTTTCAGTGTAGGTATGGAGGTGTTTGATGAGCTCCCATCGATTAATGTTCCCTGGAGTCAGGAGTTCTCCGATGTTCTCAGGATTTGGACTTAAGCCTCCTGCTTCTGGTTTTCAGTTTTATTTTTACAGTTGTCTCAAGACTTCCCCTTCTATACCACAACGTTGATAAAACATCTAGGTTAAAGATGAAAAGTTTCTCCACATTGAGGGACACCCAGAGAGGTTCACAGTACATGGAGAAGAGGGAGGGGTGAGTTGGAGGTGACCTGAATGAGATGAGATGGAATCAAAAGAGGAGAGAGCTAGCTAGCCAGTAATCACTTCCTTATGAGTGCTCCACAGTCTGGACCACTCAGCGATGTTTACAGAATTATACAGAGAGGAGGAGAGGGTGGAAGGAGACAAAGGTGGTCAGGAGTATAAAAGAGGGGAATGAAAAGGAGAGAGACAGATCCAGACAGTAGTCAGTTCCCTAAGAGTTCTCCACCATCTGAAACACACAGAGATTCACAGAGTTGGGTAGAAAAGAAAAGGGGAGGGAGGAGACAGGGACTATCTAGTGGAGAAAAAGGAGAGTCCAAAGGAGGAGAGAGCAGTCAGGCCAGTAATCTTGCTCTGAAGTATAAATGGGTACTGAAGATTGGGTTTTCAAAGATTAAAAATCTAGAGTAGAGGTTGGATTTTCAAAAATACAATATTAAAAAATAGAAGAAGAAGAAGAAAAAAGAAAAAAAACAGTCACAAGAATTATTTTTAAAAAGTAATAAAAAATAAAATTAAAAATATATATGTATGAAGTTTGCTTTAAAAATAAGGTCTTTTTGGCGGGCAGAAGTAATAGTAGGTTATAAAAATGAAAACTAAAGGAGAAATAGAGAACTTAAAAATTTAAAAAGTGTTAAAAAAAGATAAAGAGAAAGAAAAGAAGAAAAAACATCAAAAAAAAAAAAAGAATGATTGTAAAAATGGTTAAGGTATATAGGACTTTCTCTGGTCTTGTTGTGGTCAGCGTGGGGTCAGTTCATTTTCGGATAGTTCCTTGGTCTGGCTTATATTTCTCAAGATCTATAGGCCCCTTCTGATGTAGTGGGTACTAATTTTAATCTATTGCACCTGTCACTTCCAAGGTGGTTCCCCCTGTTTTAGCTTCTTCTATTTGCTGGTCTCTTCAGTGTCCTATTTCCACCCTGACACAAGGGTGAGGGGGTGGTGGACAGTTTTTAGGCTCACTTGTTCAGTCCTGCTGTTGGGAGGGAGGGATGCTGCAAAGAAATAACACTGGCGAGTGCTCGCAGTGTCCCAGCCACACTGGGCTTGCCCCTCTAATGGCACACACAGCTCAGGCTCTAGGTTGCTCTGCTTGGAGCCGTCTGAGGCTGGCCCTGGGCTGCATGCACCTCCCAGGTCTAAGCTGCTCAGGTTCAGGCACTCAGGCAGTCCCCAGAGGCGCAGACTGGTTGGGCCTGCATTTTGTGCCTTTCCCTGGTCTGAGTAGCTCAGGTGTTTGGTGAGCATGGTCGCTGCAACTTGTTGCCTCTCCCGTTCCTGCTGCTCAGTTTTCTGGGTGTATAGCTGGCATACTTTCTCAGGCGGATGATGACTGTCCAGAAACCCAAGAAGTCTTAGTTAGCAAAGAAGCCTGTTTGCAGTTGCGTAGGCAGTGTCTCTCTGGGGCTGCGATTGCCCCCTTCCGGCCCTTCCGACTCTGGCTGCCTGTCACCTCAGCCAGCTAATTCTGTTCCTTTGTTCTGTGCGTGGTCCTGGCGGTGTCTTATGTTAGAGCTTTTCACGTGGTAGCTATCCCCCAGTCTGGTTCGCTAGCCCAAGTTAGCTCGCTCTGGTTACACTCGGGGCATTCGGGCCCAGTCCTTGTAAAGCACTGCAGCCCGCGCCTCCCTGCCCAGTCCCCGCTGGCTAGTAGAGGATGCAGGCATCTGCGCTGCTTCTCCACTGGGGGAGTTACCGTTGGGCTCGTAATCTGTAGCTTTTAATTATTTATTTATTTTTCCTCCCTCTTATGTTGCCCTCTGTGCTTCCAAGGCTCGCCACAGACTCGGCAGTGAGCGTGTTTTCTGCTGTTTGGAAACTTCTCTCTTTTAAGACTCTCTTCCCAGGACTAGGCTCCCTCCCTACCTCTTTTGTCTCTTTTTTGTCTTTTATATTTTTTCCTACCTGTTTTCAAAGACAATGAGCTGCTTTTCTGGGTGCCTGATGTCCTCTGCCCACATTCAGAAGTTGTTTTGTGGAATTTACTCAGCGTTGAAATGTTCTTTTGATGAATTTGTGTGGGAGAAAGTGGTCTCCCCGTCCTATTCCTCTGCCATCTTAGGACCACCCCCCTTTTTGAAACTTTAAGAGCCTCTAATGGGAACTTTTTTTAAAAAAATTATATTTATTTTGCTTGATTGATGATTGCTGTACAATAAGGGTTTGACTTCTGCATACATCAACATGAATCATCCATAGGTATACATATGTCCCTTCCCTCTTTAAACCGCCCCCCCCACCTCCCACTCTTTCCCACCGCTCTAGGTTGTTACAGAGGTCTGGTTTGACGTTCTGATGGGAACTCTTAACTAAACAAAGCATTATATTGAAAATGAAATGTTAAGCAAACCAGTCTTCTAAATTACTTGTTATTAATTGGCTTTAGTTTCTTTTTATTGGTGATAAGTAGTGTCTAAATAATTTCACCTATTGAAATGTCACTTCATACTATTGAAATAGTGTAGGCTTTATTTATATGTATATAAACCTCAGTTCTGTTGCTCAGTTGTGTCCAACTCTTTGCGACCCTATGGACTGCAGCACACCAGGCCTCCCTGTATATCACCAACTCCTGGTGTTTACTCAAACTCATGTCCATCGAGTTGGTGATGTCATCCAACCATCTCATCTTCTGTCGTCCCCTTCTCCTCCCGCCTTCAGTCTTTCCCAGCATCAGAGTCTTTTCAAATGAATCAGCTCTTCGCATCACGTGGTCAAAGTATTGGAGTTTCAGCTTCAACATCAGTCCTTCCAATGAATATTCAGGACTGATTTCCTTTAGGATGTACTGGTTGGATCTCCTTGCAGTCCAAAGGACTCTCAAGAGTCTTCTCCAACACCACGGTTCAAAAGCATCAATTCTTCGGTGCTCAGCTTTCTTTACAGTCCAACTATCACATCCTTACATGACTACTGGAAAAACCATAGCTTTGACTGGATGGACCTTTGCTAACAAAGTAATGTCTTTGTTTTTTAATATGCCCTCTAGGTTGGTCATAACTTTCTTTCCAAGGAGTAGCTCAGTTCAGTTCAGTTGCTCAGTCATGTCCGACTCTTTGCCACCACATGAATTGCAGCACGCCAGGCCTCCCTGTCCATCACCAACTCCCAGAATTCACTCAGACTCATGTCCATTGAGTCAATGAGGCCATCCAGCCATTTCATCCTGTCGTCCCCTTCTCCTCCTGCCCCCAATCCCTCCCAGCATCAGAGTCTTCCAATGAGTCAACTCTTCGCATGAGGTGGCCAAACTATTGGAGTTTCAGCTTTAGCATCAGTCCTTCCAAAGAACACCCAGGACCGATATCCTTTAGAAGGGACTGGTTGGATCTCCTTGCAGTCCAAGGGACTCTCAAGAGTCTTTTCCAGCACCACAGTTCAAATTCTTCAGCAACAGTTATTTGGCACTCAGCTTTCTTCACAGTCCAACGCTCACATCCATACATGACTACTGGAAAAACCATAGCCTTGACTAGACGGACCTTTGTTTTCAAAGTAATGTCTCTGCTTTTGAATATGCTGTCTAGGTTGGTCATAACGTTCCTTCCAAGGAGTAAGCGTCTTTTAATTTCATGGCTGCAGTCACCATCTGCAGTGATTTTGGAGCCCCTCAAAATAAAGTCTGACACTGTTTCCACTGTTTCCCCATCTATTTGCCATGAAGTGATGGGACCAGATGCCATGATCTTAGTTTTCTGAATGTTGAGCTTTAAGCCAACTTTTTCACTCTCCTTTTTCACTTTCATCAAGAGGCTCTTTAGTTCTTCTTTGCTTTCTGCCATAAAGGTGGTGTCATCTGCATATCTGAGGTCATTGATATTTCTCCCAGCAATCCTGATTCCAGCTTGTACTTCCTCCAGCCTAGTGTTTCTCATGATGTACTCCTGCTGCTGCTGCTGCTGCTAAGTTGCTTCAGTCATGTCCGACTCTGTGCGACCCCATAGATGGCAGCCCGCCAGGCTTCCCTGTCCCTGGGATTCTCTCGGCAAGAACACTGGAGTGGGTTGTCATTTCCTTCTCCAATGTGTGAAAGTGAAAAGTGAAAGGGAAGTTGCTCAGTCGTGTCCGACTCTTTGTGACCCCATGGACTGCAGCCGACCAGGCTCCTCTGTCCATGGGATTTTCCAGGCAAGAGTACTGGAGTGCTGCATATAAGTTAAATAGTCAGGGTGACAATATACAGCCTTACGTACTCCTTTTCCTATTTGGAACCAGTCTGTTGTTCCGTGTCCAGTTCTAACTGTTGCTTCCTGACCTGCATATAGTTTCTCAAGAGTCAGGTCAGGTGATCTGGTGTTCTCATCTCTTTCAGAATTTTCCACAGTTTGTTGTGATCCACACAAAGGCTTTGACATAGTCAATAAAGCAGAAGTAGGTTTTTTTCTGGAACTCCCTTGCTTTTTTGATGATCCAGTGGATGTTGGCAGTTTGATTTCTGGTTCCTCTACCTTTTCTAAATCCAGCTTGAACATCTGGAAGTTCACAGTTCATGTATTGTTGAAGCCTGGCTTGAATAATTTTGAGCATTACTTTGCTAGCATGTGAGTGCAGCACTTTCACAGCATCATCTCACCTACAATGAAATTCATGAGTATATACATGGATACTTTTGCCCCAGCACCCAAATGCCGATCACATCTCCACTTTTCACTCACACAACTGTCCCTTGGCCTTTACTTGGACCATGCTGGAAGCAGAGACCTGGAGAAGGTATCTGGAAGCAGACTTTGGCAGGAAATTATAGATTCCTGGGAATTCAGCATATGATCCAGAAATATGAGCCCAGGTTTGAGTTAGGTACCTCCCCTTGTCCCCACAAAACTCCCATTTTATGAGAAGAGTTACAGTTGGAAGATGGCAGATTAGAACCTTCTAAAGCACTATCTTAAAGACAAAGTTAGTGACTTAAGTTACTTAATTTTAATATTGGCTATGTGTATTGAACACCATGCATTCTTCCATTTTCAGTAAGGATTCAGCATCTTGTGGCTATGGTATATTTTCTTTTATAGCTCACAGTATTTTCTGATGATATAAATATTTCTTAAAAATTATTAGCAATTGAAATGTATTAACTGGCCTAGAAATTTTGAATACATTAATACTTCTGATTCCAACCTAATAGCCTGAATTTTTTACTACTATTGTATTTAGAAAGTACAATTATGTCATAATATTTATAAAGTTTAAAACTATTACCTGTTGAGTTTTATTGCCTTAAAAAATTCTCAAGTCTCCTTTGTTTTTTAACTCTATTTAATGTTTTAAGAAATATTATAAATTCAGTTAAATATCATCACAGACAAGAGAAATATATAGTAAAAATCCTTACAAAGTAATATTATTGGACATTGTTAGATATTCCTTATTTTGCTAGTGTGATTTTTTTATACCTTTTTTCTGACCATGTATATGGTAAATTTATACTTTAGGTAATTAGTGTGTTTCTTTTTAACAAAAAAGCATGGTATAGAAATGATTAAACAGATATCAAACTGATAGATAACCCTGTGAAATAACCAGTACCTATTAAATAATCAAAAGAATGAAGAGAATGTGAAAATGGATGGAAAACATTAAGGTAATATGACTGATGAAAACAAGTCTTGAACAGAATTCTGAACATACATTTTAAGGGGACTGTGGATACTTGCAGAGAATACAAGGCCTTGCTTGCCATATGTCATACAATAGAGGTTCAGGCTCTTGAAACTCCAGGAGGTAATTCAAAAAATATTGGGTTCAACACATTATTAACTAGCATATTTTTCTTCAAGAAATAACAAAAGATCAAAATTTAAGATTATTCAAGGAGACTGTAAATCATCAATTACTAACCTACATTAGGAATATTGATGCAGCATCTTAAACTCTTTGGTGACTATTCCAATGAAAGGAAAATGTTCGGTATTAAAACAGTCTTTCATATCATGAGAGACAAGTGTTTCACACACACACACACACACACACACACACACACACACACACACAAACACACATTCGTATATTCTGTATTCTGTACCCCTTCAGAATCAGAGATAATTGAGTTGCTATAATTGGAAAGGATATGATAAAAGTTGTATTATTGTAATGCCATTTAATTTTTGAGACTGCAGATTAAGTGCTCTCAAATCTCAGAGGGATTTTTTAATTTACATATTTTCTTTTTTTTTTTTTACATATTTTCTTAGTTTTTAAAAGTTTATGCAAATACTATATTACTCTTGATAATCATGGAGCTCATGAGTAATGTTTGCTTTAAAAAATAGTTTTAAGATGTTTGAGAGACAGGAATAATTTTATTTTTCTCTTTTTCAAATGGAACCACACAGATGATTGCTGCATCTTTTACTTGTTATTGTACCAATATGGAAAACACATATGGATTAGAAGTAGTTGGTCATATTCCAAAAGGGTAATGTAGTCTTTTTCTTTCTCTCTTACCTTTTGTTTGTTTGTTGATGGAGGAAGCAAATGGGGAATAGGTGGGTATGAATTTTATTTCTTTCAAAAGCTATATGTGGTACAAAATTCTAGTTAATTCAATTTTACAGTGATAGAACCAGTTCACAATAAAGAAAAATAACTTCTTAAAGTGTATATCTATTATTTGAGAAGTTGATAACTATTTTTACAGTATTGCTTCAAGTAAAAGATTTGGAGATTATTAATACACATCATTTGAAAAAGAAAGCAGAACATTGAATTTCCAAATTAGAGTCATGCTCTAGTCTTCCCTCTTCCACTCACACATTCCCATGACTCTTTTTATTTCACTTAAAATATAGTAAATATACACAAGCATCATCTTAAATAGCAAACATATAGACATGAATGGCATGCACTGGTGAAAGAGAAAGTAGAACTAGAAATGAGAGCATGCTTCCCACCTGTCTTAAAGCCTTCCTTTGGACATGAAGAGAAGATTAACAGAAGGAAGACGTGTTCACCCTGAAAGCACAAAATATTTTTCCAAATATAGCCCCAAAGAAAGCAACATCATCTTAGGGGAGAAAGAGGATGTCTTATGAATTATTCTCTTTTAATGGGCTGTGCTATACACCAATATTTATAGATTTGGGGCAAAATTAGAGTTGTTGGCTTCTCTATATTTTTATCTTCTACACATAGGCCAGTAGTGATTATTGGAATCATCTTGTGTTTTCTGAAGGGTTCTCTACTTTACCTTCAAATTCAGTTTATTTTTTTATTCCTATAGGTTAATTTATCATTATTAATAATTAGGCAAGCTTGATTTTCATGAAACAAAATTTCTTATAGTTTGAAACACTTTTATGTATATGTCTTTGGGCTTGTAATGGTACAAATCAGTTTGACTTAGGGTTAAACTTGAGGGAGTGGGCAAAAAAATACCATGCCTCTCCTTCATCTAGTCTACTTATTTTTTATTTTGAGTGACTTTTACAAACTC
This sequence comes from Nanger dama, assembly GCA_917880005.1. Classification (NCBI taxonomy): domain Eukaryota; kingdom Metazoa; phylum Chordata; class Mammalia; order Artiodactyla; family Bovidae; genus Nanger; species Nanger dama. The sequence goes on from CAKJTW010000035.1 coordinate 9,388,275, forward strand.
ATCTTCTTAAAGAATCATAGAAAAAGTATGGCATTGATAAGAGATGGAGCTGAGGTTGAATCTCAGCTCTACCATCACTTTGTGATTAAGATACATTGTTCAGAATGTTTTCTTCTCTATACATTACACTCATGGTACTTGATCTGGGGATTGTGGGGAGAATTTAATAAAACTGCTACTGTGAAAGTGCTGAACATTCAGTTTACATGCTCAGTACTACATCAATGTAAATTATTTCCCCCTTTTCTTCTATTGTTGCCCCAGAGGGATTTTTCTTTAAAGAGAGAAGATAAGTGTCACATAGCATCATCAGGGATGAATAAACAATGATACTTTGGCTCAAGTGGCTTTCAAAACAAAAGACCATGACTGGGTATTAGTTGGAAGAAATATTTTAAACAGTTGTTTAAAACTGAGAAACAGAAGTTGCACAAGCCTCTTAGGATCATCCACCAGAGGGCAGACAGAAGAAGTAGGAAGAACTACAATCCCGCAACTTCAAGAACAAAAACCACAACCACAGAAAGTTAATCAAAATGAAAAGCCGGAGGATTATATTCCAGGTGAAGGAACAAGATAAAATCAAACTAAAAGAACAACTAAATGAAGTGGAGAGGGCAAGCTTCTGAAAAAAGAGTTCAGAGTGATAGTGAAGATGATCCCAGGTCCTGGGAAAAGAATGGAGAAGATGCAAGAAGTGTTTACCAAAGACCTAGAAGAGCTAAAGGACAAAGAAACGGAAACGAACAATCCACTAGAAGGAATCAATAGCAGGATAACTGAGGAAGAATGGGTAAGCGACCCAGAAGACAAAATGGTGGAAATCACTGCAGCAAAGCAGAATATAGAAGAAAAGAATTAAAACAGCCTAAGAGACTTCTGAGACAACATTAAATGCACCAGCATTCACATTATAGGGGTGCCAGAAGGTGAAGAGAGAGAGAAAGCACCTGAGAAAATATTTGAAGAGATAATAGTTGAAAACTTCCCTAACGTGGGAAAGGAAATAATCAACCAAATCCTTGAAGTGCAGAGAGTCCTAGTTAGGATAAACCCAAGGAGGAATACACTGAGACACACAGCAATCAAACTGACAACAATTTGAGACAAACATAAAATGTCAAAAGCAACAAGGAAGAATGACACATGCCCTTGTATGTTTTATGTATTATCAGCTGATTTCTCAACCAAAATTCTACAGGTCAGAAAGGAATGGCACAATGTATTTAAGGTGATGAAAGGGAAGAACTTACAACCAAGAATACTCTACCCAGCATGACTTTGTTCAGATTTGATGGAGAAATCAAAAGTTTTACAGACAAACAAAAATTAAGAGAATTCACTAGCACCAAATCAGCTTTATAGCAAATGCTAAAGGAACTTCTCTAGGCACAAACTTAAGAAAAGGAAAAGACCTACAAATATAAACCCAGAACAATTAAGAAAATGGTAATAAGATCATACATATTGATACTTATCTTAAATGTAAATGGATTAGATGCACCAACCAAAGGCAATGGATTTGCTGGGTGGATTAAAAAAAGACCCATATGTATGCTGTCTACAGAAGACCCACTGCAGACCTAGGGACACTGACAGACTGAGAATAAAGGAATGGGAGAATGTATTCTATGCAAGTGGAAATTGTAATAAAACTGGAGCAGCAATACTCATATCGGAAAAAAATAGGCTTTAAAGCAAAGGCTGTTGTAAGAGACAAGGAGGACATTACATAATGATCAATAATTCAATCCAAGAAAAAGATAAAACAATTATAAATATATATGCACCCAACATAAGAGCACCTCAAAACAGAACCCATTTGCAGAGCAGCAGTGGAGGTGCAGACATAGAGAAAAGACTTGTGGACTCAGTGGGGGAAGGAGAGGGTGGGACAAACTGAGAGAATAGTATGTAAATATATGCATTGCCAATGTAAAATAGAGAGCAAGTGGGGATTTACTGTGTGACATAGGGAGCTCAACGAAGTGCTCTGTGACAAACCAGAGGGGTGGGATGGGGTTGAAGATGGGAAGGGGGGCTCAGGAGGGAGGGGACATGTGTATACCTGTGGCTGATTCATGTTGATGTATGGCAGAAACCAACACAATATTGTAAAGCAATTGTCCTCCAATTAAAAAAAAAAAGTGGCAGCTAAACAGTATGCTACTAAATAACCAATGGATCACTGAAGACACCAAAGAAGAAATTTAAAAACTAGAGACAATAAAAGCGAAAGTTAAACCTTCTAAAACCTATGGGATGCTGCAAAAGCAGTTCTAAGAAAGAAGTTTATAGCAATATATTCCTACCACTCTTACCTCAAGAAACAAGAAAAAAACCTAACCTTACACTTAAAACAACTAGAGAAAGAACAAATAAAACCTGAAGTTAAGTAGAAGGAAATAAATCATAAAGATGAGAGCTGAAATTAATGAAATAGAGACAGAGGAAATAATTGCAAAGACTGATGAAACTAAGAGATGGTTCTTTGAAGACAAAAGTGATAAACCTTTAGCCAGACTCATCAAGAAAAAAAAAAAAAGGGAGAAGACTCAAATCAATAAAATTAGTAGTGAAAAAAGTTACAACTGACTCCACAGAAATACAAAGGATCATAAAAGACTACTATGAGCAACTGTATGCTAATAAAATGGATGACCTTGAAGAAATGGACATATTATTAGAAAGATACAATCTCCCAAGACTGAATCAGGAAGAATCAGAAAATATGGCAGACCAATCACAAACACTGAAATTGCAACTGTGAATAAAAAAACTCCCACCAAACAAAAATCCAGGCCCTGATGGCTTCACAGTCAAATTCTATCAAACATTTAGAGAAGAGCTAATACCTATCTTTCTGAAACTGTTCCAAAAAATTGCAGAGGAAGGAACATTTCCAAACTCATTTTATGAGGCCACCACCACCCTGATACCAAAACCAGGAAAAGATACCATGAAAAAAAGAAAATTACAAGCCAATATCACAGATGACCATAGATGCAAAAATTCTCAGCAAAATCCTAGCAATCTGAATCCCACAATACATTAAAAAGATCATGCAGATTGATCAAATGGGCTTCGTACCAGGGATGCAAGTATTTTTCAAGATCTACATATCAGTCAATGTGATAAACCACATCAGTAAGTGAAGAATAAAAAGCACATGATCATCTCAATTAATACAAAAAAGGTTTTGATAAAATCCAGCACCCATTTTTGCTGAAAGGTCTTCAGAAAGTGGGCATAGAGAGAACATACTTCAACATAATAAAAGCCATAAGACAAGCCTACAGCTAACACCATAGTCAACAATGAAAATATGAAAGTATTTCCTCAAAGGTCAGGAAGAAGACAAGAATTCCACTCTCATCACTTTTATCGAACATAGTTTGAAAGTCCAATCCATGGTAATCAGAGAAAGAAAAGAATAAAAGGAATCCAAATGGGGAAAGAAGTGAAACAGTCATTGCTTGCAGAAGATTTTGACAGAAGATCCTAAAGATGCTACCAGAGAGCTACTAGAAATCATCAGTGAATTTGGTAGACTTGCAGGTTACAAAACTAAAAGAGACATCACTTTGCCAACAAAAGTTCGTATAGTCAAAGCTATGGTTTTTCCAGTAGGCGTGTACTGATGTGAGAGTTGGACCATAGAGAAGGCTGAGCACTGAAGAATAAATGCTTCTGAACCATGGTGTTGGAGAAGACTCTTGAGAGTCCCATTGACTGCAAGGAGATCCAACCAAACCATCCTAAAAGAAATCAGTCCTGAATATTCATTGGAAAGACTGATGTTGAAGCTTAAACTCCAGTACTTTGGCTACCTGATGTGAAGAGCTGACTCACTTGAAAAGACTCTGATGTTGGGAAAGATTGAAGGCAGGAGGAGAAGGGGATGACAGAGGATGAGATGGTTGGATGACATCACCGATTCAATGGACATGAATTTGAGCAAACTCTAGGGGAAAGTAAGGGACAGGGAAGCTGGCTGCACTGCAATCCATGGGGTCTTAAAGAGTCAGATATGACTGAGCAACTGAAAAACAACAAAGATTTGCAAATTACAAAATTAATGTACAGAAATCGCTTGCATTTCTATACATTAACAATGAAATATTAGTAAGAGATATTCAAGAAACAATTCCATTTATTATCACACCAAAAAGAATAAAATACCTAGGAATAAGCTTATTTGAAGAGACAAAAGACCTATACTTAGAAAACTAAAAGATACTGATGAAAGAAATCAAAGACACAAAGATATAATGTGTTTGTAGATTAGAAGAATCAATATTGGCAAAATTACCATACTACCCAAGGCAATTTACAGATTCAATGCAATCGCTATCAAATCACCAGTGGCATTTTTCACAGAAGTAGAACAAAAAATCTTAAAATTTGTATGGAGACGCAATAGACCCAGAATGGCCAAAGCAATCTTGAAAAAGAAAGAGCTCTAAGAACAATGTGCCCTGATTTCAGATTATACTACAAATCAAAACAGGATGGGACTAGAACAAAAATAGAAACATAGATTAATGGAACAGAATTGAAAGTGCAGAAATGAACTCACACACTTCTGGTTAATTAATCTATGACAAAGGAGGCAAGACAACATAATGTTGTAAAGATGGTCTCTTCAACAAAAGATGCTGGGAAAATTGGACAGTGACATGTAAAAAATGAAATTTGTGTGCTGTGTGTTTAGTTGCATAGTTATGTCCAACCCTTTGCTATTCCATGGACTGTAGTCTGCCAGGCTCCTCTGTCCATGGGGATTCTCCAGGCAAAAATACTGGAGTGGGTTCACATGCCCTTTTCTAGAGATACAACCTAGAGATCTAACTCAGGTCTCTCGCATTGCAGGCAGATTCTTTACCATCTGAGCCACCAGGGAAGCCCAAGAATACTGGAGTGGGTAGCCTATCCCTACTCCAGGGGATCTTCCTGATCCAGGAATCAACCCAGGGTTTCCTGTTTTGCAGGTGGATTCTTTACTAGCTGAGCTACCAGGGAAGTCCTGGAGTGGGTTGCCATGCCCTCCTCCAGGGGATCTTCTCAACCCAGGGGCTGAACCCAGGTCTCCCACATAGCAGGTGAATTCTTTACCTTCTGAGCTGCCAGCAAAGCCCACATGTTAAAAAGTGAAATTAGATCATTCTTTGACACCATACAGAGAAATAAGCTCAAAATGGTTTAAAGATCTAGATATGACAATGAACACAATAACACTCCCAGAGGAAAACATAGGCAGAGCACTCTCATGTAAATCACAGCAGTATCTTTCTTAATCTGTCTCCCAGAATAATGGAAATAAAAAGAAAAATATGCAAATAAGATGTACATAAACTCAAAACTTTTGCATAGCAAAGGAAACAGCAAAGAAAATGAAAAGACAGCACACATACTGGGAAAAAATATTTGCTAAGAATGTGACTGACAAGGAGTTAGTTTCCAAAACTTACCAACAGCTTATGATGCTTAACAGCATTAAAATAAATAATCCAGTTTAGAACTGGGCAGAAGACCTAAATAGACGTTTCTCAAAAGAAGGTATACCAGTGACCAAGAAGCACATGACAAGATGTTCAACATCACTAATTGCTAGACAAAAGCAATTCAAAACCTCAGTGAGATACCATCTCACATCAGCCAGAATTTGTTGTTGTTCAGTCACTCCGTCACGTCCGACTCTTTGTGACCCCATGGACTGCAGCATGCCAGGCTTCCCCTCACCATTTTCCAGACAGAATGGTCATCATCAAACCACAATGGTCATCCACAAACGGTAAGTGCTGGAGAGGATGTGGAGAGAAGGGAGCCCTCCTACATTGTTGGTGTGAATGTAAAGTGGTACTGCCACTATATAGCACACTATAGAGGTTCCTTAAAAATCTAAAAACAGAGCTACCGTATGACCCTGTGGTCCCACTCCTGGGGATATATCTGGAGCAAAATATAATCTGAAAGAGTACATGCACCCTGTGTTCATTGCAGCACTGTATACTCTAGCCAAGAAATGGAAGCAACCTAAATGTCTATTGACAGTAATGGATAATTGTACGTGTATACAATGAAATATTACTCAGCCATTAAAAGGATGAAATAATGTCATGTGCAGCAACATGGATGGGCCTAGAGATTGTCATAGTGAATAAAGTAAGTCAGAGAAGGAGAAATATTGCATGATATCTCTTATATGTGGAATCTAAAAAAAAATGATGCAAATGTACTTACAGAGCAGAAAGAGACTCGCAAACTTAAAAAACAAACTTATGGTTGTTGGGGTGAAGGACTGGGGAAGGGGTGGTTAAAGAGTTTGGGATGGGCATGTACACACTGCTATATTTAACATGGGTAACCAGCAAAGACCTTCCATAGCACATGGAACTCTGCTCAATATTAGTGGCAGCCAGGATGGGAGGGGAGTTTGGGAAAGAGTGGATACATATGTATGTATGGCTGAGTCCTTTTGCTTCCCACCTGAAATTATCACAAGGGCTGTTAGTCTGCTACACTGCAATAAAAAAATAACAAAAAGTAAAGCTGAGAAACAGTGTTAGCTCTTATGTGGTCCCATGTTTTGCAACAGAGGATAGATGGAGCCTATATAGATATTTTTCATAACATGTGGTTGAAACATAGAATCACACAATAAAATTTATTTTGTAACATAGAGTCACAAAATAAAATTCAACTAAGTACATTTAGAGGTCTATTGGTTTTCTACAGTAATTCCTTAATTGAGCAGCAGCCTATCTACCAAATCGAAAGGCGCTCTGAAGAGCTAAACAAAATAAAAGGCATTATAGTCAGGAGGACAGGAAAAGGAAGTTTCTAGCAGAGTGGATTGTTTCAGGTAAGTTCACCTTCCTATGGGGTATGGAAGGGCACATTGCCTCACTGGTGTTGACCAGGTAATTCCAGGCTGACTGACTCAGCTTACAGTCCTGGAATAAGGTGAAACTTAAGTTAGGTATTAATTCTTGATTTGCTTAAATGGGGCTTAGCACAAATGACTCCACAGTGGGCCTGTTGTCTCTTTTTTAAACAATCATTAAGTGCACCATAAAAGGGTCAAGTTAAAAACATAATTAACTCAGTGGCAAACTTAAGGATTAGCTCAGAGAATCATAGCTCACAGTAAACTAGTGTTTGCTTACAGTACTGTGGAATTCAAGGCAGGAAATACAGTTTCTAGTGCCAGCCACATAAATGTTTCAAAAGATTCAATAAAAGAATGTTCCGGACTTGCTTTTGTTCTGATGCAAGAAATTTTTGTTGAGTCAAAGTTTCTGTGCTATAACTTAAATTTCCTGGGAGTAAATGCAAGTTAAATGTGTGGTGCTCTCTCTATGGTGCTCTTTGTGATTTTGTTTTTCTCCAAAAAATGTAGAGAATAAAAGGCTTCTAAGGCCAAGGCTGCTTGGTTTCCTCTGGGGTATTTCATGTATTTTGTGTCAACTTCAGAGTCATTACCATAGTTGAATTCGCTGCAAGTTGTTAAAGAAATTACATGTGAGTTGATGAGCTCAGTATGGCCTTTCTTTCACAGAATTCCTCCACCTCGAGCTCCCCCAATGAACATCCTCTCTGCGGTCATCACTGAAGCCTTTGGAGTGGCACTTGTCGGCTATGTGGCCTCATTGGCTCTTGCGCAAGGATCTGCCAAAAAATTCAGATACTCAGTTGATGACAATCAGGTGTAGTATGTCCCAGTCCCTCTCCACACCTCTCCATAGCTACTGTATCATTTTGATGTGTACTCCCAGATGCTGAAAATGTTGAACTTATGAAAAATATAGCTCTCCTAAGTGTATAACAAGAATGGGTAGCACAGACTGAAACAAAAATCTGTAAATCACTGAGAGAAAGGTGAAAATCTGAGCTTCGTGGGTTGGTTATAGTACACTTTTGTTTTTAAATAGAGGGATATCTTGATGTTCCTCTTGTTTTTAGGAGAAAATCTCAATATATTTATGATTGCATGCCAACTTTTAAAAAAATTCAGATTTCAAAGTACAAAGAACACTATTCCTCTTCTTAGTAAAAACTAAAGGATGAAAGGGTTTCTTAGCACATAAGGGATGAAGATTTTATTGAGAATTTTCTGAATCTACTTCTGCTAGTGTTTTATCTCAAAGCCCATGGCCCCACATTCCTACACAGGTCTGCAGACATAGCTGTGCAATAGTGGTTAGAAGGCCAAAGTGCCTCTGTCTAAATCTCACTCTGAAATGGTTTCTATGCCCCAGTTTTGTCATCTGTAAGAAAGCAGATTTATTCATTCAACAGATGTGGATTGAACCCTACTGTATGGCAGACACCAGTCTGGGAACAAGGGATAGAATGGTTCGTAACTCAGGCCGTGTCTTTCTTCATCTCAGAAGCTCCCAGTGGCTTCCCACAGTACTTAGATTAAAAGCCTATTGCCAGGCGTACAAGGCCCCACCTGACCTTGCTGCCATCCCTTTTCCTCTGTGATCTCATATTTTTTTGTAGCCTGTTCTAGCCTCACTTCCTTCCTTGTTTTTTTCTTGAGTTTACTAGCTATGTTGCTAGCTCAAGATGTCTGTACTTGCTGTTCCGTTTTCCAGAAATTCTATACACTCAAGTAGCTGCATTCCTCCTTTATTTAAATATTTCCTTCTTAGGGAGGCCTTTCTTGGTAAGCTAAAATCCTAATCTCCAACACTCTCCACTCTCTGTTTTACTTTCTGTATTCATTTTATTATTATTATTATTAGCATCCCTCCACTAGAACACCAGTCTGTGAGGGCAGGGAGTTTTATCTGTGTTCCTGGCAACAGCAGAAGCAGACAAGTATTAGGAAGCTTCTGCAGGGATCCAGGTGACACCTGATGACTTGGCCCAGGTGTAGCAATGGAGGAGGTGAAGTGGACAGATTATGGATTGGATATGGGCACCATCTGGGCAAAGGGGAAGTCAAGACTCTGTCTAAAGCTTTTGGCCCAAACAAATAGAGCTTGAGGTGGGGAAGGGTGTGGGAGAACCAGAGTGGGAGTATGTAGAGCAATAGCCTGATTAATTAAGCTTGGGATACCTATTAACCATTCAAATGAAAATGCTGAGTAATAATTTGCCAATATAAATCTGAAGTTCAGAAGAGTGGTCTAGGCTTGGAGATAAAAATATGGCAGCTGTCAACATGTTTTTGGGTAGCTCAGAATAGAGAAAGCAGTGATCCGATATTTGTGATTGTCTGAATGAGAAGGGGCCACAGAGGAAGCTGAGAAGTGGTGGCCAGGGAGGTCGGAGGAAACCAGGAGGGTGAGAAGCTCAGGAAGGACCAGGAAGGAGGCTTTAAGGCGGAGAATGTGAGCGATTGTGTCAAATGCCACTTTTACTGCCAGAGGAGGTAGGAATTAACCATTGGATTTTGCACTCTGGAGGTCATAGGTGGGGTGGTGGGAACAAAACCCTTTATTGTAGTAACTTGAAACCTAAGTAATTGGCAGCAGATACAGTAAATACCTTGTGCTTCCCTATAAAGTTGTTACTGTTACAAGGGTCGAATGAGTAAAGGGCTCAGAACAGTTTCTGGCTCATTGTAAGCACTCAATAAATGTTAGCTATTTTTAGAATGATGGTTAAATTACAACTAGTGGAGAGAACAGAAATAGAGTACGAAAGACGTCTCATTCTATGGCAAGCTTTATCTGTGGTCTCTAAAATTTGAGTTTCCCAGGTGGCACAGTGGTAAGAATCCACCTGTCAGTGCAGGAGACGCTAGCGATGCAGGTTCCATCCTAGGGTCAGGAAGATCGCATCGAGTAGGAAAGGGCAACCCACTCCAGTATTCTTGTCTCAATAAACAGACTCCTCGATGGATAGAGGAGTCTGGCCGGCTATAGTCGGGATGTCGCAAAGAGCTGGGCATGACTGAGCACATCTCACACTCACACACACACACACACACACACACGCTAAAAGTGGACTGTGATTAGGAAATGATACATTTCCCGGTTATCATTCCTGTAGGAATTCCTGGCTCATGGGCTCAGCAACGTGATCTCTTCGTTCTTCTTCTGTATACCGAGTGCTGCTGCCATGGGAAGAACTGCCGGCCTGTACAGCACAGGAGCAAAGACACAGGTAACTTTACTCTTCAGCAGGCACGGAAGGACTGAGAGAGCAATGAGCGTCTCTCTGTATTCCCGAGACTATTGCTATTTCTTTGGTCTCTTAGAACTAGCATCAAGGCAGTTTATCTGTTCGCTTTCTTAGAAACGATCCTTGAGAAGCTGAAGGATTCAATGGCAGACAAAAGGAAAAAAAGTCCTGTACTAGGGGCAGTTTTCTTGTCAATCGTTGAGCAAAAGCTCCCTCTAGTGGTACCTCTGATTTTACTTTTTGCTAATCTAACCTGTCAGTTTGAAATGTTAAAATCTTTGTTCATTTCCTTTAAACAGAGCGAAAGCCGTTGTATGCAACATCAGTCCTTGATACTGACATTCCTGTCTATAGAGATGTACAAGTATGTGAATGAATAATACAATGTCTATGCACATTTTGGCTTAATGAAGCAATTGTGTGTTTTAGGAACTCAAATCATTTTGACATTTTAGAGCCTCCTGTACACTAGTTGTCATGCTGGATACTAGTAAGATATCAACGGTGGTAATTAAGATGATTCTGCGATGGTGAGGATGGTGGTGGTGGTGGTGGAAGCATATATTGAGTTATATACCAAGCATTGCATGTCATGCTTTTTTAAATAAATGAACTCATTTAATATTTTAGGAAACTCTATGAAGGAGGCATAATTATTATCGTAGGTTTCCACATGAGAATATTGAGGAAAAGAGGGTTAAACTAACTTACCCAGGTCATGGAGCTAGGAAGTGGCAGAGCTGAGATTTGAATCCGGGTAGATTTACTCCAAATCTTGTATTTTTAACCACTGTTCTATACAAGGAAATTCATGTGTGTGTTTATTTAATAAATTAACACGAACAGCTAACCATTGTTAAAACAATTCATGCATATTTTATTTCAGTTTTAGGACTTTTAAATTTTATTATCTGGTTGTGATGGGTCTTTGTTGCTGCACGTAGGCTTTCTCTAGTTGCAGTCGGTGGGGGGCGCTCTTTGTTGCCCTGCATGGGCTCCGCTCCGCAGTGGCTTCTCTTGCTGCAGCGCCCGTGCTCTAGACGTGGCTTCAGGAGCCGCAGCACGTGGGTGCAGTAGTTGTGGCACACGGCTTTGTTGCTCTGTGGCATGTAGGATCTTCTTGGACCAGAGATCCAACTGGTGTCTCTTGCACTGCAAGTGGAACCTTTACCTACTGAGCAACAAACCCATTTTTTAGTAGCCTGCTGCTGCTACTGCTAAGTCACTTCAGTCGTGTCCGACTCTGTGTGACCCCATAGACGGCAGCCCACCAGGCTGCCCCGTCCCCTGGGATTCTCCAGGCAAGAACACTGGAGTGGGTTGCCATTGCCTTCTCCAATGCATGAGAGTGAAAAGTGAAAGGGAAGTCGCTCAGTCGTGTCCGACCCTCAGCGACCCCATGGACTGCAGCCTTCCAGGCTCCTCCGTCCGTGAGATTTTCCAGGCAAGAGTACTGGAGAGGGGTGCCATTGCCTACCTTATATCAGGTCCTTTTGGGGGTGTTGTAGAAGAGTAAATTTGAGAAGTGTATAGTTCTTGACCTTGAGAGAAAGTGGCAAGAGAAAGATGAGTAAATGAACATTAAAATGTAGCATACAAGTAATAAAATTATTGAATGTACCATGGTGCAGAGGGGAAGCAGTAACAAATTCTGAATCTATAATAGTATGACATATTATTGCCACAACTCATCAGCAAAGATGTGTAATTCTCATTCACTGTTCTTTTACATGATAATTTAATTTTTAGGCAGCTCGTGATTTAAAGCATAAGTTCAAAATGTGGATTGGCACAAACATTTTTGCAAACTCTCAAATATTTGTAATCTAAATTTGAACGTTTAATACATAGTGTACTCACATATCATTCCTTACTTTGAAGACTTACATCTATAAAATTCTAGGATTCTATAGTGATTTCTACCTCATTTCTTACATGGATGAATGTGTAAGATTTCCTTTCATCAGTTCTGCATGATATTCTCTTTGTTAGATTTCAGAAGAAATAAAAGGCACCTAACAAAATACTAATTCAGAGAAGCAAAGCTCAGCAGCGCTGTAGTTTTGTGCTGTTTTGCTTGTTGCTGCTGCTGCTAAGTCGCTTCAGTCGTGTCTGACTCTGTGCGACCCCATACACGGCAGCCCGTCAGGCTCTCCCATCCCTGGAATTCTCCAGGCAAGAATACTGGAGTGGGTTGCCATTTCCTTCTCCAATGCACAAAAGTAAGAAGTGAAAGTGAAGTTGCTCAGTCATGTCTGATTCTTCACAACCCCATGGACTGCAGCCTTCCAGGCTCCTCTGTCCATGGGATTTTCCAAGCAAGAGTACTGGAGTGTGGTGCCATCTGCTCAACTAGTCCCATTAAATTGTACAAAGAAGTAATCTGATTTAATGTGCATACCCCAATTGAGGATGTTTTCCCATGATAGTCATTTTGGCATTACAACTATTAAGTTTATGTGGGGATAACAGACATGATTTGAAGAAGGCACTGGGACAGCCAAGTCTTAAAAGTTTTGTTCTAAATAGGCTATTTGTGAAACCAGCTTTCCATGTGACAAGACTTCATAAAGTGCGCCATTAAAATATCTCTCTTTCTCTCATAGGTACTAGACTTATACCCAGTAAGTTAATCTAGAAGAATGAAAATCAACTTTCAGGCTAATAATACCCAATCATTTCACCAATCGACTCTTTCTCATTCAGAAACACTATGAGTATTTCTGTAGAAAAATAGCTTTTGAAAAGCAGATATGGCCTTGTTCCTTCCTCCCAGAGCCCATAAAAGGTCTTAGCTTTCTGACCTTTCAGCTACCCAAACTGTGTGCTTCCCACCACAGCCTCATCCTGGACTGTTTGCCTCACTCTCAGCTCTCTCGTCACAGTACCTCCTTCCTTCTTCGTGAGCTCTGGTGTCTTTCTTTCTTTCTTTTTTTTTTTTGTGGAAAATATTTTTAAAAATACTTTATTCTACATTACAATACTGTATTTGTTTTGCCATACATTGACATGAATCAGCCACAGGTGTACACGATCTCCCAATCCCGAAGCCCCCTCCCACCTCCCACCCCACATCATCTCCCTGGATCATCCCGTGCACCAGCCCCAAGCATCCTGTATCCTGTATCGAACATAGACTGGTGATTCGTTTCTAACATGATAGTATACATGTTTCAATGCCATTCTCCCAAATCATCCCACCCTCTCCCTCTCCCACAGAGGCCAAAAGTCCGTTCTATACCTCTGAGTCTCTTTTGTTGTCTCACATAGAGGGTCATCATTACTATCTTTCTAAATTCCATATGTATGTGTCACTATGCTGTATTGGTGTTTTTCTTTCTGGCTTACTTCACTCTGTATAATCGGCGTCTTCCTTTTATCTCTTTTCTCTCTGTGGCTGCTTCCTCTTCCCTTCTAAGTTAACTCCTCCCATTCATCAGATTTCACCAAGACTTCTGGGCCAGCTGTGTTCTTTTCTTCAGTGTCCTTGGCTCTATTGGACTTTCCATGTGTATCAGTGTAAATATGCAATTGACGTCTGTCTTCTGCTCTTGACTTCAGCTCCTAGAGCGTCCCTGTCTGCTTTTGTTCTCCATATTGTCAGTGTCCAGCCCAAGACTTTCCACATAGTAGGTGTTCACTAAGTGTGGAGAGAATGAATGAAAAATAAAAGTATTGGATGATTATCAAGCTAGTCAATTTTGCTGATTTAAGAAGGGACAGATCAAGTCAGGCAAGAGCTTTTATTCTCACTTAATATTTGAAGTACATTTGAAATCAGGAAAAATGCTTTCATTTGAAATCAGGCTTAGGATCATAGGCTTTGGAGAAGCACTATTGAATAGTGTCAACTTAAAAAAATGAACATCAGGAGAGAGTTGTGAGTTCAGTTTTATTTGGGGAAAAATGAGGTCTGCAGCCCAAGAGCCAGCACCTCAGACAGCTCTTGAGAAACTGCTCCGAAGAGGCAGGGGGGTCAGTGTACACCTGATTTTGGTGAAGGGGGATATATGCCGTCAGTTCAGTTCAGTTCAGTCACTCAGTCATGTCCGACTCTTCACGACCCCATGAATCGCAGCACGCCAGGCCTCCCTGTCCATCACCATCTCCCAGAGTTCACTCAGACTCACATTCATCGAGTCAGTGATGCCATCCAGCCATCTCATCCTCGGTCGTCCCCTTCTCCTCCTGCCCCCAATCCCTCCCAGCATCAGGGTCTTTTCCAATGAGTCAACTCTTCGCATGAGGTGGCCAAAGTACTGGAGTTTCAGCTTTAGCATCATTCCTTCCAAAGAAATCCCAGGGCTGATCTCCTTCAGAATGGACTGGTTGGATCTCCTTGCAGTCGAAGGGACTCTCAAGAGTCTTCTCCAACACCACAGTTCAAAAGCATCAATTCTTCGGCACTCAGCCTTCTTCACAGTCCAACTCTCACATCCATACATGAACACAGGAAAAACCATAGCCTTGACTAGATGGACCTTTGTTGGCAAAGTAATGTCTCTGCTTTTGAATACGCTATCTAGGTTGGTCATAACTTTTCTTCCAAGGAGTAAATGTCTTTTAATTTCATGGCTGCAGTCACCATCTGCAGTGATTTTGGAGCCCCCCAAAATAAAGACTGACACTGTTTCCACTGTTTCCCCATCTATTTGTCATGCAGTGATGGGACCGGATGCCATGATCTTTGTTTTCTGAATGTTGAGCTTTAAGCCAACTTTTTCACTCTCCTCTTTCACTTTCATCAAGAGGCTCTTTAGTTCCTCTTCACTTTCTGCCATAAGGGTGATATCATCTGCATATCTGAGGTTATTGATATTTCTCCCAGCAATCTTGATTCCAGCTTATGTTTCTTCCAGTCCAGTATTTCTCATGATGTACTCGCATATAAGTTAAATAAACAGGGTGACAATATACAGCCTTGACGTACTCCTTTTCCTATTTGGAACCAGTCTGTTGTTCCATGTCCAGTTCTAAGTGTTGCTTCCTGCTGTCAAGCATCTATTTTTTCCAGATGGTTTCTGCTAGTCTCATGAGGCTTTCTGCTACTCACAAGAAAGTCATCACCGTGAAGGATTTTAGTGCTTTTCTAGTTATGAGAGGATATAAGAATTGGGCTCATAAAATCAGCTCCTGAAAATATCTAACTATCCAAAGACTGTTCTGCCAGTTTTTAGCACACAGAGCCTCATTTCCGCTCTCCACCCTGAATTTTCTTCAGGGAATGTTCTAAATCAGCAGCTGCTGATTTCCTCCCTATAGAGGCAGATGGAAAGTGCCAATTTGCAGTGGACCGTAGAAACACAATAGCTACCTAGGTAATTGAAATTTTCAGGTAGTTATGTTTTAAAAAGTAGAAGGAAACTGGTAATATTAGTTTTAATACTGTATTTTAATTTACTTAATGAAGTAAAAGTATTATTTCAATAAATAATATGTAAAAACTATTAATGATGTATTTTATGTTCTTTTTTAAAATTAAGATTTCAAAATCTCGTGTGTATCTTACATTTACAGCATCTCCTACACCCACCAGCTACATTTCAAATGCTCATGGGTCACATGCGGCTATATGAGACAGCACATTTGAGACCATTTTATATACAAATGAGTTGATTGTCAAGCCTTTCAGTACTTTAGAAAATAAAATAAAAACATTTGAATTGAAACAACAAAAGATACTAATCGTTGAATACCAAGTGCCATAATCAAAGGCCCAAAGACTCTGTCCTCCACATGTCAGAACGATTTTCCTGTGATTTTCTGTAGATGTGGCATGCAGGACACGGCTGTCTAAGAATAGGAAAGTCTTGGTGCTGCCTAGACATATAGCACAAGTAAGTGTGGTGGCCCTCTCTTCTTTCCTTGCCTTTAAAGAATGCTAATTAGGGAGAAAGCACTGTAACCCTCCCCACCCCTATTGCCCTGTGTTGTTGTTATTATTATTATTATTATTTTGCTTCCATCCAAGTGGATACAGTGTTCTTCCGGCAGTTTGAGAGGCACAGTCAAGCCATGAAGGGTGAGAGGCAGAGCTCAGCCACAGCTGAAAATGATGGCGGCATGGTTTCTGTGGCACTAAGAGTGCCCCTGGGCCCTAATTTGCCAAACTATATTTCTTTATTCTTTCAGAATTTGTCTTATTGCTTCCAACTTCGTTTAAATCCTTCTTAATCTAGCCTCAGTTACCAGGTACCCTCTTTTTCTCTTTCACCACTTTCTGAACTCTCATTGCCATTCCTCTGTTTTCCAGAAAGCTATGCAAACTGTGAGTGCTAGACATTCTTTGCATTCTTTGAAAACTACTTAGGAAGGAAATGGTTAGTTAGCATGTCCTTCTCCCTCCAGCAGTGTCTACAGGTATAGGTAGGTTGTGAACTTAAAAATATTCACAGCCTAAAAGTTTAGAATTATGTTTAATTCAGTGGGAATTCTTAAGACTTCAAGCATCTCAAATAACCCTGATACAACTGCTCTGAGGAGGCAAGGGGAGGAGCCAGGTTATATAGAAGTTTTGCAACAAAGGGCAGGCAGTCTGAACATCAAAAGATTATTGTTAATTAAAGGAAGACAGATATCGCAAGTTAAGGAATTCAGCTCTTTTCTATGTATGGGAAGATGTGCGAGTCCAGGCTCACTGAAATCATTCTTGTCACATGCGTCTCAGCTGTCTGAGGCCGGTGTCCCATGTTTCTCACAGCCTGGGCTTCCTTGAGGCTTGCCATTAGGGTGTGGTTGTGGTCTGCTGGCTGCCAGGTTGCAGCTGTTCTCCTTCCTAAGTGCCCTTAGGAAGCTCACAGCGGAGGGCTGCAATCACCGGTGACTGTGACAATCCTTGTGTGCTGATATGACAGGAAATAATCCATTTTTCAGTCCCTCCCCTGGGTCAGGAATTTGACCAGTATTTGGGAGACATTTCATGACCGATTTTTGTTCTACAGTGCTGGGAAGCTGATCCCAGATTAGGTGAAAATTCTCGATATACAACTCAAGGTATTAACTTCTGGATTAAGCCTACTGATAGATAATAATGAAAGACTCTCTGTATGGTCTATCTTCTAACCTATTATGATCCAGGAGATATTTCCCTTGTTGCCTTTTCCACACCTGGAATCACACTATTACAATTGTTGATTGCATACAGAACTATATGTCTGATCAATTATTTCAAGTTACCTAGTCACCTACATTTGTTGGAGGCTTGGTTACACACTGTAAGAGACAAAGTCTTATAAAATAGACAGATATAAGTAATACAGCTAGTAACATTGACAAAGGCATAGTGTAGCAGAGACACAATGCACAAAAAATTTGGAAACAAGCAGCAAATTAAAACAATGATTAGTATAACTAGTTGCAATCTAGTTCCAGTAAACCATCAACTCCGAAGGAGAACCAGCTACAGAAGCCAATTCTGGCAGGATAAGGTAGAGAGTAAAAGATAAATGTTTTATCTTTGCTTATTTATCAGCTTGTTTTAGATCATGGCATAAGACAAAAAGGTTTACTGGAAAACAGATTCAAGGAAGTATGTTTTAAAATCAAAGTTATAGATCATTTATCAATTTATTTAGTCCCATGTAATTGATTCCTGTTGGTCTGGATTAAGTAATCAGGTCTTCCATTAGAGTTCATCATTTGTTACCCAGTTCAGGGTCATTGTCTAAAGGCTATCAGAAACTTACATTTGTTTAAAAGGTTCTTTTATGAGTCTTCTTGAAAAATCTTTATTTTGTAAAAGCAGTGTAAAATTATGATTGTCTATAAAGGATATAACTTAATATAGCATAGTTAAAGATTTGAGTACAGTGTAATTAGCAGGAAATTTGGATATTTCTGTAACATATAACATTTTAGGATAATAATTAGAATTATGAGTGATAACATTATATTGGAACATATTGGATGTTAGGGTTTCTATATACATTCTGATTCTCTGGTGGCTCAGATAGTAAAGAGTCTACCTGCAACATGGAAGACCTGAGTTCGAACCTTGGGTTGGAAAGATCCCCAGGAGAAGGAAATGGCAATCCACTCCAGTATTCTTCCCTGGAAAATCCCATGGACAGAGGAGCCTGGTGGATTACAGTCCATAGTGTTGCAAACAGTTGGACATGATTGAGTGAATTCACTTTCTATAAATTCTAGAATATCTATATTAATGGTATTTATTCTTGCACTATAGCCTCAAGTTTATTTTCAGTTATTTGACTGTATATCTGAATTAAAAATGCCAAATAAACTTAGTTTAACATTCCTCTCTGAGATATCTCAGAGATGTTTCTTCAAAATGTCCCAGAGTTAACTGGAGATTAAAAGAGCTTTAGTTAGATTTTGATATTTGGGAAGTTTGTTAGAAATACCAAAATTATTTAAAAACACAGCAGGATCATAGGTCACTGAAACAATAACTATTTATTTAACCAAAGTCACAAAAATAATTAAAATAAAATAATATAGATCACTTAAGGGTATAGAAACTCATAGAATCTGTTATCCCAAGGGAGCACTTTTAATAAAAAGAGAAATCAACTTCCAGTCTGCATTGGCTTACTTAACAAACCCACTTAGTTAACTTCAATCTAAATTTACTTAATCCTGACTATATCTAAAACTTCTTCCTTCTCAGGCTTCCTTTGCACACTGTCATCATTTTCTGCATCCAGCCTGTCTCTCATTTTCTATCCAAATAAAATCAGCTAGCTCTTTATCTTTCTTTTCCCTCAATAAAATGTCTGATGCTGTAAACAGCAATATTGCATAGGAACCTGGAATGTTAGGTCCATGAATCAAGGCAAATTGAAAGTGGTCAAGAGTAAATGTCGACATTTTTAGGAATCGGCAAACTAAAATGGACTGGAATGGGTGAATTTAACTCAGATGACCATTATATCTACTACTGTGGGCAAGAATCCATTAGAAGAAATGGAGTAGCCATCATAGTCAACAAAAGAGTCTGAAATGCAGTACTTGGATGCAATCTCAAAACGACAGAATGATCTCTGTTCGTTTCCAAGGCAAACCATTCAATATCACAGTAATCCAAGCCTATGCCCCAACCAATAATGCTGAAGAAACTGAAGTTGAACGGTTCTATGAAGACCTACAAGACCTTCTAGAACTAACACCCCCAAAAGATGTTCTTTTCATTATAGGGGACTGGAATGCAAAAGTACGAAGTCAAGGAACACCTGGAGTAACAGGCAAATTTGGCCTCGGAGTACAGAATGAAACAGGACAAAGGCTCATAGAATTTTGCCAAGAGAATGCACTGGTCATAACAAACACGCTATTCCAACAATACAAGAGAATACACATAGACATCACCAGATGGTCAACACTGAAATCAGATTGATTATATTCTTTGCAGCCAAAGATGAAGACGCTCTGTACAGTCAGGAAAACAAGACTGGGAGCTGACTGTGGCTTAGATCATGAACTCCTTATTGCCAAATTCAGACTTAAATTGAAGAAAGTAGTGAAACCACTAGACCATTCAGGTATGACCTAAATCAAAAATGTATGTGAATAGTGATTCAAATCACTAAGACTTAAGAGGCCTCCCCATAAAAGACTGGTAGAGGATGGAACCTAAATCATGCGAGTTTACTTTTAAAAACAGTATGGCAAAGGCCACGTTTTCAAAACCCAAACAAACAAAATACACAAGTGTTACTGAGTCCAAGCCCTCTCTGCTCACCTGATGACAGGCCAATGAACCTGAGAGACATGGTGTTGAGACAAGGAGGAGGCTTTAATCAGGGAGCTCGCAGACTGAGAAGATGGCAGGCTAGCCCCTAAGAATAACCATCTTACTGGAGTCTTGATGCCAGTTTGTTTTACAGATCAGAGAGAAGGAAGCAGTGAGGAAGAAAAGTCAGAAGGCAGAATAGAGAGGGAGAGGCAGTGGGGAAGCAAAGTGAAACGGTCTTCAGTCTTGCAAAACATCTCCATGGGTATGGCCAGCCTTTGAAAAAGGTATATTAATCTCTTCTGTTCACAGGTGGGCAGGGAAAAATTATCTCTCCATCAGCTGAAAAAGGGCACTTTAGTTTACAGTCAAGCAGTGGGGCAGGGTTCTCCAGGCAAGTCATTGAGTATGATTACAATAATCACCCATAGTTTGGCCTCAGGTCAAAAACAGGGAGGGAATACAGCCTCAACTATCAACAGAAAATTGGATTAAAGATTTATTAAGCATGGCCCCACCCATCAGAACAAGACCCAGTTTCCCCCTCAGTCAGTCTCTCCCATCAGAAGCTTCCATAAGCCTCTATCCTTATCCATCAGGAGGCAGACAGAATGAAAACCACAACCACAGAAAACTAACCAAACTGATCACATGGAATACAGCCTTGTCTAACTCCATGAAACTATGAGCCATGATGTGTAGGGCCACCCAAGACAGATGGGTCATGGTGGAGAGTTCTAACAAAACATTGTCCACTGGAGAAGGGAATAGCAAACCATTTCAGTATTCTTGCCTTGAGAACCCCATGAACAGTATGAAAAGATAAAATGATAGGACACTGAAAGGTGAACTCCCCAGGTCAGTAAGTGCCCAATATGCTACCAGAGATTGGTGGAGAAATAACTCCAGAAAGAATGAAGAGCAAAAGCCAAAGCAAAAACAACACCCAGTTGTGAATGTGACTGGTAATGGAAGCAAGGTCTGATGGTGTAAAGAGCAATATAGCATAGGAACCTGGAATGTTAGGTCTATGAATCAAGGCAAATTGGAAGTGGTCAAACAGCAGACGAGAAGAGTGAACATCAACACTTTGGAAATCAGTGACTAAAATGGACTGGAATGGGCAAATTTAATACAGATGACCATTATATCTACTACTGTGGGCAAGAATCCATTAGAAGAAATGGAGTAGCCCTCCTAGTCAACAAAAGTCTGATATGAAGTACTTGGATACAGTCTCAAAAATGACAGAATGATCTCTTTCATTTCCAAGGCAAAGGCTAATAGAGTTCTGCCAAGAGAACATACTGGTCATAGCAAACACCCTCTTCCAACAACACAAGAGAAGACTCTACACATGGACATCACCAGATGGTCAACACCAAAATCAGATTGATCATATTCTTTGCAGCCAAAGATGGAGAAGCTCTATAGTCAGCAAAAACAAGACTGGATGCTGACTGTGGATCTGATTATGAAGTCTTTACTGCCAAATTCAGACTTAAAGAAAGTAGGGGAAACCACTAGACCATTCAGGTATGATCTAAATGAAATCACTTATGATTATAGAGTGGAAGTGAGAAATAGAGTTAAGGGATTAGATCTGATAGACAGAATGCCTGAAGAACTATGGTTGGAGATTTGTGACATTGTACAGGAGGCAGTGATCAAGACCATCTCCAGGAAAAAGAAATACAAAAAGGCGAAATGGATGTCTGAGGAGGCCTTAGAAATAGCTGAGAAAAGAAGAAAAGTGAAAAGCTGCCGGGGTCCAGCACCAGTGGATCCAGGGTAATTCGAAGGGGAGACGGAGTCAGCGTCCTAGGAAAAAACTTATTTAATTACAGATATAGAGAGAGATTAGAAATGGATAGTGTAGTAGGAAAATTAGTGGAGAAGAAGAGGCTGAATAACTTGGTTTACGTGGAATACCAATCACCACTTATGTAGGCCACAGGCGTCTCTCTGTTCTCCTGAAGGAGAGGAGGCACTGAGGCCTCCCTGGTCCAATCTTAGAAGCCCAGGCAAAATTAGCAGGCTTGGTGAGTACCCACGTTCCAGATGGGAATTCAGCCAGAAAAACGAGGAGCAAGAAAGAAATGACATGGGGGAATCAGTCTTTCCAGAGACTGATCCGTTTTCTTTATTTTTCAGGTTTGCTTATATACTTTTTGTTATACAAATGGGATGTATACAGAGTCTCATGGGGGTCAGCAGACCTGACCCTTGTCAAAATCAGGTGCTTCATATAAATATATACAAAGGTCTTATGGGTTTTACATCATCTTCTGGCCATGAGGCCAGCTGACATTTTATGGCCCTTTCTGAAGCGCCACCCTCCAAATAAAGCTGTATTCCTGTAGGGTGAGGGTGTAGTGGGTTACAGTCAAGCAAGGAACTTACTTAGCCTAAGGTTTAACATGATTAATCTTAAAGGTTAATACTTATTTCTCCTATATGCTAGTTATATTCATTATAAGGGCAGGGAATACAGAGATTTAGGAGCAAATATTGGCTCAACAAATGAAAACCCTTCACCAATATAATTTCTAATCAACCCACTAATACTATACTAATAATTTTCTAACTTCTCAAAAGAGTCTGTATTTAGAAAGTTTTAAAGCATCTCGTGCCTCTCTCATGGTTGGGAGGCTATAAACAATCACATGTGGCCGGACAAACCTGCTCAGGCAGGCTAGAGAAACTTCAGAGGAGTTTCTAAGTTGAAATACTCTTGTCATGCCCAGGAATTTTTATTAACTGGAGCTGCAAGTTAACTCCTTCTCTGAGAGAAATGGTGATGGGGGAGAGCCTCACATAAAGTCAGGGGTGTAGGTGAGAGCATAAAACAGACTCTGGTTTTGGGAGTAGATGCTTGGGAACAGCAGGTTTCCTGAGGCTTGATCCTGCCTTTGCGTATGCTGAAGCCTCCTTCCTCCTGACCTTTGCCATGGGCGGAGTTCCTCACGCTGGCTCCCGGCAAAAGCAAAGGAGAAAAGGAAAGATATATACATTGAAGGCAGAATTCCAAAGAATAGCAAGGAGAGATAAGAAGGCCTTCCTCTGCTGGGGTCCAACACTGGTGGATCCAGGGTAATTCGAAGGTGAGTCGGAGTCGGTGTCCTAGAAAAAAACTTATTTAATTACAGATATATAGAGAGATTAGAAACTGATAGTGTAGTAGGAAACAGTGGAGAAAAAGAGGCTGAATAACTTGGTTTATGTGGAATACCAATCACCACCTACGTAGGCCACAGGCATCTTTCCGTTCTCCTGAAGGAAAGGGTGCACTGAGGCTTCCCTGGTCCGATCTTAGAAGCCCAGGAAAAATTAGCAGGCTTGCTGGGTACCCACATTCCAGATGGGAATTCAGCCAGAAAAATGGGGAGCAAGAAAGAAGTGACATGGGGGAATTAGTCTTTCCAGAAACTGATCTGAATTTTTTATTTTTAGGTTTGCTTATATACCTTTTGTTACACATAGGGATGAATACAGGGTCACACGGGGGTCAGCAGTCCTGACCTTTATCAAAATCACGTGCTTTATGGTAAAAAAAGGTCTTATGGGTTTTACATCATCTTCTGGCCATGAGGCCTGCTGACATTTTACCACCCTTTCTTTCTGATAACCAAAAACTTATTTTTTCCAAGGGTGTTTTTTTCTTAAACCAAGCACCACCCTCTGAAGGTAGCAGATAAAGTTGCATTCCTATAGGGTGAGGGTGTGGTATGTCACAACTAAGAAAGGAATTTATTTAACCCAAGGTTACCATGATTAATCTTAAAGGTTAATAATTATTTCTCCTATATGGTAGTTATATTCATTATAAGAGCAGAGAATATGGAGATTTAGCAGCAAACATCAGCCCAACAAATGAAAAACCCTTCACCAATATAATTCCTAACCAACCCACATACTAATAATTTCTAACTTCCCAAAAGAATCTGCCTTTATTAAGTCCAAAACGTCTCGTGCCTTTCACGGTTGGGAGGCTGTAAACAATCACATGTGGCCAGACAAACCTGTACAGGCAGGCTAGATAGCCTTCAGAGGAGTTCATAAGTTGAAACACTCTTGTCACACCCAGGAATTTTTATTGACTTGGAATTGCACGTTTACTCCTTCTCTGAGAGAACTGGTGGGGAACAGCCCCCCATAAACTCAGAAGTTTAGGTGAGAGCATGAAATAGTAAAGTAGGTAGACTCTGGTTTTGGGGGTAGATGCTCGGGAACAGGGGGTTTCCCGAGGCTTGATCACGCCTTTGCGTATGCCAAGCCTCTTTCCTCATGACCTTTGCCATGGGCAGAGTTGCTGGCTCCCAGCAAAGAAATAGAGGAAAACAATAGAATGGGAAAGACTAGAGATCTCTTCAAGAAAATTAGATACCAAGGGAACATTTCATGCAAAGATGAGCTCAATAAAGGACAGAAATGATATGGACCTAACAGGAGCAGAAGATATTAAGAAAAGATGGCAGGAATACACAGAAGAACTATACAAAAAAATCTTCATGACCCAGATAATCATGATGGTGTGACCACTCACCTAGAGCCAGACATTCTGGAGTGCAAAGTCAAGTGGGCCTTAGGAAGCATCACTACGAACAAAACTAGTGGAGGTGATAGAATTCCAGTTGAGCTATTTCAAAGCATAAAGATGATGCTGTGAATATGCGCTCAATATGCCAGCAAATTTGGAAAACTCAGCAGTGGCCACAGGGCTAGAAAAGGTCAGTTTTCATTCCAATCCCTAAGAAAGGCAAAAGAATGCTCAAACTACCACACAATTGCACTTATCTCACATGGTAGTCAAGTAACGCTTCAACAGTTCATGAACCATGAACTTACAGGAGTTCAAGCTGGTTTTAGAAAAGGCAGAGGAACCAGAAATCAAATTGCCATCATCTGCTGGATCACGGAAAAAGCAAGAGTTCCAGAAAAACATCTACTTCTTTTTTGACTACGTCTAAGCCTTTGACTGTGTTGATCACAACTAACTGTGGAAAATTCTGAAAGAGATGGGAATACCAGACCTCCTGACCTGCCTCCTGAGAAATCTGTTTGCAGATCATGAAGTAACAGTTAAAACTGGACATGGAACAACAGACTGGTTCCAAATCAGGAAAGGAGTATATCAAGGCTGCATATCGTCAACATCCTTGCTTAACTTATATACAGAGTGCATTATGAGAAACACTGGGCTGGATTAAGCAGAAGCTGGAATCAAGATTGCTGGGTGAAATATCAATAACCTCAGATATGCAGATGACACCACCCTTATGGCAGAAAGTGAAGAGGAACTAAAAAGCCTCTTGATGAAAGTGAAAGAGGAGAGTGAAAACATTGGCTTAAAGCTCAACATTCAGAAAATGAAGATCATGGCATCTGGTCCCATCACTCCATGGCAAATAGATGAGGAAACAATGTAAACAGTGAGACTTTAGTGTTTGGGTTCCAGAATCACTGCAGATGGTGACTGCAGGCATGAAACTAATATGCTTGCTCCTTGGAAGAAAAGCTATGACCAACCTAGACAGCATATTAAAGAGCAGAGACATTACTTTACCAACAAAGGTCCATCTAGTCAGAGCTATGGTTTTTTCCAGTAGTCAGGTATGGATATGAGAGTTGGACTATAAAGAAAGCTGAGCACCGAAGAACTGATGCTTTTGAATTGTGGTGCTGGAGAAGACTCTTGAGAGTTCTTTGGACTGCAGGGAGATCCAACCAGTCCATCCTAAAGGAAATAAACCTTGAATATTCATTGGATTTGATGCTGAAGCTGAAACTCCAATACTTTGGCCACCTGATGTGAAGAGCTGACTCATTTCAAAAGACCCTGATGCTGGGAAAGATTGAGGACAGGAGAAGAAGGGGACGACAGAAGATGAGATGGTGGGATGGCATAATTGACTCAATGGACATGAGTTTGGGTAAACTCTGGGAGTTGGTGATGGACAGGGAGGCCTGGTGTGCATGGGTTCACCATGGGTTGCAAAGAATCAGACACGATTGAGCAACTGAGCCGAACTGAACTGACTGCTGTAGAAGAGTTCCACTAAATATGGAAGGAGCTTGTATCAGTTTCTTTCTGTTAGTTTTATGATTTTGTTTCATCCATGCTGTTACATGTATCAATAGTCTATCCTCTTTATTATTGAGTAGTATTCTATTGTAGTGATGTACCAGAATTTATCTATTTACCAATTGGTAAACAGTTTAATTCTTATAGTTTTGGTGTTTATGAATAAAGCTGCTATAAATATTTACATGTACTTTGATAGGCATATGTTTTCATTTCTGTTAGGTAGTTTTAGGTCAGACATTACGTCATGAGAAACTGCCAAACGTTTTTCGGAAGTGGCTGCACCATATCTTAAGTCCCACTAGCAGTGTGTGAGAACTCAAGTTGCTCTGTGACCTTACTATTGATTATTTGTCTATATATTTATTGTTAACCACTCCAATATGCTTTTATTTCCTTTGATTCCTCCATAATTATATTTTAGGTATCTTTTGGTCCTGTGAAAGCCTCTTTTCTCTTGGTAGGCTGGCAGTTTGGCTAAATGTTCCTATTAAGACATGAAAATTTGTTTATGTGAAACTGGTTCTCCATCAAGTGGAGCTTAGTTAGAAGTGAGCTGTTTTGAATTGCCTTCTGTCAACATATTGAGTTGGTTAAAACACAATACTAATGATTTTTTAAGATTAGTAAAATTAAGTTTGTTTCACTGTAGAGACTGCTTCCCTAATCCCATATAACTTTTTCATAGTAACAAAGGACTCCTAAGGAGAGCACAAAGGCTTCCATGGAAATTTGTCATCAGCCCAGAAAACCTCTAAAGCTGTGTGTATTCAGTTATTACCCACATAACTAAGAAATGAGAAGGGAGGTCAGGCTGAACAACAGTTGTCTTAAGTGCAACTGAAGTGTCATTTTCACCATTAAACAACGGAAAATTGTGGCGTGTGATGATAGTTGACGGTGTCCTATTTCTTTGTGTAGAATGGCTTTTCTCTCATTGCAGACTTAGTTTGATCGTACTAGTTTGTCAGCTGTCACATTTGGGTTCCTTCAACTACAAAATATAGACAACAACAGTCTATATAATTCAACAATCATGTGCCACCATTTTGTTTCTTTTTATTAGGAAGAACTAAGAATTATCTTTTCCCCCTAAAACTTTGGAATAACAAAAAAATTCAAGGATTTCTTTTTCTGCTTGTCTTGTATTTTACAGGTGGCTTGTCTAATATCTTGCATTTTTGTCCTGATAGTCATCTATACAGTAGGGCCTTTGCTTTACTGGCTGCCCATGGTAAGTAATACTTTTTATTATTTAATTTTAAAATTTAACATTAATGAGAATCATTCCATTTTAAACATTTCTTTGAAGAACAACCTCAATGATCCTAAATCTGAAAAGTTATGTGACATAAGTAATGGTTGTATAAAGAGGAAGTAGAAAGAGCCCACACTGATGGGTAAGGTATGGGAGGGTACCATAGCTGTTTTCATTTAATTAGATTTATTCTGTATTCAGTTGGAAGGTAGAACTAAGCAATCTCTGTTATAAGAAATAGACTTTGGAAGACTTTTATAAAATTTAGACTCTTAGAAAATGCGTGCTGGGCAAGAGAGTAGGGAACAAAATATTTCTTGCCACCCTTGATACATCTTTATACAAAGTGACTCAGAACATTAGTACAAGTATTTGCCTTGCTTTTCACAAACCTGGGACACTACAGCGAGATACTGGTCTTCAGGGATCCAGAGACAGTTCTTGTTCTAATTCTTCATTCATGTATTAAGAATAAATCAGTTTCATGAGAGGATCTTCCAGTAATCAAGTTTATTTCTCAAGAGACCTATAAATATATTCTGATGAAACCAGATAATTTATACTCAAGACGATTAAAGGTGAGACAACCAAGAGACACAGAGGTATAGAGTGGACTTTTGGACTCTGAGGGAGAGGGAAAGGGTGGGATGGTTTGGGAGAATGGCAATGAAACATGTATATTTTCGTGTAAGAAACAAAGCGCCAATCTATGTTCAATGTAGGATGCAGGATGCATGGGGCTGATGCACAGGATGATTCAAGTAGAGGATGTGGGGTGGGAGGTGGGAGGGGGCTTCGGCATTGGGAGATTGTGTTCACCTATGACTGATTCGTGTCAGTGTATGGCAAAATAAATACAGTATTGTAATTTAAAATAAATAAATAAATAAAATTTTAAAAAAAGATCAAAAAAATAAATAATTGATACAGAAAAAAAAAAGAATACATGGTATACTGAATGTTTGCAATAAATTTCAAACAAATAGCAATGAATAATTATTATAAAGTTAGGGTCGTTACGAGTCAGACACGACTGGGCGACTTCACTTTCACTTTTCACTTTCATGCTTTGGAGGAGGAAATGGCAGCCCACTCCAGTGTTCTTGCCTGGAGAATCCCAGGGACGGGGGAGCCTGGTGGGCTGCCGTCTATGGGGGTCACACAGAGTTGGACATGACTGAAGCAACTTAGCAGCAGCAAGAGAACATTCAGTCTTATCACATTCACCCTTATAATTCACTACTTTTCTTTCTATTTCCTCTTTTTAAGAATGGAATAACATTTACCCTGTGACTTTTCTAGAATTGATATTATGTTCTTAAAGTACAATAATGGGTTAGTTATGAACAAAATGAATATTACTTTAGACTTCTAAATGATAACTTTTCTCTTTAAGTATTTAGAAAACAAAGACATAAAATACCTTGATTCTTTTAAATTTAGATTAAAATATTTATCTGGCACCTTCATCAGCTTGTTTTTTATTTGTAGTGTGTTCTTGCGAGTATTATTGTTGTGGGACTGAAGGGAATGCTAATACAGTTTCGAGATTTAAAAAGATATTGGAATGTGGATAAAATTGACTGGGTAAGTAGAAGTTTGACCTAAAATTACTCTTTTGGCTTAAACACATGTTACAAAATAAGCTTTAATACTTTCATTTGCAGAAAATAGTTTTAGCCATTTGAGACCTAAATTTTACCAACAGTTTTTACTTATTTACAAACTATAATTTTTTTCAAATTCTTAAGACATGAAAATGTAAAATGTCTTTATAAGAACATAAATGGAATTGTATCAAGTTTTGATTGATGTGCTGTTTAAGAACTTTTTAAAAAATATTATCACTTGAGTGGTTTGTGAATTCCCAATTTCCATTATGAATTGATTATAGAAGTTAAGATCATCAAGAAACAGCTGGTAGAAATATGACTACATATAACATATATGAAAAGCCAGTATTAATTTCTAAGAAACAGATGCTTCCTTGACATAGGATAAACATACTAATAGTGACCATGTGCTCAGCCGCTTAGTCGTGTCCGAGTCTTTACAGTCCCATGGACCGCAACTCCCTAGGCTCTTCTGTTCATGGGATTTCCCAAGCAAGAATACTAGAGTGCGTTGCCATTTCCTTCTCCAAATGGTGACC
This sequence comes from Nanger dama, assembly GCA_917880005.1. NCBI lineage: Eukaryota > Metazoa > Chordata > Mammalia > Artiodactyla > Bovidae > Nanger > Nanger dama. The sequence continues at coordinate 9,417,601 of CAKJTW010000035.1, forward strand.
ATATTCATTCTAAATACTTTGTTTTAAAAAAATGATTGTTTTTTAAATGAGTTACATTGAGAAGAATAATATTATGTTAATAGTATATTGCTAGGAACAGACTTCTCTGGCAGCTCAGGTGGTAAAGAAGCTGCCTGCGATGTGAGAGACCAGAATTTGATCCCTGGGTTAAGACGATCCCCTGGAAAAGGGAATGGCAACCCACTCCAGTATTCTGGCCTGGAGAACTCCATGGACAGAACAATCTGGTGGGCTACAGTCCATGGGGCTGCAAAGAGTCAGACAAGACTGAGTGGCTAACAACATAACAGAAAGGAACAGATTAAATTATACTATAAAATATGGATTCTGCTAGCATCAATTTTTATTATACTTGTTCTAGAGAAATGTGTCTATGCGAGAACATTCGGCATTTTCTCCCTCCCACAAATGGGTGAGCTATTTCATGAGTAGACTCTGCTTAGCTCTATTATGGCATTTATCACATTGACATGCAATTGTCTATGTATTCCTTCAAGTTCTTTACTCTGAGAGACGTTGGAGGATTATTTATGCTGGTGCCTAATTTAATAATGCTCCTCTTAAATCTCAATGTTACTGAGCTTCTACCAAGGTATAATACTAGGTGTTATGTGGAAGTGCGGAGATGAATAAAGAAGTACTTATCCTCTCAGACACTAATATCTGTGCAGCATGCAGACACAGACACAGTAACTGTTAGGTGAGGCACGATACAACATAACAGAAGCGAAAGTAAGAACTTGGTACTGGAGAGAAATAGAAGCTGAAACGTTAATTTGGACTAGGTTAATACAAAAGAGTTACAGCACAGCTGAAATGTGAACTGAGACTTGAAGGAATAGTATTTTTTAGGTCATCCAAGAGGCCAAAATTAACCAGGCTGATGAAGGAACATGACTTTTTAAGGTGAAATATATGAAGTGGCACGTGGAAATAGAAAAACTGAGATGTAAAGTTATTTAATGAGGTATTGATAATCCCATGATAAAGATATTTATAAGAAACTCATTAGTCACATAAGGAGGAGGACATTATCCTAATGGAAGGGGAGAGATGTCAAGGAAGTGTCAGAAGATGAGATGGCATCACTAACTCAAACTAACATGAGTCTGAGTAAACTCAGGGAGATAGTGAGGGACAGGGAAGCTTGGCATGCTGCCATCCATGGATTCGCAGAGTTGGACATGACTTAGCAAATGAAAAACTATATATATGTATACATGTATATATATGCAATGCAATATCATTCAGCTATAAAAAGGAACAAAACTGGGTCATCCGTAGAGATGTGGATTGACCTAGAAACTGTCATAAGGAGTGAAATATGTAGAAAGAGAAAACTAAATATCATAGAATAATGTATGTATGTGGAATGTAGAAAAATGGTGCAGATCAACCTATCTTCAGGGCAGAAACAGAGATGAGAATGAGAGACTGGACATGTGGACACAATGGGGCAGATGGTGGGGTAGGATGGGTTGTGAGACTGACATAGATGCCCTACTGTGTGTAAGGCAGAAGGCCAATGGAAACCTGCTGTGCAGCGCAGGGTGCCCAGCTCAGGGCACTGTGGTGATCTGGATGAGTGAGATCCAAGAGGGTGGGGATATATGTAAAAGTTCAGTTCAGTTCAGTTTAGTCACTCAGTTGTGTCTGACTTTGTGATCTCATGAACAGCACCATGCCAGGCCTCCCTGTCCATCACCAACTCCCAGAGCTTACTCAAACTGATGTCCATTGAGTCAGTAATGCCATCCAACCATCTCATCCTCTGTCGTCCCCTTCTCCTCCTGCCTTCAATCTTTCCCAGAATCAGAGTCTTTACATTGAGTCAGTTCTTCCTATTAGGTGGCCAAAGTATTGGAGTTTCAGCTTCAGCATCAGTCCTTCCAATGAATATACAGGACTGATTTCCTTTAGGATGGACTGGTTGGATCTCCTTGCAGTCCAAGGGACTCTCAAGAGTCTTCTCCAACACCATAGTTCAAAAGTATCAATTCTTCAGCACTCAGCTTTCTTTATAGTCCAACTCTCACATCCATACATGACTACTGGAAAAACCATAGCTTTGACTAGACATGTATTGGCAAAATAATGTATACTTACAAGCTGATTCACTTTGTGGTACAGCAGAAATGAACACAACATTGCAAATGAACTATACCTTAATAAATAAAAAGAGAGCCTTACACATCATTAGTAGTAAGCTACCGTAATTCTTTTATAGCAATCCTAGAAAAGAGAATGCTATTGAAAATGACCAAAAATATTCACAGTTTTATTTGTAATATTATTATATAAATGAGAAAATAGTGGAAAATTATGGCATGCTTTTGAACCAAACACATCAACCAACAATTTACAGATTTTAAATAGAGTGTGTATGAGGACTGAGTTAGCGGTGGGCAGCATCTCTATATAAAGACTGCACTTTTTCACTTTGCCTTTCCATTAACCTCTGCCTCAGGGAATCTTGTGGCATGTGGCTTTGTTTCTGCGTTTCTGGACTTTGTGTGCATGTGTGAACATATATTTTTATTTCTCTCAGGTAATTACCCAGTACTGAAATGGGTCAGTTATGTGGTGTATATATATATATATATATATATGCCTCCCTGTAGCTCAAATGGTAAAGAATCTGCCTACGATGCAGGAGACCAGGGTTTGATCCCTGGGTCTGGAAGATCTGCTGGAGAAGGGAATGGCAATCCTCTCCAGTATTCTTGCCTGGATAATCCCATGGACATAGAAGCCTGGCGGGCTATAGTCCACAGAGTTGCAAAGAGCTGGACGCGACTGAGTGACTAACACACACACACACACACACACACACACACACACACACACATATAATTTAATGTATAAAAATATATATAATTTATTTTTCATTGTAGAATAATTGCTTTAGAATGCTGTTTCTTTCTGCCATACAACAATATGAATCAGCTATAAGGATACATATGTCCCCTCTTTCTTGAACCTTCCTCCCACTCTCCAACCCATGCCACCACCACTGGTTGTCACAAGTGTGACACAAGTGTGAGCTTCCTGTGTTATACAGCAACTTCCCACTAGGTATCTATTTTGCATATATTAATGTATATTAATGTTTCAATGCTACTCTCTCAGTTCATCCCATCCTCTCTTTCACCCTCTTTGTCACAAGTCTCTTCTCTTTGTCAGCATCTCTATTCATGCCCTGCAAATAGGTTAATAATTTATAGTTTTTTCAGATCCCATTTATATGCATTAACATATGATATTTGTTTCTTTCTTTCTGACTTCACTCTGTTTAATAGGCTGTAGTTTCATTCACCTCACTAGAGCTGACTCAGATTCGTTCCTTTTTATGGTTAAGTAATATTCCATTGTCTGCAACTTCTTTATCCATTTATCTGTTGATGGACAGGTTGTTTCCATGTCCTAGCTGTTGTAAATTCTGCTGCAATATCTACTGGGGTACATGAGCCATTTTGAATTATGGTTTTCTCAGGGTATATGCCCAGTAGTGGAGTATCTGGGTCTTGTAGTATTTTTATTCCTAGTTTGTAAAGAAATCTTCATAATTTTCTCCATAGTGGCCGTATCAATTTACTTTCCCACTAACAATGAAAGAAGTTTGCCTTTTTCCACATCCTCTCCAACATTTATTTTTTGTAGATTTTTTTATGATGGCATTTCTGACTAGTGTAAGGTAATACCTCATTGTACTTTTGATTTGCATTTCTCTAATAATGAGTTGAGTGATGCTGAGCATTTTTTTCCTGTGTTTGCTGGCCAGTATGTCTTTTTTAAGAGAAATGTCTGTTTAGGTCTTCTGCCCATTTTTAGATTGGAATGTTTGTTTTTCTGATATTGAGCTTACTGCATGAGCTGCTTATATGTTTTGGAGATTAATCCTTTGTCAGCTATTTCATTTCCAACTATTTTCTCCCATTCTGAGGATTGTCTTTTCATCTTGTTTATGATTTCCTTTGCTGTGCAAAGGCTTTTAAGTTAAATTAGTCCCATTTATTTATGTTTTATTTTTGTTTTCATTACTTTAGGAAGTGGTTCAAAGAGGATCTTGCTGTGATTTATGTCAAAGAGTGTTTGGCCTATGTTTTCCTCTCAGAATTGTATAGATTTTTGGTCTTACAGTTAGGTCTTTAATGCATTTTGAGTTTATTTTTGTGTACAGTATTAGGAAGTGTTCCAATTTCATTTTTTTACATGTACTTACACTTGTCCAGTATTCCCAGCATGACTTCTGGAAGAGGCTGTCATTTCTCCATTGGTCAATATTTCTGTTTTTGTGTCAATATCATGCTCTTTTATTGATTTATTTTTTCTGACAATGCAAGGGACTTTCTTAGGAAGGGGTGTCTGAGTGGAGAGCAGTAGGGTAAAGGAATCCAGGAGAACTGCTTTGCCACGTGGCTCACAGACTTAGGTTTTATGGTGATAGTATTACTTTCCAGGTTGTCTTTGGCCAATCATTCTGACTCCTTCCTAGTGTTTCCTGGTGGCACACGCATTGCTCACCCAAGATCTATGCCAGAAAGGATTCTGAGAGGTAGTCGGACATGTGAGTACCATATTGTCTTGATCCCTATAGTTGTAGCGTATAGTCTAATGTCAGGAAAATTGATTCCTCCAGCTCCATTGTTCTGCCTCAAGATTGCTTTGGCTATTTGGAGTCTTTCTATGTTTCCATCAGTCAGTTCAGCTCAGTTCAGTTCAGTTCAGTTCATTTCAGGCGCTCAGTCGTGTCCGACTTTGCAACCCTATGAATTGCAGCACGCCAGGCCTCCTTGTCCATCACCAACTCCTGGAGTTCACTCAGACTCATGTCCATCAGATCAGTGATGCCATCCAGCCATCTCATCCTCTGTCATCCCCTTCTCCTGTCCCCAATCCCTCCCAGCATCAGAGTCTTTTCCAATGAGTCAACTTTTCGTATGAGGTGGCCAAAGTACTGGAGTTTCAGCTTTAGCATCATTCCTTCCAAAGAACACCCAGGAGTGATATCCTTCAGAATGGACTGGTTGGATCTCCTTGCAGTCCAAGGGACTCTCAAGAGTCTTCTCCAACATCACAGTTCAAAAGCATCAGTTCTTCAGTGCTCAGCTTTCTTAAATAATAAATTTTATTGTTCTAGTGCTATGGAAAATGTCAGTGTTAATTTGATAGAGTTTGCTTTGAATCTAAATTACTTTGGTTAGTATAGTCATTTTCACAATATTTATTCTCCCAGTCTAAGAATATCTCTCCATCTGTTTGTGTCATCTCTGATTTTTTTCACCAGTGTCTTAATTTTCTGCATACAGGTCTTTTGTCTCATTAGATAGGTATATTCCTAGGTCTTTTATTTTATTTTATGTGTTGTAATAGTGAATGGAATTGATTCCTTAATTTTTCTTTCTGATTTATCATTGTTCATATATAAGAATGCAAGGGATTTCTGTGTATTGATTTTGCATCCTGTGACTTTATTAAATTCATTGATAACCTCTAGTAATTATCTGATAGTGTCTTTAGGGTTTACTGTGTATAGTACCATGTCATCTGTAAACAGTGAGAGTTTTACTTCTGTTTTCATCTAGATTCCTTTTATTTCTTTTTCTTCTCTGATTGCCATGGCTAGGACTTCCAAAGCTATATTGAAAAATAATGGTGACAGTGGGCACTCTTGACTTGTGCCTGATCTTAGAGAAAATGCTTTCAGCTTTTCACCATTGAGAATAATATTTGCTGTGGGTTTCTCATATATGGCCTTTATTAGGTTGACATAGGTTCCATCTATGCCCATTTTCTGAAGAATTGTTATCACAAATGGGTGCTGAATATTGTAAAAGCTTCTTCTACATCTATCAAGAATATCATATGATTTTTATCTTTCAATTTGTTAATATGGTGTGTAAGATTGATTGATTTGCATATATTGAAGTATCCATAGGATTAAACCCTAATTAATCATGGTGCAATAACGAGTTCATTATTTGAGCCACAGTCAGCTCCTGGTCTTGTTTTTGTTGACTGTATAGAACTTCTCCATCTTTGGCTTCATAGAATATAATCAATCTGATTTCGGTGTTGACCATCTGGTGATGTCCATGTGTAGGGTCTTCTCTTGTGTTGTTGGAAGAGGGTGTTTGCTATGACCAGTGCATTTTCTTGGCAAAACTCTGTTAGTCTTTGCCCTGTTTCATTCCACATTCCAAGGCCAAATTTGCCTGTTACTCCAGGTGTTTCTTGACTTCCTACTTTAGCATTCCAGTCCCCTATAATGAAAAGGACATCCTTTTCGAGTGTTAGTTCTAAAAGGTCTTGTAGATAGGAAGGAGATCAGGTCTGGGATTTCTTTGGAAGAAATGATGCTAAAGCTGAAACTCCAGTACTTTGGCCACCTCACGTGAAGAGTTGACTCATTGGAAAAGACTGTGATGCTGGGAGGGATTGGGGGCAGGAGGAGAAGGGGATGACAGAGGATGAGATGGCTGGTTGGCATCACGGACGAGATGGACGTGAGTCTGAGTGAACTCCGGGAGATGGTGATGAACAGGGAGGCCTGGCGTGCTGTGATTCATGGGGTTGCAAAGAGTCAGACATGACTGAGAAACTGAACTGAACTGAATCATGGTGCGTGATGTTTTTAATGTGTTGTTAGATTCTGTTTGCTGGAATTTTGTTCATAAATTTTTCATCTATGTTCACCTTTAATATTGACCTGTAATTTTCCTTTTTGTGATGTCTTTTCCAGTTTTGGCATCAGGGTAATGGTGGCCTTCTAGAATGAGTTCATTAGTGTTCCTTCCTCTGCAATTTTTGGGAAGAATTTAAGAAGGAACAGCATTAACTCTTCTCTAAATATTTGATAGAATTCACCTGTGAAGCTATGTAGCCCTGGGTTTTGTTTTTGGGGAAATGTCTTTTTTATCACAATTTCAATTTCCATGTTTGAGACTGATCTGTTCGTATTTCTGTTTATTCCTTGTTCAGTCTTAGAGGTTGTGATTTTCTAAGAATTTGTCCATATTTTTCCAGGTTGTCCATTTTATTGGCATATAGTTGCTTGTAGTAATCTCTTATGATCCTTTGTATTTCTGCATTGGTCTGTTGCAACCTCTCACTTTTCATTTCTAATTTTGTTCATTTGATTCTTCCTTCTTTTATCTTGATGAGTCTGTCTAATGGGTTATGGATTTTGTTTTTCTTCTCAAAGAACCAGGTTTCAGTTTTATTGATCTTTGGCATTTTTTTCTTTCATTTCTTTTTATTTATTTCTGTTCTCATCTTTATGATTTATTTACTTCTACTTACTTTCTGTTTGTTTCTTTTTATTTGTTTTTTGTTCTTTTCCCAGTTGCATTAGTTTGTCTATTTGGTACTTTTTCTTATTTTATGAGATAGGATTACATTACTATATACTTCCCTCTTAGAACTTTCCAATAGGTTTTTGGTCGTAGTGTTTTCAGTGTCGTTTGTCTGTAGGTATTTAAGAAATCTTTTTAGTAGCCTTTTGGCTGTTAAGAAGTGTATTGTTTAAATCTCCATGTGTTTGCTTTTTTTTTACAGTTTCTTTCCTAGTTTTAATAGCAACTGTTATAGCACTGTGGTCAGAGAAGATACCTGTTACAAGGTCCATTTTTTTCAAATTTAGTTAAGTTTGATATGTGACCTATCCTGAAAATGTTCCATGTGCACTTGAGCAGAAATTGTATTCTTCTGTGTTGGATGGAATGCTCTGAAGATATCCATTAGGTTCATCTGATCTAATGTATAATTTGCAGCTTGTGTTTCCTTATTAATTTTCTGCCTGCATGATCTGTCAATTGGTAGAAAAGTCCCCTACTATTATTGTTACTATTGATTTCCCTTTTATGTCTGTTAATGTTTGCTTTATGTATTGAGATGCTCCTATGTTGGGTGTGTGAATATTTACAATTGTTCTATTTTCTTCTTGGATTGATAGCTTGATTATTATGTATTGCCCTTCCTTACCTCTTGTAATGTTTTTTATTTTAAGGTATATTTGTCTGATATGCAAATTGCTACTCTGGCTTTCTTTTGATTTCCATTTGCCTAGAATACCATTTTCTATGCTCTCACTTTCAATCTGTTTGTGCCCTTAGGTCTGAAGTGTGTCTCTTGTAGAGAGCATCTATAGGGGTCTTGTTTCTGTATCCATTCAGCCAGTCTGTGTCTTTTGGTTGATACATTTAATCCATTTACATTTAAAGTAATTATTGGTATATATGTTTCTTTGGGCATTTTCTTAATTGTTTTGAGTTTATTTTTGTAGGTCTTTTCCTTCTCTTGTGTTTCCTGCCTTTAGAAGTCCGCTTAGCATCTGTTGTATAGCTGATTTGGTGGTGTTCAGTTCTCTTGACTTTTGCTTGTCTGTAAAACGTTAGGTTTCTGCCTCAAATCTGAATGTGATCCTTGCTAGGTAGAATAATCTTGATTGTAGGTTTTTTCCTTTCATAACTTTAAGTCTAATCCTGCTACTCCCTTCTGGCCTGCAGAGTTTCTGCTGAGAGATCAGCTATTAACCTTATATGGGTTCTCTTTATTTTACCTGTTGCTTTTACCCTTGATGTTTTTAGTATTTTTTTTCTCTGTGTGTAATTTTTGTTAGTTTGATTATAAGTGTCTCGATGTGTTTCTCCTTGAGTTTATCTTATGTGAAAGTCTCTGTGCTTCTTAAACTTGTTTGACCATCTCCTTTCCCACGTTAGAGAAGTTTTCAACTATAATTGCTACAGAAATTTTTCTCAAGCCCTTTCTTTCTTCTTCTTCCATTGTTGGTGTTCTGTCACTAAGTTGTATCCAACTCTTTGTGACCCCGTGGACTTTTGCACACCAGGATTCCCTGTCCTCCAGTTTTGTGTGGATCTATATATTCCTTTCCTGGTCCTGGTCAGGGACTCGTGCCAGTACTCAGCTGGTGTTCTGCAAGATCTTCTACATCTGAAGATGTGATGCATTCGTGGAGAGAGATGTACTCCACATCCACCTAGTCCTCTATTCTTGCAGAGATTTCATCACAGGAATGTTGTAGAATAAGACTGTGAGGAACTTAGCAATCGAGAGAAAGACGAGCATACCACAGGATGCATATATTCTGTCTCCTGTTCTCTTTCAGGGCATATGGGTCAGTACATACATATTTACAGTATGTTTTGCTGCCAATGTTGGGCTGCTGTTTGGTGTTGTGTGTACCACAGCTATTGTGATTGGTCGCTTCCCAAGGTAAGATATTATTTAAATGCTGTTTATTCTGACACAGCAGCAAAATATATGGTGCTGTCAGTTACTTTTATTATAGTATTATAATCTCATGTTTTTAGATTTACAGCTAGAAAGAGAATTTTTTTATCTACATGTGATATATAACAATATTGGTCTTAATGGAGAAGAACTGGCCTTAATGGAGGAGAAATATTTTGTTATAGATATAAAATAGAATATATAAAATCTATTAAAGTGAATAAATTAGCATCATAGCCATATACTGCATTAGAGTTACTTTTTTATTTGATTAAGGGAATGTTTATGGTATCTAATGAGACACAAACCATATAGCAATGTAATCATTTGAAAAGTTAAATAACCTCAATAAATTTAACTTTTTGAAGTTGTATTAATTTACCTACTTTTTCTACATAGCTTATTAAAAAGTATATTCTTTTTGTTTTTTTACTAAACATCTATAAAGCCCTTCCATATTTTGGTTATTTTTCTGTTTTCTCAATGTTCACCATTTAATAAAGTTTCTACTCACATCTCATCCTTCTTTTGAAATTCTTTGTAAAATAATATATTCTTGAAAATGAAAGTTTTATCTCTATAGATTCAGTCTTTATAGTCTATCAGTTCAGTTCAGTTGCTCAGTGACATCTGACTCTTTTCGGCCCCATGGAATCCAACATGCCAGGCCACCCTGTCCATCACCATCTCCTGGAGTTTACTCAAACTCATGTCCATTGAGTCAGGAATGCCATCCAACCATCTCATCCTCTATCATCCCCTTTTCCTCTTCCTTCAGTCTTTTCAAATGAGTCAACTCTTTGCATCAGTGGCCAAAGTATTGGAGTTTCAGCTTCAGCATCAGTCCTTCCAGTGAATATTTGGGACTGATTTCCTTTAGGTTTGATTGGTTGGATCTCCTTGCAGTCCAAGGGACTCTCAAGAGTCTTCTCCAACACCACAGTTCAAAAGCATCAATTCTTCAGCACTCAGCTTTCTTCACAGTCCAACTCTCACATCCATACATGACCACTGGAAAAACCATAGCCCTGACTAGATGGACCTTTGTTGACAAAGTAATGTCTCTGCTTTTTAGTATGTTGTCTAGGTTGTTCATAACTTTTCTTCCAAGGAGTAAGCATCTTTTAATTTCATGGCTGCAGTCACCATCTGCAGTGGTTTTGGAGCCCAAGAAAAGAAAGTCTGTCGTGGTTTCCATTGTTTCCCCATCTATTTCCCATGAAGTGATGGGACTGGATGCCATGATCTTAGTTTTTTGAATGTTGAGTTTTAAGTCAACTTTTTCACTCTCTTCTTTCACTTTCATCAAGAGGCTGTTTAGTTTTTCTTCGCTTTATGCCATAAGGGTGGTGTCATCTGCATATCTGAGGTTATTGATATTTCTCCTGACAATCTTGATTCCAGCTTTTGCTTCATCCAGCCCAACATTTCGCATGACCTACTCTGAATATAAGTTAAATAAGCAGGATTACAATATGCAGCCTTGGTGTACTCCTTTCTCAATTTGGAGCCAGTCCTTTGTTCCATGTCCAGTTCTAACCATTGCTTCTTGACCTGCATAAAAGATGGATGGGTCATAGTGGAGAGTTCTGACAAAATGTGGTCCACTGGAGAAGAGAATGGCAAACCACTTCCATATTCTTGCCTTGAGAACCCCATGAACAGTATGAAAAGGCAAAAAGATATGACAGTGAAAGATGAACACCCCAGGTCAGTAGATGCCTTATATGCTACTGGAAGAGTGGAGAACTAACCCCCAAAAGAATGAAGAGATGAAGTGAAAGCAAAAACAATGCCCAGTTGTGGATGTGACTGTTGATGGAAGTAAAGTCTGATGCTGTAAAGAGCAATATTGCATAGGAACCTGGTATGTTAGGTCCATGAATCAAGGTAAATTGCAAGTGATCAAACAAGAGATGGTAAGAGTGAACATTGACATTTTAGGAATCTGTGAACTAAAATGGACTGGAATGGGCGATTTTAATTCAGATGACCATTATATCTACTACTGTGGGCAAGAATCCCTTAGAAGAAATGGAGTAGCCCTCATAGTCAACAAAAGAGTCTGAAATGCAGTACTTGGGTGCAATATCAAAAATTACAGAATGATCTCTGTTTCCAAGGCTAACCATTCAATATTGTAGTTATCCAAGTCTATGCCCCAACCACCAATGCTGAAGAAGCTGAACAGTTCAATGAAGATGTACAAGACCTAACACCAAGAAAAGATGTCCTTTTCATCAAAGGGGACTGAAATGCAAAAGTAAGAAGTCAAGAGATACCTGGAGTAACAGGCAAGTTTGGCTTTGGAGTACAAAATGAAGCAGGGCAAAGGCTAACAGAGTTTTGCAAAAGAGAACGCATTGGTCATAGCAAACACCCTCTTCTAACAACACAAGAGAACACTCTACACATGGATATCACCAGATGGCCAATATCAAAATCAGATGGATTATATTCTTTGCAGCTGAAGATGAAGAAGCTCTATATTCTCAGCAAAAGAAGACTGGGAGCTGTCTGTGGCTCAGATCATGAACTCCTTAGTGTCTCTCTCTCTGTGTGTGTGTGTATACACACACACACACATTATTGTTTGATCCTATCTTGTTACTGATTCCCTCTTTCAGTTCACTTCAGTTCAGTTCAGTCTCTCAGACGTGTCCGACTCTCTGCAACCTCATGAATCACAGCACTCCAGGCCTCCCTGTCCATCACCAACTCCGAGAGTTTACCCAAACTTATGTGCTTGGAGTCGGTGATGCCATCCAGCCATCTCATCCTCTGTCGTCCCCTTTTCCTCCTGCCCCTAATCCCTCCCAGCATCAGGGTCTTTTCCAGTGAGTCAGTTCTTCCTATCAGGTGGCCAAAGCATTGGAGTTTCAGCTTCAGCATCAGTCCTTCCAATGAATATTCAGGACTGATTTCCTTTAGGATGGACTGGTTGGATCTCCTTGCAGTCTGAAGGACTCTCAAGAGTCTTCTCCAACACCACAGTTCAAAAGCATCAGTTTTTGGCATTCAGCTTTCTTCACAGTCCAACTCTCACGTCCATACACGACTATTGGAAAAACCATAGCCTTGACTAGATGGACCTTTGTTGGCAAAGTAATATCGCTGCTTTTCAATATGCTATCTAGGTTGGTCATAACTTTTCTTCCAAGGAGTAAGTGTCTTTTAATTTCATGGCTGCAGTCACCATCTGCAGTGATTTGGGAGCCCCCCAAAATAGTCTGACACTGTTTCCACTGTTTCCCCATCTATTTCCCATGAAGTGATAGGACTGGATGCCATGATCTTCGTTTTCTGAATATTGAGCTTTAAGCCAACTTTTTCACTATTCTCTTTCAGTTTCATCTAGAGGCTTTTTAGTTCCTCTTCACTTTCTGCCTTAAGGGTGGTGTCATCTACATATCTGAGGTTATTGGTATTTCTCCCAGCAATCTTGAATCCAGCTTGTGTTTCTTCCAACCCAGCGTTTCTCATGATGTACTCTGCATATAAGCTGAATAAGCAGGGTGACAATATACAGCCTTGATGTGCTCCTTTTCCTTTTTGGAACCAGTCTGTCGTTCCATGTCCAGTTCTAACTGTTGCTTCCTGACCTGCATATAGGTTTCTCAAGAGGCAGGTCAGGTGGTCTGGTATTCCCATCTCTTTCAGAATTTTCCATTTTATTCCCTCTTTTATCCATTTCCATTTTATTCCCTCTTTACTTCCATGATTTCTGAAATACCATATACTTTCTAGCTTCTTTTTGTTCACTCTTTTTGTCAATTCACCTCCTACGCCTTAAAAATATGATTACTGGGAGTCCAGGTGAAATAAATTACCTTTAAAAATCTCAGTTTAGGTGTCTGTGCTGTTACTTTCCAGAGAAGGCAATGGCACCCCACTCCACTACTCTTGCCTCGAAAATCCCATGGACAGAGGAGCCTGGTGGGCTGCAGTCCATGGGGTCGCTAGAAGATGGACACGACTGAGCGACTTCACTTTCACTTTTCGCTTTCATGCATTGGAGAAGGAAATGGCAACCCACTCCAGTGTTCTTGCCTGGAGAATGCCAGGGATAGGGGAGCCTGTTGGGCTGCCGTCTATGGGGTCGCACAGAGTCGGACACGACTGAAGCGACTTAGCAGCAGAAGCTGTTACTTTATTTCTGAGGATCCCAGAGAGATTCACATTTAATAATGTCTTATGAACAGTTGGGTTGTAGCATGGAAACCACTCTGAATACTTTCTAATTGTTATAATAAAGTGACTCATTCTTTTTACTTTGTTGTGGTTAATGTAGTAACTTGGAAATTATATGTTTTATATATGCTTTCATTCTAGAGCAAAGACTCTGAGTACAAAAATACGAAAGAGATGGAATTTAAAATGAAGACAGAAATGGATGATGTAAGTTTAGTTCCCTTTTCCTTTGTGTAATTAATAATTTTTGTAGGTCAGATAGTTTCCAGGTATGAGAAGCAGATAAATTACTAGTTTTACAATGATAATTTTATTTTTGAATAGTTTGAAGTTTTAAAAGTATATCTGACCACTATATATATGGCAATCAACACGCAACAAATCAGAGCAACAACAGAAATTTTGTGTCAGCATTCAAATAAGAGAATAACATGGCACATAAAAATACAGTAGAATATGGTGCAGCTTAGTTCAGTTATTAGAAACCTCTTTTCCATTTGACGTGTCTGTTAGTTTGTGTGTGTGTCACTTGGTCGTGTCTGACTCTTTGCGACCTCGTGGACTGTAGCCCACCAGACTCCTCTGTCCATGGAATTCTCCGAGAATACTGGAGTGGTTTAAAATTTCCTTTTCCAGGTGATTTTCCTGACCCAGGGGTCTCCTGCATTGCAGGCAGATTCTTTACCATCTGAGCTATAGGGAAGTCCGACTATTAGTTTAGTTTGACATATAGCAGTCAAACTAAACTAATAGTGTATTCCAAATTAAATGATAGTGGAAGATGGGGAGTGGGGAAGGGAATAAAGAAAAGTGGGATCGTGGTATTTTGTTAACACAGTCAATGAATCTTATTATCAGCAGAGTGTAATTACCGACTCTAGGCTTGGTTTCTTGCACAGTAGACACTTTTTAAGGAAATAACTTATATAAATTATCTCACCCTCGGGTGGTGCTAGTGGTAAAGAACTCGCCTGCCCAGTCAGGAGATGTAAGAGATCCAAGTTCGATCCCTGGGTCTGAGATTCCCTGGAGGAGGGCATGGTAACCCAATCCAGTATTCTTCCCTGAGGAATCCCATGGACAGAGGAGCCTGGCTGGCTATAGTCCATAGAGTTGGACCGAGTCAGACAGGACTGAAGTGACTTAGCAGGCACTCACACAATCCATGTTTAGGCAGGCCAATTGTGTTTGAATTCTAGCTTCTTGTTCTGAAGGACAACACCAGTGAAGAAAGAAAATGTTGACTGAAATTCTTGTCAGTTAAAAAAACTGGCCTTACTTTGAAACTGCTCTGTGATGCTTGACTAACCTTTTCTATCTTTATTTTTCATTTTTACTTGTTTTAATACCTCATGATTGTCCTCAGAACAGACAGAACTAAACTCTTACCAGAAGGATCAGTGTCAGGGTATTTCTAAGTAGACTGGAAGTAAAAAGTAAGCAACAGGAGTCCTTCTCTGACCCCCAGGGAAATGGCTTGTGTTTTTAACAAGTATGGAAAGATTTGCTTCATAGAAAGCTATCAGAGTTTGAAGACTTTGAAGGTGTCCCAGACTCAAGTTTTCCACCAATGTTACCTTTCTTTCTTTCCTGTCTCTTTGTTTTCTTCCTTTAAAATTTTCAGGTGCCAAGTCCCAGACTGACTCAGGCCTCTGTGTATCCACCCCACACATGCAGCTGTGTACCATACATAGCCTTGACATTCTTAGCTTTGAAGCAGAATTCAAGTTTGACTATTTTTCAGTTTAAAGATATCTCATTAATAAATTGTACCTAGTCCATACCTTCTCCTCAAGCTAAATGTGTGAGGAAATAAATAAGGGGATTTGCAGGAAGATGAAAGTGCCACAGTTTCTCCATGTTTTGTACTTGATTTATTCCAGTCTAGTTACCTACCCGAATAATGATCATGTCACAGGAAATCTTAATTTTATTAGAACATTGTACCTCACTGGTTATTTAATGTTTTGTATCAAAACTAAGAGGGAAAACACTAAGAGAAAGACTTGAATATGAACTGTTAGGTGGAGTTTTTAGCTAACGTCAAGTGTAGCGGTGATCTGTCCCTCCCCTCTCCCTCTTCTTCTTCAGGTGAAACAATTTGGAAGGTCTCTTTCCGCTCAGGGACTTCAGCTCTATTGAGAATTTATTTTCTGGCCCAACTCCATTCTTTAATAAATGCCTATCTTTAAAAAGCAGACTAACTCAAAACATACTGGCGCAATCATATGGTGAGATTAATGAGACAATCTAAGATGCGGGGGCTTTGTCATAACTAAACACGACAGGCCAAATGTTTGATTTTGTCTTGTAAGAGATTTCCTCTTTATTAAAAGTTCCTTGGGTAACATAAAGGTTTTTATTTTCTTGAATTGTTTAGTTATGGCAAATCTCCTCACCTTCTAGAGCTTAAACAGTTATGTAGCTATAGAAACTTTTTGAGATTATCTGGTTTAAAAATGTACCTGCTTTAGCTCTCATGATTCCAGTAGGGGAAGGAGGAGGAGGCAATGAGCAGAGTCGTTGGGGGTGCTGGGGGCGGCTGTTGTTTCTGCAACCGCTGCAGCACCATCTCTGCACTGCTGGGATGGGAAACAAAGTGAGGATCCCGGTGGAGCCAGCGGCAGTGCTGCTGCAGGAGGGGGTGTCAGAAGGCGATGGAGGGTCTAGATGACCAACACTGACAGCATCATCCAATGGTTGCTGCAAGAGAAGGTCCAAGCCTGGCACAACGTCCAGCTGCAGGGGCATGAAATCAGAGCACTGTGCTTGTTAAAGTCCTGAGAGAGCTTTCTCAGCCAGCCTACTGTCCTAGTAGGGCTGAAAGCACTGTTCACAATCTACGGTGATATCCATGGGCAATCCTATACGCTTTGCTGTGACTTTCTGAGTACAGTGGTTTCCCTCCAAAAGTAATTACTTGTTTCTTGGGGACTATGTGAACAAGGGAAAGCAGTCATTGGACACTCTCTGCCTCTTACTGGCTTACAATATCAAATATCTTTAGGTTGTTTTCTTCTCAGAGGAAACCACGAATGTGACAATATCAGTAGAATTTAGCGATTTTATGATGAGTTAAAAGAAGATACAACATTAAAGTATGGAAAAGTTTCACAGACTACTTTAACTGTTTATGGATAGCAGTCATCCTGGATGAGAAAATATTCTGCTGTCATGGAGGTTTATCACCAGATCTCCAATCTGTGGAGTGGATTTGGTGAATTATGCAGCTAATTGATGACTTAGCTCAAGATTGTCTTTGTGATCTTTTGTGGTCTGAACTTGATAAGGATGTTTTTGGCTGGTGTTTGAAAATGACAGAGGGTGGTGCTTTGCACTTGGTGCAGAAGTGGTTGCAGATTTCTCCATAAGCATGATTTGGATCTTATATGCAGAGCCTGTTGGGTGGTTGACGATGGATAGACGATTTCGCAAAGAGACGGTCACTCTGTTTACTTCATCCAGTTGTGTGGAGAGCTTGACAAAGTAGGTGCCATGATGAGTGTGGATGAGATGCTGATGTGTTCTCTTCAGAATTTACAGCCTGCAGAGAAAAAGAAGTCAAGTGCCCCAAGACCTGAAATACCTCCAAGGGCTATGATCACAAAGCAAGCAAAGAAATAAATGTCATTTTGACACTGCCTAGTTGGGGCTTGTAACATATATAGCTTTTATTCTTAAAGCTGTAATGTGTACTGGTCAGCTTACTCAAATAATGTTTGTAGGCCCCTGTTCCAGTTTTTACTTTATCAATAATATTTGTTGATTTTAACAGCAAATAAAAGATTCCCCACTCTCAAGGAAAGATGTTTTATTTTGTTTAGTTCTCTCTGTTCCTTTTGCAAACAATTTTAATGATAGTGCCAAAGCTGTACACCCCAGGACAGTTTATCCTAAGGGGTGAGTATACAACTGATCTTTCTTTAAATTTGGTACAGCTCATGAATAATGTAAATAACCATTTTCTTTAGGATATAAAGAGAGATCTAGGGTGCCCAGCATGTACATGCTATTGTCATAAAACGCATACTGTTGGATACAAAACACTGTGAAACTTTTTGTTTGCTTGCTTCAAAGAAATTGCTCTTTTTCTTGTCTTGTCATGTACAAACTAGTTTTTAGAGTTATAAAAATTAAAAATAACTTTCAACCTTGCCAGCATCACTTGTATGTATAGTTAATTAAAGTACAGTTTCCCTGTGATACACTTAAATGATAATTAAAGCCATTATTTTAAATGTTTGTGATTCTTCCCTAAAACCAAAGTTTCTATTGAAATATATATGGACACTCTCCTAAGTACAAGGTGACATGATTGTGTATCCCTGCCACCTTCTTGGGGATTCAAAAATAGGTATTTAAGTTTGGATAGCAATTAATAACATACGGCTGTTTACACTACTAATGATTAAAGTTAATAACATTTTGTAGTATTTTCAGTCTATTAAGTAATCTTTTTACAGTTACATCAGGACTGAGCTGTCCATTCAGAAAGCTTCAAATCATAAAAACAATACTGTTCTGTATGTGTGAGTGATTATGCTTTCTTTGGCCTACATTCTTTATTCTGTGGTGAAGTTGAAGCTTGTAAGTCAAAACAAAGAAACTAACTTACTATCCACCAGTTTATACAGAACTCACAGTATCTATGACCGTTTAAAACTAATCTCTGTTGTAAAAAAAGGAAAGCAGTTTCAACAGATGACCATGTACAATACCATGTGGGAAAAATGAATTCAGACTTACTTAATGATAAACTTGTTAAAAAAGATTACCTACTTTAGAAAACAAGGAAGCTAAGAGAGGTTAAATGAATTATCCCAATTCACATTATCTGTTATTTCCCAGTCTTCCTCTCTCTGTCTGTGTGTGTCTGAAGGAGTACTGCTTTATTTAGTTGGTGAGGAATTGCCATTTCATAGAGCTTCGTTTCTCTCAGTTTCTAAGACAGACCCCTGCTGCAAAGGTGATGGTACCGTGCTGTGCTTAGTCGCTCAGTCGCGTCCGGCTCTTTGCGACCCCATGGACTGTAGCTCACCAGGTCCCTCTGTCCATGGGGATTCTCCAGGCAAGAGCACTGGAGTGGGTTGCCATGCCCTCTTCCAAGGGATCCTCCCAACCGAGGGATTGAAGCCAGGTCGCCTGCATTGCAAGTGGATTCTTCACCATCTGAGACACCAGGGAAGCCTACAGGTCATGGCAAAGACGGTATTGCCAGGAAAACCTGGGCAAACGGCTGCAGCAGACAAATTTTGTCTTGAAATTTTTCCTTCTCCATTTCTTCACGTCTTTTTCTACCTCCTGGCAATCCAGTATAATCTAGGCCTGCCCAAAGTGAAATTACCTTCTTGATAATACCTCTTGGTTCCTTTCTCCCAGTTAGAACTATCAGTCGCCTATAAGGTGACTTCCAGGCAAAGGAGGGCTACGTCATTATGAGGTGAATGACTGACAGTTGGCCTTTCAGGCCATATTTTCATTCTAAAGATATGGGATGGCGAGGTAAAGGAATTTTAAATTTCTGGATTGAGTGGAAGAGGTACTTTTAGGAGGATAAGTCTTTCTGATACTCTTTGGATAGTCTTGCCTCCCAAAACTCAGTAGGAATAAGGGGTATTTTCTGAAAGGCTACAGACTTATCTAATGGTTGCTAATGTTTCTTAGTAAAGAAGTACATATTTTCCTTGAGATGTATGGTAGTATATGTAATCCTCCAAAAATTTTTAATAATGAAAACATAAGCAAAGAAATTGTCAGTCATGATTGAGTGACATTTGTACTTACAGGGTTTCAATTCATTGTAGGATTTATTTCATCCAGAACTCTAAATCTATTCATTTATTTCCTCTAAAAGGAAACCCTGCAGCGGGTGAAAATTATCTCAGTAAACAACCCGCTTGTTTTTCTGAACGCAAAGAAGTTCCATAATGATATAATGAACATAATCCAAAAAGAAAATACTGGAATCCAACCACTTGATGAAATCAGAAAGGTAAGGTCAACTCTTTGGATTATATTATGCTACAGGTAATCCTATATCTTGATACCCCAAAAGGAATCAGGTAAATATAATACATGATAGAAATGTTGAGAGGCCTCTTCCCTCAGTAAAATCTTATGTTATAATTGTTATTTGGTTTGTAGTTAGCCTTTAGGTAACCACTCGTGTTCACTCACTTGCTCATTCGCTCCTCAATTCAGCAAATATCTAAAGGACATGTGTGTTGTGCTGTTCTGTGCTTAGTCATTTAGTTGTGTCTGACTCTTTGCGACCCCAGGCTCCTCTGTCCATGGACTTCTCTAGGCAAGAATACTGGTGTGGGTTGCCATGCCCTCCTCCAGGGGACCTTCCCAACCCAGGGATCGAACCCAGGTCTCCCACATTTCAGGCAGATTCTTTACCAGCTGAGCTATCAGGGAAGCCTGTGTACTAGGTGCTATAACCCTGGGAGGAATAAATATGGCAATTCACTTAAATTAAGAATATTTTTACTGAGAGAAAGAAGAGTCAGGTTTACCTCTAAAAGAGAGTATAGTAGATGACTCAGAGAGGTATAAACTGTTGGCCTCATTATGATAACATGGTCTTAAATTGCCATCAGTTTTTATCTCCACAAATTATCTCAGTTAATAGAGACAGCAAATAAAATGTGCATGAGAAAGAGCTATGCATAATCATTTGAATCTTTAAGCCCTCTGCAATGATAAGAGCATGGACTTTGGAGCTAAGCTACCTGGGTAAGCTACTTAGAAGCTATTAGACCTTCAGTTCAGTTCAGTTCAGTTCAGTTGCTCAGTCGTGTCTGACTCTTTGCGACCCCATGGACTGCAGCACGCCAGGCTTCCCTGTCCATCACTAACTCCTGGAGTTTTCTCAAACTTATCTCCATTGAGTCGGTGATGCCATCCAGCCATCTCATCCTCTGTCGTCCCCTTCTCCTGCCTTCAATCTTTCCCAGCATCAGGGTCTTCTCAAATGAGTCAGTTCTTCGTATCAGGTGGCCAAAGTATTAGACCTTGAGCTCTTTTAGATGTCACTTTCATCAGAATATTAGGAGCCACCACCTGTGATTTTGGGTTGAAAAGAACTTGCTCTTATGCTGAAGGGGGAGATATATACCTAATTGTTCAAGTTGTGTTAATATATTAGGCCTGTTTTTCATCACAAAGCCATTCTATACCTGTATATGACACAGGTATCTTCTTGTGGGTGACTTTAAGCTCATAACTACCATGTATAACAGCATTATGGGAAAATCTGTCTAGAGCTTCATGTAACCTAATTAACCTACAAGAAGTTTGTGGTCTTGTTTCTCCAAAATGTAAACTTACTTCTTGAAATAATATACTAAATTGTGGGCATTATCATTTCTAGTAGAGTACCTGACATGGCAATTTTTATTACTAATTATTTATCAATAGTTGATAGATAGTGTTTTCCCTTATTTTCCTGCAAGATTAAGGTTGCTCCAACTTGTTTTCAGAAAATGCAAAATGACATGTGTTTACCTTTAGTATATCTTAGAAAGAAACAAATCTTATTAACACAGTCTTTTGTGAGAAGTTTCCACATACATGATTTTACCCACTTGGGATTTCAGAAAATTGAGTCTAAAAATCAAACAAGGTTCATTGAATTTAGGTTATTCGTAGATGAAGGCACTCAAAAGGATTCTTCAACTCAGAACTTTATGATGGTGAGGAAGAATTTGTTGAAACTGAGTTCCACTATAATGATAATGATGTGAATATTGTATGTATATTTGTATGCTGCGAGTTTTAAAGGAACACCAAGGATTTGGATGGCAATCTGGAAGCCTTGTTCTCAGAGGAGCCTGGGATAAACCTTTATTTGGAATGGTTAAAAGGACAGTCTTAGCTTGAGTGCTCTTCGGGGCATTTCGTATTATTCTTGTCAGACACTGTCAAGGATATCTACTTGTCTTGAGGACTATGCACTTACTCCAAGTTCAGTTTTAGAGTAAGATGTCTGCAGCAGTTAATCGCTACTGCGGCTTTGCCTCCCTTTATCAGGCTGCACAGAGCAGTCCACAGTTGTGCTTTCAACTGGAGTTCTCTGCCACGGCCTCGATTTTCTCTTCTCTGACAGCTTTGTTTTCAACGAACGGTGGTGATGGACATTTAAAACACTCCAGAGCAGGAAGATTCACATCCCATTCAAAACACGAATAGAAAAAGGATCCTCTGTTAGGTTATATAATGAGGTACTTTTATATTGCTATACTTCGTATATGCTCAGTTGTGTCCAACTCTTCGAGACCCATGGACTGTAGCCTACAAGGCTCCTCTGTCCACAGGTTTTCCCAGGCAAGAATACTGGAGCAGGATGCCATTTCCACTCTAGGGGTTCTTTCCGACCCAGGATTAAACCCGCGTGTCTTGTGTCTCTTGCACTGGCAGGTGAATTCTTTACCACTGAGTCTCTATATCACTATTAACTATCTCCCTGAATACAGAAGCTTAGAAGGATCTCAGGTTGCTAGTGTTTGATGGATTTGTGCTTATTATTATATAGAGCTACAGGTATTCACCATTCATTACCATTTTGTGCTCTCACCTTGCAAGAGAAGTTTCTGTCTACCATTTATCTAAAATTTTCTTTTGCCCAGGCATGGTGCTTTTCAAAACTAGACTTTGTTTTTGAAACAGTGTTTTAGATTTACAGAAAAATTGAGTAGTTAGTATAGAGAGTTCCTATATATAGAGAGAGTTCCTACATATACCCCACATTACACAGTTTCCTCTATTATAACATCTTGCATTAGTGTGCTATATTTATTATAATCAATCAACCAATATGGATACATTATCATTAAGTAAAGTCTGTGCTTTATCTGGGCTTCTCAGGTGGTGCTAGTGGTAAAGAACCCATCTGCCAGTGCGGGAGACTTAAGAGATGTGGGTTCGATCTTTGGGTCAGGCAGATCCCCTGGAGGAGGGCAGGACAACCTGCTCCAGTATTCTTGCCTGGAGAATCCCATGGACAGAGGAGCCTGGTGAGCTATAGTCCATAGGGTGGCATAGAGTCGGACAGGACCGACGCGATTTAGCACACATGCTTTATTTAGATTTACTTAGTTCTACCTGATATCCTTCCTCTGTTCTAGAATTCCATCCAGTGTATCATGTTACATTTAGTTGTCCTGTCTCCTTATTTTCCTCTTGACTGTGACAGTTTCTTTGGCTTTCCCTTTATTGAATGGTCTTGACAATTTTGAGTAGTACTGGTCAGATATTTGGTAGAATGCCCCTCTGTTGGAATTCTTTCTTATTTTTCTTGTGACAGCACTGGGAATATGGGGTTTTTAGGAAGAAAACTATAGAGGTGCGGTGCCATTTTCATCACATTTGTATCAAGGGTACATAATATCAGCATCAGCTCTCACTGCAGATAGTAAGCTTGATCTTCTGGATGAAGCCGTGTTTGTCAGGTTCCCCCTATAAATTACTTCACTTCCCCTTTTGCATGCTGTGCTCTTTGAAAGCGAGTCACTGTGTGCAACTTGTATTTAGGGAATGTGAAGGCATGCTCCACCTTCTTGAGGGTGGAGTATTTATATAAATAATTTGAAATTCTTCTGCAGAAGAGGTTTCAGACAAAGTATTTTTAAGAGGAGAGAAAGGAAACTCACGTTCATTGGCTGTGTTTCAGGGGCTCGTCTCTTTACCTGGGTTATCTAATGTACTTGTCGTCAGCCCCATGATGTAACTGACTATCTGAATGTTATTAAAAAAAAAGATTGAGACTTAGAAATGTAAAATAACCTGGGGAAAATTATTTGATAACTGCCAGAATCAGACTTAAAGCACATAAGCTGTGCCAGTGGGTGCGGTACCTGGCTTCCCAGGTGGCACTAGTAGTGAAGAACGCCTGCCAGTGCAGAGGCTCAAGAGACACGGGTTCAGTCCCGGGATAGGGTGTGATCCCTGGGTTGAGAAGATCCCTTGGAGAAGGGCATTGCAACCCACTCAAGTATTGTTGCCTGGAGAACCCCATGGACAGAGGAGCCTAGTGGGCTACAGTCCACGGGGTCGTAAAGAGTTGGACATGACTGAGCGACTAACACACACACACAGTGGGTGTTAAGAAGGGAAACTGATACCCTGTGGTCACCCTCCAAGCTGACAGCTGATTTAATGGGGAAGTAGTGTAATGTAGCGGTTTGGAGCAAGAGGTACAGAGTTGAAAGACATGAACTTAGGTTTTAACTTAATTCTTGCTAGCTTTATGACTTTGGTCAAACTATTTAACCAGTTCAATCATTAAAGTCTTTCAAATTTAAAAATTTTCCGACTTTCATGTGGAAAATGATGTCAGTAACCTCATAGGATTATTCTCAGAATTAAATGATTAAAGTTCTTAGTATACAGTAAGTACTCAAGTAATAACAATTGTTATAACCATGAACAGTAATAACAATGACATTTTTGATAAATATATAGCATGTTTTAATTTTAAAGACATCAATTATTTTTAATTTCAAAAAAATTTAATTGTAGGATATAAAGTCATTTTCATTCTCCAGCATTTCCATAAATTGGAATTTTTTTCTTGGACATTTTCATGAATCTTCAGATGAACAGCTAATTTTTAAAAAATTATTTATTTATATTGAAGTATAGTTTATTTACAATGATTTGTTAGTTTCAAGTGTACAGCATAGTGATTCAGTGACATATATATCTTTTTTTCCTGATTCTTTTCCCTTATAGGTTATTGCAAAACACTAAGTATAGTTCCCTGTGCTTTATAGTATGTCCTTGTCGTCTATCTATTACTGAGCGACTTTACTTTCACTTTTCACTTTCGTGCATTGGAGAAGGAAATGGCAACCCACTCCAGTGTTCTTGCCTGAAGAATCCCAGGGACGGTGGAGCCTGGTGGGCTGCCATCTATGGGGCCGCGCAGAGTCGGACACGACTGAAGCGACTTAGCAGCAGCGGTGTGTGTTTGTTAATCGCAGACTCCTAATTTATCCCTCCCCCACCCTTTTCCCACTGGTAACTGTAAATTTGTTTTCTAGTCTGTGAGTCTGTTTCTGTTTTGTATGTAAGTTCCTTTGTATCATTTTTTTTTGATTGGATTCCCTGTGTGTGATATTATATGATATTTATCTTTCTCTGTCTGGCTTACTTCATATTACTCAGCCATAAAAATACAATAATGCCATTTATAGCAACATGCATGGACCTCATCCTAAATGAATAGCTGACTTCTGTATAATATGAAATACATTTTTGGTGGCTCTCTCTTTGAGTGCTCTGTTAACAAGGTTAATTTCTGATTGGATACATACATGAAAAACACATATAAATGTTCACTTCTTGATGAAAAGAAGTCAAAACAATCTTGCAGAAAATGTTCTGAAAAAGAGAGTCTGACTTGATAAATTATCAACTTATTATTTCCATTTGTTGTATTTATCATTCTGAAGAAAAAGCTAGAGAAAATAATTATTGGAGACTATTTGTTGTTGTTGTTATTGTAGAGAAAAGAATGATGTTCTTTTTTAGCGACAGAAATGAGTTTATAATGTTATTCATCTTTTATGTGTTCTTATTTCAGTATGAACAAAGCACATTGGTCAGTTCTCTGAGTGGCATTTGCAATGGTGAGTTGCTGCTGCTGCTGCTGAGTCGCTTCAGTCGTGTCCGACTCTGCGCGGCCCCATAGACGGCAGCCCCCCAGGCTCCCCCGTCCCTGGGATTCTCCAGGCAAGAACACTGGAGTGGGTTGCCATTTCCTTCTCCAATGCATGAAAGTGAAAAGTCAAAGTGAAGTCGCTCAGTTGTGTCCAACTCAGCGATCCCATGGACTGCAGCCCATCAGGTTCCTCCGTCCCTGGGATTTTCCAGGCAAGAGTACTGGAGTGGGGTGCCATTGCCTTCTCTGAATGTGAGTTAGTGTAAAGGAAATCGAAGTGTTCTGACTTGACTACAGAACAGAAGATGAAGCCCTTGCCTTCTCCTTGCGGCCTCCTGCCTCTGTTCCCCTCCCTCTCGCCCCCTTGGCTGCCTCTGCCTCTGCGTTCCTCCCCTGCCTCTCACTGTTCTGCCCACCTGGCCGTTTCCCTCCCTTCCTCCTCCTCTCCTCGGCTCCTGCTCTGTCCTCCCCATTCCTCCGTCCTCTCTTCTTTGTCTTCCTCCTCACACTCCTAACTTATTTCAGAGATTAAGTTCAGATGTGTCAACCTACAAAGAATGAAGGTATAAAAATTCATTATGAGGCATTACGAATACCTGAAACACTTAAATTAATGGTATTTTTTAAAATGGAAGGAAATACAATGTCCATCGGTCAGAATACACAACATTGAAAAGATGTCAATTCTCAAGTTTTGTTATAGATGTAAACTGAGCCACAGTTAAAATTCTGATAGGACATCTTAATGGCAGTTGATAAACTCATTCTAAATGTTGTACAAAACTCAAATGGCCAAGAAGAGGCACAGCTGTTGAACTATATGAACAAGAGGGAGAGCTTGTTTTCTTATATATGTATAAATGTATTATAATGCCCTAATAATCAGGGCAGTATGCTACTGATTCAGAGATAAATGAGCAGGTCAACAGGACAGAGCAGAGAACACAAAAGTGAGGAAAAGCTCACATATATTGGTGTTTTACTTGTGAGAAATGCGGCACTGCAGAGCAGTGAGCAAAAGGCTGTCATTACATACAGTGAGGCAATCACACACCCATGATGGATGGAATTAGACCTGCATGCTACCCCAGCCCGCCCATCCCCCAAATCATCCCAGCTCAAAGTCCTAAGAGTGCCAGACAAACTCTAAATTTAAAAGAAAATATAGGAGGATATGTACAAGAAATGTGAAACATTATCATTAAACTTCACTGGATTATGAAGAGTTTTGTTTACCAAATGTCATCATATGAAGCATGAAAAGATAAGCCAGGGTAAAAGAAGATAGACATAATTTATAAAATGGAGAAGGAGTAAAAATGGCAGATGACTTGTTAGATAAATGCGCAAGAGATATGGACAGGTATTCCACAAAAAGAGACATTTTCATATTTACTAATGAGCATATGCAGCTATACTTACTTAAACTCACTGATGTTATTCATAATACTTGAGGAAATATAGATTAACTTTGTAATAAATAACACAAATATACAATTGATAGTTTTTAAAATCTGACAGTACCAAGTATTGATGAGTATATAGAACAACAAAAAGTCTCTTGCAATGCTAGTGGGAGTGTAAACTGTAGCAACTACCTTGGAAAACAGTTTGGTAATATCATATAAATTTGAAGATACACAAGATACACAAACCAGCAGTTCCACACCCAGTTTACATTCTAACAAGTTACATAAACAAGAATATTCAAACAGTATTGTTTTTAACTATCCAAACCTGGAAGCAATTCGTATTTCAAAAAAAAAAAAAAAAAAATTAGCTGGCATGTATAAGTATGGAAAATTTATACATTTGAATTTTTAGTTTATATATTTATTATATGGTACACATATACAATAATGAAAACTAGATGAGTCTTATAAACATAACTGGGCCAAAATGAAAAGGCAAAGGAAAACATAAAATTCAAATTCTACTATATAAGCTTAAAAGAAAAAAGCAGGAAAAGCTGACATACTGATTTTGGCTCTTCTAAAGACATTAATAAAGTTGCCACTTAATATCTGCACCTGGAAACATCTACAAGATTGTTCATAGTAACTCTATTTATAATCCTCCCAAATGCAGAAAAATTAATACTTTTAGAAGTACAGTGGATAAAAGAACATGTGGAATGTTTATATATAAATATATATTATAGTATCTGTCACATTACTTTAAAGTACTCCAAGTAAATGTATAAAATATATAATAGAATAAAATAAATATCATATAAATATACAAATTAATCCCATGGCCCACATCAACAGGAGAGCAGTCAGATGCAAGCTTCTCTGGTCTTTTCTGATTTCTCATGACAAATTCACTTTCTTCTGCTTTGTGCTCTGAAAGGATGCTTATATCATCCTGGTATTGCACTTATTTAATGATTGTTTCTTCCAAGTCTTTCTCTTCTGCTAGCCTGAAAACTTTACAAGGGCATTCTCACCTCTACATCCCTAGATCAGGCCCACTTTGCAGAGAGCAACAGCTGATCGACATGGTCACCCTTGCTGTGTCCCTGGAGACCTTTGGTACCCAGTTACCCTTTTATAGTAGTTAGGACTGGTTGACTAGAATGTTTTCCTGGTATCCTCCTTTTCTCTCTTCTGACACTCCAGAGTATCCTGAGTTCCCTTACCTCTCTCTCTTGTTCAGGAACAGCATCCAGCTGTCACTTCCCTGTGCTTTAAGTGCTCAGGTTTCTTTTATTGCTCATGCTCTTGATTTCCTCTCAAAGTTTAAATAGCAAAACCTATAACTCTTGGTTTTGTTGTGTTTACATTTTCACTTCTGTTACTCTGATTCTGTCCTTAACCGTATTCAAGATGGATTAGTATGACTTTCCTATTTTTTTTTTTCTGCTATGAGACAGTCTTGGTCTTACTCCATGAATAGAGAACACCCAGTTTCCTGTGATTACAGAAGATAAAATTAATTGATCAAGGCACTTCCTCCTATGAGCCAAAGTAACCTGAGAATCTTCTAAACAGGGAGCTGTAATAAGGTATTAGAAATGACTGGTGTTGACCAGGAGTTGGTGATGAACAGGGAAGCCTGGCATGCTGCAGTCTATGGAGTCTCAAAGAGCCTGACGTGGCTGAGCAACTGAACTGAACTGAACTGACACACAAGCTGAGATGCAGTTGCCTTCCTAGCTTTATTCCATTCTGTGATGACAGACTAATCCTAAAAGAAAACAAAAAACTTCTTATCCATTAGCGACCTCTTCAGAGGATCAAGTGCCCAGTCCTCAGTCTGACACCTAAAACCCTTCCGTATCTTCTTAAACTGATTTCTCTTCTACTACACATTGCTCAAGTTCTCTATACCAGTCAGATGAATCAGTTTTCATGGCTCCTACATCTAATTTAATCATTCCTGGATCTAATTCTTAAAAAAAATTTTTATTTTAATTGGAGGTTAATTACTTTACAATATTGTGGTGGTTTTGCCATACGTTGACATGAATCAGCCATGGGTGTACATGTGTCCCCTCATCCCAAAACCCCCTCCCACCTCTTTCCCCATCCCATCCCTCTGGGTTGTCCCAGTGCACCTGGATTTAATTCTTTATTCATATTCTCCCTTCTAGAACCATCTACTTGTTTGCCAATCCAAATATTACACTTTCTTCAAGGTTTAATAGAGAAGAAAAGTAAGTCAGAGGGACATATTCTTTGGCAAACCCATTAGGTAGAAAAAGAAGTCAACCAGATCCATAGAGGCAAATATGCAATGAAGTGCAACTTAGAATTCAGTTCCTTCAGCTGTAAAATGGAAATTTAGTAACATGGAGAGACCACTACATGCCTCACTCAGTCACAGATCACTTTATATAGTTATAAAGTTGTTTTATTCATGCACATTTTCCTCCTAATTATATTTTTAAGGGAAGAGATGCATTTTTAATGTCCATTGCATTATCCTTCATTGTCCAGTGAACACTTGGTCAGTGAATGAAAATTAACACTGCTGATATTTGTATAGCACTTCCAAGTTTTCAAAGGATATTCTTTTAAATAGATGAAATAGATAAATGGTAATTATCATTTTCAAATAGGTAATAGGATACTCTTAGTTTTACTGATGAAGAAGTTGAGGCCCACTCTTGCTTTTTGAGGGGGTCTGTATGCTGCCTATTGAATGTGTATCTCTCTAAATAAACTTACTTTCACTTAAAAAAAATTGAAGCCCTAGATAACTAACTTTCTCAGGATCATGCAGTTGGTTAGGGGCAGAGGAGGACCTCAAGGCCCTGTTGAAGGCCAATGTGTATAGGAAAGGGTGCTTAAAGCTGGGATTTGAGAGTTTGAAGCTAGATGCAGTCTGCAGAAACACAGCCAGGAAGGGTGGGTTGGAAAATCCAGAGAAAATGAGGTGACAGAGAGTGGCACTTTTCTCTGCTTTGGTTGCAAGCTTGGGAAAATGGAGATGAAGATGGACTTAAAAGAGATTTCAGTATGTAATTAACATAGCCAGCACTGTTTGGGTATTGAGGGAAGGAGGAGGGCAATACAAGATGATTCAAAACTCTGAAACTCTCAGACTGGAAATCCAGGAGGGTGGCTGAAAGGAAACGAAAGTTTATTTTAGAAGATGGTGAATTTACAATACTGGAAAACCTTCCAGGAGATATCCCTGGGTTTGGGAGGCCATTGAATAGATCTGAAAATAACTAAAGCCAAGAGAAATGTTGACTGGGTGAAGGAGTAGGAAAGAAGAAAGAAAATAAATAATACCCCCTCCTGTAAACAGTCTTTACAGAAGAGGAAGAATTGATTGAATAAACTAAATAAACTTACAAACCCTGTAAATAATAAGATGGAAGTCCTCATATTTTTCTGAGTGGAAACAGAAATTGCTCAAATGTGAAGAAATTTCCCATGTTCGGTAGATTGTGTTCCAAAGCACTGGAGTCACACTGTGCTGTTGCCAAGAGGTGCCCTGTCAGCATCTTTCTTGGCGTCATGATTTCTCGGGCTCACCTCCACCACCTTCTTACCTTCAAATTATCCTCCAAGTCTAGCCTCCTTGTCCCATTCTTCCTTTCATTTCTGTGTTAATTAATGGATGTCCTTGTTCACTTAGCAAATCTTTCTTGTATTTAGTAAGTCCTAGGCACAACGGTGGGTGCTATATGTTCAAGGATGAGAAAGCAGGCATGATTTCCATCATCACAGGTCCTGAAGCCTAAGCTGGTTCCCCTCCCTCAACTTCCCCCATCCTCATCCAGTACCCTAGATGAGCTGTGCTTTGTTTGGAGGCTCCAGGGGAGAATCCGCTTACTTTCTTACCCTTTTCAGCTTCTAGAGGCCATCTACATTCCTCGGGTCATATCCTTTCGTCTGTCTTCAAACCAGGAGTGCTGACATCTTCAAATCTCTCTCTGACCTCTTCTTCCATCACCACATCTTCTTTGCCTCTGACCCTCCTGCTTCCCTGTGATAAGAACTCTAGGAACACTGGATTCCCGCCCCTCCCCCCAAACCCCAGGATAATTCAGGATAATCTCATCTCGGTTCAGTTCAGTTGCTCAGTTGGGTCCGACTCTTTGCGACTCCATGAATCGCAGCACGCCAGGCCTCCCTGTCTATCGCCAACTCCTGGAGTTCACCCAAACTCATGCATCAAGTCAGTGATGCCATCCAGCCATCTCATCCTCGGTCGTCTCCTTCTCCTCCTTCCTCCAATCTCTCCCAGCATCAGAGTCTTTTCCAATGAGTCAACTCTTCACATGAGGAGGCAGGATTCTTAATTTAATCAAGTCTGCAACATTTCTTTGACCATGTAAGGTAACATATTCCACAGGTTCTAGGGATTAAGCTGTGGACAGCACTGGGGGCCATTTTTCTGTCTACAATTTCAGGTCTATCCTGTACCTCCTGAGTGCTTTCTGCATAACTTTCCAGCCTTGGTAACACTTTAGATTACTAGTTCAACTGACTGGTTTCTCAGTTTACTTGTGAGTCTACTGAGAGTAAGGACCATTATCTCTTTTCTCCATCATTCTACTTGTATTTCTTAGGATAGTGCTTAGAGTAAACACATGCCACATCTATATTAACCAATTGCTTGAATGAATGAATGAATTAAACAGTGAATGTACACAGTAATATGTACACATGTTTTCCAAAGATGGTGTTTTGGTTTGTCCTAAATATTTCTGATTCCTTATTTTTTTGAGAAGTTAGAGATATAAATCTGTTTCTCAATAATTACTTGATATCAACAGAAAACACCTTCTTTTAAAAAATTTTGAGTGATTCACAAACTGCCAGAAACCTTTTGAAGTATAAAAAGCACTCCTAAATTATGCATCTATGAATACTTTTTAATTAAACAAGTTAATGAATATTCCACAGGAGAGAGCTAGCTTGCACAGTCTGAAGTTAATCACCCACCCACACCTGATGGTTAATTTCTTTCTTTATTTTTCTTTGATTTTTGTAGATAAAGCTCATCATTTACCACATCCCCCATGAGTATATATTAGTTATCTCCTTTGCACGTGCTCCAAGCTTACCTCATTTTGCTTAAGGCATATTAGCTATTCATTCAGTTTTCAACAACAGTGTGAATTTTATTGCACTGATTGATTTACTTAGAAGCTTAAAACACAAGTATATATTAATAGTCAGAGAATCAGCACAATGACAGAACTGAAGGGATACTATATAAAAGAAAACTTCACTTATTTTTGGAAAGATTTCAAGAATGTCCATTGTATTTAAATTTTC
This sequence comes from Nanger dama, assembly GCA_917880005.1. Classification (NCBI taxonomy): domain Eukaryota; kingdom Metazoa; phylum Chordata; class Mammalia; order Artiodactyla; family Bovidae; genus Nanger; species Nanger dama. The sequence goes on from CAKJTW010000035.1 coordinate 9,449,470, forward strand.
ATTTGAGGGAATTGGTAACTTTGCCATTAACAATGTCTTTTTATTTTCAAAAAAAAAAAAGAACTGCTTCTCTTAAAAAAAAAAAAAGCTTATTTAAATTATTATCCACAACTACATGGCACAATTCTTTTGTTTTATTTCTTTTGGACAGTCTGAAAATGTGCATCCATTTTGATTAAAGGAACACAAAAGAGGAACCTCAGATGTAAAAATGAAGGACAAAGCAAGCACATTCTGAAACAAAAGAAAAATTTTGTTTCACTATTGATTAAATCCAAAAATTTTTAGTTAGCAATCTATCATCACTTAAATTATGAAATAATTACAAGAAAATATAGAGAACAGCAAGTGTAATTTATAAGTGAAATAAATAGGATAGAAAAAAAACCCACCTTCTTTCTTAAATATTTTTCTGTATTCTTTTACCACCATTTCTTGGTCATTTAGATTAGTGTTTAATCTCTCTAAATGATATGCGTAGTTTTTCCACTGGATTATTAAGTTCAGATTGACAAGTAAAATTGCCCATGAACTAGTAGTGACTTTCTGAAGCACTGAATTGATGGAAATTCTAGGGTCTTCTTTGAACTGACTGGGAAAAAGTACCATGACTGATTAGCTATGTTTGGCTTGTTAAAGAATAGGGATGATAGAATGCATGTCATAAATTTAGTTGCAGATAATAGTTTATGTACCGCCTTCATAAAAAGCAATTATAAATAAAATAGCTGTTAATTTTTTCTAGATTATATTGAGTATATATATTGGATTATATTCAATTTTACCAAGGACAATTATGTTTTCTAGTAAATGAAGAATAAGGCTTAAAGATATCAAAGAATTCATAATTTAATTTGGGTGGATTAGATGTTAATGATAACTTTTTTACATAAATTTTTGGACTAAGAATTTTAGATTTACCTTTTTTGTATGTACTGTACTATAAAAGATTATAAGGAGATGGAAAAACAGACTTTGTTAATTTTGTTATCAAATTGCATCATCACTGTCATTTTAAGATCTATTGCTAAATATGTCAGAGGTTTAAGTCATTTATTTAATCCAAGATACTGAATTTTTTTAAAATTACTGATTATTTTCCTTGTGTTTAGTAAGAGTAACCAGATTTACATAATGATGTGTTGGTAAATCCAAAAAACTCGGAGTGGAGAATATGGCATGGGGTGATGGAGAACTGTGATTTGTTGCACTTGCCAGTTTCCATGGTGTAAATATTTTCAAGCTACCACCATGCTGTCATTAAATGTGGAGCTTGAAAATATATGTACACAGTTGACATGCTGAAAAGATGTCAAAATAGCTGGGCTGAGTTATCTTCTAAAAATTATATACGTTTTATTTTCTAAAACAGATATATTCAGAAGTATTGCATAGAAACCCGTCAAATTTTGAACTCCATGGTACATTGCAAATAATTAGTCTTACTAAAGCTTTTTGTATCGAACTTTGTGAGGATACATCTAATCCATTATGTATATTTTATGCATGTATGACATGTGGATTATTGAACTTTTGTAGGGAAGCTTATCTGATATTAAATTGTTAAAGATTCCTTATACTCTGAAAATTCGACAGAATGTTTCCAAATTGGATAAAACATGTTTATGAATCATAAAAAATTTGCAAGGAAGTACATATCACAGACAAATAATGAGCCAAATGTCTCAGCAAATCTTTTAATATTCCTTTAGTAATTCTTCTTCTGTAGCTCTAAATAAAATAGAATAAAAGTATTTCTAAACTAATTAATGTAGTGCCAACCTGTGTATATGGGTTTGTGTGTGTCTGTTTGTGAGACTAGGAGATAAAAGGAATAAATACCAATCAATGTTCCACTGTTTGTCCTTGCCTAGGATTCATATTTTTAGTTTTCCTGTGATCTTAAATCCACTCTCCAATCTCTGATAATAGCAATGACATATTATATCTTCTGTAGTAAGGCTAGGTCCTATTTTTAGGCAAATATTGAATGATAATGATTACTACTGAGTGGCCAGTGGATGAACTAAGTTGTGGTCACTTTTCATTTTGCTTGAAGTTCTAATTTACCATTTTGAGCCAATGGTAGCATAGCCTGCATCTATACTTACCTTCAAAGCTCCTTCTCACAGGAGAAAAAGGGAAACAGAGGGCACTGCTGGAGTACCTGGCATGTGGTACTAAATTTATACAAATAGTGAATTTTTAAAAATACACTTTTTAATTTATTTGGCTGTGCCGAGTCTTAGCCGTGGCACACGGGATCTTGGAACTTCGCTGCAGCATGTGGGATCTCTAGCTGTGGCAGGTAAACTTCTGGGAGCAGCATGCAAGCCCTTAGCTGTGGCATGTGGGGCTAGCTCCCTGGCCAGAGATCAAACCTGGACCCCTGCCCTGGGAGCATGGTGTGCTAGCCACTGGACCCCCAGCATAGTCCCCCAGTAAACACTGATTGAATGGGACAGGAAATTTTTGAGATCTTAAACTATCATCAGTGTTTACAGTTGTTCATATGATTGGGATGCTTGCATTTCTATATTACTTCTACTTTTGGAATCAAATATAGGCTATTAAATTTGAGGCTACTTTTGCATGAAGCCTTCCCTGGTTGCTCCAGAGAGACGTCTTCTTATTGTAAATTTCCATTCACTTTCATTTTTAATCATATGCTATTTACCAATATTATCCTTGGCAATCAAGTTATGTAGTAATAATTACCTGAGATAATATTGGAATAATCAAAAATTGGAGTTCAAAAATAATTAGTAGCCAACTGAAAATGTAGAATTAAAAGTGTTTGGAATTGATTTTGTTAAACATTCCCTGAGCCATCCAGGGATTCCCCGGTGGCTCAGATGGTAAAGTGTCTACCTGCAACACGGGAGACCCTGGTTTGATCCCTGGGTCAGGAAGATCCCCTGGAGAAGGAAATGGCAACCCACTCCAGTACTCTTGCCTAGAAAATTCCATGGATGGAGGAGCCTGGTAGGCTACAGTCCGTGACATCACAAAGAGTCGGACATGACTGAGTGATTTCACTTTGTTAAAACATTAGGCCACTGTTAATCTTCCCAATGTTCCACAAAGTCAGTAGTGAAAATCTCTAAGAATTCTCTCTGATTCAGCTCTGTTCCTCTTACAGAAGAAGCTACCCAGCCCTGCCTGAATCCAAAGTGTTCTTTAATCCTGGATTGCAGTGGATTGACCTTTTCTGACTATACTGGAATCTCCATGCTTATTGAGGTATTTGTGCAGCTTGTGTTTGGACTGATCCTTTCCCTTCTCTTTGGGAACAGTGTTTTCACGGACTCTTTCTCACCTCTGAGGTCGTGACCCTACTCATCTCACCCATTCTCCCCAAAGGACATAGACTTTGTGCCTCCCACTACAGATTTCTTTTCAGGAGATTTCATGAAGTTTCTAGCTGTGCGTGTATCAGGAGGGTATAAGGGGAGCAGAGTAGGTATTCACGTGGGGCATGAGTTTTTACATTTTCAGTTAACTACTAATTATTTTTGAACTCTGACTTTTGATTATCCCAATATGATCTAAGAATATGTATTGAGATATAGTGGGCATGGTACATGCTGGGCAGTCAACTCCTAGGCTTCTAGAAAGAACGAGAAAAGCCCCCTGCATGAGCATGTGCCCTGAAGTTGGCAGGATATGGTCTTTCATATTATGGATGGGTACAGTCTGACCTGAAACCATTCCTGGCCTAAATTATTGAGAAACTACCTCACAGGCAGGGACAGGGGGAGCTTTGGAAGCTCAGAGGAGAGCATAGCAACAGGTGTGTGTAAGGCAAAGTAGAGAGATTTCAGCACAAAAATCAGCACTGACCAACGTTTCCCAGCCTGAGATGCTTGACTGCATGGCCACCCACCGTGTTGAGGGGGGCTGGGTGCTGAGGTGCTGGCTTCAGGGGTCTGACCCCAGGGAGAGGACTGGGATTGACTGCCGTGAAGACACTCAGAGGGAGGCTCTGCACGACACAGCTGAGGGAAAAGCCTGGGACTGCCAGAGGGGCGACAGGTCATTGCCTCCACCTCTGCACGCTTACAGATGTTAGAACGCGTGAGTGTCCTTCGTGGGTGCCCACAGTGGGACTGGCTGCAGCTGCGGTCTGCAACCCCAGAGGGACTTTGGCTGGCTGCTGCCAAGGCCAACATGAGTGCCACAGGCAGAACTAGTCACGGCTCTGGTCTGCAGCCTCAGAGGTGGGCATGCTGGCCAACCACTGGAAAGGTTGGCGTTGAGTGCCACAGGCAGAACTAGTCACGGCTCTGGTCTGCGGCCTCAGAGGCAGGCACGCCAGCCGGCTGCCATCAAGGCCAGTGGGAGTGCCACAGGCAGGGGATGAGTAGTGCCACAGCCCCAACCCCAGGGGTCCAGGTGCAGGCAGCTGCAAGCAGGCCCCAGTCACAGCCCGCACCTTCCTGGAGCCCATGCACTTTGGCTTGCCGAGGTTCCCACGACCCGGGCCAGCTCCCCTGGGAGAGTGCGTGACCTGCCTCAGGCTGCAGCAGCACTCCAAGGCCTTTAGCGCCCCAGGCCTTCCTCGCACATTCCACTTGGCCTGCCATATCCCTCCTTCTTCCCGGCCCAGCTGCGTAAGTGAGGTCCGATACGCCTCTGCTTCGGCCCTATCTTGTCTGAGTGGGAAACAGACACCAGAGCGTAGCCTACAGAGGCAGGCCAAAACCAACGTGAGCTGCAGATGCTGTGTGACCGAAGAGGAAGTGAATTCCTCCTGCAGCCACAGGAGCAGCAGATTAAAGCCCCACAATTGGCTTGAGGGTGTGGCGTTTGGGAGCAGTTGTGGACTATGGAAGCAAGTACAAGTTGGAGTTGTTATGCCCGAAGTCCAAGTCCCCAAAACTGAGAGAATAAGACGTCCACAGCAATGCAAAAGCATAAAGAGGTTTTATTTCTAGCTCGAGCTAGGGCTCCCATCTCATCCAGCACAATGGAGTCTTGATGAGAGCCCCGAGCCCTGGATTACACTAGTATTTATAGGTTTAGGACAAAGACAGGGAGTTGGCAAGGGCGGATTGGTTGCAAGGGGTTCTTGGCATCTATTAATTGGCTAACTTTTGCACATGCAGGCTCGCTTAAGGGACTTTTCGTGTGATCTGGGCTAGCTCTAACCAGGCTATGGGGAATATGCTGACTGGCTGAGTCTCAAGGTCGGGGGGATGATGATCTCAGCTCCTTCTGGGCAGTGACCCAGCTTTTTCTGTGATTGTAGCTCTGGCTACTTTAGTCCTTGAAGCTTGTCATGGCTTCTGTCAGGTCTCAACAGAGTGTGGACAGGTTTGAGTCTGAGCTGACCCCACAGTGCCCACAGCAGGTCTGGAGATCCTCCTAGAAATACTGGAGGTCTTTCTGATGAGGCACATTAGCTGGAACTCATTGTGTGGCAGGAAAACTGAGAACTGAGGCCACAGGAAAATAGTCTTCTTACCACCTCTCTCTCTCTCTCTTTTTCATTTTGTTCTGTTGTTCTTTTTTTATTAGTACTTTAATACTTATTCTTTACTTAATATTTCCTTTTTAAAGCTTTTATTTTTAAGTAAGTTTATTTTATTTTTTCCTATTTCTACACTAGTATTTTGTTCTGTTGTACTTTTTTCATGTTTTTGGTTCTGAATTTTTTCTAGCCTAGTTTATTGTGGTGTGTTATTTATGGGTTTGCTTATTGGTTTGGTTGCTCTCTTCCTTTGTGGTTCCACTTTTTAAAATTTTATTTTAGTTTTTTGTCTTTTTTCTTTTTTTTGAGTATGAATGTATGAGTCTCAATGTGTTTATCTGTTTATCTGTTCAGTGTTACTTTTATTATTTGTCTTGGGGATTTGTCTGTCCACTCATTTTTTGTTTCCATGTTTGTTAGATTTTTTTTTCTATTTATTTCCTTTTATCTTCTGTGCTGTGTGGCTTGTGGAGTCTTGTTGCTCCAGCCAGGAGTTGATTTTGAACTTCTGAGGGAGAAGGTCTAAGTTCAGAATGTTGGATCACCAGAGATCTCCTGACGCTGTGAAATATTAATTGGCAAGAACTCTCCTAAAGGCTTCCATCTCACTTCTAAGACCTGGCTCCACCTAAAGGCCAAGCAAACTCCAGTACTGGACACCTCATGCCAAACAATTAGCAAAACAGTAACACAAACCTACCCGTTAATAGAAAGGCTGCCCAAAGCCATACCAAGCTCACAAACACCCAAACATACCATTGGATATGACAGTGCCTTTCAGAGGAACAAGATCCAGTTCTGCTCACCAGAACACAGGCATCTGGCCTCTTATCAGGAAACCTTCACAAGGGACTGGTCAAAAAGTACCCACTGGGGGTAGACTTCAAAATTAAGAGGACTAAAGGCCTTACAGTAGCCTTCAGAAAAGAGACCCCAAACACAGTAGTTCAGTTCAGTTCAGTCGCTCAGTCGTGTCCGACTCTTTGCGACCCCATGAATCACAGCAAGCCAGGCCTCCCTGTCCATCACCAACTCTCGGAGTTTACTCAGACTCACGTCCATCGAGTCAGTGATGCCATCCATTCAACTCATCCTCTGTCGTCCCCTTCTCCTCCTGCCCCCAATCCCTCCCAGCATCGGAGTCTTTTCCAACAAGTCAACTCTTCGCATGAGGTGACCAAAGTACTGGAGTTTCAGCTTTAGCATCATTCCTTCCAAAGAAATCCCAGGGTTGATCGCCTTACAAGTGAAATGGAAAAAAAAACAAAAAACAAAATAAAAACAGGGAAACATGCATCAGATGAAGGGACATGGTAAAAACCCACAACACCAAACACATGAAGATGAAATAAGGTGTCTACTAGAAAAAGAATTCAGAGCAATGATAGTAAAGATGAACCAAAGTCTTGGCAATAAAATGTAGGCATAGATAAGTAGAATGGAGGCATGGATTGAGAAGATACATGAAGAGTTTAACAAGAACATGGAAGAAATAAAGAATACACTATCAGCAATGAACAATACAATAAAAGAAATAAAAATACACTAAAGGGAATCAATAGCATAATAACTGAGGCAGAAGAAAGTTTAAATGAACTGGAAGATGACATGGTAGAAGCAGAGCAGAGCAAATAACTGAAGCAGAGCAGCATAAAGGAAAAAAATGAAAAGAAATGAGAACAGTCTCAGAGACATCTGGGATAATATTAAGCACACCAACATTCAAATTAGAGGGATTCCAGAAGAGAAAAAAAAAAAGTGTATGAGAAAATACAGAAGGAGAGTATAGTCAAAACTTTCTCTAACATTAGAAAGGAAATAGCCACATGATTCCAGGAAGCACAGAGAGTCCTACATAGGATAAACACAAAGAGAAACATGCCAAGACACATATTAATCAAACTAACAAAAATTAAACACAAAGAAAAAAATATTATAAGAAGTGAAGGAAAAACAACAAATAACATACATGGGAATTCCCATAAGATTAACAGCTGACCTTTCAGCTGCATTCCTATGCAATAATAATTAAAAATCAAAAAGAGAAATTAAGGAATCAATCCCATTCACCACTGCAACAGAAAGAATAAAATACCTAGGAATAAACCTATCTAAGGAGACAAAAACCGTGTGTTCAGAAAACTATAAGATACTCATGAAAGAAATCAAAGATGATAAAAACAGATGGAGAGATAACCATGTTCTGGGATTGGAAGAATCAATATTGTGAAAATGACTGTACCACCCAAGGCAGTCTACAGAGTCAATGCGGTCCCCATCACATTTAGCTCAGCTCAGTTCAGTTGCTCTAGTCATGTCCGACTCTTGGCAACCCCATGGACTGCAGCATGCCAGGCATCCCTGTCCATCACCAACACACGGAGCTCACTCAAGCTCATGTCCATCGACTTGGTGATGCCATCCAACCATCTCATCCTCTGTCGTCCCCTTCTCCTCCTGCCTTCAATCTTTCCCAGCATCAGGGTCTTTTCAAATGAGTCAGTTCTTCGCATCAGGTGGCCAAAGTATTGGAGTTTCAGCTTCAGCATCAGTTCTTCTAATGAATATTCAGCACTGATTTAATGGAATTTTTCACAAAACTAGAGCAAATAATTTTACTGTTTTTATGGAAACATGAAAACCCCAAATAGCCAAAGAAATCTTGAGAAAGAAAAATGGAGTTGGAGGAATCATTCTTCCTGATGTTTGACTATACTACAACGTTACGGTAATCAAGACAGTACAGTACTAGCACAAAAACAAAAATGTGTCAAAGGAACAAGATAGAAAGTCCTGAGATAAACCTACATGCCTATGGACACCTTCTGTTTGACAAGGAGGCAAAAATATACAATGGATAAATTATAATTTTGTCAGTAAGTGGTGCTGGGAAAACTGGACAGTTACATGCAAAAGAACGAAATTTGAACACTTCCTAACACCATGCATGAAAATAAACTAAAAATGTATTAAAGACCTAAATATAAGGCTAGAAACTGTAAAACTCAGAGGAAAACATAGATACAACACTCTGATATAAATTGCAGCAAGATCCCCTTTATCCACTTCCTAGAGTAATGGAAATAGAAATAAAAGTAAACAATAGGACCTAATTAAACTTAAAAGCTTTTGCACAGCAAAGGAAACTATAAATAAGATGAAAAGACAACCCTTAGAATGGGAAAATGTAATAGCAAATGAAGCAACTGATAGAGGATTAATTTCCAAAATGTACCATCAGCTCATAGAACTCAGTATCAGGAAAACAAAAACCCAATCAAACAAACAAACAACAACAACAACAACAAAAATGGGCAGAAGACTTAAAGAGCGATCTCTCCAAAGAAGACATACAGATGGCCAACAAACACAGGAAAAGATGCTCATTATCATTCATCATTAAAGAAATGCACATCAAAACTACACTGAGATACCACCTCAGACTGGTCAGAGTGACCATCCTCAAAAACTCTACAGGCAATAAATGCTGGCAAGGATGTGGAGAAAAGGCAACCCTCTTGCACTGTTGATGGAAATATAAATTGATAGAACCACTCTAGAGAATAGTATGGAGATTCCTTAAAAACACACACACACACACAAGACTAGAAGTAAAACTAGCATATGATCCAACACTCCCACTACTGGGCACATGCCCTGAGAAAATCATAATTCAAAAAGATACACATTTGCCCCAGTGTTTATTTCAGCACTATTTGCAATAGCCAGGACATGGAAGCAACCTAGATGTCCATCAACAGATGAATGGATAAAGAAATTGTGGCACATATGTTTCATGGAATAGTCAGTTCAGTTCAGTCCCTCAGTCACATCCGACTGTTTGCGACCCCATGAATCGCAGCACGCCAGGCCTCCCTGTCCATCACCAACTCCCGTTGTTCACTCAGACTCACATCCATTGAGTCAGTGATGCCATCTGGCCATCTCATCCTCTGTCGTCCCCTTCTCCTCCTGCCCCCAATCCCTCCCAGCATCAAAATCTTTTCCAATGAGACAACTCTTCACATGAGGTGGGCAAAGTACTGGAGTTTCAGCTTTAGCATCATTCCTTCCAAAGAAATCCCATGGCTGATCTCCTTCAGAATGGACTGGTTGGATCTCCTTGCAGTCCAAGGGACTCTCAAGAGTCTTCTCCAACACCACAGTTCAAAAGCATCAATTCTTTGGTACTCAGCCTTCTCCACAGTCCAACTCTCACATCCATACATGACCACAGGAAAAACCATAGCCTTGACTAGCCGGACCTTAGTCGGCAAAGTAATGTCTCTGCTTTTGAATATGCTATCTAGGTTGGCCATAACTTTTCTTCCAAGGAATAAGCGTCTTTTAATTTCATGGCTGCAGTCACCATCTGCAGTGATTTTGGAGCCCCCAAAATAAAGACTGACACTGTTTCCACTGTTTCCCCATCTATTTCCCATGAAGTGATGGGACCAGATGCCATGATCTTCGTTTTCTGAATATTGAGCTTTAAGCCAACTTTTTCACTCAAGAGGCTTTTTAGTTCCTCTTCACTTTCTGCCATAAGGGTGGTGTCATCTGCATATCTGAGGTTATTGATATTTCTCCCAGCAATCTTGATTCCAGCTTGTGCTTCTTCCAGTCCAGCGTTTCTCATGATGTACTCTGCATAGAAGTTAAATAAGCAGGGTGACAATATGCAGCCTTGACGTACTCGTTTTCCTATTTGGAACTAGTCTGTTGTTCCATATCCAGTACTCAGCCAAAAAAGGAGCAAATTTGAGTCAGGTGAACTGAGGTGGATGAACCTAGAGCCATTATACAGAGTGAAATAAGTAAAAAAGGGGAAAACAAATATATATTAATGCATATATACAGAATCTAGAAAATGGCACTGAAGAACCTATTTGCAAGGCAGCCATGGGACATAGATATAGAGAGTAAATTTGTGGACAGAGCAGGGGGAGGAGAGGTTGGGATGAACTGAGAGAGTAACTTTTAAATATTTACTCTACTGGTGTAAAATAGGTAACTAGTGGGAAGTTGTTATATAATACAGGGAGCTCAACATGGTGCTCTTGGATGACCTAGATTGGATGAGATGGGAATGGGAGGGAGGCTTAGGAGGGAGGAAATATATAAATACTTATATCTGATACATGATATTGTACAACAGGAACAAACATGACTAAATTTAAAGCAGTTATCCTCCAATTAAAAAAAATAATAAAAATAAAAGGAAAGAAGGAGAAAAGTCCCTTCCCTGGGCAAATGGCAGGATGTGGTCTCTCATGACATGGATGAGTGCAGTCGGACCTGAAACCCTTCCTGGCCTCTGAAATAATGCCCAGTGCAGTGAGGCACTTTGCTCCATTCTGCACTGGGTCCCTACAATCTTGGTTGCAAAAATAAAACAGTTTTATCTCTTTAAAACCAAAGTCTTCATTTTTCAAATGGAATGCTTAATTTTGCCAATTCAAGGGAAACTCTGAAACTTCTGGGCTTCCCTGGTGGCTCAGATGGTACAGAATCAGCCTGCAATGTGGGAGACCCTGGTTTGAGTCCTGTGTTGGGAAGATCCCTGAAGGAGGGCATGGCAACCCACTCTGGTATTCTTCCCTGGAGAATCTCCATGGACAGAGGAGCGTGGCCGGCTACCTTCCATGAAGCTGCAAAGAGTCAGACTCGACTGAGTGACTAAGGACGTTCACACACAGACATGTCCATAATTGTTTCCTGGTTGTTTTGTTTTTTTTTTAATTCAAAGTCAACAAGGAATGTACTCCCTTTCTTATTTCCACTTATTCTCTCCCCCGATACCCCAAATATACGGGAGGATCTTGAGGATTAGCCCATGTCTGTTTCTCAGCTTTCCTCAGTCGCCTGTTAGCTTCTGCTGTGTGGAACTGGATTCTCCTCTCCTTGACTGTTTCCTCCCAGAGGTTCTCTTACTTTGGCTCAAATAGTCTCCTCCTGTGTGAGACTTTATAGTCTGTCAAAAACTTAATCATAGCCTTTGATAATTTCTGGGGCTCTTTCCCTACATATTTCCCTCCTTTCCATTATTCTTGCTCATAAATGTACCCACTTGATCCTTCCTGAATGCCAGTTCTGTCTTCCCAGCTCTGTGAAGCAGCTGCATTTTACATGGGTCCCCCTATCATGTAGTGGCCCACAAACCACTTTGCAGCAGAAAGCTGAGATGACCTGAGAGCTGGCCTCATTTGTTTTCTTTCTCTCAGAGAACTCTGTGGTACAACTGTCACATCTGTACTTGACTACTGGAACAACCATACCTTTGGCTATCTGGACCTTTGCTGGCAAAGTGATCTCTCTGCTTTTGAATACCTCATCTAGGTTTGTCATAACTTTCTTTCCAAGGAGCAAGTGTCTTTTAATTTCATGGCTACAGTCACCATCTATAGGGATTTTGGAGTTCAAGAAAAAATGCTATTGCTTCTACTTTTTCCCCTTCTCTTTGCCATGAAGTGATCAGACCAGATGTCATGATCTTAGTTTTTTAAATGCTGAATTTCAAGCCATGTACATCTGTACATGACTACTGGAAAGACCATCAGTTCTGTTCAGTTCAGTTGCTCACTCGTGTCCAACTCTTTGCATCCCCATGAATTGCAGCACACCAGGCCTCCCTGTTCATCACCATCTCCCGGAGTTCACTCAGACTCACGTTCATTGAGTCCGTGATGCCATCCAGCCATCTCATCCTCTGTCGTCCCCTTCTCCTCCTGCCCCCAATCCCTCCCAGTATCAGAGTCTTTTCCAGTGAGTCAACTCTTCGCATGAGGTGGCCAGAGTACTGGAGTTCCAGCTTCAGCATCATATGGAAAGACCATAGCTTCGACTATATGGACCTCTAGTCTTTCCCTTTCTATTGTTTTTCTCTCTTTCCATTGTTCATTGAAAAAGCCTTCTCTCTCCTTGGTATTCTCTGGAACAGCATTCAGCTGGTTATATCTTTCCCTTTCTCCCTTGCTTTTCACTTCTTTTTCCTCAGCTATTTGTAAAGCCTCCTCAGACACCCACTTTGCTTTCTTGCAATTCTTTTCTTTGGGGTGGTTTTTGGTCATTACCTCCTGTACAATGTTATGGACCTCTGTCCATATTTCTTCAGGTACTCTGTCTATCGTATCTAATCCCTTGAATGTATTCATTACCTCCTCTGTATAATCGTAAGGGATTTGATTTAGATCATTCCTGAATGGCCTGTAGGTTTTCTCCACTCTCTTTAGTTTAAGCCTGAATTTTGCTATAAGGAGCTGATGACCTGAGCCACAGTCTTGTTTTTCCTGACTCTATAGTTTCTCCATCTTCGGCTTCAAAGAATGTAATCAACCTGATTTTGGTATTGGCCATTTGGTGATGTGCACGTGTAGTTATCTATGACCGATGTGTCCTGTTGGCAAAACTCTGTTAGCCTTTGCCCTGCTTCAATTTGTGCTCCCGGGCCAAATCTTGCCAGTTAGTCCAGGTATCTCTTGATACCTGGTACTACTTTTGCATTTCAATCCCCTATGATGAAAAGAACATCTTTTTTGGTGTTAGTTCTAGAAGATCTTGTAGGTCTTCATAGAACCAGTCAACTCCAGCTTCTTTGGCATTGGTGGTTGGGCATAGACTTGGATTATTGTGATGTTGAATGGTTTGCTTTGGAAACAAACTGAGATCATTCTGTCATTTTTGAAATTGTACCCAAGTACTGGATTTCAAACTCTTTTATTGATTATGAGGAGTACTTCATTACTTCTATGGGAATCTTGCCAACGGTAGTAGATATATTGGTCATCTAAATTAAAGTCACCCATTCCCATCCATTTTAGTTCACTGATTCCTAGGATGTCAGTGTTCATTCTTGTTATTTCCTGCTTGACCATGTCCAGTTTACCTTGATTCATGGACCTAACATTCCAGTTTCCTATGGAGTATTGTTCTTTATAGCATCGGATTTTGCTACCAGGCACATCCACAGCTGAGTGTCATTTCTGCTTTTGCCCTTCTTGTATTTCTTTTTCTTTGGGATTGTTTTGGTCATGCCTCCTGTATAGTGTAATGAGCTTCCATCCATAGTTCTTCAGGCATTCCATCTACCAGATCTTATCCCTTGAATCTGTTAGTCCCCTCCTCTATATAACAATAAGGAATTTGACTTAGGTCATTCCTGAAAGGCCTAGCGATTTTCCCTACTTTCTTCAATTTAAGCCTGAATTTTGCAATAAGGAGCTCATGATCTGAGCCACAGTTGCCTCAACTGCAGGTCTTGTTTTTGCTTACTATACAGAGCTTCTCCAACTTTGGCTGCAAAGAACATAATCAATCTTATTTCAGTATCGACCATCTGGTGATGTCCATATGTAGAGTTGTTTCTTCAGTTTTTGGAAAAGAGTGTTTGCTATGATCAGAGTGTTCTCTTAATAAAACTCTGTTAGCCTTTGCCCTACTTCATTTTGTACTCCAAGGCCAAACTTGCCTGTTATTCCAAGTATATGTTGACTTTCTACTTTTGCTCCAATCCCCTATAGTGAAAAGGATATCTTTTGTGTGTGTGTGTGTGTTTGTGTGTGTGTGTTAGTCTTGAAGATATTGTAGGTCTTCATAGAACCAGCCAACTTCAGCTTCTTTAGCATCAGTGGTTGGGATATAGACTTGGATTACTGTGATGCTGCATGGTTTGCCTTGGAAATGAGATCATTCTGTCATTCTTGAGGTTCACTCAGATGCTGCATTCTTCTTTACTATAAGAGCTTCCTCCTAAGGAATTCTTGCCCACAGTAGTGGATTTAATGGTCATTTGAATTAAATTGTCCCATTCCCTTCCATTTTAGTTCACTGATTCCTAAAATGTCGATGTTTACTCTTGCCACCTCCTTGGCCACATCCGATTTATCTTTGTCCACTAAAAAATTAGTCACAACCTGAAAGTAGAGAGTTATTTGGTGGGGATGTGGCCCAGGAGCTAGCAGCTCTGTAGCCTGCAGAACACTGCCGCAGAGAGATGGGAGGGGAGTCAGGCTATATGCTAGTTTGAAACAAAGGGGCAGGCAGTCTGAGCATCAAAGATTATTGTGCTGTAAGGAAAATTAGATAGCAAGAAAAGGAATGTAGCATTCTTCTGTGTTTGGGAAGATGCAAGCCCCGAGGCTCACTGAATTTATTCCTTTCATATATACTTTCGCTATCTGGGGCCAAATTCTGTTCCCTGACTGTTTAAATCCTTAATTCCCTGTTTGCCCTATGGGGTGGCAGACGTGGTGGATGGCTGCTTCGGTTTTCCCCCAGGCTCCTCAGCAGTCGCCATGGAGGGTGGTGGCATCTGCGGGATCACAGGCACAGTGTTCCTTTTGGGAGCCCTCATCCACATCAGGAGACTGGAAATTGCTGGTGGCTGTGACATTTTTTGCCCACCAATATGGCAGGAAATATCTCATTTCACACTTTGATTCGTGGACCTAATATTTCAGGTTCCTATGCAATATCGTTCTTTACAGCATTTACTTTCACTGCCAAACTCATCCACGACTGAGTATCATTTCTGCTTTGGCCTAGTGGCTTCCTTCTTTCTGGAGCTATTCATAATTTCCCTCCACTCTTCTCCGGTAGCATGTTGGATACCTTCTGACTCGGGCAGCTCATCGTCCAGCATCATATCTTTTGCCTTTTCATACTGTTCATGGAGTTCTTGTGGCAAGAATACTGGAGTGGGATGCCACTTCCTCCTCCAGGGAGGCATTTTGTTAGAACTCTTCACTAGGACCCATTCATCCTGCCTCGCCCGCACAGCATCGCTCACAGCTTCACTGAGCTACACAAGTGCCTTCATCACCACAAGGCTGTGATCCAGCATGGGGTTGAAATGTTTAGAAATACTGAAACACTATGTCGTGTAACAGGAACTAACATAGTATTGTAAGCCAGTTATACTCCAAAAACAAAGAAATAAAAACTCAGAAAAAGAGATCAGATTTGTGGTAATCACAGGCAAGGGCTGAAGAGAGGGAGAAATTGGATGAATCCAGTTAAAAGTAGAAGCTTCTGGTTATAAGATAAATAAATAGTTGGGATGTAGGTATAAATATAATTAACATGGTTTTATGCTGCATACGAAAGTTGTTGAGAGAATAAATTCTGAGAGTTCGCATGACAAAGAAAAATATCTTTTTTCTATTTCTTTAATTTTATATCTGTATGAGATGATCAGTGTTCACTAAGCTTATCATGGGCATCATTTCAGGTTGTATGCAAGTCAAATCCTTATGCTGTACACCTTAAACTTATACAGTGCTGTATGCCAATTATAACTCAATAAAAATGGAAGAAAAAAAAATACAGACTTCTGAATCTTAGTCCTGGCCAAGTAATCTTCATTTTAAATAGCATAGGTTGTTTATTGTTCAAGGTTTGTGTTTTGAGACCTTGGACTGCAAGGAGATCCAACCAGTCCATTCTGAAGGAGATCAGCCCTGGGATTTCTTTGGAGGGAATGATGCTAAAGCTGAAACTCCAGTACTTTGGCCACCTCATGTGAAGAGTTGACTCACTGGAAAAGATTCTGATGCTGGGAGGGGTTGGGGGCGGGAGGAGAAGGGGACGACAGAGGATGAGATGGCTGGATGGCATCACTGACTCGATGGACTTGAGTCTGAGTGAACTCCGGGAGTTGGTGATGGACAGGGAGGCCTGGCATGCTGCAATTCATGGCGTCTCAAAGAGTCAGACATGACTGAGTGACTGAACTGAACTGAACTGAGACTAGCATTGTAACTTTACTGGGAAAACCACTATGTATATTTGTTATCCAATTTTATTTAAACTTTGTTTTTGAATATACCCCAGTGTTTATTAGCTACCTTTTCTAGATACTGCAAATCAAGACTTAGAGTTGGTAAATATGAGGCAGTGGTTAACTATTCCCATTGAGTTTAAGATCTAAGGTTGAAAGTTCAGAGGAATTCAAATAATCTTAAGTACTGGGAATGCTAAGAAAGAAAATTTTTTTAATTTGTCTTATTTAAATATGCTACACAATAGAATGAAGGAATAAATCAACTGATGCATAAATTTGAAGAAAATGACATTTGTGCTTCTCTATACACACAACCAGCTGTTTTTTATTAGTTTGCTACTTTTAGTTTCCTTATCACTGTTTATTTCATTATGATTACAGTAAATTATGATATGTGTTAAGAGCAAAGACTTTAAAGACAGACAATTCTGGGTCCACATCTTAGCTGGATAACTAGTTCTAAGATCTGGATTTTAAGTATTTGTTTGCTCAAGTTGCTACTACTTGAGAATTTCTAGGACTTAAAGAAGGCAGGACCCTGCAGTATGTAAGAAAATTAGTTAGGATCTCTCATCTTGATGGATCATAAAAATGGAAGGTGGACATCAAATTTGACTTTGATTGTCACGAGATTTTCAATTTACCATCCATGGATGGAATTTAGAGACACCATGAATATATATAAATAACAGAACATTAAAGTAAGCAGATTTCATCATTTTCACAAACGGGCCCTTGACTTCCAATAAGACAGTTGAAAACAATTTTATATTATTCTTACAGGGAGGGAAAGGTGGGATGTTTATTTTTATTAAATAAACTGGAGAATGTAAGGGGCAAAACTGAGTTATATAAAAGGCAAATGTTTGCTGGCATCCATCTTCCTTTGTGAAGACTGTCTCTTTTAGAAGTGAGTCAGAGTATGCCTCATTGCGTTGCAGTGCTACCCCCTGGTGGTACAACATCTTTTTTTTTTTTTTTACACTAGAAGTTCTCCCTTCTGAGCTTCTTATTTCTTCCTGTCAGCTACCCTGAATTAATTACGGGTGTATTATTTTAATTCTTCCAGGTTTACATGGACTGTAAGAACAAGAGTGTGGATGTGTCTTTGGTCCATTGCACAGGTAAGGGAGTATCCTTGACTAACACTGGACCTGGTCCTTCTGCTGCTCCATGAATCCTTATATCACTTGTGCTTTCTCATAGCTTCCTTGATAAAAGCAATGAAATACTGTGGAAACCTAGATTCAGAGAAGCCAATTTTTTTGAATCAGTATCTGCTGCGATAAGTAACATGCATTTAAATAAGGTGAGTTGAACAAGTTGCTGTGCCAGAATCATAAGAAAATTGGAAGGTTTTGTGATTTTTATATTAGACTATTATCCCATTTGCATCTGAAAACCTATTAAAATGTGTCCGCTCCTCAGAGTCCTCTGCTCCAAGCAAAGAAATTTTTTCATTCCTTTTTTGGACAACGTATGAACATTGTTTAAGAACTTGGAGTTTCCAGCAATATCACTGTTTAAAGGATCTGGTGATCACCTATTAAGTGCAAACTGCTTGATTATAAAATAAATGCATCTTCCAGGATCCACTATCCTGGAAGCTGGAATCTACCTCTTTCAAATACAAAAACTCGAAATGTAACCAAATAGCTCTTAACTGCTCTGATACCCTTTACTCTAAGCTCATATTGCCATTTTGGAAATACTATTTGCAGAAGCCAGCACTCACATGGTCTGAAGTGTCAAAGTTATCTTCTAATACTGGGCTATATGGTTAATTTTAGAACTATCCCTAGAAATTTGATTTCCCATGAATTTTTTTAAAAATCTTGAATTGTTTTACTTTTCCTTATTTTTGGAACAGCATTTATTGTCTCCTGGGTCATCCTCATTACATGCAACCAGAACAGTATACATTTATAAAGTAATAAAATTTAAAAATAATAATGCTATTATTATTATTTCCACTGCTACTGCTACTAAATATTATGAACATTCATTAAGTGCTCATTATGTTCCAAGACTATGCTAATAGGTTTACCTATATTTCTTCACTAAACTCACCACAAGCTTATGAAGTAGATACTACTATTTAACCTATTGTTAGAAATGAGGAAACTGAGGTTCAGGGAAGTTATACCATTTTTAGGTGGTAGAGCCAGTTTCAAAGTTAGCAGTTTGACCTGGCACTTGGAGCTATAAACTTCTATGCTCTGATGCCTCAGAGACTATCCATTTTCTTAGTTTGACAAGACAGCTGGCTTCAGTTTCTAATGGTCTTTTACCTACTGTTATCAGCTTAAAGTTAAGCAGCAAGTGGGGCTTCCCAGGTGGCTCAGTGGTAAAGAATCCGCCTGCCAATGCAAGAGCCACAGGAGACACAGGTTTGATCCATGGGTCAGGAAGAGGAGGAGGAAATGGCAACCCACTCCAATTTTCTTGCCTGGAGAATTCCTCGGACAGAGGAGCCTGGCAGGTTACACTCTGTGCGGTCGCAGAGTCAGACGTGACTGAGTGAGCACGCGTGCGCGCGCGCACCACACACACACACACACACACACACACACACATACAACAAACCCAGTATTCTTGCCTGGAAAATTCCATAGACAGTGGAGCCTGACCGGCTGCAGTCCATGGGGTCGTCCATGGGATCACAAAAGAGTTGGACAGGCACTTAGAAACTAAACAAGGAAACAACAAGTAGCAAGCGCTAATTTCTCTCTCTTCTATTTCAGAATTTGTGCATACTCAGTGACCACAGTGAAATCTGAGACTCTTCTGCTGCAGTACTGTTCTTTTCTTTAACAACTTCCCTGAAAAGGCCATACTCAAGTGATTTGCGCAAACTTTTTTGTTGTGTAGAACCTACATATGACCTTTATGACGAGTGTGTGACTTTGTAGCTGCATAACCACTGCTCAAGGTTTGCCAACAATTTTATCTAATCTTTGTCAGTAAGTAAATTCACTTTGTAGGTTACTGTATAGTTATTTTATAAAAATCAGTATGCATTTAGTTTTAGTGTACTGAAAGATAAACATGAATTTATGTCCTTTTTTATACCACAATATTCTGTGTTAATTTAGTTTTGTTATAAGTTGATTTCTAAAAGTGAGAAATACTTTGTCCTATTATAGGAGATTTAGGACATTTGCAAGTCATTTGAAAAATGCAGAATCATATGTAACTAATACAAAGAAATAACTTATCCAGTGTGCCATTTTCCCCTACCAAAAAAAGCCATTAAATATCAATAAGCCATGAAATATTCATGTAATATGATAGGAAATTCACAGAAAGTAAGTCAAGCAAAAACAAATGACAAATTGGAAACCATTCTTCTTCATACCTTTCCATGCATGGAAGTCTTCAGGAATGTTTTTACATCACTAGTATCCCAGTGAAATCAGGTTCTTGACTTTGATTTTGTTGTGACTATTAAAAATGTTTAGGATCTTCAGACCTTAGCCCTAGTGTTTGCACATCGCCACCCACAAAAGTCTCTATTTTCAGCTTAAGGTTTGTTGGAACTAGAAAATGTGGAAGTGGCATATTTTATGTTTTTTCATAAATATTATTTATAGATGATAAAGTATCAACGGCAGAATAATTTTATGCTATTCTAATAAGGAAATGGCAACCCACTCCAGTGTTCTTGCCTAGAGAATCCCAGGGATGGGGGAGCCTGGTGGGCTGCCGTCTGTGGGGTCGCACAGAGCCAGACACGACTGAAGCGACTTAGTAGTAGTAGTAGTAATATAGGATTAGCTGTAGTAGTTTGAGACTTTCCTATTTCAGAGAGATAGTCAATGTACTATAATACATTTATCTGTCTAAGATAGATAGATCTCCATAGAATGCTTTATTTTTTTCTTTTGTTAGAGAAGAGCTTAGATAAATGCTTATCTGTAAACCCACTAAATCAACAGAGTAATTGACAATCAGTAATTGACAAATCAGGCTAGGCTGATTTGTATAAGTTACTGTTTTCATGTTTCTACATATATTTTAAATCACATATAGTTTTATATGTTTATCTAGCAATTTGATTTACCTATGAAGAAATATCACTTTCAAAAATAGGTATAGATACATGCATTAATCTTAAGGCATTTTAGCTGTCCTAAAAATTATCAGTTAACAAAAAGCCAAGTACTTTGAAGTAAATTTGAGAAAGAGTTTGCAAACGAAATTAAAAGGCTTTAATATTAGGTCATTTAGTTGTTTCTCTGGACATCTGTAAGAAAAAATGCTAATATCTGCCAAGTGATTTAATGGTCCCTAGCAAATGTATAACACACATTCATATGGCCCTTGCTTTTACCATTAAATCCTAAGCAGACAGCGTAAAAGAGGAATAATAAGCATTTCAAATTTTTATAAATTATTTAGATATGTTAATTTTGATTGACATGAAATACAAAAATAGTTTTTGTCCCACAGGAAGCCTCAATCCCTTCATCACTAATTTGGAATGAAATGAGTGAAGCCAGTTTTCCTTCCCATCAAATACTGTTCCAAGAAAAGGTGGAAGTAATAGTTGAAAGTAAACTTTCCTTAAAAAAGGAATTTCACTCTGCTTTGTCTGATTAAATTATTCCAGTTGTGGATGGTGGCAACAGTCACTCTCTAATCACTGGTCACGGGCACATAAATTGATGTATTTCTATGCAACTTTGGCCTATTGTTAAATTTATGCACTGTAGACATTTTCTAATTTGTTAGAGATTATGGACTGTAGATGGAATTAAAATCATTACAGTTAATTGACGGATAGCTTCTTCTATTTTTTTATTGAAGCTAGTACACAATTGCTTGAGATGATGTATTTGAATGCATTTCAGGGTTTATAGCAGATATTGAATGGATAAAGCTTAAAGTCATAACTTTCATCAAATATTGTTTTCAAAGGAAAAGAAGATCAAAACAAAGGTACCATAAACCCTTTGCTCTAAGGCTTATCCTGAATGCTAAGGTCACAGTGACTGTAGACCTGGAGGAACTCC
Source organism: Nanger dama (assembly GCA_917880005.1). Lineage (NCBI taxonomy): Eukaryota > Metazoa > Chordata > Mammalia > Artiodactyla > Bovidae > Nanger > Nanger dama. Next base: position 9,470,738 of record CAKJTW010000035.1, read on the forward strand.
CTAGAATTAAGTTTTGAGAGCCCAGTGACTCAGTGTGAGTTTCACACACACAAGATCCTAAAATATAAATGTTTATTTCAAAACAGATACTGACAATAGAAAAACTACAATAAGGTCCTAATGCTAGAATGTTCCTAATCATGTTGAACTATTTTTATGAGATTACTTATTTTTGTATATGATAAACTACTTACATATTACTTACTATGGTAAAATAAAATAGGGAAAAATTAAAACTGACCTCTAAGAGTGTTAAGGACTTAACAGAGTGACATACAATATACAAATTAACCATAAAGCAAGTAACCAGGAAAAGACTGTTAATATTACATTTATACAGATTAAATGTCCTTAATTTACCATTTGTCTTTCATTTTAAAGATTATCTGCCCCCAATTGTATGATTCTAGTGTTAAAAGTCTAACTTGAATTACTTTGCAGTATTTGACAAATCTCTATTATGTAAATGTGTAACGTAATGAGAAAATAGATCTCTCTTTTTAATGAAAATGTTAATGTATTAATATCCTGTATGCATGATGTTCGACATTTAGTGTTTACCCAAATATGTTTTTGAATAGGCATATGACTGGAGGTAGATATTCTGCATTCTGCAATAGGGATGATCATCTAATTCAACATAGACTGTCCTTGTGGTGTTGATTTTCTTGCCAGTTTTTCAATAGGGAGTTCAGGGAGGCTTGCACAATCTAGAGATTTTTAGTTACAAAACATCATCTAATATCTCACACTTATATTTTTATGTTTTTCAATACATTTAATTACTTTTTAAATAATCCTTTGCACTGACTCAGCATATAATAACCGATTTACATGGAAAATAAACTGAAATATGATTACTGTGTTAAATGGATTTCTATTATTTCAAAGTACTTACTGAAGAGCAAATAGTACATTTTCCTTGCTTAGACTGACCTACAGAGTATTATGTGTTGAAAACTACTGGATTAAATATTCTTTGTAATTTATTCCTACAAAATCTCAGCCTAAAATTGTGAAGTGTTGTATGTCAATTTACAGAAGTGTAATAAAGCTACTTTTTGCTGCAACACTACTTTTACGCAGTCCTTTAAATACCAAGTTTAAATCCTTTCTTGTTCTAATTTTAATTAATATGTAATTTAATTTGTTAATTTGTTTGGTTCTTTGTTTATATACTGTTATTTGTCTTTTCTGAGTTTCTAGGCTGAGTTCAATATTCTCCAGCATTTTAAAGGTTATTGTTTGAAGAACAAGAAGATAAGTCTCTCTTCCAGGTGTTGGAGATATGGCAGTGAATTAAGCAGAAAAAGAAAAAAAATCCCCGCCCTATGGAGCTTATATCCTTACTGGGGAAGACAAAATAAAAGGAATAGATTTTAAATACCTTTATTTTAAGTTAAATGAAAATATGTGCTAAGAACAGGAATAAATTAAGGAAAGAGGATAAAATGTATGGCAGAAGGTGGGTGTTGTGTCCTGAGATAAACTGGTAGGCATGGTGACTAATGAGAATGTCTTAGGGAGCTCAGGCTACTGTAATCAATTAGCACAGACTGGAGAACTAAACAATAGATATTTATCTGTCAAAATTCAGTAGGCTGGGAAGTCAAAGATCAAAGTAGCACCACACTCAGCTTCTGGTGAGAGCTTGTTTTGTGTCTTATAGACGGCTACCTTCTTGCTGTCCTCACATGCCCTCACATGTTGGAAAGAGAGTGCTCTCTTGTTTCTCTTCTAACGATCCTATAATTCTGTAAGTTTAGGACTTCACCCTTATGACCTTATTTAACCTTTATTACTACTTTATGTGCTCAACCTCCACATACAGTTACACTGGGGGTTAGGGAAACACAAATCCATAGCAGGGAGTTATAAATATCTTCTATATTAAAACATTCCTTTCTATGTCTGAAAATTACACTTGCTAGAATTTTATAAATTAGGTTGGCTAAAACGTTCATTTGGATTTTTCTGTAAGATGTTACAAAAAACCCATGTGAACTTTATGGCTGACTCAATGTTTAACATAATCCTTTTGCATCAAAAACATGATAAATAATTGTGAACTGTCTGGCTAAAGTATTTTAATGCTAGAGACTGTAGGTTAGCATAGATATTACCAGCCTTATCTGGCTACTGAGATGAGAGTCTGGCTATGAAACATAGTGAAGTGGTCACGAACGGGTTTGTAATATACCAGTGGCTATTTGAAACCTGAGACATTATATTCTATTCTGGTGATAGTTTTTAAGGATTCAGTTCAGTTCAGTTCAGTCGCTCAGTCGTGTCTGACTCTTTGCGACCCCATGAATTGCAGCACGCCAGGCCTCCCTGTTCATCACCATCTCTTGAGTTCCCTCAGACTCACGTCCATCAAGTCCGTGATGCCATCCAGCCATCTCATCCTCGGTCGTCCCCTTCTCCTTCCGCCCCCAATCCCTCCCAGCATCAGAGTCTTTTCCAATGAGTCAACTCTTTGCATGAGGTGTCCAAAGTACTGGAGTTTCAGCTTTAGCATCATTCCTTCCAAAGAAATCCCAGGGTGGATCTCCTTCAGAATGGACAGGTTGGATCTCCTTCTAAGGATTAGCCATCCTGTTATAAAAATAGAATTGAATTAGTTAGCTTTCCTTTAACTAGCATATTGTTTTAAAAAAAAGAACAACAGAGATGTCCTTAACTCTGCCAGCTATCACAGAGACAGATGCAGAAGAGTCCTGATGCTAACCGCAGTGAGAGCTTTCCACGTTTTTGTTTGTTTTTTGTTTACTAAGAAGAAAAGAATAGTAGGTTACTGCACAAATGAACTAAGTGCTGTGAAATGATGGCTTTCAGGGTGCTCATTATGTAAAATTCCTCGCTCATTTTCTACTGATTCCACACTAGGAAGGTTGTTTTGGTCAAACTTATTTCCTTTCTGTCCTTAATAATAAAGACCATTCTCACCACTAAGTATAGAAAGCTTTTTAGTACTTTTTTTTTCCTACTTGGTACCTTGTGTTTTTATGGCCACATTTAGAAATTGGCTAATAAGTCTAGTGAGAATTTATACTTAACAAGAACAATTGTTGCATTAAAAAAATAAAATGATTCAATTAAAAAAGCTGTAATTGTGTCTTTATCCCCTTTGCTACTATAGCTGCCTTTTTCCCCTTCTTGGTTTTGAAGCAGTTTATGGCCTTGTGAGGGCAGAAAAGTAAGGAAAGGCAGATTCTTTTAGACTAGAGTATGTTTGCCTCAACTTCCATGTTTAACACCCCTGTTTCCATACTTCCTTTCACTTTGATTTATATCCTACAGAGTTCTCAAGCTTACCTGCTCCCTATTTTCTTAAATTTGTATTAATAGTAAGACATCTACTGCTTAAATAAAGGTGCCTTTCCTCAGGCTAATTAGCCTGAGAGTGTGAGGAAGGGAGGGCAGTGAACGCAATTCCTGGCCACTGGATGGCTATAGGGGAGGAGGAAAACTCAGGGTAAAGGCCGGGAGTGAGTAGATGAGGAGAAAGTCAGGTAGCAAGACTAACCCTATGATTTTAAGAATTTCTAGCTGTTTTCTGGTGCACTGAGCGCAGGCGGCTGCAGGTCGGCGCACAAGCACAGCCGAAAGGAGCTAATCCACGTCCAGAGTCAGGGGCAGCAGCCTAAGGTGCCAGGCTGCAACAGAACAGGAATGACTAAGAGGAGCTACCCCACGTCTGATGTCAGGGGCGGCATCCGAGAGGAGCTACCCTGTGTCCGAGGTCACTGGCAGCTGGGAGGAGCTACCCCGCATCCGAGGTCAGGGGCAACGGCCGGGAGGAGACACCCAGCGTCCGAGGTCAAGGCTGCTGGGAGACGCCACCTGCGCCTGAAGCCAGGGGCGGTGACCCTAAGGAGCCACCCCGAGCCTGAGGCCAGGGGATGCAGCTGGGAGGAGCCACCCACGCCTGAGTCCAGGGCCGGCGGCTGGGAGGAGCAACTCTAGGAGCAGTGGCTGCGGAGGGCCTAGAGGAGCTATCCCATGTTGAAGGTCAGGCACTGTGGTGGTAAAGAGATACCCTCGTCCAAGGTAAGGAGCAGCGGCTGTGCTTTGGGTTGTGCTTTGTTGGAGCAGCCGTGAAGAGATACCCCATGCCCAAGGTAAGAGAAACCCCAAAGTAAGAGAAACCCAAGTAAGATGGTAGGTGTTGCAAGAGGGCATCAGAGGGCAGACACACTGAAACCATACTCACAGAAAACTAGTCAATCTAATCACACTAGGACCACAGCCTTGTTTAACTCAGTGAAACCAAGCCATGCCTGTGGGGCAACCCAAGACTGGTGGGTCATGGTGGAAAGGTCTGACAGAACAACCTCTTCCAACAACACAAGAGAAGACTCTACACATGGACATCACCAGATGGTCAAGTGGCAAGCCACTTCAGTATTCTTGCCTTGAGAACCCCATGAACAGCATGAAAAGGCAAAATGATAGGATACTGAAAGAGGAACTCCCCAGGTCATTAGGGTGCCCAATATGCTACTGGAGATCACCAGAGAAATAACTCCAGAAAGAATGAAGGGATGGAGCCAAAGCAAAAACAATACCCAGTTGTGGATGTGACTGGTGATAGAAGCAAGATCTGATGCTGTAAAGAGCAGTATTGCATAGAAACCTGGAATGTCAGGTCCATGAATCAAGGCAAATTGGAAGTGGTCAAACAAGAGATGGCAAGGGTGAACGTCGACATTCTAGGAATCAGCAAACTAAAATGGACTGGAATGTGTGAATTTAACTCAGATGACCATTATATCTACTACTGCAGGCAGAAATCCCTCAGAAGAAATGGAGTAGCCATCATGGTCAACAAAAGAGTCCGAAATGCAATCCTTGGATGCAATCTCAAAAACAATAGAATGGTCTCTGTCCATCTCCAAGGCAAATGATTCAATATCACAGTTATCCAAGTCTATGCCCCAACCAGTAATGCTGAAGAAGCTGAAGTTGAACTGTTTTATGAAGACCTACAAGACCTTTTAGAACTAACACCCAAAAAAGATGTCCTTTTCATTATAGGAGACTGGAATGCTAAAGTAGGAAGTCAAGAAACACCTGGAGTAACAGGCAAATTTGGCCTTGGAATGTGGAATGAAGCAGGGCAAAGGCTAATAGAATTTTGCCAAGAAAATGCACTGGTCATAGCAAACACCCTCTTCCAACAACATAAGAGAAGACTCTACACATGGACATCACCAGATGAGCAACGCCGAAATCAGATTGATTATATTCTTTGCAGCCAAAGATGGAGAAGCTCTATACAGTCAACCAAAACAAGACCAGAAGCTGACTGTGGCTCAGATCATGAACTTCTTATTACCAAATTCAGACTTAAACTGAGAAAGTAGGGAAAACTACTAGACCATTCAGGTATGACCTAAATCATATCCCTTATGATTATACAATGGAAGTGAGAAATAGATTTAAGGGCCTAGGTCTGATAGAGTGCCTGATGAACTATGGAATGAGGTTCATGACATTGTACAGGAGACAGGGATCAAGACCATCTCCATGAAAAAGAAATGCAAAAAAGCAAAATGGCTGGCTGGGGAGGCCTTACAAATAGCTGTGAACAGAAGAGAGGTGAAAAGCAAAGGAGAAAAGGAAAGATATAAGCATCTGAATGCAGAGTTACAAAGAATAGCAAAAGAGATAAGAAATCTTTCTTCAGCAATCAGTGCAAAGAAATGAGTCAAAGAACAGAATGGGAAAGACGAGAGATCTCTTCAAGAAAATGAGAGGTGCCAAGGGAACATTTCATGCAAAGATGGGCTCGATAAAGGACAGAAATGGTCTGGACCTAACAGAAGCAAAAGATATTAAGAAGAGGTGGCAAGAATACATGGAACAACTGTACAAAAAGATCTTCATGACCCAGATAATCATGATGATGTGATCACTAATCTAGAGCCAGACATCTTGGAATGTGAAGTCAAGTGGGCCTTAGAAAGCATCACTATGAACAAAGCTAGTGGAGGTGATGGAATTCCAGTAGAGCTATTTCAAATCCTGAAAGATGATGCTTTGAAAGTGCTGCACTCAATATGCCAGCAAATTTGGAAAACGCAGCAGTGGCCACAGGGCTGGAAAAGGTCAGTTTTCATTCCAATTCTGAAGAAAGGCAATGCCAAAGAATGCTCAAACTACCGCACAATTGCACTCATCTCACAAGCTAGTAAAGTAATGCTCAAAATTCTCCAAGCCAGGCTTCAGCAATACGTGAATTGTGAACTCCCTGATGTTCAAGCTAGTTTTAGAAAAGGCAGAGGAAGCAGAGATCAAATTGCCAACATCCGCTGGATCATGGATAAAGCAAGAGAGTTTCAGAAAAACATCTATTTCTGCTTTATTGACTATGCCAAAGCCTTTGTGTGGATCACAAGAAACTGTGGAAAATTCTGAAAGTGATGGGAATACCAGACCACTTCACCTGCCTCTTGAGAATTCTGTATGCAGGTCAGGAAGCAACAGTTAGAACTGGATATGGAACAACAGACTGGTTCCAAATAGGAAAAGGAGTACATCAAGGCTGTATATTGTCACCCTGCTTATTTAACTTCTATGCAGAGTCCATCATGAGAAATGCTGGACTGGAAGAAACACAAGGTGGAATCAAGATTGCCGGGATAAATATCAATAACCTCAGATATGCAGATGACACCACCCTTATGGCAGAAAGTGAAGAGGAACTAAAAGCCTCTTGATGATAGTGAAAAAGGAGAGTGAAAAAGTTGGCTTAAAGCTCAACATTCAGAAAACGAAGACCATGGCATCTGGTCCCATCACTTCATGGGAAATAGATGGAGAAAGAGTGGAAACAGTGTCAGACTTTATTTTGGGGGCTCCAAAATCACTGCAGATGGTGACTGTAGCCATGAAATTAGAAGACGCTTACTCCTTGGAAGAAAACTTATGACCAACCTAGATAGTATATTCAAAAGCAGAGACATTACTTTGCCGACTAAGGTCCATCTAGTCAAGGCTATGGTTTTTCCTGTGGTCATGTATGGATGTGAGAGTTGGACTGTGAAGAGGGCTGAGCACCAAAGAATTGATGCTTCTGAACTGTGGTGTTGGAGAAGACTCTTGAGAGTCCCTTGGACTGCAAGGAGATCCAACCAGTCCATTCTGGAAGGAGATCAGCCCTGGGATGTCTTTGAAAGGAATGATGCTAAATCTGAAACTCCAGCACTTTGGCCACCTCATGCGAAGAGTTGACTCATTGAAAAGACTCTGATGCTGGGAGGCATTAGGGGCAGGAGGAGAAGGGGACGACAAAGAATGAGATGGCTGAATGGCATCGTGGACTCGATGAATGTGAGTCCGAGTGAACTCCGAGAGATGGTGATGAACAGAGAGGCCTGGTGTGCTGTGATTCATGGGGTCACAAAGAGTCAGACACGACTGAGCGACTGAAATGAACTGAACTGATACCTTTTAAAAATTTTATTTATTTTAATTGGAGGCTAATTATTTTACAATATTATTCTTTTACGAGGTCTGAGATTCTCAGCATTAACCACCTTGTTGTTTTTCAGTTGCTCAGTCATGTCTGACTCTTTGCAGCCCCATGGACTGCAGCACTTATTTAGGGCGGAGTAAATACTATAAGAAAGGAAGAATGCATGTAAGTCCTGCAAGGCATTGTGTTAGTTAGTCTTGGAAAAAGCTAATTCATTCAATGAGCTTATGATATTGTTGGCCTTCTCTGGTCTGGTGGCTCAGACGGTAAAGAATCTGTCTTTAGTGCAGGAGATGTATGCTCAACCCCTGGGTCTGGAGATCCCCTGGAGAAGGGAATGGCAGCTCACTCCAGTGGTTTTACCTGGAGAAGTCCCTGGACAGAGGAGACTGGCAGGCTACGGTCCATGGGGCCGCAAAGAGTTGGACACGACTGAGCGACTGGCACACGCACACACCATTGTCATCGAGGGCCAGAGGAAACAGAGCCCAGAGTAAATCTTGATGAAGACTGGTTGCTAGCACCACCTGGAAGATTGGTTAGAACTCTCTTTTGGAGTTCAGGGTGCTGCTGAGTGCAGGGATGAGAACCGTGATGTGGTTTGGGGAAAGAGGCTGAGCAATGAGCATTAAGCATGCATGGATGACCAGGGCCCTCCCCTCATCACCCACATAAAGACACAGACATGGTGGAACTAACTGGTGTTCATGAAGTCAAATACAATTCTTCCCCATATATCAGCTTTCCTTGGTGCTTGGACCCATGCCTTTCGCTTTGGCTCTGGAATTAAAATTTAACAGTAGCAGTGTAACTACCAAAAACAGAATTGGCATACAACTTTTATCTTGTGTGAACCTAGTTTTTCAGTCTCTCCTTTCCACTCTGCCAATGAAAAGATTAAAGTAGTGTGAGTCTCACTAGAGTAGAGGTTTAATCAGTTAAAACCAAGCAAATGATGGTGGCAGGTCTCTCCTAAATCTTGGTTGAAATGTGATCCTTACAATATCTGCACAAGAATCACTATGGGTATTTTCTACATATGTAGATTTAAGCACTCTACCCCAAACCTAGAGGATCAGAATTTCTTTGGGGTGAACTTAGAATAAGAATTTTAAAACAATCATTCACTTTCATTTTATATACAACAATTTGGAATAACAGTCACAAAGACTTTCTTTAGTCTAGTATTTGAAAAAATCCCTGTACTCTAAGCCTTTGGCACATATGTGTTCATCATTTGCTTTATTTGGGCTTGTGCAATGGTTACAGAATGTTGTGGATATAACTGGATCTACAGCGCTATTCTTCAGTAGCCGGAACTGAGTGTAACATGGCAAAGCACCATGTCAAATTCACCATAAATTTTGATTAACATGGGTTTGTCAGAGTCAGAAAGTATATGAAACATACTATCCCTATTCATTTACTTTTGGGTGGATTTCCTAAGACTAGAAATTTGTATTTAGTCTCTTTCATCATGGAAAATTTCAGTCTCCTTGTTGTTTCACAAATGTATACTGTTTCTGAAAGATATTCACATAGTCATAGAAGAAAACAGTCTCCTCCTCCAAGTTGCTCCTCACACATTTCCTTTAGAAACACTTCATAAAGAGAGATTTCTCTTCAAGCGTAAGGTTCCTGAGTAATTATTTTCTTTCAGCCCCTTCATTGAAATTTCCTGTGAAATGCTACCAGAGTGAACTGTAGTTAAAATCTTTCCTTCTGCATGTATGGAGCTGGGATAACGTGATGGTGGCAGTTGTTATATGACTCAGCTATTCTTAGTTTGGGAATGGGGCTGATATGAACCATCATAACTTCAGAGAAAATGATATTCAATTATGAATCACTACCAGATGTGTGAATTTATATCTTCAGGTTTAATTTTTCTAGAAAATTCTTACTGCAATATATTCTTTATCCACTTTTAAAGTTGATTTTCTTTCTATGGGTAATGGATTTAATTGCATTAAATGTTCAAAAGATCCAAAAATTAATAAAATATGTATTTGTACTCAAAAATTTCACAATCCTTTTAAATTTATTAAAAAAATCATTCATGTGTTCAAAAAAATTGAAAATGTATTGCATTCCGTGTACCATGCTGGTTGATATGGATACAAGAATGAGTGATTTTTACCTTTAAGGTATTAGAAGGGCTGCCAGGTGGCGCTAGTGGTAAAGAACCCGCCTACCAATGCAGGAGACATAAGAGACATGGATTTGATCCTGGGTCAGGAAGATCCCCTGGAGAAGGGCATGGCAACCCATTTCAGTATTCTTGCCTGGAGAATCCCACGGACAGAAGAGCCTGGCGGGCTACAGTCCATGGGATCATGAGTCCAACATGACTAAAGTGACTCAGTGCACACATGCGCGCACACGTGCACACACACACACACACACACACATGTGATATTAGATATCTCTGGGCAAGACATAAACAGGTAAAAGAATTATAATCCACATGGTAAGTACACACAGTTTAAAATGCCATTCAAATATCACCCAGGCTATCTTTTATGATCACCCGTTTGTGGTCACAAGATAGCTACACTTACTCAAAATTTGGTTTGAGACTGATGGTGGGACATGGGCAGCAGGACGTTTTGAAAATGTTTGTTGGTTACATAATCAGCTTTCTGTGCGTAGCACAGCAAGCTTCTTACTCTGGTTTAAAAAAAAAAAAAAACGATTTGAGAGGTCAAGGGAAGGAGGTGAGTTTGAGATTTTTATGGAATTTAGGGGTGTGATCAGGGTGGTGCTGGTGGTAAAGAACTTGCCTGCCAATGCAGGAGACATAAGTGATGCAGGTTCCATCCCTGGGTTGGGAATATCCCCTGGAGAAGGAAATGGCAACCCACTCCAGTATTCTTGCCTGGAGAACTCCATGGACAGAAGAGCCTGATGGGCTGCATCCATGGGGTCACAAAGAGTCGGATGTGACTGAGCAACTTTCACTTTTTCAGGGAAAATGTTCTTGAACTATCCATAAGAAAGGAGGAAGCACTCAAGCCTCCTAAGTTTGCCCAGATGTGGGGCAAAAGGGGAAACGGTGTTTGGCTTAAAAACCGTCACAGTAGTCACATAATGGAGTCTTAACTCTTAAGTCTTTTTACAATTCACCCAGTTTACATTAGATGACTACCCATTCCTTCCTCTATGGTTACACTGGCAGTATTTCATCATAATTGGTCATTCCTGTGCTTTTAAGGTAAGGCATCAGCTGTATAGTAATCACTGTGTTCCTGGTTCATTGAATGTTATGTTTAATATGTGTTTGTTGAAGGGATGAATGAAGTGATGTCAATCAAAATTAACACATATAGATATTAAAAGATATTAAAAACCTAGGAGTCAACTAAGGGAAAGAAGTCCCTTCAAGGGACGCAGAGGGCCAGTGTGTTTAAGAAAGACTAAAAACATCAGTGATTTGAAGTCATTCTGGGGAGATAAATAGAAATTTCTTCATGAAAAAGTTACTATCTCTATTGAAAAATGTAAGCCCGCCAGTTTCCAGTAACCATTACACTGCAGTGTACTAACCTTGACTCCAGAAAACTAACCTCTAGTTTCAGGTGGAGTAAGCAGGTATCTGTAAGACGCCATCTGAGGGGGAATCAGGAGTTTCAATTCTCCAAATAGTTTGCCAATTTGTGACAGAAAATTTTCTCAAAATTTTTGCTGGTAAAACTCTCTTTTCCAGTAAAGCGTTAATTCCATATGTCATCAATAAAATACTATAACATGAAAGGAGAAAATTAAGATATTAACTTACTATTACAATTTACTATGTTTTATTGCCTACCAAAACCTGGGACTAGGGTAAGTGGAACTTACAGGTAGGACATATTGGATCAGTAGAAATATCTTTTTGGCAGTCAGTTGCGCTGTTAATTATCCATTTCTTCCTAACAAACGAACTCCAAAACATAGTGATTTATCATTTCTCATGATTCTATTTGTCAGCTGCACTCTGCTGGGCTCCCCTGGGTTGACTTATGTTGTGTTCAGTTGGTGAGTTAGCTGAGGGCTGGGCTTCTTCACAAACCTTGAAGTCTTAAGATCCAAGAGAATGAAGGCAGCAGTTGCAAGGTCTCTTAAGGCTCATGATCAGGACCTTAAAAATGTCACTTTCTCCACATTTTTTCCACCACAAGGCCAGCTCGATTTTAAGAGAAGGGAGAAACAGACTCCATCTCTGAATGGGGCAAGCTGCAGAGCCGCTTTGCAAAGGAATGTGCACAATGTTTCAGCCGTCAAGCAATGCATCAGAGTCCACTGCTGATTACACAAATTATTCTTCAACATGCAAAACGTGCTTATTCACAACCAAAGATTCCAAATGCTCACCCCTATTATAGCATTAGTCCAGGATCTCACAACTAGTCTCTGGTTCAGTTTGGGTGAGTTTCTCAGGTTCGGTTCCTCAGGTCAGCTCCTTTTGATAAGAGCTGGGAACCAGAAACAAGGTTGTCTTCCAGTCTCACATTCATTATACAATGGTAAGAGAGGGGCAGAATAACCATAATAGATACATCAGTTCAAAAATTAAGAATGGAACCATAGGCATATTCAACACCTAGTTCTTGCTTTCTGATTCCATTAAGCAGTAGAAGGAACCTGAGCTCCTTGGAAACTGACTGGTTCTAAGCCATTAAATGGAGAAGGCGATGGCACCCCACTCCAGTACTCTTGCCTGTGAAAAATCCCATGGATGGAGGAGCCTAGAAGGCTTCAGTCCATGGGGTTACAAAGAGTCGGACACTACTGAGCGACTTCACTTTCAACTTTTCACTTTAATGCATTGGAGAAGGAAATGGCAACCCACTCCAGTGTTCTTGCCTGGAGAATCTCAGGGACAGGGGAGCCTGGTGGGCTGCTGTCTATGGGGTTGCACAGAGTTGGACACGACTGAAGTAACTTAGCAGCAGCAGCAAGCCATTAAAAAAGAAATTTTAATTTGAGGGTCAAAGTGCCCTATTTTGTCTTCAATATACCTGGCCAGTACACCTCAAAATGTCAAGGCTGTCAAATAAAAGACTAAGATACCTTCATACCAGAGGAAATTGAAGAGTTGTAATGACTGGATGCACCGTGATTGTCTTGCAACATATCCTGAAACAGAACACTGGGATGGCGGGGGAAATAGTAAAATCAAAACACACCGTAGAGCTTCATTATTAGTAATGTGACTACTATATTGAAAGTAAAAAAGTGGAGAAAGTGAAAGTCGCTCAGTCATGTCCAACTGTTTGCAACCCCACAGACTATATATTCCGTGGGATTCTCCAGGCCAGAATACTGAAGTGGGTAGCCTTTCCCTTCTCCAGGGGATCTTCCCAACCCAGGGATGGAACCCAGGTCTCCTGAATTGCAGGCGGGTTCTTTACCAGCTGAGCCACCAGGAAGTCCAACTACTATATTACTATATTGTAAATGAAATAGTCTTTCCTTAGTTGTGACAAATGCTTCATGGTTATACAAACCATTAATGGTTTGAGAGAGTGGATGAGGGGTATATGAGGATTCTCTGTATTATTCTTTCAACTTTCCAATAAATATATAAAAGTACTCTAAAATTAAAAGAACTATATATTTAAGAAAAAGAGACTGAGTGGGCCACATATATCAGTTATGATTTTCTAGTAATTTTGAAAGACAATTGGGTGCATATCACCAGCTTTCCATTCTCTGGGGCCAAAGCAGCTTCCCTAATTAGGTTCAAGTTATGCAGCCTGGGTTGTTGTTCAGTTGCCCAGACTGTCTGACTCTTTGTGACCAATGGACTGCGTCATGCCAGGATTCCCTGTCCTTCACAATCTCCCAGAGCTTGCTCAAACTCATGAGTCAGTGATGCCATCCAACCATCTCATCCTCTGTTGAGATGAGATGCCATCCAACCATCTCATCCCCTTCTCCTCCTGCTTTCTATTTTTCCCAGCATCAGGGTCTTTTCCAAGGAGTCAACTCTTTGCATCAAGTGGCCAAAGTATTGGAGCCTGGGAGTAATTCTCAAATACTTTGTTCTTGGATCTTGACTTTGCTTTTGCTAAGAAGTCTTCTGTTTTTATAGCAATAACTGATTTTCAGCTGACTAGCTGCCTCAGCCTGCTCTCCATTTCATCGAAAGTTAAAGTCCTTTTGGTCCAAGGAGTAGTATTTGCATCAGTATCATTCTCTTCAAATTATTATGAATCTCATTGGGGTTGATGCCATGCCCCAAAAGTAGTATACGTAATTCTTATCAGAACAGATCTCTATCTTCTTAGAACACATAAAACTGTTGTTGGAAGACACTTAATTTTTAAAAACCTTTTTGACTGATTAGGGGTGTTGACTAAAAATATAGTCGCAATCTGGAAGTTCAGAGTATTTTATTTGGTGGAAATGTTTAGGACTTCAGTCCTGGGAGGCAGCATCTCAGGTAGCTCTGAGAAAGTACTCCAAGGAGGCAGGGCAAGGAGTCAGGACAGACAGAAGTTTGTAACAAAAGGAGAGGCAGGCAGTCTGAGCATTAAAGATTATGTTAATGAAGGAAAACCAGATACATCATGGAACTGAGTGGCTCTTCTATGTTCGGGAAGATGCAAGCATCTGGGCTCACTGAAATCATTTCTTTCATAAGCATCTCAGCTCTCTGGGGCCAGCATCTCATTTTTTCATGTCTCCCATCCCCTGAAGCTCCTCAGCACTCACTGTGGTGGGGGGAGGGGAAGGTATCAGAAACCTGCTGAATGGCAGGCACTGTTTTCCCTTTGGGGGCCCTTCATGCTCAGAAATTTACATTTGGAGGCCCCAAATTGAAATGGCTGATGGCTGTGACATTCTTGGTTACTGACATGACAGGAGATATTTCACTTTCACAGGGGTCAACTAGCCACCATCTTAAGTCTTTCTGAGATCTTAACAAAGGATTTTATAACCTATTTAAATAGATTATTGTCTTCAGATTATTTCTTACCTTGAGAATCTTCTACAGCATGGCAATGGGAGTCAGTTTCATATTTTAATCAAGAAATTTTTTTCTATATTTCCTTTGTATTTTGTTTTCAAACTGAAACTTGGTTGCTAAGCTCAACTCTCTCTGTCCTTAAGAGAAAGACACCACTGAAGGGCCACTGGGATAATTTTATAGCATCTAGGGTGTGGGTGTAGGTGCTTCAAAACAGAATGTACATCCCTATGTCAAAGTTTCTGAATGGATGACTAGTCTTGGTGCACTGGGAATGCATCAGCAAAGTTTTCATCACTGTTTGGGGACTAATAGAACACAGAGGCTACTTGACCCCAATGATTAATAATATATACTAACTGCAAAGCCCTTGATGACAGAGAGTGATTTACTCATACTACAGTCCTGAGTAGAGTCAGTGAAAAGACAGGAGAAATTGTAAGGACCCAAGATGGCATCATTTTTGCTAACAGCCATACATGTCCTGTTTCATGAACTTATTAGCAAAATTCTTTGGTTAGGATATTCATATTGCATCGTCTTTCTTTCCATGAGTAGGGGTAGAAAGTCAAATTAAGGAGAAGCAAATTGAAAAAAAAGGAAAAAAACTTATTCAAGCGACTCTTTTAAAAACAATATCACATGTCCAGAAGTTATTCTCTTCTTCATATCGAGAATATTGAAGATAAAGAAGAGACAAAATCAATATTGAAAGTGATAAAGTGATAAACTGAGGATGTACAGAACAAAATATATTTCTAGGTTATAATGTACACCAGATTGATTCATCTTATAGGAGTGTTGGCAGGTGACGATATTGAAACATACCCTCTGAACTGAGAAGAAAATTTGAGGCCAAAAACACAAATCACATCAGATGAAGGCAGGGTAAAGGTTGAAGGAAACATAGGTCTTGGACACATTTCTTATGAGGCTGAGACTCAGTCATCTAGAAAGGGGTGGGGCCTAAGATGGAGCTGACAAAATGGAGACAGTGAGGGTAAGCCATATAGAAGAGTGTCTAACATGTTTAGGGTAAAATATAAGTGATCAGTTTTGTTTGCCTCCTTCAAAGTATTCTAGTAGTTTAAAGTCTAAAGAAACTCTCTGATATAGAAGGTTTTCCTCAAAGTTCTTCTTCTTAAACTTTGGTTAAAATAACCAAGGCTATGAACATTCTTCTTTGAAAATTCCAGGAATATCCACATTTTCTCCTCTGTACTTGTCTTTATCTGTATCTATTTATTCTAAGGCAAAATAGGTGGAGTCATACACAATTTTGCTTTAATCTGTGCCTTTTCCCCTTTAGTGTAGTTAGCTTATGCTTGGGGATACTTTCTTAAAGTTAAGAAGTGACAGAGCTTAGAATCATTAGTTTTCAAACCACAATGACATTCAGAGATAAAAGTTTTAGACTATCATAGAAGATATGATATATTTAAGAATCTTTTCTCATTTTCATATAGAGATAAAATAAAGATGAGATTGTAAGAAAAATATGACATAATGTTACAAATCTTCCCTCATAGCTCAGTTGGTAAAGAATCTGCTTGCTGTGCAGGAGACCAGGGTTCTATTCCTGGGTTGGGAAAATCCCCTGAGGAAGAGAATGACAACCCACTCCAGTATTTTTGCCTGAAGAATCCCATGGACAGAGGAGCCTGGCAGGCTACAGTCCATGGGGTCACAAGAGTCAGACATGACTTAATGGCTAAACCACCAACCACCAGAGGTTTTGTGAAAACTTTTATATAATTTTTCCCCTATCATATAAAGTGCTCAGATCCAGTAATATGGAAAATGCTATGTCACCAAATATGTAGAAGCCAATATGCAAGTGTCTCTATTTTTTAAAATTTCCCCAATATCCCAAAGGTCAATGACTATTCAAGATCACTGCAGATGGTGACTGCAGCCATGAAATTAAAAGATGCTCAACCTAGACAGCATATTAAAAAGCAGAGAGACATTGCTTTGCCAGTGAAGGTCCATATAGTCAAAGCTCTGGTTTTTCCAGTAGTCATGTATGGATGTGAGAGTTGGACCATAAAGAAAACTCAGTGCTGAAGAATTGATGCTCTTGAGCTGTGGTGTTGGTGAAGATTCTTGAATGTCCCTTGGACTGCAAGGAAATCAAACCAGTCAATCTTAAAGGAAATCAGTTCTGAATATTCATTAGAAGGACTGAAGCTGAAGCTTCAATACTTTGACCATCTGATATGAAGAACTGACTCATTGGAAAAGACCTTGATTCTGGGAAAGATTTAAGGCAGGAAGAGAAGGGAACAATGGAAGATGAGTTGGTAGGATGGCATCACTGACTTGATGGACATGAGTTGAGCAAACTCAGGGGGTTGGTGATGGAAAGGGAAGGCTTCTGCCCATGAGGTCATAAAGAGTTGGACATGACTGAATGACTGAACTGAACTGAATGACTATGAGGAGATAGCAACATAAGGACATGACCTCAGATCACAAAGAGATGATGTATGAGAAGCGATAGTAGTAGTCACACTATACAGGGTTTTGCAGAGGAAACCGTCCCAGTCAACTTGGGCTGCCGTAAATAAAACGCCACTGTTGGGGTAGCTTAAGCAGTAGGCATTTGTTTCTCAGAGTTGTGGAGACTGGAAACATGACGTCAAAGTGACAGAGGATCAGTATCAGGGGAGAGCTCTCCCCTTGGGTATGTTAAAAAAAAAAAAAAAGCTCAGTGTGAGAGTTGTGAGTAGTTTTATTTGGGGCAAAACCAGGGAGGTAGCCTGGGAAATAGCAACTCAAATAGCTCTCAGAGACTGCTCCAAGGAGATGAAGAGAGGAACTGGGACACATGGGAATTTTGTAACAAAGGGGAGGTAGTCAGGAATGTCATAAGATTATTGTTAAAGAAAACCAGATATCTCAAGTTAAGAAATTTAGTGCTTTTCTATATATGGGAAGATGCAAGAGTCCGGGCCCACTGAAATCTTTTTTTATATATATTCATCTCAGTTATCTGGAGCCAGTATCTTTATTATCACATCCTGAGTTTCCTCAGGATTCACAGTAGGGGGTGACATCAGATATTCTTTTTCTCCCTGCCTTCCTCAGAGTTCACCAGCTCATGCAGGGGGGCTGCAAACTTTGATGACTGTGGCATCCTTTGTCTACTGTTAATGGCAGGAAATGTTTCATTTTTCAGGTTTTTGGTATCTGTCTTCTTGCTGTGTCCTCACCTGGCCTTTCCTTGGTGCCTTCCATTGGAGGGAGAGAGGAAGCAAGCCCTGTGAGGTCTCTTTTATAAATACACAAATTCCATCCTGAGGTCTCCACTTTAATGAGGGATCCACATCTAAACTTAATTTGAGGGCAAGAGGAGAAGGGGGAGACATAAGATGAGACAGTTAGATGGCATCTTTGAGTTTGAGCAAACTCTAGGAGACAGTGAAGGACAGAGAAACCTGGCGTGCTGCAGTCCATAGCACTGCAGAGTCAAACACAACTGAGGGACTGAACAATAACTACAAAGCTTAATTAACTCCTAAACACCTTACCGTCAAATATC
Source organism: Nanger dama (assembly GCA_917880005.1). Lineage (NCBI taxonomy): Eukaryota > Metazoa > Chordata > Mammalia > Artiodactyla > Bovidae > Nanger > Nanger dama. The sequence goes on from CAKJTW010000035.1 coordinate 9,488,720, forward strand.
ATCACGTTGGAAGTTAGAGCTTCAATATATGAATCAAAGGGTAGGGGGGCCCCAATTCAACCCATAGCAGAAACTTCATTGCTGTCTCTTTTAAAAACAATCTATATATCTTTATTAGCTTAAGTTAGAAGTCTCAGTAAAATACAGCAATGATTCCTTTCAAATTCTAGCCAAAGCTCCATCTAACAAACTGCTATCATTCATGCAGCTTTAACTCATACTGAGGTGTTAAAACAGAGTGAGAGTTTTATTTCCTGGGCTTGTGTGTAGCAGGAGCTATATATATGGTGGAAGCATGTGTCTTGCCTTTTCCTTTCTTGATCTACTTTACCCCAAGTTGCTGAAGAGCTACTGAGCTGAATATAGATGATGAACACTTGCGAGAAGCAGCGCTAAAGAGATGCTGAACAGGATTGTGTATTGGTCAAAATTGTGAAAGATCCTTTAAAAAACACAAACAATTCTAAATATCTATACCAAACTGATGTTATGAATCTGTGAGTTTGTCAAATGAGCATATAATGGATAAGACCATGATCTGAAGTCTTACAGAATTGGTTGGCTTTGAATTTTACTATAGGCATTTATTAGCTGTGTGACCATGAGGAGATTGTCCTCAGCAAGCTCACCAGAAGACCATTCATTAAATGAGAAAATTAATGCAAGGCATTTAGAACATTGTTTCATCTAATGGATGGTTATTAAGCACACCAGTCATGGGCCAGGCTCCTTGTTATGTGTTGTGTATTGACTGGGGACTGAAAAGGAGCTGGAACCTGACCTTTATTATAGTAAAGAAGAGACAAAAATAAACAAACACTTGAAAGTGCCTTGAGGAACTAAACAAGTTATCGCCAAGGTAGAGAAGAACACAGCTTGGAAGGAGGAGGAGAGAGGAGCAATTGACTGAGACAGTTGTGAACCTAACACTTCTCAGAAGAGATGATTTTTAAGTGAAAATTTATGGAGAAACAGGAGATACCAAAAAAAAAAAAAAGGTTTAGGGTGGGGGAAGCTGACACAAGATGACTCTAAAACAGGAAAACTCAGCAGCATGAAAGAGCACAAGTGTTAAAATGCTGAAAGGACAATAACATGGCTCGAGGGCGATAGTGTGGGGGGTGAGAACAGAACCTGGCATGAAGAAAGTATTTTCAAATGCTTTTAGCTTTTATTCTTGACATTTTTATGAGAAAGAAACAAGATAATGCATGAAAACCATCTAGTATAGTGCTGGAAACATAACGGGTGCTCAATCAACAGAATTAATTGTAGCTGTTATTTTTAGCAGACCTAGTAGCTTTGCTATTTTCTGAAAAGTTTTTCTTGAATTTGGTTATAGGCAGAAGTGAGCAGAGGCTAGAGGCTAGTCTTAGTTCCCAAACTGGAAGTCCTAACAACTGGCCCACGGAGACCAGCTGAGAGGGCCGGAGCCCCTCGTTTATGCCTGCTTTGTCAAGAAAGGATGCAGGTGATGAAGCAGAAGGGAAAGAGAAAGGTAAAGATTATCGCAAAAGAAAAGTGCATGCGGAAAGATGCATGGAACTCAGAGAGAGAATGGCACCTTTGGGAAGTTTAAATCCTTTAGAAGTGTTAGGTAATTAGAATAGGAAAAAGGAGCCCAGAATGGCAGTGGCTAAAAGACAAGAAGGGAAAAGCTCATGAAAATAGAACAAAGGAAGGTCTGAGGACTGGAATGAGGACCTCAGGTAAAATAAACAGCCCTCCTGGCTAGCCCAAATTACAGAGGGCAGACCCAGGGGGAGGAGGAAAACATATAAAAAGAAGAGCCAAATTTGGGCCAGGGGCCTTTCTTCTCTTTGTGTCTTTTGGGTCAGGATGCCCTCATGCCTCAAGGGTGTATTTTCCTTTACTTTATAACAAAACTGAGCTCTAACAAGGAGCTGTAACGCTGGTCCCGCGAGGGCTGTACCACTGGTCCAGCCATGCCTTCCAATTTTTGTCACCATGAGACAGAACCGAGGAAACTACAAACTGCCCTGACAAAAAGGAGCAGTCTTCCAGGTCACTGTCTTCTTTCTGACCAATCATTTTGTTTTGATTCCCATGGCTAACTTGCCTCTGGACCTTCCCCAGGTTGTGCTGCACCCCTCAGTTAGATGAATCCCACTGTGGAGACTTATGGCTGCTGCTAAGTTGCTTCAGTCATATCTGACTCTGTGTGACCCCAGAAACGGCAGCCCACCAGGCTCCCTCATCCCGGGGATGCTCCAGGCAAGAATACTGGAGTGGGTTGCCATTTCCTTCTCAAATGCATGAAAGTGAAAAGTGAAAGTGAAGTCGCTCAGTCGTGTCTGACCCTCAACGACCCCATGGACTATAGCCTACCCAGGCTCCTCCATCCATGGGATTTTCCAGGCAAGAGTACTGGAATGGGGTGCCATTGCCTTCTCTGGAAGACTTATGGCAGGGGATAGCAAAACTTATATGTCTGGCATCCCCTGCCTTTTTGACACCATGAAGGATTTTATGCATGCATAGTGTCCCTTTTTTTTAGAAAAGGCAGAGGAACCAGAGAACAAATCGCCAACATCCACCGGATCATGGAAAAAGCAAGAGAGTTCCAGAAAAACATCTATTTCTGCTTTATTGACTATGCCAAAGCCTTTGACTGTGTGGATCACAATAAACTGGAAAATTCTGAAAGAGATGGGAATACCAGACCACCTGATCTGCCTCTTGAGAAACCTATATGCAGGTCAGGAAGCAACAGTTAGAACTGGTCATGGAACAACAGACTAGTTCCAAATAGGAAAAGGAGTATGTCAAGGCTGTATATTGTCACCATGCTTATTTACCTTATATGCAGAGTACATCATGAGAAATGCTGAGCTGGAAGAAGCAAGCTGGAATGAAGATTGCTGGGAGAAATATCAATAACCTCAGATATGCAGATGATACCACCCTTACAGTAGAAAGTGAAGAGGAACTAAAGAGCCTCTTGATGAAAGTGAAAGTGGAGAGTGAAAAAGTTGGCTTAAAGCTCAACATTCAGAAAATCAAGATTATGGCATCTAGCCCCATCACTTCATGGGAAATAGATGGGGAAAGAGTGGAAACAGTGTCAGACTTTATTTTGGGGGCTCCAAAATCACTGCAGATGGTGATTGCAGCCATGAAATTAAATGATGCTTACTCCTTGGAAGAAAAGCTTTGACCAACCAAGATAGCATATTCAAAAGCAGAGACATTACCTTGCTGACTAAGGTCCATCTAGTCAAGGCTATGGTTTTTCCAGTAGTCATGTATGGATGTGAGAGTTGGACTGTGAAGAAAGCTGAGCACCGAAGTATTGATGCTTTGGAACTGTGATGTTGGAGAAGATTCTTGAGAGTCCCTTGGACTGCAAGGAGATCCAACCAGTCCATTCTGGGGAGATCAGTCCTTGGTGTTCTTTGGAAGGAATGATGCTAAAGCTGAAACTCCAATACTTTAGACACCTCATGCGAAAAGTTGACTCATTGGAAAAGTCTCTGATGCTGGGAGGGATTGGGACCAGGAGGAGAAGGGGATGACAGAGGATGAGATGGCTTGATGGCATCACCAACTCAATGGACATGAGTTTGAGTGAACTCCAGGAGTTGGTTATGGACAGGGAGGCCAGGCGTGTTGCAATTCATGGGATTGCAAAGAGTCAGACATGACTGAGAGACTGAATTGAACTGAACTGTAGTGTCCCCTTTGCTCTAAAGATTGGGAGTGTATGAGTTCTTGATCTTTCAACAGGGTTTAGTCCCACTCTGTCCTTGCCATAAAAATGCCCAATGTCTGGTTATTTACCCCATTACTATTGCTGGTTTTTATATTGGAGTGTGTTTGCTTGGAAAATCTCCATGGACAGAGGAGCCTGGTAGGCTACAGTCCATGAGGTCTCAAAGAACTGGATATGACTGAGCAACTAAGCACAAGCACAGACTTCAAAATATAGGCAGGAGTTGAGTGCTAAATACTGTTCATGCTGTTCATGGGGTTCTCAAGGCAAGAATATTGAAGTGGTTTGCAATTCCCTTCTCCAGTGGACCACATTCTTTCAGACCTCTCCACCATAACCTGCCTGTCTTGGTTTGCCCTGCAGGCATGGCTTCATTTCATTGAGTTAGACAAGGCTGTGGTCCTAGTGTGATTAGATGGATTAGATTTCTGTGAGTATGGCTTCAGTGTGTTTGCCCTCTGATGCCCTCTTGCAACACCTACCATCTTACTTGGGTTTCTCTTACCTTGGGCGTGGGGTACCTCTTCACGGCTGCTCAAGCAAAGCACAGCCAATGCTCCTTACCTTGGATGAGGGGTATCTCCACATCACCGCCCTTCCTGACTTTCAATGTGGGAGAGCTCCTCCTGGCCTTCCTGCGCACACGCATCCACAGCTCCTTGGACAATAGGGTGCTCCTCCTGGCCACTGCCCTTGGCCTCGGGAGTGGGCTGGCTCCTCCCGGCCATCGTCCCTGACCTCGGACGTGGGGTGTCTCCTTTTGGCTGTGCTTAGTGCACTGGTCGCGGCAGGCACCTGTGCTTATGCGCTGGTCACGGTGCTTAGTGATCAAACAGATGGCAAGAGTGAATGTCGACATTCTAGGAATCAATGAACTAAAAGGACTGGAATGGGTGAATTTAACTCAGATGACCATTATATCTACTACTGCGGGCAGGAATCCCTCAAAGGAAATGGAGTAGCCATCATGGTCAACAAAAGAGTCCAAAATGCAGTACTTGGATGCAATCTCAAAACGACAGAATGATCTCTGTTTGTCTCCAAGGCAAACCATTCAATATCACGGTAATCCAAGACTATGCCCCAACCAGTAACACTGAAGAAGCTGAAGTTGAACAGTTCTATGAAGACCTACAAGACCTTTTAGAACTAACACCCAAAAAAGATGTCCTTTTCATTATAGGAGACTGGAATGCTAAAGTAGGAAGTCAAGAAACACCTGGAGTAACAGGCAAATTTGGCCTTGGAATGTGGAATGAAGCAGGGCAAAGACTAAGAGAGTTTTGCCAAGAAAATGCACTGGTCATAGCAAACATCCTCTTCCAACAACACAAGAGAAGACTCTACACATGGACATCACCAGATGGTCAACACCAAAATTAGATTGATTATATTCTTTGCAGTCAAAGATGGAGAAACTCTATACAATCAACAAAAACAAGACCAGGAGCTGACTGTGGCTCTTATCATGAACTCCTTATTACCAAATTCAGACTTAAACTGAAGAAAGTCGGGAAAACTACTAGACCATTCAGGTATGACCTAAATCAAATCTCTTATGATTAAACTGTGGAAGTAAGAAATAGATTAAAGGGCCTAGATATGGTAGATAGAGTGCCTGATGAACTATGGAATGAGGTTCATTATGTACAGGAGACAAGGATCAAGACCATCTCCATGGAAAAGAAATGCAAAAAGCAAAATGGCTGTCTGGGGAGGCCTTACAAATAGCTGCAAAAGAAGAGAGTGAAAAGCAAAGGAGAAAAGGAAAGATATAAGCATCTGAATGCAGAGTTCCAAAGAATAGCAAGAAGAGATAAGAAAGCCTTCTTCAGTGATCAGTGCAAAGAAACAGAGGAAAACAACAGAATGGGAAAGATTAGAGATCTCTTCAAGAAAATTAGAGAAACCAGGGGAACATTTCATGCAAAGATGGGCTCAATAAAGGACAGAAATGGTCTGACCTAAGAGAAGCAGAAGATAGTAAGAAGAGGTGGCAAGAATACACAGAAGAATTGTACAAAAAAGATCTTCACTACCCAGATAATCACGATGATGTGATCACTAATCTAGAGCCAGACATCTTGGAATGTGAAGTCAAGTGGGCCTTAGAAAGCATCACTATGAACAAAGCTAGTGGAGGTGATGGAATTCCAGTAGAGCTATTTCAAATTCTGAAAGATGATGCTTTGAAAGTGCTGCACTCAATATGCCAGCAAATTTGGAAAACTCAGCAGTGGCCACAGGACTGGAAAAGGTCAGTTCTTATTCCAATTCCAAAAAGGCAATGCCAAAGAATGCTCAAACTACCGCACAATTGCACTCATCTCACATGCTAGTAAAGTAATGCTCAAAATTCTCCAGGCCAGGCTTCAGCAATACGTGAACTGTGAACTCCCTGATATTCAAGCTGGTTTTAGAAAAGGCAGAGGAACCAGAGAACAAATCGCCAACATCCGCTGGATCATGGAAAAAGCAAGAGAGTTCCAGAAAAACATCTATTTCTGCTTTATTGACTATGCCAAAGCCTTTGACTGTGTGGATCACAATAAACTGTGAAAAGTTCTGAGAGAGATGGGAATACAGACCACCTAACCTGCCTCTTGAGAAATCTGCATGCAGGACAGGAAGCAACAGTTAGAACTGAACATGGAACAACAGACTGGTTTCAAATAGGAAAAGGAGTATGCCAAGGCTGTATATTGTCACCATGCTTATTTAACTTATGTACAGAGTACATCATAAGAAACACTGGGCTGGAAGAAGCACAAGCTGGAATGAAGATTGCTGGGAGAAATATCAATAACCTCAGATATGCAGATGACACCACCCTTACACCAGAAAGTGAAGAGGAACTAAAAAGCCTCTTGATGAAAGTGAAAGAGGAGAGTGAAAAGTTGGCTTAAAGCTCAACATTCAGAAAATAAAAATCATGGCATCCGGTTCCATCACTCCATGGAAAATAGATGGGGAAACAGTGGAAACAGTGTCAGACTTCATTTTGGGGGCCTCCAAAATCACTGCAGATGGTGACTGCAGCTATGAAATTAAAAGATGCTTACTCCTTGGAAGAAAAGTTATGACCAACCTAGATAGCATATTCAAAAGCAGAGACATTTCTTTGCTGACTAAGGTTCGTCTAGTCAAGGCTATGGTTTTTCCTGTGGTCATGTATGGATGTGAGAGTTGGACTGGGAAGAAGGCTGAGCACCAAAGAATTGATGCTTTGGAACTGTGATGTTGGAGAAGACTCTTGAGAGTCCCTTGGACTGCAAGGAGATCCAACCAGTCCATTCTGGGGGAGATCAGTCCTTGGTGTTCTTTGAAGGAATGATGCTAAAGCTGAAACTCCAGTATTTTGGCCACCTCATGTGAAGAGCTGACTCAGTGGAAAAGACTCTGATGCTGGGAGGGATTGGGGGCAGGAGGAGAAGGGGATGACCGAGGATGAGATGGCTGGATGGCATCACTGACTCGATGGACATGAGTCTGAGTGAACTCTGGGAGTTGGTGATGGACAGGGAGGCCAGGCATGCTGCGATTCATGGGATCACAAAGAGTCAGACACGACTGAACGACTGAACTGAACTGAATGAATGAATGAAGTCACTCAGTTGTGTCCGACCCTTTGCGATCCCATGAACTGTAGCCTACCAGGCTTCTCTGTCCATGGGATTTTCCAGGCAATAGTACTGGAGTGGATTGTCATTTCCAGTGCTAAATATGAAGTCCTGGAGTCTTGTCTCTTGTCTCTTGTCTCTTGCCTCAGGAAATGCAAACAGAGGGTTCGTGATAAATGTCCTGCCTGGAGCTCATCTTCTCATCCCAGACCTGGGCAGGAGGTCAGTTGTAAGTACCTAGCCTGGAGCCCATCTATCCCCTGCCTCAGTCTCACTTTGAATGTCTCCTTTGATAACGCTCTTATCTGTCTGTCTGTCAGTCTCCATGGCTCTCCCTCTTGCTTTTGTGCTTACCCTCAGAGTATCTATATTAAACTATCATACCCTCCAGATATTCTACAAATAGTTGGTAGTCTCTTTGGAATATTTGTTTCTCAAAAACATTACACTTTTACTTTAACCAAAGAGTTTTGCTTTATTTATTTATTAAAACCTATTTTTAAAGAGAAAGGACTAAACAAAATTTTTTAAATCGAGTTCGTTTGATAGGATATCCTATATCTGGTACTGAGAGGAATGATCATAACTCTGATTATCTGACAAAATTAGGAGCCTTGGTCTTGTGAGTGGGATTTGGGAATGCCCCCAAATTTGTCCTTTTTCAAGTGCAGGGAGGCCTGCTCCTGTCTGCAAACTGTCATGAATGATTGATTTGAGATTCTAGATTCTTCAGAGCTTCTTCCAAATGAACAAAAGACAGTCATGCTTGGAGTCTTGATGGCATTTAGTCAGCCCTTTAATGTGATTCTAATGGTGTGTGTGTGTGTGAAAATTAACAGTAAATTCATTATGAAAACCCATTTACCACAGGGTTGACACCAGCTAAAGCCTGAGGCAGCTCAGGGAATTCTGGGACACGCCATCTGTTTCACTGAGCATAAGTCAGACCGTCCACATCCATGCTCACTCACTGGGGCTTAACAGCTTCTTGCGTAGCTCCTTCTCTCCTTGGGACATGCACATTCAGACACAGAAAACCATAAAGGCCAACTGTCTTCTTTAACCCTCCAAGGCTTAGTTAGATAAAGGGAAACTGTCGAGAGCCATAGCAACTAGCTATGTGAAAAGAAAACAATAAGAAAAAGAAGAAAGAAAGAAAGAAGTCAATTTGATGATTTAATTCAAGATCCTATTTTCCCCTGTATTGATGCTTTTGCATCAAATTTTTATGTATATTTAAAATAGAAGGTATAATTCGATTATACCTACTCTTATTTTTTTACTGTTAATAAGTTTGTTGAAGTGTAAATGGCCTCATATACTAATTGGGTGTTCTTCCTGTGACATATGCAAACTGACTTAGAAACTAACATATGCTGTTATTACTCATAATACATCAGCTTTGTCTGAAATATTTGTACCCAAAATTACCATTTGGCATGTCTCCAAATTCAAATCCACCTTCTGCCCTGAGATGAAATTCAAGGATTTGTTTTCTGTTTTATATATTTTGAGAGGCTGCTTTCACTGCTATAATAAGGCGCGTTCAGTGTTTACATTATAATGACTATTTATGGAGGTTTAATATGTTGCTTGTTGCAAATCACATCCGACGGAAGCTTGGCAAAGCAGCGCAGAGATGTGGGACCACATTCAACTATATTTAACATCATATCATGCAGTTGATCTTTTGAAAATCTATGGTGCTAAATGATATTTATCATAATCTTACTCTTTCATATTTTGCTTTGTAGAAGTTAAAATGGTTCTGAGTCTTATGATATCTTTGCCAACAATTTACTAAGGTGAAAAGACAATGAGAGAATCTAAAATCAACGGCTGGAATTTTTCCATTTTTTATTGGAATATAAGTGCTTCACAGTTTATAATGTAATTTGTTTCTGCTATACCATGGAGTGAATCAGCTATATATACATATATTCCCCTCTTCTTGGACCTCCCTCCCACTCCTACCCTCATCCCACCCAGCTGGGTCATCACAGAGAACAGCGCTGAACTTTCTGTGCTTTATGACAGGTTTCCACTAGCTATTTGACATGCTGTAGTGCATATATGCCAATCCTATTCTCCCAGTCTGTCCCACCCGCTCCTTTCCAATCCTAATCTAATTCGGCCTCCCGAATCTGAACCATGTGTCCACATGCCTCTTCTCTAAATTTGCCTCTCTCTTTCTGCCCTGGACATAGATTCATCTGTACCATTTTCTGGATTCCACATATATGGATTCATATATGATATTTGTTTTCCTCTTTCTGACTTACTTCACTTGATATGACAGACACTACGTCCACACATGTCTGTACAAATGACCCTACTTTGTTCCTTTTAGTGACTAACATTCCATTGTATATATGCAACTGTTGGGGGCCAGTGTGAGGAACTCCGCCCATGGCAAAGGTCATGAGGAAAAAGAAGCTTGGCATATGCAAAGGCGTGATCAAGTCTCAGGAGATCCCCTGTTCCTGAGCATCTACCCCCAAACCAGAGTACTTTACGGGGGCTCTCCCCCATAACCATTTCTCTCGGAGAAGGAGTTAGCTTGCAGCCCCAGTTAATAAAAATTCCTGGGTGTGATAAGAGTGTTTCAGCTTACAAACTCTGAAGGTTCTCTAGCCTGCCTGATCAGGTTGTCCAGCCGCATGTGATTGTTTACAGCCTCCCAGCTGTGAAAGGCATGAGATGCTTTAAAACTTTCTAAATACAGACTCTTTTGAGAAGTTAGAAGATTATTAGTATAGTATTAGTGGGTTGATTAGGAATTATATTGGTGAAGGGTTTTTCATTTGTCATGCCAACAATTACTGCTAATTCCCTGCCTTGGGTGTGACAAGGGTGGCTCAGGTCAAACCTCTCTGCTGACAGACTAGCTTGTGTGACAACCTCTCAACCATAAACAGCACAGAGAGTTTGGAGTATTAGCATAGGGCTTTTCTCATTTGATTGCCGCCAGGCCTTCATATCCTTAGGCACCTGGGAATATATTAATCAATGTATTTGCAATATAGAAAAGGAAATATAGTAGTTTTTATAACAATATTAGACTTTGAGTTAATGAATTTTCTCCTTTGTTATAGACTACTGTACTTTGTTATAAATCACTGTGTCCTTGCTATGCAAACATGTAACCTTATCACTATCTTAAGACTAAATAGATTGTAAAGGGAACATTTGTGAAGGGTTTTCATTTGTTGGGCTGATGTTTGCTGCTAAATCTTCATATTCCCTGCCCTTATAATGAATATAACAAGCATATAGGAGAAATAAGTATTAACCTTTAAGCATATAAGAGAAATAAGTATTAACCTTTAAGACTAATCATGTTAAACCTTAGGTTAAGTAAATTCTTTTCTTGACTATAACTCACTACACCCTCACCCTATAGGAATGCAACTTTATTTGGAGGGTGGTGCCTGAAAAAAATCACTCCTGGAAAAATAAGTTTTATGGTTAACTGACGGGTATCAGAAAGGGCCATAAAATGTCAGCAGACCTCATGGTCAGAAGATGATGTAAAAACTCATAAGACCTTTGTATAATTTTATATGAAACACCTGATTATGACAAGGGTCAGGTCTGTTGACCCCTGCGTGACTCTGTATTCATCCCTATGTGTAACAAAAGGCATATAAACAAACCTGAAAAATAAAGAAATCGGATCAGTTCCGGAAAGACTGATTCCCTCATGTCGTTCCTTTCTGCTCCCCAATTTTCTGGCTGAATTCCCATCTGGAGCGTGGGTGCCCTCCATGTCTGCTTATTTGCCCCAGTTTTCAAGCCCACACGTGGCACCAGTGGCCTAACGCAGATGGTGCAAATTCCTTGTCCGGAATTTTATTGGTACCCCACGTAAACCAAGTTATTCAGCCCCTTTCTCTCCTACTATTTTCTGGCCAAATTCCCATCTGGTGCATAGGACCCACCAAGCCTACTAATTTTGCCTGGGCTTCTAAGATCGGACCGAGGGGGCCTCAGTGCCTCCTCTCCTTCGGGAGAACGGAAAGACACCTGCGGCCTGCGTAGGTGGTGATTGCTACCCTGTTAACCAAGTTATCTGGGCTCTTTTTCTCTGCTAAATTCCTGGTCCCTCTCTATCTGTAATTAGAGAGTTTTTTCTAGGATGCCTACTCCGCCCCCACCTTCAAATTACCCTGGATCCACCGGGGCTGGACCCCGGCATGCAACACAGCTTCTTTATCCTCTCACCTGTCAGTGGACATTTGGGTCATTTCCTTGTCCTGATTACTGTAAATACACTGCAGTGAACACTGGGATATTGTTGGGGAAATAAAATAGGAGTAGTCTTGTTGAGGCTTCAGAAGCAGAGGAGCAGAGCGGGCCTCTGATTTTTCTTCTGACCTACCTGCACACTGCCCTGACTACTGCTGTGTGCTTGTCAGCCACACCTGCTGTGAGTTTTGGAAGAGAAACACAACAGATAGATAGGAAACACAACAGATAGGAAGTGGACGTTGGAATTTGTTATGTCCCTAGAGGAGGTCTTCCCTTGTGGCTCAGCTGGTAAGGAATCCACCTGCAATGGGGGACACCGGGCTTTGATCTCTGGGCTGGGAAAATCCCCTGGAGTAGGGAAAGGCTACCCACTCCAGTATTCCGGCCTGGAAGATATAGTCCAAGGGGTCGCAAAGAGTCAGACATGACTGAGCCGCTTTCACTCACTGGAGGAGGTCTGGTCAACCACTCCCTGGACTTAGCAACATTCCAAGATCTGCAGAACAAAGCAAACCACATTATAAAAGTTAACATGATACCAGAGCTATAGTTTTGCTTGCAAACTAATAATGATATTGGTTTGTGGCCTAGGGATTATAAACAGGGGCTCAAGAGACAGCAGTCCGATCTCACCTGTGGAGCAGACGCACTGCCTGGACCTTCTCCCAGTTGGAACTCTGGACTGCTGTCACATGGGACTTCCCAGCATTGTTTAAGTCTGGATGTTGGCAAATCCAACTTGGTGATGTGTATATTTCTCTCTTCTGCTCTTTCTATTTCTTGTTTTCTTTTAATGTTAGTACATTGAAGGTAAACTAGATAGCTCTCTAGTAAATATTTGCATGATTTATTTGCATATAGCAAGTGGCTTATCTTGTTAACAAATCCTTTGAACCTGAGAGGGAAGTAAACTTTTGGCAAAACAAATACATGTATCCTTTTGAATTATTGTTTTCTCAGGGTATATGCGGAATAGTGAGGCTGCTCAGTCATGGTAATTCTATTTTTAGTTTTCTAAAGAACCTCCATGCTCTTCTCCACAGTGGCTGCATCAATTTGCACAGTACAAGAGGGTTTCCTTTTCTCCACATCCTCTCCAGCATTTGTTTGTTGACATTTTGGTGATGGTCATTCTCACAGGGGAAAAGGCAATGGCACCCTGCTCCAGTACTCTTGCCTGGAAAATCCCATGGACAGAGGAGCCTGGTAGGCTGCAGTCCATGGGGTCGCTGAGAGTCGGACACGACTGAGCAACTTCATTTTCACTTTTCACTCTCATGCATTGGAGTAGGAAATGACAACCCACTCCAGTATTCTTGCCTGGAGAATCCCAGCGACGGGGGAGCCTGGTGGGCTGCTGTCTATGGGGTTGCACAGAGTTGGACACGACTGAAGCAACTTGGCAGCAGCAGCAGCATTCTCACTGGTGTGAGGTGGTGCCTCATCGCAGCTTTGATTTCTATTTCTCTAATAATTAGTGATGTTGAGCATCTTTTCATGTGTTTGTTGGCCATCTGTGTGTCTTCTTTGGAGAGATGTTTTTTTAGGTCTTCTGCCCTTTTTTTCTTTGATTGGGTTGTTTGTTTATGTGATACTGAGCTGTATGAGTTGCTTATTTATTTTGCAGATTAACCCTTTGTCAGTTGCCTCATTTGCAGTTATTTTCTCCCATTCTGAGGGTTCTCCTTTCATCTGGTTTATAGTTTTCTTTGCTGTGCAAAAACTTTAAAATTTAATTAGGTCTCATTTGTTTACTTTAGTTTTTATTTTCATTATTCTAGGAGGTGGGTCAGAAAAGATTTTGTTGTGGTTTATGTCAAAGAATGACCTTCCTATGTTTTTCTCTAAGAGTTTTACCATGTCATCGCACATATAGATCTTTAATACACTTTGAGTCTATTTTAGGTATGATGTTAGGGAGTGTCCTAATTTCATTCTTTCACATATACCTGTACAGTTTTCCCAGCACCACCTATTGAAGGGGCTCTATTTCCCCCTTTGTGTATCTTTGCCTGCTTTGTCATAGGTGCCCACGGGTGCCCAGGCTTATCTCTGGACTTTCTATCTTGCTCCATTGGTCTATATTTCTGTTTTTGTGCCAGTGCCATACAGTCTTAATTACTGTAGTCTGTAGTATTCTCAGAAGTCAGAGAGCCTGGTTGCTCCAACCACGTATTTCTTTCTCAAGATTGCATCGCCTATTCCGGGCTGTTGCATTTTCATACAAATTGCAAAATTTTCTTGTTCTAATTCCGTGAAAAATGCCATTGGTAATTTGATAGCAATTGCATTGAATCTGTAGATGGCTTTGGGTAGTATCATCATTTTCACAATACTGAACCCTCCAGTACAAGAGCATGATATATCTCTCCATATGTTTGGTCATATTTGATTTCTTTCATCAATGTCTTATAGTTTTACAAGAACAGATCTTTTGCCCCATTAGGTAGGTTTATCCTAGGTATTTTATTTATTTCATTGCAATGGTAAATGTGACCATTTCCTTAATTTCTCTATCTGATCTTTCCTTATTAATGTATAAGAATGTGAGGGATTTTGTGCATTAATTTTGTTTTCTTCAGCTTTACCAGGCTTCCCTGGTGGCTCAGATGGTAAAGAATTCTCCTGCAATGCAGGAGACATGGGTTTCATTCCTGGATGAGGAAAATTCCCTGGAGAAGGACATGGCAACCCACTCCAGTATTCTTGCTTAGAGAATCTCCATGGACAGAGGAGCCTGGCGGGCTACAGTCCACAGGGTGGCAAAGAGTCAGACATGACTGAGTAACTAACACTTTCTCTTCCTTTCATTTTCAACTTTACCAAATCCATGATTAGCTATAGAAGTTTTCTGATGGCATCTTTAGGAACTTCTGTGTATGTCACCTGCAAAAAGTTTTGCTTCTTTACCAATTTGGATACCTCATACTTCTTTTTAAAACAAAATTAATTTATTTCTTTTAATTGGAAGGTGATTACTTTATAATGTTGTGACGATTTTTGCTGTGTATGAACATGAATCGACCATAGGTATACATGTGTCTCCCCCATCTTGAACCCCCTCTCACCCCCCTCTCCACCCTATACCTCTGGGTTGTCCCAGAGCACTGGCTTTGGGTGCCCTGCTTCATGCATCAAACTTGCACTGGTCATCTATTCTACATATGGTAATGTACATGTTTCAATGCTGTTCTTTCAAATCCTCCCATCCTCTCCTTCTCCTACTGAGTCCAAAAGTTTGTTCTTTATATCTGTGTCTCCTTTGCTGCCCTTAATGTAGGAATTCAGTACTGTTTTTCTAGATTCCATATATATGCATTCATATACAGTATTTGTCTTTCTCTTGCTGAGTTACTTCATTCTGTATTATAGGCTCCAGGTTTATCCACCTTATTAGAACTGACTCATGTGTTCCTTTTTAAAACAGAGTAATATTCCATTGTGTGTGTGTGCCACAACTTCCTTATCTATTCATCTACCAATGTACATCTAGGTTGCTTTCATGTCCTAGCTGCTGTAAGCAGTGCTGCAGTGAACTTTGGGGGTACATTTGTCTTTTATTTCTGGTTTCCTTGGGGTATATGCCCAGCACAGTGGTTGCTGGGTCATAATCAGTTCTATTCCCAGTTTTTTTTTTTTTTTTTTAAGGAATCTCCACACTGTTCTCCATAGTGGCTGTACCAGTTTTCATTCCCACCAACAAATGTAAGAGGGTTCCTTTTTCTTCTCACCCTCTCCAGCATTTATTGTTTGTAGACTTTTTGACGATGGCCATTCTGATCAGAATGAGATGATACCTCATTGTGGTTTTGATTTCCATTTCTCCCATAATGACTGATGTTGAGCACTTTTTCATGTGTTTATTAACCACCTGTATGTCTTTGAAGAAATGTCTGTTTAGGTCTTTTGCCCACTTTTTGACTGGGTTGTTCATTTTTTTGGTATTGAGCACATGAGATGCTCATATATTTTGGAGATTATTTGTCAGTTGTTTCATTTACTATTATTTTCTCTCATTCTGAAGGCTGTCTTTTCCACCTCGCTTATAGTTTCCTTAGTTGTACAAAATCTTTAAAATTTAATTAGGTCATATATTTTAATTTTTGTTTTTATTTCCCTTCTCTGGGAGGTGGACCATATAGGATCTTTCTGTGAAGATGTCAGAGAGTGTTCTGCCTATGTTTTCCCCTAAGAGTTTTATAGTTTATTGCTGGGGTCCAGCCCCAGTGGATCCAGGGTAATTTGAAGGTGAGATGGAGTTGGCGTCCTTGGAAAAAACTTATTTAATTGCAGATATAGAGAGAGATTAGAAATGGATAGTGTAGTAGGAAATATTAGTGGAGAAAAAAAGGCTAAATAACTTGGTTTATGTGGAATACCAATCATCATCTATGTAGGCAACAGGCGTCTTTCCATTCTCCCGAAGGAGAGGAGGCACTGAGGCTTCCCTGGTCCGATCTTAGAAGCCCAGGCAAAATGAGCAGGCTTGGTGAGTACCCACATTCCAGATGGAAATTCAGCCAGAAAAACGGGGAGCAAGAAAGAAACGACATGGGGGAATCAGTCTTTCCAGGAACTGATCCCAATTTTTATTTTTAGGTTTGCTTATATACCTTTTGTTACACATAGGGATGAATACAGAGTCGCGGGGTCAGCAGTCTTGACCTTTATCAAAATCAGGTGCTTTACATAAAAAAGGTCTTATGGGTTTTACATCATTTTCTGGCCATGAGGCCTCCTGACATTTTACCACCCTTTCCTTCTGATAACCAAAAACTTATTTTTTTCCAAGGGTGTTTTTTCTTAAACCAGGTACCACCCTCCAAATAAAGTTGCATTCCTATAGGGTGAGGGTGTAGTGAGTTACAATCAAGAGAGGAATTTATTTAACCCAAGGTTAACATGATTAATCTTAAAGGTTAGTATTTATTTCTCCTATATACTAGTTATATTCATTATAAGGGCAGGGAATATAGAGATTTAGCAGCAAGCATCAGCCCAACAAATGAAAACTGTTCACCAATGTTCTCCTTAAGATCTATTTAGTCTTAAGATAGTGATAAAGTTACATTTTTACATAGCAAGGACACAGTGATTTATAACAAAGCACAGTGATCTATTACAAAAGAGAAAATTCATTAACTCAAAAAGTCTAGTATTACTAACCTTAAAAACTACTGTATTTCCTTTTCTATATTCCAAATACATTGATTAATATATTCCCAGGTGCCTAAGGATATGGAGGCCTGGCAGCAATCATTGACTCAACAGTGAGAAAAGCCCTATGCTAATTAAGACTCTCAAAATACTCCAAAACTCTCTGTGCTGTTTATGGTTGAGAGGTAGTAAACAGTCATGTGCAGTAGTGGATAATCCTGTCACACAAGCTAGTTTGCCAGCAGAGAGGTTTGACCTGGAGACATCCTTGTCCCACCCAGGGCAGGGAATTAGCAGCAATTATTGGCACAACAAATGAAAAACCCTTCACCAATATAATTCCTAACCAACCCACCATACTAATAATTTCTAACTTCCCGAAAGAATTTGCCTTTAGTAAGTCCAAAACATCTCGTGCCTCTCATGGTTGGGAGGCTGTAAACAATTACACGTGGCTGGATGAACCTAGACAGGCAGGCTAGATAATAGGAGTTCGTAAGTTGAAACACTCTTGTCACGCCCAGGAATTTTTATTGACTTGGAGCTGCACATTTACTACTTCTCCGAGAGAACTGGAGGGGAATAGCCCCCATAAAGTCAGAGGTGTAGGTGAGAAAGTAGGTAGACTCTGGTTTTGGGGGTAGATGCTCAGGAACAGGGAGTGTTTCCTGAGGCTTGATCACACCTTTGCGTATGCCAAGCCTCCTTCCTCATGACCTTTGCCATGGGCAGAGTTCCTCAAGCTGGCTCCCAGCAGTTTATGGCCTTACATTTTGGTCTTTAATCCATTTTGAATTTATTTTTGTGTATGCAAAAGGCAAAGGAGAAAAAGAAAGATATACCCATTTGAATGCAGAGTTCCAAAAATAGCAATGAAAGATAAGAAAGTCTTCTTAAGTAAATAATGCAAAGAAATAGAGGAAAAGAAAACTACAGGCTAGTATCACTGATGAACATAGATGCAAAAATCCTTAACAAAATTCTAGCAATCAGAATCCATCAACACATTATAAAGATCATGTGTCAAGACCAAGTGGGCTTTATCCCAGGATGCAAGGATTCTCCAATGTCCACAAATCAGTCAGTGTAATACAACACATTAACAAATTGAAAAATAAAAGCCTTATGATTATCTCAATGGATGAAGAGAAAGCCTTTGATAAAATTCAACATCCATTTATGATAAAAACTCTCCAGAAAGCAGGAATAGAAGGAACATACCTCAACATAATAAAAGCTATATATATATGACAAACCCACAGCAAACATTATCCTCAATGGTGAAAAATCAAAAGCATTTTCCCTAAAGTCAGGAACAAGACAAGGGTGCCCACTTTAACCACTACTATTCAGCATAGTTTTGGAAGTTTTGGCCAGAGCAATCAGAGCAGAAAAAGAAATAAAAGGAATCCAATTGGAAAAGAAGAAGTGAAACTCTCACTGTTTGCAGATGACATGATCCACTACAAAGAAAACCCTGAAGACTCCACCAGAAAATTACTAGAGCTAATCAATGAATATAGTAATGTTGCAGGATACAAAATCAACACACAGAAATCCCTTGCATTCCTATACACTAATAATGAGAAAATAGAAAGAGAAATTAAGGAAACAATTCCATTCACCATTGCAATGAAAAAAATAAAATACTTAGGAATATATCTACCTAAAGAAACAAAAGATGTGTATATAGAAAACTATAAAACACTGGTGAAAGAAATCAAAGAGGACACTAATAATGGAGAAATATACTGTGTTCATGGATCGGAAGAATCAATATAGTGAAAATAAGTATACTACCCAAAACAATCTATAGCTTCAATGCAATCTCTATCAAGCTAGATATGGTAGTTTTCACAGAGCTAGAACAAGTAATTTCACAATTTGTATGGAAATACAAGAAACCTCAAATAGCCAAAGCAATCTTGAGAAAGAAGAGTGGAACTGGAGGAATTAACCTGACTTCAGGCTCTACTACAAAGCCACAGTCATCAAGACAGTATGGTACTAGCACAAAGAGAGAAATATAGATTAATGGAACAAAGTAGAAAGCCCAGAGATAAATCCATGCACCTATGGACATCTTATCTTTGACAAAGGAGGCAAGAATATACAATGGAGAAACGACAATCTCTTTAACAAGTGGTGCTGAGAAAACTGGTCAACCACTTGTAAAAGAATGAAATGAATGCTTTGTAACACCATACACAAAAATAAACTCAAAATGGATTAAAGATCTAAACATAAGACCAGAAACTATAAAACATAAGCAAAACACTCTCCGTCAAATCACAGCAGGATTCTCTTTGACTCACCTCTCAGAATATTGAAAATAAAAGCAAAAATAAACAAATGGGACCTAATTAAACTTAAAAGCTTCTGCACAACAAAGGAAACTATAAGCAAGGTGAAAAGACAGCCTTCAGAGTGGGAGAAAATAATAGCAAATGAAGCAACTGATAAACAACTAATATAAAAATATACAAGCAACTCCTGCAGCTCAATTCTAGAAAAATAAATGACACAATCAAAAAATGGGCCAAAGAAGTAAACAGACATTTCTCCAAAGAAGACATACAAATGGCCAGCAAACACATGAAAAAATGCTCAACATCATTCATCATTAGAGAAATGCAAATCAAAACCACAATGAGGTACCATTTCATGCCAGTCAGAATGGCTGCTATCCAAAAGTCTACAAGCAATAAATCCTGGAGAGGGTGTGGAGAAAAGGGAACCCTCTTACATCTGTTGGTGGGAATGCAAACTAGTACAGCCACTATGGAGAACAGTGTGGAGATTCCTTAACAAACTGGAAATAGAACTGCCATATGACCCAGCAATCCCACTGCTGGGCATACACACTGAGAAAAGCAGATTGAAAGAGACATGTGTACCCCAATGTTCATCACAGCACTGTTTATAATAGCCAGGACATGGAAGCAACCTAGATGTCCATCAGCAGATGAATGGTTAAGAAAGCTGTGGTACATATACACAATGAAGTATTAATCAGCCATTAAAAAGAATGCATTTGAATCAGTTCTAATGAGGTGGATGAAACTAGAGCCTATTATACAGAGTGAAGTAAGTCAGAAAGAAAAACACCAAGACAGTATACTAAAGCATATATATGGAATTTAGAAAGATGGTAATGATAACCCTGTATGCGAGACAGCAAAAGAGACACAGATGTATAGAGCAGTCTTTTGGACTCTGTAAGAGAGGGCAAGGGTGGGATGATTTGGGAGAATGACATTGAAACATGTATAATATCACATGTGAAATGAATCACCAGTCCAGGTTCGATGCATGATAGAGGATGCTCAGTGCTGGTGCGCTGGGATGACCCAGAGGGATGGTATGGGAGGGAGATGGGAGGGCAGTTCAGGATGGGGAACACATATATACCCGTGGTGGATTCATGTTGATATATGGCAAAACCAACACAATATTGTAAAGTAATTAGCCTCCAATTAAAAAAAATAAATTTGTATAAAAATTATAAGGAACAGAGCCATGGTCGTGGGGTGGGGGGGATGGGGTGGGGAGAAATAGAAGAAAACAATAGAACGGGAAAGACTAGAGATCTCTTCAAGAAAATTAGAGATGCCAAGGGAACATTTCATACAAAATGGGCACAAGAAAGGACAGAAATGGCACAGACCTAGCAGATGCAGAAGATATTAAGAAGAGGTGGGAAGAATACATGGAAGAGCTGTACAAAATCTTAATAACCCAGAATAACTACGATGGTGTGGTCACTTATCTAAAGCCAGACATCCTGGAGTGTGAGGTCAAGTGGGCCTTAGGAAGCATCACTACAAACAAAGCTAGTGGGTGTGATAGAATTCCAGCTGAGTGATTTCAAATTCTAAAAGATAATGCTGTTAAAGTGTTGCATTCAATATGCCAGCAAACATGGAAAACTCAGCAGTGGCCACAGGACTGGAGAAGGTCAGTTTTCATTCCAATCCCAATAAAAGGCAATGCCAAAGAATGTTCAAACTACTGCACAATTACACTCATTAAACATGCTATCAAAGTAATGCTCAAAATTATCCAAGCTAGGCTTCTACAGTATGTGAACTGAGAACTTCTGGATGGTCAAGCTGGATTTAGAAAAGACAGAGAGGAAACAGAGATCAAATTGCCAACATTGGCTGGGTCACTGAAAAAGCAAGAGAATTCCAGAGAAACAACTAATTTTCCTTCATTGACTATGCTAAAGCCTTTTAATGTATGGATCACAGCAAACTGTGGAAAATTCTTAAAGAGTTGAAAATATCAGACCACCTTACCTTCCTTCTGAGAAACTTGTATGCAGGCCAAGAAGAAACAGTTAGAATTGGATATGGAACAGCGGACTCTATCAAAATTGAGAAAGGATTATGTCAAGATTGTATATTTTCATCCTGTTTATTTAACTTGTATGCAGAGTACATCATGAGAAATGCTAGGCTGGATGAAGCACAAGCTGGAATCAAGATGGCTGGGAAAAATATCAATAACCTCAGACGTGCAGATGACACCACCCTTATGGCAGAAAATGAAGAGGAACTGAAGAGACTCTTGATGAAGGTCAAAGAAGAGAGTGAAAAATCTGGCTTAAAACTCAGCATTCAACAAACTAAGTTCATGGCACTAAGTTCATGGCATTCAGTCCCATCACTTCATGGCAAATAGATGGGAAAACAAAGGAAACAGTGACAGACTTTATTTTCTTGGGGTCAAAAATCATTGCAGATGGTGATTGCAGTCATGAAATTAAAAGACGCTTGCTCCTTGGAAGAAAAGCTAGGACAAACCCAGACAGCTCATTAAAAAGCAGAGACATTACTTTGCCAAAAAAGGTCCATTTGGTCAAAGCTATGGTTTTTCCAGTAGTCATGTATGAATGTGAGAGTTGGACCATAAAGAAGGCTGAGCACCAAAGAACTGATGCTGATACTTTTGAACTGTGGTGATGGAGAAGACTCTTGAGGGTCCCTTGGACTGCAAGGAGATCCAAACAGTCCATCCTAAAGGAGATCTGTCCTGAATATTTATTGGAAGGACTGATGCTGAAGCTAAAGTTTCAATACTCTGGCCACCTGACTCGAACAGCCGACTCATTGGAAAAGACCCTGATGCTGGGAAAGACTGAAGTCAAGAGGAGAAGGGGATGACAGAGAATAAGATGGTTGGATGGCATCACCGACTCAAGGGACATGAGTTTGGAAGCCAGTCATGCTGCAGTACATGGGGTCAGAAAAACTCAGACACAACTGAGTGACTGAAGAACAGCAATATATGATGTTAGAAATTATTCTAGTTTTATTCTTTTCCATATAATTGACCAGTTTCCCCAGCACCACTGTTGAATAGACTATCTTTTACCCATTGTATAGTTTTGCCTCTTTGTCAAAGATAAGTTATCCATAGGAGCATGGATTTATCTCTGAACTTTCTGTTTTGTTCTATGGATCTATATTTCTACCTTTTTTTATTTCTTTCTCAGTGTTTTATAGTTTTTCCTATACAGGTCTTTTGTTTCTTGAGGTAAATTTGTTCTTAAGTATTTTATGCACAAGATGACTATAATAGAAAATTTCAAGTTAGAAGAGGCTGGCAGACAATGAGATGATTGTATAGCATCACCGATTCAATGGACATGAACTTGGGCAAGCTCTGTGAGATAGTGAGGGACGGGAAGTTCTCACATGCTGCAGTTCATGTGATTGCGAAGACTCAGACACAGCTTAGTGACTGAATAACAACACCTCTGCCTATAAAGTAAATAAACAGGCTGACAATATACAGCCTTAATGTACTCCTTTCCCAATTTTGAACCAATCCATTGTTCCACGTCTGGTTCTGTTGCTTCTTGACCTGCATACAGGTTTTGCAGGAGGTATTCCTGCAAAATGCAGGAATGGTATTCCCATCTCTTTAAGAATTTTCCACAATCTGTTGTGATCTATACAGTCAAACACTTTAGTAGTAGTCAAAGAAGCAGAAGTAGATGTTTTTCTGAAATTCCCTTGCTTTTTCTATAATCCAATGAATGTTGGCAATTTGATTCCTGGTTCCTCTGCCTTTTCTAAACTGAGCGAGCTTGTACTTCTGGAATTTTTGTGCCATGAAAGCCTAACTTGAAGGATTTTGACCACTACCTTGCTAGCATGTGAAATGAGTGTAATTGTGCATTAAACAAATGAACATTCTTTGGCATTGTCCTCTTGGAACTGGACTGAAAACGGACCTTTTCCAGTCCTGTGGCCACTGCTGTATTTTCCAAATTTGCTGGCATATTGAATGCAGCACTTTAACAGCATCTTCATTTAGGATTTGAACTCGCTCAGCTGGAAATTGATCACCTCCACTAGCTTTGTCCTTAGTAATCCTTGACTTCACACTACAGGCTTTCTGGTTCTAGGTTAAAGACTACACGATGGTGGTTATCCGGGTCATTAAGGTCTTTTTTGTATAGTTCTTTGGTGTATTCTTACCACTTCGTCTTAATCTCTTCTCTTTCTATTAGGTCCTTTGCATTTCTGTCACTTGTTTTCTCCATCTTTGCATGAATTATTCATCTTTGCATGATATCTCTAATTTGGTTTACCATATATGGCCTTTATTATGTTGTGATAGTTTCCTTCCATGCTCACTCTGGAGAGTTTTTTTTTTTTTTAATAACGTAAATGGGTGTTGAATTTTGTAAAAATTCTTTCTGCATCTACTTAGATGATCATTTTTTATTTTTAATCTGTTAATATGCTGCATCTTACGGAATGATTTGTGTTATATTGAAGAATACTTGCATTCCCATGATGCATCTCACTTGATCATGGTGCATGATGGTGTTGTTGGATTCTGTTTGCTAGTATTTTGTTGATATTTTTTATGCCTATTGTTCATCAGTTTTATCAATCTGTAATTTTATTTCTTTGTAATAGTTTTATCTGATTTTGAACTTTACTTTTTTTTTTTTAAAACTGTTAATGCTTTGGTAAGAATATTCAGGGACACTATGACTCCTGCCAGCTGCTTTCCCTGACAACGTTATTTTCAAGAATCAACAATATTCCTTTGAGGTTAAACACTAGCTGGATATGCTATTGTTTACATGATCTGATTCTGATTCAGTGATCTTAACTCTTCCAAAATCTAGAACATTTAACCTGTTTCCACAAATTACAGCTTACGAGATTATGTGGAATCTACTTCTTTTCCTATGTGTCTAAAAGTTTAGATTTTACAATTTAGTGCACTATTTCAAAGTTTTTTAGCATAATATAAACTGCTCTTGTACAAACCAACCATTTAATTTTGGCTATTGTGTTACTCTTTCCCACATACACATTTCCCTCCCGCCCCCAGTTCAGTTTCTGCCTCCATCTTTTACTCAGCCACAGGGGGATGTGCTAACAGATAAGACAAAAATACAGAAGTCCAATAACAATCCACAAAGCAAGTGTCTGAATACTCTTGCCATGTGTATAAGCTGCAGGGTTCATCCACGTTCTGACCCTGGGCACCAGTCTTAGTCAGCTACCTGGGCCACTAAGGAGGTCAGATGGCCACATGATGGCCTCCTTTCCTAGTGGAGGGGGCTGCTTGCTTGCTGCTTGGTCAGGGGATTGCTGTGGGCCTTCATCTGGGCCCATGGGGTTGCCCACAGGACGTGGGGTCCAGGATCCGGCACCCCTCTGCTAATGTCCCCGCTGTGAGTGATCAGCTGTCTCATCTGCATTTGACATCTATGGAATGGTAGCACATTTGTTCCAGATTCCTCCCTGACAAATACATTTTGAAGGATCCTCCCTGCCTCCCAAGTTTTGTGCCTAATTATGTAAGAATTGTACATTGGCAAGCAAAGTATAATAAACAATAGAAGATATTTTACAAAGAATATAGACATCACTCACTTTTTAAAAATCACTGAATAACATTTATTAGAGCAGAGTTAGTGAATGAATAATAAATTTCCCACTTATTGGTGTCTGTGATGTACATTTTTTCTCAATAGCCTCATAAGATCAGTATTATTATGCTATTGTTACATACCAGTTTGTATTTTTTTTTTTTCTGCTACAAATTTTGTGTGCTAAAACATTTATTTTCAGGGATTCAATCTGTAACCTCCAGGTGTGGCTGTTGTATACTTTTCATTCTACTGCTCTGCCATTCTGAAATAATAAGCTATATTTTTGAGGTAAAATCAGGATTATAAATCATAATTTGAGCAAACATCACTGTCATGGGATCTGGGCTGTTTCTAATAAATAAGGTAAGATGTTTCAGATAAACTTGATTGTTCACATTAGTAAGTAACTAAATAGTCCCCTAAAGGTTGATGTTATTTTAAATAAACTGATTTATGGTGAATTCAATTCACCTCAAATTTTTATATAATAGGATTTCGTTTTGCCAGACTCCTCAATGCAATAGATAAATGATAGAATCTGGGTTAAGTGAAGGGACCAGATGGTCTGAGGTGGATGGGATAGCACAGTCCCCTTAGGTATATTTGACATATCATGTTTAGGACTTTTCCAGTTCTAATGCTGCTGGCTGGATCTACTATAATGATGCAGTGACAATAAACAAAGTAAGCCGGTTGATTCTGCTGTCACTTTGAATAAATTTATAAAACACTACTTGCTGCAGGCAAATAAATTAATACATGATTGAACATCTACCAGGGCTCTGTAGCATTTAGCCAAAAACTATGAAAGCAGATTCTAAAATGTACTGGGGAAATAGCAGTTTTGTGGACCCTTTTGTATCCTAACAAGGATACTTCTAAAATGTTGCTTTAGAAAATCACCATCTTCTATGCTTAATGGGAACATTTTAAGCAGTTTCAATTCTCAGGAAGTTCTATTTATCTAAGATGGAGTCTGACTCTGCATACAGAAATAACCTAGGCTGGCCTGGTTGATTGAATTTACTGCCCTTAGGCATTGTAAATAATAAGAAAGTGGGTCTAGGCTCTGTGGGAGCTGGAGTTTAAACTATGGGAAGTGACCTCTCAAATCCAGAAAAAGATTATGACATTAGGTATAAAAATAAGTATTTAATCATATTAGGGAAAAAAGTTAACCAGTTTAAAAATGTCATAAAACTGACAAATATAAACACTCCCAAATAGCACTATTTTAAGTCAATTAATCTCTGTATTTACTGCCATAATTTTTTTTTTTTTTTTTTGGCCATATATCATGACATATGGGATCTTAGGTTTCCCCAGCCAAAGACTGACCCTATGCCCCCTGCTTTGGAAGCACCTCTGGACCACCAGGGAAATCCCACTTCCATAATGTTTTTAAAACGTTTTTCCCTGCATACTCTTTAATCACCACTTCAAATGACAGCAATTATGTAAAATTTTAAACATTGTAAATTTATTATTTCTTTTAACATGGTTGAATAGGATTTGTATTCTTGTGTTGGTAATTTTGAAAATACTTTAGATTTGTAATTTGAATTAATAATGTCATATGGACATTTGGGATACTTGTCAAAGTTGTGAAAATCCATATTAAAAAAACCTTTTTTCATGTATTAGCTATCTCATTTTGGATCATTTCAAGTTTTCTTGTGCAATGACTACTTTCACGTGGTCTTTGAATTGACAACTGGCAAACTGGCATTAACTGGTTTGTCACTGGTTTTTTTGTTGTACTGTAGAATTTTGAGTATTTTATCATCTTTCTCCTTGTTCATCTTGGTTAAATCAGAAGGTAGTTTAAATCTTTTCTTCAAATGTATTAATATGATTTACTTCTTTTCATTAAGTGAATTCTTAAATAAACCAAGTACCTATTCATTATTTCTGTCTGGAAATGATCCTGTCATATAAAGAGCTACTGACTTCAGTATTATGTAAGTTTTTGTTGTGCTGAAATTTGTTTCTTGTTATAGAAATATTCTTAATTTCCTTGTACATATTTTTGATTCTGTTTCCTACTCCATTAATTTTTAATCTGAGTTTAAAAAGCATGTTTAATAGGTAAATTTAAAACAGACAAAATATAAAATCAAATCAATTATCTGTAATTTCCATGTGTTTTACTGAAACCTTCTAAAACACCTTTTTCTATTTCCTTCAATATGGCATATCCCCAGCTTACCTCTTCCTTAGCCAAATCCTAAAATATGGCCAGGGCATAGTCCTAGCTATGCTAAAGCCACGGTCAAAGGTAAAATGTATGGAGGAGTCCTAGGAATGGAAAGAGACAGCTGTCTTAATCAAGTCAGGTTAAAAGGTCTGACTTTTGAAAAATATTATTAAAAAGCATTCCATCATGTGAATACATTAATGAAACTTTTCTCAGGGACTTTGAAAGGACTCATGCACGTGCAGGGTCTTGAAACTTTACGCTTCAGCAGTTCATGGTAAATGGGCCTCTGCTGCCCACCTGAGGAGGAGTCCAGCCAGAAACCATCCCAGAGCACCTGGGCTCTGAAGTTGCAGGTGGCTCCCCTGCTGGCCTAGTGACAACCTGAGCTCAGTTGAAGACCGTAGCAATCTGAGAAGCAAATCAACAGAACAAAGTTAAAAATATGTGAATTAGGGACATTTTTACCTATGCTCCCCTAGGTCCTTACCAAGACAGCTCAAAATAGTCTCAGAATTGGGTAATTCTTGAGGTCAGAGTGCTGGAAGCCTCTAACCTTTCCTAGGTTACACCAGGAGAGAGTCACTTTGGCCTTCCCATGTCTACTGCTACCTCAAGTTTACTGCAGGCCTGGCCGTGTTGTACCACGAAGAGAAGAGGAGCCAGGATTAAGGTTTCTAACAGGCTAGGGGCCAACACTTTCCAAGACTGAGGTGTTTCCTTGGAGAAAAGAGGCACATCTCAGTTAAAACCAGGATAGTCCCAGGAGAATCGGGGTGCTGGGTCATCTAAATCAGAAAGGCTGATCCTTTAAATGGAACCGTATAATACAATATTTCCTAAATGGCAGGATGTGGATTTTGGAGTAAGCTACAGAGAGTTTGAATCTAGTTTCTAGTTACAGAACTTGGGCAAGTGGCCTAAACTTTCTGGGCCTCATTCATAAGCCAAAGATGACAATGTCCATATCATAGAATTTTTGTGATTAATAAACTCCCTACTAAATGCAAAGATTTTAGTATAGTATCTGATACTTTGAAAGCTAGTGATTCCCATATCACTCATATCATCATCCAAGGAGTTAGACCTGGTGAGTGAAGTCAGCCGCAGTTTCCAGGTGATGAAGACATTTTCAACCAGGCAAACTGCAGTATCAGGACTCATAGAGTCTGTCCAAATAAAGGCTGCTAGATATAAGGGTCTCTGAGAGTGTCCTGAGATACTGGTGAACAGGCTTCTGTCTTGGAGAAAGGAATTGGCAAGAATCAGGCAAATGATGCAAGTCAGCTGAATGGACTGGTTTCAAGAGAGTGCATCAACCCCGCTGGGGAATTAGTACCACAAGTAGAAAGTTGAAGAGGCTATAATTTTGGATTTGTGTCCTTGGGTGATAAAAACTTCTCTGTACCTATGCTATAGAAGAATTTGTTCGTGGAGACTGGTACTAATGAATGCTAAATTCCTGGGACTGAGTCTGAGTCCTGGTAGGCACCAAATAAGTGGGGGAAAAAGGCAGCGCAGGTGACCCCTCCTTAGCCCGCTAGGCTTAGGAGTTATGTACCATTTCTAGAGCCCAGGACAAATGATCCAGTTACCCAGGTGCCTGATGTCAGGCATGCAGGGGTGTCCCTTGGCTGATTCCACCTGGGTCCATCTATTCTGTATTGCCAATCTGGGTGCCAAAGTGTCTGAGATCAGCTCTGCTACCCAAACAGAACTTTGGGATAAGGTGTTCAAATTCTAGTGAGCAGTTGAGCTAAAGGGATTCAAGAGGGAGTGCCAGTCAGAGCCTTAGCAAGCTCTTGACCTAGATATTTGAGAGGGTGTAAAGGGATATTGGTAGGTAACAAAGAGGGACTGAGCTAATCTTTCTGTTTGTTATCTCAGCAATGGCAGTTCCACCCCCAGGAGTATTTGCTTGTTGTTTTTGTTTCTGGTGTAAGCTGGAGAGTTAGTAAAGCGTCTTTTAGAAGTTGGGGAAGGGAGAGGATTTAACTTCTGTTCAACACTTTCCTGGCTTCATGGGATAACTGGGGACGGTGAGTACACAGGACTCCACAGTTTTCTTTAGATTGAAGGTTGTCCCTTGGTTCAATTGTGGGTTCTGTTCTGGGATCTGGAAGGGCAATGGGTATACAATATATCATCAGTGATAAGTCCAATTCCACTGGAGAGCAGCAACTGTCCTTATGTCTTTCTATTCTTGCTTGCTGGCATTGAGAATGCAGGAGAAACATTCTCTGGGCAAAACTGAGGGAACCGTTTGTGTTAGAGGGAACTGAGACCTCCCAGGAAGAGCACCCGGAGGCCTTTGGGAAAGAATATGTTCCCTGGTACAGTGACAAGCTTGAAGAAGGGTCCAATAAACATTTTTTCAATGGTTGAACAAAAAATGAACAAATAACTCACTCTGGTTTTCAAATACCCTAGATGATTTTAGGCAGTTTCTCCATTCAGTTATTGACTAAAAACCCAGAACATCAGAAAACTGAACAAAAACATAAAGTTGTGGAAAATAGAAAGGAGTCACACTCCAGCATTTCTAGTTGTTTAGTTGCTAAGTTGTGTCTGACTGTTTGTGACCCCATGGCTACAGCCCACCAGGTTCCTCTGTCCATGAGATTTCCCAGGCAAGAATACTAGAGTGGGTTGCCATTTCCTTCTCCAGGGGATCCTTCGACTCATGGATCAAGCCTACATCTCCTGTATTGGCAAGAGGATCCTTTACCACCAGCCACCAGGAAAGCCCGTTTGTTAGTTGCCACTCAGTTATTTGATTGAGTGAAATAAGCTGTCCAAAGCTGTTGTACAGATTTGGAGCTGAAGAGTATTTTCACTTGAAATTAGTTTGACTGATCTTATGAAGCCTTATAGTCACCACAGAATAAATCTCTGGTATTTTGATGTATCTAAGGGAGCAAGATTGGGTTTCTCAGGTGGTGCAGTGGTATAGAGCCCACCTACTAATGCAGGAAACTCTGGTTTGATCCCTGGGTTGGGAAGATCCCCTGGAGTATGAAATGACAACCTCCTCCAGTATTCTTGCCTCAAGGAAAACTCCTTGAACAGGGAGATTGGCAGGGTAGATAGTCCATAGCATCTCTGAGAGTCAGACATGACTAAGCAACTGAGCACGCAAGAGAACAAAATGGACTTGTGGTATATAGGGGGTTGAGGTTAGCGAAAATAAAAGTGAAAAATTCACCCGTTATTTTACAATTTTTAAAAAATGATTGCATTCTAAAACTTTCAAGTGTGAAGAACTTTGCTTTATGTAATTTTCCCACTGCTGTCTTTGACAAGGGCTTATAAAGTAATATAATTTTCTCCATTAGAGAAAAACACAAACTTTCTAAATTAATTTAAGCTCTCTGCTTTATTGTCCATTACCTTTGGCACATCATGTAGTAAACCTCATACTAAAAATCAGCATGTGGAGCATTATCACAATTTATAAAATCCTCTGGAGCATAACATGCAAAAACCACTTTTCACTAATCAAAGAGTCATTGTGGAGTTGGCTGATGATCCTATGATAAATGACCTTCATTGTTGCTCAGAAAGTATATGCTTTGTAAATACAGTATATTTCACATTATCTGAAACTCAGTATTGAGGAAAGAGGTTCTTTTAGTCCAGCAAGAAAATGAAGGATGACTTTTTACTTAATGCCATGCCTTGGAACATGCCTCTAGCAAAACTTTTGGACTTTCTGTGTTTACGTTCATAGAAAAGAAATCCTAACCTGATTAGTAAGAGTGCAAAAATCATGAATTTTGTACTTGTAATTAATTCAGAAACTTTCTTTGCAGAAACTAATTAAGCCATAGATATTTAGATAGACTGATCTACAAATTTCATTTAATCCAAACCGACCAAGATTTCTAAATGTACACTATTTTTTTTCTCTAGAGTTGGGAAATCCATTCATAATTCTAGCTAATAAAGGTTTTGTATTGAAGATCATTAATATTAAGTAGATTAAATCATCAATAAACTCCTGTTCCTATTATTAGTTTTAAAAGCTAAGTAAGAAACTCTCTTGTCTTTGGTCATGATAACTAAAGAAATTTACTTATTAAGTGGGTAATTTTATCTACTTAAAGACAGATATTATTGATATTACTTTGAAATATATTAAATAACTAAGATAAGCACCTTGGAGGGCATATATTGGACAAATAGTTGGCAACCAATATTATTTGTGTAGGATAAAAATGGATTAAAAATAGAAATCATTCAACACCCACATGAAAATTTAGGGGAGTAGCTACACCTCGTGGACCTAACTTCAAGCCCGTGACTCTACCAAACAACCCGGGAGGTCAGGAGTCCACGGAGCTCTGAGACAGTGCCATCATACCCTAGAATAGCTAAAGCCTATTCTGAGTCAGTGTCTCCTTTTGAGAATAGTATAGCAGGGCAACAGTATTATACAATTCTGAATAATTTTTCTGAGAATTGTATTCATAAAGAAAACAAAATGTTATAAAAGTGTTTCTGAGACACTAGATGTTTGTATTTATGCTGTTTTATTACATTCTTTTGTTTCAAATAATTCATCTTTCAGAAAAAGAAAAACTCAAAGTCCTCTAAATATGATCCATATTGCTGAGTTGGACTATAGAACAAACATTTAAACATGCTGGCTTGCCATTTACTCTTTTGATTATTTAACAAATTATGACTGAGCAGTAACTAGGTCAGCTTAAAAGGAAGAAAGACACTCCCAAGGAGCTCACAGTTTGCAGTTAAGAGAGGGCTTCCCGGGAAGTAAACTGATTAGGAAGCTATGGTTTTGCTCTTGGGTTTGTAAGTCCAGGAATTTCTGTTTTCCATTTACCCATGGGGCTTCCTAGGTGGCCCAGTGGTAAAGAATCCATCTGTCAGTGCAAGAGATAAAAACACATGGGTTCGATCTCTGGCCCTGGAAGGCCCCTGGAGGAGGAAAAGACAACACACTCCAATATTTGTGCCTGGGAAATAGCATGGAGAGAGGAGCCTGGTGAGCTATCATCCATAGGGTTGCAAAGAATTGGACAAAACTGAGCAGCAGGCATGGTGTAGCATAGGTAAGCTGACGAGGGTAAGTGCACAAGACGCACAAATAAAGAATCTTGAAAGCATCACAAAAAAAAAGTCTTGGTATATACAGAGGTTCTTTCATAAAATCATTAGAGGATTTTGCAGCAGAAACATTACAAGCCATAAGGGAGTAGGATGATACAAAGAGCTGAAAGAAAAAAAAAAAGTTTGCCAACCAAGAATACTAAATGGAGCAAAACTGTCTTTCAAAAATGAAGGAAAAATAAGAAACTTCTCAGATAAAACCTGAGGGGACTCACTGCTGCTAGGCTTGCCTTAACAAGAGTTGCTAAAGGGAGTCGTTCAAGTTAAAATAAAAGACCATGGGCAGGAACACACAAGGATATGAAAATCTCCCTGGTAAGGGAAATATATAGATAAATAGAGAATCCTTTAATGGTTGCACAGAAATCATTTTCAATTCAGATGTAGAGAATAAATTATAAAAATATACTTATAAAATATGTTAATGGATTAAAAATGTTAAAAAGATGAAATTTTGGCATTGATAACATAAAGAAGTGGTGAAGAGTTAAAGAAGTAGAGTTGTTATGTCATGATAGTTAATTTGTTATCAGTTTAAAATTGATTATTTTAGTTATTATACATTTTATATAATCCGTATGGTAACTGTAAAGAAATACCTGTAGAAAATGCACAAAAGAAAATGAGAAAGGAATCAAAGTCCATCATTGCATAAAAATAAAACACAGAGAAAGGCAGTGAGAGGAAAAGAGGGTGACGCGATTATACGACATACAGAAAACAAACAAAATGACAATATAACGTTCTTTTCTGTCACCAATTACTTCAAATGTAAATGATTTAAACTCTCCAGTCAAAGGACATAGAGTGCATGAATGTATGAAAAACAAGGTCAAATTATATGCTATTTAAAAAGACAGCATATATATTCTTTAGATAGAAGGATGTGACTAGGCTGAGAGTAAAAGAACAGAGAAATATGCATGAAGCAAATGGTAACCAAATGAGAATAGGGATGGATATACTTATATCAGACAAAATAAACTTTAAGTAAAAACTTATAAGATAAAAAGAGAGACATTATGTAATCATATATAATCAATTCCCCAGGAAGACATAGTGCTTGTAAATACTTATGTTCATAGTAGCAGAGGATCCAACTACATGAATTAAACACTGACGCAGTTGAAGGGGGGAATAGTGAAAAGTGACAGTAGATTTCAACATTCTACTTTTAATAATGAGTAGATTAATCCAATCAGTAAGTGAGCAGAGGACTTTAACAATGCTATAGACTGTTGAACCTAATAGACATACACAGAATATTTCAACCAACAAGAGCACGATAGATATTCTCATGGACACATTGAACATTCTCCACATATTAGACAACAAAACAAAATAGCTGTCCTTTTGCTTCCTTCAGTTCAGTTCAGTCGTGTCCGACTCTTTGCGACCCCATGAATCGCAGCACGCCAGGTCTCCCTGTCCATCACCATCTCCTGGAGTTCACTCAGACTCACGTCCATCGAGTCCGTGATGCCATCCAGCCATCTCATCCTCTGTCATCCCCTCCCTCCTGCCCCCAACCCGTCCCGACATCAGAGTCTCTTCCAATGAGTCAACTCTTCGCATGAGGTGGCCAAAGTACTGGAGTTTCAGCTTTAGCATCATTCCTTCCAAAGAACACCCAGAACTGATCTCCTTTAGAATGAACTGGTTGAATTTCCTTGCAGTCCAAGGGACTCTCAAGAGTCTTTTCCAACACCACAGTTCAAAAACATCAATTCTTCAGCGCTCAGCTTTCTTCACAGTCCAACTCTCACATCCATACATGACTACTCGAAAAACCACAGCGCCCTTATATCTAGGCATATAAAGCATCTAGATATATGCCTTATATCTAGAAAAAGCAACTCCTTTCTGCCCCCTTATATCTAGTAAGAGAATCACTAGCCCACTTCAACTGGAAATGTACCCCCAAAAAAAAGGAGGGGGGAAATATAATTTAGTCAAGTAGGCAGTTTGCAAAGTCATCAGTCATCCATTAAGTGTAGAGTTCTGTGCAATATGCTTTTCATATTCTCATTTTCACAACTGCATCTTCAACCACAGATCAAAAAAAAAACCATTTTAAAAAAATCAAGAAAGTTTCTGAAAGCAAAACTTGAATTTTTCCTGCACCAGGAATTATTTACTTTTATTTCAGAATTTACTATTTACTATTTATTTCAGAATTTACCTTGTGTTTACAACTATTTACATAGCATCTGCATTGTATTAATAAGTAATCTAGGGATAAGTTAAAGTATATGGGAGGATATGTGTAGGTTATATGCAAATACCACCTGATTTTGTATAGGGAGTCTGAGCATCTGTGTGGGGTCCTGGAATGAGTCTTTGGGAATTTCAGAGGACAACTGCATCTTGTTCTCTTCTTTTCTTTCCTGGCCACCTCAGTCTTCGCTATGACTTTGACTACCATTTCTATATGAATATTCCCCAACTTTATATTCCCAGTTTAGATGACTATAGTCTTCAGCTATAGTCTTAGATAACCAAGATGCTGATAGACATCACCTCAGTATCTCACGTAATCTTCAGCTTGTTCAGGCTGGATTTGTCTTTCCTCTTTATCTCATTTTGGTTAACAGTACCATTATGTACCTAGCACTCAAACTAGCAATCTTCTAGTCACTCCATATAGTTTTCCTTCTCACATACGTGTGACTAGTGAATACTAGTTCCTATGTATTCAATTTTTCCTGAATTACTGCTGCTATTATTCTGATTCAAACCATTATCATCTCACATATAGATCAAGGCAACCACCTCCGGCCACCTTACCCTCTCTTTTGTGCTTTAAGAATAGAAACCTGATCTATTACTCTTCTATTGAAAGCCCTTCACTGATCCGTGACGGGGTCCAGCCTGGGTAGATCCAGGGTAATTCGAAGGGGAGATGGTGTAGGCATCTTAGCAAAAAACTTATTTAATTATAGATATATAGAGAGATTAGAAACGGATAGTGTAGTAGGAAATATTAGTGCAGAAAAAGAGGCTGAATAACTTGGTTTACGTGGAATACCAATCACCACCTATGTAGGCCACAGGCGACTTTCCGTTCTCCCGAAGGAGAGGAGGAACTGAAGCCTCCCCGGTCTGATCTTAGAAGCCCAGGGAAAGTTAGCAGCCTTGTTGAGTACCCACATACCAGATGGGAATTCAGCCAGAAGGGGAAAGAACGACACAGGGGAGTCCGTTTTTCCAGAAACTGATCCAATTTCTTTATTTTTCACGCTGGGGTCAGCAGACCTGACCCTTGTCACAGTCAGGTGCTTCATATAAAGTTATACAAAGGTCTTAAGGGTTTTACATCATCTTCTGGCCATGAGGCCTGCTGACATTTTATGGACCTTTCTGATAACGGTCGGTTAATCAGAAAACTTATTTTTTTTTCCAGGGGTGATTTTTTTCTTAATCCAGGCACCACCCTCCAAATAAAGTTGCTTTCCTATAGGGTGAGGGTATAGTGGGTTGCAATCAAGAAAGGAATTTATTTAACCTAAGATTAACATGATTAATCTTAAAGGTTAATACTTATTTCTCCTATTGCTAGATATATTCATTATAAGGGCAGGGAATATGGAGATTTAGCAACAAATATTGGCTCAACAAATGAAAATCCTTCACCAATGTTCCCCTTAAGATCTCTTTAGTCTTAAGATAGTGATAAAGTTACATTTTTACATAGCAAGGACACAGTGATTTATAACAAAGTATAGTGATCTATAACAAAAGAGAAAATTAGTTAACTCAAAAAGTCTAGTATTGCTAACCTCAAAAACTACTATATTTCCTTTTCTATATTCCAAATACATTGATTAATATATTCTCAGGTGCCTAAGGATATGGAGGCCTGGTGGCAATCATTGACTCAACAATGAGAAAGTGAAGAAGTGAAGTCGCTCAGTCGTGTTCGACTCTTTGTGACCCCGTGGACTGTAGCCTACCAGGCTCCTCTGTCCATGGGATTCTCCAGGCAAGAATACTGGAGTGGGTTGCCATTTCCTTCTCCAGGGGATCTCCCGACCCAGGGATCGAACCCAGGTCTGCTGCATTGGAGGCAGACGCTTTAACCTCCGAGCCACCAGGGAAGCCCAACAATGAGAAAAGCCCTATGCTAATTAAGACTTTCAAAATACTCCAAACTCTCTGTGCTGTTTATGATTGAGAGGTTGTCACACAAGCTAGTCTGTCAGCAGAGAGGTTTGACCTGAGACACCCTTGTCACACCCAAGGCAGGGAATTAGCAGTAATTATTGGTACAACAAATGAAAAACCTTTCACCAATATAATTTCTAATCAACCCACTATATTATATTAATAATTTTCTAACTTCTCAAAAGAGTCTGTATTTAGAAAGTTTTAAAGCATCTCGTGCCTCTCATGGTTGGGAGGCTGTAAACAATCACATGTGGCCGGACGAACCCGCTCAGACAGGCTAGAGAACCTTCAGAGGAGTTTGTAAGTTGAAACACTCTTGTCACGCCCAGGAATTTTTATTAACTGGAGCTGCAAGTTAACTCCTTCTCCGAGTGAAATGGTGATGGGGGAGAGCCTCCCATAAAGTCGGAGGTGTAGGTGAGAGCATAAAACAGACTCTGGTTTTGGGGGTAGATGCTTGGGAACAGGGGGTCTCCTGAGGCTCGATCCTGCTGAAGCCTCCTTCCTCATGACCTTTGCCATGGGCAGAGTTCCTCATGCTGGCTCCCAGCAGATCCTCCTTAAGATAATGGGTGAAATCCAAATGTTGCATGCCATAAAGAATTCTCAGTAATCTGACTCTGACCTACTCTATCTGTAATCATGTTTGTAGCCATTATATTTGCTTCCTTTTTAAAGACTCAGACTGGACCTATTTTATTATTACTCCTTCCCTGGAGGTTCTCATTCTGCAGCTAGAAGAAAAAAATCTTTCTTCTCTCTTGATGGAATCATTAGCATGTGAGGCTCTAGCTCGCTGTGCTTGTGTTCTTTACCCTGTAGAGAGAGCCCTGCACAGTGAAAAGGAACAAACGATAAGAGGCAAAGCAAAGAAGAGATCAGAGACAAAGGTGGAGGAACAGTGCTAACAGAAGTTGTGTCTCTGGATCCCATTGCCCTAAACATTACTGTTGACTTTTTGTAGTTCAAATTTTTCTTATACGTTTAAGTTCACTTGAGATGTATTTCTCTTGCATCAAAGGACTACTGATTTATATATATATATATAATTGAAACTCATACATTCAATGTATAGCCATAAAGTACCACATTAACACACTCCCATTATATGCCGGTGTGTCTCATACATTTCCCTTCATTTTTTAAGTGAATGAGCTTGAAGAATAATCCTTTGAGATTCTATTTAAACATTAAATCTTACCAAGTTACTTCTTGATAACTTCAGATTAAGCTGACTTATATTTTGAGAGGTTTATGTTATATCTGAGATGATATTTTGAGAGCCTCTTCATAGATACAGAATTTACCCTTTTATATTTATTCATATCCCTTATTAGGTGGTAAAATTTTTCAGAAGAGGGACCTTTCCTTCTTCATTTTTGTCATTGATCATAGTGTCTGAGATAGAGAAAGTGCCAAATTAATATTTGTTAAATGATGGATGATTTTACAATTTATGTTTACTATTTTTTTTATTTATTTATTTATTTATTTATTTTTGTCTATAGGTCTTTTTAATGTGAAGATACTTTCATTGGTCCATCATCAATCAAGCATCCTTCCTATCTAGCCAAAAGTACTTTGCCCACCTCCTAGTCTTCCTTTATAACTTCCTGCTGGGACAGGAAGTCTCTTTGTGTTACAGTTAAATACACAAGTGAAATCTTCTTAATTAAACTACAAGATGCTGAGGAAAGAACAAACCTAATGTATCTTGCTTTTCCTGAAGTCCTTAGAGTAGTGTCTTTTTTTTTTTTTTTTTACATGATAGTATACATGTTTCAATGCCATTCTCCCAAATCATCCCACCCTCTCCCTCTCCCTCAGAGGCCAAAAGTCCGTTCTATACCTCTGTGTCTCTTTTGTTGTCTCACATAGAGGGTCATCGTTACTATCTTTCTAAATTCCATATATATGTGTCAGTATACTGTATTGGTGTTTTTCTTTCTGGCTTACTTCACTCTGTATAATCGGCTCCAGTTTCATCCATCTCATTAGAACTGAGTCAAATTTATTCTTTTTAAGGGCTGAGTAATACTCCATTGTGTATATGTACCACAGCTTTCTTATCCATTCATCTGCTGACGGACATCTAGGTTGTTTCTATGTTTACTATTTTAAATGGCGATTATTTTTGTGCTTGGGAAAGTTTTTATCAATTTGCTTTTGGACATACTTGTAGGAACCCTCATATTATCACTTTATTTATACACTATGGGAACAAAGAAAAGAACAAATGCTATGGCTTCCATTTTATACAAAGTAAAAATAAGTCAATTTATAGTATTTTGTCAACATGTAAGTTAAAAAAATAAATGGGATTAAACCAAAAAGAAATCACCCTTAGGACATAGGTTCCTAAGCATTGTGAAGTGAGACTGATATTAACAAGAAGCAATCCAGTGGCGACTAAGACAAGCGTTGAGGTAAAGCCTTTAAAGTAGATACCCTTATAATTATCAGTTTCAAACCTGGTATGTGTAATCACCAGACTTAAGCCTCATATTCATTTTTCAAATATTAGCAATAATAAATTGATGTACCTATACACAACTGGGGCTTCTGTCATAGCTCAGTTGGTAAAGAATCCACCTGCAGTGCAGGAGACCCTGGTTGGATTCCTGGGTCAGGAAGATCCTCTGGAGAAGAGATAGGCTACCCACTCCAGTATTCTCGGGCTTCCCTTATGGCTCAGCTGGTAAAGAATCTCCCTGCAATGTGGGAGACCTGGGTTCAATCCCTGAGTTGGGAAGATCCCCTGGAGAAGGGAAAGACGACTCACTCCAGTATTCTGGCCTAGAGAATTCAGTCCATGGGGTTGCAAAGAGTTGGACATGACTGAGTGGCTTTCATGCACAATTGTTCATAGAAACTCTGTAACTTCCCAATTTAAGTCAGTTTTCTAATATTTAAAATAAAACTCCAAGTCAGTTTGCGTGAACTTGCATCAGACAGCCTCTGTATTTTATTTTCAAATTATGTTGTATTGTTCACTTCAACCAACCTCCAAAAGCAATTTTAGTAATTTAATATTATTTTATTTTACTTGAGATAAAACAATCTCCAAATTGGTAAATAGATGTACATAATTCTAGTCAACTAGATTGATAGCAAGTAATTGTAAACAGTATTTTAAATTCTAATATATATATATATATATATATATGCTTAGTTGGTCAGTCATGTCCAACTCTTTGTGACTCCACAGACTGCAGCCGACCAGGCTCCTCTGTCTGTGGGAACTCTCCAGGCAAGAATACTGGAGTGGATTGCCATGCCTTCCCACAGGGGATCTTCCCAACCCAGGGATCAAACTCCGGCTTCCTGCATTGCAGGGAGATTCTTTACTAACTGAGCCACCAGGGAAGCCCAAGAATACTGGATTGGGTAGCTTATCCCTTCTTCAGGGAATCTTCCCGACCCAGGAATTGAACTGGGTTCTCCTTCATTGCAGGCGGATTCTTTATCAGCTGAGCTACCAGGGAAACTCACATATATATACACACAGATATATGAATATGTATGTATATATTCAAAAGTTTTTATAATTTTAAAATATTGTCCTCTGTCTTAAGCCAGGTTGCTTTAACAAAAATACTGGGTGGCTTATAAACAACAGAAATTCATTTCTCACAGTTGCAGAGGTGAGAATCCCATGATCCAGGCTGGCAGGTTTTATGGTGAGGACCTGCTTTCTGGTTCATAGATGACTATCTTCTCACTGCAGCAGAAGGGGGAGCAAGAGAGCTCTCTGAGGTCTCTTTTGTAAGGGCACTGATCCCATTCATGAAGGCTCCATCCCCATGACCTAATTACATGCCATGGGCCCCAGCTCCAAATACCATCCCCTTGAGAATTAGGCTTCAGTATATGAATTTTGGGGAGCATAAACATTCAGTCCTTAGCAGTTTCTGGATCTATCATTTACTGAAAAAGATGCATTAAACTCTCCCCCCACCCATATATATGGGTTGCTGAATTATCATTCTGTCAGTTTTAAATTTCATACATTTTGAAGCAATGAAATTGAATGAAAAGATTTTTGACATTTTATGTTTCCAGATAATTGTTCCTTTTATTCCTATAGTGACCATCTTTCTCCCTACCAGCAAATATTCAACCATACATCATCATAACAGCAAATGATTATTTAGTGCTTCATATTACTAGATGGGCTCCCTGGTGGCTCAGTGGTAAAGAATCCACCTGCAATGCAGAAGATATGGATTTGATCCCTCGGTTGGGAAGATTCCCTGGAGAAGACAATGGCAACCCACTCCAATATTCTTGCCTAGGAAATCCCACTGACAGAGGAGCCTGGTGGGCTACAGTCCGTACTGTCACAAAAAGTCTGGCATGACTTAGCGACTAAACCAACCACCATACACATATGCAGGTTTACAGATATTTTTATCCCAGTAATACAATGCAGTGCTGAGTTTGATGGAATTATAATATAAAATTTTCTACATTGATTTTCAAAAAAAGCTGCGAATCAAATCAGTTCTTTCACTCATCTGTACTCAACATCACTGTATCCATTTTCCTTTCTTTTGAGGTTTTTAGCCAAAAAAGGAAAAATATCCGGGACCATCTGATTTTAATCCTGTAGGCAGAGATGACCATTTACATCAATGAACTCTGATTTTTTCCTATTGTTGCTGTTCTTCAGTTACTCAGTCATGTCCAGCTCTTTGTGACCTTTTGAACTGCAGCGCTCTGGGCTCCCCTGTCCTTCACTATCTCTTGGAGTTTGCTCAGAATCATGTCTATTGAGTAGGTGATGCTATTTAACCATCTCATTCTCCACTGTCACTTTTCCTTTCCTATAGGAAAGCTGAAAATCTTTGGGAAAGCCATTTATAAAACATAACATAACATTTAATTTTATTTAACCTGATAATTTGTTTCATTCCTTAGATATGTAGTTCTGATCAAACTGATAAATTCTTGCACCAACCCCATAACCTTCATTCTACTCAATGTGGTTCTGACTTGACCTAAGATTTTATATCTCCTATAGCTTTGTGGGATAGTTTGGAGTTGTATATTCAAATAAGGTGTTTTTTTTGGTTTGAAGGTATCAAAAAATATATAACCTATTTGAACTAAATAGTAACTACTGTCTCATGAGACTTAGAATTCTAGGAACAAAGCTAACTTCAGATACAGCTGCATCAAGGAAATCAGAAATTGTCATTAGGGTTCTCCTGTACTATTTTGCTTGTCTCTACTTAATTTCAATCTGAAGGCAGGGGCTCTTTTTGTGATAGTCAGAATGACTTTCTGGACTCCCTCTTAGCTCAAGTGTAAAGCATTAGGAAACACTATGACTGGCTCCAGTTAAATCATATGACCATACTGGAATAACCAGCCTTGGTCATACCCTGTATATCCTGTGCCAAAGGGAAGCTATGATATGCTTTTCCAAAAGAAAAGAAAAACAGGATGATATAAATAAAGAGGAGGAAATGGAAGCCCATTCCAGTATTCTTGTCATTGACAGAGGAGCCTGGTAGACTGCAGTCCACGGGGTCGCAAAGAATCAGACATGACTGTGCGCTCATGTATAAGAAAAGAAAGGGTATAGTATACACCCTGTGATGACAAAATCATAGCTTTTATAAGATTACTACTAGAAAACATTTGCCATATCTGTGCAGCCCATATATCATGAACAAAATGGTACAAAGAATAATATTAAAGACAGTCAGTTGGAGGAAAGAGTGTTTAGGAAATCTACACACTTTTTAAATTATAAGATATTTTAATGTCTTGTACAAGATTTTGAAAAAAACAAAAACCAAAAACTCATGGTCTCAGAGGTGCTTTTAAAATATACCTGGTGAAAATTTATATCGGTATAACATTTCTGGAAAACATTTTTGCCAATTTGTATCCAAGATATTTAAAGACCTAATAATACTTGACCTAGGTATTTATCTACTTCTAGGTATACACCCTAAGGATAAATTGGAAATAAGACAAATATTTATCAGTTATTAGTAATACAGCATCAGTCATTAGAATTGATGAAACATTGTTAAGTTCATCGCTCAGTTCAGTCGCTCAGTTGTGTCCAATTCTTTGCAACCCCATGAACTGCAGCACACCAGGCCTCCCTGTCCGTCACCAGCTTGCAGAGCCTGTGCAAACTCATGTTTATCGAGTCGGTAATGCCATCCAACCATCTCATCCTATGTAGTCCCCTTCTCCCCCTGCCTTAAATCTTTCTCAGCATCAGGGTCTTTTCCAGTGAGTCAGTTCTTTG
The DNA here is from genome assembly GCA_917880005.1 of Nanger dama. Lineage (NCBI taxonomy): Eukaryota > Metazoa > Chordata > Mammalia > Artiodactyla > Bovidae > Nanger > Nanger dama. Next base: position 9,531,155 of record CAKJTW010000035.1, read on the forward strand.
CATCAGGTGGCCAAAGCATTGGAGTTTCAGCTTTAGCATGAGTCCTTCCAACGAATATTCAAGACTGATTTCATTTAGGATTGACTGATTTGATCTCCTTGCAGTCCAAGGGACCCTCAAGAGTCTTCTCCAACACCACAGTTCAAAAGCATCAATTCTTTGGTGCTCAGCTTTATGGTCCATCTCTCACATCCATACATGACTACTGGAAAACCCATAGCTTTGACTAGATGGACCTTTGTTGGTAAAGTAATGTCTCTGCTTTTAATATGCTGTCTAGGTTGGTCATACTTTTCTTCCAAGGAGCAAGCGTCTTTTAATTTCATGGCTGCAGCACTATCTGCAGCAATTTTGGAGCCCAAGAAAATAGTCCATGAATGTTTTGATTGTTTCGCCATCTATTTGCCATAAAGTTATAGGAACAGATGCTATGATCTTAGTTTTCTGAATGTTGAGTTTTAAGCCTACTTTCTCACTCTCCTCTTTCATCTTAGGAAGATTAAATGTACTACAGTAGAAGATGGTTAAAAAACTCATAGCATATTCCAAGTAGTGGAATGTTATGCAACCACTATAACTTAAATGAAATGAAAATGCTCATATAGAAACTAGATTTGAAACTATTTAATACAAATTTAATCTTTATTTGGCATTTATAAATAGTTGTATTTTTAGAGTTACACAAAAATTTCAAATTTTTTTCCTGGTGATCAAGGTTACATGTGGTTTCACATTCATATTTATTTTTAAGCACATAATCTATTGTTACCATTGATTTGTTTAAAGAAAAATCTTTGTTCCTGAAAAATGTATCCTATTTAAAACTCAATATCCAAAAACTAAGATCATGGCATCTTGTCCCATCACTTCATGGCAAATATATGGGGAAACAGTGGAAACAGTGACAGACTTTATTTTCATGGCTACAGCCATGAAATTAAAAGAAACTTGCTCCTTTAAGGAAAAGCTATGACCAACATCTGCTGGATCACGGAAAAAGCAAGAGTTCCAGAAAAATATCTATTTCTGCTTTATTGACTATGCCAAAGCCTTTGACTGTGTGGATCACAAGAAACTGTGGAAAACTCTTCAAGAGATGGGAATAACAGACAACCTGACCTGTCTCTTGAGAAATCTGTATGCAGGTCAGGAAGCAACAGTTAGAACTGGACATGGAACAACGGACTGGTTCCAAATAGGAAAAGGAATACGTCAAGGCTGTATATTGTCACCCTGCTTATTTAACTTATATGCAGAGTCCATCATGAGAAACGCTGGGCTGGAAGAAACACAAGCTGAAATCAAGATTGCCAGGAGAAATATCGATAACCTCAGATATGCAGATGACACCACCCTTATGGCAGAAAGTGAAGAGGAGCTAAAGGGCCTCTTGATGAAGGTGAAAGAGGAGAGTGAAAAAGCTGGCTTAAAGCTCAACATTCAGAAAACGAAGATCATGGCATCCGGTCCCATCACTTCATGGGAAATAGATGGGGAAACAGTGGAAACGGTGTCAGACTCTATTTTTTGGGGCTCGAAATCACTGCAGATGGTGACTGCAGCCATGAAATTAAAAGACGCTTACTCCTTGGGAGAAAAGTTATGACCAGCCTAGATAGCATATTCAAAAGCAGAGACATTACTTTGCCGACTAAGGTCCATCTATTCAAGGCTGTGGTTTTTCCAATAGTCATGTATGGATGTGAGAGTTGGACTGTGAAGAAGGCTGAGCACTGAAGAATTGATTCTTTTGAACTGTGGTGTTGGAGAAGACTCTTGAGAGTCCCTTGGACTGCAAGGAGATCCAACCAGTCCATTCTGAAGATCAGCCCTGGGATTTCTTTGGAAGGAATGATGCTAAACTGAAACTCCAGTACTTTGGCCACCTCATGTGAAGAGTTGACTCATTGGAAAAGACTCTGAGGCTGGGAGGGATTGGGGGCAGGAGGAAAAGGGGATGACTTAGGATGAGATGGCTGGATGGCATCACTGACTCAATGGACGTGAGTCTGAGTGAACTCCGGGAGATGGTGATGGACAGGGAGGCCTGGCGTGCTGCGATTCATGGGGTTGCAAAGAGTCAGGCATGACTGAGTGACTGAACTGAACTGAACCTAGACAGCATATTAAAAAGCAGAGACATTACTTTGCCAACAAAGGTCATCCAGTCAAAGCTATGATTTTTATTCTAGTAGTCATGTATGGATGTCAGCGTTGGACCATAAAGAAAGCTGAGCACTGAAGAATTGATGCTTTTGAACTGTGGTGTCGGAGAAGACTCTTGAGAGTCCCTTGGACTGCAAGGAGATCAAACCAGTCCATCCTAAAGGAAATCAGTCCTGAATATTCATTGGAAAGACTGATGTTGAAGCTGAAGCTCCAAATCTTTGGCCACCTGATGCGAAGAATTGACTTACTGGGAATGACCCTGATGCTGGGAAAAATTGAAGGCAAGAGGAGAAGGGGATGACAAAATGAGATGGTTGGATGGCATCACTGGCTCAATGGACATGAATTTGGGCAAGCTCTGGGTGTTGGTGATGGACAGGGAAGCCTGATGTACTGTAGTCCACGGGGTTGCAAAGAATTGGACAAGACTGAGCAACTGAACTGAACTGAACTGACTATTAGACACTATGAATTAATAATTTTAGGTGCCTTGTTAGGGGCTATGTTACAATGACATGCCAACAGAGCTCAGTGCAACAGAGAATATCTAAGAATTGCTCAGATAACATGACATACTTAAGCATATTGGTAAACCAGCAAGGAGAAAGCCACTTGGACTCCTAGATGGTGCCAAAAGATGTCACCTTCCTGAGGGTGGGGACAGGGTCCACTGTATCTAGCAGAGTGGCTAACACATACTCGATACTCATGAAATTGCCCATCATACACATTTTCTCACCCATGCAAAATAACAACTAACTATAGCCAATAACTATGAATACAACTCACTGGCTACCTGCGTCTTTGAAACCTTTAAATGCTGGCACATATGAAGAGAGGCATGTTAGTTGGCTTTTATGGAGAAAGGGATGATGCAATAGGACACCTGGAGGTTCTCCTGGAGACTACCCCTTTCTGATGCTGTGAAGTGATTGTCATACAAATGGTGCTGAAATGGTAACTGCACCTCACTAACATCAAACAAAAGCAGTCCCTGGATTTTTTTGACAGACCAGAAATAATGCACCAGGTGCAGGCAATACACTCATGTTGGCATTTGTAAGTTCTTACATGTGGTAATAAATATTGGGAAGCAGCCATGCCAGTTGTTTTGGTGATGGTGGAACCATAGTTATTGGACTTATGGTGTTCCAAGTCCAAGCACAAACTACCTCCTCGCCTTAAGTACATGCAGGGATTCTTGGTAATATGTAGGGTCAAAATGGAGCTTACATAAACCTGCTTTCCATTGACTTTTACTCTTGCATTTGGGTCTGCAAAGTAACTGAAAATGACTAAAAGCAGTAAATAAAACTTGTGGCTAGATCACAGCTATGCATTTGTTTGGCAAAGGTTAGGCACACTGAAAACTAGGTCACTTTTCACTCCAATCCCAAAGAAAGGCAATGCTAAAGAATGAGCAAACTACCGTACAACTGCACTCATCTCACACACTGGTAAGTTCAATTTAGTTCAGTCGCTCCATTGTGTCCGACTGCGACCCCATGAATCACAGCACGCCAGGCCTCCCTGTCCATCACCAACTCCTGGAGTTCACTCCTTATCATGTCCATTGAGTTGGTGATGCCATCCAGCCATCTCATCCTTAGTCATCCCCTTCTCCTCCTGCCCCCAATCCCTCCCAGCATCAGAGTCTTTTCCAGTGAGTCAGCTCTTCACATGAGGTGGCCAAAGTACTGGAGTTTCAGCTTTAGCATCATTCCTTCCAAAGAACACCCAGGACTGATCTCCTTTAGAATGGATTGGTTGGAACCAACCTATACAGCATATTAAAAAGCTGAGACGTTACTTTGCCAACAAAGGTCCATCTAGTCAAGGCTATGGTTTTTCCAGTTGTCATGTATGGATGTGAGTTGGATGATAAAGAAAGCTGAGAACTGAAGAACTGATGCCTTTGAATTGTGTTGGAGAAGACTCTTGAGAGTCCCTTGGACTGCAAGGAGATCCAACCAGTCCATCATTGGACTCATGCTGAAGCTGAAACTCCAATACTTTGGCCACTTGATGCGAAGAACTGACTCACTGGAAAAGACCCTGATGCTGGGAAAGAATGAAGGTGGGAGGAGAAAGGGAAGACAGAGGATGAGATTGTTGGATGGCATCACTGACTCAGTAGACATGAATTAGAGCAAGCTCTGGGAGTTGGTGATGGACAGGGAGGCCTGGTGTTTTGCAGTCCATGGGGTTACAAAGAGTCGGACACGACTGAGTGACTGAACTGAACTGAGGCACACTGAGTGAATAGCAAAAGGAAAAACAACCTAGGAATCTATAGATTGAAAAGGTTTAAATGCACTTTTTCTAGCATGTACCCTTATATAGCTTCTTTTAATAGTAGGATAGCTGGTGTGCTGGGTTGCATGTTATAGGGATATTTGGTATAGACGACAACTAAGAGAAACATCACCAAATCCTACTTGGAGTAAAGCCCAATGCTCATTCTCTTTATTTAACAGATTCTCAGTGTGCATAGCAGAGTTGAGATATCTCAACTCTGGTTTCAGTGGTTTACCACTCATCCCTTGACCTGTATTTAAACCACAACATCCTGTTGGTCAGGCCACAGTGGGAATGCCTGGAGTAACCCTGAACAGGACAAGGAGGGAATATGTGAACAATATTAATGCATAATGTCTGAAGTCTACAAAATTAATTTCCCCACAAGGCTTACGGCTGTGAGGAAACAGAAAATAGAAGTGGAAGTTACTTTGGCAGGTAATGGATCACGGGGAGAAAAGCCATCCTGCCTCTTCTGTTGGAATGCTGCTTCCTGAAGGAGCTCCTAAGGACCTCTGTTGGACACTGGGGTCCCTGTGGCTTTGGCCACACAGAGGATGCTAATGCAATGACAGCCACGCAGACAGGGGAAAAAGTGAGAAAATGAGTACACTCAGCCTCGAGTCCTCCACAAGCTGTCCTTGCTTTGCTCAGAATCACTCTATCATCTCCTTTGAGAGGTTCCCATCTTGGAAAATCTCAATGGTTTCCTAATAGTAGTGGTTCGCTAACTGGACTGCTTCTGGGTGACTTGTTAAAGCATCCATTTCTGGGCCCTTCCCTGAAGATTTGATTTAAAAGCTCTGTAGTGGGACTTGAAAATCTGAATTTTTAAGTTGCCAGTTGATAATGGTCTTGGTTCTGGCAGCAAACTATGAGACCCACTGTCTTACAGGATGCTAGGAGATGTTTCCAGGTGGCTTTGATTTGGTGGAGATTTGTTTTTGCCTCAGCTTCCTGATACTATGAAAAGGCTAGGAAGAAAAAGTAAGTAAACAGTAAACATGTAAATGTTCAGTAATTCCCTGAGTATGACAACTGGCAGCTTTGCCTGTGATATGTTTTGTTCTGTTTCATTTGTCCATTGGGAATATGCAGATGATACCACTCTAATGGTAGAAAGTGAAGAGGAAGAGCCTCCTGATGAGGGTGAAAGAGGAGAGTGAAAAAGCTGGCTTAAAACTCAGCGTTCTAAAAGCTAAGATCACGGCATCCAGTCCCATCACATCATGGTAAATAGAAGGGGGGAGAAATGGAAGCAGTGACAGATCTTATTTTCTCAGGCTCCAAAAACACAGTGGATGGTAACTGCAGCCATGAAATTAAAATATACTTGCTCCTTGGAAGAAAAACTATGACCAACCTAGTGAAAGCGAAAGTCAGTTGTGTCTGACTCTGCGACCCTATGGACTATAGTCTGCCAGGCTCCTCTGTCCATGGAATTCTAAAGGCAAGAATACTGGAGTGGGTTGCTGTTCCTTTTCCAGGGAATCATCCCAATTCAGGGACTGAACTGGAGTCTCCTGTGTTGGATGCAGATTCTTTACTGCTTGAGCTACCAGGGGAACTCTGGACAGCATATTAAAAACAGAGACATCACTTCGCCAACAAGGGTCCATATAGTCAAAGCTATGGTTTTTTCCAGTACTCAATTATGGATGTGAGAGTTGGACCATGAAAAAGCTGAGGTCTGAAGAACTGATGCTTTCTAATTGTGGTGCTGGAGAAGACTCTTGAGATTCCCTTGGACAGCAAGGAGATCAATTCAGTCAATCCTAAAGAAATCAAGCCTGAATATTAATTGGAAAGACTGATGCTGAAGATGAAACTCTAATACTTTGGCTGACGATGCAAAGAACTGATTCATTGGAATAGCCCATGATGCTGGGCAAGGTTGAAGGCAAAGGAAAAAAAAAAAAAAGATGGGGGGCTGCAGAGGATGAGATGGTTAGATCGCATCACTGACTCAGTGGACATGAATTTGAGCAAACTCCGAGAAATAGTGAAGGACAGGGCAGTCTGGTGTGCTACAGTCTATGTGTTAGCAAAGAATTGGATGCGACTTAGCGACTGAGCAACAACACATTCTGCTGTCTCGCCCCTCTATCATGACAGTTTTTCTAGCTTCCCATTTCAAATGGCAGGACCAGATTACTGGAGGCTGTAATGTCAAATCTCCAATCTTCCCTGTAACACTACTGCTATGCCACCAGAGCAGCAAAGGAAATTCAATTTGAATGACTGGCAAAGATTATACTTTTCTCAAGAGACTCTGATGCATTTTTTGTACAACCAGCTTAATTAAGAATCCTTGGCAGTATATTAACCACAAGCTTATGGATCTCAATATGCCAATCAAACATAATGAGACGAATGCAAATGTCAAAGTACAGATTCTTTGCCTAGGAAGTTCCAAAGGCTTAAAGCGCTGTCTTCAGTCAGTTGTCAGAAAGCAATGGGAATAGCTGGGCCTGGTGAGGCTGGGGTTTGCCCATTAAAATTTAAATATATATGGCATGACCACCAGGACTGAGGTATGCTGTTCCCCGTGGGATTTCAGGGTATGAGAATGAAGATAAAAGTCTTTGGCTTGCAAACTCACATTAAGCTAACAACAGCAACAACAATAGGAACATACCCCAAGATACTTCTAGAGAATAGGCCTGTAAGTCAGGAGCCAAAATCAAAACCTGCATCCAGGTTTGTCTCTATAAGATAACAGACAAGTCAAATGACAGCTCTGTGTCTGAATATCTAATAAAATAGATATGATAATAGCTGCCTGTATTTGTTTCATAATATTTCATATCAGAAAAAGAGACCAGTACATTTGATTATATTAATTTGTCTTTTTAATGACTGCACTAACAAATGGCTGCACTATAGAACTGTTATTTACTTGGTGTATCTGGTTCTTGGCCAGATTTGATGATCTATTAACAGTTGACAGAGAAGGCGATGGCCTCCGACTCCAGTACTCTTGCCTGGAAAATCCCATGGACAGAGGAGCCTGGTAGGCTACAGTCCGTGGGGTCGTGAAGAGTCAGACATGACTGAGCGACTTCACTTTCATGCACTGGAGAAGGAAATGGTAATGCACTCCAGGGTTCTTGTCTGGAGAATCCCAGGGACGGGGGAGCCTGGTGGGCTGCCGTCTATGGGGTCGCACAGAGTCGGACACGACTGAAGTGTCTTAACAGTAACAGTATTAACAGTTGAACAACTTGAAACTTAAAGCAGGCTAACAGATGGTTGTTAACCTGGGGGTGTTTCCCATCCTTACTCAAGACCTGAATTGAAAGTGCAGTGATCACATTTATGTGACACAAATTTGGAAGAGATGGGTAATATTTTCTATGAATGAATCAGGAGCCAAATACATTTTCTCTCTAATTTGGCTATAAGGTGAATTTAATCAGTTGCACTTTAATAGAGGAAGTATAAGGATCTTCATGAAGATACAAGAAAGGAAATTCAAACAACAAATTCCACCCTATGGATAGGTGACTTAAGCATATTTTAGGTGGAAGAGACTTTAAAATTTCACTACAAACCATTAGTGTGTTTCAGATTCTAAGACAGTTAATGTGATCTTTGTTGTCTTTAATGGATTATAGTGTACAGAATGAAAGAAGTGATGACGTTGCTGTAAATTAGCCAGACGATCTCTGGAGTTTCCTTCTTAGCTCTGGATACCACGCTGTTGAGTAAAGAGACAAGCAATCAGGTCAAGGAGAGAATGGTTTCACATAAGGTGCAGTTGAACGAAAAGGGAGTTTACCCTTAAATGCAAACTGAAGGAAGAACAAGATCTCTGGTTTAAGGTACTTGAAAGATAGTCATGATGATGAGAAACTATCAATATTTTTATATGTTGAGTCATGAAGAGGATAACTAGGACCGGAATGTAGAGAGGCAGATAATGGGTAAGAATAAAAAAAAAGAAAATTTCTCTAAAGTGCTTATTGCCTTTAAAAAATCTTTATTAAAATAATTCATGCACATAGTTTACAGAGACAAATAACAGTGCAAAGCGTGTAATTTAAAACAACAGCTATCTTCTTTCTCTTCATCCTAATCCTTGCTTCCCAGAGCAAACCTTATGGACTGTTTTCACTTATTCTTCTAATATTTCCCTCTATTTTCTAAATATTATGCATATTCTGCTCTAAAAACATTAAATCTAAACACTTTTACTATAGAACATGGGAATTTGGGTGTCTATCATTTCCCTTCCTTTTCTTTTCTCCCAGCAAGTTAAATAACTGTTTCTGGTTAAATCAATATTTAGAATGTGTCTTATATAAATAACTCATGATTGAGTCACATAAAGTATTGAGGATATTTTCTGTTTTACACAATGTTTTGTTTTTCTTAGAATTAATGATTATCGCATTTTTACTATTTCCCTGGGTGCTTTTGTTAATTCACCCTCCAGATTCTCCATCAGAGCTGTAGGGCTTCAATCAATGCAGTAAACATGCCGGTCAATCTTTCAATGCCATTTCTTTCTTAGGAAAATCCTCTTTGGAGTCTTGAGCTCACTGGCTCCTATCTGGCAGCTGTGGGTCTTTCCTACACTCCTTACTTCTTTCTGAAATATTAACAGTATCCTATGTCTTGTTCTATTTCCCTATTTAAAAAAAAACTTTTTTTCCCAGTAAGCTTCCTCAGAAAGGATGTATGATAAATAAAAATTTTGAAACCTGACAGTCTGTTTCTGTCCTTTTCTAGAGTTGATTAAGAGTGTCCCTGGGACTAGAATTCTGGATTGGAAGTTACACTTTCTCAAATTTTAAAGGCATGGGTTGCATTATTGTTTTCTAACTTTCAAGATTGTTGTTAAGAACCTGAGAATACCGTTTGCATATACGTTACATTTATTTTTTTATTCTCCTGGAAAATTTTCAGTAAATGCTCTTTATACTTTGTTATTGTTCAGTTGCTCAGCTGTGTCTGTCTCTTTTTGACCCCATGCCAGGCTTCCCTGTCCTTTGCCTCTCCCGGAACTTGCTCAAACTGATGTCCACTGAGTCGGTGATGCCATCCAACCATTTTGCTCTCTGACGTCCCCTTCTCCTCTTGCCTTCAAATCCTTCCCAGCATCAGGGTCTTTTCTAATGAATCAGCTCTTCACATCAGGTGGCCAAGGTACTGGAGTTTCAGCTTCAGCATCAGTCCTTCCAATGAATATTTGAGACTGATGTTTTTAGGATAGACATGTTTGATCTCCTTGCTGTCCAAGGGACTTTCAAGAGTCTTCACCAACACCACAGATCAATTCTTCAGCGTTCAGCCTTCTTTATGGTCTGACTCTCACATCAATAGATGACTACTGGAAAAACCATAGCTCTGACTATATAGATATTTGTCAACAAAGTAATGTTTCTGCTTTTTAAAATGCTGTCTAGATTGGTCATAGCTTTTCTTCCAAGGATCAAGTGCCTTTTAATTTCATGGCTGGAGTCACCATTTGCAGTGATTTTGGAGCCAAAGAAAATAAAGTCTGTCACTGTTTCCACTGTCTCTCCATCCATTTGCCATGAAGTAATGGGACTGGATGCCATGATCTTCATTCTTTTGAATGTTGAGTTTTAGGCCAGCTTTTACACTCTCCTCTTTCACCTTCATCAAGAGGGTCTTCAGTTCCTCTTCACTTTCTGCCATAAGGGTGGTGTTATCTGCGTATCTGAGGTTATTGATATTTCTCCTGGCAATCTTGATTCCAGCTTGTGCTTCATTCAGCCTGGCATTTTGCATGATGTACTCTGCATATAAATTAAATAAGTAGGGTGACAATATATAGACTTGATGTACTTTTTTCCCAATTTTGAACCAGCCCATTATCTGGTTCTCACTGTTGTTTCTTGACCTACATACAGATTTCTCAGCACGTAGGTAAGGCAGTCTAGTATTCCCTTCTCTTTAAGAATTTCCCACAGTTTGTTGTGATCCACACAGTCAAAGGTTTTAGCATAGTCAGTGAAGCAGAAATAGATGTTTTTCCAGAATTCTCTTGCTTTTTCTATGATCCAGTGGATATTATCAATTTGATCTCTGGTTCCTCTGCCTTTTCTAGATCCAGCTTGAGCATCTAAAAGTTCTTGGTTCATGTACTGTTGAAGAATCACTTGGAGAATTTTGAGCATTACTTTGCTAGCAAGTGAGATATGGAGATGACATCACCCTAGGTCAGAAAGCAAAGAACTAAAAGCCTCTTGTTGAAAGTGAAAGTGGAGAGTAAAAAAGTTGGCTTAAAACTCAACATTCAGAAAACTAAGATCATGGCATCTGGTCCCTTCACTTCATGGCAAAGAGTTGGGAAAACAATGGAAACAGTGACAGACTTTATATTTTGGGGCTCCAAAATCACTGCAGATGGTGACTGTAGCCATGAAATAAAAGGCACTTGCTCCTTGGAAAAAAAGGTATAACCAACCTAGATAGCATACTAAAAAGCAGAGGCATTACTTTCCCAACAAAGGTCCGTCTAGTCAAGGCTATTTTTTTTTTCCAGTAGTCATGTACGAACGTGAGAATTTGACTCCTAAAGAAAGCTGAGCACTGAAGGATTGATGCTTTTGAACTGTGGTGCTGGAGAAAACTCTTGAAAGTGCCTTGGACTGCAAGGAGATCCAGCCAGTCCATTCTAAAGGAAATCAATCCTGAATATTCACTGGAAGGACTGATTCTGACACTGAAATTCCAATCCTTTGGCCACCTGATGCAAAGAGCTGACTCATTTGAAAAGACCCTGATTCTGAAAAAGATTAAAGGCAGGAGGAGAAGGGGATGACAGAAGACAAAATGGTTGGACGGCACGACAGACTCAATGGACATGAGTTTGAGTGAACTCCGGAAGTTGGCAATGGACAGGGAGGCCTAGCATGTTCGCAAAGAGTCAGACACAACTGAGAGACTGAACTGAGCTGAACTGAGATGAGTGCAATTGTGTGGTAGTTTGAGCATTCTTTGGCACTGCCCATTTTTGGGACTGGAATGAAAACTGACCTTTTCCTAGACCTGTGGCCACTGCTGAGTTTTCCAAATATGCTGGCATATTGAATATAGCATTTCAACAGCATCATCTTTTAAGATTTGAAGTAGCTCAGCTGGAATCCCACCACCTCCAATAGTTTTGTTCATAGTGATGCTTCCTAAAGCCCATTTGACTTTGCACTCCAGGATGTTTGGCTCTAGGTTAGTGATCAGACCATCGTGATTATCTGGGTCATTAAGATATTTTTGTATAGTTCTTCTGTATATTCTTGCCACCTCTTCTTAATATCTTCTGTTTCTACTAGGCCCATACCATTTCTGTCCTTAATTGTGCCCATCTTTGCATGAAATTCTCCCTTGTGTCTGTAATTTTCTTGAATAGGTCTCTAGGTTTTTCCATTTTATTGTTTTCCTCTATTTCTTTGCATTGATCACTTAGGAAGACTTTCTTATTACTTTATCTTATATATGATATATTTCATATAATATCTCTTATTATTTTTCCTTTTTATTATTTCTCTCCTTGCTATTCTTTGGAACTCTGCATTCAAATGGGTATATCTTTCCTTTTCTCCTTTCACTTCCCTTATTTTCTCAGCTATTTGTAAGGCCTCCTCATACAACCTTTTTACCTTTTTGCCTTTCTTTTTCTTGGGGATGGTCTGGATCCCTGCCTCTTGTACAATGTCATGAACCTGCATCCATAGTTCTCCAGGCTCTAAGTCTATCAGATCTAATCCCTTGAATCTATCTGTTGCTTCCACTGTATAGTCATAAGATATCTGATTTTGGTCATACCTGAATGGTCTAGTGTTTTCCCTACTTTCTTCAATTTAAGTCTGAATTTGGCAATAAGGAGTTCATGATCTGAGCCACAGTCAGTTCCTGGTCTTATTTTTGCTGACTGTATAGAGCTTCTCCATCTTTGGCTGCAACAAATATAATCCATCTGATTTCAGTATTGACCATCTGGTGATGTCCATGTGTAGAATCTTTTATTGTGCTGTTGGAAGAGGGTGTTTACTATGACCAGTGCATTCTCTTGGCAAAACTCTGTTGGCCTTTGCCATGCTTCATTTTGTACTCTAAGAACAAAGTTGCTTCTTATTCTAGGTATTTCGTGACTTCCTACTTTTGCATTCCAGTCTCCTATGAAAAGGACATCTGTTTTTGGTGTTAGACTAGAAGGTCCTGTACGTCTTCATAGAATCATTCAACTTCAGCTTCTTCAGCATTAGTGGTTGGGGCATACACTTGAATTACTGTGATACTGAATTGTTTGACTAGGAAATGAACAGAGATCATTCTGTCTTTTTTTGAGATTGCACCCAAGTACTGCATTTCAGACTCTTTACTAGTCTAAAACTTCTCAATGATTTGCATTAATGGGGAGCTTTCTTGTTCATTGTGTGGGATACTTCAGAAACTCTTGGCCTGCAGTTTGGAGACATTTTCTCATGTTCTCTATTAATTTTTTTTTTTTTAATTTGCATTTTTAAAATTCCTTTTCTAGTAAAATGCTGTGCCTCCTGGATCTAATTTTCTCATGCTCTTTCTTAATCTCCATCTTTTGTATTTTGCTTTGTATTGTGAAGAGTTACATAATTTTATCTCTCAATCTATCAGAATTTTTATTTCTATTAATGTATTATTAATTCTCAAGAGTTCTTCTTTGTTTTCTGAAAGTTCTGTCTTAGAGCATCTTGTTTTTCATTTTATGAATAAAATTTATCTCGCACTATCTTTCTCCCTCCAAGTTCTTTTTGTATCCTCACTTTGAATTGATCTGGACTCATTCTTTCATGTTAGAATCTTTTCTAAAAATAAAGGCTGGGCTGTCCTTTCAAATTCTAGAGTGAGTCTGTGAGATCAGGTTCCCTGGGAAATAGATTGTATAGTAAGTTTACCTGGGATTTTCTTGGGATCAACACCTGAGGGCGAGAGAGAGAAATTGGTAGAAATATTGTTTCAATCACTTACCAGGGAATAACAGGGAAAGCCCTGGTACTGGGATGACACTTCAGAGATATACTAAATTGAGGCAAGTGTGCTGGATTTGGGTTTCCCTCTGGGGAAAGATTGTAATCATCTACAAGTCACTGGACTGGGTTTGTCCTCTGGGCAAGGTAGCTGTCTTCATTTGGGGTGATTTCCAGAAAGGAAATCAGCTATGATCCGTAAGCCACTAATGCATCCAGCAACTGGGAGAATCGCCTCAGTCCTGAAGGGTGAATCCAGAATCCACAACAGCAAGGCAATTAAATGCTGTGATGTGAATGAGGTTAGACAAATGGTAGACCTCACCACAAGGTGATCATTCTGGGGGAGAGACCACTTAGGGAGATTCTTGTCAGTATCAGAGATCTTTCCCTCAGGCTGTTAAATTTCCACAGATGAAACTGGGGAAGGAGTTTTGTGGTGGCTCCTGTGCTAGAAGACCATCTGAGGGGCTCAGTGTTCAATATGCAGATCTCCACTTAATCCCTTGTTTTCAGAAGGAGCTTCACAGTCTTCTGTGCCTGGTGTCCAAGTGACAATCTTTACAGTTCAACATCTTCAGAAAGTAAACCCATATGCCTGGGTGGGCGGGAGGACAGTTCACTGGCTTTATGAGGTGAGAGAGAGAATCTGGCTGTCTGAATTTTTTAAAAATAACCTTTCAATAAATTCTCATTTTCAGCCCTATATCACACCTCAGATGTACCTGAGCCTTTCCATGGTTTATCTTCCCCCTTGCAGATTTAGAACTCAGTTTCTCTATTCTGCCAAATCAGCTTCCAAGGTTTCATTAACATCCCTGGCTCTTGCAGGATTTTTCAAAAGCAATTCTTTACTTGTTTTATTTGGGTTTTGGTGATGAAGGATATAAATTTGTTGCTTATTATTTCATGTTTGACTTTAGTTACAGTAATTACTTTCTATAAGACACCATGTGCTATTTCAAGAGGTGATGTTTCTTAATCACCACAGGTGCTCAAGCAGAGAATGGACAGTCACTCAAGAGGAATGCTGACAGGGTTCTTGCCTTATTGGAATTAGGAGATCATGTCACCCAATCCTGGGGCTTCCCCTGTGGCTCAGCAGGTAAAGAATTCGCCTGCAATACAGGAGACCTGAGTTCGATCCCTTGGTTGGACAGATTCCCTGGAGAAGGGAAAGGCTACCCATTCCAGTTTTCTGGCCTGGAGAATTCCATGGACTGTATAATCCATGGGGTTGCAAAGAGTCAGATAAGACTGAGCGACCTTCACTCACTCACTGACCCAATCCTGAGCTTCTACAGTTCCACATAATATAGGAGAAATAACTTTACTATAGGAAATGGTACATGATAGTCAAAGAACAAGACTCTGTATTAAACTTCTCCATTTGATAAATAGACTTAATATTTGATTTTTCTTCTATTTACCATCAGGGTCCAGTTCACAATACTACCAAATACAATTTATTCCCATCAATTAGATGTACCTACTAATGTCTGAATATCAGCAGTGAGAATAATTAACCAACCCCCAAGGTGAGATCATATATACATAAGAAGAAAAAAATGAATTGCAATTTGAGTTGTGTCTATAGACTCATTAATGGGTAAGTTAGTCAAAGTGATCAGTAGCCATGGAACTCACTTTTGGGCTATTTATTCTCTAGAAAGGCTTCCCTGGTAGATCTGATGGTAAAGAAAGTGAAAGTGAAAGTCACTCAGTCGTGTCTGACTCTGCAACCCCATGGACTATACAGTCCATGGAATTCTCCAGGCCAGAAAAGCGGTGTGAGTGGGTAGCCTTTCCCTTCTCCAGGGGGTTTTTCCAACCCAGGGGATCAAACCATGGTCTCCTGCATTGCAGACAGATTCTTTCCCAGCTGAGCCACAAGGGAATCCCAAGGATACTGGAGTGGGTAGCCTATCCCTTCACCAGTGGATGTTCCTGACCCAGGAATCAGACTGGGGTCTCCTGCATTGCAGGTGGATTCTTTACCAACTAAGCTATCAGGGAAGCCCCCAAATGGTAAAGAATCTGCCTGCAGTGCAAGAGCCTGAAATGCAGGAGACCTGAGTATGATACCTGGGTCCAGACGATCCTCTGGAGGAGGGCATGGCAACCCACTCCAATATCCTGGCCTGGAGAATTCCATGGACAGAAGAGCCTGGTGGCTACAGTCCATGGGGTCACAGAGAGTCAGACACGAGTAAGTAACTAACACACACACACGCACACACACACACACACACACACACACACTTTCACTTCAATTCAGTCACTCAGTCATGTCCGACTCTTTGCAACCCCATGAACTGCAGCACGCCAGGCCTCCCTATCCATCACCAACTCCTGGAGTCCACCCAAACCTATGTCCATTGAGTTGGTGATGCCATCCAACCATCTCATCCTCTGTTGTCACCTTCTCCTGCCCTCAATCTTTCCCAGCATCAGGGTCTTTTCAAATGTGTCAGGTCTTCGCATCAGGTGGCCAAAGTATTGGAGTTTCAGTTCAACATCAGTCCTTCCAATGAAAACCCAGGACTGATCTCCTTTAGGACGGACTGGTTGGATCTCCTTGCAGTCCAAGGGACTCTCAAGAGTCTTCTCCAACACCACAGTTCAAAAGCATAAATTCTTTGGCGCTCAGCTTTCTTTATCGTCCAACTCTCACACCCATACATGACCACTGGAAAAACCATACCTTGACTAGACGGACCTTTTTGACAAAGTAATGTCTCTGCTTTTGAATATGTTGTCTAGGTTGGTCATAACTTTCCTTCCAAGGAGTAAGTGTCTTTTAATTTCATGGTTACAATAACTATCTGCAGTGATTTTGAGCCCCAAAAATAAAGTCAGCCACTGTTTCCCCATCTATTTTCCATGAAGTAATGGGACCAGACGCCACGATTTTAGTTTTCTGAATGTTGAGCTTTAAGCCAATTTTTCAGTCTCCTTTTTCACTTTAATCAAGAGGCTTTTTAGTTCCTCTTCACTTTCTGCCATAAGAGTGGTGTCATCTGCATATCTGAGGTTATTGATACTAAAGTATGACTCCACACATACTTTCGGAGTCAAATTTAGATCAAGTTTTCCACTCACATCTCTTGAAATTATTTGGGAAAGTAGAACAAGTGTTCTGTTTGATTTCTGTGTTATTACATTTTAGATAATTCAGTACTAAGAAGCAATATTTATACAGCCCTTTCCTCGCCAGACAGCACAGTAAAGCTTTGTATGCATAAACACATTTAAACCGCACAATAAAGTCTCATAATAAATTCTCATAATAACACTGTATGAGATAAGATAAAGTTTTATTCTCACTTATAAATGATGAAACTGAGTCACAGGAAAATTAAGTAACTTGCCCAACACCACACAGGAAGTGAGAAAGCGGTGATTTGGACCACTTTCTGATTTTGCTCTGACTCCAGTTCCCAGCTGCTGGGTTGCTCTGATCTCTGTAATCAAGGTCAGAAACTTTTACACAATGAGAAATATGTGATACAGCATACTGTGTCGTACAACGTATTATACAGCAGTGTACAATTCCAACAAATTCTGCAAGTACAGCTCACAATTAAACCAGCTGAAAGCAGCTCTCAGCGAATAGCATCTGGAATTAGTCAACAGAAAGCATACAGTCTCCCCTCAGGATACTGGAATACCACATATTTCTTTGATGACCGGACAAAAGCTGTTACAGCTTGGCAGGCAAGTTCTGATTCATCCGCCATATTCACCAGATATTCCACCTTCGAATTTCCATTTATTTTTGTCTTTACCAAGCTATCTTAATGGGAAAATGTCGGTTCCCTGAAAGACTGCAAAGGGCACCTGAAATAGTTATTTGCTCAAACAGATAAAAAGTTTTGGGAAGATGGAATTATGAAGTTGCCAGAAAAACTGCAGAAGGTAGTGGAACAAAACAGTGAATATATTGTTCAATCAGTTGGTGAAAAAAAAAAAAAAAAAGAAAAAGGGGGACTTTCCCTGGTGGTGCAGTGGTTGGTTGAGACTCCAGGCTCCCAATGCAGGAGTGTGGGGTTCAGTCCCTGGTCAGGGAACTAAGATCCCACTTGCCAGGCAATGCGCCCCCCACAACCAAAAAAAAATTATACACGCTTGTAAACTAACCACAGAAAAGTAAAAAGGGAGTAATAGAGTAATTATAACTTCAACAAACAAGTGTCATTTTCCCATCACTCTACTAAAGTGCTTTACCTATATTTTCCATTAATACTCAACAATGACTTTGTTGCACTTTTGTTCCCATTTTACTAAATTAAATGGGAACAGAGAAATTAAATGACTTCTCCACTTTTACACAGCTGTTGAAAGCAGAATTCCAGCCCAGATCAGTAAGAATCCAAGTCTAAGATCTAAAATACTTTTCAAGACTCTCTCCATGTCCCCTCTCCTCCTCTGCCTAGAGGAAGTCCTTGGCTTTACTTGACTTAGAGTTAGCAACACACAGCAGGAGCAAATGACTCACAGTCCAGAACTTGCAGCACAGTTAGTAATACGGGGACATTTACTTTGTGACTGCTGTCCGGGCACCAGGCTAGACCACCATTCAGTACCGTGCAGTTAGTCACTATTCATATTTAACTATAGATTAATTTAAAAATTATATGGTACCTTTTAATAGGGCTTCCCTGGTGGCTCAGAGGTTAAAGCGTCTGCCTCCAATGCAGGAGACCCGGGTTCCATCCCGGGTCGGAAAGATCCCCTGGAGAAGGAAATGGCAGTCCACTCCAGTATTCTTGGCTGGAGAATCCCATGGACGGAGAAGCCTAGTAGATTTCAGTCCATGGGATCGCATAGAGTCGGATACGACTAAGCGACTTCAGCTTCACACCTTTTAATATTTGCACATCTATTATGGTCTAGATTAAGCCCTCATGAGCATTATAAAAGCATGTTTCACTTTTTTTCCAGATTGACAGACAGACCTCACAAATTTTTCTTGTATGTTATACACATGTAGCTATATTAAATATATAATGTGTAATATATAATTAATACTAATATATAGTCAATATATGTATGTACATTATATATAAAATCGTACATAATTGATATATATGTATGTATTATATCCATATATATTTAAAGTTAATATAATATATATAGTTGTACATAATATAACATAATATGTAGTTAATATAGCATTATAATATAAAGTATATAATTAATGGGCTACACATAAAACATATAATATATAATTAATATATACATACACATATATATATGAGTATTTTTACATATCTCTGAATTATCGTATTGCTTGTGACTTTCAGATTGCATTGCTCAAATGGCTAGAATGATAGAAGATATAATTCCTTGTAATCCATTTTTTTTAAGATTTATTGCTCTGGACATTAACTGAAGACTCTCCAGTTTTATTACAAAGGCACACTTTTTCTCTAGGGAAAGAATGTATATTTCAAACACTTATTTTGGGGGAATAAATATGTTGATGACTATTTGTTCAGATAAAAATATTCCACCAGATGTCACTGTTTCCCTTTCAGTGGAAATGATTTGCCATCAAATAGTTTCTAAGATATTTTAAATAAATTAAAATGAAGTAAAGAATTCCCTTGTATTTGAATGAGTCAGTCAGCACAACATTTTGTCTACAAAGAAATGCATGTTGATATCCAACATCCAACGGTCCTGCATGTCAGCTTTAATACTGGTGCAGTACAGCTTTCTTGGCAAAGAGCTTGCTGTATATGATATTGCTACACATTAAAGAGAGGGATTCAAGTATAATTCAAGGGTACCTTTAGCTCTTAAGAAAAATGTAGGTAAAAGTAATTTTTTTGTTAAAAAGTAAGGATTTCAATTAGTCCACAAAGCCTCACAGCCACCTTATTGCTTCTCTTTTATTTTGGGGGATTGTTGACCTTTCCCAACTTTGTTGACCCAAATATAGAAGATTAAATTATAAAAATACCAGAAAGGAGATGAAGAGAAATATACAAATTTCCCTATCTTGTCATTAAGAGCCCTAAATTTACTTGTATTATCTTTCTGTGGGATTATCTACCATCCATTTCAATTAACCAGATCAGGTATGGAGGGCTTAATTTGATTGTGCATGGGATAAGCATGAGGGTCAGTCTTATCTCAAGCTGTTTTCTTGTCATATTTTATTTTCTTGTCTAAAATGCCTTAGCCATGAATCCTTCAAGGCAGATAAACAGAGTGGTGATAAAATACAAAATAGAACATTTAAAATTGTGGGTTTTTTTTTTTTTAGAAGTCAGTATTCTTTCTAACAGACATGTTGGAAGACACATAACTTACTAAGTCAACAAAAAAGTAGTTTGATGACCTTGTGTGAATGGATGACATATATTAATTCTTTTAGCAAGTGTTTATTTAACTTTGCTACACTTCCAATATTTTGATAGGAAGTGAAGAAGACATGAAGACATGAAAGATAAGATCCCAACCTTCTGGGAGCTCCCAGTCTAATGAGGAAGAAGGACAGGAGAGGGTCTGTAACATGCCCTTAGGGCAATGGCAGATGCATCCATATATATAACACTGTAGACTGACTGATTAAAGGGAGGGGTCTGAGTTCATATTCTAGGAGCCCTAGTTGCCCACTGAGGTTTGCTCATGACATTTCACTAACAATAGACCTTGAAGGAAAGACCTAGTTCAGGATATAAATAAACAGGTAAAATAAAGTTTAAAACAGGTACATTATATAATTGGTAATTATATAATTCCAAGAGACTTATTTCACAGTAGTGTTTTATTCCAGCAGAAATGGAAATAAATTTATCTTTAAAGATTTCCTAATATGGTCATAGGTTTAATGCCACCCCATCTGATTGAGTTTAGAAACATAGGACACTGTTCTCCACAGTAAGTAATCTGTTTACTTTGATAACATAAATCTGAATGTGGGTAAAGAGAGGATGTCAAGTCTTCTTTTCCTCTGTAGATGCCTAATAGGTGTTAATATAAAATAGAGGATTATTGGTCATTCTTTAAAATTTTTATAGCTTGATAACTGCATAGATTTTAATCAAAAGAAATGACTGTTTTTCTTCCCATAGCAGTATTAAGGGTTTTATTTCTTGGCTAAGATGAGGAGAGTCTTTATTTTAGTTTTGCATTGTCTATGTACAGTGCAAACTTATCTACAGTTTAGTGTTTCCCTTTGCTATATTTTGAAGCTTTGACAAGTTAAAAAATTAAGAGAAAATATCAGAAAGCAGCTTCATTGATTATAAAATAAATAAATAAATAAAGAGAGAAGCAAAAGGAAGCCAGGTATCTGACTATCAACTGTTGCTTATTAGATAATAAGAGATTCGTAGTATGGAATAGTATGCTGTAATTAAAGATGACTTTACAGAACACCAATTAATGATAAATAATAAGCATATTCATGAAATATAGTGTAAGTATTTAAAATAAGTATTTAAATGAAAAAGTAGATTATAAAGCCAGATATGATGTGGTTCAATTTTTCAAAACTAGTTTTCATAATCTGTAATTTTTAATTTAGTAAAAGGAATTCATAATCTATTTGTAGTAAAAATGTAATAGAGTTTGTGTACTTCCCTTTTGTAAAAGGAATAACTGCTCTTTCTTCTGATTTTTTAAAATTCTGTTATTTCAAAGAGAGACATTCTGTCTTAGAGCCATAGTACATAGATACTGAGTGAATACTTTAGAAATATTTCTTAGTTGTTGAATTTTAGTAGTAATAGTTGTTAATTATATCCCTGAAGGAAAGAGGCCTCAGGTCAGAAAGGTTTTTTTTTTTTCTCCATAATAATGTTTGTCCCCAAACTTCTAACCCAGTAAAATCCATTGCCAATATGTGCTTCACGAAAGCTTCCAGTTCTCCTTTAAATCCTAACTTGCTTCCTTCTGGCCCTCTTCTTACTAGGCCTCAAGATTTTCCTCTTAGTAAAAGCTGTACTTTCTACATCTGTGACTTTGATACTAAAGTCAGTTGGGTCTCCTTCTGGAGGGAGGAGTAACTTCCATGAGATGTTTGAGTATACTTTGCTGAAAATAGTGTCTGAATTGCTTTTTGAATAATTTTCTCTAATCTCTCATCTCCTGGCTACAAAACAAAAGCACAGTACACGGGATGCCAAAATATATGGAATATTATTAATAAGAAAAAACATAAGCAACAATAAACCTCTGTGTGGAAACAGATAGGCTTATGCAGCACGAGAGTAAGAAGCATGGTTCTTTAGATAATTCTGTTTTGTTTCTCTACTCTCACTGTTCAGATGTCAAAGGGAAGTTATTCTCTTTGAGTGGGTATTATTTTGACAAGAAGTCAAATGATCTACTCATTTATTTTTTTTTTAATTTTATTTTTAAATTGGAGGATAATTGCTTTACAATATAGTGCTTTTTGCCATACACCAACACGAATCAACCGCAGCCACACACATGTGTCCTTCCTTCTTAAACCTTCCTCCCACCTCTCTCTGCACCCCACCCCACCAGGCTGTCAGAGAGCACTGGCTTTGGGCTCCCTGTCTCATTCAGCACGTCCCTGCTGGCTCTCTATTTTATAGATGGGAACGTATATGTATCATTACTACTCTCTCTCATCTCCTTCCCCCGTAACCAAAAGTCTCTCTCCTCTTCACGTCTGCATCTCTTTTGCTATCCTACAAATACGATCATCAGTACCATCTTTCTAGATTCCATACATATGCATTAATATATCATATTTGCTTTTCTCTTTCTGTCTTACTTCACTCTGAATCATATGCTCTAGGTTCATCCACCACATGAGAACCGACTCAGAATCATTCCTTTTTATAGCTGAGTAATATTCATTGTGTATAGGTATCACAACTTCTTTTTGTTGCTGTTGCTGTTAGCCCAAGCTTAAAACATTCTGCTTCCAAGGTCTCAGGCCTTTCCTCCACAGGCTGTTGAAGAGAGATCTGTAACATCTCAAAGGTATGTCTCTCCCCTAACATACTTGGCTATTGGCTACAGTAACGATTCCCCACGCCTGCTCGGCCCTCACCAGGCTTATGTCTTGCTATTCCTTCCCTCACAATCATCCCAGGGCTCCTTCTCTTCTTCCAATAAGGTAACCACATCTGGTTTAGACTTGGAAGGTCCTGCTAGTGAGATGAAGTTGCTGTCATTCTCTCAGGTCACATCCCTCTAGAAGTCCCTCCGTGCTGAGAACAGGAATTCCCACCCATCCTGTGAGAAGCCTGTGGCCACATCTCTAATGTCACGGAACCAGTCCAGGAGAGGAAGACACCACACATCATGCCAGGCAACATAGGGGGTGCATCAGAAAAGGAGGAACAAGCAGGATGTGGGTCACTGAAACTGCAAGAACCAGTCAGTCCTTTTCAAGATTTCTCTGTTGAAGGACTGTGGAGTCCAGATAAGCCAGATATCTCTGAACTGAAACCAACAAGGTGTATCACAACGTCTTTATCCATTCATCCATTGATGGACGCATTAGGCTGCTTCCATGTCCTAGCTATTGTAAATGGTGCTGCAGTGAACATTAGGGTATATGTGTCTTTTTGAATTATGGTTGCCTGAGGGTACATGTCCAGTAGTGGGATTGTTGGGTCATGTGCAAATGTGAGATCTGGACCACAAAGAAGGCTGAGCATTGAAGAATTGCTACTTTGGAACTGTGGTGCTGGAGAAGATTCTTGAGAATCCCTTGGGTAGCAAGGAGATCAAACCAGTTAATCATAAAGGAAATAAATCCTGAATATTCATTGAAAGGACTGGTGCTGAAGCTGCAACTTCAATATTTAGACCACGTGATAGGAAGAACTGACTCACTGAAAAATAACCTAATGCAGGGAAAAATTGAGGACAGGAGGAGAAGGGGATGACAGAGGATGAGATGGTTAGATAGTATCACCAACTCAATGGACATGAATTTGATCAAACTCTAGGAGATAGTGAAGGACAAGTAAGACTGGCATAGTGTAGTCCATGGGGTTTCAGAGTCAGACATGATAGCAACTGAACAACAAACAACAACAAGGGCAGTTTTATTCCTAATTTTGTAAGGAATATCCATACTGTGCTTGCTAAGGCCCACTTGGCTTCACACTCCAGGATATCTGGCTCTAGGTAAGTGACCACACCACCATGGTTGTCCAGGGCATTAAGATCTTTGTTTGTTTGTTTGTTTTTGTATAGTTCTGTGTATTTATCCAGTCTCATCACTTCACAGCAAATAGATGGGGAAACAATCGAAACAGTGACAGACTTTATTTTCTTGGACTCCAAAATCATTGCAGATGATAACTGCAGCAATGAAATTAAAAGATTCTTGCTCCTTGGAAGAAAAGCTATGACAAATCTTGACAGCATATTAAAAAGCAAAGACTCATTTTGCTGACAAAGGTCTGTGTAGTCAAAACTATGGTTTTTCCAGTGGTCATGTACAGATGTGAGTTGGACCATAAAGAAGGCTGAGCGCTGAAGAATTGATGCTTTCAAACTGTGGTGCTGGAGAGACTGCAAGAGTCCCTTGCACATCAAGGAGGTCCAGCCAGGCAACTGTTCACTTAGTCAACTGCTTTGTCAGTTGTTTCATTTGCTGTTACTGTCTCTCATTCTGGTGGTTCTCTTTGCACTTTGACTATGGTTTCCTTTGCTGTGGAAAGCTTTTAAATTTAATTAGGTCCCACTTGTTTATTTTCACTTTTATTCCCATTACTCTTTAAGGTGGGGTCGTAGAGGATCTTGATGTGATTTATATCAAAGAGTATTCTGCCTGTTTCCCTCTAAGATTTTTTATGGTTTTCCTTACATTTATGTATTTAATTCATTTTGAGTTTATTTTTCAATTTGTTGTTAGGAGGTGCCCTAATTTTATTCTTTAAACCTAGCTACCCAATTTTCCCAGCATCATTTATTGAATAGACTGTCTTTTCTCCATTGTATATTCTTGCCCCCTTTGTCAAAGATAAGGTGCCCATACACCTGTGGATTTATCTCTGGGTTTTTTAATCTTGTTCCATTTGTCTATAATTTCTGTTTTTGTTCAAGTACCATACTGTTTTGATGACTGTAGCTTTGTCGTATAGTCTTAAGTCAGGAAGGTTGATTCCTCTAGCTCCATTCTTCTTTCTCAAGATTGCTTTGGCTAACTATTCTGGGTCTTTCGTGTTTCCATACAAATTGTGAAATTATTTGTTATAGTTCTGTGGAAAATACCATTGGTAGTTTGAGAGGGATTGTGTTGAGTCTATAGATTGCTTTGGTATTATACTTGTTTTTAGAATATTGATTCTTCCAGTCTAAGAATACGGTATATTGCTCCATCTGTTTGTGTCATCCATAATTTCTTTCATTGGTGTCATATTTTTCTGCATAAAGGTCTCTTGTCTCTTTAAGTAAATTTATTTCTAAGTGTATTATTCTTTTATTGTTGTTGTTGCAATGCTAAATAGAATCGTTTCCTTAATTTCCCTTTAGAATTTTTCATTATTAGTGTATAGAAGTACAAGGAATTTCTGTGTACTAATTTTGTATCCTGTGACCTTACTATATTCATTGCTTAGTATTAGTAATTTTCTGGTGGTATCGGTAGAGTTTTCTATGTAAAGAATCATGTCATCTGCAGACAGTGAGCGTTTTACTTCTTTTCCAATCTGGATTGCTTTTATTTTCTTTTCTTCTCTGATTGTTGTAGCTAAACCTTCAAAACTATTTTAGTGATGAGAGTGGGCACCCTTGTATTGTTCCTGATTTTAGAGGAACTTCTTTCAGTTTTTCCCTGTGGAAAATAATATTTGTTGTGGGTTTTTTTGTATATGGCCTTTATTAGATTGAGGTATATTCCTTCTATGCCTACTCTCTGGAGAGGTTTTTTTTTTTTTAAAATCATAAATGGATGTTGAATTTTGTCAAAAGCTTTCTCTGCATCTATTGAGATGATCCTATGGTTTTTATTTTTCAGTTCTGTGGTATATCATGCAAATTAATTTTCATATATTGAAAAATCCTTGCACTGCTGGGATAAAGCCCACTTGGTCATTATGTATGATCTTTTAAATGACCTTTGCTGGATTTTGTTTGGTAGAATTTTGCTGACGATTTTTGCATCCATGTTCATCAGTTGTGTTGACCTGTAGTTTTCTATTTTCTTTCTTTCTTTCTTTTGCATCATTGTCTTTTTTGGTATCAGGGTGATGGTAGCCTTGTAGAATAAGTTTGGGAGTTTTGTGACTTTCTGGAAGAGTTTGTAGGATAGATGTTAACTCTTTTCTAAACTTTTGGTAGATTTTACCTGTGAAGCTATCTAGCCCTGGACTTTTCTTTTTGGAAGATTTTTGATTACAGTCTTGATTACTGTGTTTGTGATTTATCTGTTCATATTTTCTCTTTCTTCCTAGTTCAGTTCTAGAAGGTCATACTTTGCTAAGAATGTGTCCATTTCTTCCAGGTTTCCCATTTTACTGCCACTAGTTGCTTATAGTAGTCACTTATAACCCTTTGTATTTCTTTTTCGTCTCTTGTAACTTCACCTTTTTTATTTCTAATTTTATTGATTTGAGTCTTCTCCCTTTTTTTCTTGATGAGTCTGATTAACAGTTTGTTGATTTTGTTTATTTTCTCAAAGAACTAGCTTTTCATTTTATTGATCTTTGATATAGTTTCTTTCATTTCTTTTATTTATGCAATGACTCTTATGGCCTCTTTCCTTAAACTGACTTTGGAGTTCTTTTGTTCTTCTTTTCCTATTTGTTCTAGGGGTAAGGTTAGGTTGTCTATTTGACGTCTCTCTTGTTTTTGGAGGGAGTAGTTTTGTGTTGCTATAAACTTTCCTCTTAGCACTGCTTTTACTGTGTCACATAGATTTTGAGTTATTGTGTTTTCATTGTCATTGTTTCTAGGTATATTTTCATTTCCTTTTTATTTCTTCAGTGATCTGTTGGTTATTCAGAAGTGTATTGTCTGGCCTCCTTGTGTTTGTCTTCTGTATAGTTTTCTTTCTTGTAGTTGTTATTTAATCATATAGTGTTGTGGTCAGAAAAGATGCTTGAAATTGTTTCAATTTTTAAAAATTTACTATGGCCTGATTTAGGGCCCGAGATGTGATCTATCCTGGATAATGGTCCATGTGCACTTGAGAAAAAAGTGAAATCTATCGTTTTCAGGTGAAATGCCCTGTAGATGTCAATTAGGTCCAACTGGTCCAATGTATCCTTTAAAGCTTGTGTTTCCCTATTAATTTTCTGTCTCAATGATCTGTTCATTAATGTGAATTGGGTAGTAATACCTTCCACTATTATTATGTTCCTATAAATTTCCAATTTAATAATTGTTAGCATTTGCCTCATGTACTTTGGTGCTCCTTTTTGGGTATATATGTGCAATTGTTATCTTCTCCTTGGGGTGATGTCATGATCATTATGTAATGCTTTTCTTTATCCAAACCCATGTCCATCGAGTCGGTATGTCATCCAACCATCTCATCCTCTGCCGTCCCCTTCTCCTCCTGCCTTCAGTCTTTCCCAACATCAGGGTCTTTTCCCAAGGAGTCAAGTCTTCACATCAGTTACCATTTACTTTATTGTTTGGTGCCTGTTTTGGTAGACTTTTTTCTTATTTCCTATCTAGAGAATTTCCTTTAGCATTCATTGGAGAGTTAATTTGATGGTTCTAAATTCTTTTAACTTTTGCTTGTCTATAAAGTTTTTCATTTCTCCTTCAAATCTGAATGAGATCATTCTTGGACAGAGTAATCTTGGTTGTAGGTTTTCCCCTTTCATCACTTTAAGTATATCCTGCCATTCTTTTCTGATCTACAGAGTGTCTGTTACAAGATTATCTTTTAGCTTCATGGGAATCCCATTGTATGTTATTTGCTGCTTTTCCTTTTCTACTTTTAATACTCTTTGTGTTCAATTTTTATTAGTTTGATTAATATGTGTCTTGATTTGTTCCTCCTCGGGTTTATCCTGTATGTAGCTCTCTGGGCTTCCTGGACTTGGGTGGCTATTTCCTTTCCCACTTTAGGGAATTTTTCACCTATAATCTCCTCAAATATTTTCTCATGCCCTTTCCTTTTGTCTTCTTCTGGGATCCCTGTAATTCTAGTGTTGGGTGCTTAATGTTGTCCCAGAGGTGTCTGAGATCATCCTCATTACTTTTGATTCTTTTTTCTTTATGATGTTCTGCTTCAGTTATTTCCACCAGTGTATTTTCCAGCTCACTTATCTGTTCTTCTGCTTCAGTTACTCTACTATTGGTTTCCTCCAGTTTACTTTTAATCTCAGCTATTCATTGTTCATTATTGTTTATCCTTTAATTCATCTAGGTCCTTGCCAAATATTTCTTACATCTTCTTGATCTGTGCCTCCAGTCTTTTTATCTGTGCCTCCCATTATACTTTCAAGATCTTGGATCATCTTTACTATCATTACTCTGAATTCTTTTTCAGTTGGAATGCCTATTTCCTCTTCATTCATTTGGTTATGTGGGTTTTTACCATGTTTCTTTATCTTCTGTGTCCACCTTTGACTTTTCATTTTTCTTAATTTATTGTTTTTTGGGGGTCTCTTTTCTGGTGGGCTGGAAGGTAGTTCCTCCTAATTGTGGAGTCTTCCCTTAATGGGTGGGGTTAGGTCAGTGCCTTGTTAAGGTTTCCTGGTTGGGAGGACTTGTGCCTTTGTTCTTTTGGGTGAAACTGCATCTATCTCTCTTGCGGGTGGTGCCATGTCCAGTGGTGTGTTCTGGGTGTCTATGTGTTCAGTATGTCTTAGGCCATGCTGTCTGCTAAGGTCCATCTAGTCAAGGCTATGGTTTTTCCTGTGGTCATGTATGGATGTGAGAGTTGGACTGTGAAGAAGGCTGAGCGCCAAAGAATTGATGCTTTTGAACTGTGGTGTTGGAGAAGACTCTTGAGAGTCCCTTGGACTGCAAGGAGATCCAACCAGTCCTTTCTGAAGGAGATCAGCCCTGGGATTTCTTTGGAAGGAATGATGCTAAAGCTGAAACTCCAGTACTTTGGCCACCTCATGTGAAGAGCTGACTCATTGGAAAAGACTCTGATGCTGGGAAGGACTGGGGGCAGGAGGAGAAGGGGACGACAGAGGATGAGATGGCTGGATGGCATCACTGACTCGATGGATGTGGGTCTGAGTGAACTCCAGGAGATGATGATGGACAGGGAGGCCTGGCATGCTGCAATTCATGGGGTCGCGAAGAGTCGGACACGACTGAGCGACTGAACTCAACTGAACTGAAAGTGCAGGATTGTGCCCTTTTTTTTTCTGAAGGATTGGCATGGGGTGTACATCCCTGGATTTTGCTGGCTTTTGTGTGTTGGGGGAGGGTGGTTCTCACCTATTACATTTTCATGAAGCTGGAAGTTCTCTGGTGGTCCAAAGTCCTGGAGTTGAGTCTCTTGCCTCTGGATTTTAGGTCCAACCACTTACAGTAACATCAATACTTCACAGGCCACACAGCACAGAAGACAAACACCTGCTGCTGCTGCTAAGCCGCTAGACTAATGGCAAAGCAACTCTCAACAGCCAAGAACACCCCAAAGTTTCACACACTTATCTAGGGAAAAGAAGAGGGAAGCAGGAGGAAAGGGAAAAAAGGAGTCAAAAGAGAAGAAGGCAATCAAGCCAATAATCCAACTCTAAGTGAAAATCAATACTAAAAGACTCTCAAAGATACAAAATTGAAAACCAAAGGTCAATGAACAAAAATCAAGAACATGGAAAGAGTAGTTTCTCAAAAATACAAAATAAGGGCTTCCTGGTGGTTCAGTAGTAAGGAATCTGCTTGCCAATGTAGGAGACATGGGTTCAACCATGGGGCATACCGTGGGGCAACAAAGCCTGTGGGACAAAACTATTGAGCCTGTGCCCTAGAGCCTGGGAGCTGCAACTACTGAGCTCATGTGCCTGCAACTACTGAAGCCCGTGTGCCCAGGAGCCACCACACTGAGAAGCTTGCACATCACAGCCACAGAGGAGCCCCCTCACTGCAACTAGAGAAAAGCCTGTGCAACAGTGACGACCCAACTCAGCCAAAAACAAGTAAGTAAATAAACACAATTTAGGACGAAATACAACATCAAACACACGGAAATTATTTTTAAAATAGGTTATTTTTTTAAACAAAGGAAAAATAGTTTATAATAAAATTTAAAGGAATAATAAATAAAAATTAAAGGAATAATAAAGAACCATATTAGGACAATATTAGGAAAAATTTTAAAAATGATAAAAGGGAGGAAAGACAATACACATATGTATAGGAGTGGTGGTGAGACGACTGTCCACAGGATTCTTCTGCTTTCCTGTTCCAATCTATTCGCCTGCTCAGAAAGTCCTCCAATATTTCTAGGAAGGTCTCTGGACCTGTTTTGGGCAGTGTGGAGTCAGCTCAGATCTTCCCTTGCTCCAAGTTGTAATTGTTCTCAAAGTCTAAAGTTGCCCCTCAAACGCACAGTCTCATGCGAATTGTGGGGATATAAACCAGTGTCTCTGGTGTCTCAGATGGTTAAGAATCTACCTGCAATGCAGGAGACCCGTCTTTATTTCCTGGGTCAGGAAGATTCCCTGGAGAAGGGAATGGCTACCCACTTGAGTATTCTTGCCTGGAGAATTCCATGGTTGGAGGAGCCTGGTGGAATACACTCCATGGAGTCACAGAGTCAGACACAGCTGAGCAACTAACAAACCATTGCATCTGCCGCTTCCAGGACTATTTTTCCCTTTTTCCTTTGTTTAAACAGACTTGGCATTCTGCTTTGGTTTTTGGCCCGCCTCTGCTTGAAGTCTCTCTTCAGTGTCTGTCCTCTGCTTCTTTCACTTTCATGCACTGGGGAAGGAACTGGCAACCCACTCCAGTGTTCTTGCCTGGAGAGTCCCAGGGACGGGGAGCCTGGGGGGCTGCCGTCTATGGGGTCGCACAGAGTCGTACACAACTGAAGCGACCTAGCAGCAGCAGCAGTCACTTATTAGGGCTCACTTGGTCAGTTATGCTAGGAAGGGGTAAGGGTACAGACACCTCCAGGGTGGGGAGTGTTCTCTGTGGCCAGTCCCTGTGAGAGGCTGGCACAGTCTGAGGCAGGTCGTGCCTTTTCTCAGAGGAGTTGGATCTGGGTTGTGGGTCCCTTGGCAGAGCCAGGCTCCGAGGGCTCCCAGATGGCCCCTGCGGGAGTTTCCCCAGCCCGAGGCAGGTTGTCCGCTTCTGCAGGGGGAGTTGGTCCTGGGCTGTGACCTGCTTGGCACAGCCACGCCACTCAGCCTCCAGGAAGACGTGGGTGGCGACCCGTGGCTGCCTGCAGCTGGGGGCAGCTGCACTCTCTGGGGTCAGGACCTTAGCAGGCCCCGCCTGCCGCCTCTGGGGTCCATGCTTGCCTCTGGGGCCACAGGCTGCAGCTCGCTTGCCACCCCCCACCCCCCTTTTGGCATTCACCAGGGTGGAGTCCTTTGTTCTATGAGCATGTGGGGTTAGAGCCTGGTGTTCGAGCCTTCTTGTGGGAATGATCTTTGCTTCGCTGGCATTTTCCCTGGCCTGCCTCTGCAGGCTCATGTGAGCCTCCTCAGAATATCTTCATGGCAGCCAACCCCAGTCCTTTAGCGTGATCTCTGGTGAATTTTCTCCATGTCACCTCTGGAGCGCCTGTCGCACTGTGCTTCTCTCTGAGGTTCTGAAGCTACAACCTGACCTCGCCTGTGAGGGGGTTTTCTAGTGTGCAGAAACTGTTCCTGGTTCACAACTCCCTCCCAGGGATGCAGGTCCCCATCCAAAACTACTCTGTCTCCCTTTTGTCTTTGTTTTTGCCCTACCTTATTCCAAGGAGTTTGGCTTGCCTTTCTGTGAGTCTGGGGCTCTCTGCCAGCATTCAGATGCACTGTGATTGTGAAAGGGCCATTTACTTCTTGACTTGGTCCCGGGACATAGTCTTCCCATTAAGTGTCACTTGAAGGCATGCACCCTGTGGGCCTCTAACCAACATCTATGACTTTTGTAGTGGGAAAATAGTTTATAAAACCTATTGATGTGACTTCAGTCTTGCAAATCTATAACTATTATTCATCATGCTTGAACACTACAGGAACTGTTTACTCAGATCACAATTGCTTTCCACCATTTTTCTCGCTTTGTGACTTTTTAATGTAAGATTACATTTCTCCATTCACGTGTGTTTGCTCTCCTTTCTCATTTAGAAAAATATTGGAACATCTAAATTCCTTGTATTTAGACATGGATTCAGAACTGCTTCGTGTTGAATAGCTCAGGTTTGAAGGGTCAGATCCTCCAAGGATTTTCTGAACTGCTCTTTTTGGTGTGTTCTTCTCACATGAATCAAGCTATTTCACAATGTAGTCACACAGAAATGTTTATTAGAATGTGAGATGGTCTCCTCACTTCTTGACAAAGCTATTCCCTCAGTCTGGAAGGTTTTCTCTACTGTCCACTTTGACTTAACTAACTTCTATCCCAAATTAAAATGTTGATTCTTTTGTTAAAGGTGTCTTTCCTCAACTCTCCTTCCCATTTCCTCCCACAATACAAGCATCAATGGAAACTTGCAGAAAATATTACTCTAGATCCAGGCAATTTTGGTCAGTTCTATTTAGGAATTTAGTTTTTTTTTCTCCTCTAGTTGATAGGACAAAGGTAAGGATGAGGATGAAGATGAGGGTAGGGAAGGAAAGCCCTTTAGTGGACCTCGTTCTTCACTCTGCATCACCTGTAAGAAAGTCCGTTTCCAACCAACAAAGGTGATGAGAAAAAGTTACTTTGGGAGTGGAGACTCAGAGGTTAAAATGTCTGCCTGCAATGTGGAGACCTGGGTTCGATCCTTGGGTTGGGAAGATCCCCTGGAGAAGGATATGGCAACCCACTCAAGTATTCTTGCCTGGAGAATCCCATGGACAGAGGAGGCTGGTGGGCTACAGTCCACGGGTTTGCAAAGAGTCAGACACGACTGAGAGACTTTACTAATTGGAAATATAAAATAAATTTCTACTATGATCACCTTAGAAGACAAGATAATTTTCTCTCAACTGGTAGTTACTTCTGCTTCAAAATAACTTTTTCCTTACTTCTGCCCACTCTTGATTCTTCCCTAAATATATTCATTATCCAGCTATTAAACCCTCTTTCTGAAATATTCCTTCCCTCCCTTTCCCCAAGACAATGACTTAAAATAATCTTCCTTCTTTTTCCCTCTTTACAAACATGTCATCATTTCTTATATTTTAATGAGTAACCTTGTTTCTTAGTGACTTTTCTCTAGTTCTGGCTCTGAGTCCTAAGGGCCTGGAGCTCAGAAATCTTTCTGGGAAGGCCTAGTAGTGTTCTTTTGGGTTTTGGTTGTGGTTTCCTGAAACCTGTTTCTTTCAAAACTCTATTTACTATTTTTATGCATCAAAACTTGCTATTTAATTACATTTTGACATATAATTCTCCATTCCTTTGCAGGTGATATTTACTCTTTCTGAAATCTCTAGTTACTACTACTCCTTGTTACTACTGTGATATTTCAAAAATGTGTGCTTTGGTGAGATATCTTTCTCATTCTGTTGTACTGGGCACTTGATGAGCCCTTTTAATCAGTATAATAATATATAATCACTCTAAGAAATTTTCTTTTACAAGCGTTTGTGAAGTATTATACTTAATGGTTAAGAAAGAGAGTTCTGGAGTTCTGAAGCATGCTATTTGATATTCAGTTCAGTTCAGTTCAGTTGCTCAGTCGTGTCCAATTCATTCCAACCCAAAGAACCGCAGCATTCCAGGCCTCCCTGTCCATCACCAACTCCTGGAGTCTACCCAAACACATATCCATTGAATCAATGATGACATCCAGCCATTTCATCCTCTGTCATTCCCTTCTCCTCCTGCCCTAAATCTTTCCCAGCATCAGGGTCTTTTCAAATGAGTCAGCTCTTCACATGAGGTGGCCAAAGTACTGGAGTTTCAGCTTCAGCATCAGTCCTTCCAATGAACACCCAGGACTGATCTCCTTTAGGATGGACTGGTTGGATCTCCTTGCAGTTCAAGGGACTCTCAAGAGTCTTCTCCAACACCACAGTTCAAAAGCATCAATTCTTTGGCGCTCAGCCTTCTTCACAGTCCAACTCTCACATCCATACATGACCACAGGAAAAACCATAGCCTTGACTAGATGGACCTTTGTTGGCAAAGTAATGTCTCTGTTTTTTAATATGCTATCTAGGTTGGTCATAACTGTCCTTCCAAGGAGTAAGTGTCTTTTAATTTCATGGCTGCACTCACCATCTGCAGTGATTTTAGAGCCCAGAAAAATAAAGTCAGCCACTGTTTCCCCATCTATTTGCCATGAAGTGATGGGATCAGATGCCATGATCTTCATTTTCTGAATGTTGAGCTTTAAGCCAACTTTTTCACTCTCCTCTTTCAATTTCATCAAGAGGCTTTTTAGTTCCTCTTCACTTTCTCCCATAAGGGTGGTGTCATCTGCATATCTGAGGTTATTGATATTTCTCCCAGCAATCTTGATTCCAGCTTGTGCTTCTTCCAGCCCAGCGTTTTTCATCATGTACTCTGCATATAAGCTAAATAAACAGGGTGACAATATACACTCTTGACGTACTCCTTTTCCTATTTGGAACCAGTCTGTTGTTCCATGTCCAGTTCTAACTATTGCTTCCTGACCTGCATATAGGTTTCTCAAGAGGCAGGTCAAGTAGTCTGGGATTCCCATCTCTTTCAGAATTTTCCAGTTTATTGTGATCCACACAGTCAAAGGCTTTGGCATAGTCAATGAAACAGAAATAGATGTTTTCCTGGAACTCTCTTGCTTTTTCCATGTTCCAGGGGATGTTGGCAATTTGATCTCTGGTTCCTCTGCCTTTTCTAAAACCAGCTTGAACATCTGGAAGTTCATGGTTCATGTACTGTTGAAGCCTGGCTTGGAGAATTTTGAGCATTACTTTACTAGCTTGTGAGATGAGTGCAATTGTGTGGTAGTTTGAGCATTGTTTGGCCTTGCCTTTCTTTTTGAATTGGAATGAAAATGGACCTTTTCCAGTCCTGTGGCCACTGCTGAGTTGTCCAAATTTGCTAGCATATTGAGTGCAGCACTTTCACAGCTGCATTTGATTTTAATATTTGATATTAAACAATTTTAAGAAATATTTCTTTATTCAGTCATAAGATAGAATGAAATAGTGTTATTTGCAGCAACATGGAAAGACCTAGATATTATCACACTTAATGAAATAAGTCAGACAGAGAAAGACAAATATTATATCACTTATTTGTGGAATCTACAAAATAGTACAGATTTCTTATTTTACAAACAGAAGCAGAACCACCGACATAGACAATCATTATCAAAGGAGAAGGAAGGAGGAATACATCAGAAGCATGGGATTAATGGACGCACACCACCATCTATAAAACAGATAAATAACAATGACTGACTGCACAGCACTGGGAACTACATTCACTATCTTGTAATAAGCTACAGTGGAAAAGAATAAGATATATATATTTTGTATATATATGTATATGTATAAACGAATTTGTTGTACACCTGAAACTAACACAATATTGTAAATCAACTACTTGCTGTTGTTGTTTAGTTGCTAAGTTTTGTCCAACTCTTTGTGACCCCATGGACTGTAACCCCTCAGGCTCCTCTATCCATGAGGTTTTCCTGGCGAGAATACTGAAGTGGGTTTCCATTTCCTTTTCCAGGGATCTTCCGGATGCAAGGATTGAACCCCCTCCTCTTGCACTGGCAGGTGAATTCTTTACCACTGAGCGACCTGGGAAGCCCACATCAATTACACTTCAACTTTAAAAAAGCAGCCACAGAAAATATGTAAACAAATGAAAATAATATTTCTGTTTCTCAGTTTTCTTGTCTAAAAATTGAGAGAATACTACAAATCTATCTCACTGAGGTCTTGTAGGATTAAATAATTTTAATTTTATTGAAAAGTACTTAGAAACATTTGACTGCTATTATTCTAGATAACTCTGCAATAGTAATCATCTATTTTTAAAAAATTGCTAATAGACTTTATGTACATATGATGAACAGAAGCAGTTGATTTTTCCAAAACATCTCTGAAATAGATAGGAATAATCAGATTGCCTTTTTTCTTCTTTATTAAAATTTTTTAAATTATTAAAGTATGATAACACATTTACAAGAGACTTGGAAATTACAGAGCAAGGTTACATATAGGTATATATTACAATTATTTTCTTAAGTAGATAAAAATTTTTAGTTGAAATTTCAATATCAAACTCTCAAAAATCAATAGACTGAATAGATAGAAAAGTAGACCTGAGAGGCACTATGAATCAATTCAACATAGTTAAGATTTATACAATTTTCACACAGGATGCAAATTCTATTCAAGTTCTATTCATAGATTACAAACCAGGAGACACTGGAACATATCCAAAGACATAAAATAAGGTACAAAATTTCATGGTCTAAAGGTATTGAAATCATACAGAGTCTGTCCTTTTATCATGTGGAATTATGTTACAATTCATTATCAAAAGATATTTGAAAACAAATCACATATTTTAAGTGCAATGTTCTGTTTACTGAGGCCGTAGTTACCCATCTGCCATTTACCACCTTGCCTTTTATAAACTTTGCAGTTGAACAAAGACATTTCCTGATAGTTTCATGAATCTTTTCTATTCTTTCAATGCTTCAATGCTTTGCCAAAGGAGAACCTTCATTCTGCATAATGATCTCACACAATTTTTAGCCATGCCAGAGAAGAGAGCATTAAAATCCATCACTAAGTGACATTATTTGGATTTGTGGCCTCTCTCTGGAGGCCACTGTGCTCATAAAACAATGAATTGATTAGATTCACTCAAAAGAGGAGTTGTTCACTTATGACAGATGTAATATTGATCATATCCTTCATTTAATAAGTCATCCAAGTATAAGTCAATGCAAGCTACTAGAATAAATTACCATCCATATTCATCTTTCTTGACTGTTTTATAATACCAAAGAGGAGCAAGAACAACAGCATAAAAATTTCATGTTGCAATGTAAACAGTGGGCAGCTTCTACAGCAGGACTGGGCATTTCTGCCCCGAGAAGTGACAGAAGTCTGGTCTTTGTCAGAAAATCAGATCATGCAAGTCTAGCTCCATCTGGCTGTGAGTGATTTGTGACCAGACAGGTAACAGTAGGGAAAGGATGGAAGTTCTTTGAAAAAGTCTACCAATTCTGTCCTCTCTATCACTACACAAATCTTTCCCACTGTGTCCCTTTGTAATGGATTTCTGCTTATTCTAAGTCACTGTGATTTAGAATATAGGCAGTAACGTCTGTGCTTTTCAGAGCGTGATGCCAGTGAACTGACAGACAACCTGAGAATAGTTGAGAGAACCAGTGAGAAAAAGATCAAAATCTAAATGAAGTGAATATTCCGAACAGAGTGTCAGATGTAGAAGTATAGATTATATGTAGTATGATTATATGCTATAGAAGCTGGTGAAGGAAAAAAAAAAAAACATGTAAAAGCAGAACTAGACTCACTGTTTTTATTTCTGTACCTCTAACTTTCTAATTCAACACCACAGACTGGCACAAACCACATTGCTAAGGACCTGCACTCACTTAGATCAACTTTTTGTGGTTCGTTTGCTCAGTTGTGTCTGACTTTTGTGACGGGCCTGCAGCACTCCGGGTTTTCCTATCCTTTACAATTTCCTAGAGTTTGCTCAAACTCATGTCCATTGAGTCGATGATGTCATGCAACCATCTTATCCTCTGTTGCCGCCTTATCCTCAGTCTTTCCCAGAATCAAGGTCTTGCCCAGTTACTTGGATTTTTGCATCAGGTGAACAAAATATTGGAGCTTCAGCATCAGTCCTTCTAATGAATATTCAGGGTTGATTTCCTTCAGGATTGACTGGTTCGATCTTCTTGCAGTCCAAAGGACGCTCAAGAGTCTTCTCCAGCACCACAATCGAAGGCATCAATTGTTCGGCACTCTGCCTTCTTCATGGTCTAGCTCTCACAATCATTTGTGACCACTGGGAAGACTATAACCTTGACAATATGGACTTTTGATGGCAGAGTAATGTCTCTGTTTTTCAACACACTGTCTAGGTTTGTCATAGTTTTCCCCCAAGAGGCAAATGTCTTCTGATTTCATGGCTGCAGTCACTATCCCTAGTAATTTTTGAGCTCAAGAAGAGGAAATTTGTCACTACTTCCACCTTTTCCCCCTCTATTTGCCATGAAGTAATGTGGCCAGATGCCATGATCTTAGTTTATTTTTTTAATATTTAGTTTTAACACAGTCACTAAAATGGCCATAATCCATAACATTGGCAACACCAAATGCTGACCGAGGTGTCAGCAATAGGAACCCTCCTCTATTGGTGATGGAAATGCAAAATCGTTTAAACATTTTTGAAGATAGTTTGATTTTTTTTTTTTACAAAACTAAGCATTTTTTTTAACCATATAGTCCTACAGTTATGTTCCTTGGTATCAGCTCAAAAGAGTTGAAAACTTATGTCCAGAACAAAATCCTGCACACAGGTATTCAGTTCTGTACAGTTGCTCTGTCGTGTCTGACTCTTTGTGACCCTATGGACTGCAGCATGCCAGGACTCCCTGTCTATCACCAACTCCCAGGGCTTGCCCAAACTCATGTCCATCAAGTTGGTGATGCCATCCAATCATCTTGTCCTTGGTCATCCCCATCTCTTCCCGCCTTCAATCTTTCCCAGCATCAGGCTGTTTCCCGATGAGTTAGTTCTTTGCATCAGATGGCTGAAATATTGGAACTTCAGCTTCAGCATCAGTCCTTCTAATGCAGACAGATGGTGGATTGGCTAAAATGTTAATTTTGTTTTTAAGTAAAAATAAAATAATTTTTAATTTTCACCAAGAACTTTATTGAACAACAGATTCACTGTTTTGTTCCACCACCTTCTGCCATTTTCCAGGCAACTTCATAGTTCCATCTTCCCAAAACTTAATCTTTTTGAGCAAAGAAATATTCCAAGTGCCTTCTACAGTCTTCCAGAGAAATAAAATTTTTGCCATTAAAAGAATTTTGTGAAAACCAAAATGAATGGAAATCCAAAGTTTCAGTGTCTGGTAAATACAGTGGATGGATCAGAACTTACCAGCTAAGGTGTAACAGTTTTTGCCTGGTCATCAAAGAAAGACACAGTCTTGCATTATCCTGGTGGAAGATTGTGAGTTTTCTGTTGACTAATTTTGACACATTTTGTTGAGTGCCACTTTCAGTTGGTCTCCTTGGGAGCAGTACTTTTTTCTTGAATAATTTTATTTTATCATTTAGTTTGTTTTTTAAGGAAAACAAACATCTGGAAACATTTTCAGCATCTGGAAACAAAATGAATAATTACAAAGCTATACTGAGAGGTAATTGAAAAGTTTTTTGCCACCTGAATTAACTCATATCTCCAAATGAATCTTGGTCAAAGATGACTCAATGGACATCTTTAGAGTTAAAGGACATTTACAAATTCAGAAACACTTATCAATAAGCAAAAAGTACATGAATATTTTGTGCAATACTGGAAGATGACCTTCAAACTAAACATATTAGCTTAAAATAAAATAATATGCATTATGCTACAGTAAAGTTCTCTTTCCTCTCTCCTCACAGTCTTTTGTAAAAATTGAATTAATTTTTAAATGAAGCAAAGATGAATATTTTTAATGATAAAAGGTACAATTCACAAATAAGATAGATATCATATATCATTAGGCACCTAAAAACAAAAAAAAAAGATACATAAATAAAAAATCAGAAGAAACAGAAGAAAAATATATATATATAATCATAGTGAGACAGATTAACATTTCTCTGAGAATATTTTATCAAGTGCAGAAAAATAAAAGCAGCTTAAATGATGTCATTAATATTTTAAATGTAATAAATTTCTATTTATATTAACATATTATTCTTATATACTACACAAGTATATTTAAAATTTTGTATCTCACACATTATTATTAGGTGTCCATAGGATATTTAGAAAAACTGGCAAAAAGATAAACACTACTAAATTTCATAGATTTTTTTGTGATTTAATTATACATATACGCATATTATTTTTGAAATTATTTCTCATTATAGGTTATTATAAGATATTGACTATAGTTTACTATAGTAAACCTTTGTTGCTTGTTGTATATCTATTCTTTAAATTAGAAAAATAGCATCTTATTCATAATAAGTCAAACAAGTGGGATGAAAATGTCAAATGCTTTAGCTAAGCAAAAATTACTAATTTTCTAAAATATATATTATACATATTATTTATATGTATGTATAGAGGAGATTTTATACTTTGCTTAATAAAAGCTTGAGAAAGAGTGTTAAAAAAGTGATGGAAAAATTGGAAAACATAAACTAAATTAAATGAGATCACTGAATATGAAATGGGAAAAGTGAAGCAAACTAGATAAAAGTAGAATGTCCTCAAATAGTCCAGTTGTTTTTAAATATGGCTGCTCATTAGAAACATATCTGGAACTCTAGTCAAAAAAGAAGCAATGCCTGGACATTTGTATTTTTCAAAAATATCCAAGATAATTCTGATATGCATCTGGATTTTAAAAAGTGATTACAAGTTTTTCTATAAAATGATAGCTTTGATTATATAAAATTCTATAATTTTTGTTGACCAATCATGATACAATTGTATTAAGTGAGTAATAGTTACATAATCACAATAGCAAAAGATGTTTATCAGTTTTCACAGTCAATAGCCAGACAAAAATAAAAGATAAGTACA
Organism: Nanger dama; assembly: GCA_917880005.1. Classification (NCBI taxonomy): domain Eukaryota; kingdom Metazoa; phylum Chordata; class Mammalia; order Artiodactyla; family Bovidae; genus Nanger; species Nanger dama. The sequence continues at coordinate 9,571,402 of CAKJTW010000035.1, forward strand.
ATTGCAAGCCATAATGGAATATGATTAGCCTAACAATATAAAATAAGTACATGCAATTTGGGGAGTCAAGCAGAGCGATGGGATTGCATCCATGCACACGTTTTCATATGCTCAACAAGTCTATGTCTTTTGGTTGGTGCATTTAATCTGTTTACATGTATGGGGCTTCCCTTGTAGCTCAATCAATAAAGGATCTGCCTGCAGTGCAGGAGACCTGGGTTCGATCCCTGGGTTGGGAAGATCCCCTGGAGAAGGAAATGGCAACTCACTCCAGTATCCTGGCCTGGAAAACCTCACGGACAGAGGAGCCTGGTGGGCTGCAGTCCATGGGGTCGCAAAGAGTCGGACACGACTGAGCGACTAACACACACATCGATATGTGTGATCCTGTTACCATTTTCTTAATTGTTTTGGGTTTATTTTCTGTAGTGAGGGCTTTTGCTCCTCTTGGTTTCTGCCTAGAGAAGTTCCTTTAGCATTTGTTGTAAAGCTGGTTTGGTGGTGCTGAATTCTCTTAACTTTTTCTTGTTTGGAAAGATGTTGATTTCTCCATCAAATCTGAGGGAGAGTCTTGCTGGGTAGAGTCTTCTTGCTTGTAGGTTCTTCCCTTTCATCATTTTAGATATATCACGCCATTCCCTTTTGGCTTGTAGAGTTTTGGTTGAGAAAACAGCTGATAGCCTGATGGGCATTTCCTTGAATGTTATTTATTATTTTTCCTTTGTTGCTTTTGATATTTTATCTCTGTCTTTAATTTCTGTCAGTTTGATTACTATCTGTCTTGATGTGTTTCTCCTGGAGTTTATCCTGCCTGGGACTTTCTGTGCTTCCTGGACCTGGTTGACTATTTCCTTTCTCATGTTAGAGAAGTTTTCAGCTATTATCTCTTCAAATACTTTCTCAGGTCCTTTCTCTTCCTCTTCTCCCTCTGGGACATCTATAATGCAAATACTAGTGTGTTTAATAAAGAGGGCAATGGCCCCCACTTCAGTGCTCTTGCCTGGAAAATCCCATGGACGGAGGAGCCTGGTGGGCTGCAGTCCACGGTGCCGCTATGAGTCGGACACGACTGAGCGACTTCACTTTCACTTTTCTCTTTCATGCGTTGGAGAAGGAAATGGCAGCCCACTCCAGTGTTCTTGCCTGGAGAATCCCAGGGACAGTGGAGCCTGGTGGGCTGCCGTCTATGGGGTCACACAGAGGTGGACACGACTGAAGCGACTCAGCAGCAGCAGCAGCAGCAGTGTGTTTAACGTTGTTCCAGAGGTCTCTTAGGCTGCCTTCACTTCTTTTCATTCTTTTTCCTATATTCTATTCTGTGGCAGTGATTTCCACCATTCTGTCAACATTTCATGCGTCTTCTCAATCTTTGCTTCCATTCTTTTTCTGAGATCCTGAATCGTCTTCACTATCATTATTCTGAATTCTTTTTCTGTAAGGTTCATTTAGTTGTTTTTCTAGGGTTTTATCTTGCCCCTTCCTCTGGGGCATAACTTTCTGCTGTTCCATGCTGGGTAATTTTCTGTAACGTGGCTTTTGTTTTGGTCAGTGTGGGACTCTGGTTCTTCCTTCTGTCTGCCCTCTGGTGGAGGAGGCTAAGAGCTTATGTTAGCTTCCTGATGGAAGGGACTGGTGGTGGGAAAAACTGGGTCTTGCTCTGGTGGGCAGGGCCTTGCTCATGTGTGACGTCACATCAGTTGTGTCTGACTCTTTGTGACCCTTTGGACTGTAGCTCTCCAAACTCCTCTGTCCCTGGGATTTTACAGGCAAGAATACAGAAGTAGGTTGCCATTTCCTTCTCCAGGTGATCTTCCCAACCCAGGAATAAAACCCACCTCTCTTACATCTTGAGCACTGGTGGGTGAGTTCTTTACCACCAGGCCACCTGGGAAGCTCTGCTCAGTAAAGCTTTAATCCAATTATCTGCTGATGGAAGGGATTACACTCCCTTCTTGGTAGCTTTTTGGCCTGAAATGACCTAGCCCTTCAGTCTGTGGTCTCTATGATCAGGTTGATGGTGATCTCCAAGAGAGTTTATGCCAAGGGGGACCTTTCCAGACTGGTGCCCCCATCCCTGTGGTGAGCCCTTGCCAATTCCCAACTCCACAGAGACCCTCCAACACTAGTCGGTAGTTTGAGATCAGTCTCCTGTGGGGTCACTGCTCCTTTCCTCTGAATCTTGGTGCATGCAAGGTTTTGCTGGCATCCTCCAAGTCGGAAGTCTTCCTCCAGTCTTGTGGAAGTCTTGCAATCAAATCCTTCTGGCCTTCAAGGTCAGATTCCCTGGGATTTCCTAGTCCTTTGTCAGGTCTCCACGCTGGGAAGCTTGATGTGGTGTTCAGAACCTCCACAAAAGTGAGAGAAGTTCTTTGTTATTATTGTTCTCCAGTTTGAGAGTCATCCAGCTGGTGGGTATGGGACTTGATTTCATCATGATTATGCCCCTCCTACCATCTCACTTTCTCTTTGGATGTGCAGTGTCTTTTTTGGTGGGTTCCAGCATCCTCCTGTTGATAGTTGTTCAACAGCTAGTTGTGATTTCTGTGCTCTTGCAGGAGGACATGAGCTCATGTTCATCTACTCTGCCATCTTGAACCAGAAGCTCTTCACAGTCTCAGTTCAGTTCCACTCAGTCACTCAGTCGTGTCCAACTCTTTGCGACCCCATGAATCACAGCACGCCAGGCCTTCCTGTCCATCACCAACTCCCAGAGTTCACTCAGACTCACGTCCATCGAGTCCGTGATGCCATCAAGCCATCTCATCCTCTGTCGTCCCCTTCTCCTCCTGCCCCCAGTCTTTTCCAATGAGTCAGCTCTTCACATGAGGTGGCCAAAGTACTGGAGCTTCAGCTTTAGCATCATTCCTTCCAAAGAAATCCCAGGGTTGATCTCTTTCAGAATGGACTGGTTGGATCTCCTTGCAGTCCAAGGGACTCTCAAGAGTCTTCTCCAACACCACAGTTCAAAAGCATCAATTCTTTGGTGCTCTGCCCTCTTTACAGTCCAACTCTCACATCCATACATGACCACAGGAAAAACCATAGCCTTGACTAGATGGACCTTTGTTGGCAAAGTAATGTCTCTGCTTTTGAATATGCTATGTAGGTTGGTCATAACTTTTCTTCAAGGAGTAAGCATCTTCTAACTTCATGGCTGCAGTCACAATCTGCAGTGATTTTGGAGCCCCCAAAATAAAGTCAGCCACTGTTTCCACTGTTTCCCCATCTAATTCCCATGAAGTGATGGGACCAGATGCCATGATCTTCATTTTCTGAATGTTGAGCTTTAAGCCAACTTTTTCACTCTCCTCTTTCACTTTCATCAAGAGGCTTTTTAGTTCTTCTTCACTTTCTGCCATAAGGGTGGTGTCATCTGCATATCTGAGGTTATTGATATTTCTCCTGGCAATCTTGATTCCACATTGTGCTTCTTTCAGCCCAGCGTTTCTCATGATGTACTCCGTATATTAAGTTAAATAAGCAGGGTGACAATATACAGCCTTGACGTAGTGCTTTTCCTATTTGGAACCAGTCTGTTGTTCCATGTCCAGTTCTAACTGTGCTTCCTAACCTGCATATAGATTTCTCAAGAGGAAGGTCAAGTGGTCTGGTATTCCCATCTCTTTCAGAATTTTCCACAGTTTATTGTGATCCACACAGTCAAAGGCTTTGGCATAGTCAATAAAGCAGAAGTAGATGTTTTTCTGGAACTGTCTTGCTTTTTCCATGATCCAAGGGATGTTGACAATTTGATCTCTGGTTCCTCTGCCTTTTTAAAACCAACTGGAACATCAGGAAGTTCATGGTTCATGTATTGCTGAAGTCTGGTTTGGAGAATTTTGAGCATTACTTTACTAGTGAGTGAGATGAGTGCAATTATGCGGTAGTTTGAGCATTGTTTGGCCTTGCCTTTCTTTGGAATTGGAATGAAATCTGACCTTTTTCAGTCCTGTGGCCACTGCTGAGTTTTCCAAATTTGCTGACATATTGAGTGCAGCACTTTCACAGCATCATCTTTCAGGATTTGAAATAGCTCCACTGGAATTCTATCACCTCGACTAGCTTTGTTCGTAGTGATGCTTTCTAAAACCCACTTGACTTCACATTCCAGGATGTCTGGCTCTAGGTGTGTGATCATACCATCGTGATTATCTTGGTCATAAAGATATTTTTGTACAGTTCTTCTGTGTATTCTTTCCACCTTTTCTTAACATTGTCTGCTTCCATACCATTTCTGTCCTTATTGAGCCCATCTTTGCATGAAATGTTCCCTTGGTATCTCTAATTTTCTTGAAGAGATCTAGTCTTTCCCATTCTGTTGTTTTCCTCTACTTCTTTGCACTGATCTCTGAGGAAGGCTTTCTTATTTCTTCTTGCTATTCTTTGGAACTCTGCGTTCAGATGCTTATATCGTTCCTTTTCTCCTTTGCTTTTTGCCTCTCTTCTTTTCACAGCTATTTGTAAGGCCTCCCCTGACAGCCATTTTGCCTTTTTGCATTTCTTTTCCATGAGGATGGTCTTCATCTCTGTCTCCTGTACAATGTCACAAACCTCATTCCATAGTTCATCAGGCACTCTATCAGACCTAGTCCCTTAAATCTATTTCTCACTTCCACTGTATAATCATAAGGGATTTGATTTAGGTCATACCTGAATGGTCTAGTGGTTTTCCCTACTTTCTTCTATTTAAGTCTGAATTTGGCAATATGGAGCTCATCATCTGAGCCACAGTCAGCTCCTGGTCTTGTTTCTGTTGACTGTATAGAGCTTCTCCATCTTTGGTTGCAAAGAATATAATCAATATGATTTCACTGTTGACCATCTGGTGATGTCCATGTGTAGAGTCTTCTCTTGTGTTTTTGGAAGAGGGTGTTTGCTACGACCAGTGCATTCTCTTGGAAAAATTCTATTAGCCTTTGCCCTGCTTCATTCCATACTCCAAGACCAAATTTTCCTGTTACTCCAGGTGTTTCTTGACTTCCTACTTTAGCGTTCCAGTGCTCTATAATGAAAAGGACATCTTTTTTGGGTATTAGTTCTAAAAGGTCTTGTAGATCTTCATAGAACTGTTCAATTTCAGCTTCTTCAGTGTTACTAGTTGGAGTATAGACTTGGATTACTATGATAGTGAGTAGTTTGCCTTGGAAATGAACAGAGATCATTCTGTCATTTTTGAGATTGCATCCAAGTACTGCATTTCAGACTCTTTTTGTTGACCATGATGGCTACTCCATTTCTTCTGAGGGATTCCTGCCAGCAGTAGTAGATATAATGGTGATCTGAGTTAAATTCACCCATTCCAGTCCATTTTAGTTCACTGACTCCTAGAATGTTGATGTTCACTCTTGCCATCTCCTTTTGACCACTTCCAATTTGCCTTGATTCATGGACCTGACATTCCATGTTCCTATGCAATATAGCTTTTTACAGCATCAGATTTTGCTTCTATCACCAGTCACATCCACAGCTGGCTATTGTTCTTGCTTTGGCTCTACCCTTTCATTCTTTCTGGAGTTATTTCTCCACTGAACTCCAGTAGCATATTGGGCATCTACTGACCTGGGGAGTTCCTCTTTCAGTATCCTATCAGTTTGCCTTTTCATACTGTTCATGGGGTTCTCAAGGAAGAATACTGAAGTGGTTTGCCATTCCCTTCTCCAGTGGACCAAATTCTATCAGACCTCTTCACCATGACCCGCCCGTTTTGGGCTGCCCTGTGGGCATGGCTTAGTTTCATTGAGTTAGACAAGGCTGTGGTCCTAGTGTGATTAGGTTGACTAGTTTTCTGTGAGTATGGTTTCAGTGTGTCTGCCTTCTGATGCCCTCTTGCAACACCTACCGTCTTACTTGGGTTTCTCTTACCTTGGAGGTGGGGGGTATCTCTTCATGGCTCTTCCAGCAAAGCACAGCTGCTGCTCCTTACCTTGGATGAGGGGTATCTCCTCACTGCCACCCCTCCTGACCTTGATTCTGGAGTAGCTCCTCTAGGCCCTCCTGTGTCTGTGCAGCAACAGCTCCTTGGACGTGGGGTTGCTCCTCTCGGCCGCTGCCCCTGGCCTTGGATGTAGGGTAGCTCCTCTCATTCGCGCTTGTGCTCCGTCACAGCTGCCCAGGCAGAGACAGAAATATTGACAAACAGAAATGAAATGTATTTTATTTCAGTTCAGTTCAGTCAGTCAGTCATGTCCAACTCTTGGCAACCCATGGGCTGCAGCACACCAGGCCTCCCTGTCCATCACCAACCCCTGGAGCCCACTCAGACTCATGTCCTTTGGGTCAGTGATGCCATCCAACCATCTCATCCTCTGTCATCCTCTTCTCCTCCTGCCTTCACTCTTTCCAAGCATCAGGGTCTTTTTAAAAGAGTCAGCTCTTCACATCAGGTGGCCAAAGTATTTTATTTAGGATAGTATAAATATTCATTGGAATAATTTTGGAAAATATTTAGTACTTTAAAGTTCATTTTAAAAGTAGGCCAAAAGGGTGTTTTCATTGGCACTCAGTCCTTCCACTCCTAACTTCTCTGAGATCTCTAACCAGGAACTGATGTAATAATTTGTGATACTTCTCAGAAAAACAAATAAATAAGAAATGTAGAAAACTATCACGTCATTTAAGAAATGACTATGAACTCAGGCAAAATGTAGCTGTAGAGTGGAGAAGAAAAATCTTGACTGCTGGGATATAATGAAAAGGACCAGGTCTGCTGCAAAATGTTAGAGAGGATTTTCTCATGATGTAATGAGGTAGAGCATTTCCAAGTTCTCTTCCAGATCTTTGGGTGGTATGAACTTGACAGTCTTTTCTACCATTACATATTGAATGACTCTGGAGTAGGTTTATGCATTTATTTAGCTGTTACTATGATTGCCATCTTTGCAAGGCATCCTTTATATTTTTGTGATTTTTTAGGCTTTTCTTTTGATTGACCAAATGCAAATACATCAATATAGATTCTGTCCATCACTAACATTTGAAAGAAAATAGATGTCAGTCATGCAAATGCTTTGTGCAACTTGATACTAAATATTCAGAAGAGGGTGGGACTTTAAACATCCATACTGTTAAAGGACAGTGTTTAAATTATTGTGACTATGGGGCTTTCCTCATGGCTCAGATGAATCAGCTTGCGATGCAGGAGACCCAGGTTTGATCCCTGTGCTGGAAAGATCGCTGGAGAAGAGAATAGCTACCCACTCCAGTATTCTTGTCTGGAGAATTCCATGGACAGTGGAGCCTGGTGGGCTACAGTCCATGAAGTAGCAAAGAGTGAGACATGATGAGCAACTAACACTTTCACTTTCATGCTGAGCAAATGAAAGGGTGTGATAACTCTATAACCCCTTTGTTTTCCCATAATCTGAATAACAATAACAGAGAAGTCAGGGATCTGGGCTGCCGATTTGTATTTTATCATTTTGGCATTTTATGATTTACAAAGACTATTTCTATCTCTTATTTCATTTAATCTTACCACAGAAGGGTAAAGTGGACATTGATAATTGCGTTTTATAGATGAGAGAGAGTGAGGGATGAGAGAAATAGGCTCAGAAAGTTAAAGCAGCCCAAGGTGACATAGCTAGTGAATGGCAGTAAAACTGGTTAATGAGGTAGCAGAGACTTGAGGCCAGGTCTTCTGGCCTAAGATTTATTTCCCCTTAGCATTAGACGTTGGTTCTAGCCCAGTACGTTTTTTGGGAAAATAGGTGTTAGAATTTATAATTTAATGTTTTCACACCTCAAATGATACTGTCAGAACCTGAATTATTATCAAATGCAAGAAAAATTATGGTGTAATTAGAATATGGCAAGACATATTTATGACTGCTTAGTTTAATATTACTTTCTGTGCTTTTACACAAAGGAAAAATGCTGAATGTTGGCATTTTCTGATCAAAAAATTGTCTGTTTCCTCCTTTGAATCAATTCCTCATGCTTTTAGCATCATACTGGTTTTCAGCTGAGCTTTTATTTGTAAAGATGGAAGCTTCTTGAGACAATTTCTGTTTGTGATCAATAAAACACTTCCCTCTTCACCTCGGCAAATTTCCACTAGCTGTGACAGTGGTAAAACCTCTCTGCCTTAAGCCAGGAGTCCTCATACTTTTAAGAGCATAGCAAGGGGCCTCATGGAAAACACAAAATAATATTAATGTTTTTCCCCATCCTTTGTCAGTCTGAATTTGAGGGACCATGATATAATCTTTAAAAATATAAATTAATATGACTGTTTCCATTAAAAATGTCAAATATCATCAAATATAAAAAAGAAATTATTTTGATTTTCATTCCCATATATTAGTTGACTGTTAAGTTAAATGCTTTGACATCATATACACCTTAGCATTGTCTACATGATGCCAAATGGCTTGTTGATAAATAAAAAATGCAAATAAATGAATTATATGATGTGTTGCACCACAACTGTCCCAACCTGGGAAACCCTACTGGGAAAGCTGGGGGCTTCCTTGGTGGCTCAGATGGTAAAGAATCTGCCTGCAGTGTGGGAGGTCTGGGTTCATTCTCTGCATTGGGAAGACCCCCTTGAGAAGGGAGTGGCTACCCACTCCAGTATTCTTGCCTGGTGCGTTCCATGGACAGAGGAGCCTGGCAGGCTACAGTCCATGGGGCCATAAAGAGTCAGACATAATTGGGTGACTTTCACGTTCTTTTCTTTCACCACAACTTTAATTTTCCTGATGCTAGCTATTACATATTTTTGAAGCAGAAAAATTGTATTAGGCTTTTTCTTTTTTATATATAGAATTCAGGGTATTTTTCTTGATTCTTTAAGTAGTGAGAGCTTAATTGTTTAGGCATCTAATCTAAAAATAAGAGATGATATTAAAGAATTAGAGTTGAAATTACCAATTCTCTATAAATTTATGCTATATTAACCATAGTAAAAGAAAAATTAAGAAGACAACAGATTAAATATACATCTATATAAGCTATATATGATCATATAATGAATAGTAGAATTTTGGGTCAGATGCTTTTTCTCTATGAGTAAAACTGGAAATAGGAAATGGATTTACACACAAGAAAAGCAATATAATTAAGTGTTTCTTTAGCATTCAATAGAACAGGGGTCCCCAACCTCTAGAGTCAAATGCCTGATGATCTAAGGTGGAGCTGATGAAAGAATTGCAGAAATAACATACACAAGGAAAGCAACGCAGCTGAATCATCCTGAACACCCCCCAATGGAAAATTGTATTCCACAGAATTGGTCCCTAGTGTCAAAAAGGTTGGAGGCTGCTGCACTAGAATATATAAAGCCAATCAAAGGTGAATCACCAAGTATATACTTCACACAGTTACAGGGACTGTGGGGGACACCCTTCTCTCTTCAGTTGAGGAAAAAAATTAAATTTATTTAACAGTGTTGGAAAATACATAACAGAATATAAATGCCAAGTATTAAATTCTATAATTGCTTAAGATGTCCTGAGGAATAAAAGATTGATGAAGGTTCTGTTAGAGGAGTGGTGTTCCAGCTGAGCCTCAAAGCAAAGGTCAAGTTTGAATTGATAGAGGTGAGAAAAGAAGACATTCCAGATGAGAAAGTCTTTGTGAGGGAAATCTAAGGGTGAAAATAAGCAAAGGGCATATTTTCTTTTTTGTTTGTGGAAATACACTGACTGTCTTTTAAAACATGTCTCGAATTTCCATTTCCTTTCTGAATTTGCTGATATTGTCATTGTTGACTTAAGAGCATAGTAAGTAATACTAATGTTCGTTAGGCAGTAAGAAAAAGTAATAATGATCTGTCAGTAGTCTGCTTGTCATATTATTTGTCTAATCAGCTTTTATAGTCTTCAGTGTCAATATATGTCAATAAAGAACCATCCTGAAATGTAATTTTCCAAATCTATTATACATGATGAAGGGAACATGGACTTCTGAGACTCTGAGTTATGATTTAGGGGCAGAGGTAAGGGGAAGAGAGGATGCAGGAATGTTCCAAGACATACTATAAAAACTGAACTTTCTGTGCTAGTGAATGTTGGACACTTTATTTTCCCTAGGTTTCTTGAGACAAGACTTTTGTTCCCAACATCTAGCGGGCAATGAATAGCCCTCTCAGGTGTATGGGATATGCCAAGTGATAGTCTATCTGTAGTCAGATAATATAATAGGCTGTAAGATTATATTGTACATGTATATATACTATAATATGCTATAATGTAAACTATAAGATTTAAAGTTTTAAGATCATGAGTCTTGCTGCAGAGGTACTGTGGCATTTAGAACATTCAAGCTAATTACTGAGAGCATTCCAGACAAAGTTTTAAAATCAGTGATGTCAACCACAAACTGGCACTTGCTGAATGTCTCTACAAGGATTAAATCATGTGCTGCTGCAACTGTGAACCTCCAACACTCCCCAAAAGAGCTCAGGATGGAGAGCAGAAAGGAAGCTCTGTGCTCTGGCAAAACTGTCAGGACTGGTTCTCAGATGGTTAGGTATTCTTAGGATCTGATTTTATGAGCCCAATACACCTCATATCTAGAAAAGTACACAAATCCTTCACGGTGATGACTATTTCTCATGACTAGCAGAAACTTTATGAGACCAGTAGAAGCTTTCTAAAAAATAAACCTGCTTGATTGCATGTACTCCACTTTTACCAAAATTACATGCATACTGTCCTTTCCCCCTCCTGCCTTGGAACGGTTTCTCAGAGCTATCTGAGCTGCTGTCTCCCATGGTACAGTCCTCATATTGCTCCAAACAAAACTTATCTTCAGACTCTCATGTTGTGCATTTTTTAAGTTCAGAAAGGAGCAAAAGAAAGAAGTAAGAATAACTAGATAGAGGATTATTCATCAAGAACCTCAGTTGATATGCTAGACAATTCTTTCTAAAAATATATGATAGGTGAAAAAATTTCTTGGTAGTTTCAAAGCAACCTTTTGATTTTAATAGCTATATGATGATTATCTTACATATGTAATGAATATCAATACCCTTTTGATGAAAGTGAAAGAAAAGAGTGAAAAAACTGGCTTACAACTCAACATTCAGTAAACTAAGATCACGACATTCAGCTCTATCGATTCATGGCAAATAGATGGGAAAACAATGAAAACAGTGAGACACTTTATTTTGGGCCCCAAAATCACTGCAGATGGTGACTGCAGCCATGAAATTAAAGGACGCATACTCCTTGGAAGGAAAATTATGACCAATTTAGATAGCATTTAAAAAGCAGAGACATTACTTTGCCAACAAAGGTCCATCTAGTCAAAGCTATGGTTTTCCAGTAGTCATGTATGGATGTGAGAGTTGGACTGTGAAGAAAGCTGAGCACAGAAGAACTGATGCTTTTGAACTGTGGTATTGCAGAAGACTCTTGTGAGTCCCTTAGATTGCAAGGAGATCCAACCAGCCCATCCTAAAGGAGATCAGTCCTAAATATTCATTGGAAGGACTGATGTGGAAGCTGAAACTCTAATATTTTGGCCACTTGATGTGAAGAACTGACTCATTTGAAAAGATCCTGATGCTGGGAAAGATTGAAGGCAAGAGGAGAAGGGGACAACAGACGATGAGATGGTTGGATGGCATCACTGACTCAATGGACATGTTTGAGCTTGAGCAAGCTCCAGGAAATGGCAATGGACAGGGAGGCCTGGTGTCTGCAGTCCATGTGTTTACAAAGAGTTGGACCCGCCTGAGGGATTGAACTGAACTGAAAGTTTAAATATAGTAGTCTCTTGTGTAAAAATGTAAAAACTTTGACTTTTCAAGAATTTACAAATGACAAAATGAAAAGAAGAAAGAAAGAAGGGAGGAGAAAATGCAGTTTAATGAATACTAATGTATAACCAGGGCTTCCCAAGTAGTTCAGTGTTCAGGAACCTGCCTGCCGATGTAGGAGATGTGGGTTTGATCTCTGGGTTGGGAAGATCCCTTGAAGGAGCAAATGGCAACCCACTCATATCCTTGCCTGGAGAATGCCATGGACAGAGGAGCCTAGCAAGCTATAGTCCATGGGGTTGCAAAGAGTCAGACGACTTAGAGACTGAGCATGCACAAAATATATATATCCACAGGACAATTTGGAAAATTCACTGTCAAAAAATTAAATGATAGTTTGAGATTATCTTCTCTAAAGTTGATGGTCTGAACCTCATCATTACAAATAACCTGGTTAAAAACTGCAGAACAGAAATATCTTTGACTTTATGACCCAAACATAGAAGGGTTTTCCAGGCAGCCTGAATTAATGAACACTTTGTTCATTAAACTCTCAAAACCCTGCCTTAGATTTTTTTGTCTTGTTTTGTTTTTCATATTTGGCAGTAATCTAATTTGGACATTCATTGTGCCACTGTCTATAATCAGGGAACTTTTGCAAATCTCAAGGGATCATACTTTCCTTTACAGAAAATGCCAAAGATAGTTATTTCAGCTCACAAAGACAAAGAAGATGTGAAATTCTGTGTTTTTTTTTTTTTTCTGCTAGACTTTAATAGTATCTGAATTATCAGTTTATCATGGAAATGCCTACAGGCAAATTAAAATATTTAACAGAGTAGTTTTTGGACATGAAGCATATTTAATATTAAGGAAATAGACATCTATCAGGACATTTGGGACATATGTGGGACACTATGAGTTGCTATGAAATACCAGGAAATATTATAGAGCTACTGGCCAAGAGTTCTTTAAGATTGATAGAAGCCAATGTAAGAGAGGAAAAATAATTATCCTTCTTACAGTCTGAGTTTTTACAGGCTCTTATAATAAAAGACAGATTAACAAGAGATAAATAAACAGAAATTTATTAACATTAATATCTCATATATGCATGGGTGATACCCAGGAAAGTTGCATAATTCAAAGAGGTGGCTTTAGAATTTAGGGTTAAATACCATTTTAATAGAGAAAAGGAAGAGGGGTATAAGCCTTGTAAGAAAGAGTAAGCAATTTTTAGTGAATATGAATGGTTCCTTAGAAGAATAAACAAGAAGTATTTGTGACAAAGTTTATCTGGGTGGCACTAAAGCTGAAATTCTAGTACTTTCTGATGCAAAGAGCTGACTCATTAGAAAAGACCCCAATGCTCAGAAAAATTGAAGGCAGGAGAAGGGGATGACAGAGGATGAGATGGTTGGATGACGTCACCGACTCGATGGACATGAGTCTGAACAAGCTCTGGAAGTTGGTGAAGGACAGGGAATCCTGTCCTAGCTGAACTGTGCCAACTTCTACTCTCATGTGATAAGTCAGTTTCCTGGTTGATGAAAATCTCAGGGAGGATACCTTTGGCAATGGAGTTCCTTTTGGTGGATTTATCTTTAGGTAGATAAAGGGAATTCAGAGAAAGCCTCTCCTTGAATTTTATGTCTTTAAGTGTCTACAACCCCAGATTAATTAATATACCAAGCAGCATAATTTGAAATAGCATATTCTGATGCCCTTTATCAGCACATAATATTTTCAAAAGTCTTAAGGAACTAAATAAGGGCTAAATATACCTAGGCACATTATGTCTATATTGTTGAAAACCAAAAGTTAAAAACAATAATCTTGAAGCAGTCAGGGAAAAAGAAATATTCCAGAAGAAAAAAGCTAACAATGACAGTAGACTTCTTATAATAAAATAAGCCAAAAGATGAAATGACATGTTGACTGGGTGAAGAAAACAAAACAATTTGTCAGCTGTTATAACCAACAACATTCTCTTTAAAAAATAAAAGCAAAATAAATAATTTTCAGACTGAAAACAAACACTGAGAGAATTTATCACCAACACACCTGAACTAGAGAAAAGATTAAAGTAAGTTTTGAGGTCAGAAAGACTATAAGCTGGTTGTAAATTTGTCTACACAGAGAGATGAATAGCACAAAAATGGTAAAAATGTGAGTAAACATAGAAGGCAAAAATTATGACACTAGGGAAGAGTGGAGGACAACTCTAATGTGACTGGGCCAAAGCAGAAATGACATTTAGTTCTGGATGTGTCTGGTGGTAAAACTAAAATCCTACACTATAAACAACTGTGTTGCATAGGAACCTGGAATCAGAGGTCCACGAATCAAGGTAAGTTAGACTTGGTTAAGCAGGAGATGGCAAGAGTGAACATCAACATCTTAGGAATCAGTGAACTAAAATGGGCTGGAATGGGTGAATTTAATTCAGATAACCATTATATCCACTACTGTGGGCAAGAATCCCATAGAAGAAATGGAGTAGCTCTCACTACTCTCAACAAAAGAGTCCAAAATGCAATACTCTGGTATAATCTTAAAAATGACAGAATGATTTTGGCTCATTTTGAAAGCAAACCATTCAACATCACAGTAATCCACGTGTAGGCCCCAGCCACCAATGCCAAAGAAGCCAAAGCTGATCAGTTCTGTGAAGACCTAGAAGACCTCCTGGAACTAATACCAAAAAAAAAAAAAAAAAAGTCCTGTTCATCACAGGGTATTGGAATGCAAAAGTAGAAAGTCAACACATACCTGAATAACAGGCAACTTTGGCCTTGAAAAACAAAATGAAGCAGGGCAAAGGCTAACAGAATCCTGCCAAGAGAATGCTCTGGTTATAGCAACCACCCTTTTTCAACAACACAAGAGACGACTTTATACAAGGACATTGCCAAATGGTCAATACTGAAATCAGGTTGATTACATTCATTGTAGCAGAAGATGGAGAAGCTGTACACAGTCAGAAAAACAAGACCTGGAGCTGACTGTGGCTCAGATTACCAGCTCCTCATACCAAAATTCAGGCTTAAACTAAAGAAAATGGGGGAAACCACTAGGCCAGTCAGGTATGATTTAAATCAAATCCTCTATGAACATACAGTGGAGGTGATGAATAGATCCAAGGAATTAGATCTAGTAGACAGAGTGCCTGAAGAACTATGGACTGAGTTCTGTAATATTGCGCAGGAGGTAGCTAACAAAACCATCCCAAAGAAAAAGAAATGCAAGAAGGCAAAGTGGTTGTCTGAGGAGGCCTTACAAATAACTGAGGAAAGAAGAGAAGCAAAAAGCAAGGGAGAAAGGGAAAGTTATACAGAACTACATGCAGCGTTCCAGAGAGTAGCATGGAGGGCCAAGAAGACTTTCTTCAATGAACAATACAAAGAAATAAAGGGGAACAACAGAATGGGTAAGAGAGAGATTGCTTCAAGAAAACTGGAAATATCAAAGGAACACTTCATGCAAAGATGGACACAACAGAGGACAGAAACTGTAAAGACCTAATAGAAGCAGAGGAGGTTAAGAAGAGATGGAAAGAATATATAGAACTATACAAAAAAGATCTTAATAACTCAGATAATCACAGTGGTGTTATTTCTCACTCAGAGCCAGACATTCGGAGTGTGAAGTCAAGTGGGCCCTAGGAAGCAATAAAGCTAGTGGAGGTGATGGAATTTCAGCAGAGCTATTTAAAATCCTAAAAGACGATGCTATTAAAGTGCTGTACTCAATATGTCAGCAAATTTGGAAAGCCCAGCTGTGGCCACAAGACTGGAAAAGGTCAGTCTTCACCCCAGTTCTCCATAAGGGCTGCTGCTGCTGCTGCTAAGTCGCTTCAGTTGTGTCCGACTCTGTGAGACCCCATAGATGGCAGCCCACCAGGCTCCCCGTCCCTGGGATTCTCTAGGCAAGAACACTGGAGTGGGTTGCCATTTCCTTCTCCAATGCAGGAAAGTGAAACGGGAAAGTGAAGTCGCTCAGTCGTATCTGACTCTTGGAGACCCCATGGACAGCAGCCCGCCAGGCTCCTCTGCCTATGGGATTTGCCGGGCAAGAGTACTGGAGTGGGGGTGCCATTGTCGTCTCCTCTCTATAAGGGCAGTACTAAAGAATGTTCAAACCACCAGACCGTGGCATTAATCTCCCATGCTAGTAAGCCACTGCTGCTGCTAAGTCGTTTCAGTTGTGTCCAACTCTGTGTGACCCTATGGACAGCAGCCCACCAGGCTCCTCTGTCCATGGGATTCTCCAGGCAAGAATACTGGAGTGGGTTGCCATTTCCTTCTCCACATGCTATTAAGGTTATGCTCAAAATCCTTCAAGCTAGGCTTCAGCATTACACGAACTGAGAACTTCCAGATACTCAAGCTGGGTTTAGAAAAGGCAGAGGGACCAGAGATTAAATTGACAACATTCACTGGATCATAGAGACAGTAAGGGTAAAATTTTGAGTAAACATGAAAGGTAAAAAGTTATGACACTGAAAGATGAGCTGCCCAGGTCAGAAAGTGTGCAACATGCTACTGGGGAAGAGTGGAGGACAACTCTAATGTGGCTGGGCTAAAGCAGAAACGACATTTAGTTGTGATGTGTCTGGTGGTGAAAGTAAAGTCCGATTCTATAAACAACATGAACTGAGAACTACCTCTACTTTAGAACTACCTCTAGAAACTACTTGTTTCATTGACAACACTAAAGCCTTTGACAATGTGGATCATGCCAAACTGTGAAAAACTCTTAAAGAGATGGGTATACCAGACCATCTTACCTGTCTCCTGGGAAAACTGTATGCAAGACAAGTTGCAACAGTTGTATAGAACAACTGTATAGAACAACTGACTGGTTCAGAATTGAGAAAGGAGTACAACAAGACTGTTTATCATCACCCGGTTTATTTAACTTACGCAAAGCACATCATGTGAAATGCCGAGCTGAATGAGTTACAAGCTGGAATCAAGATTGCTGGGAGAAATATCAACAAAACCAGATATGTGGATGATACCACTTTAATGGCAGAAAGTGAAGAGGAACTAAAGAGCCTCTTGAAGAGGGTGAAGGAAGAGAGTCAAGAAACCAGCTTAAAACTCAATTTTCGAAAGCTGTGGTACATATACACTATGGAATACTACTCAGCCCTTAAAAAGAATAAATTTGACTCAGTTCTAATGAGATGGATGAAATTGGAACCAATTATACAGAGTGAAGTAAGCCAGAAAGAAAAACACCAATACAGTATACTGACACATATATATGGAATTTAGAAGACAGTAATGATGACCCTGTAGGTGAGACAACCAAGAGACACAGAGGTATAGAGTGGACTTTTGGACTCTGAGGGAGAGGGAAAGGGTGGGATGGTTTGGGAGAATGGCAATGAAACATGTATATTTTCGTGTAAGAAATGAAGCGCCAATCTATGTTCAATGTAGGATGCAGGATGCATGGGGCTGATGCACAGGATGATTCAAGTAGAGGATGTGGGGTGGGAGTTGGGAGTGGGCTTCGGCATTGGGAGATTGTGTTCACCTATGGCTGATTCGTGTCAATGTATGGCAAAACAAATACAGTATTGTAATTTAAAATAAATAAATAAATAAAATTAAAAAAACAAAAACAAAAAACTAAGATCATGGCATATGGTCCCATCACTTTATGGCAAATAGGATGGGAATAGTTGGAAGCAGTGACAGATTTTCTCTTCTTGGGCCCTAAAGCCACTGTGGATGGTGACTCCAGCCTTAAAATTAGAAAACAATTGCTTCTTCTTGGCAGGAAAGCTATGACAAAATTAGACAGTGTATTAAAAAGCAAAGACCTCACTTTGCCAACAAAGATCCATATAGTCAGGGCTGTGGTCTTCCCAGTGGTCATGTAAGGATGTGAGAACTGGACAATAAAAAGGCAGAGCGCTGAAGAATTGATGCTTTCAAACTGTGGTGTGGAAAAGACTCCTGAGAGTTCCCTGGAAAAGACTTCTGAGAGGTCCCTGGAAAGCAAAGAGATCAAACCAGTCAATCTTAAAGAAAATCAACCGTAAATAGTCTTTGGAAGGACTGATGCTGAAGCTCCAATACTTTGGCCACCTGATGGAAAGAGTTAACTCATTGGAAATGCCCCTGATGCTGGGAAGATTAAGGCAGAAGGAGAAGAGGGTGACAGAGGATCATTGGATGGCATCACCGAGTCACTGGCCATGAACTCAGGCAAACTCTGCTAGATGGTGAGGGACTAAGAAGCCTGGCATGCTGCAGTACATTGGACTGAGAAGAGTCAGACACGACTTGGTGACAAACAACAACAAATAAAAAATTCCATTCTTTAAAATTTTTTTTTAAATTTATTAATTTAAGGATAATTGCTTTGCAATATGCTTCAGTTACTGCCATACATCAACATGAATTAGCCATAGATATACTTATATTCTCTCCCTCTAGAATACCCACCCCTTCCCATCCCTCTAGGTGGGGAAAGCCCTGGTCTGAGTTCCCTGAGTCACAGAGCAAATTCCCACTGCCTCTGTAGCTTATATAACATTGAGTATAGGTTTCCGTACTACTCTCTCCATTTGTCCCACCCTCTTCTTCCACCCACTGTTTCTAAAACTGTTCTCTATGTCTGCATCTCCACTGCTGCCCTGTAAATAGGTTCATCAGCACCATCTTTCTAGATTCCATGTACATATATATATATATATATATGTTCAGTTCAGTTCAGTTCAGTTCAGGTGTTCAGTCATGTCCCACATTTTGAGACCCCAAGGACTGCACCACGCCAGGCTTCCCTGCCCATTGCCAACTCTCAGAGTTTACTCAAACTCATGCCCATTAAGTCAGTGATGCCATCCAACCATCTCATCCTCTGTCATCCCCTTCTCCTCTCGCCGTCAATCTTTCCCGGCATCAGGGGCTTTTCCAGTGAGTCAGTTCTTTGCATCAGGTGGCCAGACTATTGGAGTTTCAACTTCAGCATCAGTCCTTCCAATGAATATTCAGGACTCATTTCCTTTAGGATGAATTGGTTGGGTCTCCTTGCAGTCCAAGGGACTCACAAGCATCTTCTCCAACAACACAGTTCAAAAGCATCAATTCCTCTGAGCTCAGCTTTCTTTATAGTGCAACTCTCAAATCCATACATGACTACTGGAAAAACCATAGCTTTGACTAGACAGACCTTTGTTGGCAAAGTAATGTCTCTGCTTTTTAATATGTTGTATATGTTGGTCATAACTTTTCTTCCAAGGAGCAAGTGTCTTTTAATTTCATGGCTGCAGTCACTATCTGCAGTGATTTGGGAGCCCCCCAAATAAAGTCTGTCCCTGTTTTCACTGTTTCCCCATCTATTTCCCATGAAGTGATGGGACCAGATGCCATGATCTTAGTTTTATTAATACTGAGTTGTAAGCCAACTTTTGCACTCTCCTCTTTCACCTTCATCAAGAAGCTCTTTAGTTCTTCTGTGCTTTCTGCCATAAGAGTGGCATCATTTGCATATCTGAGGTTATTGATATTTCTCCTGGCAATCTTGATTTCAGCTTGTGCTTCATCCAGTCCAGCATTACTCATGATGTACTCTGCATATAAGGGTGACAATATACAGCCTTGACTCACTCCTTTCCCTATTTGGAACCAGTCTGTTGTTCCATGTCCAGTTCTAACTGTTGCTTCCTGACCTGCACACAGGTTTCTCAAGAGGAAGGTCAGGTGGTCTGGTGTTCCCATCTCTCTCAGAATTTTCCAGAGTTTGTTGTGGTCCACACAGTCAAAGGCTTTAGCATAGTCAATAAAGCAGAAGTAGATGTTTTCTGGAATTCTTTTGCTTTTACAGTGATCCAACGTATGTTGGCAATTTGATCTCTGGTTCCTCTGCCTTTTCTAAATCCAGCTTGAACATCTGGAAGTTCATTGTTCACATATGCTGAAGCCTGGCTTGGAGAATTTTGAGCTTTACTTTGCTAGCGTGTGAGATGAGTGCAATTGTGCAGTAGTCTGAGCATTCTTTGGCATTGCCTTTCTTTGGGATTGGAATGAAAGCTGACCTTTTCCAGTCCTTTGGCCACTGCTGCATTTTCCAAATTGCTGGCATATTGAGTGCAGCACTTTCACAGCATTATCTTTCAGGATTTGAAATAGCTCAACTGGAATTCCATCCCCTCCACTAGCTTTGTTCATAGTGACATATGTGTTGATATACAAGATTTGTTTTTTCTCTTTTGACTTACTTCACTCTGTGTAGTAGGCTCTAGGTTCATCCACCTCATCATAACTGACTGAAATGTGTTCATTTTTCTGGCTGAGTTTTTTTCCTTGGATATATGTACCAGAGTGTCTTTATTCATTCATCTGTTGATGGACATCTGGGTTTCTTCTATGTCCTAGCTATTGTAAATAGTGCTGCAATGAACGTTAGGGTGCACGTGTCATTCTAGAACAAAGAGAACAGTAAAATATTGTAGTGTCTATAATACACATGACAGTAAAATATATAACAGTAATAGTATAAATGGTAGGAGAGAGAAAAAAGCATACAGTTGTAAGACTTTTACAGCATGCATAAAATGGTATGTTATTTTTTGAAAATAACTACAAAAAGTTAACAATGCATATTATAAAATGTAGATCAACAACTGACAAATGAAGCAAAGACAGATAGTTAATAAGAATACAGTGAAGACAATATGAAATTATAAAAATAACTCAATTCAAAAATGGCGGAAAAAGACAGAAACAAAGTGATGGGACACTAGACAGGAAATAACAAGATAACAGATTTAAGCCAAACTCTATCAATAATACATTTGGTGTAAAAGGCCTAAACACATTCAAGGGTAGAGGTGACCAAATCAGATTTAAAGAAGGCCAAAGTATATGCTACTTTAAGAAATTTACCTTAAATATACATAAATAGGTTTAAAATATAAGGATGAAAATATATCCTTTTCAACACTGAAGAAAAATAGGTATTAGCAGAGACAAAAAAATCACAGGGTGAAAAAATTCAGTTAAATCAGAAAGGTGCAGCTATCTGAATAATCCTAGAAATAGGATCTGAAGCACCTCATGACAGTTGTTCAAAGTACATGAAGAAAAAGGTGATAGAACAGGAAGGAGAAACAGAAATATCTACAATTACAGTTGGAGATTTTCAACACTCCTCACTCAGTAATAGGACACATAGACAAAAAACAAATATAAACCAACAGTGAAATGAAGCTTTTACTTAACTATGAAAAACTGTCTTCACTACTTTTAGTGAACGTAGTGGTAGTGGTCATGGAAATCTCAGCAAGTGAAGAAAAAGAAAGGATAGTAAAAATATGATAGTAAAAATAGTAAAACTGATAGTAAAAATATGTATATAAAATTTTCTTCTTTCACAGCTCACATGATTATCCATACAGTATACATTTACTTTCAAAAGCTGCTAAAAACAAGAAGTGATGAGAAAGTCATAAGATACAAAGTCAATGTAAAAAAATTAGTTGAATTTCTATATAGTTGAAATGAATAATTGGAAATGATAATTTAAAAAATACTATACCATGTATGATAGCATCAAAATATATGACATTATCATTAATTTTAAAAACCATATGCAATATGTGTATAATAAAACTGGCTAAGCATTTCTGGTTAATAAAGGTAGATCATTGTTTGAAATACTAAATATTGCTAATACATTTCTTCCTCCCAAACTGACCTAGAGATCCAATGAAATATTCCTCAAATTCCAATAAAAACTTTATTGAGAATTTACAAGTTTATTCAAAAATTTATATGAAAATACCAAATATTTAGAATACTCCATATAATGTGGATAAAGAAGAAAAAGTCTGGTCACTTACACTGTGTAAGTTAAATACTTATAAAGCTACATTGCTAAAGACAATGCAGTACTGGCGTAAGAACAATCATACAGATCAATGAAACAGATACGAGTAGTCCAGAAGCAGAGCTAGACACGACTTGCTAGTTAACTTTAGACACTAAGATAATTCAACAGGAAAGGGATAATCTATTCAACAGTGCGGATGTGATTTTATATATATATATATATATATATATATAGAGAGAGAGAGAGAGAGAGAGAGAGAGAGAGAATCAATGAACTTTGACAATATAAAAATTCAGTATTAGGAACCATGGACTTGAATGTAAGAACCAAAACTATAAATAACTTCTAGAAGAAAACATAAGAGAAACTTTGTGATCCTGGGTGGGTTAATGATTTTCTAGATAGAATATAAAAAGCATGAAATACAAGAGAAAAAAAAAAAAGGACAACTTCAATTTAATGATAATTAAGGAATTCTTACTCCTTGGAAGAAAAGTTATGACAAAACCTAGATAGCATATTCAAAAGCAGAGACATTACTTTGCTGACTAAAGTCCATCTAGTCAAGGCTATGGTTTTTCCAGTGGTCATGTACGGATGTGAGAGTTGGACTGTGAAGAAGGCTGAGTGCCGAAGAATTGATGCTTTTGAACTGTGGTGTTGGAGAAGACTCTTGAGAGTCCCTTGGAGTGCAAAGAGATCCAACCAGTCCATTCTGGAGGAGATCAGCCCTGGGATTTCTTTGGAAGGAATGATGCTAAAGCTGAAACTCCAGTACTTTGGCCACCTCATGCGAAGAGTTGACTCATTGGAAAAGACTTTAATGCTGGGAGAAATTGGAGGCAGGAGGAGAAGGGGATGACCAAGGATGAGATGGCTGGATGGCATCACGGACTTGATGGACGTGAGTCTGAGTGAACTCCGGGAGATGGTGATGAACAGGGAGGGCTGGCGTGCTGCGATTCATAGGGTCGCAAAGAGTTGGACACGACTGAGCAACTGAACTGAACTGAACTGAAAGAATTCTACTCTTCAAAAAACACTCTTAAGAAAATAAAAGCACACAAACTAGGAAAAATATTTTCAAAACACATTCTGATAAGAAACTTATGTACAGAGTTTATAAGGAAATTTTACAACTCAATAATACAATCAACCCATAATATGGATACAAACTTTGAACCAAAATTTTATCAAAGGAGATACATGAGTTGGTATAGTGCACTAAAAAATGTTCAGCATCATTAGTCATTTTGTTGACCGAACTAATGTTCAGCATCATTTTGTTCAGCATCATTAGCCACTTAGTCGTGTCTGACTCTTTGCAACCCCATGGACTGCAGCATGCTAGGCTTCCCCGTCTAGCACCAACTCCCGGAGCTTGCTCAAGCTTATGTTCATTGAGTCAATAATGCCATCCAACCATCTTATCCAATGTCATTTCCTTCTCCTCCTACTTTCAATCTTTCCCAGCATCAGGGTCTTTTCCAGTGAGTTGGCACTTCATATCAGGTGGTCAAAGAACAGAAGCTTCAGCTCCAGTATCAGTCTTTATAATGAATATTTAGGGTTGATTTCCTTTAGGATTGACTGGTTTGATCTCCTTGCTGTCCATAGGACTTTCAAGTTTGAAAGCATCAGTTTTTCTGTGCTCAGCCTTCTTTATGGTCCAACTCTCACATCCATACATGACTACTGGAAAAACCATAGCTCTGACTATATGGAGTTTTGTCAGCAAAGTAATGTCTCTGCTTTTTAATACACTGTCATCGGAGAGGGCAATGGCACCCCCACTCCAGTACTCATACCTGGAAAATCCTATGGATGGAGGAGCCTGGTTGACTGCAGTCCATGGGGTCGTGAAGAGTCAGACACAGCTGAGTGACTTCACTTTCACTTTTCACTTTCATGCACTGGAGAAGGAAATGACAACCCACTCCAGTGTTCTTGCCTGGAGAATCCCAGGGACGGAGGAGCCTGTTAAGAGTCCGTCTATGGGGTCACACAGAGTTGAACATGACCGAAGTGACTTAGCAACAGCAGCAGCTAGGTTTGTCATAGCTTTTCTTTGAAGGAGCAAGGATCTTTTAATTTCATGGCTGCTGTCCACATCTGCAGTGATTTTGGAGGCCAAAACAATAAACTCTGTCACTATTTCCATTGTTTTCCCATCTGTTTGCCATGAAGTTATGGCGCTGGACACCATGATCTTCATTTTTTGAATGTTCAGTTTTAACACACTTTTTCACTCTTCTCTTTTACCTTCATTAAAAGGCTCTTTAGTTCCTCTTCACTTTCTACCATCAGGGTGGTGTCATCTGAATATCTGAGGTGATTGATATTTCTCCTGGCAATCTTCATTCCAGCTTGTTCTTCCAGCCCAGCGTTTTGCATGATGTACTCTGCATACAAGTTAACTAATCAGGGTGACATATAAAACTTTGATGTACTCCTTTCCCAATTTGGAACCAGTCTGTTGTTCCACGTTTGCTTCTGACTCTTGCTTCTTGGTTTGCTATCCCCATCTCTTTAAACAATTTAAAGTGGCAAATAGATATTCATACATGCATTAGAATAATTAAAATTTATAACAAAAGGATCATATATACCAAGTTGAAGAAGTTGTGGGCCAACTGGAACTCTGAAGTACTACTACTGAGAGTGCAAGATATAAAATGATGCAACATCTTAGAAAATAGTCGGATAGTTTCTTATTAAGTTAAGCACACACATAAAGTCCAGCAGATCTATTTCTAGATGTTTCCCAAAGATAAATTAATGTGGAAAAGGGTTTTTAGTAGTTTTATGCACAATAGTCAAATTTTTGAAGCAACTCAGTTATCTGGCAATTGTTTAATGGTAATCAAGTTGTAAAGTGACCGTGAAATGGAATACCTCTCAAATAGAAAATACATGAATATGAAACAACATGGGTCAGTATTGAAATTACTATGCTAAGTGAAAAAAGTAAGTCACAAAAACCTTTATATTGTACAATTTACTTTATTTAAAAACTTAAAGGGAAAACTAAGAGAAAAGAGAAATCATAGGTGATTGTCAAGGGACGGGTGTAGCAGGAGAGGAATGACTTAAAAGCTGTGTTAGGGAAATTTGGGGGCTGATGAAAATGCTCTATATCTTGACCATGGTGGTGGGTACATCGTCATATACAGTAACTTTTACTCATTGAATTTCTCAACTAAAAAGCGTGAATTTAATTTTATGTAAAGTATAACTCATAAAAATTAGAATAATTCACATTAAAATTAAATATTTTCAATTCTCAATTCAATTATCTATTAATATTTGCCCCACATTCTGGAATATCAAAAATTTGCATAAGCTAAGAAACAACTACGCTCTTTAGGCATGCTTTCCAATTTGCCATAGTCCCCAATAATTCCTATTTTTTCCCAAACTGAGGACATATGTCAGAACATCTATGTATTTTTCAAAAGTGAAACAAATGAAAGATAACCTGAGATGGCTTTGAGTTTTCTTTATTGAAATAAACCCCACTCATATATGTTTAATCTGTACACTGTTTCATTCACTGGTTGATATTTTCTGTTTAGCTCTCATGGGTGCTGACCCCATCATAGAGTAATAATAAAGCAAGACATGCAGCTTATTAATTGTATTTCATTTTTCTCTAAAAGACTCCATCTGATCATCTTCAGATACATCTTTAAGGTTGTTCATATCTGTCTTGCAAGAAGAAAAAGTTACTGTTTAATCCTGAGTTGATATTTCTTATACATAAAAAGGGCTTTGGTGGCTTGGACGGTAGAGTATCTGCCTGCAATGCCAGCGGACCTGGGTTTGATCCCTGGGTTGGGAAGATCCCCTGGAGATGTGAATGGCTACCCACTCCAGTATTTTTGTCTGGAGAGTTCCATGGACAGAGAGGATCATACCAGGCTATAGTCCATGGGGTTGCAAAGAGTATGACTGACTTTCCCTCATGTGCATAAAAAGCTCCCTGGAAGTCAAACTAATACATTGTGATTATTCAGACTAAAAGCTCTTTCAAGATATTCTGAGTCTCTGCCAACTTCTGGCTCATCTCCATTCCAGTCCACAGGCATAGTAAATAAGTTTTTGTTTATTAGACCCTACAGATTCTTGCTTTCTATTTATTTGCCTCCTTTGCTGTATGATGAGGTTCCTGAAATCAGGGAACTATATTTTCACCTATCTCTGTAAGGTAGGACGCGGTAGAATACTGGCATATAGTAATATTGAGCAGAAATGGTATGGACCCAGCAGAAGCAAAATATATTAAGAAGAGGTAGCAAGAATGACCCAGATAACCACGATGATGTGATCACTGGACTAGAGCCAGATATCCTGGAGTGTAAAGTCAAGTGGGCCTTACATCACTACGAACAAAGCTAGTGGAGATGGTGGAATTCCAGTAAAGCTGTTTCAAATCCTAAAAGATGATGCTGTGACAGTGCTGCACTCAATATGCCAGCAAATTTGGAAAACTCAGCAGTGGCCACAGGACTGGAAAAGGGATTCTGGGTGCAGTTTTCATACCAATCCGGAAAGAAAGGCAATGCCAAAGAATGCTCAAGCTACTGCACAACTGCATTCATCTCACACGCTAGCAAAGTAATCCTCAAAATTCTCCAAGCCAGGCTTCAACAGTACATGAACCATGAACTTCCAGATGGTTAAGCTGGATTTAGAAAACACAGAGAAACCAGAGATCAGATTGCCTGCATCTGCTGGAAAATTGAAAAAGCAAGAGAATTCCAGAAAAACTCCTGTTTCTGCCTATTGACTATGCAAAAACTTGATTGTGTGGATCACAACAAACTGTGGAAAGTTCTTAAAGAGATGGAAATACCAGACCACCTTACCTACCTTCTAAGAAATATATATGCAGGTCAAGAAGCAACAGTTAGAACTGGACATGGACCAACAGACTGGTTCTAAATTGGGAAAGGAGTACATCAAGGCTGTATATTGTCATCCTGCGTATTTAACTTGTATGCAGAATAAATCATGCAAAATGCTGGGCTGGAGGAAGCACAAGCTAGGATTAAGATTGCTGGGAGAAATATCAATAACCTCAGATATGCAGATGACACCACCCTTATGGGAGAAAGTGAAGAAGAACTAAAGAGCCTCCTGATGAAAGTGAAAGAGGAGAGTGAAAAAGTTGGCTTAAAGCTCAGCATTCGGAAAACCAAGATCATGGCATTTGGTCCCATCACTTATGGGAAATAGATGGGGAAACAGTGGAAACAGTGACAGACTTTATTTTTGGAGGTTCCAAAATCACTACAGATGGTAACTGCAGTCATGAAATTAAAAGACACTTGCTCCTTGGAAGAAAAGTTATGACCAGCCTAGACAGAACATTAAAAGCAGAGACATTACTTTGCCAACAAAGGTCAGTCTAGTCTAAGCTATGGTTTTCCAGTAGTCATATATGGATGTGAGAGTTCAATGATACAGAAAGCTGAGCGCCAAAGAATTGATGGTTTTGAACTGTGGTGTTGGAGAAGACTCTTGAGAATCCCTTGGACTGCAAGGAGATCCAACCAGTCCATTCTGAAGGAGATCATTGGAAGGACTGATGCTGAAGCTGAAACTCCAATACTTTGACCACCTGATGCGACCTAATGCAAAGAACTGACTCACTGGAAAAGACCTTGATGCTGGGAAAAATTGAAGACAGGAGGAGAATGGGATGACAGAGGATGAGTTGGATGACATCACCGACTCTATGGACAGGAGTTTGAGTAAGTTCTGGGAGTTGGTGATGGACAGGGAGGCCTGGCGTGCTGCAGTCCACGGGGTTGCAGAGAATCAGACACTTGAGGGACTGAACTGAACTGAATATTGAACAGAAGCATATTTAGGAGATAAACATTCTTTCAGGGATATCTTAGCTGATTCAAATAGAAGTACTGTCTCTCAATTATGCTGGGCTCCTGTCCATAAATGTTTTTAATGATGTACAGATCCCTTTTGGATGTAGGGATCCCTTTTTGATTCTGGACATTCAGGATTTCCTTATTCATTTGAGAATGGGAACACAGCTTACTACTCTATGTAAATAATAGGTATTTCCATGTTGCTTTGAGCCCAAGGATTTTCAGGGCTGTTTCCAAGTCATCTTGACTAAATAATAGGAAATATTGGCATGCAATGGCCATTTCATTGATGTGGGACATGGGCTTGTCTGTTAGAGTCAATGAGTGTATGCCAAGCCTTTTATAGGAATCTTGTTATTTAAAATCTTGCTCTTTTTCCTCTCTTTTCTTTACTCGTATTCATTTACCTTCTTCTCCCCTGCATTTTCCACCTACCTACTAAAACGAAAAGAAGAAAATTAAAATATGAAATAGGAGAAAGTATATGAAAGAGAACAAAAAATAATTAAATGCAAGAAAATGTAGGGAGATAGAGTCTGGAAACAGAAATGATACATCTTTCAAGGAAAAGTGAAATTCAAATAAAACTGTTTTTAAAAAAAAAACTCCATCTGTGAGCATACAAGTTATTCAGAGGGTAGGAGTGAAGTCAGAAGTATTTGAGTTTTCAAAGTCTTATTATCCATGCAATAATGTACAAAGTAAATTATTTTATTAGACATTGTTAAATGTCTTCCAAAATTATTTCCTCTAAAAATGGTTTTCCTACAAATAATATTATAAGTAATAAAATTTCAACCTAAAATATAGGCAAAAACGTAGAAGTTCTAAAGATATTCATAGAACCTCAACCATCTTCTGTTCTATTAAGGACTTTGCACATCTTTGGAATTGATTCAGATAACAGTTTAGCACCATCTGTGTGCCACTTACAGTAGAAAAAAAGTATCTTTAAACCATTTATATTATGAGATTTTTAAACTATTTTTGGAGAAAGTAGAATCACTTCTGATTTTAGGAAGCAACTTGGCCTTAATCAACTTATGCTCAAAGAATGAGCAACTGTGAAAAAGTTTTGCTGAAAATACCACAATAAACACTAGTGTTTGTCATAAGTTTGATGCACAAAAATGCAGGTTATCTGATTAAATCTATAAACCTGAAAAATATGTTAGAGTGATTATTAACTTATTGGTAATCAATAGAAACTAATTCACAAGTTTATTCTACAGTACATTAAGTATTTGATTGCTTTCAAGTGGTTGTAATGATTCAAAGACATGACATGCCAAGTAGAAATGCAGTCCATTCAACTGAGAGAAATTAAGAAATAAGCAATAACCTGGCTTATTAAACAAAATAATTGAAGAGTGGAATATAGTCTGAACTGCGGATTGTTACTGTTTTGAATATTTTATATTTATAATATATTTAGCATGACAAGTAACATTTCTTCTATCTTTTTAAACTTATAAGCAGATGATTTTGTTAATGAGATACAAACCATCACAGCCACATACACATAGATTAATTCTTTAATCAAATAGTATTTATTGAAAAGGTAATTCTACATATTTAATAATATTATATTACTATTACATTGTGTAGTACATAGAAATATAAGTAATTCACATAAGTAACTTTAATTACTTTTATTTATACATAGTTCATATAAAATCTAAAATTTTTCCTTTCATTTGGCTAGTTTTACAGTTGCTGCTGCTGCTAAGCAGCTTCAGTCGTGTCCGACTCTGTGTAACCCAGAGACAGCAGCCCACCAGGCTCCTCCATCCCTGGGACTCTCCAGGCAAGAACACTGGAGTGGGTTGCCATTTCCTTCTCCAATGCATGAAAATGAAAGTGAAGTCTCTCAGTCGTGTCCGACCCTCAGCAACCCCATGGACTGCAGCCCAC
Source organism: Nanger dama (assembly GCA_917880005.1). NCBI lineage: Eukaryota > Metazoa > Chordata > Mammalia > Artiodactyla > Bovidae > Nanger > Nanger dama. Next base: position 9,600,766 of record CAKJTW010000035.1, read on the forward strand.
CAGGCTCCTCTGTCCTTACTATTATCATTATCATCAATAGCTCAAGCACATATACATATTAGCACTCACTTACATTGAATTCCAGAACTCCATCAAGAGTTAGAATTCATTTTTTTAATTAATTTTTTAATTGAAGGATAATTGCTTTACAGAATTGTGTTGGTTTCTGCCAAACATCAACATGAATTTAGCCATAGGTATATATATATGTCCCATCCCTCTTCAGACTCCCTCCCACCTCCCTCCTCATCCCACCTCTCTAGGTTGTTATAGAGCCTCAGTTTGTGTTCCATGATTCAGAGAGCAAATTCCCACTGGCTATCTATTTTACATATGGTAATGTAAGTTTCCATGGTACGGTGGTCTCCATACATCCCACACTCACCTTCTTCCCTACACTGCATGTCCATAAGTCTGTTTTCTTTGATTGTATCTCCATTGCTGCTTGGCAAATAATTTCATCAGTAACATCTTCCTAGATTCCATATATATGTATTCAGTTCAGTTCAGTTCAGTTTCTCAGTTGTGTCTGACTCTTTGTGACTCCATGAACTGCAGTACGCCAGGCCTCCCCTGTCTATCACCAACTCCTAAAGTCCACCCAAACCCATGTCCATCGAGTCAGTGATGCCATCCAGCCATCTCATCCTCTGTGATCCCCTTTTCCTCTTGCCCTCAATCTTTCCCAGCATCAGGGTCTTTTCCAGTGAGTCAACTCTTCACAATGAGGTGGCCAAAGTATTGGAGTTTCAGTTTCAACATCAGTCCTTCCAAAGAACACCCAGAACTGATCTCCTTCAGAATGGACTGGTTGGGTATCCTTGCAGTCCAAGGGACCCTCAAGAGTCTTCTCCAACACCACAGTTCAAAAGCATTAATTCTTCAGCACTCAGCTTTCTTCACAGTCCAACTCTTACATCCATACATGACCACTGGAAAAACCATAGCCTTGACTAGATGGACCTTTGTTGGCAAAGTAATATCTCTGCTTTTTAATATGCTGTCTAGGTTGGTCATAACTTTCCTTCCAAGGTGTAAGTGTCTTTTAACTTCATGGCTGCAGTCACCATCTGCAGTGATTTTGAAGCCCCCCAAAATAAAGTCTGTCACTGTCTCCACTGTTTCCCCATCTATTTCCCATGAAGTGATGTGACCAGATGCCATGATTTAGTTTTCTGAATGTGGAGCTTTAAGCCAACATTTTTACTCTCCTCTTTCACTTTCATCAAGAAGCTCTTTAGTTCCTCTTCACTTTCTGCCATAAGGGTGGTGTCATCTGCATGTCTGAAGTTATTGATATTTCTCCTGGCAATTGTGATTCCAGCTTGTGCTCCTTCCAGCACAGCGTTTCTCATGATGTAAGTTAAATAAGCAGGGTGACAATATACAGCCTGGCATGCTCCTTTTCCTATTTGGAACCAGTCTATTGTTCCATGTCCACTTCTAACTGTTGCTTCCTGACCTGCATACAGATTTCTCAAGAGACAGGTTAGGTGGTCTGGTATTCCCATCTCTCTCAGAATTTTCCACAGTTTCTTGTGATCCACACAGTCAAAGGCTTTGGCATAGTCAATAAAGCAGAAATAGATGTTTTTCTGGAACTGTCTTGCTTTTTCCATGATCCAGCAAATGTTGGCAATTTGATCTCTGGTTCCTCTGCCTTTTCTAAAACCAGCTTGAACATCAGGGAGTTCACGGTTCTCGTATTGCTCAAGCCTGGCTTGGAGAATTTTGAGCATTACTTTACTAGTATGTGAGATGAGTGCAATTGTGTGGTAGTTTGAGCATTCTTTGGCATTGCCTTTCTTTGGGATTGGAATGAGAAAGGACCTTTTCCAGTCCTGTGGCCACTGCTGAGCTTTCCAAATTTGTTGACATATTGAGTGCAGCACTTTCATAGCATCATCTTTCAGGATTTGAAAGAGCTCAACTGGAATTCCATCACCTCCACTAGCTTTGTTCGTAGTGATGCTTTCTAAGGCCTACTTAACTTCACATTCCAAGATGTCTGGATCTAGATTAGTGATCACATCATCGTGATTATCTGGGTCATAAAGATATTTTTTGTACAGTTCTTCCATGTATTCTTGCCACCTCTTCTTAATATCTTCTGCTTCTCTTAGGTCCAGGCCATTTCTGGCCTTTATTGAGCCCATTTTTGTATGAAATGTGCCCTTGGTATCTCTAATTTTCTTGAAGAGATCTCTAGTCTTTCCCATTCTGTTCTTTTCCTCTATTTCTTTGCATTGATCGCTGAAGATGACTTTCTTATCTCTTCTTGCTATTCTTTGGAACTCTGCATTCAGATGCTTATATCTCCTTTGCTTTTCGCCTCTCTTCTTTTCACAGCTATTTGTAAGGTCTCAGACAGCCATTTTGCTTTTTTGCATTTCTTTTTCATGAGGATGGTCTTGATCCCTGTCTCCTGTACAGTGTCACGAACCTCATTCCATAGTTCATCAGGCACTCTATCTATCAGATCTAGGCTCTTAAATCTATTTCTCACTTTCACTGTATAATCATAAGGGTTTTGATTTAGGTCGTACCTGAATGGTCTAGTGGTTTTCCCTACTTTCTTCAATTTAAGTCTGAATTTGGTAATAAGGAGTTCATGATCTGAGCCACAGTCAGCTCCTGGTCTCATTTTTGTTGACTGTATAGAGCTTCTCCATCTTTGGCTGCATAGAATATAATCAATCTGGTTTCGGTGTTGACCATCTGGTGATGTCCATGTGTAGAGTCTTCTGTTGTGTTGTTGGAAGAGGGTGTTTGCTATGGCCAGTGCATTTTCTTGGCAAAACTCTCTTAGTCTTTGCCCTGCTTCATTCTGCATTCCGAGGCCAAATTTGCCTGTTACTCCAGGTGTTTCTTGACTTCCTACTTTAGCATTCCAGTCAACTCTAATGAAAAGGACATCTTTTTGGGTGTTAGTTCTAAAAGGTCTTGTAGGTCTTCATAAAACAGTTCAACTTCAGCTTCTTCAGCATTACTGGTTGGGGCATAGACTTGGATAACTGTGATATTGAATGGTTTGCCTTGGAGACGAACAGAGATCATTCTGTCATTTTTGAATTGGACATCTCTGAATTTCAAAACTTTTCTTTTGAGGACACCATGGAGAAAGTGAAAACCAGCAAGCAGCATGGGAGAAACTTTTTGCAAATCATTTATCTAATAAGAGATTAGTATCTAGAATATATAAATCACTATTGCAACTCAATAAAAATGGCAAATTACCGAGTAACAGGTGAATAATGGATCTGAATAGATAGCTCTGTAAAGAAGATACACAAATGACCATTAAACACATGAAGAGATGCTCAACATTATTAGCCCTCAGGGAAAAGCAAAGTAAAACCACAGTGTGATACCACTTCCCACTTACTACCACGGTTATAGTTTTAAAAAGAGAAATTATAAAGTGTTGCATAGTTGTAGAGAAATTAGAACACTCAAACACTGGTAGCTGGAATGTAAATTGGTATAACCACTATGGAAAATAGTCTAGTATCTCCTAAAATGGTTAAATATAAGGTTACCATGTAACTCAACCTATCCTAGGATAGACCCAAGAATGTAAAGATATGTGTTTACAAATATTTTATATACGTTTATGTATATAATGATGTTTATATCATCATTATTCATAATACAAATAAGTAAAATGTCCCAAATGTTCATCAATAAATGAATAGATGAATGAAATGTGATATAGTCACACAGATGTAGTATTCAGTCATAAAAAGGAAAGAAATATTGATACAGGCTACAACAGGGTTGAACATTAAAAACATAATATGACCCAGAGGGATGGTATGGAGAGGGAGGTGGGAGGGGGCTTCAGGGTTGGGAACATGTGTACACCCATGGTGGATTCATGTTGTAGTATGGGAAAACCAATACAATATTGTAAAGTAAAAAGAAAAAAAAAGGAAAAAAAAACATAATAAGTAAAAAAAGCCACTCACACAGGATGACATATTATATGATTATTTTTAAATGAAATGTCCACAACAGACATCTATAGAGGCAGGAAGTAAATTACTGGCTGTCTAGGACTGTAGAGGATGAGGGACTTGGGGCGTGATGGTTAAGGGATGTGGGATTTCTTTTCAGAGTAATGAAAGCAATCTGAGATAAATTTTTGTGACAGATACACTACTCTGTGAATGTACTAAAAGCCATTGTATTGTACATTTTAAATGGATAAATTATATGGAATGTGAATTACATTTCAAACCACAAAAATAATAATCTTAGAATTTTATATAATTTTTCACCTTCATTCCCTCACAAATTTAGAGAGACAACCAATAAAGTCTATATATTATAATATCCAGCATCAAATTAAATATACAAGTAAAACATAGAATAATGAAATCCATAGGCAGAAGATAAATCAGTTAGCAGAAATGAGTTCAGATATATAGATTAAAGGTCAATAATGATTTTCTGCAAAGGATCAGAAAGTAAATATTCTAGGCTGCATATATATATATATATACACACACACACACACACACACACATGTATATATAAATATAATTCTTTGATCATGGACAATTCAAAAACAGTGCCATGGACTGTAGTTTCCATGCCCTTATGGTGATTGAATGAGCAGAAAAGAAATTTAAATAGGTATGACTATATATATATACATATTTCAGGCTTCCCTGGTGGTGCAGAGGTTAAAGCATCTGCCTGCAATGTGGGAGATTAAGGAGATCAAACCAATCAGTCCTAAAGGAAATCAACTCTGAATATTCTTTGGAAGGACTGATGCTGAGGCTGAAGCTCCAATAGTCTGGCCACCTAATGTGAAGAGTTGAGTCACTGGAAAAGACCATGATGCTGGGAAAGACTGAAGGCAAAAAGAGAACAGAGTGGCAGAGGATGAGATAGTTAGCATCATTGACTCAAAGGACATGAATCTGAACAAATTCTAGGAGACAGTGGAGGACTCTGTAGTCCATCAGGTCACAAAGTCAGGCATGACTTAGTGACAGAACAATAACAACAAAATAAATATACTTAAGAAATTTAAAGAAAATATGAACATGATTATGAGAAAAAGGAAATCAATTTAAAAATTAAGCAAATGGAACCTCTTGAGATGAAAAATAGAATGTCTGAGGCAAAAAGTTCATCAGATGAATATAACTACATATTACATGCCACAGGAGAAAATCTTTAGTGCTATGAATCAGGACACTAAGATCTACCAGAATTGAAGTACAGAGAGGAAAAATGACAAACAAAAAAGTGAACAGAAACTTAATGACCCATTGAACATTGATAAGCTCTCTAGAGCAGATATCATACATGTAACAGAAGTCCTTGATGCAGAGGAAGATAGGGTATACAGTAATTTTGAATGAATAAGGTTAAAAAAAAGTCCTAAATTTGGTGTAATAAATACATTTATAATCTAAAAATCTCAATGAAACCAAACAAGGCACAAATGAATAAAACCACATCTAAGTACTTAATAGTCCAATTATTAAAAACCAGTGATGAAAAAGAAAATCTTTGGAGGAAATGACGTGTTACATATAAGAGACCAAAAAAGAATGTCAACTCAATTTCCATTTCATATAATACAAGTCAGAAGAAAATGGGATGGTTTCATTAAAGCTGAAAGAAAAAAAGTTGATTTAGAATTCTATACCCAGAAAAATATCCTTCAAAAATAAAAGTATAAAATATGAGAAAAATTCCTTTGGAAGCCTGCATTAAAATAACTTTAAAAGATTCATCCAGTTAAAAGAAATATTGTTCAGGCAAAAATTCATAATATCTTCCTAAAAGAAGAAATAGTGCAAAAAATGGCAAATTTGTGGGCAAATTTAAAAGATTACTTCTTATTTCAAGATTTTATTAAAATACAGTTTTCTAAATGAGCAAATGGATAGCAGTGGACAAAATGATATATAACTTATGTGGAAATAAAAGTACAGACCAGAATAAGACACAAGACAGGAAGGCAGAAAAGTATATCAAAGGAAATTGTTCTAACAGTCATACATTATACATGATTTCCATAGCATGCTAAAGACATTATTTCAAAAAGTATATTTAAGTGGGCACATCATAAAAGATGATATAGAGAAAGAATTCTATATGAAGGTTTTCTTAGTTCCTCTGCAGACAGCAGAATATACTGCAAAAACATCTGGACCATACACCAATTATCATATGGTGAAAAGCCAATTAGATTTGATTCTGAAATCTATATATGAGGAAAAACCCAAGTGAATTTTCTTTTTGTGATGGATAACACTAGGCAGATACTCTTGGTTTGAATGAAACACAATCTTCAGAAAAACAGTGATAAATCTGGATGTTTTATAAATGCTAATATATTATATGAACCCTGAAAAGGACATTAAAAATTGCTTTTTCTCACAATTAACAAAAGTGAAGAGAATATAATTCTACAAAAATGTGATGAATGCCAGGAGAAGAATGTCAGAGAATTCTAGATGACTTATCTTGATTTCTTTAAAAGAAAATATTAAATGCTTTACATAAATTTTTAAGAATGAAAAGAACTCTTTCACATATTTTTATCTCATTATGGATGAATTTGGGAAGTTCTTGCAGGTCAAAGTAGGATATTTATCTCATCAGGAGATGTCTATGTATTTCTTTGTTCAGTTTAATGTGTGATAAAATTGGCCTTGATTGTGTGTATGCTGAGACCCTTAACTCAAGAATGAATGAAAACTGATCTCTGACCACACAAATAAGGTATTTCCTAAAAATTATAGGAGCAGTATCCTTATTTCACATACATAAACCTGGTGCTTAATATTGCTGCTAAGTAGGCTGACTAGCTAATGAATGTTTAAGGTATATTTATTAGAATTCAGTAGCAAGCATTAAGGTATATAAATAGCCATAATCATAGGCCACAAAGTTGAACAAATATTTTAAGACTTAGAGGGATTTTATGTGAATAATTTTTATCAGCAAAGGAGTTAATAGTTTGAAAAAGAGAAATTCAGCACTAGCAAAATAACTGGCAAGAGATCACATGGTTATCTCTTTGCCAAAGTAGCAGGCTCAGTTTTAAAGCTTATATAATCATTTGTATTTTAAGCAGTGTTTTGAGAAATTGAAAGACAGCTTTGGAACTGACACTTCTTTCTTCAAAACAGAAAACCTTTAAAAATACTTTTACCATAAAGTCAGGAAAGCATGTTCCCTAGTATAAGATGTAAGAAAGTCACTGATTCTCAGCTGCTATTATAGGACCCAGTACCTACTACCATAGTCACTAGAGAGTACTCAAAGAACAAAATAAAATGTTGGCCCTTCAGGGATGAACATCCTGGTTTGGGGAAAGGCGCAGTAAACAAATAAATCTATTTCATATTAGTGCTCTGAAGTACTGTTAGGTAAAATATGCGAAGTAAAAACATATGAAGACAGAATAGATGGGACTGATGTTCTAATAAGAGTGGTCAGGGAAGGTTTCTCTTTTAATATAACATTTGAACGAAACCTTGTGTGAAGTAATGTAGTGATATTTGCCCCCAAGTATATGACTAAATAGACATACATAGGCAGCTGCTTTTCAGTCACTAAATCTTTCTGACCCGTTGTGACCCCACCGACTGCAGCACTCCAGGCTTCCCTGTCCCTCACTACTTCTTGAGCTCGCTCAAACTCATGTCCATTGAGTCAGTGATGCCATCCAACCATCTCATCCTCTGCCATCCCCTTCTCCTCCTGCCTTCAGTCTTTCCCAGCATCAGGGTCTTTTCCAGTGAGTCAGCTCTTTATACCAGGTGGCCAAAGTATTAGAGCTTCAGCTTCAGCATCAGTCTTTCCAATGAATATTCAGGGTTGATTTCCTTTAGGATTGACTAGTTTGATCTCCCTGATGTCCAAGGGACTCTCAAGAGTCTTCTCCAGCATCACAGTTTGAAATCATCAATTCTTGAGTGTTCAGCCTTCTGTGTGGTCCAACACTCATGTCTGTACATGACTACAGGAAAAGCCATAGCTTTGACTATGTGGGCTTTTGTTGACAAAGTGATGTCTCCGCTTTTACTGTCTAGGTTTGTCATAGCTTTTCTTCCAAGGAGCAAGTGTCTTCATTTTGTGACTGCAGTCACCATCCACATTGATTTTGGAGGCCAAGAAAAGAAAATCTGTCACTGTTTCCATTTTGCTCCCCTCCCCTGCCCCCCCATCTATTTGCTGTGAAGTGATGAGACTAGATGTCATGATCTTAGTTTTTTGAATGTTGAATTTTAAGTCAGCTTTTTCACTCTCCTCTTTCACCTTCATCAAGAGGCTCTTTAAATTCTCTTAGCTTTCTGCCATTAAAGTGACATCCTCTGCATATTTGAGGTTATTAATATTTCTTCCAGCAATCTTGATTCAGCTCATGAGTCATCCAGTCTAGCATTTCACATGCTGTACTCTGCATAGGAGTTAAACAAACAGGGTCACAGTATACAGCCTTGGTATACTCTTTTTCCCAGTTTGGAACCAGTCTGTTCCACGTCCGTTTCTAACTATCATTTCTTGTCCTGAATGCAGATTTCTCAGGAGACAGGCAAGGTGGAGAGCATAGCAATAGCACAGCACATGTGAGAGGGATGGGCTTGGCGCAGCCCAGGAGGAGTGAGGAGGACGGCACGGCAGTGCAGCAGGCCAGAGAGAAGAATCAACAAGAGTTATAGAGACGAAGACAGAGACAAACACAGGCCTGATCCTAAAGCTTGTCAGAAATGAAACTTGGGAATTTATTCTGAATACGATGACTTTGGATAGTTCCAGATGAATAATGATAATCTGTGCTGTTCTAATTAGAATTGTCAGAGAAGGTCTCTCTCTTAATGTTATATCTGAACGAAAATTTCTATGAAGTAATGCAGTGGTATTTACCTATCTATAAGTATGTGGATAAACAGACACACATAGACAGTTGTTGCTTTTAAGTCACTAAATTGTATCTGACTCTGTGACCACGTGGACTGCGCCTTACCAGGCTTCCCTGTCTTTCACTTTCTCCCTGAGTTTGCTCAGACTCATGTCCATTGAGTCAGTGATGCCATCCAACGAACTCATCCTATGTCGCCCCCTTCTCTTGTCTTCAATCTTTCCCAGAATCAAGGTCTTTTCCAATGAGTCAACTAATAATAGACTTCCCTGGTGGCTCAGATGGTAAAGAATCTGCTTGCAGTGGGGGAGACCTGGGTTTGATCCCTGGGTTGTGTTGATCCCCTGGAGGAAGGCATAGCATCCACTCCAGTATTCTTGCCTGGAGAATCTCCATGGACAGAGGAGCCTGGTGGGCTAGAGTTCATGGGATCACAAAGAGTCAGACACGACTGAATGACTAAGCACAGTACAATGATAATCTGAGCTTGCTGTGAAATAAAGCAATTCTGGTTGCTTTGTAAGGAATAAATAGTATCAAAGTAAGAAGGAATGGTAATTATAAAGTACTATCATATCCAAGCCAAAACAACAACAACAAAAAGAGAGAATAGTAGTGCCTTGGACCAGGGGTTAGTGGTAGTATTGATAAAAAACAGATCCTGGAGATAATTTGAAGTATAACCAATGGGATTCAGTAATGGATCAGATCTGGCCTATGAAAGAGACAGGGAACATGGAAGACTTCTAAATAGAAAAATGAAATTGTGATTTATTAACGTAAGACAAATTAAGGAAAACAATTTTAAGGGAGAAAAGCTAATTTTCAGATGCCTTTTAGACATTCAAGAATTAGTATCAAAAACAGGGTTAAATATTAATAGACTACCAGAGACATTTCAAGGAGAAGTCAGTGTGGATTCATGAACCTGAGAGTCCTTAGTGTAAATACAGGGTTTAAAACCAAGGGACAAGATGAGGCAACCAAGAATTTCTTTGTATGAAAAGTAGTGAAGCCAGGACTGAATTCTAATACATTCCATTGTTCAGAGGTTGGAACTCAAGATGGAGACAAGCAAGAAAGCTGAGCTAAGTGAACCACGTAGGAGAACCAAAAGGGTCCAGTGAATGATGCAGTCCAAGAAGACTGGAATAGTGAGCTGTGCCAGATTCTGCTGACAGCTAGTCATTGGTTGAATACATCGTGATATGTAAATCATCTACCATTTTGCCTTCTCTTCATTGGATCATAATTATGACCGACTACTATATAATCATCACCTCTATCCTGAATGACAATAGCTCATGGTCAAAAGGGGCAGCTATCCATGGTTCAAGGGTTACAGGAGGCAAAATCTGTTTACATGATGAGTAACACTTCCATAACCAAAGCAACATGTCTGGTGATAGCTCTTCCTTTGCTCCACCAAACTCTTATCCCTTCAAAAGAATATAGGAATCACTAGAGAAGAAAAAAGCAACATTACAGTATCTAAATACAGTATTACAGTATCTAAAAATTTGACAGAAATCCCTCTTGGGGAAAACACAGATACTTTGCCACTAGAACAAGTCCTTAAAAGGATTAACATAAAGGAGATTCCAACCATTCCATCCATGCATGAACTTTAAGATAGTTTAGGTTTCATGGAGTTAAGTATTAAGCTACTGAATTAAAATTGTGCTGTTTTAATATGTAAACTATCCTTATCTAAGATTTTTATATTTTTCCTTCATTAACATAAACAGTCAAGAAGTAATTGTGTCTTTGAGTAAGGATAATTCATATTTGAACTACTCTAATAATCATTTTAATGTTTTGTATTTATAACTAGATTTAATGTTTTGTATTTATAACTTTCAAAATAGCAGGCTGAGATACTTTGATCAAATATAGTGTATTTGAACATTATACTATGACCACTAAAGTATGGCCTTCTTTAATGACAAAGAATCTGCTTAAACAGAGTGTAGTTATATTTCCATATCATTGGCATCAAACTTTCAAAATTTAATATAAACTTTTGATTACAGAATATATCTAGGCATTAATTAAAGCTAAATATTTGAGAATATTATTTAAAAAATGCAATTTGCAAGGAAATCAGAAGTCAAGAAAGAAAGTTCAAGCACAACAAATTCCTTGCTCACTAGATATACTGTGAGAGGCCGATTCCATTGTGTCTTCTTGGGAAGGTGTCTGGACAGTAACTAAGACATGAGCTGGACATGGGGGCTATGGCAGCATGCATGAGACTCAGCCAGGAATGGCCTTTTTAAAACCTCAGGCAAAGACAAATTACAGGCTACTGTTTTCCCGAGACAAAGAAAAATTATAGGCTAGTGTGACTCTGGGTCCCACTAATGGATTCTCTACGGGGTTTTAGCAATGTGTGTATGGGGAGGCAGAGCATGGATTAATTTCCCACGGTAATTCGATGCCACAAGCAATTCTCTTCTAATGGAGTTATAATAGACTCTTTACTTCAAGCCAACCTTGGTGTTAGTGGATGTTAATTTCCATGGAGTTTTCCTGCAAAAGGAGGGATTTTGGTCAGGACAATAAGACGCTGTTTCAATTTATTGAGATGAAAGCTTTCAGAGAAAGAGAACAAAAGAGGAGTCCACGCTTTTATGCTTTATTTGGAATTCATCTCAACTCTTCACTCCTTTGTGCTCTGAACATACCTATATTCACAATTTGCTGTAGAACAATTGATGGCATTACCAAATAGTTGTGTAAAGACCCTGTGGTCTTTACAGTGTCTGCAACACTCTCATTGATGGTCAGTCTGATACCGTCATTAACAACTATTTAAATCAACACAATATTGTAAAGTAATTAACCTCCAATTAAAATAAATTTATATTTAAAAAAGAAAATGAAAAGTACCATATTGATTACACTTTATACTTTTGTTTGCTTTTTAAAAACTCGTCAGGGCTTTCCTGGTGGTCCGGAGGCTGAGAATCACCCTTGCAATGCAGGGGACAGTGGTTTGACCCCTGGTCTAGGAGGATCCCACATGCCGCTGAGAAAACTGAGCCACACCTGGTAAGACCATGCTCTGGAACTCAAGACTGGCCACAACTGAGCCCAGATGCTTCAAGTACTGACACATGAGTGCCTAGAGCCTCTGCTCTGCAACGAGAAGCCACTGCAGTGAGAAGCCCGTGCACCATGATTAAAGAGTCGCTCCTGCTCAGCATACTTAGAGAGAGCCCACACACGCAACAGAGATCCAGCACAACCCTGAAAACAGAAACTACTTGAGTTTATTGGAAAATACCCAATCAAACATTACTTATTAGATTGTCCATTGCTTTGAAATTGAGGAATCCATAGGTGTTGCTAAAGGCAAATATCTGGAGCCTGATATATATGAGGTTTAGGGTTCTTTGCTTTTCTGTTTTTCAAAAGACTGGGAATTTTATGATAGCAGTGGTCAATCCCAAACTGATCTAGGCTTAATCTCTAACCACTAGGTTGGTGTCTACTCTTGACTCAGAAAAAAATTCCTCTTCAAGGAAATAGTATTTAGATTTACAACTGTCATCCTTTCTCAGTTTCTCAATCCACATCTATATATGCCAAATAGTCCTCTTAATTTTCTTAATTCAGCAAGAGAAATGCTATGGGTTTCTGTTTTTTATAATTGTACATTGAATATGTGTCATGCCAACTCCTCATTCTAAAATTGTCTAGTATATTCTCTGAAATTCCATATGCCTTCAGAAGTACACTGTATAAAGTGCAGATAAACCTTTACTTTGCTGCTTCTTAAAAATCATTAGTAGTTTTCCATTACCAACATGATAATATCTAAACTTCTTAACATGGTATACAAAGCTTTTCTTGGTCTAACCCTTTCCAGAAATATTGCAAAAATAAATCTTTCAATTTATTTGCACTCTATGATATTTTTTACCTGTGCATTTTTATGAATTATTACCCCGTGCCTAGACTTACTTCCCTTTTCCTGTTTCTTTAATTGACTGTTCTACTCACAGAAACAGATATTGCTCCTCTTAGAAGCCATACCTCACCATCGTGGTTATGCTATTTGCTCCTTTTTTGTGTTCTCATTCTGACATATTTCTGTCACTGCACTTGCTGCATTAGAGCAATGTTGTTGTTCAATAAATAAGTCATGCCCAACTCCTTGCGACCCCATGAACTGCAGCACACCAGGCTTCTCTGTCCTTCACTATCTCCCAGAAATTGTTCAGAATTATGTCCACTGAGTCAGTGATACCATCCAACCTTCTGGTTCTTTGTCACCCCCTTTTCCTCTGTCCTCAGTCTTTTCCAGCATCAGGGTCTTTTCCAGTGAGCCCACTCTTTGCATCAGGTGGCCAAAGTATTGGAACTTCAGCTTCAGCATCAGTGCCTCCAATGAATATTCAGGGTTGATTTCCTTTAGGATGAACTGGTTTGATCTCCTTGCTGTCCCAGGGACTCTCAAGAGTCTTCTCCAGCACCGTGGTTTGAAAGCATCAGTTCTTCAGTGCTCAGCCTTGTTTCTGGTCCAGCTCTCATATCTGTACATGATTACTAAACAACCATAGCTTTGATTATATGGGGTTTGTCTGCAAAGTCATGTCTTTGCTTCTTCACATTCTGTCTAGGTTTGTCATAGTGTTTCTTCCAAAAAGCAAGCTATTTCATGGCTAAAGTCATCATCCACAGTGACCTTGGAACCCAGAAAAGAAAACCTGTCAGTGCTTCTACTATTTACGCATCTATTTGTCATGAAGTGATAAGACTGGGTGCCATGATCTTAATTTTTTGAATGCTGAGTTTTAAGCCAGCTTTTTCACTCTCCTCTTTCACCTTCATCACGAGGCTCTTCAGCTCCTCTTTACTTTCTGCCTTTAAGGTGGTATCATCTGCGTGTTTGAGGTTGTTAATATTTCTCTTGGTCATCTTGGTTCCAACTTGTGATTCATCCAGCCCAGCATTTCACATGATGTACTCTACATATAAGTTAAACAAGCAGGCTGACAATGTACAGCATTTCCCAATTTTGAACCAGTCCATTGTTTCATATCCATTTCCAACTGTTGCTTCTTGTCCTGCATACAGGTTTCTTAGGGGACAGGTAAGGTGGTCTGGTATTCCCATCCCTTTAAGAATTTTCCACAGTTTATTGTGGTTGACACAAAGGCTTTAGCATAGTCAGTGAAGCAGAAGTAAATTTTTTTCAGAATTTCCTTACTTTTTCTTAAATTAAATTTCACTAATGTTTACTATTATTTCTATTTTTGTCTCTATATCATAGCCCCAAATGCACTATGGTCTTATTGAAAGTAGTGAATATTTAAACTTAATCTTTTGATCAAGAGCAGTGCCTAGCTAAAAAATGAATAACTGTTAAACAAATGTTTTTCTAGTGAATGAATGGTGATAAATAGCAGTTAATATCAGACACTACCAGTTTTAATGTTGTTATTTCATTAATGTTGTCTCATTCAGCCTCTGCTAAATACCTTGTAACAGTTTCATCTTGAAGGATGTACCATGCATTCCGTTACGATTTCCTTCAGAAGGAATAATATGCTGTAACAACTGAAGACATTAGTGAGCCCTGAGGAGACGCACATTCATGCTGAAGCAGAGCTGTAATCAAACTGAAAGAAGAGAGTCCTGGTGCATGTTTTTGTCTGAAAGTTTCCCATGTAAGTAGAATTAGTACACTCTGAGCATGGATCCAAATGATGAAAGATTTTATTACACCAAGGAGCTATACCTCCAGGGCTAAAGATATAGATAGAAATTTGTGTGTTTATTTAATTTATTTGAAAGAGTTTTGATTTTAGGCCCAAATTTGAAATTAAATGAATGTGAACAAATGTAAACGTTTTTATCTCACATCATTGCCTAATTGCTCTTGCTAGAACTTCCTGCAAAATGCTGAAATGAAGTAGAAAGAGCAGACTTTTTTTGATCCTGGGGGTTTAAGAATTTTAGTGTTTCATAGTAAGTACGTTGTTAGCTCTGGGCTCGTCACTGTTGTTCAGTTACTCGGTTGTGTCTGAGGCTAACTGATGCTTCCTGACCCTTATGTAAGTTTCTCCTGCTTCTGTTAGGTCCCTACTGTTTCTGTCTTTTATCAGGCCCAGCCTGCATGAAATATTCCCTTGATATCTCCCATTTTCTTGAAGAAATAAGTAATCTTACCCATGCTATTGTTTTCCTCTATTTCTTTGCATCGTTTATTTAAGAAGGCCACTTATGTCTAGCTGTTATGTAATTTCCAAATCTTCTAGTCTAGTCTAATATCTCCGATTTTCTGCCTGTCTATCCATTATTCAAAGTGAGGTACTGAAATATCCTAACATCATTGTTGAACTCTATATTCTGTCTTTAATTATCTTAGTATTTTCTTCATGTAGTTTGAGGCTTTACTTTAGGCAAATGTACATTTATAACATTTATATTTCCTTGATGAGTTGACCTTTTTATTACTGTGTGATATCCTCTGTATTTTATAAGAAATTTTATCTTAGGTTAAAGTCTAATATTAATTATAGACATCTGGCTTTATTTTGGTTCTTATTTTCATGAAGCATCCTTCCTTTTCTTTTTAATTTAAACTGATACGGGCCTTTGAATTTGCAGTGGGTCTCTTATAGACAGTATTTAGTGGGATCATATTCTTTCATTCATTCTTCCAATACTGACACATCAGTGCAACTTTATTTATATTTAATGTAAAAACTTTTATAGAATGATTTCTGGCATTTTGCAATTATTTTTCTATATTTCATATCTTTTTGGTACCAAGTCCTCTATTATTTTCTTCTTTCATGATCTGTTGTTCAGTTACTCAGTCGTGTCAGACACTTTGTGACTCCATGGACTTCAGCAGACCAGGCTCTTCTGTTCTTCATCATTTCCTACAGCTTCATCAAACTCTAGTCCATTGAGTCGGTGATGCCATCCAACCAATTCGTCCTCTGTCATCCTCTTCTCCTCCTGCCTTCAATCTTTCCCAGAATGAGGGTCTTTTCTAATGAGTTGGCGCTTTGCAACAGGTGGCCAAAGTATTGGATCTTCAGCCTCAGCATCAGTCCTTCCAATGAATATTCAGGATTGGTTTCCTTTAGGATTGACTGGTTTGATCTCCTTGAGGTCCAGGGGGCTCTCAAGAGTCTTCTCCAACACCACAGTTCAAAAGCGTCAATTCTTTGGCACTCAGCCCTCTTTATTGTCCAACTCTCACATCCATACATGACTCCTGGAAAAACCATAGCTTTGACTATATGGACTTTTGTTGCCAAAGTAATGTCTCTCCTTTTAATATGTTGTCTAGGTTGGTCATAGCTTTTCCTTCAAGGAGCAAGGGTCTTTTCATATCATGGCTACAGTCAACATTTGCAGTGATTTTGGAGCCCAAGGAAATAAAGTCTCTCACTGTTTCCCCATTTATTTGCCATGAAGTGATGGGACCAGATGCCATGATCTTCATTTCTGGAATGTTGAGTTTTAAGCCAGCTTTTTCACTCTCCTCTTGCACTTTCATCAAGAGGCTCTTTAGTTCTTCTTTGCTTTCTGCCATAAGGGTGGTGTCATCTGCATATCTCAGGTTATTGATATTTCTCCTGGCAATCTTGATTCCAGTTTGTGCTTTATCCAGCCCAGCATTTCTCATGATATACTCCGCATATAAGTTAAATAAGCAGGGTGACAATATGCAGCCTTGACATACTCCTTTCCTAATTTGGAACCAGTCTGTTGTTCCATGTCCAGTTCTAACTGCTGCTTCTTGACCTGCATACAGATTTCTCAGGAGGCAGGTAAGGTGGTCTGGTATTTCTGTCTCTTTCAGAATTTTCCATAGCTTGTTGTGATCCACACAGTCAATATCTTTAGCATAGTCAATGAAGCAGAAGTAGATGTTTTTCTGGAATTCTCTTGCCTTTTCAATGATCCAACGGATGTTGGCAATTTGATCTCTAGTTCCTCTGCCTTTTCTAAATCCATCTGGAACATTTGGATGTTCTCAGTACATGTACTGCTGAACCCTGGCTTGGAGAATTTTGAGCATTAATTTACTTGCATGTGAGATGAGTGCGATTGTGCAGTAGTTTGAACATTCTTTCACATGCCTTTCTTTGGGGCTGGAGCAAACACTGACCTTTTCCAATCCTGTGGCCACTGCTGAGTTTTCCAAATTTGCTGGCATATCGATTGCAGCACTTTAACAGCATCATCTTTTAGAATTTGAAATAGCTCAGCTGGAATTCCATCACCTACACTGGCTTTGTTCATAGTGATGCTTCCTAAGGCCCACCCGACTTCACATTCTAGGATGTCTGGCTCTAGCTGAGTGATCACACCATCATGGTTATCTGAGTCATTAAGGTCTTTTTGTTCTTCAGTGTATTCTTGCCACCTGTTCTTAATATCTTCTTTTAGCTTCATACTGTTTCTGTCCTTAAGTGTGCCCATTTTTGCATGTAATGGTCCCTTGGTATATTTAATGTTCTTGAAGAGATCTCTAGTTTTTCCCATTCTATTTTTTCCCCTCTATTTCTTTCCATTGATCATGTAGGAAGGCTTTCTTATCTCTAGTTGCTATTCTTTGAAACTCTGCATTCAGATGGGTATATCTTTCCTTTTCTCTTTCATCTTTCACTTCTCTTTTTTTCTCAGATGTTTGTAAGGCCTTCTCAGACAACTACTTTGCCATTTTGCATATCTTTTTCTTGGGGATGGTTTTGATCACCGCCTCCTGTACAATGTAACAAACCTCCATATATAGTTCCTCAGGCATTCTATTAGACCTAATCTATTTGTTGCTTCCACTGAATAATCATAAGCCATTTGATTTAGGTCATACCTGAATGGCCTAGTGGTTTTCCCTACTTTATCCAATTTAAGTCTGAATTTTTGTAGTAAGGAGCTCATATGAGTGACTGTCAGCTCCCTGTCTTGTTTTGCTGACTGCATAGCGCTTCTCCACCTTCGACTGCAAAGGATATAATCAATCTGATTTCGGTGTTGACCATCTGGTGATGTTCATGTGCATAGTCATCTCTCGTGTTGTTGGAGAAGGGTGTTTGCTATGACCAGTGTGTTTCTCTGGCAAAACCGTGTTAGCCCTTGCCTTGCTTCATTTTGTACTCCAAGGCCAAACTGGCTTGTTACTCTAGGTACCTCTTGACTTCCTACATTTGCATTCCAGTCCCCTATGATGAAAAGGACTTTTTTTTTTTTTTTTTGTTTTAGTTCTGAAGTTTTGTATATCATCATAGAACTGTTTAACTTCAGCTTGTTAGACATTAATGGTTGGGGCATAGACTTGGATTACTTTGATATTGAGTGGTTTGCCTTGGAAGTGAACAGAGATCATTCTCTTGCTTTTGAGACTGCACCCAAGTGCTGCATTTTGGACTCTTATGTTGATTGTGAGGACTACTCCATTTCTTCTAAGGGATTCTTACCCGCAGTAGTAGGTATAATGGTCATGTGAATTAAATTCCCCCATTCCAGTCCATTTTAGTTCACGTAATCCTAAAATATCGATGTTCACTCTTGCCACATCCTGTTCGACCACTTCCAGTTTACCTTGATTCATGGACCTAACATTCCAGGTTCCTATGCAGTATTGTTCTTTACAGCATCAGACTTTACTTCCACCAGACACAACACAAGTGGCTGTTGTTTCCCATTTTGTCGGTCGCTTCATTTCTTCTGGAGCTATTTCTCTGCTCTTCTCCAGTAGCAAGTTGGGCACCTACTGACCTGGGAAGTTCATCTTTCAGTGTGATATCTTTTTGTCTTTTCATACTGTTCATGGGGTTATCAAGGCAAGAATGCTGAAGGGGTTTGCCATTCATTTCTCCAGTGGACCACGTTTTGTCAGAACTCTCCACCATGATCTGTTTGTCTTGGGTGGCCCTACATAACAATGGTTCATAGTTTCATTGAGTTAGACAAGGCTGTGGTCCATGTGATCAGTTTGGTTTGTCTTCTGTGATTGTGGTTTTCAATCTGTCTGCCCTCTGATGAATAATGCATGCTTAAAGTCTTTATTGAATTTGTTACAGTATTGCTTCTGCTGTTTCTGTTTGGTGTTTTGGCCATGAGACATGTGGGATCTTAGCTCTCTGCATGCAGTATGCCTGGCTCCTCTGTCCATGGGAATTTTCCCAGCAAGAATACTCTTGTGTGTTGCCACTCCCTCCTCCAGGGAATCTTCTTGATCTAGAGCTTGAACCTGTATCTCCTTCATTGGCAGGCAGATTCTTTACTACTTGAGCCACTTGGGAAACCCCTTTTTTATGACATATATCTTTTCTACTGTAACAGTTTAATTTTTTGTCCTTTATTCTACTATGTACTTTTAAATGATTTTCTTAGTATCTGACCTGGGCTGGTTACAACTAACATTAATTTATAGCAATCAACTTAGTGATTAAACAGCAGACTCAGTAGCAGTTTGGATTAATACCAAAAGGTTTAATAGTCTATAAAATCTTTGCTACTGTACAGCTCTATATCCCCCTTTATGCTTTTATTTTTATAAATTGCATCTGTAGTAATTATCCATCAAAACTAGATTGATTATTATTGTTTTCTGAAGTTGTCTTTTAAATTGAATATGAAGCAAGAGATATTACAAACAGGCACTCTGAGGACGCTGGCTTCTATGTTTGCCTGTGTACTGGCCTTCACAGTGCTCTCTATTCTTCATGTGAGTCGGCATCACTGCCCAGCATGCTTCCATTCCATCTGGAACAGCAGGGCAAGCATAGAGGCAATGGATTCTCTTAGTTCTGTTTTTCTGGGAATGGCTTAATTTCTCCTCTATTTTTGAAGGATAGCTTCATCAAATACAGAATTATAAATTGGCAGGTTTTCTTTTTTCTCTTTCACCACTTGGAATATGTCATCCCACAGTCTTTGGCCCTTGAATTCTGATGAGCACTCATCTATTATCATATGGAGGATCACTTTTCCATTACTGCTTTCATAATACTCTCTTTGCCTACATCTTTCAACACTTTGATTATAATGTACCTCGGTGCAGATTTCTTTTTGTGTGTGCATGCTCAGTTGCTCAATCATGTCCAGTTCTTTGAAGCTGGCATCTCCTGCATCTCTTGCATTGGCAGGCAGATTTTTTGCCACTGAGCCATCTGGGCAGACCATAGATCTCATTTAGTTTATCCTATTGAATTCATTGAGCTTAAGTGTGTACATTAATGTTCTTTTTTTCAAGTTTGGGAAGATTTTTTTATCATTAATTCTTCAAATATTCTTTTTGCTCTTTTCATTCCTTTTCTTTTGGGACCCTATTATGTATATACAAATACACTTGATAGTAGCAAACTGGTTTCCTAGGCTCTGTTCACTTTCTTTTACTCTTTTTCCTTTCTGTTTCTCAGATTGAATAATTTCTACATATAAAACTTCTTGCCTGTTGACTCTTTATTCTTCCTGCACAAACATGTTATTTAGCCCCTCTAGTCAATTTTTAAGCAAAGAGTGACTAAAGAGCCTCTTGATGAAGGTAAAATGGAGCATGAAAACACTGGTTTAAAACTGAACATTCAAAACACTAAAACCATGACATCTGGTCCCATTGCTTCATGGCAAATAGATGGGAAACAATGGAAAACAGTGGCAGACTTTTTCTTGGGCTCCAAAATCACTGTGGATAGTGATTGTGGCCATGAAATTAAAAGAAAAGTTATGACAAACCTAAACAGTGTGTTAAAAAGCACAGACAACACTTTGCTGACAAAGGGGATTATAGTCAATGCTATGGTTTCTCCAGTAGTTATGTATGGATGTGAGAGATGGACCATAAAAAGGCTGAGCATAGAAGAACTGATGCTTTCGAACTGTGTTGCTAAAGACGCTTGAGATCCTTGGACTGCAAGCAAATCAAACCAGTCAATCCTAAAAGAAATCAGTTCTGAATATTCACTGAAAAGCCTGATGCTGAAGCTGAAACTCCATACTTTGGCCATCTGATGCAAAGAGCAGACTCACTGGAAAAGACCCTGATGCTGGGAAAGATTGAAGGCAAGAGGAGAAGGGGAAGACAGAGGATGAGATGGTTGGATGGCATCACCAACTCAATGGGCATGAGTTGGAGCAAGTTCTGGGAGTTGATGAAGGACAGGGTACCTGCTGAGCGGAATTCCATGGGGTCAGAAAGAATTGGACACAACTGAATGACTGAACAACACCAATAAATAATAATTTTCAGTGCCAGAATTTCTACTTGATCCTTTTCATAATGATTATATCTTTATTAGTTAGTTAAGTCGCTCAGTCGTGTCCGACTCTTTGTGACCCCATGGACTGTAGCCCACCAGGCTCCTCCGTCCATGGGATTCTCTAGACAAGAATACTGGAGTGGGTTGCCATTTCCTTCTCCAGGGGATCTTCCTGACCCAGGGATCGAACCCAGGTCTCCCATCTTAGAGGCAGACACTTTAATATCTTTATTAGTGTCATGTATTTGGTGATACAATTTTCTTTAGTTTTTGAACATGATTTCCTTTAGCCCTTTGAACATATTTAAACATGAGTAAGTCCAATGTCTGGGCTTGCACAGAAGCAGTTTCTATTACTTGCTTTTCCCCCTTTTGCATGAGTCATATTTTCTTATTTGTTTGCACACTTCATACTTTTAAACTGAAATCTGGAAATTTTGAATATTATAATGTGACAACTATGGGAAACAAATCTTCCTCACAACCAGGGTATGTTTATGTCACTTTTGTAGTCATCATTATATATTTATGTGCTGACTTTTCTGAACTCATTTTGCAAATTTACATTCTTTGTTGTGTGGGGTGACCGAATTCTCTATTTTGTTAGTTTAGTAGTTACTTAGTGATTGGGCAGAGACTACCTTAGCACCTAGAAACATAATATATCTTTTATCTTTACAGATGCACTTTCTGTGTATGTCGGTGCACACTTTCAGTACTCATCTAGGCAATTTACAGCTCTGCCTTAGAGCTCATTTCCTACTTTCACAGAGCTTGAAGTTCATCCAGATGTCAGGACTTTCTTTTTTTTTTTAATATCCTGTGCATCATACAGCCCTGGGAAATTGTAGGGACTTCTAGAGTCCCAGGAATATGTCAGAATTTTTCATATTCTTATTCCCCCAAATATCTCATCCTTAGCCTTTCTTCCCAAGTTTTAGTTAGTCTGTTTTCCCTAATTGTCCTCCATTGCCATAGACAGAAACAACAAATATAATTGGCTACAAATGCCTTAACAAATGCTCCCTGGGCAGCCACTTCAACATTTGGAGAGTTCTGAGTTAGGTAGGATGAAAGAAACCCTTTTGAGTTGTCCTCCATAAAGATACAAAGCAGGTGAAAACAAAGAACCAAAATTCTTTATAAATGAAGTCCATCAACTCCTTTTGATACCAGTATCAGACTGTTGCAGTACCAGTGCAGACTGTTCTCTTCAAGATCACCACTAAGCAGGAGAGTTAGAGATGGGATCAGGTAGGTTGTTGTTCTATTGTTCGGTTGCTAAGTCACGTCTGACTCTTTGTGACCCCATGAAGTGCAGCACACCAGGCTTCCCTATCTTTCACTGTCTCCCAGAGTTCGGGAGGACTGATGCTGAAGCTGAAGCGCCAATACTTTGGCCACCTGATGTGAAGAACCGACTCATTGGAAAAGACCCCGATGCCGGGAAAGATTAAAGGCAGGAGGAGAAGGGGACGACAGAGGACGAAATGGTTAGATGGCATCATCGAGTCAATGGACATGAGTCTGAGCAAGCTCTGGGAGATGGCAACGGACAGGGAAGCCTGGCATGCCTCATTCCATGGGGTCCCAAAAAGTTGGACATGACTGAGCAACTGAAAAACAACAACAATCTGGGGTTTGCTCAAACTCATATCCATTGAGTCAGTGATGCCATCCGACCATCTCATCCTCTGTCACGTCACCTTTAATTCCTGCCCTCAATCTTTCCCAGCATCAGGGTCTTTTCCAGTGACGTGGCTCTTTGCATCAGGTGGCCGAAGTATTGGAGCTTCAGCTTCAGCATCAATCTTACCAATGAATAGTTGGATTTAATTTCCTTGGGGTGCTAAGTTGCTTCAGCCATGTCCAGCTCTTTGTGAACCCATGGACTGTAGCCCACCAGGCCCCTCTCTCCATGGGGTTCTCCAGGCAAGAATACTGGAGTGCGTTGCCATTTCCTCCTTCAGGGGATCTTCCCAACCCAGGGATCGAACTCAGATCTCTTATGTCTCTTGCATTGGCAAGCAGGGTATTCACCACTAGCACCACCTGGGAAGTCCCTTGATTTCCTTTAGGATTGAATAGTTTGATATCCTTACAGTCCAAGGGACTCTCAAGAAACTTTTCTAGCATCACAGTTCGAGAG
Source organism: Nanger dama (assembly GCA_917880005.1). Taxonomy (NCBI): domain Eukaryota; kingdom Metazoa; phylum Chordata; class Mammalia; order Artiodactyla; family Bovidae; genus Nanger; species Nanger dama. The sequence goes on from CAKJTW010000035.1 coordinate 9,624,047, forward strand.
CATCAATTCTTCAGTGCTGAGCCTTCTTTATGGCCCAATTCTCATAGCTATACATGACTACAGGGAAAACAATAGCTTTGACTTTATGGACTCTTGTCAGCAAAATGTTGTCTCTGCTTTTTAATATTATGTCTAGGGTTGTCATAGCTTCTCTTTCGAGGAGCAAGTATCTTTTAATTTTGTAACTGCAGTCACTGTCCACACTGACTTTGAAGCCCAAGAAAAATAAAATTTGTCACTGTTTCCAATCCCCCCCGCCCCCCCGCCACCTATTTGCCCTGAAGTGATGGGACCAGATGTCATGGGCTTAGTTTTTGAATGTTGAGTTTTAAGCCAACTTTTTCATTCTCCTCTTCCACCTTCATCAAGAAGCTCTTTAGTTCCTCTTCACTTTCTGTGATTAGAGTGGTGTCATCTGCATATATGAGGTTATTACTATTTCTCCTGGCTATCTTGATTTCAGCTTGTGGGTCATTTGGTCCATCATTTTACATGATGTACTCTGCATATAAGTTAAATAAGCAGGGTGACAATATACAACCTTGACATACTCTTTTCCCAATTTTGAACCAGTTAGTTATTCCATGTCTGTTTCTACTGTTGCTTCTTATTCTGCACACAGGTTTCTCAGGAGACAGGTAAGGTGGTCTGGTATTCCCATCTTCTGAAAAATTTTCCATACTTCGCTATGATCCACACAGTTAAAGGCTTTATTTAGCTTAGTCAATGAAGCAGAAGTAGATGTTTTTTTCTCTGAATTCCCTTGCTTTTTCTATGATCAAAATGCTGGCAATTTGATCTCGGGCTTTTCTGCCCTTTCTGAATCCAGCTTGAACATCTGGAAGTTCTCAGTTCATGTACTGCTGAAGCCTGGCTTGAAGGATTTTGAGCATTACTTTGCTAGCATGTGAAACGAGCACAACTGTATGGTAGTTTGCACATTCCTTGGCATTGCCTTTCTTTGACATTGGAATGAAAACTGACCCTTTCCAGTCCTGTGGCCACTGCTGATTTTTCTAAATTTGCTGGCATTTTGAGTGCAGCACTTTCACAGCATCATCTTTTAGGATTTTAAATAGCTCAGCTGGGATTCCATCACCTCCACTAACTTTGTTCCTGTGATGCTTCCTAAGGTCCACTTGGCTTCACACGCCAGGATGTCTGGCTCTGGGTGAGTGGACACACCATTGTGGTTATTTGCGCCATTAAGGCTGTTTCTGTACAGTTCTTCTGCGTATTCTTGCCATTTCTTCTTAACCTCTTCTGCTTCTGTTAGGTCCTTGCAGTTTTTGTCCTTTATTGTGCCCATCTTCACATGAAATATTCCCTTGGTATCTTCAACTTTCTTGAAGAGATCTCTAATCTTTCCCATTCTATTGTTTTACACTATTTATTTTCATTTTTTCACTTAAGACTTTCTTATCTCTACTTTTTATTCTCTGGAACTCTGCATTCTGTTGGATATATCTTTTTCATACCAAGATTCTTTTCTTTTAAACATAGTTTTACCCTGACTGTAAAGGTATTTTGACTAATTTTTAGAGCTCTGAAAAAGTTTATTCCAGCCACTTTTACCAGATTCTCATTGCTTTTTTGAGGGATAGAGTTTCAGAGTTCTTTCTTACTTTTACTGAAATCACTCTTTAATAATGTTTTATAGTTTTATTTCTTATTCATATGCTAAATACCAAAGGAAGAGTTTCTCCTCTAGGGATAACTGTGGATAATTCCAAAAAAAAAAAAACCCAACTGTAAAAATAAGTTTAAGGAAAGAACTTGAAAGTAGTAAACCAGAGTTTTTATTTTTGTTTTCAAATTTTTTCCCATTCCACACATAAAAACAGGTAGATAGGATTAAAGAGTAAAATTTTGCCATAATAAAAATATATATACTCTCCAGTTTTAGACAACTTAATTTACAAATGCAATAAACATCACAGAATTACTACTTACTGTTCCTGATGCTCCTTTCTCTTATCATTAAATAACGATTTAAAAATTAATGAATGAAAAATAAAGGTCTCATTGTTGATTCAAAATTCCATTCCATGCCTTTTTGCATGTACCTTGCCCAGACTCAAAGACTGCAGTCAAAGTGGAAACAATGTAAAAACAATGTATGTAATGAAATGCTATGAGAAGATGGAAAACTGTGGCATATGCAGATTGCTAAAAACAATTTAGAAAACTTTCACCTTTGCCAGTCCTCTCCCTTAATACTTCACTCATGATTTGTTTTCCTCTCCCATTAATCAGACTGATCTGTTATTAGTCACTATTGTTCTCAGTTTAGTCAGTTCAGTTCAGTCGCTCAGTCGTGTCCAACTATTTGTGACCCAATAAATTGCAGACGCCAGGTCTCCCTGTCCATCCCCAACTCCTGGAGTGCACCCAAACTCATGTCCATCGAGTCGGTGATGCCATCCAGCCATCTCATTCTCTGTTGTCCCCTTCTCCTCCTGCCCCCAATCCCTCCCAGCATCAGAGTCTTTTCCAGTGAGTCAACTCTTCACATGAGGTGGCCAGAGTACTGGAGTTTCAGCTTTAGCATCATTCCTTCCAAAGAACACCCAGGACTGATCTCCTTTAGAATGGACTGGTTGGATCTCCTTGCAGTCCAAGGGACTCTCAAGAGTCTTCTCCAACACACAGTTCAAAAGCATCAGTTCTTCAGCACTCAGCTTTCTTCACAGTCCAACTCTCACATCCGTCCATGACCACTGGAAAAACCATAGCCTTGACTAGACGGAACTTTGTTGGCAAAGTAATGTCTCTGCTTTTGAATATGTTATCTAGGTTGGTCATAACTTTCCTTCCAAGGACTAAGTGACTTTTAATTTCATGGCTGCAGTCACCATCTGCAGTGATTTTGGAGCCCCCAAAATAAAGTCTGATATTGTTTCTGAGAATGAATTTAGAGATCAACCTGGTTTGGCTGAGGCTGTTAGCAGCCATTTTCCAAGAGCTTTAAGATGTCAGTTAGCATGTTTAGTTGAAACAATATGATATACAGTTATAATAGGATTTTTGAACACAGCTTGTCATTGGGAAAAGTAATATTTTTATTTGTATGTGTTAAGTGGTTCTCTATGGATTACACTGGGAAGTTCTTTAAAAATGTTTATTAAACATTTAAAGGAAATTTAAACAGGAAATTTAAAATTTATAAATTGTGTAGGAATAGAGTACTTATATAACATATTTACAAGTGAATTTTGGAATCTAGATTATTCATAAGTTATGGAGCCCTCATAAATCAGAAGTCTCTTTGTTATGACCACAGATTTGTTCTTATTGCAGTCACAGGAACAACCAGTTTTGCTTTAGCTCAAAGTTGTTTCATGCATGCTTATATCTTGACAGCATTTCAGACACCCCATGAAGGCCTCTGTTTATATAGCTGCTGGAGTGGGAAAACTCACTCAAGTGTAAACCAGAAGTGCTCTGAAGGACAGCTCTTTTACTCCTGATAGACACGAGTATATGGAGTCTTCCTCCTTTAGACTCTACAGACAGTCCTAAAATTTACTTCATAAAGTTCTTAAGAAGTCTTATGTGATGGAATAACCAGCTGGAGCAGCCAGTGCAGGGAGAAATCTTGAATTGACTTTTCCCTTCTTCTTCACTCCCTTCTCTCTCATTTCTACCTCCAGAACACATTTTCCAATAAAGCACTTCCACTTTGTATCAGGTCTTGATTCCTGAGGAAGTCAGTCTAAAGGTACCCTAATCTTAAAATTATCCATGAATAATAAAGAAATATATTGATATAGATTAGAGTTTTTAAATAAGATGTAAACAAACAAATTATAAATTCAAAAATTACCTGCCTTTGCTTAACTCAGTGTATGTGAACAATAAATCAGAGACACACACCTGGGCACACAACGATCCCTTTTATTTCATCTGATCAAATAATTTTAATTCAGGAACGTGGTGTCACAACTCAAGTATATAATTCTTGGTCCAGTGTTGTTCACTGGATAACAAAAAAGAAAAGATTCTCTATGCAATGTATAATATTAGCTGCGGTATTCAACAGGTTAAACTTTTAGGATGAAGATTGGAACAAATGAGTTCTCAACCCTAGAGGCACAGAGTACATGATGCTACTTTTAAATCTTTCTTGATAAGAAGATAAACAGTATTTGACTTTCAAGTGTCAGAATAAGCTACCATGAAACAATTGTGAACAAAATTCCATTGTCAGTACACCCAGAGCTGAAAGCTTTGCTTAGTATGTCAAGTAGAATATGATGCAGGCTCATTCTGATAGGCAGTATCACATTTTATTCACACAGCACCACATGTTCACACTGACATCCAAACCCATGCACTTTAGCACTTTGGCCGGCTCCCTTGAAGATCACACATGCTTCACTCATAGACTGAGGGCTCCATATGCAGCTTTTAGGAATCCAAAGTGACAACTATCTAAACTGTCTCCCATGCAATGAAAGCTCTGTCACTTTGTATCGTCACTGGTCCTACTTTGGCTAAGCTTAGACACTTTGCTTTTTATTGCTGAAGGAGAATCTTAAGAAAGCTATTGAGTGACAGCTATGGTATCAGCAGATATCACTTGGCATTCCTAGTTCATACAAATCATGCTTCAGTCTTGAATTTTAAATGCTGATTTCCTATAGGGTGTTTTAATTTTTTTTTTCCTGGTGTAATTCACTCTGAATGGCAAACAGTAGACTTAAGTTCCTGAAGAAGGAGAAAATAATCGGAAAGCATACATGTCCCTCGTAATATAATAGGGCTGGTCAAATAGGATGACAAAAGACATGACTATCTTCATGGTCTGTTGTCTCAAGAACTGGTAAAGCTTCTAAATAACTCCCTCAGAGCAAAATGAGTGTCTGAATTTTCATCATTACTTGTTTGCACAGCAATTATATGAAGTCAGAACACTCGACTGAGCAATGGAGGTGACACTTGACTGTGTGTGACTCTGTTAGATGGCATAATGTTTTTACCCTTGTTTCCACTACCTGTAAACTTTGAGCCATAATACTAATACCTGCATGATCACTTTGCCCAGCTGTTTATGGAAATAAATTAAAAAATAAAGGCAAAATGATATTCCAAGCTATAAAATATATGCAAAATAATTTTATTCTTATTATAATTAGTAAGTTGTCTTATATTAGCATAAATTTGCACAATATCAGTTATTCATATCTTTATGTGAATTTGAAGGACCTAAAGGTATATTTCAATAGGATATATATATACAGCCCAGGGCTTCTGAGACAAGTTGGTGGGGAGGGTGTTAAATAAAAGTGAAAAAGATCCAGAAAAAGTCTGAAATTCTGAAAATAAATTTGACTGTTTTTTAATCAGGCTAAGATTAGCTTTTGATAAAAATAATTTGTACTGTCTTTCCCTCATCTGAAAGGATAGTGGTCGGTACACTAAGTGGACTGACAAGCAGCGTTGCATGTGCTAAGTCACTTCAGTCATGTCTGACTCTGCGACCCTGTGGCCTGTAGCCCACAGAGATTCTCTTTCTATGGGGGTCTCCAGGCAAGAATATTGGTGTGGGTTGTCGTTTCCTCCTCCAGGGGATCTTCCCAACCCGGGGGTCAAACCCATGTCTGCTGGCGTGTCCTGCTTTGCCAGCAGATTCTTCACCTATTGAGCCACCTGGGAAAACTTAAAACAGACATGGATTTCACCCAAAGAAAACTTCTGCATCTTAAAGATATTTTGTTCACTGTATTCATGAAGGATGGCGCTGGTAACCTTAAGTGAATGAAAAATAGAGACTTCCCTGGTCTAGCTACTACTTCAATAAAATGTACTCAGCCTCTTTTCTATGGACTGGCATAACATTGTCTCTTGTGACACTCATCAAATTCTGATTGCATTATTTTATACAATTTTTCTCGTCTCTTCCACACCATTTAAATTTCAAGATATCTGAGAACAGAAACAATATTGTCATAAACTCATGTCTATATTGTCTATAGGCAATTTTAGCACAACTCTCTGTAACAGTTGATGATTAATGAAGAAAGAAAGGAATAAATAAAAAATACAGACAATAATATTGTTGTACAATATTCTGAATGGCAAAATCTTTTCCGGTAAATTGAAGCCATATATATTGGTGATTTGAGTGAAAGATTGAAAATAAGTCTGTAGACAAGCCGGTCTGTTAAATTTTTTTGAAGAGTGTTTCCTTTCTATAATTTAAGGATAAAAATTTTGACGGACTTGCTTCCAAACATTAATAAGTCTAAATATAAAGCCATGCTATACAAATTAGAAAAGTCCTAGGAGACTTCCTACTTTTTAAATAAAAAAGGAATAAAGTGTGAAATTTTATATTAAACTAAGAAAAATGATCTGATACATAAAGGATTAACATATCTTATGGTTTTTCTTACAAAGAGAAGGCATTGGTCCAGTAAATGCACTTGTTTTTTAGTGGATTTCCCCACAAAGGAAAAGATTGTGACTTAGGTAAAGGAAAGAAGAAAAACTTTGATAACAAAAATGTAATATTTCCACTTGGGGAAGACAATCTGTAGTGAATCCATTAGTCTATGGATGAAATTTCTATGAGAAAGCTGTTTTGCAGAAATAGAGAAGCCACATATAGTGTTCAGCACAACGGTACTGCTAGTTGGGGAGCCTGTGAATAAGAGTGAAGTACACAAAGGCCAGCTGTGTAAGTAAAGAGAGGTGTTAGAAACACTGAGAAACTCCGTACTGTGTCTATGCTGCTGCTGCTGCTAAGTCGCTTCAGTCGTGTCCGACTCTGTGCGACCCCATAGACGGCAGCCCACCAGGCTCCCCTGTCCCTGGGATTCTCCAGGCAAGAACACTGGAGTGGGTTGCCATTTCCTTCTCCAATGCATGAAAGTGAAAAGTGAAAGTGAAGTCGCTCAGTCACGTCTGACTCTTAGTGACCCCACGGGCTGCAGCCCACCAGGCTCCTCCGTCCATGGGATTCTCCAGGCAAGAGTACTGGAGAGGGGTGCCATGAACACAAATACTTTTAGGGAGATGTGATGAAGTTATACAACCAACCACCAGGTTTTCAAATAAATAAAAGGGAACTGTTAATCACTAGAGGTAGATGACATATTTTTATTTTCAGACTAAAAGTTCTGATCCATTATTGACTGTTGCTTGATCTGTTTTTTTAATACTACCATGTTTTATTTTGTTTTATTTTCTTTCCAAAATCATGAGTTTGGGAACAATAATGTTATTCCAAAGGAAAGATACGGATATGATCTTGCAGAATAAAGTATCTTTAAGACAATTTGGTCAAAAATATGTCATGAAAATGTACAGCTTCTTGGTCAAAGTACGTGCCAAAAGGAAGCTCTGAGGTACTAACCCAAACTGTGGCCACCTTGTAAAATCAGTGTCCTTTGGTTCAGTTTCCTTTTGTTCTCTTCTCTATGAAGAGTCAATGGAATTCATGTTATGGACTCCTGTAGACTTTATAGAAGAAGTCAAATTATTATAGTCAATTATTATATTATTATATACTCCAGTCAATTATTATATTTTTGACTTCCTAGTGAGTTTTAAAAAGCTACTGAACATGGATTTCTTTCCATTTTCTTGTGTTCTTTAAAAGCTATAGTTCTGAACTGTCATTGTACATCAAAATGATCAGGCAAACTTTCAGAAAACAAGGTGCACATTCTCTGTTACACTCATCTCCCAAGCCTCTGACTCAGTTGTTCTGAGAGGCATCTAGGAATGCTATTTTCAAGACTCTCCACCCTCCAATACCAAGATTCTGTATCCAATCAAATTTGAGAACCACTTCTTAAGAGTCCATGATTGTCTGGGCATTTAATGTGTATTTAATTGGCCAGTTAGGATCCAGCTATGTTGACACTGAGTTATCTCCTGCACCAATAGCATGTAGAAAAATGTTTTATTGCTCAGACTCATCTTAGTTCTTATTTCCTGGAGTACAGGAGTAAATATGTGTGAACTGGAATTCTCCCACTTACTAGAGAACCGGAACTATCAAGAGATTATTCACTGAGATGCAAAAACATCCAAAGGCAGCCTGGAGCAGGAGGGGTCAGAGAACACTCTGAAGACCAAAAGTACTGGAGGACTCGAAGAATGAAATAATGAAGAGATCATACACAAATTCTAGTCTTAAAGATCCACAGGCAGGATTGGCTTTGCAGGGCAGATGAGCTCAAGGCAAGTAGATAAAGTCTGTGGAATACCATCACATACATACTAAGCTGTTTCAGCAGCATCAGACTCTTTGAGACCCCATGGACTGTAGAACGCCGGGCCTCCCTGTCCATCACCAACTCCTGGAGTTTACTCAAACTCATGTCCATTGAGTCAGTAATACAATCCAACCATCTCATCCTCTGTCATCCCCTTCTCCTCCCACCTTCAGTCTTTCCCAGCATCAGGGTCTTTTCAAATGAGTCAGTTCTTAGCATCAGGTGGCCAAAGTATTGGAGTTTCAGCTTCAACATCAGTCCTTCCAATGAACACCCAGGACTGATCTGTTTTAGGATGCACTGGCTGGATCTCAGAGTCTTGTCCAACACCACAGTTCAAAAACAATAATTCTTAGGTGCTCAACTTTCTTTATAGCTCAACTCTCACATCCATACATGACTACTGGAAAAACCATAGCTTTGACTAGATGGACATTTGTCAACAAAGTAAAGTCTTTGCTTTTTAATATACTGTCTAGTCTGGCCATAACTTTTCTTCCAAGGAGCAAGTGTCTTTTCATTTCATGGCTGCAATCACCATCTGCAGTGATTTTGGAGCCCCTCAAATTAGAGTCTGCCACTGTTTCCGTTGTTTCCCCACCTGTTTGCCATGAAGCGATTGGACCAAATGCCATGATCTTAGTTTTCTGAATGTTGAGCTTTAAGCCAGTTTCTTCACTCTTCTTTTTACTTTCATCAAGAGGATCTTTACTTCTTTTTCACTTTCTACCATAAGGATGGTGTCATCTGCATATCTCAGGTTATATATATTTCTCCTGGCAATTCTTGATTCCAGCTTGTGTTTCTTCCAGTCCAGCGTTTCTCATGATGTACTCTACATAGAAGTTAAATAAGCAGGGTGACAATATACAGCCTTGATGTACTCCTTTCTCGATTTGGAACCAGTCTGTTGTTCATGTCCAGTTCTAACTGTTGCTTCCTGACCTGCATATAGGTTTCTCAAGAGGCAGGTCAGGGAGTCTGGGTATTCCCATCTCTTAAGAATTTTCCATAGTTTATAGTGATCCACACAGTCAAAGGCTTTGGCATAGTCAATAAAGCAGAAATAGATGTTTTTCTGGAACTCTCTTGCTTTTTCCATGATCCAGCGGATGTTGGCCATTTGATCTCTGGTTCCACTGCCTTTTCTAAAACCAACTTGAACATCTGGAAGTTCACAGTTCATGTATTGTCGAAGCCTGGACTGGAAAATTTTGAGCATTACTTTACTAGCGTGTGAGATGAGTGCAATTGTGTGGTAGTTTGGCATTCTTTGGCATTGCCTTTCTTTGGGATTGGAATGAAAACTGACCTTTTCCAGTCCTGTGGCCACTGCTGAGTTTTCCAAATTTGCTGGCATATTGAATGCAGCACTTTCACAGCATCATCTTTTAGGATTTTAAATAGCTCATCTGGAATTCTATCACCTCTGCTAGCTTTGTTCATGTAATGCTTCCTAAGGCCCACTTGACTTCGCATTCTAGAATGTCTGGCTCTAGGTGGATATCACACCACCGTGGTTTATCTGGGTCTTTAAGATCTTTTTATTGTAGATCTTTTTGTGTAGTCCTTGCCACCTCTTTTTAATATTTTCTGCTTCTGTTAGGTCCATACCATTTCTGTCCTTTATTGTGCTTATCTTAGAGAGGAGCTACTCCACATTCGAGGTCAAGAGGGGCGGCTGTGAGGAGATACCTCTTGTCCAAGGTAAGGAGCAGCGACTGTGTTTTGCTGGAACAGCTGTGAAGAGATACCCCATGTCCAAGGTAAGAGAAACCCAAGTAAGACAGTAGGTGTTGTGAGAGGTCATCAGAGGGCAGACACACTGAAACCATAATCACAGAAAACTACTCAATCTGATCACATGGACCACAGCCTTGTGTAACTCAGTGAAACTAAGCCATGCCATGTGGGGCCACCCAGGATGGATGAGTCATGATGGAGAGGTCTGACAGAATGTGGTCCACTGGAGAAGGGAATGGCAACCATTTCAGTATTCTTGTGTTGAGAAGGCATGAACAGTATGAAAAGGTAAAATGATAGGATACTGAAACAGGAACTCCCCAGGTCGGTAGATGCCCAATATGCTACTGGAGATCAGTGGAGAAATAATTCCAGAAAAAATGAAGGGATGGAGCCAAAACAAAAACAATACCCAGCTGTGGATGTGACTGGTGATGGAAGCAAAGTCTGATGCTGTAAAGAGCAATATTGCATAGGAACCTGGAATGTTAGGTCCATGAATCAGGGCAAATTGGAAGTGGTCAAACAGGAGATGGCAAGAGTGAACATCGACATTCAAGAATCAGCAAACTAAAATGGACTGGAATGTGTGAATTTAACTCAGATGACCATTATATCTACTACTGTGGTCAGGAATCCCTCAGAAGAAATGGAGTAGCCATCATGGTCAACAAAAGAATATGAATCCAAGCCTAGGCCCCAATCAGTAACACTGAAGAAGCTGAAATTAAATGGTTCTATGAAGACCTATAAGACCTTTTCGAAGTAAAACCCCAAAAGATGTCCTTTTCATTATAGGGGACTGGAATGCAAAAGTAGGAAGTCAAGAAACACCTGGGGTAGCAGGCAAATTTGGTCTTGGAATATGGAATGAAGCAGGGCAAAGGCTAATATAATTTTGCCAAGACAACACACTGGTCATAGCAAACACCTCTTCCAAAAACACAAGAGAAGACTCTGCACATGGACATCACCAGATGGTCAACACCAAAATCAGACTGATTATATTCTTTGCAACCAAAGATGCAGAAGCTCTATACAGCCAGCAAAAACAAGTCTGGGAGCTGACTGTGGCTCAGATCATGAACTCCTTATTACCAAATTCAGACTTAAATTGAAGAAAGTAGGGAAAACCACTCTACCATTCAGGTATGACCTAAATCAAATCCCTTATGATTATACAGTGGAAGTGAGAAATAGATTTAAGGGACTAGGTCTGATAGAGTGCCTGATGAACTATGGAATGAGGTTTGTGACATCGTACAGGAGACAGAGATCAAGACCATCCTCATGGAAAAGAAATGCAAAAAAGCAAAATGGCTGTCAGGGGAGGCCTTACAAATAGCTGTGAAAAGAAGAGAGGCAAAAAGCAAAGGAGAAAAGGAACGATATAAGCATCTGAATGCAGAGTTCCAAAGAATAGCAAGAAGAGATAAGAAAGTCATCTTTAGCGATCAATACAAAGAAATAGAGGAAAAGAACAGAATGGGAAAGACTAGAGATCTCTTCAAGAAAATTAGAGATACCAAGGGCACATTTCATGCAAAAATGGGCTCAATAAAGGCCAGAAATGGTCTGGACCTAACAGAAGCAGAAGATATTAAGAAGAGGTGTCAAGAATACACAGAAGAACTATACAAAAAGATCTTCATGACCAAGAAAATCACGATGTGAGATCTCTATTCTAGGGCCAGACATCCTGGAATGTGAAGTCAAGTGGGCCTTAGAAAGCATCACTACGAATAAAACTAATGGAGTGATGGAATTCCAGTGGAGCTGTTTCAAATCCTGAAAGATGATGCTGTGAAAGTGCTGCATTCAATATGCCAGCAAATTTGGAAAACTCAGCAGTGACCACAGGACTGGAAAAGGTCAGTTTTTATTCCAATTCCAAACAAAGGCAATGCCAAAGAATGCTTAAACTACCACACAATTGCACTCATCTCACACACTATTAAAGTAATGCTCAAAATTCTCTAGTCCAGGCTTCGACAATACATGAACTATGAACTTCCAGATGTTCAAGCTGGTTTTAGAAAAGGCAGAGAAATCAGAGATCAAATTGTCAACATCCATTGGATCATTGCAAAAGCAAGAGAGTTCCAGAAAAACATCTATTTCTGCTTTATTGACTATGCCAAAACCTTTGTGTGGACCACAATAAACTGTGGAAAATTCTGGAAAGAGATGGGGATACCAGACCCCCTGACCTGCCTCTTGAGAAACCTATATGCAGGTCAGGAAGCAACAATTAGAACTGGATATGGAACAACAGACTGGTTCCATATAGGAAAAGGAGTACATCAAGGCTGTATACTGTCACCCTGTTTATTTAACTTATATGCAGAGTACATCATGAGAAACGCTGGACTGGAAGAAACACAAGCTGGAATCAAGATTGCCGGGAGAAATATCAATAATCTTAGATATGCAGATGACACCACCCTTATGGCAGAAAATGAAGAGGAACTTAAAAACCTCTTGATGAAAGTGAAAGAGAAGAGTGAGCAAGTTTGCTTAAAGCTCAACATTCAGAAAACGAAAATCATGGCCTCTGGTCCCATCACTTCCCAGAAAATAGATGGGAAAACAGTGGAAATGGTGTCAGACTTTAGTTTTGGAGGCTCCAAAATCACTGCCAATGGTGATTACAGCCATGAAATTAAAAGATGCTTACTCCTTGGAAGGAAAGCTATGATCATCCTAGATAGCATATTAAAAAGCAGAGACATAGTCAAGGCTATGGTTTTTTCATTAGTCATGTATGAATGTGAGAGTTGGATTATAAAAAGCTGAGCACCAAAGAATTGATGCTTTTGAACTGTTGTGTTGGAGAAGACTCTTGAGAATCCCTTGGACTGCAAGGAGATCCAACCAGTCTATCCTAAAGGAGACCAGTTCTGGTGTTCATTGGAAGGACTGATGCTGAAGCTGAAACTCCAGTACTTTCGCCACCTCTTGTGAAGAGCTAACTCATTGGAAAAGAATCTGATGGAGGATTTGGGAGCAGGAGGATAAGAGGATGACAGAGGATGAGGTGGCTGGATGGCATCACCGACTCAATGGATGTGAGTTTGAGTGAACTGCGGGAGATGGTGATGGACAGGGAGGCCTGGCCTGCTGCAATTCATGGGGTCACCAAGAGTTAGACACGACTGAGAGACGGAACTGAGCTGAACTGTCTGCTGCATTTAGGGAAAGAAGCGGTCTTACCTGCTCCTTCTTTCTTCTCTCGTGTGCTTGTAGTGAGTCGTGTTTCCCTGGGCAAACTGATTTTTTCAAGTGAAACAATTGGGCACTGCCCTGATCATGTCACTATAATGCATCACATTGGCTTGTGAAAATGCATCCATACATTTTGCTGTATTTAAGTATTGCTACTGACTTTCATTAAATTTGTTACTTATCTCAGCATTTCTAGTATGTTAGCTCCATTTATCCATGGATGACAAACTTTGTATTAACTTCTGTGAGAGACTGTAATTTCTGTTTGAACTGTTCTCATTTGGTTATTTTTTCCAAAAATTGAAATGCAGTAATTCCTGCCCAGGGATTCAGATAATCACAAAGAAAGTGGAATGAATGGAAAGTTGCCTCTTAGGCTTAGGTTGAGATTGGGGCATATTGAAGTAAGCCCAGTTGGCATTACAGGTTAAAAAAAAAAAAAAAAAAAGATTAAAAAACTGTAGGCATCATATGGTGATGGCATTTGATGGAGATGGTTGGATGGCATCACTGACTCCATGGACATGAGTTTGAGCAAGCTCTGGGAGTTGGTGTTGGACAGGGAACCCTGGCGTGCTGCAGTCCATGGGGCCACAAAGAGTTGGAAATGACTGAGTGACTCAACTGAACTGAACTGAGGCATCAAAAAACTGGGTAGCAGGTTGAGAATCAACAGACACTGGACCAAGTTGCCTTTGTCAAGATTTTTATATGAGACGAAATGTTCTGCTTCTCAGCAGCGTTGCTATGCTTGGCATGAGCATGTAACTATCCCCTGTGACCCTCCTCTGCCTGAGGCACAAAGATGCTTTATAAAAGCACATGCATAAAAGCTGCAAGGGTTGAAAGAAATTAATTCTCAGAAATTAATTTCCATGCCTTTTCCATCCCCCTTGAAAAATATATATACCTATAGTATTTTATCAAAGGAAATAAGATTCTATCTCTGCTATTTACTAACACTGCAGGGAAAAAATGAGTTCCATAAAATGGATAACTTTCCAAGGTATGTTTTAAAACAATAACATTCAGATGAATCATGAGTAATTATTTTCAGCTAATCTCTGCCTTTTCTTTAAGTAAGAATTGCAACTAACTCAGTAAATATTGATCTTAAACTCATATTTCTAACTTACAGGATGCCAACCAGTTTGGTTATAATCACAATAAATTGTAGTAGTGTTTCATGCATTTAACCAAGCATAGGTGAAAACAATTCTCCACAGTGTCCCAGCTCAAACACCTACCCAATCCTTTGTAATTATAGTTATGAGTACACATTTATAAAAAATTCTGCCTTTATGATAGGATTGTTTTACCCTATTTTCACTGCAGAGTATAATTAATATGTACAAAAGGCATTATAAGCATAAAAGCATAAAAACAGACTTTCACAACTTCAGATCTCTAGCCAATCCTTACTTTAATGCAGCAATTTGCTGTGTATTCAATAATATGAAACATTAACTTGGAATTTCCTTGGAGCTATAAAAATTTAGAACTCACCTATAAACAGTTATTTATGGAAAGGAAGTAATACATAAATTCTTTTTCAGTGAGAGTTTTAAGAGGCCTCAGATCTCTCCTCTTTCTTCCCTCTAACTCAATCCCACTTTCTACCAACACTCTTTCCCAACTGGTCTCACATTTTTAGGTTACATTTTCTACTTTCCATTTACACTACATGTTGGGGTTATTGATAGAGAAAATCAGGCTGCAGTTTCACTGGGCCGACTGTGTGCACAAGCCACAGTGAGTCTGACTGAGGTCATGCTAGTATCCCAAGCCCTAGCATAATGTCTGGAGCATAAAAGTTCACCGAACACATGTGAATCAATGAGGCCACCAGTAAAGCCGGAAAAAGAAACTAAACTATCCTGGGGAAGTGCTCCAAACCAGCCCCAAATCAAGAAGCCTTTTTGATAAGAAATTCTCATTGCATCCCAGAATAAAAGTTTTCAGCGAAATTTTTAAAATAAAATTAGAGTAGGCTTCATAGTATTTTACTGTGAGTCATAGACAAACCTGAAGAAAAGATATGTTGTCAAAGGGTTAAGCAATTTAAAAGCATTGAAGATCATGTTTAGGCTCTCTGCTAGCTATATTGATGAACATATTCTGTTTCATAACATTACATAAGAAACATATCTTCACAAATGAATAAAAATAACTATTTTAGGCAGCTAATGAAAATGGTTATAATTACCTTTAGCCCACTCATAGGCCTTAAATTTTTTTTTTTCTGAAGAAAGAAGTTAGATGGCTTGTTGAAGTTAAACTCAGCAAGTATCTATGTAGAATTCAAAATATTTCAGAAATGCCACTCATTCACTGTGAAACCTTCCTTTTACTCAGTTTCTCGCATCTTGATTTTTTTCTCTATTTTAACATCTTGTGGGCCACAGAGATATTCTGTATAAGTGTAACTAAAGAGATCTGCAGATATTTAAGTGTGGTATGCTCGTGCAGCTTCGTCTTCTCCTGTGAGTTAGCCCAATGATGTTAGTGTGGACATCTTGCCTCAGGCATTTAAGAAAGAAAAAATAAATTTTCTGCTGCTGACACTGATGCTTACCAGTCCAGTAAAACCATAAAATAAACTTGAATTGCTAATTGAGTAGTATCTTATTTTATACATCTCAGCTAGAAAGTATATAAAGCACTTTAGAATTTGCTAAGCAGGCACCATTACATTACCCATGTGAGTCACACAGAGTTGTTTTATGTAAACAGGATAGAGATCTCTTTTATAGACTGGTGAATGACAGAATCAGGATTCGTGGCTAGGTGTTCACACAGCTTACTTAGTGTTCTGAATGGCACTAGAAAAAGTGTCTGTTGAATGAAGGATTCTCCGAGTTTCCCACCTTAATTCTAGGCCTTTGTTACTTCTTCCTTTGGACAAGGATCTCTGCTAGGCTAGCATGCTCCACTGGGGTCAGCAGTTACAACTTCACCCTGTTGCAGGGCACCAATCGTCTTTGAGGACTGCCTTAAGGGATAGATCCCTTCACCACTCCTAGAAGAAAAATTGAGAGACTCTGTAATGTCCCCTAGGCATACTAAGGTTCAGGCATGGATGAAGAGTAACCTAAACTTTCACAGTTCAGAGATTAAACACGGAAAGAAAAACTGCTCTTTGGTCTTATGAATACTCAGCTCAAGCAGCACTCTATGTTTCTACACAGGGTTAATCATTGTCTGTATACCTGACTTATTCTGGTGTGTTTCAACAGTAATAATAGAGAAAATGTATTGAGGGCCTGATATGCACCAGGCCTCTCTACAGTGGAATTTTACATACGTCATCTCATTAATCCTTAGGAATCAGAGGTTGATATTTTGGAATCTTCATTTATTGATTAAAAACCTATATATCAAATTAAGTCACTAACATAAGCTTACAGAGTTACTAAATAACGCAAAGTGAAAGTGAAAGAAAGTGAAAGTGAGGTCGCTCAGTTGTGTCCGACTCTTTGCGACCTGTGGACTGTAACCCACCAAGCTCCTCCGTCCATGGGATTCTCCAGGCAAGAATACTGGAGTGGGTGGCCATTTCCTTCTCCAGGGGATCTTCCCAACCCAGGGATCTAACCCAGGTTTCTCACATTGCAGGCAGACACTTTAACCTCTGCACCACCAGAGAAGCCCTTGGATAACACAGCTGGGCTTCAAATTCGGCACTGCCTGGACACGAAGTCTCTCTTTTTCATTGTGCCTTTGCATTTGGCCTGTCCTGAAGTTAATTTTGCAATTTTCCTGTTACTCCTGAACTCTCACCATTTAGAGATCAGAAGTTGCTGCTATCAGCCACGCTGAGCTCTGAGTAAACACGGCATATTTAACTTCACCTTACAAGACTGCACTAAACAACATTTACGTAGATAATTTGGGGCAAGAAAATTAGGATGAATTGGGGTCAGTGAAAAAAATGTTAAGTTATTGTGATTTCACAGCCATTGTACAGCAAAGGGGAGGAGAAAAAGGCCAGGAAAAATGATTACATTTTTTCTGGTTGGAGAACATTCTATTTCAATGTTTATAATAAAACATAAAGAAAATGAGTAGGATTATTACTGTATAGCAACCATGGTGAGTGGAAGATGGGCACTTCATTTTGCTGTAATTCTGAAGCCACACATTCCAAACATGAGACAAACTGTGCAGTGTAAGTAACTAGGTGTCTGTAAGAAAAATTGCATCAATCAAAACAAGCTCCCAGAGCTCAAAGTGCTGGAGATATCACAATCATTAAACAGTAATGCAAATAAAAAAGCAATATCTCACCTCATTAGTACTAAATATGTTGTTTATTCTTTCCACAAGTAAAATGTTTAGAAGTCTGCATAATGAAGGTCTCATTGACAGAGGTGTGGAATTATGAAGCTGCTAAATCCAGCAAGAAGACAGAGTGATAAAATAGATTGGATTTTGCAGTAGCTGTGCTCAGAGCAAACTCGGGAGGCTGGATTCCACATTAGCAATGTTGTGACATTCATACAGTCAGAGATTCTATTTCACTGTGATGGTGCATGTTACATGTGGGTGAAGAAAATAGTATGTGGCCTGAAATCAAAAGCTATCAGCTGCAGGCAGAGAAGGAGACTGGATCAATTCTTGAAGGGATACCTCATTTTCTAATAAGGGAATCTGCATGAAAAACACTATACAAATTGTCTAGAGATATAAGTAAAGGTGATAGTGAGGGGACCAGATTAAACTTGGGAGAGTTTAGCTATTGGAATAGTCTCTGTACAAATGTGTAATACTGATAAAAGTCTATCCTTTGCACTCTATGCTCTAAGCAGACACCAGCATCAAGATGGCAATTTGGTGTTTAATGCATGATTCTTGATGTATCAACAAGCTAGAGCTAGAACATTTATTTAGCTTGGGTTTGCAAGTCTTCTGTGTCTTAATTTGGAAGTGCCAGACTGCCCTTTCTTTCACAGAATTAACCGTTGTAGCTCATAATGCATATCCCACCTTGAAGACGCCGGTTTCACCACTGGCGTGTGGATAAGAAAAAGAGCATAAAAGACCACTAGGCTGTAAGCTCCTCAAGTGTAGCCACCTTGCCTGATTCTCTTTGTATCCCCCTAACTTGGCAGGGGCACAACACTCAACCAGCACTCTATAAATAAGTCCCACATGTTTGGATGAAAAGGGCATGTCTCCTAGTTTTTTTCCATCTCCCTTTAACATGTATAGTGAAAGCATAGAGATGCTGATTTAGAATGAGATACAGTATCTGAGAAGGTTTCTAGAGAGGACTGTGTAACATCAGGATTGGGAAGCTTTTGTTCCACTCAGCCAGGTTCACCTGTGAGCCCTACCTCAGAGTCTTAGATAATTCACACGGCTATGCATATCACCCTCAGCAAAAAAGAAAGAGGAGGAGTAGCAATAGCATTTCCAGTGATCTGTGTTTCAAAAGGTAATTTTTAAAAGTCACTACTCTATTTTACTGATGGCTGCTCTTTCCACCTTACACCCATTTAAGGGGTTAGTAAGGGGAAATGTTGAGGCAGACTTTTTTTTTTTACTTTATTCTACTTTACAATACTGTATTGGTTTTGCCATACATTGACATGAATCAAATCTGCATAGATTACTGGTTCTTGAAAGTTTTTCCAATGGAGTATTTCCTTGGGCTGGGTGCTGAACTTCTAGTTCATAAGAATAATGGCTCTCCTACTTATTTGAGTGGCTCTGCTGTGCGCTGGAAGTCAGTGACTCCTTGAATACGCACCAGGGCCAGAGCAAGCCCTGGGACGAGGGTATCAGTAAAGCTGACTGTGGTAAGAGGTCAATTTGAAGCAAAAGGTGGGATAGTGATTTTTTTTTTAAGCTGAACTTGTTGTTCTTTGGATGATTGAGGAGGCAACATATTATAGTGCAAAAAGAGAATCTAGAAAGAGACAAAATTGTGTTCAGATTCTATCTACTGCTTCACTGTTGTATAAAAGGTTTCCTTAATTCCACTGAACCTTGACTTTTGCATCCTTAAAGCAGTGGTCTTTATACCAGTCATCAGGTCGTTGTAAGAACTCATCGAACATCAAAATCCTTAGCATATCAATAGCTATTATAACTTAGTTCATTGTTATTACAACTTTCTCTTTAACATCAAAATCATTTTGGGGTGCAAATTTGAACAACTCATTTACTTACTTGTGTTTGTTTTGTGAGCTGGTTCAGCTGTCTAGGCTCTGAACGTGTGTCCCTCACAAATAACATTATTCTAAAAATAGAGAGAAATACATAAGTTTTAAAAAAGCTGGTATTTCACACTTTTTGCCTGATGAAGCAAATTTCTGTGTGTTTGTGTAGGAGGGACGTGAGTGTGTATGTAGAGATGGAAACAGGGAGAGCTCTATAATCATCCGATATATAGGTGTGTGCATCTTATGTAACGTATCACAAACACATCCCCTATTATTGACAGTGTTTGCGTGCTTCCTTTTATTTTCAGCTAGTATGCATTTTTCATTCTGTGCAAAGGAGGGTAAAGGCTTCCCAAGTGGCTCAGCAGTAAAGAATTCACCTGCCAACGTAGAAGCCACTAGGTCCGTAGACACGAATTCGATCCCTAGGTTGGGAAGATCCTCTTGAGAAGGAAATAGCACCGCACTCTAGCATTCTTAGCAGGATAATCCCATGGACGGAGGATCCTGCGGGGCTACATGGTTTCAGGCCTCTGTGTGCACTGCCAGGACTTTTATATTTGCTTGTTAAAATGCGTGAGAAGGGATTTCCGTATTTCCAAAACTCTTCAGTCTCTTCGCACCTGAAGAGGCTTCTTCTGTAACTTCAGAGATATTCCTTCCTCTTTAGGTTAAGACAGATTTAGCTGGTTTTCCAGCAGGTATAGTTTGGTTGTCAAATCACAATGGCAGAAATGCGTTTTAAAAGGAACCTGATATTTAAGAACACAGAGACTGGGTAGACAGTTACTGCTCCCCAATGTCTTAAAATCAAGATTTTCATAATCGAATCATCCTCTGATATATGCTTTATTTTAAATACAATGCTAGTCCTATTGAGCCTCTCTATTCACGGTACCTACCAGTTGGGCTCCTTCTCCGGCCTGCCCTATCTTTCCTCTTGACAGGAAACAGTCTCCTGCTGATCACCCTTGTTTACTTCTTTTTTCTTTTAGTGTTTCACTTCTTTCTCACCTTCAACTGATCTTACCTGCATGAAAATATTGGGGAGATAAAGGAAACGGAAGTGCATGGGGTGACTGGTGACCCCACACAGAAGCCTGGCTTGGCTTGAGCATCCTGCTGAGGATCCCAGAAATGCAGCCAGACCCACAATTAAGGGGAGCACTGGAGCTCCGTGCTCGGCTCCTCCCAGCAGTCCTCCTCCTTCTTGCTCTCTCCACCCCACCTGCCACCCCTGCAGGAAAGAGCACATTTCCAGATGGCTATTCAGGGCTGCTTCTAAGGCATAGCTCAGCAGGTTGATTTCCCCCAGCCTTCAGACTAAGGAAACTGAGCATATTTTATTATTTGATTTTATTGTTTCTCTCACAACTTCACCTATTCAATTATAAATATGGTCACAGTTATTATTTTTCGTCTTCATTCTAATATATTCCAACCAGCACTGGTGGAAAATCAGGATTAATTAACATCCTTTGCATATCAAATCAAGGATCTGCTTATTCTTTATTTTATCTACTTGTTCTTACTGAATAAAGTTTCTTGAAAGTGAAAGTCGCTCAGTCATGTCTGACTCTTTGCAACCCCATGGACTATACAGTTCATGGAATTCTCCAGGCCGGAATACTGGAGTTGGTAGCCTTTCCCTTCTCCAAGGGATTTCCCAACCTGGGGATCGAACCCAGGTCTCCCACACTGCAGGCGGATTCTTCACCAGCTGAACCACAGAGAAGCCCAAGAATACCGGAGTGGGTGGCCTATCAATTCTCCAGAGGGTCTTCTGACCCAGGAATTGAACTGAGGTTTCCTGCATTGCAGGCGGATTCTTTACCAACTGAGCTGGTTAAATATATTAACTTTGAACCTCAATGTCTCCAGTAAATGGGAGCCATATATTAATTTGGAAAGAATTTTGTTTTCATTTTAGTAACCTGTTTATATATGATGTTTCCCAAACAACAGTGAGGAATAGCCAGCATACTAAACACTTTTCTTAATGTTGATATTAAAGTATAAAGGTAACTGTTGAAATTGGGGCTGTTAGAGCAATGGTCAGTATATACTATATATTTGTATGTGTCAAACTTTCTTAAGCCTCCCTGGGGTAGCACAGATGGTAAAGAACTCACCTGCCAAGGCAGGAGGTGTGAGAAATGCAGGTTCAATCCCTGGGTCAGGAAGATCGCTTGGAGAAGGGAATGGCAACCCACTCCAGTATTCTTGCCTGGAGAATCCCATGGGTGGAGGAGCCTGGAGGGCTATAGTCCACGGGGTCGCAAAGAGTCAGACACGACTGAAGCAACTAACGCACACACAAACTTTCATATATCACTAAGCGTAGACCTGCGTGCACACAGTATTCAACTCATACATCACTGAGCGTAGACCTGCGTGCACACAGGATTCAACCTGCACGCACACAAGATTCAACTCATACATCACTGAGTGTAGACCTGCATGCACACAAGATTCAACTCATACATCACTGAGTGTAGACCTGCATGCACACAGGATTCAACCTGCATGCACACAAGATTCAACTCATACATCACTGAGTGTAGACCTGCACACACACAGGATTCAACCTGCACGCACACAAGATTCAACTCATACATCACTGAGTGTAGACCTGCATGCACACAGGATTCAACTCATATATCATTGAGCGTAGACCTGCGTGCACACAGACTGAGGATTCAACCTTGGCATTCTTATTTAGGAGAATCACAATTTCTATATAGAATATTATATTTCTGATATATGTAGGAATTATCCTGACAAAAGATCCAAATAGAGTTTTATTTTCCAAAATCCGCTCCTCTTTCTAATCTAATATAAAACATCATTTTATGTCATCAATGTTAATATAACTCATTTCTTTATTTTTGGTAAAACTGTATATATTGGGATGAGTTCTTAAGCTTCCATTTCTAAGCTAAATCTTACCACAATAAGAACTGCCTTCTTTCTGAGCAAATGTGCCAGATCAACTTGGATCTGCCTGAGGGTTCTCACACCTTTAGTGTTCATAAGACAACATTTTTATGTTGCCAGATGTAACCAGATGGCACATATTAATTTATATGTGGATATTGGAAAGATGTATGGTTTCCATCTGAGATCTTTTAAGTATGATTTTTAAACTCATGGGAACATTAGGTTTTCTTTTTGCATTTGTGCCACAGTATAATCAAAATATGGTTCCCAGGTAAACGAACACTTATCTGTTTCACTTGGCATCACTCTATATTTCTGAGCCATGACTTCTGGATGAATTTGTATCTTCTCAGACTTGGTTTCAACTGGCTGAAAAGCTATGTGATAGTGTCAAGTAACTATCATTTTGTTGAAAGACAGGGCTGATAAGATAAATTTAGAACATCTTTCATCTCTTTTTCAATATTAACAACTGCGCTATAGTCTTGCCAGCAGACAGAAATGTGTGATAAAATTTAGACATTTTAATCCCTTAGTCTCTCTGTTTTGATAAATAAGGTGGTACTGAAGCACTATCCTGAAATCTCTAGGTTTTCAGGGAAAATAGTCCATCATAAGCTCATTACAAAACTATTTACAGAATAAATTTTCAGGCCAATTCAGTAGACAAAGCGGACCTGTCTGTCTCCTATTGCTCTTACCGTCATTTTACGAAGAGTCTGAGGTGCTTTGTTCAAAAGAAACAAACTGTATGACCATTTGCAATGATACTTGCAGTATATCTTTCAGAAGAGATCTAATAAGGATTATCCGGGCAGGGGTGGAAATAAAACCTCTCTTCCACATTTATTTTTCTCTATTTCCACTTTTTTTCTATATTCTTTGGCTTAGTGTTATTTGATGAACATCAACACACATCCTCTTTGAGTCATCTACTATGTGCATGGATAAAGGGAAATACTTTAAATTTTGCTCACAAAGTTTAGGAGTAATATGTTGAGACATCCACTTACCCATCCAAAATGATGTGTGAGCATCGTATGCACCGTTCAAAACATATCTCTGGATATAGGCTAGAGGTTAGGTTAGCAGTTGCTCCTCCTCACCAAACCTTCTGCTTTGAAGCTTAGAGAATTAACTTTTATTTGACTTTATTATTTTTACATACAAATTAGGATGTTTAAAGCCTCCTGAGAGTTTGATTACTGAGTCAAATGAAGAAAAGAGGGTAAGAAATATAACTGGTAAAAAGTTCCTTAGAATAATTTAGTGTTCAGCTGTGTATCCAGTATACACAACGCTACTCAAACAGACAAGATTCATCCATTGCTGTGATATTCAACATTCCCTTTTACAGCTGCAAAAAAACCCCAAGGACGGAGTCTGATATTATTCCTTATAATTCAAACACTTGGAGCAGCAAAGCTCCACTGTCTGAACTCTTATTATAAAGAACACAGATGCTGTGAGGACAAGCCAATTTTGTGTTATGTGTAGAAAAGAGGAGCCTACCCTTTACTCCCACCAAGCATCACTTACTCTCACATAGGAGAAAAAGTCACAACTCTCGTTTCCTTGAATCGTTATGGGTGAAAACATTTCCTCTAATTTTAGCCTACTGAGGGTGTCATCACAAAACCTGAGCCTGGGTCCGGAAACCACTATCCAGGGCAGATACACAGCTCTTCTCCTATCCTAGTCTCTCTATCCTCCACCAACTTGAGGCAAGAAGATAAGACTGGCTCCAAGGATGCCAGTCTCCCTCATGTCTAAGTGTAACAGCTTCCTCACTCATGTCTGAGTGAGGGCTAGATGTGACGGCTTCTGTCTAACCAACAGGATGCGGTAATGACAGTGAGCTGTCATTCCCGGTAAGGCCACGGAATGATGCTACAAACTGGCAAGGCTTCCATCTTACCAGCAGATTCCACTGCTTTCTTGCCTTGCATGCTTTATTGAAGCAACTTGTCACATGGAAAAGCCCACATAACAAGAAACTAGAATGGGCATCTGGTCCCATCACTTCATGGCAAATAGATGGGGAAACAATGGAAACAGTGACAGACTTTATTTTGGGGGGCTCCGAAATCACTGCAGATGGTGACTGCAGCCATGAAATTAAAAGTCGCTTACACCTTGGAAGGAAAGTTATGACCAACCTGGATAGCATATTAAAAAGCAGAGACATTACTTTGTCAACAAATGTCCATCTAGTCAAGGCTATGGTTTTCTAGTGGTCGTGTATGGATGTGAGATTTGGACTGTGAAGAAAGCTGAGGGCAGAAGAATTGATGCTTTCAAACTGTGGTTCTGGAGGGGACTCTTGAGAGTTCTTTGGACTGCAAGGAGATTCAACCAGCCCATCCTAAAGCAGATCAGTCCTGGGTATTCTTTGGAAGGACTGATGTTGTGGCTGAAACTCCAATACTTTGGCCACCTGATGCGAAGAGCTGACTCATTTGAAAAGACTTTGATGCTGTGGAAGATAGAGGGCAGGAGGAAAAGGGGACGACAGAGGATGAGATGGTTGGATGGCATCACCGACTCAATGGACAAGGGTTTGGGTGGACTCCAGGAGTTGGTGATGGACAGGGAGGCCTGGCGTGCTGTGGCTCATGGAGTCACAAAGAGTCGGACACGACTGAGGGGCTGAACTGAGCTGAACTGGCTGGCGGCCAGTGAGGAAGGAGGACTGTCAGTCTGACAGCGTGAAAAGAACCCGGATCCTCAGTCTGACAGCCTTTCTGGAACTGAATCCTGCCAATGAAACAGATTTTTACTCTGCTGAGCCTTCAGATGAAACCTCAGCCTTGGCTGATACTTAGATTGCAGCTTGTGGGCAACCCTCATGCAGAAGACCCAGGGAAGTTGTGCCCAAATATCTGACCCACAGAAACTGTGAGATAATAAATATGTATTGTTTTAAACCACTCAACTGATGATAGTTTTTTTTTTAATATAGAAATAGATAACAGTACACCTCCCAACAGAATACTTCTAAAATCTCTGTTCTGCGTGTGAATCGAGTCTTGGAAGCCTGACTCAACAATTAGCAGAGTCCAGTTTAGGCGCAAGATTAAGACCCTACAGCAATCCATCCATCAGCTTCTTCCCCAGAGGCAGGGCTGTTTTGGATTCTCTGTGGGTTTCTCTAATCCACGCTCTCCCATTCTCAAGAATGTGCTGTGCTTAGTCACTCAGTCGTGTCCTACTCTTGGCGACCCCATGGACTGCATGCAACCAGGCTCCTCTGTCTATGGGGACTGTCCAGGCAAGAGGACTGGAGTGGGAACTGAGAGTTAACGGAAGCAATCACCTTCTATATCTTTAAATTGTTCCAGAGGCATAGTCACAGATTTGAAAGCATTGAGTCACAGAATTAAGAAATTGCATTTTTATACATTTCATAGCTATGAATTAACATACAATATTTAGTTTCCCTTTTGAATTACTTCACTCTGCATAGCATTCTCTAGATCTGTAACATGTACAAACAACCCAATTTTATCCCATTTTATGGCTGAGTACAGATGTGCCTGTTTGCAGAGCAGGAATAGAGATGCAGACACAGAGAACAGACGTGGACATGGGAGATGGGGGACGGGGAGGGGGAGGATGAGCTGGGAGAGTGGCATTGATGTATACACACTGGTGTCTGTGTGAAATAGACAGCTGGTGGGAAGCGGCTGTATGACACAGGGAGGTCGGCTCGGTGCTCTGTGATGAGCTGGAAGGATGGGGTCGGAAGAGGTGGAGGGAAGGTTCAGGAGGGAGCAGATGTATGTATACATATAGCTGATCACACTGTTGTACAGCAGAAACTAGCTCAACCTTGTAAAGCAATTATACGCCAATAAAAAACAAGAAGTTGCATAAAAGTCCAGGCACTACACTTCTTAAGACTACTTTATGCCCTTTTCCTCTCCCATTAATTAAAAGATAATGGGTCTTTTAATTTAAGGGCATTCGCAATCTACTGATTTAAGATATTGACACAAACTAATTGACTAATTACCTGTCATCACTGGTGAAACCAGTGATGGATACAGATATGTTTACACCAGCAAAATGTGCCCTGCTATTTGGACTGGACGACATACTCATAGGACATAACTTACATTCCCCTCTGCATTGCTTTAAAATGCATTTTTTTTTCAAAGCCAACATTGATTTCCAAGTTTCAAGCCTCCGTGGTTTCTGTTAACAACAGAAAATCCGCCACCAATTTTGCCACCGTAAAGATGGCTACTTGCAACCACAGTAACCACGTAAAGAGGGCAGGGAAAACGTGGGGTGAGGTATTGGCTGATCACGTGGACCCTCAGTGCCTACTCCTCCTTCAGCACACTGCAGCTAGATAGTCTGATTTAACAACAATGAAAACAACAGTTTAGTGGAAGTCAGGAAAACTCTGTCAACTACATTATTTTTTTCCCCCACAAAGTAGAAAATAAGTCTGGCAGCCTTGCTGACAGTTCAGTAATGCACTTCATTTTGCTACTATTCTCAATGACTTTCTCAGTTTCTTGTTTAATAAATTAATGCCAAAGTAAAACTTGGAGGTGAACAGCTTTTAATTGAGTCTTTGTGATGCTAAATATCTGGGAATTTGGAAAATGTAGAATTATGCATAATTTGAGGGGTTTATTTTGTTTGACTGTTTGGCACTGGGTATTGCAACAGCTTTCTGATGGGAAGGCATCTGAAGGGTTCTCTTTATGCGAGTTTTCTACAACACTTGGGGAGTATTTGGGGACATTTAGGCAAAGTATCTGTCAAAGCTTTTATTGCTCCCAACTGGTCTTAAATTATATAATTCTCTAGCTAAGAATTGATGTTGTTGGGACTCAAAATTAATAATGGATCACTAACTTGTAAGTCAGCAAACTTGGCTGTTTTGATTGTTTCATGAGATTTAGTGTTTACTTGTCGAAAGAGCTGCTCATCTACCCAGTGGGTAGAGGTCCTCATGCACAGCTGTCTCATGTAATCCTCACAATCTTATTCATAAGGGTAGGTACCCTAGCCCCCTTTTAATGCTCTTACTTCTTGAAAAACAAAAGGGTATAAGAAGAAGAGGTGTTCGACACATGGATATTCAATGTGAAGGGCATTCATAGACACAGTCTTGATGAAAGGGCCACACTGTTCCACTAGCAACGTTTCCTCACGTTGTGGTCTCACAGTTAAAGGCAATTAGAGCAAAAGGCAGCTGCCTTACCTGCCATTTCCTCTCCGTATTACAGTGCGCTGAAGCTACCACGCGTCCAAATGGGAAGCTATTGTCTGAGGGACAAAGATGTGATATTACAAATTAAATTCACTGTTAATTAACGTCTTTGTTATTTTGTGAAATTGATAATAAAAAATTGTGAAAATATGCGTAAGCTCTTGTGAAGAGTTTTTAAATAAAAAGTAACATATCAGGGTGTGCGAAACGGTAGAGCACATCGTCCCCGAATGGGCACAACCACGTCTCATCTGTGCTCCTCTTCCAGTGTGATCGTGCCCTTCCTCTGAGAGGCAGATCTGGGCTGCCCTCCTTTGATATCTGAGTGAGCTCCTGACTAGCAGAATTTACCACTTTCAAGACTGGTTTTAAAAGAGCCTATAGCTTCCAGCTTCAGCGTAGTTGACGGGGTCTTGGAGCACAGGCTCTGCTGTGAGGAAGTCAAGCACAGAGGAGGCCCTTGATGAGAGCACGGTGAGCACGTGGCATTCCAAGCTGAGGCTCTTCCAGCCCTTGGCTGTCGAGTTCCCCCACAGCCTTCCTCTCACCCCGGCTGACCCTGCCTGAAGCAGGGATAAGCTCTCGCTGGTGGGTCTGCCTAAATTGCTGATTTCCAACTGGGAAAATTTGTTCCACAGTAACCGGTAATTGGAACGAGTATCTTCATTTTGCAAACGACGCGGTGGAAGTTCATAATCAATGGAGGCCGGTGACTCATGACACGAACTAATAAATCGTAGGGCTTGACCTCCAATTCTGTCCACTTCCTATAGTATTAAAAACGTTATTCCTGAATAACTATTTGATAGAATTGAAAGATGGCCTTCAATGGTAATTGTTTTCTCTCAGATTCACCCATGGATACTTAACGCTTAGGTTTCTATCGGGAAATTTCATGAATAATAAGACATTTCCATGGCTTTTAGAATAACTTAAAAAAATGTTTTTGGACCACCATTGAAATGAACCAATCTCTCTTTTCATGTTTCAAATCATTCATGTATTCATCTGGCTTAGATTCTTTTGCCCTCATTTCCTAAGACGTATACTTGAATTATGGCATCATTGAATTAAAAAAAAAAATGCTGAAGACCTGATTAACTATGCTGGTATTAGAAAGAAAAGTAGACATAGAAAAGGAACTACTTAGCATCTCATTTGTAGTTTCCTCATACACACTGATTCCACTTATATTTGATTTCTTTTCTAATAGTGTTGAAATTGCAAAATGTAACCTCGCTGAACATTTACTGCTGTGCCTTGTTCTTTGTCTAATCATTCCAGATATAATTACAGGAGAACAAGGAGTGCTCCTGAAGTGTTTCCCACAGGACTTAAAGACTGAAGTGTAAATGTCATCTCAGAACTTACAAAGGCAAGCATTCCACTCTCTGCACCTCCCCCCACCCCCTCTGCCAGATTGTTCATAGGCATTACATTCAGAAACAAAGTAATTTCTTAAAAAGTCATTTATTGCAGATCTTCATTTTCTTCTTGGGTGTCAGCTAATGATTAGTACCAGTTTGATGTATGCAATTATAGTGAAAACAAGAGTATAATCAAAAACTTCATAAGACTGCGAGTAAAAAGCAGGTGAAAGCAGGTGATGAAAACTTTTCAATTGCCAAATTAAGGTATAAATACTAGATGGTGTGTCTTACAACTGCTGGCTATGTCTCTGCTGGAACATTGAAAAACCCTCTTTCCATTGCTCCAGACCTTTTCCTAAAGACACTTGACCTGAAAGGTGGTTTGGAAATTCTGATTTACTTTAGGATACTAAGGTCAAAATGGTTGGTAAGTTTAGTAGCATAACTAGCAGTAAAGTTGGATAATATAAGCAGTACAAACCAGCATTTCACTTGAACTAACTTCTATTAAGCATGGCAGCTTGACACAATTTCAAAAACTATTCTACAAAACACTAGGTGCAATTATTTGTCTTCTCTGAAAGCTACTTTGAGCTGGGTAGTTAAGATGCGACTCAGTGAGAAAGGGGAAAAAAGTTGTTACAGGGTATCAACTGTTTCTAAGGTGTTTGATAGATATTTCTTCATTTAATTCACAATAAATCCCAGTGATATAGATTTTTCTCGCCCATTTGGAGCCAAGAAAACTGAATTTCAAAGTTAAATAACTAAATCAATTCCACCAGCTATACTGTAACGTAGCAAAGGCCAGATTCAGACTCTCTAGTGCCAAGGTCCAAGCTCTTGCCACCAGCCACGTCTGTCCAAATAAACAGGTACTTGGGAGCAGTTTGTCAGGTCAAAGCATCTTTCATACCCTGTCACAACCATTTGATTGGTTATGTGGCACTCTCTGGGCATTTGATTTCCATTCTTTAAAATGGAAATAATTTCTTTTACAGATTTGGAGATTATACACCATCTTGCTGTGTGCTCAATAAATTACATCTATTATTATTTCATGATATGAAGAATATAACCTTTAAGTTTGCGTCCAATAACTTGTGGGAGACAAAGAAGAAAACCTAAGTTATTTATGTTTTAGTCACCATGGTGCTGTAGAAGTTTTCCTAAAACAATACTAATTTTTTAAGATTGTCTCATTTTTAAAATTTTTTCCTTCAAAACACCTGACAAACATGAATCATTTCATGTATCCTTTGTCTTCTTATTAGTTTTCATTGGCCTCCTTGTCAAGTTGCCTTAAATAATTTATCAGTTATGCCTGGGCAGCCCTACTTGGCTGGCAGAGCTAAGCTAAAAC
This sequence comes from Nanger dama, assembly GCA_917880005.1. Taxonomy (NCBI): domain Eukaryota; kingdom Metazoa; phylum Chordata; class Mammalia; order Artiodactyla; family Bovidae; genus Nanger; species Nanger dama. Next base: position 9,654,313 of record CAKJTW010000035.1, read on the forward strand.
AAAGAAAAGGAACAGATGTCAAAACTGCATTTGTTTTCTCTTTTTTGCCAAATGTCAGGCAAAGAATGGCACCATTCTGCTCGCCTGCCTGTTTTACTGGAGAGTAGTCCAAAATGGTTGATCCAACATCTGCTTTTGTAAGGCCTTGCCAGCATTGCCCACATCTGTCCGATGTCATCTCACGCACACAGATAGCTGTAGGACTGAAAGTGAACACATTCTTCAGGGAAGCCAAATGCAGCGCTGTTTTCTTCTGCTTTGTTCCAGGACCTGGGAAAATGGCAAAGAAATGGTAGCGGGAACCGGACCAAAGATTGAGTCTCTTTTTGCTTCCATTTGCAGAAGATTCTTTCCCCTATGCAAAACTGACTGTCATTTTTAACAACACAGCTTAGAGGTTAAGCTCCTTAGCTGTGCCCTCATTCTTGGGAAGGATAGGAAGGGAAAATCCATTACTGCTAGAAAACTAAATGCGCATCAAGGCCCCAGAAAACAAAGCAAAAGAGTTTACCTAGGAAACCTACGATCCTTATGAAGTGAACGTTAGGGTGTAGGAAAGTCCTTCCCTGGTCCCCATCTCTCTTCTCCAGCATCTCCATCTTCCCTAAAATTTCCAAACACCCCCCTTTCTTTTATTAATCCTGCTTCTTTCTCCTGGCCTTTGAAGAGAGTACTAGTCATTTGCTTCCTTCCAATTTCTCATTTAGTAGAGCTTTGCTCGGTGGCTTGGGGAGCTCATTTCACAACTTGGACACTTTGCATTTCAATCAGTATCAGGGTGACACACCTACCAGACAAAAAGTATTCTTCATTCACGCAAGCCATCTCCAAAAACAAATTATACATGTGTACTTAGGGGTCTCCATCTCTTCATGAATGCCCTAGTTTAGTCTGGGCCACACCCCTCAAGGGGCATAGCTGTGTCCTGTACTGTAAGAGGGTAAGAGATAAATTCAGCCATGTTGGGATGAAAATACAAATGATGATTTCAGGTTGTGTTGATATCCATTTTCCTATCCTGTAGAGATGCCCATCTCTAGACTTACCCTATGGCAGCTGGTCTAGATCAACAAATGCAGTATTACTATATAGTCTTTGTATGACAATCATTTGAATGTTCTGTTATAGACCTGGGATTGCAAACTTTTTTCTGTAAAGGACCACATGGTCAACATTTTTAGCTTTGCAAGAAGTATGGTATCTCCTGCAACTATTCAGATCTATGGTTGAAATATGAAAGGAATACATACAGAAATGAATGGACATAGCCCTATTCCAATAAAGACCTATTAACAAAAATTAGTGTCAGGCTGGATTTCATCCATATTTCATAGTTTACCGAACCCCATTAGTATGTTGTAATTCAAGGGGTTGCAAAATGTCGGACATAGCTTAGTGACAGAAAAACTGTAGAAAATGGAAGTAAATATATATTCCTAGCAACCTCTCTGTCCAGTGAGAAATATTTTGCTTTGACCTCTCTCTGAACACTCCTTCCATAAGTGGAACTCTTTCTCTTTTAAAGGGAATAATAAGAATAAAAATGATGGCTACCTCACAGGGTTGTTATGAGGATTAAGGAGTTCAGTGTTTGCAGAGTCCTTTGAACAGGATCTGCAACATAGTAAAATGCTGTGCTGTGCTTAGTCGCTCCGTTGTGTCCAACTCTTTATGACCCCATGGACTGTAGCCTGCCAGGCTCTTCTGTCCGTGGGGACTCTCCAGGCAAGCATACTGGAGTGGGTTTCCATTTCCTTCTCCAGGGGATCTTCCTTACCCAGGGATCGAAACTGGGTCTCCTGCATTGCTAGAGAATTCTTTACAACTGAGCCACCAGGGAAACCAAGTGCTAATTTTATACTGGATGGTTAAGAATAGGGGAATATTTGAGGAGATAACACCTGAGCAACGATCTGAAGGAGACAGAAACAAACAGGATGGCCCTGAGATGGGAATTTTCTTGATGTGTTTGAGAAGATGGCTTAAGTAAAGTGCAAGAAGATAAGAATGGTATAAAATGGTATAAAATAAGAGCAGAGAGGTCACTGGACTACAATTGACAACTGGAGGATGATCATTCAGCACTGGGTCTAAATTTGGCTCTAGGACTTAACAGGTATTGTTGGCTGCCAAACAATGGATACGCCATCTAATTCTAGCACTATCTTTGAATTATGGATAAACATTGCCAAAATCCTTCTAATTACAGACAAATATTGATTTAAGGATGCATATGGAATTTGGTTTAACCAAATTTGTGGTGAAGTCTCACTGAGGTCTTCTTTGGAAATGTCCCTCTTTTTTGAAAAGAACTAAATAAATCTCTCTTCTTCCACTGGATACCTGGGATAGTGGCAGCCATCCTGTGACCAAAGAGGGAGCTAATCTAAGGATAAAAGACCCACCAGGATGGCTGATTAGAAAGGCAGAAATAACTTGGGCTCTCATGAGGTCACTGAACTGCTGAAGTAACCAATCCTACCTTGTTATTCTTTTACCATAAAACAACAAAAATGTCCATAGACTGTAAGGCTAACTGAGCTGGTGTGTTTTCAGTTCAGTTCAGTTCACTTCAGGTGCTCAGTCATATCCGACTCTTTGCCACCCCATGAACCACAGCATGCCAGGCCTCCCTGTCCATCACCAACTTTGGGGTTTACTCAAACTCATGTCCATCGAGTTGGTGATGCCATCCAGCCATCTTATCCTCTGTTGATCCCTCCTCCCACCTCCAATCTTTCCCAGCATCAGGGTCTTCTCAAATGAGTCAATTCTTCACATCAGGTGGCCAAAATATAGGCGTTTCAGCCTCAGCATCAGTCCTGGCAATGAATATTCAGGACTGATTTCCTTTAGGATGGACTGGTTGGATCTCCTTGCAGTCCAAGGGACTCTCAAGAGTCTTCTCCAACACCACAGTTCAAAAGTATCAATTCTTCAGTGCTCAGCTTTCTTTATGGTCCAACTCTCACATCCATACATGACAGGCCTTTGTCGACAATGTAATGTCTCTGCTTTTTAATATGCTTTCTAGGTTGGTCATACCTTTTCTTCCAAGAAGCAAGAGTCTTTTAATTTCACGGCTGCCGTCACCATCTGCAGTGATTTTGGAGCCCTCCAAAATAAAATCTGACACTGTTTCCATTGTTTCCCCATCTATTTGCCATGAAGTGATGGGACCAGAGGCCATGATCTTAGTTTTCTGAATGCTGAGTTTTAAAATATATGAAACCAATACCAAAAGTAATATAAAGTTACAATGTTATTAAGAGTGTAACTGTGAATAGAAAAAAGCATCTGAAACTGAACAAAATCACAGTATAGAGTTATACTCACTCAGAGAAACCTAATTCCTGACTTTCCAGTCCAATCCCTGCTTATTAACTCCACTTTAGGATTTTTCCTTGCAAGCTTGTGTACTTTCTTATTGTATCCTGTTTGTAAATTCCCTTTTACTTGAATATGCAGAGGATTAGACCCCTTCTGGCTGAGAGTCTTAATTTCACTTTTAAACATGCTGAGTTTGATGGACTGTGTGTCTGTCAAAGAAGTAATGTCTAATTTGAAGTTAAATATTCGCATCTCAGTGAGAGATGCTTGTAAGAGTCACTAATAGATCTAGGTGCAGAAACAGATGGAATCATTCTGTTAGGATCTGACACATGGAAGGAAAGACAGCTAGCAACATACTGGAATAGTGGAATTGAAGGCAATATTTGAGTGGATGGAAGGCAATATTTGAGTGGGGTGTCATGAGGGAATTAGCATAAAAAAATCACTTGTAGGGATTTTTCCCCCAAACACATACTGCAACCCACTGGAGCATTCTGGCCTACTCATAGGAGTAGTGGATACCAGCATGCAACTGGTGGGTACAGTGAGTAGATAAAGATATTGAGAAGAAAAATATCAAAGAAGAAGGAGCCCTTTACCCCTCTCAATTCACTCATCTGAAACAGAGTTTCTCATAGTTCATGAATTGCTTATTTAATAAAAATATGATTGATTTGTAACATTATATTAGTTTTGTATATAAAGCAGAGTGATTCAATATTTTTATAGATTATACTCCATTTAAAGTTATTATGAAATGTTAGCTATATTCTTTGTGCTGTACAATATATCCTTTCTTTTTCACCATTTGTGATTGGCTTTTTTTTAACTTTGATTGTATTTATTTTTTAATTGAAGGATAATTGCTTTAAAGAAGTTTGTTGTTTTCTGCCAAACATCAACATGAATCAGCCATGTTTTTGACTCAGTGGTGTCTGACTCTTTATGACCCCAAGGACTACAGCACGACAGGCCTCCCTGTCCTTCACCATCTCCCGGAGTTTGCTCAAACCCACATCCATTGAATCAGTGATGCCATCTAACCATCTCTTCTTCTGTTGTCCCCTTCTCCTCCTGCCTTCAGTCTTTCCCAGCATCAGGGTCTTTTCTAATGGTTTGGCTATTCGCATCATGGGGTCGCAAAGAGTCAGACACAGCTGAGTGACCAACACAGCAGGTGAGTCTGAAGTAAAGAATGTGTGTGAGCTAGTGCTGGCTCACTGGCAGGTGAAGCTAGGCCCCAGGATCTTTAGCTGTAGAAATCTGAGGATCCCAAAACTGGTGTTGGCTCACTAGTAGGCATAGCCAGACCTCAGGGCCACTGGCTGAGGGTCCAAAAGTCTCCCAGAGATGGAGCCGGGCTGCTGTAGGCAGAGCCAGCACCCAGGGGTTCTTGGGTCTGTTGACAGTTTGCTGGTTGGTGAGTTGGGTCCGGGTCTGCCAGTCTGTGGCGCTGTGATGGGCCTGGGACTGGTGTCCACCCAGCAGGATGGGCCAGGCCTGTTGCCTACTCAGCACTAAGTGGAGCCGGATCCTGGCGTCTCTGGCTGCAAGGCCAAGAGGCCTTGTGTCAGCACACTGGTAGGCAGGACTGAGGCCCAGGAGGTCCCAGAACCAGTGCCCGCTCACTGGTAAGCAGAGCTGGGTCCTGGCGTCTCTGGTTGCAGGTTGTCTCTTCGAGGTGGTGTCATGGCCTATTGATGTAGTGGGCCAGAGCCCGGGAATTCCAGGGCTGATGGCTGACTTAGCAACAGGTGAGGCTGGTCCTGGGACTAAGGCCAGCTCACTGGTTGGCAGAGCTGATCCCAGGGTCTCTGCCTGCAGGCCCTGGGAGATCTGGGATGGGTGTGTTGGCAATGGGTTATCGAGCTGTGTTTTGGATGTCCTGGTGGACAGGACTGTGCCCTGAGGTGGCTGTGGGTTCAGAAGATCTTACAGCAGCAGGACTGCTGGTGGGTGAGGCTGTGTCTCCACGTGACTAGTTGCTTGGTGTCAGGTGTTTCCAATACTGGCACTGAGCGCTGGCTGGGAGGGGTTGGGTCCGATGTTCACAGGCTGCAGAGAGAATTCCAAAATGGTGCTTGCTGACGTTAGTGTCCACAGAGAACAAGGTTCCCAAATGGCCGCCCCCAGTGTCTACGTCCCCAGGGCAAGCTTCAGCTGCCTCCCCTCTCAGAAGGCTCTCTAAGATCAGCAGGTGAGTCTGACTCAGGGTCCCTTCAAATTGCTACAGGAGGCTCTCTAAAATCAGCAGGCGAGTCTGACTCAGAGTCCTTTCAAATTGCTATTGATACTTCTTCCCTGTGTCCCAGAGCATGTGAGATTTTATGTGAACCCTTTAAGAGTGGAATCCTCTGAACGTGACTTTTCAAAATTTTTAATAGGGAAGAATAAGAACTCAGGAAGCTGCCTTATCAGATATAGGAAGTTTAGCTTTTCCATTTGAAGAAAGTAAGAAATGATTCTTGCACCTCTATTTATGTTTGGTTTCTTTAAAAAATGCTATCATTTTGTTTTCAAACATATTTTATCTCTGAGTCTTAAAGTGAAACCGTCTCCAGCTGAAAATCAGAACACCTGGCTCTTAGTCTCATTTAGGCAGAAGCACATTCTGTTTCATGTACTTCTGTTTCTTTAGCTGGAAAACAGGGTTGGGAATCCCTCTATGCTTTACAGGAAACGAACATTCATTGAGAGGATAAAATGAGACAACTTGTTACGTGCTAAAGAGAAATCCTCTATAAACTCAACCTCTTATAGTTACTTAATATGAGCTCTTCTCTGGAGGCTGTCTTCACAGATTGTTTGCCAGATCAGTCTTAAAAATGTCAGGCATCACGGAAAGGGAAACCTATAAATGAGAAAGTTGGCCAGAGTCAGTCCCAAGGGCCTCTCGAGCACTGGCACTGTGGGAACTCTGTGTAATCAGTGGAACCTTTGCAGAGGAAACAGGCTCTCCCTCAGCTGCATCCACCAGCATCACAGAGGTCTGAGCATGAAGCCAACACTCCCCGCTGAGCAGCAAAATGTTTGTGTCACCTGCCATCCTGAAGAAAATGGTCATGCTGCTGGAGGACATAATCAATGGAAAGGAAGCCCAGTCACCGCTCCTTCATGCCCTCCTTCTGCCTGCAGATATAAATTACAACTACTGAGACCTCAGAATGAAAATCTTTAGTAGCACAGTGGTGTTCCAGATACATAGGATGACCTGCAACAACAGAGGTTTAGCAAGGATGGCTGATGGTGTTGCCTGTTCAGTAAGAAAAGTAAAATATTTTATATTAACTCTAGCTCTCAGTTTTGTTTTCTTGTAAAAATTCAGGAAAACAGTCATTGTCTGTGATGTCCCAGGCGCTGTTCTAGATGACAGAAGCAATCAGAATTGAATTAGAAATATTTGCTCTCCAAGAGTTTATTATCCAGTAAAAGAAAGAGAAGACAAGTCCAACATAAAGTCATTACAATATAATGATGATTGGAATATTTGTGTACTTATATACATACGAAAGTGAATAAAATCTTGGGGCTATTTTTATTCAAAAGCATCCATTTGGATTTACTAATGACTTAAGGCAAGGCAATTGAGTTCTCAGTTGTTAGATTCTTTGGCAAGCAATGATCTACGAGCACTGCAATAGAATCTAGGGATACCAGAGGGAGCAAAACTGACAAAATTCCACATGCCTTTTTTTTTTAATTTTAGAGATTTAAATTTTCTTTTAGTAAGAAAGCTCTGTGAGGAAAATTAAAGGAATCAGGACAATCTGATTCATGTATTAACAGTACTACCTTTGAACTAAAACACGAGATTATTAGTTCAGCTGAACAAATTGCTGATTCATATATATATTTTTTAAAAATCGCTGAATTAGATACTTGATTCAAGTGAAATATTATTTGGCTAATTTCATCATTCTGTTACTGAAGAATAGTTGCAATTCTTCTTTTTGCCCCTGCGGAGATTCATGCTTACTTTAGTCTTAATAAGCAAAAGTTGATGCTTAGGGAATGTTAATATTCAGTTTAACAGGTTTCAGTTTAGCAAAAGTTTATCAAACAGAATTCCACATTCTTATGAAGCTTACATGTGAGACAGGTACAGGGCAGAGAGAGAGCCGCAGTGAGTGGATCTAAGGCAGCCAACAGAGAAATCACTGGTCTGCCTTGCTTTTTTTTTTTTTTTATGAAAAAGAAGCAAATGTAGAGATCAGAGTGACAGGGACTGAGATTCAAAAACGATGTGATCGTGTAAAATTACTTTGAAGAATTCCAGATTTTCAAGCTTCTGAATATTTGGATTGATTTTAGAGCTGACAGATCATGGAAGCCTCGAAATAAAACTCTTGATATATTTGGTCATCCCATTAATTACTTAGAATTGCAGTCATGTATACAGCAGTGTTTTGAGCTGTTGCAATAAAAATATGCCTTTGTGATTTATGCAAACAATATACATCAGCAAAATACACATTTGAATTCGTATAGCTTTTTAGCAAGTGCACTTCTAGTTCCTACTCCCTATTACCTCCAAGGATAAGTTATTATACATACACATTAAGACACAAAAGTATGTCCATAGATTAAAGATGATATAATGTTCAGAGATGGTACCTCTCTGGATCAGAATGGCCGATTAATATTTCTCTGGAGGGCCTCTTGAGGGCTTTGAAGTCTCTTATGACATCTGGTCAACTGCTAGTTGGTGAGCAAGGGATACTGGAAGGAAAAGTGTCCTTCCCTGGAGTACCGTGGAATTAGAACATGCTGGGCTTTTTCCTGCCAGAGGGCTCTGCCCCGGTGTTCCTTATATCTGGAGCTCTCCTTCCTCCATGTCCTCATTCGGGCTATTCTACCATGTTCTGTCATTTTCAGCTGAGTTATTCTTCCCTCTAGGAGCTCTTCCTGACAAAGGCTTTCCCTTTGAACAATGTTCAGCTCCTCCAGCTCCTACAGTCACTGAGTCAGCGGCTACCTTCCTGTCCAACTGTACACGGGAAAGGATGCTGACTTCATTTTGAGCATCGTGTCTGTCTGGCACACCGCGATGCTACTTTTAAACGTTGTGGCTGGCCGGTGAGCTCTCTGCGGCAGCACTCCACCGCCTTCTGAGAAAAGCGAGGGCTGATAAGCAAAGGACTGTGCTCTGCTCTAGGGTGGATGTGAACAGGTCAGTCTGAGGAAGGAGTTGTCTTTGTGCTAGGTGGATTTGTTCAAGGGAACTGGCAGGGTTGAGGAGACTGTGGAAAGCGGAGTAAAACCAGCAAATGTGAGTGCTACACTGAGGTGAGAATTGGGGCCAACGACCCCTCTTTGTAGCACTTTATGCAGAAGGCTGATTCTAAGCAGCTTGCTGTGGTGCTTCCAAGGTAAATCTTCTCTTCCATCTCTACAGCGAAATCATCAGAAAACTCTAAAATGCCCACTAATCCTTTTGAGAGGGTCTGGTATCAACAGTGACTCAGAGAGGGAATGGAGAAGGCGATGGCGCCCCACTCCAGCACTCTCGCCTGGAGAATCCCATGGACGGAGGAGCCGGGTGGGCTGCAGTCCACGGGGTCGCGAAGAGTCGGACACGACTGAGCGACTTCCCTTTCACTTTTCACTTTCGTGCATTGGAGGAGGAAATGGCAACCCACTCCAGTGCTCTCGCCTGGAGAAGCCCAGGGGCGGCGGAGCCTGGGGGGGCTGCCGTCTATGGGGTCGCACAGAGTCAGACACGACTGAAGCGGCTCAGCAGCAGCAGCGGCAGCAGCGAGAGGGAATAAATGCTGCGACTGGCCAGTCAAGAGCAAAGACTCACACGGGGAGTGATGGTAGTGTTCCTTGAAAGGAAAACGGAAAATAGAGGGGTGGGAAAGAGAGAGACCAAGTAAAGCCCTGAAGCCCTTGAAGTAAAGTGAAAGCCGCTCAGCCGTGTCTGACTCTCTGCGACCGCAATGGACTGTCGCCTGCCAGGCTCCTCTGTCCATGGCATTCTCCAGGCCAGAATCCTGGAGTGGGCAGCCATGCCCTTCTCCAGGGGATCTTCCCAACCCAGGGATCGAACCCAGGTCTTCTGCACTGCAGGTGGATTCTTTACCATCTGAGCCACCAGGGAAGCCCTTGAGGGAAAGGATAATATCACATCTTTCCACTCATTTTCTCTGTTTTCTAACATCTAGAACAGAAAAAGATTCTTCAGTCAAAGGCAAAGTGACTTGATATTTGGCGTGAGAGAGAATACTGTCCTGTCCTGTCCCTCGGCAAGTTTTGAAGTGTTGGCTGACCAGTCACCAATGTCTGATGGATTTGCGGGGTATTAGTGGGGGAGACATGCGAGGTCCAGAAGTCTTTCCTTACTAAGCTGGATCCAGACTCTTCCTCACCGCTATCCCAGTGGCCCCCACCGAGTGCCCTTACATATGTTTCAGACTCAAGCAAGCTGAGACCAAACCTCACTCCTGTCGTGTTTGTAGGTATGAGTCTCACAGCCAGTCATTTAATGTGTGTGTCTTGGTTTTGCCCCTGAAACAGTGTAGTTCCACGGGAGGGTTGTTAAGAAAATTAAAGGTGTTAGCATTTGGTGCCTGAGGCAAAATCAGTGTTCAACACATGCAATTTTCCTTCCCACTCTGGAAAAAGTTGATAATATGCTTTTTGAAGTTTTCTCTCTCCTAGCATCATAGGTGGCAACAAAGATGTTGATTCTGAGTCTGCCCTTCTTTTCCTCTAAACCTCAAGTTTGGTACCTGTCAAATCAGTCAGACTCCATTCTTCTTGAATAGTAAATTTAACATTTTCTGAGTGGTAGCACATGCCAGGCACTGTTATTTACTTGAGGTTAAATAAAACCACCACCCAGAAGACCCAGCCTCTATGTAGTATATATTTTCAACACTATTTATAGTCAAGGAAATTGAGGCATAGAGAAGGCAGAAAAAGTTGCCCAAAGTCACATAGGAGTAAGTGATAAAATAGGGATGAAAGCCCATAGAAGAGTGTTGCAGAATCCAGTTTTTTTCACCTAAATGAGGAGAATGAAACATACCTTTGATCAATAATTTTAAATGCAAACTGCTACTACTCATATATGACAAGAGAGTTAATTTTTTCATAAAGCCAGGCCCCACTTCTTCTAGTAACTGAGACGCAGAAATCCTCTTGCCCTTTACTATGAGCAGAAACAGAAACAACTTGGGTATTTGTAAGAAATGTATATTCTAGTCCCCCTCCAGACCAGATCAGAATGATTATTTTAATTAGATCTTGAGAAAAGTGAAAGTGTCAGTACCCCAGTCGTGTCTAACTCTTTGCAACCTCAAGGACTGTAGCCCACCAAGCTCCTCCATCCATGGGCTTTTCCAGGCAAGAATACTGGAGTGGGAAGCCATTTTGTTCTCCAGGGAATCTTCCCAACCCAGGGATTGAACCTGGGTCTCCTGCATTGCAAGCAGACTCTTTACTGTCTGAGCCACCAGGGAAGCCTTAAGATTTTAAGATGATTTCTACAAATGTTAAAGTTTAAGAAGCATGACTTTCGCTTTTCTGAACATTAATGTCCTTATCTGTAGAATGAGGAGCTTGCACTTGAGTGTCTCCAGTTCTGATCTGGGGCTTGCTTGCTTGTGGTTCTCACTCCTGGTGTGACTCATGTGTTCCATGCCAGATGGAGGACTTCATCCATTCTCTTCCATCTTCATCAATTCCCTTAAGTACTTCTTTGGAAGAACTGTAAAAATGAAGTTATTCTCTACAGAGACATAGAAAACAATAATAAAATCTTCATATTTTACTAAATTGAGCAGTTTAGGCAACTTCTTTAGCTGGTTTGCTCTTTGCATAAATTTTCTTTCAGTATTTTGATCCATCCTTTCTTCATATTTTTTACTGTATGTACTCATTTTAACTGGGATTCCCAGGTGGCTCAGTGGAGACACAGAAGACAGTTCAATTCTCAGGTTGGGAAGATCCCCTGGAGGTGGAAAAGGCAGGATTGGGAACATGTGTATACCCATGGTGGATTCATGTTGATGTATGGCAAAACCAATACAGTATTGTAAAGTAAAATAAAGTAAAATTAAAAAAAAAAATTTAAGGCAACCCATTAAAGTATTCTTGCCTGGGAAATCTCATGGACAGAGGAATCTGATGGGCTACAGTCTATGGGATTGCAGAGTTGAAACAACTTAGTGACTCAGCGCTTACTTTAGCTAAGTATGTATCAGGGTCAATGTGGCGTTATTTAAGATCATTTAGCAGATATTCCCTTCCTCCAATAGAGGATGCAAATGGCCTTTTGCCTTTACATTCTTCATGATACCCAAGAAGGGTCCCTTTATTTTCCATTATTTAAATGTCATTTTATTACTTTTCCTTGATCTTTAATGTTGGTTTGTAAATGGACATTTTGTTTTAAATGAGAGAAGAAAATTTTGAGAATTTAATGTGTATGTTTTACATACATTACAAAACAAAGTAAACTAAACACTATTCTTCAATGTTTTCTGAGCTTCTTGTGACAAACTGGAAGCGTTTTCACTGGCAACTAACTGCTCAGACTGAACTTCTAAACTGTTGGCCAGGAGCACAATACCTGATGAGTGACCTGTGTCAAGGGGGCTGAGTTCACAAACTGTAATAAATAGATATAGATTGACGGATCAGTGGCTCAGTCTAGGCACTAATAGGTGATTGATAGGTGGATAGATAGGTAGAAATAGGTAGATAGATAAATGGTTAAATTTTCTACAGGTATCCTCAGTAGCTGCTCTCAGCATCACGAGCTTGCAGACCCTGTTGGAGATATACCCATGATTCATCAGTACACTTTGATTGATCACAATAGACCTGTATCTCTGATGGCAGAGCCTTTGGTAACACTTTGACCTTGTTTTGTCTTCTTTTTGCAGAAGAAATGCATTTCTACAATTGGATGCTTTTATTCTTTGTGTATTTCAAGTGTGATTTTTCTTTAGACATTATTATTACTATCTAATTTAATATATCCTATAATTGTCATAGGGGGCTTCCCTGGTGGCTCAAATGGTAAAGAATCTGCCTGCAATGCTGGAGATCCAGGTTCCATCCCTGGGTCATGAAGATCCCCTGGAGAAGGAAATGGCAAGTCACTCCAGTGTTCTTGCCAGGAGAATTTCATGGACAGAGGAGCCTGGTGGACTACAGTCCATGGGATCCCAAGAATCAGACATGGCTGAGTGACTAACACATAATTGTCATAAGCAAAAATATAGTGAATAGAACCAAAATTTTTACATGAAACATTCGAGTCAGTATTTGTGGGACTTTTATTTTTTTTAATATATTTTTAGTATTTTCAAAGAGTTTTGTACTCTCATGGTTCTAATATTGCCAGTGAATAGGAAGCATGTTAATAATAAATAATCTTAAAATTAATGTTCCTCATCCCCAGCTCCTCATCTCAAGGAACTGATCCACAAGATTTACTTCTCTGTTCCCTCTTTTCCAGCAAGTGGAAGGATGAGGATATTTCTGTAAAATAGCCTCGAAGTCAGCTGTAGGCACTTGTGAAATTGGAAAATGGCCAGTTTCATTCTGGAGTCTTCAAATTCTAATGCAGGCTGGTTTATTTCTATTCTTTGTCTCCTATCCCCACTTAGAAAACATTTTGGATGTTATTGTGAATGATCTCTTATGATTTTAACTTTTTGACCTAAATCCCATAATTCATACTTCTAATTTTCTAATTGCCAATCCTTTCATAAATGCCATTGCATAATGAAAGAATCACAGGGATACAAAGGACCTCAAAACTACCTAGTGCTAGAACTTCATGGAGATCCTTGAACCTCCCAGAAAAGGACAAATAGTGAGCAGACAGCTTAGCCCTTAATACCTCCAGGTTAACACATTCCATTAACTTCTTCCCAAGGCTAGCCATTCATCTCTGAATAGGATAAACTTTTTGTTTGCTTGTTTTTCTTTCAACAACCAAGTATCAAAGGATGAGAGAGTTGGTCTTCAGATTTCACCTAAATACTTCACAGACAATAAATGTCTTTTATCTAATTTTAGAAGATAGAATTCTGCTTTACATTATGTTCATTTAAAAATATGCATATTTTAACATACATTTTGCACACATTTTCTAGACAAGTTGGAAAGGTCAGATATCACCTTGTTTATTTTGCAAATACCATGTAGGTATTCAAAAGTAGATTTACGGTTACCCAGAGCCCCTGGCCCAGAACCTTCTATTCTGACCCTGCAAAATTTTTCTAGACACTGAATTGCTCTGTCTTTCTGGGGCTGCTTTTCATACTCATTGTGAATAGTAAAAACCCCTTCCTTGAGTCATCGCTCTCCCACGGTGCAGTCAGGCGTGCTGCTTGTTCACGGCAGAACGAGCACAGTGTGTGCAGAGCTTCCGGAGGTGGAGCTTCTGCACCTCCTCTCCAGCAACACTTGATTTGGAATCTGGAAGCTTCATTCCTGGTGGGGGTAACAGCAACCTTTCCCCCATAATTAATTTCTGTAAGCTGCAGTTCATTAGAGAGAAGAATGGCAGCCTGGAGACACTGACGCTGGCTTGTGTGTGACTCCAAATCTCCATCGTCTTATTTAAAGGTGGAGTCAGGCAGTAATGGCGGCGATAGTTCCAACATCTTTTAATACTAACAGCAACTCAACCACCTTAAAATGATTCTGGTGCAAGCAAACGAAGTAATTTAAAGGCAGCTCATGTTCTCTCTAAGTTTTCCATGGCTGCTATTGGGAATACTTGATAATTTATGAAGGCTTATACCATCAAATTAATTACATTTTCCGGATGCCACATGTCTTTTTTTTTTTTTTTTTTAATACCAGCCAGCTCTGAATTATGAGTAACAACAACTGCAGCTATTCATTCCTCCAGTTTATGGAAAATAAAACTTGAATCATCTTAGTAATGCCATTATTTCAGGCATAGTCAGTCTCAGATGGGTCAGCAATTTTTTATTCCTCATTCTATGTATTTTTGGTTAAAAATTAGAAGACAGTATTGCAGCTGAGAAGCATTTTTTTTCAGCAAAGTGTGAAAAAAACATTGTTAGTCTTTCATAACTACAAAATTTGAGAGAGAAAAAGTTAGCTGATGGATTATTTGAATTTCTTATAGTAATGGGAGTATGACTAGGTTTATGATTTCACAACCCTGGAAAGTCAAAGGCATTCATGCACAGTCAAAGCCTGATGGAAGTGAAAGTGAATTAAAATGCATATATATGAATATAGAAAAATAGTACTTATGAAGCTATTTACAGAGAAGAAAGGAGACGCAGACATAGAGAAAGGTCTAGTGGACATGACCGGGGAAGGAGAGGGTGGGGCAAACTGAGAAAGTAGCATCGACATGCATCCACCACCGTGTATGCACGGGTAACTAGTGGGAGCTGCTGTACAACGTAGGGAGCCCAGCCTGGCACTCTGTGAGGAGCTAGAGGGCGGAATGGTGGAGGGGAAGGCCAATTCCTTCCTATGGCTAATCCATGTTGATGTGCAGCAGAGACCACAACACTGTGAAGCAATTATCCTCCAAACAAAAAGCAATTAAGGTGAGGTTCCTACAGATGAGAATCCAAACAGTGGAAAGTAGAGCCCAGAGTCTAGGTCCATTTCTTTTAACAACTGGTCTTTCCTATTGGATATACCATTAAAGCAGAATGCAGAGGGTTACTGATTCCAACCTGATTAATTTTTTCATTCTATTTTAAATTAGGTTGAGAATAGGATTCAGAAACCCTAACTATGTGCTGAAAATGCATTTTTTTTCCTTCTTGTAACATGAATACAATAATGGAAATTTTTATTTATTTCATCATGTATACAAGGAATCTCTTTTTCCTTAGCCGTTTGCTTCTCTTCTATCTTCAGCTATTTGTAAAGCCTCCTCAGATAACTGCTTTGCAGTCTTTCATTTCTTTTTCTTTGGGATGGTTTTGGTCACTGCCTCCTATATAATGTTATAAACTTCTGTCCAGGGTTCTTCAGGAACTCTAGCAAATCTAATCCCTTAAATCTATTCATCACCTCCACTGTATAATCATAAGGGATTTGATTTAGGTCATACCAGAATGGCCTTGTGATTTTTCCTACTTTCTTAAATTTAAGACTTAATTTTGCAATATGGAGCTGATGACCTGAGCCACAGTCAGCTCCAGGACTTTATTTGCTGACTGTATAGAGGTTCTCCAGCTTAGGCTAGAGAGAACATAATCAATCTGCTTTAGTTCCAGAGTTCCAGAGAATAGCAAGGAGCGATAAGAAGGCCTTATTAAATGAAGAATGCAAAGAAAGAGAGACAATTAGAGATCTCTCTAAAATGGGAATGACTACAGATCTCCTCAGGAAAATTGGAGCTGTCAAGGGAATATTTCACATAAAAATGAAAGTGAAAGTCACTCACTCATGTCCGACTCTTTTCAACCCTGTGGACTATACAGAACATGGGGTTCTCCATGCTAGAATCCTGGAGTGGGTAGCCTTTCCCTTCTCCAGGGGATGTTCCCAACCCAGCGACTGAACCCAGGTCTGCCACATTTCATACAAGGATGAAACAATAAAGGATAGAAAAGGCAAGGACATAGCAGGAGCGGAAGAGATGGAGAGGTGACAAGAGGTGACACAGATGAACTAAACAGAAGGGGTTTAATAGCCTGGATAACTGCGATGGTGTGGCCACTCACTGAGAGACAGCTATTCTGGAGCTTGAAGTCAAGTGGGCCTTGGGAAACAATGTGTGTGAGTGTGTTCAGTTGCTCAGTCATGTCCAGCTCTTTGTGACCTCATGGACTGTAGCCCACCAGTCTCTTCTGTCCACGGAATTTTCCAGGCAAGAGTACTAGATAGAATAGGTTGCCAAAGTGTTCATTTCATGCTCCAAGGGAACTTCCTGACCCAGGAATCAAACCCACGTCTCTTGTGTCTCCTGCACTGCCAGGAGGATTCTTTACCACTTTGCCACCTGGGAAGGCCCAAGGAAGCATTACTATGAACAAAGGTAGTGGAGGTAATGGAATCCCAGCAGAGTTGTTTAAAATCTTAATAGATGATGCTGTTAAAGTGATGCACTCAATATGCCAGCAAATTTAGAAAACTCAGCAGTGGCCACAGGACTGGAAAATGTGTTTTCATTCCAATCTCAAAGAAGGATAATGCCAAAGGATGTTCATGCTACCATAAAATTGTACTCATTTCGCATGCTAGCAAGGTTTTGTTCAAAATCCTTCAAGCAAGTCCTCAGCAGTACATAAACTGAGAACTTCCACATATACAAGTGGCACTTAGAAAAGGCAGAGGAAAAGAGATTAAATTGCCAACATTCATTGAATCATGAAGAGCAAAAGAATTCCAGAAAAACATTAACTTCTGCTTCATTGACTACACTAAAGCCTTTGACTGTGAGGATCACAACAAACTGTGGAAAATTCTTAAAGAGATGAGAATACTACATAACCTTACCTGTCTCCTGAGAAACACATATGCAGGTCAAGACATGGAACACCCAACTGGTTCAAAATTGGAAAAGGAGTATGACAAGGCTGTTTATTGTCACCCTAATTATTTAGCTTATTTGTGAAGTACATCATATAGAATGCTAGGATGGATGAATCACAAGCTGGAATCAATATTGCTGGGAGAAATATCAACAATTTCAGATATGCCTATGATACCACTCTAATGGAAGAAAGTGAAGAGGAACTAAAGAGCCTCTTGATGAGGGTGAAAGAGGAGAATTTAAAAAAAAATTGGCTTGAGATTCAAGATTCAAAAAATGGAGACACAATGGAAACAGTGAGAGACTTTATTCTCTTGGGCTCCAAAATCACTGCAGATGGTGACTGCAGCCATGAAAATAAAAGATTCTTGATCTTTGGAAGAAAATCTATGACAAACCTAGACAGTGTATTAAAAAGCAGAGACATTACTTGGTCAACAAAAGTCCATATAGTCAAAGCTGACTTTTCCAGTAGTCATGTATGGATGTGTGATTTGGACCATAAAGAAAGATGGTTAGATAGTTTTATAAATCCTATGGACATGAATTTGAGCAACCTCTGGGAGATAGTGGAGGAGAGTAGAATCTGGTGTGATGCAGTCCATAAGGTCGCAAAGAGTCATCTTACAGACTGAACAACAACAACAACAGGCAAGGAGTCCCATTGACTTGTGCAATAGTTAGAATAGCAGTTAGGAAAAGAAGTTTGGGAATCTGGCAAATCTCAGAGACTTGCCTTTTGAGAGCTGTGTGACTTTGAGCAAATTATTTAATCACACTAACTATTAGTGTATCATCTAAACACTGGTTGACACACTAAGTCTCATGGACCAAATTCAGCCCACTTCCTGCTTTTGTAAGTAGTTTTACTGGAATGGGGCATGCTTATTCATATATATATATATAT
This sequence comes from Nanger dama, assembly GCA_917880005.1. Classification (NCBI taxonomy): domain Eukaryota; kingdom Metazoa; phylum Chordata; class Mammalia; order Artiodactyla; family Bovidae; genus Nanger; species Nanger dama. The sequence goes on from CAKJTW010000035.1 coordinate 9,672,051, forward strand.
CTCTGCTGCTTCTAAAGAACAAGAGCAGAGTGGGTATCTAAACAGGACACTTTATGCCCACAAATCTTAAAATATCTGTTCTCTTGTCCTTCACAGAAGAAATTTATCAATCTCTGATTTAAAAAACGGATGTGATCATGTCTACCTCATAAGATGACTGTGATGATTAAGTGGGATAATGTGTACATACTGCTTAGGACTCTGTCTGGCACATGGTACATTCTTATTAACTGCTGGGTATCACTACTTGTCCTTTGTAGAATTTACACTCAATGCTGGAGGCAGTATGACAAATATGGCACAGCTCCATCCTTAATGACCTTAAACAGCATAGTATGATGCCGTGATAGGGTAGTGCAAGATGCTCAGTGGGGACCTGCAGGAGCTGTACACAACACTAACCTCTTTATGTTTATTATGGGATCTATGATATAAAAAATGACATTTAATGAGGGAGTCAGGATCAAGATGGCAGAGGAGTAGGAAGCAGAGTTCACTTCTCTCCACAGAAACATTGAAAATATGTCAACAATTGGAAAGATTTACAGAAAAACAGCTGCTGAGCCCTGACAGAAGACGTCAGCTGTCTTTTCAGAAGAGAAAAAGAAGGGATCAGGGTGGGATCAGCACCCTGGGGAACGAGTTGTGAAGGAGGAAAGTTTCCCACACCTTGGGAAGTCTCCTCACTAGCAGAGAGATCGTCTTGGATGGAGGGGGCGTGGTTTGGGAGCTTAAGAAGGGAGAGCAGCAGTGAGTCTGTGGAAAGCAAGAGGAGAATAACCAACCCAGAGGGCTGGCACCTCTTCCATGCACTTCCCAACCTGAAGTACGTCTCTGTTGGTGAGGGTGAGAGTTGAGTGCTGAATCTGACTCCCAAAGCTTAGTCCCAGGGAGAGGACCAGGGTTGGGTGCAGAAGCAGCATGGAGGGACCAGGTCTTGAGAGATCAGCATGGAGAGATCAGGTCTTCAGGAAGAAGCCTGAGAGACGCAAGACACCATTACTGGGAGGCGTACACAGGGGAGAGGTGGGGAACACCGTAAGAACGTCTTTCCCTGTGAGCACTCAGTGCAACAGGACACCACCCACAGGAGCTCTGGGGAAGGCTGAGGGTTGCCACCACCACCTTGGGCTCCAAAGGTGGGCACTGACTGCCCCTTCCAGATCCTTGGGAAGACACCAGGCTCCATCCCTGCTGATCAGGAAGGCGCAGACAGATCCAGCCTCTAGGAATCCCACCAGCAGTCCCCAGGACTTGCACACTGTTCCAGGAGGGCACAGACAGCTTCTGCAACCAGGAAATCCTCCAGTGTGTGCTGAAACTTGTCCTGCTGTCTTGGGAGTGCTCAAATAACTCCGTTCACTAGGAAATCTCTCAGTGGGTGCCATGTCCTGCCCCCCACTGTCCCAGGAATGCAAAGATACCTCTTTGCATTGAATGCACTGATACTAGGAAATCTGCCAGTGAATGTCAGGACCTGTCCCACTGTCCTAGGAGGGTGCAGACAGCTTTGCCCCCAGGAGCCAGAGGACTACAAGACCAGTCCTGCTGTCGCAGGAGTCTTGCTGCTTGAAATCTCTTGCTACCAGGAAATCCATCAGTGGGTGTTAGAGCCTGCCCTGTTGCCCCAGGAGATGCAAATAACTCTTGTTAATAGGAAATTCACCACTGGGTGTCTGGACCTGCCATGCTGTGCTGGGGTGGTATAGATGGCTACTCCCAGTCCACCAGAAAATTTGCCCAGAGGAGGGGTTGAAGCCACACCTGAGACCCAAGGACTATGTAACGAATGAAGAAGAGTTAAAATCTCTCCTCTCAGTTGCATGACTGTGGCATTAAGCCTCCGCTAAAGGTTTCCTAAATCCAGCACTTGCGAAACACCTGAAAAGACAAGTGCTCTTGCAGCCGGGACTGGCCTGACTTTGGCAGCTGTGGGCTCTGTGGGCATGCACACCTGGGAGTGGAGCCAGACCAGAGTCTGAACTGCCTCCATATCTCCCACAGTGTGTCCAGGGGCACGACTACTTCAGTTCTAGGACCTGACCTCAGTGAAGCTGTGCTGGTGTCTGAGAGACAACAATGCCTGCAAGTCACCAGGTCCAATTGCAGCATACGCAAAGCTTAGGAGGACCAAGAGCAGTGGCAACAGCAGTGTACTTTGTGAGCCCAATAAGCCAATGAAAGGGGACACAGCAGTGCACATTCACAGATGGCCCTCTCTAGAGGAGAAACACTCAGTGGCTTCTGTCTAGGTGGGAGTGCTCCTTTCCCGGCTCCCTGCACTGTGGATGAGAATCTCAGCTAAGAAAAAGAGCTGGAGCCTCTACTCCAACTGTGGAGCAGATACTGCCCCTAACAGGGCAGTGACAGAGCGAAGGAGAGGCCCTATTCAATATCCATGACCGGCTCTGATCACCACACCACCAATCAAACCCCTATCAAGGGGATAATGGAGTGACCTTACCTGTGGGGTCAGACATCAGAAACAGGAGGAAATATGATCCTGCAGCCTGTGAAAAGGAGACCATAAACACAATAAGCTTGATAAAATGAGATGACAACAAAGTTGCAGAGGAAGAAGCCAGATAGCTGTAAGAACAACTGAATGAAGGGGAGATAGGCAATCTACTGAGAAATAATTCAGAGTAATGATGATCCAAGAGTAAAGATGATCCAAGGCCTCAGAAAAGAAGAGAGGCGTGGATCAAGAAGACACAAGAAAAGTTTTTCAAAAACCCAGAAGTACTAAAGACAAACAAATGCAGATGAACAAGACAATAACTGAAGTGAAAAAAATTCACTAGAGGAAATCAATAGCAGAATAACTGAAGCAGAAAAATAGATAAATTACTTGGAAGACAAAATGGTGGAAATCATTGTCATGAACAGAATAAAGAAAAGAAGGTAAAAGGAATGAGGACAGTCTCAGAGACCTCTGGGACAATATTGCATGCATCAGTATTCAATTATACTACTCTCAGAAGAAGAAAAAGAGATGGCCTGAAAAAATGTTTGGAGAGACTATAGTCAACAAATTCCCTAACATTGGGGGAAGGAAATAGTCACTCAACTTCAGGAAGAACAGAGAGTTCCATACAGTATAAACCCAAGGAGAAACACATCAAGTCACATAATAATCAAACTAACAAAAATTAAATACAAATAAAAATATTAAAAGCAATAACAACAACAAAAAACACACAAAGGAATATCTATAAGGTTATCAGCTGACTTTTCAACAGAAACTCTGCAAGCCAGAAGGGACTGGCAGGATATATTTAAAATGATGAAAGGGAAAAGCCTACAACCAAGAATACTCTACCCAGTGAGACTGTCGCTTAAATGTGATGGAAAAATCTAAAGCTTCATAGACAAACAGAAGATAAGAGAATTCAGCACTACAAACCAACTTTACAACAAATGCTAAAGGAACTTCCCTACATGAGAAACACAGGAGAAGAGTACAAAAGACTAATGGAAGCAAAAGGCCTGCAAAAATAAGCCGAAAGCAAAGAAGAAAATGGCAATAGGAACATACATGTTGATAATTACCTTAAATGTAAATGGATTAAGTACACCAACCAAAAGACATGCACAGGCTAGATGGATATGAAAACAAGACTTATAGATATGCTGTCGCTTCAAACCTAGGGACAGATACAGACTGAAAGTCAGGAGATGGAAAAAGATACTTCATAAAAAAGAGAATCAAAAGAAACATGGAGTAGCAATACCCACATCAGAAAAAAATAGACCTTAAAATAAAGATTGTTACAAGGGACAAGGAAGGACACTACATAATGATCAAAAGATCAATCAAAGAGGATAAACCAATTGTAAATATTTATGCACCTGTCCATCAGGAGAAGGCAACGGTACCCCACTGCAGTGCTCTTGCCTGGAAAATCCCATGGACGGAGGAGCCTGGTGGGCTGCAGACCATGGGGTCCTTAAGAGTTGGACATGACTGAGTGACTTCACTTTCACTTTTCACTTTCATGCACTGGAGAAAGAAATGGCAACCCGCTCCAGTGTTCTTGCCTGAAGAATCCCAGGGACAGGGGAGCCTGGTGGGCTGCCGTCTATGGGGTCACACAGAGTCGGACGTGACTGAAGCGACTTAGCAGCAGCAGCAGCAGCAGCATGCACCCAACACACGAACATCTCAAAGTGTAAGGCAAACGCTAATAGCCCTAATAGGAGAAAGTGACAGTGATACAGTAACAGTGGGGACACAAGCGCCCTCCTTGCAGCAACGGATAGCCCCTCCAGAAGGGAGATGAAGATGGAAGCACACGCTTTAAATGATACATTTTACAAGAAGACTTTAATTGATATTTATAGGACATTTCATCTGAAAGCAGCAGAGTACACTTTCTTTTCAATGTTCAACTCTTTGTGATCTCATGGACTCTAACAAGCCTGGATCCCCTTCCTCTATTATCTCCCAGAACTTGCTCAAATTTATATCCATTGAGTCAGTGATGCTATCTAGCCACCTCATCCCCTGCCACCACTTTCTCCTTTTGTCTTCAATCTTTCCCAGCATCAGGGTCTTTTCCCATGAGTTGGCTTTTTGCATCAGGTGGCCAAAGTGTTGGAGCTTCAGCTTCAGTGACAATCCTTCTAGTGAATATTCAGGATTTCATTTCCTTTAGGTTTGACTCATTTGATCTCCTTGCAGTCCACAGGACTTTCAAGAGAGTTCTTCAGAAATCTCATAAGAAATCAGAAATCAATTACAGGGAAAAACCTGAAAAGCATAAACACATGGATCACTGAATAAATGAAAGAGAAAATATTTAAAAATACCTATAAAAATTAAATGAAAACATGATGACCCCAAATCTATGAGATGCAGCAAAATCAGTTCTAAGAGGGAAGTTTATAGCAATATAATTTTATCTCAAACAACAAGAAAAATCTCAAATAAACAAACTAAACATATGTAAAGCAAGTAGAGAAAAAAGAATAATTTTATATGTAAAATTAGTAGAAGGGACGTAATCATAAAAATCAGAGCAGAAATAAATGAAATAGAGACAAAACAATAAAGATGAATGGAACTAAAAGCTAGCTCTTTGAGAAGACAAACAAAATTGATAAATCTTTTGTTGTAACTCTCAGAGTTCAACTCTTTGAGAACCCATGGACTGCAGTGCGCCAGACTCCCCTGTCCGTCACTTTTTACCTATGCTAGCTCAGATTCATGTCCACTGAGTCAATGATTTAATCTAACCATCTCACCCTCTGCAGTTCCCTTCTCCTTTTGCCTTCAATCTTTTACCCTTTACAAACTCTTCCAAAATTTTTCAGATGAAGAAATCCTGTCAGCTTCTTGCTATGAGGCTACCATCACCCTGATAGCAAAATCAGACAAAGACATTACAGAAAAGAAAATTATAGGTCAATTATCACTAGTGAACATACACACAAAAATCCTCAATGAAATACCAGGAAACAGAATACAACAGCACATTAAAAGGCTCATATACCATGATCAAATGGGATTTATCTGAGGGATGCAAGGATTCTTCAATATATTCAAATCAATCAATGTGATACACCATATCAAAAAATTAAAGAGTCAAATCTATATCATCATCTGAATAGATGCAGAAAAATCTCTTGACAAATTTAACATCATTTTATGATTAAAACAGTCTCCAGAAAACAGGCATAGAAGGAACTCAACATAATAAAGATATTACCTCAACATAATAAAGATCATCTACAACAAACCCACAGCAAGCATCATTCTTGATGGTGAAAAGCTGAAAAAAATTTCTTCTAAGCTCAGAAATAAGACCAGGATGTTCATTCTTTCCACTGTTATTCAACATAGTTTTGGAGTTCTCAACCACAGCAATCAGAGAAGAAAAAGAAATACAAGGAATCCAAATCAGAAAAGAAGTAAAATTGTCACTATTTGCAGATGACATGATATTGTATGTATGGATGGATGTGAGAGTTGGACTATAAAGAAAGCGGAGTGTTGAAGAATTGATACTTTTGAACTGTGGTGTTGGAGAAGACTCTTGAGAATACCGTGGACTGCAAGGAGATCCAACCAGTCCATCCTAAAGGAGATCAGTCCTGAATATTCATCAGAAGGACTGATGCTGAAGCTGAAACTCCAACACTTTGGCCACCTGATGGGAAGAACTGACTCATTTGAAGACTCTGATGCTGGGAAAGATTGAAGGCAGGAGGAGAAGGGTATGACAGAGGATGAGATGGCTGGATGGCATCACTGACACAATGGACATGGGTTTGAGTAGGCTCCAGGAGTTGATGATGGACAGGGGAGCCTGGTGTGCTGCAGTCCATGAGGTCACAACAAGTCGGACATGACTGAGCGACTGAACTGAACTGATGATACTGTACATAGAGAATCCTAAAGATTCTACCAGAAAATTACTAGAGCTCATCAAAGGATTTGGTAAATTTGCAGGATACACAGTTAATACACAGAAATCTTTTCCATTCCTATATGCTAATAATGAAGAATCAGAAAAAGAAATTAAGGAAACATTATCATTTACCATTGCAACAAAAGAATAAAATACCTAGAAATAAACCTACCTAAGGAGGTAAAATTTTGTACTCGGAAAACTATAAGATATTGGTGACAGATATCAAAGATGACATCTACAGATGGAGAGATTTACCATATTCTTGCATCAGAAGAATCAATATTGTGAATATGATTATGGTACACAAAATAACTTACAGATGGCATTATCCCAGAATTAGAACCAAAAAATTAGTTTGTGTGAAGACACAAAAGACCTTTAATAGTCTAAACAATCTTAAGAATGAAAAATAGAGCTGGAGGAATCAGGCTCCCTGACTTCAAACAATATTACAAATCTACAGTAATACAGCATGCTACTGGCACAGAAATACAAATATAAATAAACAGAACAGGATATAAAGTCCAGAGATAAGCTTGGGCACCTACGGTCACCTAATCTACGACACAGGAGGCAAGAATATACAATAGAGAAAAGACCGTCTCTTCAATAAGTGTTGCTGGGAAAACTGTACAGGTACTTGCAGAAATGAAATTAGGACACTCCCCTAATACCATACACACACACACACACACACACACACACCCGCAAAATGGATTAAAGAACCAAATGTAAGACCAGACTGTAAAAATTTCATAGTGGAAAACCTAGGCAGAATGCTCCTTTACATAAATCACAGCAAGATCTCTTTTATCCCTCTCCTAGAATAATGGAAATTAAATCCTAACTTATTAGACTATATAACCTTGATTATATATCAATGGATTGTATCTACTAATATATTATTAAGGGTTTTTACATATATGTTGAACTCTAGTTATCTTTTCTTATGGTGTTTTGTCTGACTTTGTTATTACAGTAATAATGGCATCAGAATAAGTTGGGAAGTGTGACTAGTGAACCCAGTGCTAGGTTTTGATATGGATAGGTTGCTTGACACCTGAATCGGTTATGACATATGACTGGAGTAACAGCAGCAAAGAAGCATGGCATAAGGAAGAAGATGGCAGAGGTCCCTATTCTACAATGATGTGCAATTTCATTGCTTCACATGAGGCCATTCAATTCTTTATTTTCAGGGGTTCTGATTATACTATAAGGATGGGACAGATGTTGTCCAGAGCCTTGCTATTAGAAATATGCAAAGAAATACATAAGCTGTATGCCAGCATCATTGACATCACCTGGGAGCTTGTCAGAAACACAGGTTTTTAGGCCTCAATCAGATTGGAAACATTATAATAGTTGTTCTAATTACAAACATTAGGTGTTTCATGGAACTGAAAGGTCAAGAAGGAAAAAAAGGGTCCAATCAGACATAACTGTAGGTATGAGACTTTCCCCTCTTGTCATCTTGGATTTGTGGCAACTTTATCTGGATATTGAACACACGGCATTCATGGATTGTTTTCATAAACCAACATTATTTTGTACTCCCTTTCTCCTTTTGTCTTTAATTACTGGTGTTAGTTTTCCATGATTGGATGAAAATCTGGCATTACCATGACTCTCTGGTCAGGCACTTTCTAGTATATTTAAACCAGAAAAGTCTCAACTCAGAAATTAGAATGTTCAAGTCCTTCACTCAAGTGCATGTCTTCCTTCTCATCCCACAGCTAGGAGGGGCTCTTACAGTAAGCAGTCATCCCTGGAAGAAGACAGTGTGGTCAGTTTCCTCCCTCTTTTTTGGATCAACTTGTCCCCTACTTGATAGCCATTGATTCTTCATGAGGGAAGGTTGGAGTGAGGAGGTGAGAGGTGATATGGAAAGAGGGCAGAGAAGAAGTATAATAAAGTTTTTCTTTCCCTGGTACCATCTTTCTCCCAGCTTGGCCAAATTTCAGTTACTCTGTGCTCAGGCTGTTTGAGCCTTTAAATATTCCTCTTAGACACAGCGTCCCTGTCTCATGTGGTCTTGAAAACTTTGCCTCAACAAATCATAGGGATACAGGCCATTTCTGGCTCTGCAACACATCTCAACCTTGGAGCAGCCAGCCAGCCTGTCTGCCTTTATATTGAACAGGCAAAATGTGACATGAGTCCACTGTAAATGTTCCAACTGCAGGAGGCAAAAATTAAGTGCTTTAAGAGGTCTTGGGAAGCCCCTTCTCGTTAGGCCTCAGAATGGTGGAATTCACAGCACACTGTATTTCATTCTAGGAGTTTATTTCTAAATTTCTTCCAGACCTCCATGTAGCCTGGCCCAAATTATAAAGCAGGTGAAGAGCTAATGTTCATGAAACCAATTTTCAGATGTTTTCCTTTGTATATTTATATCTTGTATATATATATATATATATATATATATATATATATATATATACACTTATCTTGACCTTTCAATTCCCTGAAGCACCTAATGTTTGTAATTAGAACAACTTGTAATGTTGGTGACAGTCACAGAGCACACGGCTGCCATGCAAATGGGCTTGTTCATGAACCGGTAAGACCCACCATGGCCAACAGGAGGTGTGGTAGAACAGGGGAGAAGCTGGAAGAACTGCAGCTCTCCTGAAGCAGACAGAGATTGTGAATTAATGAAATTTTGGTACAAATATTTGTGAGGTCTCATTTGTTACTCAAAGGATTATAAGACCTAAAAAAAAATAGGTTTGGAATTACAAGGTCAGTTTCATCAATAACTGAGTGGAGTTGTTGAATATTGAAAAGAAGCTCAAGAAATAGGATTTAAAGTCGTCAGGAATAGGTCAAGCTTGCTAAGGGAAAGTGAAAGTGAAGTCACCCAGTCGTGTCTGACTCTTTGCGACCCCATGGACTGTAGCCTACCAGGCTCCTGCCTCCATGGGATTCTCCAGGCAAGAGTACTGGAGTGGGGTCCCATTTCCTTTGAAAGAGCAAAATTTGCTCCTTTTCTCTCTGCTGTTTCTCTTATTTTGAGTGGAGGAAGCACTGCAGCGATTATTTTAGTCTCAAACCACTGGCATATGGTGAACAGAACACATAGAAGCTAACTTTAACCTTTTCATCCCCCAGAAATGGTTACATCTTTTTCAGTGGAATTAGCATTAATGCATATGCACCTTTAAAATATCTGTTAACAACATTAACCACGCTTACTGTGACATTTCCTTGTCTATATATTGACACCATTTTTGAATTTTCATATTTGTTCTGCCAACTTTCAAAAATTCTTAATCTCTTCCCATTCTTTGCATTTCCTTTCTCACCTTATTCAGTTTTTAAAATGAAAAGGAAAGAATATTTGCGGGGAAAAAGCATACAACTTTCTTCAAATGTTTTCCCACTAGCAAAACACGACTTTTGTTTTACTTTTCCTTTGGACAAATATGTCATTTGAGTTAACTGCATGGAGACTCAGTCTCATGTAAATACTTTGTGTTCAGTTGAATGTTTCAGCGTCTGAATCTAAGTCTGGGAAGACAGAGAAAGTATCATCAGAGATGTGTGGGCTCTGGGCCAAAGAAGAGAATCAGACTGCCACATGAAACACCACTCAAAACTGAGAACAGGACTCATCTGTGAAACATATGTTTGGAGAAGAAAAGTGCTTTTCTTCTTTGTAGTAGCATTACCTTTGAAACATTCCCCATTTGGCAGTCTTGACTAATAAAACATTAAAAAAAAATCTTGTGAAATTATTGGTTTTCATCCTTACCTGTTTTAAACCCATCAGATTCAGCAATTTTCTTTTCTGAAAATTATGATTAGTGGTCATTAACAGAGGTGTGTTGGGCGCATATGTGCTGATGTGAAATCAGGTGAAGCAGACGTAAGTGTTTCTGGAGGATGGAGAGGTTGAGGTTAGCTTCTGTCCATTTGACTAACCATATGTCAGTGGAGCATGACTGAAATAAGTGGGGCACGCGAGTACAGTCTTCAAACAACACGATTCAGTTTATTACCAAGGTGAAAGCAGGGACCAGCGGCCGCCATGCTTGTGCAATCGTATTTTCTGCTGCATTTGGGCCACCTCTCTGAACTGAGGAGCGAGGTCACGTCCTATCACCTTAAACAGATACGCAAGTCGGTGAAGGCTTCCAGGCAGCAGCATCTGGGTGACACTTCCCAGTACAAAAAGGCCCCAGGAACTGAGCCTCAAACAACAGCGCATCTGTTGCAGATGTGGAAATGTGGTGTTCATGTGAGCATGTCCTTGAAGCCTGCCCAGTCAACAAATTTCACTGTTTTCTAGGACTATCGCTATAATGGCTATAATTCATTTTGTGAGCAATATTCTGAAGGCTGCATGTTTCTCAGGGGAGCATATTTTGGGAACTGGTCAGGTAGACCCTGGATATAAAATGTGTGCTTCTGAAATATAGTATGTATATATCTTATAATTACTCAACGAACAAGCTCATAGCATTTTCTAGTTTCTGATATAAGAATAATTAAATGTCTTTCCTGTTTTGTTCTAGTTTGGGAGCTCTTGGCAGTTCATTGACCTCAAAAAAAAAAAAAAAAAAAGACAGGTAAATTGATAAAGTAATTGCCTTAGTGACAGATAAATGAAAATTTACACCAAAATATTATTTAGATACCTTCAGGAAAGTTGGTGATCTCCTGGGACTGAGTCAGATGTGGGACCAGAGGTTAAACACCTCTTATTAATGGATCTTTGGAAGAGTAGCTACTTAAAAATGAAATAATTCATCTGGTGAGTTACCTGAGCTTCAAGTTAGCCCCCAAATGCTAGGTTTATACTTGCTGTCCAAATTAATTACCTCTAAATGATAGCTTGGATGACTTGCTTCAATTCAGGCAAGAAGGACAGAAAACAAAAGAATAGGATAGCCAAGTGGAAAAACAATAGAATGAAAATTCTCATGATGATGACTGCAAAGCAAAGCCGAAGGTGTCTCAGCACAGTAACAGTGACGTACCTTCCATTGCTCTATATTTATCTCCACAGATAATTTATCTCCACAGAGAGTATACTGTTGGAAAGAAGCTTGAGCAGTCTTGGCTATAATGTCTGCATAATATATATTGTCAGAGTTAGAATGGAAATCACATGCTTATTTTTTCCTATTTGATCCCTAATACACAAGAGTTAAGTTGAACAGAAACTTAAAGTGGGCAGAATATGCTGGCTGCAAATGTTGAGGATAGAACTTCAAATATTCCAAAATAAGTGATTTTTAAATAGTGAAAGGATTTTTCTGTGAAGACTGAAGCACAAAATACAGTTTCAGCCCAGGCAGAAGAATGGGAATAACAAAACTCAGCAGGAGCCAGACTCAGAACTGGCTTTCAGGACCAGGGAGGAATCAAGGGCAATGAGGCAGAGCTCAGGAGTCAGTCAGTTCTGCCTTTGAGGACTGACCTGCAGCTTCCTCAGACTTCAGAATCCTCATCAGTCACGTTTGACTTCTGTCTCAGAGTCGAGCTATGATATTAATATTAACAATCCTATTATTCTTAGTCCGTGGGTTAGAATAGTGAGGCCCGGAGAATTCTTTCATAACGTGTACATATATCAAATCATCACATTGCACGCTTTAAATATCTTAACCTGGTTAAGAGGCTGTGAATGAGTGAGGACTGAGCAGGAGATAGACCCACGACAGTCTGACCCCGCACGTGTCCTCAGCAGACGTTCTCTACCACCTTTCAATGACAGCACACTCAAAAGTGTCAATAATGCTAAAGGTGTTACTTTGAGTTTCCAAGATGTGTAGCATAATGGCATGTGTGATTAATAAGATTTCCAATACAGGTTCAACTGAAACAAGCTAGGTTCCTAATTGTGCACAAAATTTGATATTCAGAAGGAAAGACCCGTAACTAAAACTACCGTTTTAAATTTTAGTATCTCTTTTCTTGTATTTAATTATTTTGTGATTGCTGAAATAATAAATACTGGCTTGGCCAAAAAGTTCAGATGAGTTTTGAACAGAACCCAGAACAAAATGGTTTTTTTTTCTGTCAGATGTTACAGAAAATCCAAGCAAACTTTTTGGCCAACCCAATGCTTACTTTACAGATTTGAGTAAGGCAAGAAATAGACAGTGGAAGTAAGAAAAAAATCACATATTTCTGGCAACTAGATGAAATTATTTTAGATATTTTGTTGGATTGTCCTATTGTATGTATGTTGTATGTATACTCAGGAAAGTGTATACTCAGGAAAGCGAAAGTGAAGTCGCTCACTCGTGTCTGACTCTTTGTGACCCCACGGACTGTAGCCCACCAGGCTCCTCACTCCATGGGATTCTCCAGGCAAGAGTACCGGAGTGGGTTGCCATTTCCTTCTCCAGGGTATATTCCCGACCCAGGGGATCGAACCCAGGTCTCCCTCATTCCAGGAAGACGCTTTAACCTCTGAGCCAAGGGTGTCAATGTATGTGTGTAGATTCTAGAAAGATACTTGTCCAAGATCACACAAAACTGAAAGGTAAAACTAAGATTTTAACTCAGGTCTGCCTGAAATAGATTTTTGGATATATAAATATGTACATATCCCCAAACACATATTTCTTTGTATTACATGTAAAGTTTTACTTAAATATTATTGCTATTCATTACAATATGCATCTAGTCTTCAAAGATGATGTTTGCATTTATCTCAAGTTTTATATCCATTCTAGAAATTATGTAGACAGTTAACCTATCTCATTGTTCACTTCCCTTCTTTAGACCTATAGTCATCCATTCTTGAGTTTCTTTTTTAACCACTTTGTTGAGGTATGATTGACAAAAAGCATATTTTAAGTATATACAGCTTGATGAGTTTGGAGATAAGTATATATAGTATCCATGAACCGTCACCACGATATACGTCATAAACATACTCCTCACCTCACCACCTCCAAAGGTTTCCTCCTGTTCTCTATTTTATTTTCCAGCCTTCTTGTAGTATCATTGACAAAACTGTAAGATATTTAAAGCGTAAAATGTGATGATTTGATATACATACACATTGTGAAAGAATTCTCCCTATCAAATTAGTTAACATGTTTATCATTTCATAATTTTACCTTGTGTGTGTGTGTGAGAATGAGGACATTCTACTGTCTTAGCGAATTTTGATTTTAGAATATTGTTATCAAATATAATAAAGTTAGCACCTCGGATCTTATTTATTTTATAACTACAAGTTTGTGCCCTTTATCAACCTCTCCCTGTTTGTCCTACTCCCCAACTCAAGTGGCTTCCCAGGTAGCACAGCAGTAAAGAATCTGCCTGCAATGCAGGAGACGCCGGTCTGATCCCTGGGCCGGGAAGATCCCCTGGAGGAGGAGATGGCAGCCCACTCCAGGATTCTTGCCTCAAAAATTCCATGGACAGAGGAGCCTGGCAGGCTAGAGTCTATGATGTCACAAAGAGTCGGACACAACTGAGCACACACCCACACGCAAACTCTAGTAGCTGCTTTTCTATTCTTTGCTTCTTTTCAACTTACTATTTTTCAAGATTTCACATAAGTGATGCCATGTGATTTTTGTCTTTCTATCTGGCTTATTTTACTTAGCATAATGCCCTCCAGCTTCATCCATATTATAAGAAATGACATAATTTCCTTGGTGTATAATTATAAATATAAATGCAAACATACATATATACCTATAATGTATATATAAATATGACATCAGGGCTTCCCTTGTAGCTCAGTTGGTAAAGAAATGCCTGCAGTGCAGGAGACCTGGGTTTGATTCCTGTGCGGGGAAGATCCCCTGGAGAAGGAAATGGCAACCCACTCCAGTATTCTTGTCTGGAGAATCCCATGGACAGAGGAGCCTGGCGGGCTACAGTCTAAGGGGTCACAAGAGTGGGACTCGACTTAGCAACTAAAATCATAAAACCACCAAATATGAGATATTAGAACAAATGTTCTTTCAGGATAATGATTTCCTTTTCTTTGGATGTATACTCAGAAGTGGGATTGCTGGATCATATGATAGTTCTTTTTTTTTTAAGTTCTTGAGGAAACTCCATCCTGATTTCCATAGTGGCTGCACCATTTTACATTCTTACCAACAGTATACAAGGTTTTGTTTTCTCTTCACATTTTCAACAGCATCCATTATCTTTTCTCTTCTTGATAATAGATATCCTAACAGGCTAGAATTGCCTTCTTCACTTTTTACTTTTATTTTATGAATGCTAACCGTAAAATCTACCTTCTTAGTAAATTTTAAGTATACTGTATAGTATTGCTAATTGTGGGCACAGTTTGAATTTCTTATTTTGATTAGTGTCAACTTCTTAGAGGGCATGTTCAAATATTGTCCAGAAAATACTTAAAGGCTATATTTTCTGACTCCCTTGGATGTCTGAAATATTAGGTGTCTGGACATACTGATGAACATCTTAAATATATGTCCTATATCCACTGGATCTGATCTTGCTTCTCATCAAGATATTGATCTCTTTACCTTGTTCCTCAGAAGTCTATATGGAAATATTTAATCTGTCCTCCACTAAATCCACTCTCTGTTGCATCTAGTATATCATAGAAAGATTACATTATAATTTTAATTGAAAATAATCTTTCACATTATGAATTTTATCTGAGATATTTTTTATTTATGGCTTAATACTGTATTTTATTTGATTTACTGTATAGTTTGTACAGGAAAGTCCAAATTAAAAATTTAAAAATATGTCTCTCCTTGTAGTAAATCTGTTTCAAGGGAAGGCACTTATGGTTATCTCAGGACTTTTTTTACAACTTTATTTTATTTTTAAATATAAATTTATTTATTTTAATTGGAGGTTAATTACTTACAATATTGTATTGGTTTTGCCATACATCAACATGAATCCACCACAAGTATACAGGTGTTCCCCATCCTGAACCTACCTCCCTCCTCCCTCCCCATACCATCCATCTGATTTTTTTCTCTTTATCCTTATATGAGGAAGTCCATGTTAACTAAGGATTGACTTAAATTAAGTTTGTAATTGAGACTGATGTGGGCCTCTGTCTATTTCTTTTATTTTCAAATAAAAAGGATAAAAAAAAACTACCATAGTTTTATTTGACTAACTTTGGTATTCTGTAGACTGGGGTGGTAGAAAGGGAGTTTAAGTTGGAACACTGGCCAGTCATTGCAGGTAAACTCGCCTCTGGTTCAAAGCATTGCCCATTCTACGGTGCCTGATCTCTGCTCACCTCTAGCCGCTGCCTCTCTGAGTTAAGGGCTGTCAGTGATATCCTCCTGGGTCTCCTCCATCTGCTTTCAAATACTCTTTTATTATAAGACATTAATAATTAAACGACTGAACTCAACTCACTCTCTTGCCCAGAAGTCCAGAACTGTGGCGTGCACATTAAGATTTAGGCTGTGAGGTAGGACTTGGGAGTCAGATAACCGGTTATACCTCTTCTAGCTATGTGCCTTTTCAAGAATGATCTAGCTCTTCCGAGGCTCAGCCTCCCGATCTGTGAATCGGGAGAGACCATTCCCTCTTCTGCAAGCTTCTGGAAGGCTTCTGTGAGATGCCTACCGAGGGACCGCCAGTCCATGGCAGGGACCCCCATCAACGGTGCTGTGCTTTCTGGCTGAGCCAGACTTCCTGTGGTCGCTGAGTCACTAAGTCTTGTCCAAGTCTTTTGCGACCCTGTAGACTGTAGCCTGCCAGGTTTCTCGTCCATGGGATTCTTCAGGCAAAATGCTGGCATAGTTGCCCTTTCCTTCTCCAAGAGGCTCCTGCTAGAATCAAAGCATGCCCCAGACCCACTACTTCTGATCAGCGTTTGGTTCCTTCTTTAGTTACTGGCCTCTCTGATGCTTTTGTGTTTTGCACAGCTCTTAGTGAACGCTTAGTTACCACATGCACTCAGTAGGTACTCAATAAATGCTTTAAAAAATAGTGTAAATGAACCTATTAATAATTTGGGGTGCATTTGGGGATTCAGTGAGTCATCTTCTGAGACAGTTTCTCATGCCTCGTTTTTAATTAGCTTTTTCACCTGGATGAATTTTAATAGGGAGAGAATTAAAGTATGAGGCCACTGGGAGTGAGGGCCTGAGGAACAACAGAAACTAAAGAGAGGAATGAGGGGACGTTATTTGTTATGAGCATGATATAAAGAACAAGAAGTCCTGGACATAACCCACTACCTCTTTTTGCACATGATCCATCCCCTGTGAGATCAGTAGCAACCTTGGCCTTTCCTGAACTCTGACACTAATTCCTGTCCTACACGGCCTTGGACGTGGGAAATAGAAGGAAAAGGTGGATTTAATGAAGTTGTTTCTGTCGCCAAACATGTTTCGGTTGCTTTTGTGCTGTATCCTGTCATTACCCAACCATATGGTGTTAAAAAAAAACTCTCTAAAATGCAATTTTATAAAAAAAAAACTCATACAGTTGTAATGAGTAATGGTGATCTGCTTCACAGCTGGAAATGCATGACAGTGGCTTCTAAGATATTACCAAACTGCAGCATGCAGTAGAGAACCAGGAGGGAGGAAGAAAGGAAGCGGATCTCTCCTCCCATCTTTCTATAAGCCACAGTGGGAACCTCCAATAGTTTAAGTCGGAAGGAAGCACTGGGGCAGTAGTCATCATGAGGCCATCAGATGCCTGAGCGAAGCCTTTAGAACTGCCCCTCTCCATGGCTCCTTATCCCACCTTTAAAGTTGAGTATATGGGTCTAGACCTCAGGCCATCTTAGCTTCCCTCCAGCCACAAGGCTCATTACAACCGAGGCCTGCAGAGTCTCCTTCTCACTGGCTCTCCAGCCCCATCAGTCAGGTAAGACATAGCTGACACTTAGCTGGAGAAGTTTGAGTTGGATTAACTGATTCTCTCCATTAAGCAAATATGATTAGGAGAAACTGCCCTAATAGGCTGCGTTATCTAAATGTGTAAACATCCTGGGAGAGATTTCTCCATCTTTGTGGTAGATCATTCGCACTAACTTCATGGCTCAAGAAGACACACTAACACTTAGAGACTGCAGGAAGAACCCCAGCTATAGTGGCCGTCTCCTCTGCCCTAGAATTCAAGATGTGAGGATGCTGAAGGATAGTATTTCTGGACACTCTTGCTTTGATCAGATTCCTTATCTTCAAAATGAAACTAATGGACTAGATGCCTTTCTAAGGCTATCAGGCTTTGACATTTTATGAGTTGATGATGCACAAATTTGCTTACACATTACTTTGTATATTGCTTGCTATCTGTCTAGCCGTTAATACAACCCACAAATATAAAATGACAAAATCCCTTCACCCTGTTAAAAGATGGATTGAGGCCTATTAAAAATGTTATCTACTGGAATCAGGCAGTACCAGACCATAAGTGGTAGCAATGCTGTACCAACTGGAGCTGGGGAGAAACTTCACAGAGAAGAAAGAAAAGTGAAGTCTCTCAGTCGTATCCGACTCTGTGACTCCATGGACTGTAGTCTACCAGGCTTCTCCATCCATGGGATTTTCCCGGCGAGAAGCGAATGAACCCACGTTGTGGACAGATGCTTTACCCTCTGAGCCACCAGGGAAGCCCTTTATAGAGAAGAGGCTGAAGCAAAGTAAGGAAGTTATTGACTGGCTATAGCTTAAAGCCTGGGTGGCTCTTTGTGATTGGTTATCCCAGGTTTCAGTTTCCTAACCCTGAGGCATTGCAGGCTTGGATTTTGGTTTTAATTGTGCAAGCTGCCTAGCATTAGAGCCCAGTCAGTCTGATGGTGTCCTTGTTTAATCAGTGTTAACATCACTCACTCTTTCTTCGGAGGGAAAGCTCAGACTAAGCCGTCTTTATCCTCCTGAGGCAGAGGAAGATCTGACCCTGAGACCTGGGTTTTCCTGTAGCGGTTGATGCAGGTTCTGTCTTATTTTTTTTTTCTTTAACTTCTAAAGGGTTTGTCTTTTTCCAGCTAAATAACAAAGAGAAGTCCTCTGAAAATCCCTGCACCAGTTTCCATGTTTATAATGTGAGAGTCGGTTTTTTTGTAAAGATAGAATTCATGCATGAAAAGTGCCTGGGAACACAGCAGGTCCTGGATAACCCACAGGCAGGCATCTGCGTTGTGACATTGGGTGATTCACTCTCCCTCCATTCCTGTTTCTTCACATTTAACGGGTGGACCAAGGGCTGGATGAGCTCATAACCTGCCCTGGTCCCCATTTCTCAGATTTTTGTGAGTCCTAGGGTGCCAGCGAAATAGATTCTATTTATTTGATGCATTTCAGCCTCACTTCCTCAACTTGGGGTCTCCATACAGTTTTACTTTTGGAAACACTTTGTTCTGTGACAAAAGTTTTGTAAAAATACAGGGATAATTGTTAAAGTTTCTCTCTTTTGACAGTAACTCAATGCCTTTAACAAAATTTATAATCTTTTTGTAACTAAATGTTTATGTGTGTTGTTAAACCATAATGTAAAAATATATAAACATTTTCACATGTTCTACCAGATCAAATATGGTATGTATGATAATAATTAGAACCACCAACCTAGCATATTGCGAAAAAGTTTCACACATGCATTTAATTTTAGTTTCTGATTTTCAAATATGCATTCAGGGGAAAGGAGGAAGTGGCTTTCTACTTAACTACTTAGCTGCTAACAGAACATGCGTGTGTTTTGGCAAGTTTCCTAGGGAACATCTGTCTAAAAGGGAACATGGGGGAGTTAATCCACCTCTGCCAAGCCAGGGGAACTGCTTTATGTCCCATGCTATCTCTGCTAAACTTCTTAACTGCGTATCCCTTTGAGCAGAGCCACGAAACTCATCTCTTTGAATAAAAAAGCAGATCATAAGCAAAACTGAAACTGGTTTATTTACAGAAGAACTTAGTTGGTAAACAACTTAGACTCTTTTTCCAAAAGAATTATTTGTAGAAAACTCCAGTGCTGGGGTGGTGATAGGGTTATGGGGTGGGGGTTACAAATGGCTTGCGGGTGTTTCCAGTGAGTCATACAAAAGGAATGAACGGAAAAAAGCTCCTTAGAATTGGGTAGTGGGGGTGGAGAAGGGATGGGATGGAGAATGAAGCAAAATAGCACTTTGACATTGCCTCAGTTCTGGTTGGAGGAAGCATGATGAAGGATTTGAAAAAAAAAAAAATAATAATAATAAAGAGTCCAGCAACTTAGAGGAGCTGGCTGGACAGCTCTAAATAGAATGGGATTAGGTCTTCCCTTTCTCAGCTAGGTTTGATTAGGAATATGCTAATGGTTCACAGATGAAGAAAGACTAAGTGACAGAATAAATAGCTACAAGTTACTGGAAACTTAGTGGGAATGTTAGAATTTGAACTCAATGCCTTTGTCTAAATCCTGACATTCATTTTTTAAACTGCATACAGAAGTTTTTTTTCCCCACTTCATAATTAACCATCCCACAAACAAGGACATTTAAGACTGTGGGGTCAGGTAGAGGACAAAGGTAAATTTGAATTTTGAATAACAATTTTTTTTTAAAAATTTGCTACATCTGCTAACTCTGGTCAGACAGGATCATAAATTGACAAAATTCCACAACAAGACCAAATCAGGCAAGCTAGCCTAAAACAAGACAGATGTAAAAGACGAAGCTAGAAAGAGAAATCATGTAAATGGGTAGAAACAGGAAACAGCAATCTCCTAAGGGAAGAATAAAGTGGTGGGGGCCTGGGGATGGCTGGTAAAGAAAAACCAG
This sequence comes from Nanger dama, assembly GCA_917880005.1. Lineage (NCBI taxonomy): Eukaryota > Metazoa > Chordata > Mammalia > Artiodactyla > Bovidae > Nanger > Nanger dama. The sequence goes on from CAKJTW010000035.1 coordinate 9,692,166, forward strand.
GAGCTGAAAGATCCAGCAGAAAGAAGCCAAGGCTGAACAAGAAAGATAAAGTAATTCAACAGAACTTTGATAAAGCACATACAGAGGCCTCAACACCAGAGTGATTATATTAGTTTAGGCTGCCACAGCAAAGTACCACAGACTAGGTGGCTTTAGCAACAGAAATTCACTTCCTCACAATTCTGGAGGTTAGAAGTCTGAGATCGAGGCATCAGCAGGGTTGATTTCTTCTGAGGTTTCTCTCCTTTGCTGGAGGATGGCCATAATCTTCCAGGGTCTTCTCATGGTCTTTTCTCTGTGAGGGTCTTATCTTTTCCTCTTGTTAAGATGCCTGCCATGTTGGATTAAGGCCAACCCACATGACTTCAGACTTTGTCTCTAAATACAGTCACATTCTCAACTACTGAGGGGCTAGGACTTCAACATAGGATTTTAAGAAGACATAACTCTGTACATCACATGTTATACTTTCCAAATTGCTATCAATTCAGTTCAGTTCTGCAAGAATTTATCACTACTTAATATGGGCAATCTTGTGCCAGGTTTTGGGGAAACAAAAAATTAATAGAGCATGATTCTGGTCTTCAAATGTACCATGTAGTGGGGAGTCAGACACATGAAAATATTGGTTTAGGGAACACGGATCTAGGTCAGGTCCTGGAGGGCTCACCAGCTAAGAGAATTCAGACAGTGTTCTGATCTAATAAAAGGTGGGCTCACATCTAGTAGCTGAAATTGAGCCCTTGATCTTGAACCCTCCAAGTTCAAGTTCCCTGGACTTGAGTCCACCCAGAATTTGGGGGTCATGAAGGCAGTGGAAACTAGAGAGAAGAGGAGGGATGTGGTAGGGCTTCCACACTGACTCCTCCCCTCCACCTGCTCTTGTGGCTCATCTGACACTCGATAAGGGCGCAAAGAATCATAAGAGTGGGATAGCGTGGGGGCGGCGGCCTGAAGAGACAGTGGCTGAACAGGGGGCCCGGGAGCGGCTTACCAGAGGTCATAGAGGAGGCAGGAGCAGGGTAGTGACCTGTGCCCAGAGCTCCTAGCTTGGCGAGGCCATGAAAAACTGTGTGGCCCACTTGGGGTGGCATGGCTGGCAGGCCCGGGCCTGGGCGATACTGCAGAGGAGCCAGAGCCCTGCAGCGAGTGGGCCACGCAGGCAGCAGGTTGGACCCGTGGCCACAGTGAGACTGAGGAGCTCGCTCCTCCTGGGGGTCCCCCAACCTTGGCTCCAGCCTTCCCCAGACCCTCTTCCAAGGGGCCTTTGTCACGACCCCCAGGTGTCACGGTGACTGACTTTGGCCAGTGAAAGTTTACATGTTCAAGGACGACCAGCAGTGACACAACCGGGGCTCCGGGCACATTGTGGAGCAACTGCAGGGTGTGTGCCTGCTAGTCAAGGCCTGACAGAATGTGGTCCCGTGGAGAAGGAAGCGGCAAACCACTTCAGGATTCTTGCTTTGAGAATCACCTGAGCACAATGACACCAGGAGATGAGCCCCCCAGTTCAGTAGGTATCCAATATGCGACTGAGGAAGCGCAGAGAAACAGCTCCATAAAGAAGGAAGAGACTGGGCTAAAGCAGAAATGTCGCTCAGTTGTGGATATGTCAGGTGGTAAAAGTAAAGAACAGTGCTAAAAAGAATAACATTGCATAGGAACCAAGAATGTTAAGTCCGTGAATCAAGGTAAATTGGACACGGATAAGCAGGAAAAGACAAGAGTGAACATCGACATTTTAAGAATCAGAGAACTGAAATGGATGGGAATGGGAAGTTTTAATTGAGATGACCGTTATATCTACTACCGTGGCCAAGAATCCCATAGAAGAAATGGACTAGCCCTTATGGTCAACAAAAGAGTTAGAAATGCAGTTCAATTCAGTTCAGTCGCTCAGTTGTGTCTGACTCTTTGTAACCCCATGAATCGCAGCACGCCAGGCCTCCCTGTCCATCACGGTCTCCTAGAGTTCACTCAGACTCATGTTCATTGAGTCCGTGATACCATCCAGCCATCTCATCCTCGGTCGTCCCCTCCTCCTCCTTCCCCCAATCCCTCCCAGCATCAGAGTCTTTTCCAATGAGTCAGCTCTTTGCATGAGGTGGCCAAAGTACTGGAGTTTCAGCTTTAGCATCATTCCTTCCAAATGCATACTTGGGTGCAGTCTCAAAAATGACAGAATGATCTTGGTTCATTGCCAAGGCAAGGCATTCAACATTACAGTAATCCAAGTCTGTACCCTGACCCCTAATGCTGAAGAAGCTGATTTGACTGGTTCTATGAAACCTACAAGACCTACTAGAATTAACACCAAAAAAAGATATCCTTTTCATCATAGGGGATTAGAATGCAAAAGTAGGAAGTCAAGAGATACCTGAAGTAGCAGGCAACTATGGCCTTAAAGTACAAAATGAAGCAGGGTAAAGGCTAACAGTTTTGCCAAGATAATTCACTGGTCATAGCAAATACCTACTTCCAACAATACAAGGAACGACTCTACACATGGACATCACCAGATGGTCAATACGAAAATCAGAATAATTATATTCTTTGCAGCCAAAAATGGAGAAGCTCTATATAGTCAGCAAAAACAAGACCTGGAGCTGTCTGTGGCTCAGATCATCAGCATCTTATTGCAAAATTCCAGCCTCAAATTTTTTTTTAAAAAAGTAGGAAAAACCACTAGGCCATTCAGGTATGACCCAACTAAAATCCCTTATGATTATGCAGTGGAGATGATCTATAGAATCAAAAGAATAGATCTGGTATATAGAATGCCTGAAGGACTGTGGACAGAAGTTTGTAACACTGTCTAGGATGCAGTTATCAAAACCATCCCCAAGAAAAAGAAATGCAACAAGGCAAAATGGTTGTCTGAGGAGGCCTTATAAATAGAAAAGAAGAGAAGAAAAAGGTAAGGGAGAAAGGGAAAGAAATATCCAACTGAATGTAGAGTGCCAAAGAATAGCAAGGAGAGATAAGGAATCTTACTTAAGTGAACACTGCAAAGAAACAGAGGAAAACAATAGAATGGGAAAGACTAGAGATCTCTTCAAGAAAATTAGAGATATCAAGCAAACATTTCATGAAGACTTGTGCAAATAAATGACAGAAATGGTAAGGATCTAACAGAATCAGGAGAGACTGAAAAGAAGTGGCAAGAATACACAGAAGAACTGTACAAAATGGTCCTAATGACTCAGATGACCACAGTGATGTTATCACTCACTTAGATCCAGACATCCTGGAATGGGAAGTCAAGTGGGCCTTAGGAATCATCACTACAAACAAAGTTAGTGGAAATGATGGGTTACAGCTGAGCTATGTCAAATCTTAAAAGATGATGCTGTTAAAGTGCTGCATTAAATATGTCAGTGAATTTGGAAAACTCAGCAATAACCAAAGGACTGGAAAAGGTCAGTTTCATTCCTTCCTAAAGAAAGGCAATGTCAAAGAATGTTCAAACTACTGTACAGTTGTGCTCATTTCACATGCGAGCAAGCTCATGCTCAAAATCCTTCAAGATTGGCTTCAGCATTCCATGAACCAAGAACTTCCAGATGTTCAAGCTGGATTTAGAAAAGGCAGAGGAACCAGAGATGAACTTGCCAACATCTGCTAGATCATAGAAAAGCAAGGGAATTCCAGAGAAAACATCTACTTCTGCTTCAGTGATTATGCTAAAGGCTTTAACTATGTGGATCACAAAAAAAAAAAAAAAAAAGTGGAAAATTCTTGAAGAGCTGGGAATACCAGTCCACCTTATCTGCCTCCTGAGAAATCTGTATACAAGTCAAGAAGCAACAGTTAGGACAGGACATGGTACAATGAACTGGTTCCAAGTTGGGAAAGAAGTACATCAAGGCTGTATATTGTCACCTTGCTTATTTAATTTATGTGCAGAGTACATCATGCAAAATGCCAGGCTGTGTGAAGCACAAGCTGGAATCAAGATTTCTGGGGAAAATATGACACCACCCTTATGGCAGAAAGCAAAGAGAAGTTAAAGAGCCTTTTGATGAATGTGAAAGAGGAGAGTCAAAAGCTGGCTTAAAAGTCAATATACAAAAAATGAAGATCATGGCATCCAGTCCTATCAGTTCATGGGAAATAGACTGAGAAACAATGGAAATAATAACAGACTTCATTTTCTGGGTTCCAAAATCACTGCATATGGTGGCTACAGCCATGAAATTAAAAGATACTTGCTCCTTTTGAAAAGTTGCTGAAATGATCCATGAATGAAGCTGAGATTCTTGGCCTCCGGAGGAGAGGAATTTGATCTAGGGCCAGAGATGAGGCTTGATCACTCAGCTTTTTGTGTACTAAAGTTTTATTAAAGTATAAAAAGATAGAGAAAGCTACTGACATAGACATCAGAAGGGGACAGAAAGAGTGCCCTTTGCTAGTTTTTAGCAAGGAATTGTATATCTGTTAGCAACCTGCTAATTAGAGAAGGGAAATACCTCAAAACTGAGAGAGCTCCACCAGGCCCCTCACCCACAATAGGCATTTGAGATAGCATTGGCACAAGATGAGTCATCCCGGGCAATAAAACAATTGACACGAATCTTGAAGAAAGGCAGATTTTAGAGCAAATACATAAGTTCATTAACATATCTTAAGGAAGAAATTTCCATGAGAAAAATGCTTTGGTTAGCTCAAGGAAGGTTTGAGATAAAATTAAGTTCAGGGGGAACCAAGTGTCACTATGATAACACAGGATTAACAGAGAAAAGAAAAAAATATGTCTGCTACTTGCAATTTTATTTCCTCCTGCCTCTTGGGGGACCTCTGGCCTCCCTACTGAGTCTATTGAGACACTCACTCAGAAGTAAAGCTACGATAAACCTAGACAGCTTATTAAGAAGCAGAGACCTTATTTTGCAGACCAAGATCTGTCTAGTCAAAGCTATAGTTTTTCCAGTACATGTATGGACGTGAGAGTGAGACCATAAAAAGGCTGAGCACCTGAGCACCAAAGAAGTGATGCTTCAGCTGTGGTGTTGGAGAAGACTCTTGAGGGTCCCTTGGACTTCAAGGAGATCCAACCAGTCCATCCTAAAGGAAATCAATCCTGAGTATTCGTTAGAGGGACTGATGCTGAAGCTGAAGTTCCAAAACTTTGGCCACCTGATGCAAGGTGCAGACTCATTGGAAAAGACTGATACTGGGAAAAATTGAAGTCAGGAGGAAAAGGGGACAACAGAGGATGAGGCTGTTGGATGGCATCACCTACTCAATGAACATGAGTTTGAACAAGCTCTGGGAGGTGTTGAAGGACTGGAAAGTCTGATGTGCTGCAGTCGCAAGAGTCAGAGATGCCTGAATGACTGAACAACAACAACAGTGGAACAATAGACTGGTTAAAATTGGGAAAGGGGTAAGTTAAGCTGCATATTGTCACCCTAATTATTTAACTTGTATGTAGAGTACATCACGCAAATGCCAGGCTGAATGAATCACAAGCTGGAATCCAGATAGCCAGGAGAAATATCAACAACCTCAGAGATGCAGAGCTTACCACCCTAATGACAGTAAGTAAAATCACTTCATGGGAAATAGATGGGGAAACAGTGGAAATAGTGTCAGACTTTATTTTGGGGGCTCCAAAATCACTGCAAATGGTGACTGCAGTCATGAAATTAAAAGACGCTTACTCCTTGGAAGAAAAGTTATGACCAACCTAGATAGCATATTCAAAAGCAGAGACATTACTTTGCCAACTAAGGTCCGTCTAGTCAAGGCTATGATTTTTCCTGTGGTCATGTATGGATGTGAGAGTTGGACTGTGAAGAAGGCTGAGCGCCAAAGAATTGATGCTTTTGAACTGTGGTGTTGGAGAAGACTCTTCAGAGTCCCTTGGACTGCAAGGAGTTCCACAGTCCATTCTGAAGGAGATCAGCCCTGGGATTTCTTTGGAAGGAATGATGCTAAAGCTGAAACTCCAGTAGCTTGGTCACCTCATGAGAAGAGTTGACTGATTGGAAAAGACTCTAATGCTGGGAGGGATTGGGGGCAGGAGGAGAAGGGGACGACCCAGGATGAGATGGCTGGACGGCATCATGGACTCGACGGACCTGAGTCTGAGTGAACTCTGGGAGTTGGTGATGGACAGGGAGGCCTGGCGTGCTGTGATTCATGGGGTCACAAAGAATCAGACAAGACTGACTGAACTGACCTGAAAGAGGAACTACAGAGCCTCTTGTTGAGGATGAAAGAGGAAAGCGAAAGAGCTGGCTTAAAACTCAACATTCAAAACACTAAGATAATGGCATCCAGCCCCATCATTTCATAGCAAGTGGGCTAAGTCACTTCAGCCGTCTCCAGCTCTATGTGGACTCTAGCCTTTTGATTCCTCTGTCCATGGATTCTCCAGGCAAGTTGCTGGAGTGGGTTGCCATTTCCTCCTCCAGGGATCTTCCAACCCAGGGTTTGAACCCACGTCACTTTTGTCTCCTGCGTTCTTAGGCAGGTTCTTAGCACTAGCACCACGTGATGCAAGCAGTGACAGATTTTATTTTCTTGCATTCCAAAATCACTGTGGAAGGCAACTGCCACCATGAAATTGAAAGCTTTCTTCTTGAAACAAAAGCTATGACAAACTCATGTGTGCTTAGTTGTTCAGTTATGTCCAACTCTGTGTAACCCATGGACAGTAGCCCACTAGGCTCCTCTTCTGCCCATGGGAATTCTCCAGGCAAGAATATTGGAGTGGGTTGCCATGCCCTGTTCAGGGGATCTTCCCACTCCGGGTTCGAACCTGGGTCTCCCACATTGCACGTAGATTTTTTACCATCTGAGCCACCAGGGAAGACCATGAAAAACCTAAAGAGCATATTAAAAAGCAGAGACATCACTTTGCTGATACAGTTCTGTCTGGTCAAAGCTGTAGTTTTTCAAGTAGTCATGTATGGATGTGACACTTGGGTCATATAGAAAGCTGATTACGGAAGAACTGATGCTTTGAACTGTGGTGCTGGAGAATACTCTTGGGAGTTCCTTGGACTGCAAGGAGATCAAACCAGTCAATCCTAAGTGAAATCAATCCTGAATATTCAGTTTTAGTACTGATTCTAAAGCTGAAGTTCTGATACCTTCACCACCTGATTGGAAGTGTCGACTCATGGAAAAAGACCCTGATACTGGGAAAGATTGTGGGTGATAGAAGGAAGGGACAGAGGATGAGAGATGATTTGATGGCATTACCAACTCAGTGCTCATGAGTTTGAGCGAACTCATGGAAATAGTGAAGAACAGGGAATTCTGGCATGTAGCAGTCCATGGGGCCACAAAGAGTCAGGCACTGCTTAGTACCTGAACAGCAAGAAGAAGATATTCACAGAAGTCTTCAACTTATATTTGTTTGTTTATTCATCCACTTAAAATAATACAATTGTTGCACAGTGGCTAAGTAGTATCTTCAGGCCTGGGTTTTTTTGCTCTCGGCCACCTTTGCTCTCTATTCAGAATACAGACCATATTTTGATTGATTTACAACCTCAGTCCTAATGATTTACATTATTTACATATGCTCACATAGGGTTGGATTCCCAAGAAACAGAGCAGTAATTTTAGTACATCAAGTGATGCTTTTAAGAGTGATATTCCGAGGGAGGCAGGATATGGAAGGATGAGGCAAATCTCTATTGGAAGTTATCCCAGATGCTGTCCAGCTTCAAGCTGATCCATTGGGTTGCTCCAGGGCAGGAACTGCAGATGATCAAGGGGACTGATCCTGTGTGCACTAATGTGTGTCAGTTATCAGCAGACTGACCTGGTGTGTGTGTGTATGTGTGTGTGTGTGTTTGTGTGTGTGAGCATGTGTATGCATCACAGTTACCTTCAGAGAGAATACTCCTGCTTAGATCAGCTTAGATAAATTCTCTGGAAAGGCAACTAAGCCATCAGCCATCAAAAGCTGGGGGCTAGTTATACCAACCAGAAAAAGTGGTGTTTTCTAGAGGCACTGGAAGCATCCACTGCTCTCACTCCACCACCATTAAAATGCTCTTATTTATTTATTGGGACTTCCCTAGTGGTCCAGTGCTTAAGACTTCACTTCCCTGCTGGCTCAGACAGTAAAGAAAGAGTCTGCCTGCAATGCGGAAGACCCAGGTTCAATCCCTGGGTCAGGAAGATGCCCTGGAGAAGGAAATGGCAACTCACTCCAGTACTCTTTCCTGGGAAATCCCATGGATAGAGGAGCCTGGTGGGCTACAGTCCATAGGGTCGCAAAGAGTCGGACATGACTGAGCGACTTCAGTTTCTTTCTTTCTTTTATTTATTACTTAAGAGTAGTTTGAAGCCCTGTTCAGCATGTTCATGCAGTTGACTAGTTTTGTGTGGATTTCAGAAAACACTTTCACAGCCTTGATTATTGCTGCTGAGTCTCTGCTTTAGGAATACATGTGTTGCATGCATTTAACGATTTCTAAATGGAATGAGATCAGAATGAAATAAGAATACCCTACAAGCTATTTTAAATAGCAACTAGTAAATAAAAACATCTGGTAGATGATTAAGAGCCACATCCTGAAGCTCAGCAAAGATTGTGTGATGCACCTCTAAGGAGGAGCATATACTCTGGCAGCTTTTTCAGTGATTTTGGTCCAACTGGGAGCTCAGGAAATGTAGGCAGGAGGATGTGGAGTCATTTGGAGCTCAGTGGGATGAGAGGGCACAGAGTATGTCTCCTCCTGTTTTACTGATCTTCATACTATGTTCTGTTTATACGCTTTGGACGGGTAGTTATGAAAAACCAGATATTACATTCTTTGACTGTGAATGTGACGCCAACATCTGCTTGCCTTGGCTTGACACCTCTGGTGGGAACTACTGGGAATGCTTTAGCCTACACCTTCCCTTTGGAAACAGTATGAACAAAAGGAAACATCAAAGGCCTGAAACACCTGTGTAGCCTCTTCTGTGCCATGAAACAGCCACATAAACTGATTCTGGAAATGAAGCCCTCTGTTTCTGCTTTCCTTTGAAGATGCTGAAATGGAGTGATCACCCAAGATCCTGATGGTCCATGAAGTTCTTACCTCCTGTCTGGCTATCCTGAGTTATCAGGGAAAAAATCCCTGAGTGACTTTAAAAGCAAGAGCAAACAGCAGAACTGTTGAGTGTCAAGAAGTCTCATTCCTCCATCCTCACCATGGCCTCACTTCAAAAGGCCAAAGCAGATACAATGTCTTGGTACCATTTTAGTGATGTGTATTTCAAGCAGACCCCACTGTGCCTTTATGACTTCATTCTCAGTTTTCCAAAATGAGATGTAACTTGTTTTAATTGCTTTTAAAACAGAGGGGCAAATGACATACGATGAATGCATTCTGTTTGAAATCAATTTCTTTCATCGTTTTATTAGATTGAATGCTCTGAGCTAGAGGATATTATTTTCCCATTGTATTTTTGCAAAACTGCTCACTCTTAGAGCTCTGTGGCTATGGGCTCTGGATTGCCATCACTGTTTTTCTCTCCAGAGTATTGCAATAGCAAATATTGCTACCCATATGCCTCAACAGTGTATGCTAAAGTAAGAAAAATGGATAGCATGTTTACAGTACCTCCAGTTGTGTGAATTAGACTGCATACACAGTTCATCAATAAAAAACTGTGCCACAGAGAAACTCTATCAGCCTGGAGCTTGAGCCCTTAGTGCTACTATATTCTTGGGTAACATTTACCCTCTCACAACGTTTTTCTTTCTCTTATAATACTTCTGCTGGAAAAAATTCAGAGGTGTGTCACCCCACATTTCTAGGGAAGCCAGAGAATCTATACTTGCTATGTCCCTCTGTGTTTTAGTTCCTTTCTCTTCAAACCTCAAATGAAAAACATTAACATGTTCCATTTGACTAATTAAAATCCTTCTTAAGGAAATGGTTTTGCTTTTCAGTTTACTCCAAAACACACTCTCTGCTTTGATATCACCCATAATAGAGAAGCAATGAGGGAAATGGCTATCAAAAGCGATTATTTACATAGCAGGTTGCATTTAAGTTCAGTTCAGTTCAGTCGCTCAGTCATGTCCAACTCCTTGTGACCCCATGAACTGCAGCACACCAGGCCTCCCTGTCCATCACCAACTCCTGGAGTTTACTCAAATTTATGTCCATTGAGTCAGTAATGCCATCCAACCATCTCATCCTCTGTCGTCCCCTTTTCCTCCTGCCTTCAATCTTTCCCAGCATCAGGGTCTTTTCTAATGAGTCAGTTCTTCTTATCAAGTGGCCAAAGTATTGGAGTTTCAGCTTCAGCATCAGTCCTTCCAGTGAATAGTCAGGACTGATATCCTTTAGGATGGACTGGTTGGATCTCTTTGCAGTACAAGTGAGTCTCAAGAGTCTTCTCCAACACCACAGTTCAAAAGCATCAGTTCTTTGGCGCTCAGCTTTCTTTATAGTCCAACGCTCATATCCATACATGACCACCGGAAAAACCAGATCTTTGACTAGATGAATCTTTGTTGGCAAAGTAATGTCTCTGCTTTTAATATGCTGCCTAGGTTGGTCATAGACAACCTTTCCATGCTCCTTTCTTTCAAGGAGCAAGTGTCTTTAATTTCATGGCTGCAGTCACCATCTGTAGTGATTTTGGAGACCCCCAAAATAAAGTCGATCACTGTTTCCCCATCTATTTGCCATGAAGTGATGGGACCAGATGTGATGACCTTAGTTTCCTGAATGTTGAGCTTTAATCCAACTTTTCCACTCTCCTCTTTCACTTCTATACATTTGGGGGGCATTAAAGATAGGGGTATCTGATACTGCTCCATAGGACATCTGGTTGTTTTAAGGAAGAAGATCATGGATTGTAAAGATATGGAAGATAAAAAAGACAAATCATAGCAAAAATTAAATGCTGAGAAAGGGAAAATTGTATTTGTAAGCTAATTAGAACTACTTAAATTTTAAAGTGAAGAAAATGAAATCACTCAATCGTGTCCGACTCTGCAATCTCATGGACTATAGTCTACCAGGCTTCTCTGTCCATGGGATTTCCAGGCAAGAATACTGGAGTGGGTTGCCATTTCCTTCTCCAGGGGATCTTTTGACCCAGGGATCGAACCCAGGTCTCCTGCATTGCAGGCAGACGCTTTACCCTCTGAGCCACCATAATGCAATTATTTAAATATGAATCAATCGAAAGCTCATCAATATAAAAGTAGTTTAAAGCCTAAGTCAATCAAGGTGTTAATATTTGAAGAGCAAAAAGAGCCCAAATCTAGTTCAAGTATTATCTATGAGGTATTGTCATAATTGGTGCATCCCAGGTGACTCAGTCGGAGAAGGCAATGGCACCCCACTCCAGTACTTGCCTGGAAGATCCCATGGATGGAGGAGCCTGGTAGGCTGCAGTCCATGGGGTCGCTAAGAGTCGGGCACAATTGAGCGACTTCACTTTCACTTTTCACTTTCATGCATTGGAGAAGGAAATGGCAACCCACTCCAGTGTTCTTGCCTGGAGACTCCCAGGGATGGCGGAACCTAGTAGGCTGCCGTCTATGGGGTCACACAGAGTCGGACAGGACTGAAGCGACTTAGCAGCGGCAGCAGCAGGTGACTCAGGAGGTGAAGAATTTGCTGGAATGCAGGAAACACAGGAGACCTGGTGTTCGATCCCTGGGTCAGGATGATCCCCTTGAGAAGGGCATGGCAGCCCACTCCAGTGCTTTTGCCTGGAGAATCCCATGGACAGAGCAGCCTGGAGGGCTGTAGTACATGGGTAGTGTAGTAAATAATTACTTTCAGGAGAGAAAAGAAGTATTCTTAAAGATTGCCAAAAAATTCAGAAAAGATTGCTAAGAAATTAACAATCTAAAGGAACTGTTTATAAAATCAAAGGATAAGATTAGTATTTTAGTATACAATCAAAGTAACAAAGTAGGATTTTGATTATTTGAAAATAAGTCTAAGGCAGTTAAATTCCACCTCTGCACCTCACTCCACTCCCCCTTGGGTCTTTTATGCTCTCATTTCAGCAGTTACCCACTTTCTCACTTTCCACTTCTTATTTTATATCTGTTCTTTCCAGACACATTCTGCTCAAGATTCTTTGGTCTAAAATGATTTTCTCTTATCCTGACTTCTCTCTCTTTCTCAAGATCCACTTTCTCTTCTTTCTGGATCTCTTGAGGAGTGAAAGTTGTTCAGTCATGCCTGACTCTTTGGGAACCCATGGACTATACATTCTGTTGAATTTTCCAGGCCAGAATACTGGAGTGAGTAGCTGTTTCCTTCTCCAGGAGATCTTCTCAACCCAGGGATTGAACCCAGGTCTCCCACATTGGAGGTGGATTCTTTACCAGCTGAGCCACCAGGGAAGTCCAAGAATACTGGAGTGGGTAGCCTATCCCCTCTCCAGCAGATCTTCCCAACCCAGGAATCAAACTGGGGTCTCCTGCATTGCAGGCAGATTCTTTACCAACTGAGCTATCACAGAAACCCCAGATCTTTTGAAAGGATGGATGATAATCAACACTAACATTCTCACTTTTACTATCAGTTCTAAGTAGAAATTGCAGAGAATTAGCGTTTTTAATAAATCAGCATTCACTTGTGTGAACAAGGCTAAATTCTCTTTGGTTCTGCTTTAGTTAACAATGCAATTATGCTGATTCTTTGAACCAGTAATCCTAAAATAGATTTTTTATATGCCATTGTACGAGGTTTGTTTTCCATAACATTGCCTATTGACCAAAGAGAAACACTAAGGAAAGTATAAGTGTACTAAGAATATAAATGAGACAAGTGTGGCCTATAAAAATATCAAAAAATAAAAATATATGCCTTGGAGGGAAAGGCTTTAAAAATTACCGAGCTGATTTTGTGTAGCTGATTTTGTGTAGGCGAGAAAAGCCAAGAGTTGGTGACTAACCACCTGTAATCATGTGAAAGATTATTAACTGGAAGGAGGATCCCGGCAGCTGCTCTCTGCTCTGCTGGGGCAGAAGGATGAGATTAAATTATAGCCAGAGAGAGTATGTGAGAGTCAAGAAAAAACGCTGTAGCTTTGGAAGAAGGTAATATTCTCTGGGCTTCCCTGATGGCTCAGTTGGTAAAGAATCTGCCTGCAATGCAGAAGACCCTGGTTCAATTCCTGGGTCAGGAAGATCTCTGGAGAAGGGATAGGCTACCCACTCCAGCATTCTTGGGCTTCCCTGCTGGCTCAGCTGGTCAAGAATCCTCCTGCAGTTCAGGAGACCTGGGTTCAATCCCTGGATTGGGAAGATCCCCTGGAGAAGGGATGGATTATCAAGGAATGGTGTAAAATCCTCACTATAAAATTGTAAAAAGTTTGAAAATGACACACTATTCTCAGTCTCAGTTAGTCTAGGTAAATTTTCTGTAAACATAAATATTTGCTAAAGAATTGTTACTAGATGATTCTCTGTTTATGAAGTATAGCTGAATATATAGCGATGTGGATAGATGAAAAGATTGCATTTTAGTTTCTGATAAATATTCTCTTTGCCTAGTGCATAGTTGTTTTTTTTTTTTTTTTTTTTTAACCTTTTCTTACCTCAGTCCCTTTTGGTTTTTAGCTGTTAATTTAAATACAAATGCCTCAAGGTAGAAAGATTGATTGATTGATTGATTGATTGATTGACATTTTCTGATCCCTTGAAGCTTTATTATTCTAATTTTTCAGTTTTCACAGTGTGATGAGAACATAACAGAAAACCCATGTTCTTTGTCTTTCCTAATTATCAAGGGTCTATGAAGATACATGCTTTGGTCCATCGTTTCCTACAGAAACACTCATAACACCATGAAGGTTAATATATTGGTACAAAAATGCATGCCTTAGAAAGTAAGCTTATGGGTGTGCTTCTCTTTTTCAGAGATAGTATTGGGTTGAGCAAAAAGTCCCTTCAGTTTTTAAATAAATTAAAAGACTCATTTTTCATTTTCACCAAGAAATTTATTGAACAACATATTCACTGTTTTATTTAACTATTTTCTGCCACTTTTCAGGCAACTTTATAACTCCATCTTCCCAAAACTTTGAATCTTTTGAGCAAAGAACTGTTTCAAGTGTCTTTTACAGTCTTCCAGGGAATGGAATCTTTGTTCATTAAGAGATGTTATAAAGACTAAAATGAATGGAAATTTTAATGTGCAATATCTGGTGAATTGTTGCTGTTGCTGTTGTTCAGTCACTAAGTGTTGTCCAATTCTTTGCAACTTTGTGGATGGCAATATGCCAGGCCTCTGTGTCCCTTATTATCTCTGAGTTTTCTCAAATTCATGTCTATTGAATTGGTGATTCTATCCAACCATCTCATCCTCTACTGCCCTCTTTTTACCTTCAGTCTTTCCCAGCATCAGGGTCTTTTCCAATGAGTCAGTTCTTTGCATCAGGTGGCCAAAGTATTGAAGCTTCAGCTTCAGCATCTGTCCTTTCAATGAGTATTCAAGGTTGAGTCCTGGTGAATACGATGGATGAGTCAGACTCTCCAGCCAAATGATAACAGTTTTTCTGGTTATCAAGGAAATGTGGTCTTACATTATCCTAATGGAATATTATGTGTATTAATAAATATATATTAATAATTTATATGGAGAATTCTGGATGCTTTTTGTCAAGTGATGCCTTCCTTTGGTGTAGCTGGGAGCAGTACTTCCTGGAATTAACCATTTGGTTTTCCAGAGGAGCTCATAATTAGAGGACTCCCTTTCTATCTCACTGTATGCAAAACACCACTCTCTTGGGGTGAAGACTGGATATTAGTGTGGTTGGTGGTGGTTCATTTCACCTACCCCACAACCTCTTCCTTTCCAAGTTATTGTACAGTATTTAATTTTCATCACCCATCACAATTTGTTTTAAAATCAGAATGTTTTCATTATGCTTAAGTAAAAACCACATGCGGAAATATGGTCAGGAAAGGGGAACTTTTAACTTCAGTTCAGTTCAGTCGCTCAGTCGTGTCTGACTCTTTGCGACCCCATGAACTGCAGCACGCCAGGCCTCCCTGTCCATCACCAACTCCCAGAGTTCACTCAGACTCACGTCCATCGAGTCAGTGATGCCATCCAGCCATCTCATCTTCCGTTGTCCCCTTCTCCTCCTGCCCCCAATCCCTCCCAGCATCAAAGTCTTTTCCAATGAGTCAACTCTTTGCATGAGGTGGCCAAAGTACTGGAGTTTCAGCTTTAGCATCATTCCTTCCAAAGAAATCCCAGGGTTGATCTCCTTCAGAATGGACTGGTTGGAGCTCCTTGCAGTCCAAGGGACTCTCAAGAGTCCTCTCCAACACCACAGTTCAAAAGCATCAGTTCTTCGGTGCTCAGCTTTCTTCACAGTCCAACTCTCACATCCATATATGATTACTGGAAAAACCATAGCCTTGACTAGATGGACCTTTGTTGGCAAAGTAATGTCTCTGCTTTCCAATATGCTACCTTAACTTAGGTAGAAGCTAAACATTAAAGTGATTAACATAACCAACCTAGTTCAAATAATTTTCAACACTTGATTTGGATATTTTGAGTAGGTCGGCTATCTCTCACACGGTACAGTGTTGATTATTCTCAATTAATATCTCCATTTGATCTAACAACTTCAACTGGTCTACCAGACTGTGGAGCATGGTCCAGTAAGACACCTCCAGCACAAAACTTTGCAAACCACTTTTGACACATTAGATCAGTCACTGCATCTTCTCCGTACACTGCAGAACTTTTTTTTTTTTGCATTTCAGTTGTGTTTTTACCTTTCTTGAAATAATAAAGCATGACAGGCTGAAAATATTACTACTTTTCTTCCATCTTCAATATTAAAATGGCTACACAAAAATGCACCAATTTTGATGTTTTCTTTTTTAAATGCACACAGTTATGACCACCATCAAAGTAAAATTGTTTGGAATGACATTAAAGACAACTAAATGCTACTAAAGCCATGTTATGGAAGCAAAGATCCCTGGGTCAGAAAGAGTCCCTAGAGAAGGAAATGGCGACCAAACCAATATTCTTCCCTGGAAGACCTCATGGACAGAGAAACCTGGTGGCCTAGAGTGCATGGGGTCATAAGAATTGGACACAACTTACTGACTAAGTCACTACTGCAAAAGAACACAAAAAAGCTTCAAATGGAGTATACAGCTTGTGCAAAGGCCCTGAGGTAAGAGGGATTTATGAAATAAAAGAACACTGTAAGGAGAGTAATAAGATGAAATGAGCTAAAAGGCTAGGATTAAATTATGCAGAAAAATAGTGACTAATAGATGCAGAATGTTATGGATACTATTTTAATACTAATGAACTTAGGCACTCAAAATGCCAAGAAATTTGGAAAACTCAGCAATGGCTACAGGAATGGAAAAGACAATTTTCATTCCAATCCCAAAGAAAGGCAATGCCAAAAAGCGTTCAGACTACTGCACAACTAGACTCATTTTCCCATGCTAGCAAGCAGGGCTCAGAATTCTGCAGGCTAGGCTTCAGTAGGACACGAACCCAGAACTTTCAGGTGTTCAAGCTGGATTTAGAAAAGGAGAGGAACCAGAGATCAAATTGCCAACATCTGCTGGATCATAAAAAAACAAGAGAGTTCCAGAAAAACATCGACTTCTGCTTCACTGAATACACCAAAGCCTTTGACTGTGTTCAGGTCAGTTTCAGAGAAGGCAATGGCAACCCACCCCAGTACTCTTGCCTGGAAAATCACATGGAGGAGCCTGGTAGGCTGCAGTCCAAGGGGTCACTGAGAGTCGAACACGACTGAGTGACTTCACTTTCACTTTTCACTTTCATGCATTGGAGAAGGAAATGGCAACCCACCCCAGTGTTCTTGTCTGGAGAATCCCAGGGATGGTGGAGCCTAGTGGGCTGCCATCTACAGGGTTGCATGGAGTCAGACACGACTGAAGTGACTTAGCAGCAGTAGCAGCAGTTCAGTTTAGTTGCTCAGTTGTGTCTGACTCTTTGCGACTCCATGGACTATAGCACGCCAGGCCTCCCTGTCCATCACCAACTCCTGGAGTCTACCCAAATTCATGTCCATTAACTTGGTGATGCCATCCAACCATCTCATCCTCTGTTGTCCCCTTTTCCACCTACCCTCAGTCTTTTCCAGCATCAGGGTCTTTTCCAATGAATCAGCTCTTCGTATGAGTATTGGAGTTTCAGCTTCAGTATCAGTCCTTCCAATGAACACCAGGACTGATCTCCTTTAGGATGGATTGGTTGGATTTCCTTGCAGTCCACGGGACTCTCAAGAATCTTCTCCAACACCACAGTTCAAAAGCATTAATTCTTTGGCGCTCAGCTTTCTTCACAGTCCAACTCTCACATCCACACATGACCACTGGAAAAATCATAGCCTTGACAAGATGGACCTTTGTTGACAAAGTAATGTCTCTGCTTTTTAATATACTGTCTGTGTTGGTCATAACTTTCCTTCCAAGGAGTAAGCATCTTTTAATTTCATGGCTGTAGTCACCATCTGTGTAGATCACAAGAAACTGTGGAAATTCTTGAAAAGATGGGACTACCACACCACCTTACCTGCCTCCTGAGAAACCTATACGCAGGTCAATAAGCAGCAGTTAGAACTGTACATGGAACAATGGACTGATTCAAAATTGGGAAAAGAGTATATTAAGGCTGTATATTGTCACCCTGCTTATGTAACTTATATGCAGAATACATCATGTGAAATGCTGGGCTAGACGAAGCACAAGCTGGGATCAAGACTGCTGGGAGAAATGTCAATAACCTCAGATATGCAGATGATACCACCCTAATGGCAGAAAGCGAAGAGGAGCTAAAGAGCCTCTTCACAAAGGTGAGAGGAGAGTGAAAAAGCTAGGTTAAAACTCAACATTCAGAAAACTAAGATCATGGCATCAGGTCCCATCACTTCATGGCAAATAGATGGGAAACAATGGAAACAGTGAGTGATTTTATTTTCTTGGGCTCCCAAAATCACTGCAGATGGTGACTGCAACCATGAAATGAAAAGATACTTGTTCCTTAGTAGAAAAGCAATGACAAACCTAGACAGAATATTAAAAACAGATACATTGCTTTGCCAACAAGGTCCATTTAGTCAAAGTTATGATTTTTCCAGTTGTCATGTATGGATGTGATGGTTGGACCATAAAGAAGGCTGAGCACCAAAGAATGATGGTTTTGAACTGTGGTGTTGGAGATGATTCCTGAGAGTCCCTTGGACTGCAAGGTGATCCAACCAGTCCATCCTAAAGGAAATCAACCCTGAATATTCATTGGAAGGACTGATGCTGAAGCTGAAACTCCAATATTTTGGCCACCTGATGGGAAGAGCTGACTCATTAGAAAAGATCCTGATGCTGGGAAAGATTGAAGGCAGGAGGTAAAGGGGACGACAGAGGATGAGATGGTTGGATGGCATCACTGACTCGATGCACATGAATTTGGACAACCTGCAGGTGATGGTGAAGGACAGGGTAGTCTGGCTTGCTGGACTCCATGAGGTTGCAAAAGTCAGAGGTGACTGAGCAACTGAACAACAATGAACATAGGGAAGCTATTGAAGTGTTTTCAGTGTGAGAGTGAAATAATGAAAACTATATTTGAAAACTATCACTATGGCTACAGTATAGAGAATGGATTTACTTGGATCAAGATTGGCAGCAGAAAATCAGTGAGAAGGCTATTGCAGTAGTATAGTTGAAGACGGTGAATTGATGAGAATGCCAACAATGAAAACAGAGAGAAGTGGAAATTTTAAAGGCATTTAGAAGGTAAATACTTTAAAAGTAAACATGAGATACTTCAGTTCAGCTCAGTTGCTCAGTCATGTCCAACTCTTTGCAACTCCATGAACTGCAGCACGCCAGGCCTCCCTCTCCATCACCGTCTCCTGGAGTTCACTCAAACTCACGTCCATCGAGTGGGTGATGCCATCCAGCCATCTCATCCTTGGTGGTCCCCTTCTCCTCCTGCCCCCAATCTCTCCCAGCATCAGAGTCCCTTCCAATGAGTCAACTCTTCGCATGAGGTGGCCAAAGTACTGGAGTTTCAGCTTTAGCATCATTCCTTCCAAAGAAATCCCAGGGCTGATCTCCTTCAGAATGGACTGGTTGAGATACATAGAAATACTTTATTTGGACTATAAATTGGAAGTGTGGGAAAGGAAACTACTGCAAATGAGTTCCAGTATTACAGGAAACAATAAAAAGAACTGTTTTCAGTTAGGGCTTGCAAACTTTTTAAAAAATAAAGGTACAGATAGTAAATCTTTTGGGATTTAGGGGACATGTAAGTTCTATCACAATTATTTGCCTTTTCTGGAACAGAGCGCAGTCATAGACAATGTGTAAATGAATGGGTTTGGCTGTGTTCCAATAAAACTTTATTTGCAAAAACAGATAGGGGACCATATTTGGCCCTGGGGCATAATTTATCTACCCATTTTAGATGATGAACAGTCTGCTTACGCAAACTGTTTACATTGATGTCCTTGGATAATAAAAAAGAAATTTAAATTGTGTTAAGTGTTTTCTGGTGAATGAAATTCATGAATATTCAAAATACTTTGAGAGAATCTAGAGAAAATTACTGAAGGCAGTCCTGATGCTTAAAGGCTTACCTGGGCTTCCTTGATAGTGCAATTTGGTAAAGAATCCACCTGCAATGCGGGAGACCCCGGTTGGATTCCTGGGTGAGGAAGACCTGCTGAAGAAGGGATAGGCTACCCACTCCAGTATTCTTGGGTTTCCTTTCTGACTCAGCTGGTAAAGAATCTGCCTGTAATGTGGGAGACCCGTGCTCGATCCCTGGAATGGGAAGATCCCCTGGAGAAGGGAAAGGCAACCCGCTCCAGTGTTCTTGCCCTAGAGAATCTCACGGACAGAGGAGTCTGCCAGGCTACAGTCCATGGGGTCACAAAGAGTCAGACATGGTTGAGCGACTTCGGTTTTGCTTTCTTTTTTTGAGTTACATTCATCTCATTACAAAGAACTGAGGCAGCAACATGTATCTGCATTATGATATCTCTCTATATATCACTATTATATCATCCTGCTAGTGAATGACATTTCTCTGAGTTGTAATAACTGTAGAAAGAAAAAGAAGTATCTCATCCCAGAATTTGTCATAACCTCTCTAAAGCTTGTATTCTTGGCAACAAGTGTTTGGGTAGATGAAGACAGATAAGAGCAAGTATAATTATGCAAACTCCAAGAAGACTTTGACAGAAATATCCTTTTATTCAGAAGAATTTTCTTAGCAGTTCTACAGAATGAAAATGGAAAATTTATTCAGTAGAAAAAGTTGTCTTGAAAGTGCATATTTGTATTACAAGCAGTGTTAAGCAGCTTTAGAGTCTGTGTCCAGATTCCAAACCAGATATACAACAAAATTCTTCTGCTGCTTGGACCATGGAATCTTAGGAAGCCTGAAAAATCGTGGAGTTCAGTTCAATGACAACATAATTTCATTTTTACAAAGATAGTTTCTAGAAATTATATAAATATTCCCTCATTTAATATCTAACCTAATAATATATAAAGGCTTTCCTGATAGCTCAGTTGGTAAAAATTCACCTGCAATGCAGGAGACCTGGGTTTGATCCCTGGGTTGGGAAGATCCCCTGGAGAAGGGAAAGGCTACCCACTCCAGTATTCTGGCCTGGAGAATTCCATGGACTGTGCAGTCCATGGAGTGGCAAAGAGTCGGACACGACTAAGCGACTTTCACTAGCACTTCATTAGCACTAATAATACAGAAACACAAGTTATGTACATAACTTTTTGTACCTTTATGTACAGAAAGATATGTTAGGTAAATTGATGTCAGATCAATTAGAAAGCTATTTTGCAAAGAGTTCTTTAGTTGTATGAGCTGAGAAAGCAGAATTTTAAAGAATTTCTTTTTAATTAATTTTTATTGGAGTATAGTTGATGTACAATGATGTGTAGGCTCCTGCAGTACAGCAAAGTCAATCAGTTATACATTCATATTTGCTGCTGTTCAGTCACCCGGTTGTGTCCGACTCTTTGTGACCCCATGGACTGCAGCGTGCCAGGCCTCCCTGTCCCTCACCATCTGCTGGAGTTTGCCCAAGTTCATGTTCATTGCATCGGTGATGCCATTCAGCCAGCTCATCCTCTGACATATACCCTCTCTTTTTAAGATTCTTTTCTCATATAGGTCATTATAGAGTATTGAATAGAGTTCTCTGTGCTATACAGTAGGTGCTTATTAGTTATCTATTTTATAACAGACATTTTAAAATTTTTAATTCATTTAAGCATTATACCCAGAATCAATGTGTTGTCTTAGCAAATTATCTCCTAATGAGCAGGCAAAGAAACATTATATTATTTTTTTAATTGAGGTATATTTGACTTACAGTATAATGTTAGCTTTGGGTGATTCTATAGTTTTATAGATTATAATCTAAGGGAGCTGACCTAACAGGTGTTTTCCTTTTTGTATGATTTTCTGAAATTGTGAAATTTGTGTTAAATTGTGGGTCATAGGCATCTCTTTTGGAACCAGCTAAGCAGATAAGCAGAAAATGTTTTCTGATACTCCAGTTCTATGTGGTAAAGCGAGAATCTAAAACAACAAAAAATAAACAAAGAAAAGTTCATCCACGTGCTGTTTAAAACCACGTTAAGTAGGCTAATGTGCTTTTCCTACTGTGTGTGTGTGTGCGTGTCCAACTCTTTGCCACCCCATGGACTGTAAGTCCATGGAATTCTCCAGGCCAGAACACTGGAGTGGGTAGCCTTTCCCTATCCAGAGGATCTTCCCAACCCAGGGATCAAACCCAGGTCTCCTTGTGACCCAGAGACTGTCACCCGCCAGGCTCTTCGGTCCATGAGATTCTCCAGGCAAGAATGCTGGAGAGGATGCCTCTTCCCTTCTCCAGAGGATCTTTCTGACCTAGGGATCAAACCTGGGTCTCCTGCATTGCAGGCAGATTCTTTATCATCTGAGCCTCCAGAGAAGCCTTTTCCTACTAAGTCATTATAAAAATATATTTATGCTTTTCACAGTAGCTATTCAAAGGCAGACCTAATCCTTAACACCAAACTTTTCACCTTTTTTGTCCTGGCCAAAAATATAGATCAATTGATTTCTTGTTTACTCATATGCACCTTCTCTGTAGCTCAGACAGTAAAGAATCTGCGTGCAATGCAGGAGACCTGGGTTTGATCCCTGGGTTGGAAAGATCCTCTGGAGAAGGGAATGGCAATCCACTCCGGTATTCTCGCCTGGAGAATCCCATGGACAGAGGAGCCTGGCACGCCACAGTCCAAGGGGTTGCAAAGAGTTGGAAATGACTGAGTGACTAACACTTCTACTACTTACTATTTCAGTAGCAAAGTTGGTACTTTCTGGGTACATATTACAAAATTACATGGGAGGTGGGGACAAAAGTCTTTACATATAAGACAAACTCTGCTCTTAAAGAAATTAACCAAAGAAGTGGAATATAAATTCAGAATTAATAATAAATGGGAATTTATGGTAAATAATGAATGAATATTCAGCTAGAGAAGCTTGAAATATTCAAGGGAAATGCTGGTGGAATTTCCTGGAAATGCTTCATAGGAAATAGAAAGTTGGCCTCAAAAAGTTTGTAAGACAGATGGATGAGGAGAGCTCGTCAAGGGGGCAATCTGTCATGTGGGATGCATAATGAAAGTCACGTTGAGTGTGGGATACACAGGACAGGCTTAGGGGACTTAGAAGGAACCAACATGGACAGGGTAGGGTTTATCTGCAAATTGGGCAATGGCACCCCCACTCCAGTACTCTTGCCTGGAAAATCCCATGGATAGAGGAGCCTGGTAGGCTGCAGTCCATGGGGTTGCTAGAGAGTGGGGGACACGACCGGCGACTTCACTTTCACTTTCACTTTCATGCACTGGAGAAGGAAATGGCAACCCACTCCGGTGTTCTTGCCTGGAGAATCCCAGGGACGGGGGGCCCTGGTGGGCTGCCGTCTGTTGATTGGGTCCCACAGACTTGGACACGACTGAAGTGACTTAGCAGCAGCAGCAGCAGCAGCAGCAGCAGCAGCAAAGAGAGCGGAAGAGGTCCAGTGACTCATCAGCACACCGATTTAGACCCATTGCAGGGCCGCATCTTAGAACTAAGTGATGGGCAGGTTGTTGTTGTTTAGTTGCCAAGTTGTGTCTGACTCTTTCAGGACCCCATGGCCTGTAGCCCACCAGGCTCCTCTGTCCGTGGCGTTTCCCAGGTAAGAAAACTGGAATGGGTTACCATTTCCTTCTCCAGGGAATTTGCCTGATCCAGGGATCAAGCCCTCGCCCCCTACACTGGCAGGTTTATTCTTTACCCCTGAGCCACCAATGGGCAGAAGAATCAATAAAATAAAAACAGAAAAATTAAGAGAAAATACTGCCACACAATCTTTGAGTGAGAAGAGTTATTTAGAAGTAGGAAAGATTTTCCCAGTTAAGCACCAATTGGAGAAAAGAAAATCAACCCAATTTTTGATGATTAGTTGGTCAATGGAGGAGGTAGGAAATGTAATCTCGATAGACTGTTGGTGATAGAAACTTGACTGAAATAAATTTAGGATGGATGAAGCCTGGCTAAACTAATAATAACGGTGCAAGTCTGGCAGCTGTATTTTCTAGATGAAGTAAACCACGTGGCACGCTTTATTATTTTATTTCCTCCTCCTTCTAACTTTCCATTTAAGTTGCTGGAAAGGTGTTTAAAAGAGTACATTTATAGCAGTGCTGCAAAATATTAAAGCATTACTCCAATTCTTATTTAGAGGAAAAATTATAGGGCTTAATAAATTGATCGATGTTGACAGAAAAAAATATTTAAGTGTTTACCGAAATTTTAGTGGTCATCTTGTTAGGTGTCTATACCTGCATCCATATCTGTTAATATAGATCACTGAGAATCATTCTCAGACAAATGGAATTTAAAGCATATGTGGGAAAATACGTGAACTGGGGGTGACAAAACTTTGGAGGAAACATAACCTAGTTACTTAAACTAATCAATGTATTCCTTTGCTTACCAAGTCCTAGAAAACAGAGACCACCAGAGAGCTAAGGAAGACCATATGAAAGAGGGAACTAAAGACAAATATTTCTAGGAAATAGATGCACAGAAAAGAAAGATAGCTTTAAAATTTTAGTTATTCCAGAGAGAGTCAAAAAAACACTGAATTCATAAAGTGAAACAAAATTCAATTAAAAATAGCAATCAGAGAAAGTAAAGGATTCTTGAAAATTAAACATATTTGCTAAAATTTTTAAAAATTAATAAGAAAACTGAGTAAGTGAATGGACATTGCTAAAGAATGTAAACTAAACTATTTTAGTTATAAAATAAATAAGACATGGGATGAAATAAACAGTAAAAGGAATATGGTCAACAATGGTGTAATAACTTTGCATGGGGACAAATGGTTACTAGTCTTATAGTGAACATTTCATAATATATGCGAATGTCAAGTCACTACTATGATTTGATACTTGAAGTGAAGATAATACTGTGCATCACTGTATTTCAATAAAAGGAATTCCTCTTGAGTGAAATAAAAACAGGAAAATATTTCAGCACATACGTCAGGGTAAAATAAATGAAAATTATGAAGAAAAACTTTCAGGAGATATTGAGGGCAGTTCCAGGGTGTCTAATATTTCTCATCTAGGAGAGAAGAGGAATGAGAAATGTAAACAATCAGAAGAGAAATAGATTTTTTTCTTAAAGGATGAAGTTGAAATTAGGAGTCTTCATATTGAAAAGATAACTGAGTATCTAGTGGTAAAATGAAATAAAGCAAATTCATTCATTCTTTATCAAATATTTTATTCAATATTTTATTATATGTTAGAT
The DNA here is from genome assembly GCA_917880005.1 of Nanger dama. Classification (NCBI taxonomy): domain Eukaryota; kingdom Metazoa; phylum Chordata; class Mammalia; order Artiodactyla; family Bovidae; genus Nanger; species Nanger dama. The sequence goes on from CAKJTW010000035.1 coordinate 9,717,011, forward strand.
ATGTTAGAGATATAGTCATAAAGCAAAAGGCCAAATTCAGCTTTTATGGGACTCTTGAGAGTCCCTTGGACTACAAGGAGATCCAACCAGTCTGTTTTGAAGGAGATCAGCCCTGGGATTTCTTTGGAAGAAATGATGCTAAAGCTGAAACTCCAGTACTTTGGCCACCTCATGCGAAGAGTTGACTCATTGGAAAAGACTCTGATGCTGGGAGGGATTGGGGCAGGAGGAGAAGGGGACAACCGAGGATGAGATGGCTGGATAGCATCACTGACTCGATGGATGTGAGTCTAAGTGAACTCCGGGAGTTGGTGATGGACAGGGAGGCCTGGCGTGCTGCGATTCATGGGGTCGCAAAGAGTCGGACACGACTGAGTGACTGAACTGAACCGAAGTGGACTCTAAAGAAAAGATAGAATTAATGAATTAACAAATATAGCCAAAAATAAAAACCAATAAACTCTCTGAAGAAAGTCATATGGAAAATGAAGTGATAACTGTACAAAGCCACTTTACACAGGTTGTCAACAAAGGTGTCTCTGAGGAAGCAATATTTGCTATAAGATCTGAATGGCAACAAAGTACCAGCCGTGAAAATTCTGAGAGAAGAGCATGTCAAGCAGAAGGAAAATCTTTAAATGTCTTGGAGAATTTTCCAAATGCCAAGGCTTAAGAAAAAAAAGGAACCTATCAGCAACCTTGGAGTAGGAATATAACACTGGAATCAGAACTCTTGTCTATAAAGCTACGCTGCTGCTGCTGAGTCGCTTCAGTCGTGTCCAACTCTGTGTGACCCCATAGACGGCAGCCCACCAGGTTCCCCCATCCCTGGGATTCTCCAGGCAAGAATTATGCTAGTAAAAGAGAAAAAAAAATTGCATCTAGGATTTTATAAAACGTCAAACTGTCATTCAAGTATTTTTCAGACATGCAAGGACATAGACCTCATTCTGGGAGTAAAACAAACAAACTTGAGAGTGTATTCCAACAAAATGAGAAAAGTATGACACGGGGTATAGAATCAATCAAATAAATCAAAACGCTTGCTATGTCTAAATAAGTATTGATAGTGTAGCTTTGAAGTTTAGTTCAATGTTTGATTGTTCTGACTATAGCTACAGAAAAAGAAAACACCCCAAACTTTAGTGGTATAAAACAGCAATAATTGTTTATTATTAATTTATATGACAGTTATCGGATTGACTCAGCTCAGCTTCTCATTTAGGGTTTCTAATATGGTTGCAGTCGGGTGATTAATGGAGGTAGAGGCATCTAAATGGCTTCTTCACTCATCTTAAGGAGTTGGTGCTGGGTAACAGCTGGGGCCTCAGCTGAGACTGTCAGCTGAAACACCTTGACGTAACCTCTCTGTGTGGCCTGAGCTCAAAGCACAGAAGCTGGGTTCTGTGCAATCATCCCAAGAAAGCAAACTGGGTGGAAGCCGTGTCTCCTACAATGTGGCCTCAGAAGTCATACAAAACCTTATCTTCTTTAGCAGTGAGTAGTTAACACCAGGTCAAATTCAGACGAAGAGGTATTCGACTGTACGTGCTTTAAAACCACCACGTTGAGGAAGCGTAGTTTAAGGATTGTCACAATACAAGAAAGGATTACTAATAATCTGGTGAGGAGCAACAGAAAAGAAGCAAAAACATACTCAAACTCTACTCCAGAGGAAAAGTTATTAGGATGAATAAATGGTCATTGTTGACAATGAAGACCGTTTAGATGTTTTTTAAAATTGCAGTAGCCCTCGTGGTATGTATGTGTCTTTTTATACACAATTTTCTCCAATGAAGTACTTATTCCATTAAAGAATTCATCTCGAACATTCTCCCTTTATCCCAAGGTGTATCTGTTCATTCACTTTCAAGGTGTATATCATCAGGCTACACCCTCATTTTGACCTCACTGCCCCAGTCATTATTTCTTTGACTCAGAGTCTTCCCCATTTACAGTGGCAATCTATGAAACTTCACAGTTTCTTTTATGTTCCATCATTCAAAGAAGCCTTCTGAATTTATCTTATCCAAATGACATTATTCCCTGATAGCTCAGTTGGTAAAGAATCCACCTGCAATGCAGGAGACCCGGGTTCGATCCCGGGTTGGAAAGGCTACCTGGAGAAGGGTAGCCTTCTGCCCTGGAGAAGGGAAAGGCTACCCACTCCAGTATTCTGACCTGGAGAATTCCACGGACTGTATAGTCCATGAGGTCACAAAGAGGTCACACAGTTGCTTAGACAGCACTGAGCAAGTTTCCCTTTCACCTTTGTTGAGGTTCACCTATGTCTGTTACCAGACCCTGAGTCCTGTCGGCACTGGGATTACTCCGCCTCACATTCTGACTGTAACTCTCATCTTCAGCTTTTACTGTATCACTGTTACATTCAGTTCAGTTCAGTTCAGTCGCTCAGTCGTGTCTGACTCTTTGTGACCCCATGAACTGCAGCACGCCAGGCCTCCCTGTTCATCACCAACTCCCGGAGTTCATTCAGACTCATGTCCATCGAGTTGGGGATGCCATCCAGTCATCTCATCCTCTGTCGTCCCCTTCTCCTGCCCCTAATCTTTCCCAGCGTCAGCGTCTTTGCAAATGAGTCTGCTCTTCGCATGAGGTGGCCAAAGTACTGGCGTTTCAGCTTCAGCATCAGTCCTTCCAAAGAAATCCCAGGACTGATCTCCTTTAGGACGTAACTCTTACATTAAAAGATATCAAATCCCTCGATATTTTTATTTCCTTTCAGTGTATTACCCCTGTTGCTCATCTTTTCCCTTGTATAACATGAACTAAGTTATCAATAATTTTATTCATTGTGTTGCAGATACACAACCAGAATCTGCGTAGTGAGCTCAGGCCTGTGTTGTAATGCCTGCTGGCCATGCTGTCTTAGTAAGGTTATTTAGCCCTTCACTCCCGCAGGTTCCTCACCTTCACACTGAAGACAGTTGCTCTCGGGAGCTGATGTGAGAACGGACTGTGACAACGTCTGGGAAATGTTTCTACCCCGTCTGGTCGACAGGACTGATTCAGCGCTCACATGGCAGGGCTGGTGGCTGTTTGCAGAGGAAATTTCTCTGAAAAGTTGAAATACAACTGTGGAAGCAGGTTAAAGGGTCAGAAGGCTGATATAGACTTCCTTGTTTCATATTATTCTACCTGCCTAAACTTTTATCCTAGATAGCATATTGAAAAGCAGAGACATTACTTTGCCAACAAAGGTCCATCTAGTCAAGGCTATGGTTTTCCGGTGGTCATGGATGGATGTGAGAATTGGAGTGTGAAGAAGGCTGAGCACCGAAGAATTAATGCTTTTGAACTGTGGTGTTGGAGAAGACTCTTGAGAGTCCTTGGACTGCAGGGAGATCCAACCAGTCCATTCTAAAAGAGATCAGCCCTGGGATTTCTTTGGAAGGAATGATACTAAAGCTGAAACTCCAGTACTTTGGCCACCTCATGCAAAGAGCTGACTCATTGGAAAAGACTCTGATGCTGGGAGGGATTGGGGGCAGGAGGAGAAGGGGACAACAGAGGATGAGATGGCTGGATGGCATCACCGACTCGATGGACATGAGTTTGAGTGAACTCCGGGGAGTTGATGATGGACAGGGGAGGCCTGGCGTGCTGCAATCATGGGATCACAAAGAGTCAGACACGACTGAGCCACTGAACTGAACTGACTAAACTGAAAGTTTTATCGTTTCTTTCCCTGAAAATTCCAAAACTAACATTTTTGGCACTTTGTATCAGTGGCCAAAGAGAGATCAGATATTCCAAAATTGGTATTACTATTTTTTTTTTGAGAAAGCTTTATAAAAAAAAACAAACCCTAAAATAGAAGTTATTTAAAAACTGATAAATTTGATCTGATAAAATATTTTAAATTCTTTGTGGTAAAAATACTTAAACAAAGTCAATAGACAGATGATAAACTGGGAAAAATATTTGCAGCACATATGGCAAAAAGATATTTTCCTATACTAAAATTATACTAATTAAATATACTTACAGTTTTTAAATATATTAATTAAAAAAATGGGGGGCAAAACTGTGTATAAATGATGCTTCTATTTATATAAAAGAACAAGATGAAATATGTACAAATGTTTGTCCATATATTGATTATATGAAGATACACAGAATAACTGGCAAAAATGAGGTGATTCTAGGGAGAGAAACTTGAGACTTATTTTTTCATTTAAATAGGTTTTCTACTCTGGATTTTTAGACATATATATAATATTATCTTATCATCACAAAACAGAAATACTTTTCAGTAAATTTTTCCTGAAAGCCTGAACAGGAAAAATGGAAGAAGAAAGGGAAAAATAAAAGAAAGAAAGAAAGAGAGAGGGAGGGAGGGAGGAAGAAATAAAGAAAAAAAGGAAGGGAGGAAAGCCTAAAATTTCAACTCTCATATCAACTCATCTATGCTTTTTGTTTCTCATAAAAAATATTCCATCTTCTCTACTGGAACAAAAGGGATTTAGGCAAAAATATTTCCTGGTAATTTTTAGTGTTTTGTACCATGCCAAGGATTTAGTAGATGTTTTATATACACCTTTAAAATAAACAAGTGAAGCTTATCTCCTAGTGCATTTCATGTATGGTCTTTTTGCTTTGTGAAATTTGCCACCTGTTACCTCCTGTCTTCTAGTATGTTACACAGATTTTCCAGAGTTCTGGAAAGGGCACAATGAATTTTGCATGGTAGCTAACATTTTCTCATCAAAGGGAGCTTTATACCGCTGCCATTTGAGTCAGAAATGCCCAAGAGCCCTTCTATTCTGTATAAAGTCTCCTCATTCAGAAAGACGGCATCACTAAAAACATGGCGCATACAAATCTGTGTATCCTCCAAGGGGGTCCCAACCACATGAGAGTGAGTAACTTTTTAGCCAAATCATTAATATTAGTAAGCTTACTGGAAATGACTGGTATGAACTGTGTGTAAACTTGGAGATCTTTACTGCACACAATTTAGGCATAACTGACTGACTGAATATTTCTGTTGTTTTTCAGTCCCCAAGTCCTATCTGAGTATCTGCAACCCCATGGCCTATAGCAAGCCAGGCTACTGTGTCCTCCACCATCTCCCACAGTTTGTTCAAATTCATGTCCATTGAGTTGGTGATGCTATTTACCCATCTCATCCTAAGTTGCCCCCTTTTCCTTTTGCCTTCAATCCTTCCAGCATCAGAGTTCTTTCCAATGAGTCGGCTCTTTGCATCAGCTGGCCAAAGTGTATTGTAGCTTTAGCATCAGTATCAATCTTTCCAATGAATATTCAAGGTTGATTTCCTTTAGGATTGACTGGTTTGATTTCCGTGCTGTTCAAGGGACTCTCAAGAGTCTTTTCCAGTACCACAGTTCGAAAGCATCAATTCTTTGATGCTCAGCCTTCTTCATGGTCCAACTCTCACGTCCGTACATGACTACCGGAAAAACCACAGCTTTGACTATAGGGACCTTTGTAAGCAAAATGATGTCTCTGCTTTTTAATACATTGTATAGGTTTATCATAGCTTTTATTCTGGAGCAAGTGTCTTTTAATTTTGTTCCTGTGGTCACCATCCACAGTGGTTTTGGAGCCCAAGAAAATAAAATCTCTCGCTATTTCCACTTTTTCCCCATCTATTTGCACAAAGTGATGGGACTAGATGCCATGATCTTAGTTTTTTGAATGTTGAGTTTTAAGCTTGCTTTTCACTCTCCTCTTTCACCTTTATCAAGAAGCTCTTTAGTTCCTCTTCATTTTCTGTCATTAGAATTGTATCATCTGCATATCTGATATTTCTTCCAGCAATCTTGATCAAGCTTGTGATTCATGCAGCCTGGCATTTCTCAGGATGTGCTTTACACTGAAGTTAAATAAGCAGGGTGATAATATGCAGCCTTGCTGTGCTTCTTTTCCAGTTGGGAGTCAGTCAGTTGTTCCATCTCCAGTTGTTAACTGTTGCTTCTTGACCGGCATACAGGTTTCTCAGGAGACAAAACTCTTTAAGAATTTTCCACAGTTTGTTGTGATCCAGAGTCAAAGGCTTTAGTGTAGTCAATGAGGCAGATGTTTGGAACTCCCTTGCTTTTCCATGATCCAATGAATGCTGGCAATTTGATCTCTGGTTCCTCTGCTGCTTCAAAATCTAGCTTGTATGTTTAGAAGTTCTCAGTTCACATACTGCTGAAGCCTAGCTTGAGAGATTTTGAGCATATCCTTGCTATCATATGAAATGAGTGCAATTGTATGGTAGTTTTAACATTTGGGGGATTGTTTTTCTTTAGGATTGGAATGAAAACTGACCTTTGCCAGTCCTGTGGCCACTACTGAGCTTTCCATATTTGCTGCTATATTGAGTGCAGCACTTTAATAGCATCATCTTTTAGGATTTTAAATAGCTTTTAGGATTTTAAATTTTAAATAGGATACCTTATAATCAGATGTATTCAGCCCAGTGTTACATGTTAAAATCAAATCTCCAACATGTGGTTCTAGTAATGAGGGTCTACTAACATTCTCCAGTGGTATTATATACCACAAAATTGGAAGCATATGAGAATGAAGATAATCTTCAGAAAAGGACAGTGTGAAACTACAGTTGGGTCCAGTTTGTTACCAGCAGGCCTGGCACCCACCTAGCCTCCTTCACAGGATGAGGTCTGATCATTATGCAACAGAGGAATGGGATTTGTTAGTTTCCTGACTCCACGCCTAAGAGTAGCCTTACTTGTTTACTCACCAGTCTGTGTATTTTCTCCAGATGTTTTCTGATCAAAGATTCACCTTCAAGCTAATTCTGTCCTCTTTGTCAGGAAATTGTACACAGATTTAATCCAAGAAAACAAAGGCTTTGCCACTTAATTATTTAAGTGGCAATAAGCAACATGTTTAGTCCAGGAAATTTGGCCCAGAGCTCAAGGTTAGCACAGTAATGTACTTTCAATATCACATTCGTGCCATGGTATAGTTATTATGTACATATAATGTAAAAAAAAAAAAAAAGAACATTTCGGGTAAAGGGTCACATGGGCCTACACTCACACAAAGGTATGCATCTGTGATGCTTCAATGCGCTCCTGAGTATACTTCCTATGAGTAGAAAATGTAGCTCAGTTCACATCATTTCACTACCTATATTTTGAGTCTGCAAGAGTCTGCTTTTCTAAAATACCAAATGCATTCTTTTTTTTTCATCATGCTATCACAATCACGAATACATACTCTCGTGAGTATGTATCTTTTGCATGTAAAAGTATTAACCCAAGAGCAGACATGGTTAGAAAGAGGTCAGCCGTACTTTGTGGTCATATTGGAAGGCAGGCCTGGTCAGAAACATGGCGAGCAGTGACAGATCTGGCTTGCTTCAGGAATGCGGGGACCCATGATGCGGAACTTTGAGGGCTACAGCCATGATGATTCTGGGTAAACTGAGATGGATGGTCACCCCAAGTAGGTTCAGTTCATTTCAGTTCAGTCCCTCAGTCATGTCCAACTCTTTGCAACCCCATGGACTGCAGCACGCCAGGTCTCCCTGTCCATCACCAGCTCCCAGAACTTTCTCAAACTCGTGTCCATTGAGTCAGTGATGCCATCCAACCATCTCATCCTCTGTCATCCCCTTCTGCTCCCACCTTTAATCTTTCCCAGCACCAGGGTCTTTTCAAATGAGTCAGTTCTTTGCATCAGGTAGCCAAAGTATTGGGAGTTTCAGCTTCAGCATCAGTCCTTTCAAAGAATATTCGGGACTGATCACCTTTAAGATGGACTGGTGTCTTTGAAATAATGTTGCTCTCTTCATGGGGCCACAGCTGGAGATTCTGACACTTTCTCTGGTCATCACCCTTGGAAGTCTTCTCAACCCCTGGGGCTGTCACAGAGAATTCCCTGGAGGTCCAATGGTTAAGACTCAGTGCTTTCACTGTGTTAGCCTGGGTTCAAACCCTGGTCAGGGAACCAAGATCCTGTAAGCCCTGCAAAATAAACAAATGAACCAACAAGCAATCAAAAAACTGGGGCTACTGTGATCTCCTGTGTCTCACAGAGGAAATTCCTGGCAAGGAGCAGGGTGGGAGAAACTAGGGATAGAATGGCAGTATCTTCAGCATCTCTTGTGGAATGAATTCTTCTACTTGATTTTCCCCCAGAATATGCCTGTCCTCCAATTCTTCCCCCGTTCCATTCCAAAATTTACCATATTCTCAGAGGCAGAGAACAGCTAGTATTGGATCTACAGCTGAGCAGACTTAAGTCACATGACTATATTAACTGAGGCTTCAGGATGAGCTTCCCTGGTGGCTCAGCTGGTAAAGAATCCGCCTGCAATGCGGAATACTTGGGTTTGATCCCTGGGTTGGGAAGATCCTCTGGAGGAGGGAATGGCTACCCACTCCAGTATTCTGGCCTGGAGAATTCCATGGACTGTATAGTAGGGGTCACAAAGAGTCAGACACGACTGAGTGACTTTCACTTTCACTTTCCTTCACTTTCATGATAAGTGCTTTCAAGATTTGTGAGTTTGTTTACATATTTTGATACATAGTGTGTTCATTATATCTTTGGAAACCTTTATTGGCTTGTACAACTGTTGCAAATGATCCTTAGAACTTAGGAAAACTTGAAAGTTTGTGGATTAGAAGTATCTAGTATTTAACTAACATAATTAACTGTGTAGATCACAAAAAAATGTGGAAAATTCTTAAAGAGAGGGGAATATCATACCACCTCCTGAAAAACTTGTATGCATGTCAAGAAACAACAGTTAGAACCAAACATGGAACAATGGACTAGTTCAAAATTGGGAAAGGATTATGTTAAGGCTATATATTGTCATCCTGCTTATTTAACTGACATGCAAATAGAATCTGGGTCTCTTGCGTCTCCTGCATTGACAATTGGATTCTTTACCACTGTGCCACTTGGGAAGCCCCTCTGCAAAGTGCACCATGAGAAACGCTGGGCTGGGTGAATAAAAAGCTGGAATTCAGATTGCCGGGAGAAATAACAATAACCTCACATATGCATATGATGCCACCCTTAGGGCAGAAAGCAAACAGGAACTAAGGAGTCTCTTGATGAAGGGAAAGAGGAGAGTGAAAAAGTTGGGTTAAAACTAAACATTCAAAAAACTAAGAATATGGCATTTGGTCCCATCACTTCATGGCAAATAGATGGGGAAACAATGGGAATAGTGAGAGACTATTTTCTTGGGCTCCAAAATCACTGCGGACAGTCACTGCAGCCATGAAATTAAAAACACTTGTTCCTTGGAAGAAAAGCTATGAGAAACCTAGAGAGCATGTTAAAAAACAGAGACATCATTTTGCTGACAAAGGTGCATAGAGTCAAAGCTATGGTTTTTTTCAGTAGTCATATATGGATGTGAGAGTTGTACCATAAACAAGGCTGAGCACCAAAGAATTGATCCTTTCAAACTGTGTGCTGGAGAAGACTATTGAGAGTCCTTTGATTAGCAAGGAAATCAAACCACTCAATCCAAAAGAGAAACAACCCTGAACATTCATAGGAAGGACGATGCTGAAGCTGAAGCTCCAATACACTGGCCACCTGATGCAAAGAGCCAACTCACTGGAAAGGACCCTGATGCTGGGAAAGTTTGAGGGCAGGAGGAGAAGGGAGGAACAGAGGATGAGATGGTTGGATGGCATCACGCACTCAATGGACATGAGTTTGAACAAACTCTGGGAGATAGTGAAGGACAGAAAATCCTGGTGTGCTGCAGTCCATGGAGTCACAAAGTTGGACACAACTTCATGACTGAACAACAACAAAAAATATTAGATATGCATTGTCAGCAGAGTTTTGAAAATGGAAACAGAGAATTCTATCTGTTTGAAAATGAAAGGAAAAGGTTTCTATTGATATGTCCAGGAGAGTGAGACCAGTTCAGTTTTGAAGTTTCATGGCACAAAATGTGCTAGAAAATCAGAAATCTTAAAATATCATGGAAGCATCATCACTTGGAAAGCCTTCTGGGAATGGTGGGGACGGACTATTATCTATGAAGTATTGTGTTGCTGCTTATCCTTGTAAAATTGTGAAAGACTGAAGAAAGTATGTTAGTATACAAGTCAACATTTAATTATGACTTTGGGTAAAGCCATATAAATTATATGAGAAAGACACAATTTTTACACTTAATAGGGCACATTGTGGCCTTTTAAAGTCAGAGACAGATAGAAACAAGATGAATTGTGTTACGTACTGGTCTTTTTCAATAAAGTGAAATGTGTAAAGGGGGTATTGAGTTCCCTAATTTAAAAGCAATATGCATTTTTCCATACTCATACTTTATAAGGAAAGACTTCATGGAAAACAAATAAATCATAGTAATCTTAAAAGATTAATTCAATAAACTAATCTGTTCAAACAATAGGTCTTATAAAATCAATTACTTTGTATTCAAACAGAGAAGCATAGAAAGAGTTCATAAATAAAATATATTTTCCATACAGACTTAGCCAGAGACTAGTTTATGAAAATAGTCCCTAAAAGACAAACTAACTTCATTTTTAAGGAATGTCTACTAAAAAACAATGACAAATTTGTTTTGTACTAGTTAAGCAACAGGCTGGAAACATGTAAATCCTTCTCAGAGTTTATAGTTATTGCTCTATAGTCTTTGCTTATGTGTACTGGAAATAAGAATAATTCATATCACCCAGAAGCCCTGGGCCAGAGTGTCCTTTAAAATAAACCCTACACTGAAACTCAGACTGCAGTTTGCACAGAGCAGTGATGACTGTCATTACCTGGTTATTGTTATTTTTAAATAATGCAGGAAGAAACATCTGCACCTTTAAGTTGTTTCAGATTTCTAATTGGGACAGTATTGCTGCATTAATTGCCATGTTACATATATTCTTTGTGACTAAATAGCTAAACAAACATCCAATGTGATCTAAGGGAGCATTTCCTTTTCATCTGGGAGAGATGCTGAAGATTCTGACTTTCAAATATTCAGTATACTGAAACATCTAGTGTACCAAAGGAGTCGTAAGGAACATTTGTATTTATTTTTATTTGGTTGAACTTAAGAAAACCAGTTATTTGGAATCATAGGCTAAATGGATCCTCTGAGAGCATTAGCTCTCTGGCATTCAAAAGGTTTTAGCAGTGTCATGAATCCTTTATTTCAAATGCAACCTGATGAGGACCACCACTGCTTGAAATGGACATCAGGTAAACCAATTTTACAAGTTCAAAGCAGAACATTTACACAATATTAGGTTCCATCAATATGGTAAAATATGTGTACATATTCCACATACAGATTTCCTATTACACTTTAAAAAATATTTTTGAAAGAAAAACCTGATTCATACACTGAGGCATTTGTGTGTGTGTAAAATATAACAGTTCCTTCAAACAGCTTGAAAAGCTCTAATGTAAGCTTTACCATATTATTTTAAAGATGAAGAAAGTGAAACCTAGAGATTGAAATGTTTCTATGTGAGCATATGTAATGGCAAAACCAAAACTCAAACTCAGGGATCCTGGCTCTTCCTGAAGGAAGGATGGTTTTGTTTGTATACACTGAATATTCATTCATTCACTCACGTAGTGTTTGTAACAACTGTATGAAGAATTAATGCTATAATCCTCGTTTTACAAAAGCTGGAATTTATAGATGTTAAGTAGTCGAGCACTTTAACAAAAGTAGTCAGAATTTCATTGAATTCCATTTGTCTTGACACCATGACCAGGCTCATCTCACAGCTCTGATATTTGAATATGCGATCTAAAGGGCCAGCTTCAGGGTAGGGTGAATCTGAAGCTAGAAAGTCTCGATCTCTATCTGTGGATCCTTTGATATGCTTTCAGCTAGGTAGATTCAGGAAGAACTTTCCACAGACTGACCTTGCCTTTCAAATTGTGTTTAGCTCAGAACTGGGCCTCCCTAAACACTCAAATTTCCTACATAGGAGCTCATCCTATTTCTGACTGTGCCAGAATTGCTGCCAAGTTGGAGAAGATATTTATATGTATTTAACAAAAGAAAAAACTTCAGATTTGGATAGAATCAGGTCCATTTCTACAGTGAGATTACTGACAGTAACATGTAGAAAATGTTTTTGAGCCGAAATAAATACAACTATTGAAAAGGAGGGGCTTTGCAGTTTTTATTCCCAAACCTTCTGAGTATGTTTCAATCCCATAAATCTACTGGGTTTAATTCTTGCTCTTACTTAATATCCATCATAAATCAAAATGCTTTCAATTTTATCAGAGCATTGACTACATGTAGTAATTAGCTTTTAAAATCATTATCTGAAAGTCCTGTGGGAAATTTCATAGGTGAGATGATCCAACTCCAGCCTCCAGCTGACTGTAGGTCAGAAGCACCAATCACCCTCCATAATTGTCCTCAATTGGTAATCTCATCTCCAGCTGATGAGAGGCTCAGGCCAAATTAGGTCGAATTACCTATTACTTCTTAGCAATGCATTTCAGCCGTGACCAGGTCAAATTGCACTGCCCGACTGGTGATCACCCAGAAGCCAGTTTTGCTGGAAAAACAGCACAGATCTGAGGTCCAGCAGTGAGAAAGACAGCCAGTTCTGAGGGAACATCCACTTGCTTATGAATTATCTTAAAACAGCTTTCAAAGATGGCCCTGTGATTTGTATTTAAAATTTAGAATCCGAGACAGAAGAGGAAGACCAACAGTTTCAATGATATATGTGAGCAAATGATGAAATAGGAAAATCTTTACAAAATTTAAATTAAATAAATGATCATAAAAATTTAAATCCATTATTAAAACTTAATAGCTCATAAGTAGCTTTATATGAAAACAATAATTTGAAGAAGTGAAAGAAAAATATCTTTCCAATCCTCAAACAACCCAATAACAGAAACTATCATTATCTTAATTTTTCAGATGGGGATACTGAATTACAGAAAAATTCAGTAACTGCTCAAGACTATGCATCTATTTTCAATATGTAGAAATGGGCCAGGAACTCTGCATGCTTAAAAAAAAAAAAAAAAACACTTCCATGATTCTAATCCTCGCACTTAAGAGGTAATTTTTTCGATACTTGGATATAGAGAGATTGGGGCTGGGCTGAAGAGATAGCATGCATATACCTTCTCAGATCTCATCCTGCCCTTGGACTCAGGTGGCTTTTCTGTGCTCACAAAACTGTGAAGGGCAAGGACATGTGTTTTTTTTCCTCCAAAGAGGTATAGTCCCAGTAGAGAGGGGTGGTATTGAGAAATAATAGGCTTCTCATTTTTACCTTACCCTCAAATATAAAGGAGAATTGATTTGATAATACTGTTGGGAGTCCTCTACTGTGTGTAATTTTTATTGAAATAGAGTTGGTGTATAATATTAAGTTAGTTTTAGTTGCACCACATAATGATTTGACATTTACATACGGTTCTTTATGAAATGAACAACATGATATGTCTAATAAACTCCTGTCCCCATGCAAAGTTATGATATTGTTGACCGTATGCATTAAAGCTGTATAGCAGTGGTCCCCAACCTTTGTGATACCGAGGACTAGTTTTGCAGAAGACAGTTTTTCCATGGACCGAGGGTAGTGCGTAGGAATGGTTTGGGGATTATTCGAGAGCGTTACCTTTATTGTGCTGATGATAATCTGTGTTTGCAGATGCTCCCCAGTATTGGGCTTCCCTTGTGGCTCAGCTGATAAAGAGCCCGTCTCCGCCGGCAATGTGGGAGACCTGGGTTTGATCCCTGGGTTGGGAAGATCCCCTGGAGAAAGGAAAGGCTACCCACTCTAATATTCTGGCCTGGAGAATTCCGTGGACTGTATAGTCCATAGGGTGGCAAAGAGTCGGACACGACTGAGCAACTTCCACTCACTGACTCCCCAGCACTAGCATCGCCACCTCAGATCATCAGGCATGGGATTCTCATATGGAGCAGACCACATAGATCCCTTTCATACACTGTTCACAGGAGGGTACACACTCCTGTGAGAGCCTAATGGCTGTCACTGATCTGCCAGGAGGCGGCGCTCAGGCAGTACTGTCAACAACGGGGAACGGCTGTAAATACAGCCATTTACAACGAGGAAGCTTTGCTCACCCACCACTCACCTCCTGCAGTGTGGCCCAGGTCCTAACAGGCCATGGACTGATTCTGGTCTGTGACCCAGGGGTTGGGGACCCTTGCTGTATACCACAGCTGCATAACTTATTATGTAACTGGAAGTTTGTAGCTCTTAATCCCCTATACCTATTTTGCCCACCTCTCATCTTCTACCATCCGGTTCTATGAAAAATGCCATTGGTATTTTGATAAAGATCGCATAAATCTGTAGATTTGCCCTGGGGAATATGATCATTTTAACAACATTAATTCTTCCAGTCCATGTACACAATATCTTTCCATCTGTTTGTCTCATATTCAGCTTCTTTCATCACATCCTACAGTTTTCTGAGTATGGGCTATTTTTTCTTAACTTCCTTTTTAGATTTATTCATAGGTAGTTTACGCTTTTGATGCTCTTGTAAATAGAATTGTTCTATGAATTTCTCTTTCTAATTGTCCATTCTTAGTGTGAAGAAACACAACAGATCACTGTATTTACCTTTCTGTCCTGCAAGTTTACAGAATCCATTGATGTGTTATGACAGTTTCTGGTGGCCTCTTCAGATTTTTCTACACATAGTATCAGGCTTCCCAAGTAGGACTAGTGATAAAGAACCCGCCTGCCGATGCAGGTTCAATCCCTGGATCAGGAAGATCTCTTGGAGGAGGGCATGGCAACCCACTCCAGTATTCTTGTCTGGACAATCCCTTGGACAGAGGAGCCTGGAGGGCTATAGTCCAAAGGGTTGCAAAGAGTTGGACATGACTGAAGTGACTTGGCACGCATGCACATATAGTATCGCGCCATTTGCAAACTGACAGTTTTACTTTGCCCTTTCCAGTTTGGAGCCATATCATTTCCTCATCTGATTGCTGTGGCTAGGACTTACGATGCTAAATAGGTTTGTCAAGAGTGGGAATCCTTGTCTTGCTCCTAATTCACAGAGGATGTATTTTCAGATTTTCACCCTTGAGGATGATGTTAGCTGTGGGCTTATCATATATGGCCTTATTATGTTGAGCTGTGTTCCCTCTGTACCCACTTTGTTGAGAGTTTTGTCATAAAACTATACTGAATTTTCTCAAAAGCTTTTTCTGCCTCTGTTGAGCTAACCATATGATTTTTATTCAATTTCTTAATGTACATAACCTGTACTGATTTGTGGATGTTGAACCACCCTTGAATCCCTAAAATAAATCCTACTTGATCATAATGTATGAGCCCCTTAATGTATGCTTAGTTTAATACTATTTTGTTGATAATTTTTGAATCTATTTTCATCTGTGGATTTTGGTCTGCATTTTCTTTTTTTATGAAAACTGTTGATTTCTAGGAATCTGCCCATTTCTTCTAGGTTGTTCATTTTATTGGCAAATAGTTGTTCAGAGTAAACTTTTATGATACTGTTGCAGAAACTCAGCTTCTGTTCACTGGTGACAAACAGAATTTTGAGTGAAGTAGAAAAGAGAAGCTTTAATTGCTTTGCCAGGCAAGGGGGGCCACAGTGGACTAAAGCCCTGAAGACTGGGTGACCCACCCTGGAGAGGGTAGAGAGGAGTTTCAGTGTTCAAGGAGTAGGGCATGATCAGCTCACGGAGAGTTCTTGGATTGGTTGGCATCAAGGTGAAGTTTCAAGCATCATCAACCTTCTGGTTTCAACTAGTTTAGGGTCTATGATCTTGTGGTCAGCAGTTTTCATCTGGAGTGTGGTCTGCTTCCCGTAAAAACTGCTTTGGAATGTTTGTCAGGCCTTTATCTATACCTTTCAGGAAACCAGGAGTTTGATGATTCTGTTGTGTGGCAGAATTATAGTCTAAATTGTTACCAGTTCCTGAGCCCAACAGCTCTTCTCTGTTTCTCTGTCTCCACATTTCCCAATCATTAACTCTTGAGTCAGCATTTTACTTCAAAATACAAGGACACAGGAGCTTCTATATGGTTTCAGTATTTTGTATTTATATGCTGTGAATTGCAAATTCTTTTTCATTTCTGATTTTGTTGGTTTGATCCCTCTCTTCTTTCTTGATGAATCTGGCAAAAGGTTTGTCAATTTTATCTTTTCAAACAACCAGCTTAGTTTCATTGATCTTTTCATTTCATTCATTTCTGCTCTGGCCCTTTTTGCTTCTTCCTTTCACTAACTGTTGATTTTTTTCTTTTTCTATTTCCTTTAGGTATGAGATTAGGCTATCTGAGATTTTTTTGTTTCCTGACATAAGCTTGTATCACTATATACTTTCCTCTTAGAACTGCTTTTGCTGTGTCCCGTAGATTTTGGATTGTTGTATTTTTGTTTTTATTTGTCTCAAGATATTTTTAAATTTCTTCTTTGTTTTCGATCTTTGAGGATGTTCTCTTCCCCTTTACCTCTCTTTTCTCCTTCTGGACCCCTAGAATGGAAATGTTAGTACACTTGATGTTGCCCTAGAGGTTTCTTAAAACTGTTCACTTTTTAATTTTATTCTTTTTTCTATTTAGCTTCAGTGATTTCTACTACTCTGTCATCCAGATTGCTGATCTTTTTCTCTGTATTATTTAATCTACTGTGGGTTTCTTCTAGTGTATTTTTAAATTTAATTTATTATACTCTTCATCCCTGCTTGGCTCTTCTTTATATTTTCTAAATCTCTGTTAAAAACTTTTAACTTCTTACTCTGTTCATTCCATTTTCTTCTGAGTCTTTGAGCATCTTTGTAATCATTATCTTGAATTCTTTGCACATTGCTTATCTTCATTTCACTTAGATCTTCCAGGATTTTATCTTGTTCCTTCATTTAGAGCATTTTCCTGTCACCTTGTTTTGCCTAATTTTGGTGTTTTCATTTCCATGTATTGTGTAGGTTGGTTATGCTTCCTGACCCTGGAAAAATGACCATGTGTAGGAGACGTCCTATGCATCTGAGCAGCGCACTCCCCTCCAATCATCAGACCTATATGCTCTAGGGGTGCCCTCGATGTGTATTGCATGAACCCTCTGTTGCGGCGGGTTTTTACTGTAATGGACTGTCTTAGAGGTATGGCTCATCCTTGTTCTGATTGGTTGCAAGGCCTCTTCTTGTGAAGAGGTCTCCAAGTGCTGGTGGATAGGGCTGGGCTATGAGGTGATTGGCTGTGAAGCCCTGGGGTGGGGGTGGTTCCTGTTCTAGTTACTACACATTGGTCCAATGTGTCCCAAAGCTGGCATCATTCTAATAGCGAGTGTGGCCAGATCCCAGGGTGGCTTGCTGAGGTGTCTTGAAGCTGGTATCAGCCTGGTGGTGGGACAGCTGAAGCCTGCCATGGCTGGCTAAGGGCTGGGGTGGTCCCGGGGCTGGTGTCCCCCTACTGGTTTGGGGGCCAGGACCAGGACTGAAGCCTGCCCAGTGGTGTGCAGAGC
The DNA here is from genome assembly GCA_917880005.1 of Nanger dama. Classification (NCBI taxonomy): domain Eukaryota; kingdom Metazoa; phylum Chordata; class Mammalia; order Artiodactyla; family Bovidae; genus Nanger; species Nanger dama. Next base: position 9,734,475 of record CAKJTW010000035.1, read on the forward strand.
TGGATACTGGGGTTTCTGTAGAGCCAGGGGTCCCAGAGCTGCCATCCATCCACCAGAGGGCAGGTTCTGGGTCCAGGGTTTCCCGGGTTAATGCAAGTTACTATGGGATGGAGCCAGAGCCTAGAGTTCCTGCCTGCGTGACCTTGGGGATTCAGAGTTGGTTTTGGCCTATGGGTGTGTGGGGCCAGTGTCCATGGCATCCAGTGTCTAGGGCTGGCTCACTGTTGGGAAGATCCTGGTCCAAGGTCTCTAGTTCCAGGGTCCTGGTGGCCTTAGAACTGGTATTAGTCAGTGTGGACACAGTGGGATCCAGGGTGTCCTGGGTCCAGCTCCTGTCCACTGGTGGTGAGACTGGCCCCAGTGTTAGTGCCAGCTCACTAATGGGCAGGATTGGTACCCACAGATTTTTCTGTGCACCTTTTAGGAGTGGAATCTTTATTTCCTGTAGTCTTGGTCTCCCAAACATAAGCCCCAATGGTCTTCAAAACCAGGTTCTGGGTGTTCATCTTTCTAGTGCAAGACTCTCGGTTTGGGGAACCCAGTGTGGGGCTTAGACCCCTCACTTCTTAAGGAGAACCTCTGCAATTGTAATTATCCACCTGTTTTGCACGTTGCCCTCCCTGGTGTATGGTCTTGAATCACACTGTGTCTCTTCAAATGCTACACATCTCACTGTGGTTCTTTCTTTATATCTTTAGTTGTAGGAGACGTTTTCTGATAGTTTTGGGTCTTTTTCACTAATGATTTCTCTGCGCGTGCATGCTAGGTCTCTTCAGTCATGTAAAGCTGTTTGTGACCCTGTGAATTATAGCCTGCCAGGCTCCTCTGTCCATGGGATTCTCCACGCAAGAATATCAAAGCGGGTTGCTATGACCTCCTCCAGGGGATCTTCTAGATCCAAGGATCCAACCCACATCTCTTATGTCTCCTGCATTGGCAGGGGACAGGGTGTGGTTCTTTGTCACTTGTGCCACCTGGGAAGCCCAATTTCTCTGTAAATATTAGTAATATTGGTGTACCTCTTTTTAAGCTTTTCGCTGTGTTTATCCATTCTTCTCCATAGTTCACTGAGTATTTTATTATCATTATCTTGAACTCTTTATTTGGTAGATTGCTTGCCTCTTCTCAGTTCTTTGGGATTTTATCTTTTACTTTCATTTGGAACACATTCCCTTGTCACCTCGTTTTCCCCACTTCTCTATGTTTCTGTGAATGTGGTAGGCAGGTGTGCTGTGTTTCCTGGGCTTGATGAAGTGACCTTATGTAAGAGATGTCTTCCAGAGCCCAACGGCACACTCTGGTTCCTGGAGCTATAAGGTCTAGGAGTGCTCCCTACGTGGGCTGAATCAGTGCCTCTGTGGTGGTAGGGCAATTATTGCAGTAGATGCCGGGCCCCGCCTTGGGTGGAGACTGTTGACTGCTGTCGGGCAAGGCTGGATCCTGGTACAGTCAGCTGCAAGTCAGGGGGAGTCCTGGAACTTGTGTCAGCCTGTTGATGGTTGGGGCCATGTCCTGTTAAGGTTGACTGCAGGTGCCAGGGGTTCCAGAGTTGGTGCTAACCCACTGGTGGGTGGGGCTGCACCCAGCTATGGTTGGCTGTGGGCCCACGGGTCCTGGGGCAGCTTGCTGCTGGCCCAGGGGGTCTGAGGGCTGGGGCTGCCTTGCTGCTGGGAGGCACAGGTTCCAGCACACCTGGCTGTGTTGCCTGATGGTCCCAGGGCCTGGCTGGGCACCATGTTTTGGCAAGCTGGTAGGTAGTGCCAGATCCTGAGGCAGCTCACTGGAGGCCTCGTGAGAGCCTGGGGCTGGTGCCAACCTGCTGGTGAGTGCGGTTGGGTCCCCATGAGACTGGATGCTTCGACTCTGGAGTAGCTGGCCTGGGTACTAACTGGTCGGCTGGTGGGGATGGGCCCCAGTGTTGACAGGCTACAGGGAGGACCACCACCAAATGGAGCTTGCTGCTCCAGTGTTCCCCTGATAGAGCAAGCTCCGCAAAACGGCTGCTGCCAGTGTTTACGTCTCTGGAGGGAGTCGCAGTGGCTCTTTGCCTTTCTGGGAGGCTTCTTCGAGATTAGCAAGTGGGTAGGACCCAGGCTTCTTTCACATTACTGCCTCTGTGCTGGGACTCAGGTCATGCGAGATTTTACGTGTCCTTAAGAACAAAGTGTCCGTTTCCTACAGCCCTTGAGCTCTCCCGTGTACGATCGCAGGTTGTCTTCTAAGCCAGATGCTCTGGCCCTTCTCTTCGGGATGCAGGCCCCTGCCCTGGTGACCCTGATGTAGGCTTCTGATTCCTCATTCCTTGGGGAGAACTTCTGTAATTATGATTATGCCCCTTTTTGTGGTTTGCCTACCCGGGGTGGGTGGTAAGTTTTGACTACACTGTCTTTCCTCCCTTCCTACATGTCTCATTGTTCCTTCTTTTTATGCTTTGTTGTGGAAGATCTTGTCTCCATGAATTCAGGTCAATCTCGTTGATAGTTGCCTTGTAAATTGCTGTGACTATGGTGTGCCTACAGAAGGAGATAAGCTCAGGGTCTTCCTACTCTGCCATTTTGGTTAGTAAACTTCATAATTTTTTTTTTTTTTTGATAGCTAGATATGATGTACTGTATAAAGAAACTTCTATAAATAGGGCTTTAGTAGCATGGTGATGAGATGTGGGACTATTCTGCAGCTCTATAATTTGGTCTCAGCCTCTGAGGAAATCCTGTCCCTCTAGACAAATGCTTCTCTGGCTGTTTTTGCTCCCCCTATTATTAGAAAGGACAGGATGGCTAGAATGGTTTGAAGTTGGGCATTTCCTTTATGTTGGTCATTTAGACTTTGATTATACAGTGGGCCCTTGAATAATAGTAACATGGGGATTAGGGGTGCTGAACCTTTGCACAGTTAAAACTCCACATATAATTTTGATTCCTTAAAAGTTTGCTAATAGCCTACTATTGACCAGAAGCCTTACCACTAACATAAACAATATATATTGTGTGTTATATGTATGTCTACAAATATTTTATGCATTAATGACATAACTTTTTTCTCATTTTCTGATATTTTTAGGCTAATGGAGCTTTTTGTGGATTTCTTCAAATTGTTACAAAAATTTTTCCAATGCATTTTTTGAAATAATCTATGTATAAGTGGACCTAAACAATTCAAAACTGTGTTGTTTAAGAGTCAGCTGTACCTCAGGCAGGTTATACTCTGGTTAATTGATTTCACCTGAGAGTACTACATGACGTGATCTCTAGTCTTTCCCATTCTGTTGTTTTCCTCTATTTCTTTGCATTGATCGCTGAAGAAGGCTTTCTTATCTCTTCTTGCTATTCTTTGGAACTCTGCATTCAGATGTTTATATCTTTTCTTTTCTCCTTTGCTTTTCACCTCTCTTCTTTTCACAGCTATTTGTAAGGTCTTCCCAGACAGCCATTTTGCTTTTTTGTATTTCTTTTCCATGGGGACAATTTGATTCATGTCTCCTATACAATGTCATGAACCTGATTCCATAGTTCATCAGGCACTCTATCTATCAGATCTAGGCCCTTTAATCTATTTCTCACTTCCACTGTATAATCAAGGGAATTCATACAGGTCATACCTGAATGGCCTAGTGGTTTTCCCTGCTTTCTTCAATTTCAGTCTGAATTTGTTAATAAGGAGTTCATGATCTGAGCCACAGTCAGCTCTTGGTCTTGTTCTTGTTGCCTGTATGGAGCTTCTCCATTTTTGGCTGCATAGACTATAATGAATCTGATTTCGGTGTTGACCATCTGGTGATGTCTATGTGTAGAGTTTTCTCTTGTGTTGTTGAAAGAGGGTGTTTGCTATGACCAGTGCATTTTCTTGGCAAAACTCTATTAGTCTTTGCCCTGCTTCATCTCGCATTCCAAGGCCAAATTTGCCTGTTACTCCAGGTGTTTCCTTTTTATTATTTTTATTTTTTACTTTATTCTATGTTACAATACTTTATTGGTTTTGCCATACATTGACATGAATCAGCCACAGGTGTACACGATCTCCCAATGCCGAAGCCCCCTCCCACCTCCCACCCCATATCATCTCCCTGGATCATCCCATGCACCAGCCCCAAGCATCCTGTATCCTGTATTGAACATAGACTGGTGCTTCATTTCTTATATGATAGTGTACATGTTTCAATGCCATTCTCCCAAATCATCCCACCCTCTCCCTCTCCCTCAGAGGCCAAAAGCCTGTTCTGTACCTCTGTGTCTCTTTTGTTGTCTCACACACAGGGTCATCATTACTATCTTTCTAAATTCCATACATATGTGTCAGTATACTGTATTGGTGTTTTTCTTTCTGGCTTATTTCACTCTGTATAATCAGCTCCAGTTTCATCCATCTCATTAGAACTGATTCAAATGTATTCTTTTTAAGGGCTGAGTAATACTCCATTGTGCATATGTACCACAGCTTTCTTATCCATTCATCTGCTGATGGACATCTAGGTTGTTTCCATGTCCTGGCTGTTATAAACAGTGCTGCAATGAACATTGGGGTACATGTGTCTCTTTCAATTCTGGTTTCCTTGGTGTGTATGCCCAGCGGTGGGATTGCTGGGTCCTAAGGCAGTTCTATTTGCAATTTTTTAAGGAATCTCCACACTGTTTTCCATAATGGCTCTACTAGTTTGCATTCCCACCAGCAGTGTAAGAGGGTTCCCTTTTCTCCACATCCTCTCCAGCATTTATTGCTTGTAGACTTTTGGATCACAGCCATTCTGACTGGTGTGAAATGGTACCTCATTGTGGTCTTGATTTGCATTTCTCTGATAATGAGTGATCTGGAGCATCTTTTCATGTGTTTGTTAGCCATCCGTATGTCTTCTTTGGAGAAATGTCTATTTAGTTCTTTGGCCCATTTTTTGATTGGATCGTTAATTTTTCTGGAGTTGAGCTGCATAAGTTGCTTGTATATTTTTGAGATTAGTTGTTTGTCAGTTGCTTCATTTGCTATTGTTTTCTCCCATTCAGAAGGCTGTCTTTTCACCTTACTTATAGTTTCCTTTGTTGTGCAGAAGCTTTTAATTTTAATTAGATCCCATTTGTTTATCTTTGCTTTTATTTCCAGTATACTGGGAGTTGGATCATAGAGGATCCTGCTGTGATTTATGTCAGTGTTTTGCCTATGTTCTCCTCTAGGAGTTGTATAGTTTCTGGTCTTACGTTTAGATCTTTAATCCATTTTGAGTTTATTTTTGTGTGTGGTGTTAGAAAGGGGTCTAGTTTCATTCTTTTACAAGTGGTTGACCAGTTTTCCCAGCACCACCTGTTAAAGAGACTGTCTTTACTCCATTGTATATTCTTGCCTCCTTTGTCCAAGATAAGCTGTCCATAGGTGTGTGGGTTTATCTCAGGGCTTTCTATTTTGTTCCATTGATCTATATTTCTGTCTTTGTGCCAGTACCATACTGTCTTAATGACTGTGGCTTTGTAGTAGAGCCTGAAGTCAGGCAAGTTGATTCGTCCAGTTCCATTCTTCTTTCTCAAGATTGCTTTGGCTATTCGAGGTTTCTTGTATTTCCATACAAATCTTGAGATTATTTGTTCTAGTTCTGTGAAAAATACTGCTGGTAACTTGATAGGGATTGCATTGAATCTGTAGATTGCTTTGGGTTGTATACTCATTTTCACTATATTGACTCTTCCGATCCATGAACATGGTATATTTCTCCATGTATTAGTGTCCTCTTTGATTTCTTTCATCAGTGTTTTATATTTTTTGATATATAGGTCTTTAGTTTCTTTAGGTATGTATATCCCTAAGTATTTTATTCTTTTCATTGCAATGCTGAATGGAATTGTTTCCTTAACTTCTTTTTCTACTTTCTCATTATTAGTGTATAGGAATGCAAGGGATTTCTGAGTGTTGATTTTATATCCTGCAACTTTACTATATTCATTGATTAGCTCTAGTAGTTTTCTGGTCAAGTCTTTAGGATTTTCTATGTAGAGGATCATGTCATCTGCAAACAGTGAGAGTTTTACTTTTTCTTTTCCAATTTGGATTCCTTTTATTTCTTTTTCTGCTATGATTGTTGTGGCCAAAACTTCCAGAACTATATTGAGTAGCAGTGGTGAAAGTGAGCATCCTTGTCTTGTTCCTGACTTTAGGGGAAATGCTTTCAATTTTTCACCATTGAGGATAATGTTTGCTGTGGGTTTGTCATATATAGCTTTTATTATGTTGAGGCATGTTCCTTCTATTCCTGCTTTCTGGAGAGTTTTTATCATAAATGGATGTTGAATTTTGTCAAAGGACTTCTCTGCATCTATTGAGATAATCATATGTTTTTTATTTTTCAATTTGTTAATGTGGTGAATTACATTGATTGATTTATGGATATTGAAGAATCCTTGCATCCCTGGGATAAAGCCCACTTGGTCAAGGTGTATGATCTTTTTAATGTGTTGTTGGATTCTGATTGCTAGAATTTTGTTGAGGATTTTTGCATCTATGTTCATCAGTGAACTGTAGTTTTCTTTTTTGTGTGGCGTCTTTGTCAGGTTTTGGTATTAGGGTGATGGTGGCCTCATAGAATGAGTTTGGAAGTTTACCTTCCTCTGCAATTTTCTGGAATAGTTTCAGTAAGATAGGTGTTAGCTCTTCTCGAAATTTTTGGTAGAATTCTGCTGTGAAGCCGTCTGGACCTGGGCTTTTGTTTGCTGGAAGAGTTCTGATTACAGTTTCAATTTCCATGCTTGTGATGGGTCTGTTAAGATTTTCTATTTCTTCCTGGTTCAGTTTTGGAAAGTTGTACTTTTCTAAGAATTTGTCCATTTCTTCCAAGTTGTCCATTTTATTGGCATATAATTGCTGACAGTAGTCTTTTATGATTCTTTGTATTTCTGTGTTGTCTGTCGTGATCTCTCCATTCAGGTGTTCCTTGACTTCCTACTTTTGCATTCCAGTCCCCTATAATGAAAAGGACATCTTTTTGGGTGTTAGTTGTAAAAGGTCTTGTAGGTCTTCATAAAACCGTTCAACTTCAGCTTCTTCACCATTACTGTTTGGGGCATAGACTTGGATAACTGTGATATTGAATGGTTTGTCTTGGAGACGAACAGAGATCATTCTGTCGTTTTTGAGATTGCATCCAAGTACTGCATTTTGGACTCTTTTGTTGACTATGATGGCTACTCCATTCCTTCTGAGGGATTCCTGCCCACAGTAGTAGATATAATGGTCATCTGAGTTAAATTCACCCATCCCAGCCCATTTTCGTTCGCTGATTCCTAGAATGTCGATGTTCACCCTTGCCCTTTCTTGTTTGACCACTTCCAATTTGCCTTGATTCATGGACCTGACATTCAAGGTTCCTATGTAATATTGCTCTTTACAGCATCAGATCTTGCTTCTATCATCAGTCACAGCCACAGCTGGGTACTGTTTTTGCTTTGGTTCCATCCCTTCATTTTTTTCTGGAGTTATTTCTCCAGTGATCTCCAGTAGCATATTGGGCACCTAACAACCTGCAGAGTTCCTCTTTTGGTATCCTATCATTTTGCCTTTTCATACTGTTCATGGGGTTCTCAAGGCAAGAATACTGAAGTGGCTTGCCATTCCCTTCTCCAGTGGACCATATTCTGTCAGCCCTCTCCACCATGACCTGCCCATCTTGGGTTGCCCCGCAGGCATGGCTTGGTTTCACTGAGTTAGACAGGCTGTGGTCCTAGTGTGATTAGATTGACTAGTTTTCTCACAGGAGTATGGTTTCAGTGTATCTGCCCTCTTATGCCCTCTTGCAACACCTACCATCCTACTTGGGTTTACTTACCTTGGGCGTGGGGCATCTCTCACGGCTGCTCCAGCGAAGCACAGCTGCTGCTCCTTACCTTAGACGAGGATTATAAAGCTGCTAATTCTTCATTTTTTAATTTATAGAATATAGGATTTATACATAGATTATAATTACAAAATTAATAATTTAATGCATTCTATTGTCTTTTCTCGGAGACAGCAAAGGCACCCCACTCCAGTACTCTTGCCTGGAAAACCCCATGGATGGAGGAGCCTGGTAGGCTGCAGTCCATGGGGTCTCTAAGAGTCGGACACGACTGAGCGACTTCACTCTCACTTCTCACTTTCATGCCTTGGAGAAGGAAATGGCAACCCACTCCAATGTTCTTGCCTGGAGAATCCCAGGGATGGGGGGCCTGGTGGGCTACCATCTATGGGGTTGCACAGAGTCAGACACGACTGAAGCGACTTAGCAGCAGCAGCAGCATTGTCTTTTCTAGTGTAACATCTGACACTTGCATTAAACTTTAATACCACATTAGGAAATGATCATTTAGGTTTAACTGTGTTTATCTGGTTTTACTGCTTACTTTTAATCTCACACATTAACTTTATTTTTCAAATTGCATTTTTTCTTCTGTGAGTTAGCTTGAAAATATTTTCAATTAACCATTCTAGAAGAGGTATGTGGGAGGTTTAATTTCTGAGTACTTACATGTCTGAGAATGTCTTTCTTTGCCCTTATTGCAGGAACCTCTGGGTACAGAATTCTTGTATTCAACCCCAGAGCTCTATGGATGATTATTACCTCCAACATTGCTTTAAGGAAAAGTAAGAGCAGCTTAGTTTTTGGTGTTTAATTAGTAGCTATTTTGTGTGTGTGTGTGTGTGTGTGTGTATGAATGCTTATAATATTTTATGTTTTATTTTTGAAAAAGAAACCAGCAGCACCAAGGCTCTTTGTAGTTCCTTGAAGCTTTTCCTTCCTTAGATCTTATTGAATAAGGTTTTCCAATCAGGAAAGTTTTCTACTTTTCCCTGTTTATTGCTTTGCACCATATGACCTGCTGTTTCTTTATGAGATTATTATTCTGCAAATATTAGATGTCCTAAATCTATACTTCAAGTCTTATAGCTTTTATCCCTTTACCTGTAAGTTTTAAAAATAGTTCTTAAGTTTACCTTCTGCTTCACTAATATGATTTTTTTTTTAGTATAAATTGTATTACTAAGAGACCCCATCATGGAGTTCAGTAATTATTCAAAATGGATTTTTGTGTTTTTTTTTTTTTTTTTTGCTCCTTCTTATAAGTCCGAGGTCAGGGGCAGTGGCCGGGAGGAGCTACCCAATGTCCGAGGCCAGGGGAGGCCCAGAGAAGCCACCTTGTGCCTGAGGCCAGGGGTGGTGGCCTTGAGCCACCCCACGCCCATGGCCAGGGGTGATGGCTGGAAGGAGGAACCTGAGGAGCCCTGGCTGCGCTGGCACAGGAGGGTCTAGAGGAGCTATCCCACCTTGAAGGTCAGGAAGGACAGCGGTAAGGAGACACCCCTCGTCCAAGGTAAGGAGCAGCGGCTGTATTTTGCCAAAGCAGCCGCAAAGAGATACCCCACGCCCATGGGAAGAGAAACCCAAGTAAGATGGTAGGTGTTGCAAGAGGGCATCAGAGGGCAAACACACTGAAACCATACTCACAGAAAACTAGTCAATCTCATCACGCTAGGACCACAGCCTTGTCTAAATCAATGAAGCCAAACCATGCCTGTGGAGTAACCCAAGATGGGCAGGTCATGGTGGAGAGTTCTGACAGAATGTAGTCCACTGGAGAAGGGAATGGCAAACCACTTCAGTATTCTTGCCTTGAGAACCCCATGAACAGTATGAAAAGGCAAAATGATAGGATACCAAAAGAGGAACTCCCCAGGTTGTTAGGTGCCCAATATGCTACTGGAGATCAGTGGAGAAATAACTCTAGAAAGAATGAAGGGATGGAGCCAAAGCAAAAACAGTACCCAGCTGTAGATGTGACTGGTGATAGAAGCAAGATCCGATGCTGTAAAGAGCAATATTGTGTAGGACCCTAGAATGTCAAGTCCATGAATCAAGGCAAATTGGAAGTGGTCAAACAAGAGATGGCAAGAGTGAATGTCGACATTCTAGGAATTAGCGAACTCATATAGACTGGAATGGCTGAATTTAACTCAGATGACCATTATATCTACTACTGTGGGCAGGAATCCCTCAGAAGGAATGGAGTAGCCATCATGGTCAACAAAAGATTCAGAAATGCAGTACTTGGATGCAATCTCAAAAATGACAGAATGATCTCTGTTCATTACCAAGGCAAACCATTCAATATCACAGTAATCCAAGTCTATGCCCCAAGCAGTAACCCTGAAAAAGCTGAAGTTGAACAGTTTTATAAAGACCTACAAAACATCTATTTTTGCTTTATTGACTATGCCAAAGCCTTTGACTGTGTGGATCACAATAAACTGTAGAAAATTCTGAAAGAGATGCGAATACCAGATGACCTGACCTGCCTCTTGAGAAATCTATATGCAGGTCAGGAAGCAACAGTGAGAACTGGACATGGAACAACGACTGGTTCCAAGTACAAAAGGAGTATGTCAAGGCTGTGTATTGTCACCCTGCTTATTTAACTTATATGCAGAGTACATCATGAGAAATGCTGGACTGGAAGAAACACAAGCTGGAATCAAGATTGCAGGGACAAATATCAATAACCTCAGATATGCAGATGACACCACCCTTATGGCAGAAAGTGAAGAAGAACTAAAAGGCTTCTTGATGAAAGTGAAAGAGGAGAGTGAAAAAGTTGGCTTAAAGGTCAACATTCAGAAAACGAAGATCATGGCATCTGGTCCCATCACTTCATGGGAAATCAATGGAGAAACAGTGTCAGAATTTATTTTTTTGGGTTCCAAAATCACTGCAGATGGTGACTGTAGCCATGAAATTCAAAGATGCTTACTCCTTGGAAGAAAAATTATGACCAACCTGATAGTATATTCAGAAGCAGAGACATTACTTTGCCGACTAATGTCTGTCTAGTCAAGACTATGGTTTTTCCAGTGGTTATGTATGGATGTGAGAGTGGGACTGTGAAAAGACTGAGCACCAAAGAATTGATGCTTTTGAACTGTGGTGCTGGAGAAGACTCTTGAGAATCCCTTGGACTGCAAGGTGATCCAACAAGTCCATTCTGATGGAGATCAGCCCTGGGATTTCTTTGGAAGGAATATGCTAAAACTGAATCTCCAGTACTTTGGCCACCTCATGCGAGGAGCTGACTCATTGGAAAAGACTCTGATGCTGGGAGGGATTGGGGGCAGGAGGAGAAGGGGACGACTGAGGATTAGATGGCTGGATGGCATCATGGACTCAGTGGACCTGAGTCTGAGTGAACTCTGGGAGTTGGTGATAGACAGTGAGGCCTGGTGTGCTGTGATTCATGGGGTTGCAAAGAGTCAGACACGACTGATTGACTGAACTGAATGAATAATATGAACTCCATGATTATGCAATCATGACTCATGGTAAATGCTGAAAGATTACATCTGCAGTTGGTTCAGTCTGAAACTTTCATATCATAGGAGATTATGATATCAATGGAAATTATGAGATAAACCTTTATATCAAGATTTACTGTATAATTACAATAACTGTTCAGAGAATATTCAGTCTTGGGAGAAACGAAACAGGGTACCTTCAACAGGGAGTCCCCTCCTCTATGCAAAACTTTGCTTCTTTGCTTTTTTCCTCTTAATACATGGCCTCCTGCTCAGAACATGGTGAGTAAATGTCTAACCTCTGTCTATCCCTTGGACTGCAAGAAGATCAACCAGTCCATCCTAAAGGAGATCAGTCTTGAATATTCACTAGAAGGACTGATCCTGAAGCTGAAGCTCCAATACTTTGGCCACCAGATGTAAGAGCTGCCTCATTAGAAAAGACCCAGATGCTGGGAAAGACTGAGGGCAGAAGAGGAAAGAGATGACAGAGGATGAGATGATTGGATGGCATCACTGACTCAATAGACATGAGTTTGAGCAAGCTCTGGGGAGTTGATGATGGACAGGGAGGCCTCGCGTGCTGCAGTCCATGGGGTTGCAAAGAGTGGGATGTGACTGAGCAGCTGAACAACAACAGTCTATCCCAGGTACCTGGGCCAGAGTGCCACCCCAAGCTTTGTTGGTAGTGGCCCCATGAATAAGGCTGCTTGATTTAGCAAATAAAAATACAGCATGCTCAAATAAATTTGACTGACTTTCAGATATGTTTTGTTTTTGCATATGTCTTGGATATTACATGAGACATGGAAAGAAAAAGCATACATTGTTTAGCTGAAAGTTAAATTTAATCTGGCATCATGTGTTTTATCTGGCAACCTACCCATGAAGCATTGTCTGTCTTTGTCCTTTGGAGGTAAGGTGGGGTTTTCAGGGAGCTCTTCAAAGACTCCGTGTAGTCCTAAAGATGCGGTTCTTTCAGAGGGTTGTATGACTCTGCCCTTCAGGTCTTCCTTCACTCAAGCTTGTCTGCATTCTACCTGATCCAATCCCTTGTCGTTTCATGTTAATGTCAGATGTGACATATTACAGGCTCCAGAGCTGAACTAATACAGGTAATTTCTCTAGGATTCTGGAAGTCTGTGTGTGTGTGTGTGTGTGTGTGTGTGTGTGTGTGTGTGTGTGTGTTTACCTGAGTTGAGGATATCGTGATGGATAAAAGGAGAGTTAAATGCCTGTGCTTACACTGTCATTGTACTAAAACATTTTCTCATGTCTAACTCAACTTTTCAGAGCTCCCCATGGCCCACTGTATCACAGCCCATTAAACATTTTCTGTTACATCCAACTGGACAGTATGAGTTATGTGGCTGGATAAACTGTGCCACCTTAGGCTGTAACTGATTTAGTACACTGAGAAGAATGCTTTCCCCAAACTATCATCACCTTAGAGATTTATTTTTGCCTCCCCCTTATGCTCTTCTCTGTTTTACTACCTCACCACTCGAGACTATCTACTCTCTGGGAAGTTAATAAACAAAAGTACGATAATGCTCTATGTGACTGCCTATCAATAGAAAGCCATACACCAACATTTATTGAGTATTTAACATGTGCCGGTCTAAGTGTTTCATACACATTACCTCATTTAGCTTTCTCTACACTCTGCTAACTCTCTTTTCCAGGTGAGAAAGCACATAATCAGGGAGGTGAACAGACTTGTCATGGGTCATGCAGTAAGGTCTGAATGCACTTTTTCTACTGTATCATTACCAAGAACTTTATTTTCCATTACCCCTTTTAGAAAGAGTTGAAATTTTGTTTTGGGTACCTCATCAGTTCTTTTCTACTTCAATTTCACAGACAGACAACTCTGGGCTTAAGGATTAGTATATGCTGCTGATTTCCATTAGCCATATCTACAGCCAAGTGCAGAGACCCTTAGAATACAACGTTCTCATTCCTGTAGTTACCATCAGCAGAGGTTCTTTTATTCATTCACCAATACCCATAGCATCAAATGATAACTTTATGACCCTAAAAAGTACTTAAAGATATAATTCCAAAGGAAATTCAGAGCTAAAGCATGGCAAGGAGCCAGGTTCCAAAGCAAAGTGGACCAAAGGAAGGTCCCTAGCACCTGCTAAGTTCAGTTCAGTTCAGTCACTCAGTCGTGTCTGACTCTCTGTGACCCCATGAATCGCAGCACTCCTGGCCTCCCTGTCCATCACCAACTCCCAGAGTTCACTCAGACTCATGTCCATCGAGTCAGTGATGCCATCCAGCCATCTCATCTTCAGTCGTCCCCTTCTCCTCCTGCCCCAATCCCTCCCAGCATCAGAGTCTTTTCCAATGAGTCAACTCTTCACGTGAGGTGGCCAAAGTACTGTGGTTTCAGCTTTAGCATTATTCCTTCCAAAGAAATCCCAGGGCTGATCTCCTTCAGAATGGACTTGTTGGATCTCCTTGCAGTCCAAGGGACTCTCAAGAGTCTTCTCCAACACCACAGTTCAAAAGCATCAATTCTTCGGCGCTCAGCTAGGAAAAATATAATTTTGTTATTTACTTTGTGTAGTGGTGGCTCATGTTAATTTCAGGAAATTCCCTGCAGTTTCTCAACAGGATGTATCAGTGGCCCACAGTGTCTTCAGTGGTTCCCACTGAAAGTGATGTTTCCAGCACAGTAACTGTGTGCCCTGTGTGATATTACTGTCTCATTAGCTTGCAATGAGACAGAGAGCTTAATTCAGGCTACCACAGTGCACTTCCTGTGCATCCTGCCCACATGAAAATTTATGACTGTTATGCTGCTCATCATTAAAATAGAGTACATGAGTAATACTGCCTAGAATCATAAATGTCTTCATATAATTTTACCAAATTGTTGAACTTTTGACACTTCCCACAGGCCACTTCAAGGCTGCAACCCTGTATGGACAGATATAGGCACATAATGTAATTGTTTTATGAAAAAGGCAAAGTTTCATAAGAGAAGTTTCAAAAATGAGAAATAAGTAATTACTCATTGGGTGCCTCATGTGTCCAAATTCTATAATACCCCACAACCTTATGAATCATGTTCTATTGCTTCCTTTTTCCAAATCCAGGAATGGAAGATCAGATAAGGTACATTATCTCCTAAAGATAATATAGCATATCACAACATTATCTAACTTACAGATAAGCTATCTCTAAAGTTCTAAGATTTTCCCCTTGAACCACAAACAACCTCCATTTCATTATCTATAAAATTTCTCTCTTTTAAAGTAAATTGACATTCTTGCATTCATGTTAATTATTTTAAATTTTAATTTAAAAATTATTGGATTAGCTGAGTCTGACATGGATGCATTTATTCAAAGAATCATTTTCTTTTAGTTACTGCTTCCACAATCAAAAATCAAACAGAAATATATCTAACAAGTGTGATTTTGTTTCATTGCTTTCTAATAAAGACTGAGTTACTTAAACTCAGATTTTGGATGTCAGTAGTAGAAATCTGATTTAGGTCTAGATCAACAGTTAACCATATACAAATGAAGAGAAACCAAGAAGAGTGTAAATAAAGAAGAGAAGAAATGCTCAGACTATTTTTCTGTTCTATATCTGTGGCCAGAATTATTTCCTCTGAGGCCAAAAGAAGAAATTCAATGTTTACCATATTTTCTGTAAAAAAAAAAAAAAAAGGAGACCACAAGAGGCTAAGATGAGCAGGTGTCTTTTATCAAAATTTAAATGAACTTTCTCAAAAATTAAGACTCCCACTTCAGTGGAAGTTTGATAACAGTTTGTGAAACCTCAAAGTTGATATAATACAGCTTCCCTGGTGGAGTGGTTAGGAGTCTTCTTGCTAAAGCAGAGGACACTAGTTCAATCCTTCGTCTGGGAAGATCCCACATGGCCTGGAGCAACTAAGCCCGTGTCCCACAACTACTGAGCCTACACCCTGGAGCCTGTGATCCACAGCTACTGAAGACCTCATGCCTAGAGCCTGTGCTCCACAACAAAAGAAGCCGTTGCAGTGAGAAGCCTGGTCCCGAAACAAAGGGTAGCCCCTGACCGTCACAACCAGAGAAAACCCGTGTGCAGCAGTGAAGACCCTGTGTGGTCAAAATTAAACAAACAACTACATTTAAAAATAAATCATTAAAAAAGTTGATGTAATAAAAATGCTATGTGCAAATACATACTTGGGAAGACTTTAAAAGGAAAGCAAATGCAATTTTAGGAGTAAAGTGAGACCAATGCATAAACTCATCAGTTTCGTTTTCTAACTCACAGTTCAAGTTTTTCTTTGTTCATTTTTACTTCCTAGAATCAGGCTCTTTTCAAGAGATAAAAGGTGTGCTTAGAATAAGATCCTAAACCAAGAGACATGAAATATTTGTGATTTAAGTTGAAAGTGATATCAATTAGTCGGTAATAAAACTTAACGATATCTTCCACCTAAGGAAGTCTTTAAACACTCAAATGATAATATCTAATATTTATTAAGCAGTTATAATGATGGGTCTTGCCCACAGTAAAATGTTTTACATAGATTTCATGGTGCTTCTATGGTCTAGTCACCATTTTAGGCTTAATAGGGAGACAAAGTCCTTCTCTTTAAGAGAAATTATTGAGAAAAGGCAGCCAGTGAACTGGACCTAGAAATACATCTTTTGCACATGAGGTAGCAAAGAGTGTCAATACCCACCAGAGGCCCAGGGCTTTTGCAACTTGGCTTAATAATAGTAAATTGTTCTATTCAAAATATGAGTCACAGACAGCATATGAAAGGCAGCCAAACAGAACTTAGACTCCATTTCATGATTAGGGACTCTGTTCATGTATTAACATGCTTATCCTTTCATTCACACATTCAGCAGGAATTCAATGAGCATCTTGTATGTACCAAGTGCTGAGATAGGTAATGAGAATACAAAGACAAAATGACACAATTCTCGTTCCGAAGGAGCTCCCAGACTAGTTGGTGAAAAAGACAAATATAGAACAAAAAGTTTCAATAAAATGCAGGTGTGAAAAGTTGCAGAGGTGCAGGTAGAAAGAAGGGGCTCATGTTGACAAGGTACTCTGAGGGAGGGAAGAACTGAGTTGACAAAGTAGAAGATAAAATAATATTTTAGGCCATTAAAATAACATTCACAAGGCATTTGGCCATGAATCAGCATGGTGTTTTGGAGTCTGTAAATAATCTGGGTCAGAGGGTACCATGGAATGTTTGTGAAGTGACTTAAATGCATTTAAAGAGTTTAGATTATTTCTGAAGTTGATTTGGAGTTAATGTAAAATTAAATGAAATAGAACCATCATCCAATTTATTCCCTGGAAAAAATTAATTTTGGTGAAAATATGGATAGGGAGATAATAAAGGACACATGCAAGGTATTTTGTGAAAGTTTTCATAGAATGGATTGGACATTGAAAGAAAAATTTGCAGTGCTGCTGATAAATGAATTGTGTCATAAGATATTCTGATCTACTTTGAAGATCTTAACTACATATATATACATGTGTGTTTACATATGTGTGTAGACTTTTGTAATAAGTTCTTTTCCCTTATTTAGCCTTAGTTCTCTAAGTAGCAATCAGGAAATTGAGATTGATGAATTTCTCCCACCTGAGCTTTGAAGCAAGGCACTTAAAATTTGTTGTTCAGATGCTCAGTCGTGTCTGACTCTTTGTGACCCCATAGACTGCAACATGCCAGGCTTCTCTGCTGGGGGCCAGTGTGAGGAATCCCACCCATGACAAGGTCATGAGGAAGGAAGCCTGACAAAACGCAAGGACATGATCAAGCTTCAGGGGTTCCCCCTGGAATTTACTGAGCATCCACCCCCAAGACCAGAGTCTGCCTGCTTTACCGTGTTATGCTTTCCACCTACTCTTCTCTTATTAACAGAGGCTGTCCCCCCACCACCTTTTTCTGGAAAAAAAAAATTAATTTAGAGCTTTTAGATAATAAATCTCCTGGGCATAATATTAGTGTTTCAATCCAAAACCCCCTCTGATGGCTTTCTAGCCTGCCTGCAGGACTTGTACAGCTGCGTATGTGATTGTTTGAGGCCTCCTGACCACACGAGGCACAGGAAGCTTAAAACATCCTAGGAATGTAGGGGCTTCCGAGGAGTCAAAATCATTAGAATAGGACTGATTAAGGGTTTCATTTGTTGAGCCAATACTTGCTGCCAAATTTTCATATCTTTTATTTGTTGATATAGTTGTTATATAGAAAAAATAAGTAGCAACATTAGATCTTTGAGTTAAGAACCTTCTTTGTTATAACCCACTGCACCTTTGTTCTATAGAGATGTAACTTTAGTGCTTTAAGGAGATGCAGATTAAAGAAAAACACTTCAGGGAAAACAAGATTAACATTCATTAAGAAAGAGAGCCAAAAAGTGTTAGCAAGCTCCTGGCCAGAAGATAATGTAAATCACCTGAGACCTTTTGTATACAAAAAGATATACAGAAAGGGTCAGGACTGCTGCCCCTGCATGACTCTGTCTTCCATTATGTAAAATTTAGGGTATATAAACATCTTTTGAATAGTAAAGTTGGAGAGGGGTTTTGCACAAGCCTGGCCTCCCTGTGTTGATTCTTTCTCTTGCTCCCTCCCTCTTCTTTTCAGGCTGATCCCTTGGAACATGGAGGCTCACCATGTCTACTTACTTGTCCCAGCTTTTAAGATCCTTAAGAGAGAAAGCCCAAGGCAGGGCACTCTCTGATATTCAAATGAGTGCCAGCGGCCTAACATAGATGGTGCAAGTTCCTTGTCTGGAACTTTATTGGTTTTCCAAGTAAACCAAGTTAATCAGCATCTTTTCTCCACTAAATTTTCCTACTACACTATTTCTTCCTAATCTAATCGTATATTTCTATATTAATAGATAAATAAGTTTTTCCTCACCAACACCATCCCCACTTCGAATTCCCTGGATCCACCAGGGCTGGACCCCAGCACTTCTCTTTTACTATCCCTGGAAGTACACTCAAACACCTGTCCACTAAGTTGATGATACCATCCAACCATGTCATTCTCAGTGGCCTTCTCCTCATGCTCTCAATCTTTCCCAGCATCAAAGTCCTTTCCAATGAGTCAGATCTTCACATCAAAAGCCAAAGTACTAGAGCTTCAGCTTCAGCATCAGTCCTTCCAATGAACAGTCAGGGTTGATTCCCTTTTGGATTGACTTGTTTGATCTCCTTGAATTCCAAAGGACTCTCAGGAGTCTTCTCCAGCACCACAGTTCAAAAGCATTAACTCTTTGGTGCTCAACTTTTTTATGTGGTCCAACTCTCACATCCATACATGACTCCAGGAGAAACCATAGCTTTGAATAGATGGAAATTTTTCAATAAAATAATGTCTCTACTTTTCAATATGCTGTCTAGGTTTGTTGTAGCTATCTTCCAAGGAGCAAGCATCTTAATTTCACAGCTGCAGTCAGAGTCTGCAGTGATTTTGGAGCCCAAGGAAACAAAGTCTATCACCGTTTCCATTTCTTCCCCATCTATCTGACATGAAGTGATGAGACTGGATGCCATTGATCCTAGTTGTTTGAATGTTGGGTTTTAAGCCAGCTTTATCATTGTCCTCTTTTATCTTCATCAAGAGGCTCTTTTGTTCTTCTTTGCTTTTGGCCATAATGGTGGTATCATCTACATATCTGAGATTATTTATACTTCTCCTGGTAATCTGAATTCCAGCTTTTGATTCATCCAGCCCAGCATTTTGCATGGTGTACTTTGCATGTAAGGATTTCTCAGGGGTGCAGTGGTAAATAATCCTATTGCGAATGCAAGAAGTGCAAGAGATCCAGGTTCAATTTGCATAAAAGTTAAATAAGCAGAATGGCAATATACAACCTTAATGTGCTCATTTCTCAGTTTTGAACCAGTCCTTTGTTCCATGTCCTGTTCTAACTGTTGCTTCTTGACTTGCATTCAGGTTTCTTAAAAGGCAGGTCAGGTGGTCTGGTATTCCCATCTCTAAGAATTTTCTACAGTTTATTGTGATCCACACAGTCAAAAACTTTAGCATAGTCAATGAAGTAAGAGTAGATGTTTTTCTAGAATTCTCTTGCTTTTCCTATAATTCAGCAGATGTTGGCAATTTGATCTCTAGTTCCTCTGTCTTTTCTAAATCCAACTTTTATATCTGTAAGTTCTCAGTTCATGTATTGTTGAAGCCTGCTGCTGCTGCTAAGTTGTATCAGTCATGTCCGACTCTGTGCAGTCCCACAGAAAGCAGCCCACCAGGCTACCCCGTCCCTGGGATTTTCCAGGCAAGAACACTGGAGTGGGTTGCCATTGCCTTCTTCAATGCATGAAAGTGAAAAGTGAAAGTGAAGTCACTCAGTTGTGTCCAACTCTAAGTGACCTCATGGACTGCAGAGCACCAGGCTCCTCCATCCATGGGATTCTCCAGGGAAAAGTACTGGAGAGGGTTGCCATTGCCTTCTCCATGTTGAAGCCTAGCTCGAAGGATTTTGAGCATTACCTTGCAAGCATGTGAAATGAGCACAATTGTGCAACAGTTTGAACATTCTTTGGGATTGACCTTCTTTGTGATTGGAATGAAAACTGACCATTCCCAGTCCTGCAGCCACTGCTGAGTTTTCCAAATTTGCTGACCTGGTGGCTCAGAGGTTAAAGCGTCTGCCTCCAATGCGGGGAGACCTGGGATCGATACCTGGGTTGGGAAGACCCCCTGGAGAAGGAAATAGCAATCCACCCCAGTGTTCTTGCCTGGAGAATCCCATGGATGGAGACGCCTAGTAGGTTATAGTCCATGGGGTCGCAAAGAGTCAGACATGCCTGAGTGACTTCACCTTACCTTACCTTACCATTGAGTGCAACACTTTAACAGCATCATCTTTCAAGATCTGAAATAGCTCTGCTGAAATTCAGTCACCTCCACTAGCTTTGTTCTTAGTAATGCTTCTAAGGCCCATTTGACTTCACACTCCAGGATGTCTGGCTCTGGGTGAGTAAGCACACCATTGTGGTCATCTGGGTCATTAAGACCATTTTTGCACACTTCTGTGTATGTTTGCCACCTCTTCTTAATCTCTTCTGCTTCTGTTAGGTCCTTGCTGTTTCTGTCCTTTTTTTTTTTTGCTCATCTTTGCATCAAATGTTTCCTTGATATCTCTAATTTTCTTGAAGATCTCTAGTCTTTTCCTTTCCATTGTTTTCCTATATTTGCATTGTTAACTAAGAGGGTTTTCCTTTTGCTCCTCTGTTCTTTGGAACTCTGCATTCGTTTGGGTTTATCTTTCCCTTTATCCTCTGCCTTTTGCTTCTCTTCCTTTCTCAGGTCTTTGGAATGTCTCCTCAGATGACCATTTTGCCTTCTTGCATTTCGTTTTCTTTGGGATGGTTTTGGTTACTGATTCTGTACAAGGTTATGAACTTCTGTCAGTTCAAGTTTAATTGAGACTTACATAATTCTGACTTCTCTATTCTTTGTTAAGTAAGGGAAGGTTGAAGTTATATCAAGCATATTTTGGACAACATATCAGGGTGACTATTATCCAAAAGACAGCAGCTCTCAAGTGTTGGCAAAGATGTGTAGGAAATGGACCCTTGTGCACTATACATAGGAATGTAAACCTGTACAACTACTGTGGGAGACAGTATGAAGGTCTTGAAAAAAAGGTAAAATAAAACTGCCATATGATCCAGCTAAGCTGCTCTTGAGTATTTATCTGAAGAAAACAGAAACTCTAACTTGAATAATATGCACACCTCTATGTTCACTGAAGCATTATTTACAGTAGCCAAGATATCTGCTCAGTTCTGTTGCTTAGTCATGTCTGACTCTCTGTGACCTCATGGACTACAACATGGCTGGCTTCCCTGTCCATCACCAACTCCTGGAGTTTGCTCAAACTCATGCCCATTGAGTTGATGATGCCATCCAACCGTCTCATCCTCTGTCATCCCTTTCTCCTCCTGCCTTCAATCTTTCCAAGTATCAGGGTCTTTTCCAGTGAGTCAGTTCTTCACATCAGGTGGCCAAAGTATTGGAGATTCAGCCAAGATATGGAAGCAACCAAATGCTTTCAATAGATGAATGGTTAAGGAATATGTGGCATATATGTATATTGAAAGTGAAAGTGAAGTCGCTCAGTTGTGTCTGACTCTTTTTGATCCCGTGGACTGTAGCCCTCCAGGCTCCTCTGTCCATGGGATTCTCCAGGCAAGAATACCGGAGTGGGTTGCCATTTCCTTCTCCAGGGAAGCTTCATGACCCAGGGATTGAACCCAGGTCTCCCACATTGCAGGCAGACGCTTTAACCTCTGAGCCACCAGGGAAGCCCCCGTATATGTATATTACTCAGTCATAAAAAAGACTGAAACCTTGCCATTTGTGATATGAGACATACAGAGTATTATGCCAAGTGAAATAAGTCATACAGAGAAAAACAAATACTATATGAATTCTCTTGTATATGTAATTTAAAAAACAAAGTAAATGAACAAATATGACAACAGATAACAGATTAAAGACTTGATTGTCTGAAGGAAAGTGGGCAGAGAGTTGAATGAAATAAGTAAGGGACATTAAGAGGCAAAACTTTCAGTTTAAAAATAAATGAGCCTCAAAGATGAAAAGTTCAGTGTGAACAATATAGTTAATAATAATGTAATATCTTTGGATGGTGACAGATGATAACCAGACTAATCAAGGTGATCATTTTGTAATATATAGAAATAAACAACTCTATGTTGTGAACTGAGAACTAAGATAATGTTGTAGATCAATTATACTTCAACATACAAAAATACTTAGAGAAAAAGAGATCAGATTTGTGGTTACCAGCAGGAAAGAATTGGATGAAGGTCATCAAAAGCTAAAACTTTTCAGTTATAAGACAAATAAGTACTAGAGATGTAAAGTACAACATGATTAATATAATTAACACTTATGTGTGTTACACATGAAAATTGTTAAAAGAATAAATCTTAAGGAAAAGTATTTTTTTCTTAAATTTGTATCTATGTAAGATGGGACTTCCCTGGTTGCTCAGATGGTAAAGAATCCACCTACAATGTGGGAGACCTGAATTCGATCCCTGGGTTGGGAAGATCCCCTGGAGGAGGGCATGGCAACCCACTCCAGTATTCTTGCCTGGAGAACCCCATGGACAGAGGAGCCTGGGTGGCTACAGTCCATGAAGGTGAAGGTGAAGTCGCTCAGTCGTGTCTGACTCTTTGCAACACCATGGACTGTAACCTACTAGGCTTCTCTGTCCATGGGATTCTCCAGGCAAGAATACTGGAGTGGATTGCCATTTCCTTCTACAGGGGATCTTTCCGACCCAGGGATCGAACCCAGGTCTCCCACATCGAAGGCAGATGCTTTAACCTCTGAGCCACCAGGGAAGCCCATGGGGTCACACAAGAGTCAGATATGACTAAGTGACTAAGCACAGCACACATAAGAGATGATGGGTGTTGACTAAACTTACTGTGGTAATCATTTCATGATATGTGTAAGTCAAATCATTATGCAGCACACCTTTAACTTACGCAGTGAGTGAAAGTTGTTCAGTCGTGTCCAACTCTTTATGACTCCATGGACTATACAGTCCATGGAATTCTCCAGGCCAGGATACTGGAATGGGTAACTTTTCCCTTCTCCAGGGAATCTTTCCAACCCAGGGATCAAACCCAGGTCTCCCACATTGCAAAATGATTCTTTACCAGCTGAGGACCAGGGAAGCCCAAGAACACTGGAGTGACTAGCCTATCCCTTCTCCAGCAGATCTGCCCAACCCAGGAATTGAGCAGGGTATCCTGCACTGCAGGCAAATTGTTTACCAACTGAGCTATCAAGGAAGCCCTGCTCAGTGTTGTATGCCAATTATATTTCAATAAAACTGGAAGGAAAAGAGAAAATTACAAGGTATACCAAAAAGTAAAAACCACAAGTTGAAGACAGAAAGCAAGCATAAGAACCAGATTTGGCAAGGATGTTGGAATTATCAGACCGTTCATTTAGAAATAACTATGACCAATACACAAAGAGGTCCAATGGATAAAGTATGTAATAAGCAAGACAAATGGACAAGGAAAGAAGAAAGATGGAAATCCTAATTAAAGACTGAAAAGAAATGCTATAAATTAAAACTGTAATACAAAAAGAAAAAAAAATGAATGTGTTAGTAGACTGGACATGTCTGAGAAAAGCATCTCTGACCTAGAGCTGATTATCAATAGAATCCCTGAAAGCAGAAAAGCAAAGAAGAAAGACTGAAAAAGAACTGAACATCTGAGGAATGTGGGACGACTATAAAAGGGGTCACATATGCATGATGCCAGCGATAGAAAGGGGGGAGAACGAGAGAAAGGAATAAAAGAAATATCTTAAATCATGATGACTGAGAATGTCCTCCAAATTAATGTCAGACACCAAACCGCAGAACTCTTAGCATCTCTTGCCAGGACATGAAGAGGACACCAAGTAGGATAACTGCCAAAAGCCACACTTCAGTGTATCAGTTACACAATATGAAAATTCAAGACGAAGAAAAAATCCTAAAAGGATCCAAAGTGGAGGAAAAACTTTATCTATAGAGAAACAAAGAAAAGAATTCCATCTGGCTTTTCAGAATAGTGACATATTTAATGTATTGAGAGAGAAGAAACCCCATTAACCTAGAATTCTCTACCCTGTGAAATTTTTCTTCAAAAGTGAAGCAGAAATAAAACCTTTCTCAGGAAATAAAAGTGAGGGAATTTGTTACCAGTAGACCTCTCTTAGGCTTCCCAGGTGGCGATAGTGGTAAAGAATTTGCCTGCCAATGCAGGAGTTGTGAGAGATGTGGGTTTGATCCCTGGGTCAGGAAGGTCCCTTGGAGAAGGACATGACAACCTACTCCAATAGTCTTGCCTGGAGAATCCCATGGCCGGAGGAGCCTGGTGGGCTACAGTCCACAGGGTCACAAAGAGTCAGATACAATTGAAGCGACTTAGTATGCATGAATGCAGGCCTATTTTTCAAGAAACATTAATAGACATTCGTTAGGAAAATGGAAAATAATATAGGTCAGAATCTCATGTCTACATTAAAAAAGTAAAGCATCAATAAGGGGATGAAAGTGAAACTTTCTCAACTGTGTCCGACTCTGTGACCCCATGGACTATGGAACTCTCCAGGCCAGAATGTTGGAGTGGGTAGCATTTCCCTTCTCTAGGGGTTCTTCCCAACTCAGGGATAGAACCCAAGTCCCCTGCATTGCAGGTGGATATTTTACCAGCTGAGCCACAGGGGAAGCCCAAAAATACTGGAGTGGGTAACCTATCCCTTCTCCAGGGGATCTTCCCAACCCAGAAATCGAACCAGGGTCTCCTGCATTGCATGTGGATTCTTTACCAACAGAGCTATGAGGAAGTCCAATAAAGGAATGAGTGAAAGTAAAATAAAGAATTTATATTCTCTTTATTAACCTAACATATAGAAGTTTGTTAAAAATACTAATAGCAACAATGTATTTGATTATGTACCTTTATATATATATTTCATATCACCCATGGAGTTGAAAATGTGTTCACGCAAAGACTTGCACAAGAAGGTTTATAGCAGCTTTATTTGTAATTGCCAGAATGTGGAAGACCTCAAGACTTCCTTCAGTAGATAAGTGGATAAACTGTGGTATTTACAAACAACGGAATATTATTTGATAGCATAGCTCAGTTGGTAAAGAATCCACCTGCAAGGCAGGAGATCCTGGTTCAATTCCTGGGTCAGGAAGATCCCCTGGAGAAGGGATAGGCTACCCACTCCAGTATCCTTGGGCTTCCCTTGTGGCTCAGCTGGTAAAGAATCCTCAATGCACAAGTGGGTTCAATCCTGGGTTGGGAAAATCCTTGGAGAAGGGAAAGGCTACCCACTCCAATATTCTGGCCTGGAGAATTCCATGGGGTCTCTAGTTCATGGGGTCACAAAGAGTCAGACATGACTGAGCAACTTTCACTAGCACTTCACTTAAAAATAAATGAGCTACCAAATCATGAAAAGACATTTAAGAAACTTAAATGTATATTATTAAGTGAACGAAGCCAATCTGAGAAGGCTATATGATATCTACCATATCATTTCAGCCAGTTCAGTTCAGTCGCTCAGTCGTGTCCAACCCTTTGCGACCCCATGAATCACAGTATGCCAGGCCTCCCTGTTCATCACCAACTCCCAGAGTTCACTCAGACTCACATCCATTGAGTCCGTGATGCCATCCAGCCATCTCATCCTCGGTCATCCACATCTCCTCCTGCTCCCAGTGCCTCCCAGCATCAGAGGCTTTCCAATGAGTCAACTCTTCGCATGAGGTGGCCAAAGTACTGGAGCTTCAGCTCCAGCATCATTCCTTCCAAAGAAATCCCAGGGCTGATCTCCTTCAGAATGGACTGGTTGGATCTCCTTGCAGTCCAAGGACTCTCAAGAGTCTTCTCCAACACCACAGTTCAAAAGCATCAATTCTTTGGCGCTCAGCCTTCTTCATAGTCCAACTCTCACATCCATACATGACCACAGGAAAAACCATAGCCTTGACTAGATGGACCTTAGTCGGCAAAGTAATGTCTCTGCTTTTGAATATGCTATGTAGGTTGGTCATAACTTTTCTTCCAAGGACTAAGCGTCTTCTAATTTCATGGCTGCAGTCACCATCTGCAGTGATTTTGGAGCCCCCCTAAAATAAAGTCTGACACTGTTTCCACTGTTTTCCCATCTATTTTCCATGAAGTGTTGGGACCAGATGCCATGATCTTCGTTTTCTGAATGTTGAGCTTTAAGTCAACTTTTTCACTCTCCTCTTTCACTTTCATCCAGAGGCTTTTTAGCTCCCTCTTCGCTTCCTACCATATGCTGTTCTGGAAAAGGAAAAACTATGGAGGCAATAAAAATAGTGGTTGCCAAGGGTTGGGCATGCACGCTAAGTTGCTTCAGTCATGTCCGACTCTTTGCAACCTCATGGACTGTAGCCCGCTATGTTCCTCTGCCATGGGATTCTCTAGGAAAGATACTAGAGTGGATTACTATGCCCTCCTCCAGGGGGATCTCCCCCACCCAGGGATCAAATCCGTGTCTCTTATGTCTCCTGTGTTGGCAGGCAAATTCTTTACCACTGGTGCCACTGGGGAAGCCCAGAGGGTTGGGCAGAGAAGGGTGAATGGGCCCAGCACAGACCTTTACAGCAGTAGAAATATAATGATAAGCATATATCATTACACATTTGTACAAGGGCATAGAATTTGCACAACACCAAGAGTAAATCCATTGGTAAACCATGGACTGTGGGTGATAATGTGTCAATGCAGGTTCATACTTGATTTTTAAGAAATGAACTGTTCTGTTAAGTGATATAGTAATGGAGATAGGAGATATATGGAAAATCTCTATACTTTCCTCTCAATTTTGTCATAGACTAAAACTACTCTAAAAATAAAGTCTTCAAAAACAGTGATGCATTGGGAGATTGTGTTCACCTATGGCTGATTCGTGTCAATGTATGGCAAAACAAATACAGTATTGTAATTTTTAAAAAAAATAAATAAATTAATTTAAAAAATTGATGATATTTATCACTAGGTATTACTTTTTAATCTGAAAAAAATCATTTCAGATAAACTACTATTCTTTATGCTAGAAACAGCAATGGGTGAGCCCCGAACAGCCTCTGTGTCCCTTGGTTGTGAGTGCTCAGACTATTGTTAAAGAGAATATAGGTAGAACTGAATAGACACAGACATGGTTGGCCATCTTTAACATCACAGTAGTATATATATCAATGACTGCAAATATAATTGATGATATGTCTTTCAGAGACATTAGTTTCCTGGTATTGCTGTAACCATTTTCCAGCTTAAAACCGTGGTGGCTTCTTGCATGTAGAGAAAGAAATTTTTGAAAAGATTCTGCCATTTCAGCACCCAACCCATTAGCTTTTTTTTTTTTTTTGGTAAGACACAGTGATGAGTATGTCAAGGTATGTCATGTTAAGATCTCTTCAAAAGTGACCATTTAATAAAACCTATATTAGGTAAAGTGTCCCTCACTTTCCCCTTGACAGCAGGCTTGCAACCTATCAGAGCCATCATGGCTGATCACAAAAATTCATTTTACATTAAACAAGTGCTAAATTTTATAGTAGTTCTTAGCAGCAAGGGACTCTCAATGGGCAAAAGACTGAATACACTTAAACTTCAGGAAACAGTGAGCTCTTATTGCAGCAATCAATAGCCTTTGCTATGGGGCAACAAAACCTTTTGGCTTCCTGACTGCAAGTCAAGCCTCTGATCCCTTTTCTAACCATAATTCATTTTCAGGGCACTTCGATTCTGTGCCTCTCATGTGGGAGCAACAAGGTGCTGGCCCCTGTTTGAAATCAAGTCCTATGGAGAAAAAGATTCCTCAACAGAGGACATAAATACTTCCCAACTTCTTTGTCTTCCAGACTCTAGCGGGCACAGAATCCTTGCTCCTCTGGGTAGCACTCTTCAACTCTCCCTGTTTGTTAACGTCTCCTACTCAATCACGATGGTGTGATCACTCATCTAGAGCCAGACATCTTGGAATGTGAATGTGAAGTCAAGTGGGCCTTAGAAACCATCACTACAAACAAAGCTAGTGGAGGTGATGGAATTCCAGTGGAGCTGTTTCAAATCCTGAAATATGATGCTGTGAAAGTGCTGCACTCAATATGCCAGCAAATTTGGAAAACTCAGCAGTGGCCACAGGACTGGAAAAGGTCAGTTTTCATTCCAATCCCAAAGAAGGCAATGCCAAAGAATGCTCAAACTATTGCACAATTGCACTCATCTCACATGCTAGTAAAGTAATGCTCAAAATTCTCCAAGTCAAGCTTCAGCAATACATGAACTGTGAACTTCCTGATGTTCAAGCTGGTTTTAGAAAAGGCAGTGGAACCAGAGATCAAATTGCCAACATCTGCTGGATCATGGAAAAAGCAAGAGAGTTCCAGAAAACATCTACTTCTGCTTTATTGACTATGCCAAATCCTTTGATTGTGTGGATCACAATAAACTGTGGAAAATTCTGAAAGAGACGAGAATACCAGACCACCTAACCTGCCTCTTGAGAAATCTGTATGCAGGTCAGAAAGCAACAGTGAGAACTGGATATGGAACAACAGACTGGTTCCCAATAGGAAAAGGAGTACGTCAAGGCTGTATATTGTCACCCTGCGTATTTAACTTATATCCAGAGTACATCATGAGAAATGCTGGACTTGAAGAAACACAAGCTGGAATCAAGATTGCCAGGAGAAATATCAATCACCTCAGATATGCAGATGACACCACCCTTATGGCAGAAAGTGAAGAGGAGCTAAAAAGCCTCTTGATGAAAGTGAAAGAGGAGAGTGAAAAGTTGGCTTAAAGGTCAACATTCAGAAAACGAAGATCATGGCATCTGGTCCCATCACTTCATGGGAAATAGATAGGGAAACAGTGGAAACAGTGTCAGACTTTATTTTTGGGGCTCCAAAATCACTGCAGATGGTGACTGCAGCCATGAAATTAAAAGATGCTTACTCCTTGGAAGAAAAGTTATGACCAACCTAGATAGCATATTCAAAAGCAGAGACCTTACTTTCCCGACTAAGGTCCATCTAGTCAAGGCTATGGTTTTTCCTGTGGTCATGTATGGATGTGACAGTTGGACTGTGAAGAAGGCTGAGTGCCGCAGAATTGATGCTTTTGAACTGTGGTGTTGGAGAAGACTCTTGAGAGTCCCTTGACTGCAAGGAAATCCAACCAATCCATTCTGAAGGAGATCAACCCTGAGATTCTTTGGAAGGAATGATGCTAAAGCTGAAACTCCAGTTTGGCCACCTCATGTGAAGAGTTGACTCATTGGAAAAGACTCTGATGCTGGGAGGGATTAGGGGGCAGGAGGAGAAGGGGACAACCGAGGATAAGATGGCTGGATGGCATCATGGACTCGATGGACATGAGTGTGAGTGAACTCCGAGAGATGGTAATGAACAGGGAGGCCCTGGTGTGCTGTGATTCATGGGGTTGCAAGGAGTTGGACACGACTGAGCGACTGAACTGAACTGTCAAAGCTGAGATGTCACTAGGTGCATGGATTTATCTCTGGACTTTCTATTTTGTTCCATTGTTCTACATTTCTGTCTTTACACAGTACCATACTCTCTTGATGACTGTAGCTTTGAATTATAGTCTGAAGACAAGAAGATTGATCCCTCCAGTTTCATTCTTCTTTCTCAATATTGCTTTGTCTATTCAAGGTCTTTTGTGTTTCCATACCAATTGTGAAATTATTTGTCCTAGTTCTGTGAAAAATACCATTGGTAGTTTGATAAGGATTGCACTGAATCTATAGATTGCTTTGGGTAGTATAATCTTTTTCACTCTATTGATTCTTCCAATCTATGAACATGGTATATTTCTCTATCTATTTATGTCATCTTTGATATCTTTCATCAGTGTTTTATAGTTTTTGATATACGGGTCTTTTGTTCCTTTAGGTAAATTTGTTCCAGAGTATTTTGTTCTTTTCATTGCAGTGTTGAATGGGATTGTTTCTTTGATTTCTCTTTCTCATTTTTCATTGTTAGTGTATAGAAATTCAGGGGATTTCAGGGTATTAATTTTATATCCTGCAACTTTGCTATATTCATGGATTAGCTCTAATAATTTTCTGGTGGCATCTTTAGGGTTTTCTGTGCAGAGGATCATGCCATCTGCAAACAATGAGCTTTACTTCTTTTCCAATCTGGATTCCTTTTATTTCTTATTATTTTCTGATTGCTGTGGCTAGAGCTTCCAAATCTATGTTGAATAGTAGTGGTGATAGTGGACACCTTTGTCTTGTTCCTGATTTTAGAGGGAATGCTTTCAGCTTTTTGCCATTGAGGATGTTTGCTGTGGATCTGTGGTATATGGTTTTTATTATGTTGTGATATGTTCTTTCTATGCCTACTTTTTTGGAGAATTCTTATCATAAATGGGTATTGAACTTTGTCAAAGATTTTCTCTGCACCTATTAAGATAATCATATGGTTTTTAATCTTTCAATTTGTCAATATGGTATATCACATTGATTGACTTGTGAATATTGAAGAATCCTTGCATCCCTGGAATAAAGCCCATTTGATCATGATGTATGATCTTTTAATATGTTGTTGGATCTGTTCGCTAGAATTATTTTTAAGGATTTTTGCATCTATGTTCATTAGTGATATTGGCCTGTAGTTTTCTTTTCTTTTTGTATTTTGGTTGTTGTTGCATCTTTGTCTGGTTTTGGTAGCAAGGTGATAGTGGTGTTATAGGATGAGCTTGGGAATTTTCCTTCCTTTGCAAATTTCTGTAAGAGTTTGAGTAGGATATGTCTTATCTCTTCTCTACATTTTAAGCAGAATTTCCCTGTGAAGCCATCTGGTCCTGGACTTTGTTTGTTGGAAGATTTTTTATTACAGTTTCAATTTCTGTCTTGAGATTGGTCTGTTCAAATTTTCTGTTTCTTCCCGGTTCAGTTCTGGAAGTTGTATTTTTCTAAGAATTTGCCCATTTCTTTCAAATTGTCCATTTTATTGGCATATAGTTGCTCATTGTAGCCTCTTATAATCATTTGTATTTCTGTGTTGTCTGTTGTGATTTCTCTATTTTTATTTCTAATTTTATCAATTTGAGCGTTCCCCCTCCCTTTTTTTTAATGAGTTTGGCTAACAGTTTGTTAATTTTTTTATCTTCTCAAAGAACAAACTTTCAGTTTTGCTAATTTTTGCTATATTTGCCTTCATTTCTTTTTCATTTATTTCTTCTCTGATTTTTATGATTTATTTCCTTCTACTAACTTTGGTTTTGTTATTGTTCTTCTTTTTCTAGTTGCTTTAGGTGTAAAGTTAGGTTATTTATTTGAGGTAGGCTTGTATTGCTATGAACTTTTCTCTTAGCACTGCTTTTACTGAATCCCATAAGTTTTGGGTTGTTGTGTTTTGATTATCATTTGTTTCTATGCATATTTTGATTCCTTTTTGATTTCTTCAGTGATCTGTTGGTTATTCAAAGTATGTTGTTTATGTTTTTCATAGTTTCTTTTCCCTGTAGTTGATATCTAATCTTACAGCACTGTGATCAGAAAAGATGCTTGAAATGATTTCAATTATTTTAAATTTACCAAGTCTAGATTTGTGTCCAGTATGTGAACTATCCTGTGCATGTGTTCAAAGAATGTTCCATGTGCACTTGAGGAAAAAGTGAAATCCCTTGTTTCTGGGTGAAATGCCTTGCAAATATAAATTAGGTCTAATTGGTCAATGTGTCATTTAAAGCTTGTGTTTCCCTGTTAACTTTCTATCTGGTTGATCTGTCCATTGGTGTGAGTGGGGTATTAAAGTCTTCCACTAATATTGTGTGTTAAGTTCCCTTTTCAAGTTCCCTTTGTTAGCATTTGCCTTACTCATTGAGGTGCTCCTATGTTGGGTGCATCAATTCAGTTCACTTGCTTACTCATGACCAGCTCTTTGTGATTCCACTGACTGCAGCATGGCAGGCTTCCTTATCCATCACCAACTCCTGGACTTGCTCAAACTCATTTCCATCAAGTTGGTGATATATTTATTATAGTTAAAACTTTTTATTGCATTGATCTCTTGATTATTGTGTAGGGTCCTTCTTTGTGTCTTATAATGGTCTTTAAAGACTATTTTATCTGATAAGTGTTGCTACTCCCAGTTTATTTTGGTCTCCATTTGAATGAAATATCTTTTCCAGATCCTCACTTTCAATCAGTATGTGTCTCTAGGTTTGAGGTGGGTCCCTTGTAGACAGCATATATAGGGGTTTTGTTTTTGTATCCATTTGGCCAGTCTTTGTCTTTCGGTTGGAGCATTTAAGCCATTTATGTTTAAGATAATTATTAATAAGTATAATCTTGTTACCATTTACTTTATTGTTTGGGGTTCATTTTTATAAACCTTTTCTGTGTTACCTGTCTAGAGAAGTTCCTTTAGCATTTGTTGAAGAGTTGGTTGGTGGTGCTGAATTCTCTCAGCTTTTGCTTGTCTGCAAAGTATTTGAGTTCTCCTTCAAATATGAATGAGATCTTTGCTGGGTAATGTAGTCCTGGTTGTAGGTTTTGTCTTGCATCACTTTAAATATACCCTGACATTCCTTTCTGGCCTGAAGAGCTTCTATCAGCTATTATCCTTATGGAGATCTATTTGTATGTTATTTGTTGCTTTTCCCTAGCTGCTTTTAATATATGTTCTTTGTGTTAATTTTTGTCAGTTTGATCAATATGTGTTTTGGTGTGTTTCACCTTGGGTTTAGCCTGTTTGGGACTCTCTGGGCTTCTTGGACTTGAGTGGTTATTTTCCCTATTTTAGAGATGTTTTTGACTATTATCTCCTCAAGTATTTTCTCACACCTTTTTCCTTTTGTCTTCTACTTCTGGAACTCCTAGGATTCAAATGTTGGGGCATTTAACTTTGTCCCAGAAGTCTCTGAGGCTGTCCTCACTTCTTTTTAGTCTTTTCTTTTTCAGCTCTGCTTCGTTTATTTCCACCATTCTATCTTCCACCTCACTTATCTTTTCTTCTGCCTCAGTTATTCTACTGTTGGTTCCCTCCAGGGTGTTTTTAATCTCAGATATTGCATTGTTCATTACTGATGGACTATTCTTTATTTCTTCTAGGTCCTTGTTAAAATTCTTAATTCATGTCTCTAGTCTGTTTATCTGTAACTCCATATTCTTTTCAAGATTTTGGATCAAGATTTTGGATAATATTTATTATCATTCTAAATTCTTTTTCAGGTAGACTCCCTATCTCCTCCTCTTGTATTTGCTTTGATGGGTTTTTATCATGTTCCTTCATCTGCTGTATATTTCTCTGCCTTTTCATTTCAGTTAGTTTGCTGTGCTTAGGCTCCCCTTCCTGCAGGCTGGAGGGTCATATTTCCTTTTAATTGTGGAGTCTGCTCCTTGTGGGTGAGGTTGGACAAGTGATTTGTGAAGGTTTCCTGGTTGGGGAATTTGTGTCTCTGTTCTAGTGGATGGAGCTGGAGATCTTCTCTCTGGAGGGCAATGCAGTGTCCAGTAGTGCATTTTATGGTGTCTGTGGCTTTGGTGTGACTTTGGACAGCCTGTCTCTTAATATTTAGGGTTGTGTTCCTTTATGTTGGAGGATTGGCATGTGGTGTCTTGCACTGGAGCTTGCTGGCTCTTGGCCTTAATGTAAATATGGAGGCTTTTGGGTGGGCTCTCGCCTATTAATGTTCCCTGGGGTCAGGAGTTTTGTGGTACTCCAAAGTTCTGGGGTTGAGCCTCCTGACTCTGGGTTTTGGGCTCCCTCTTACAGTAGCCTTAAGACTTTTCTATCCACACCGTGCAGAAGATAAAACCCCAAGGTTAATGGTCAAACAACTCTCCACACTTAGGAACACCCATAGAGATTCAAAGAGTTATGTAGAGAAGAAAAGAAGGAGGAGGGAGGTGGAGGTGGCCCGGAGGACAAAGGGAGAGTCAGAAAGGAAAAGAGCAATCAAGCCAGTAATCAAATCCTTAAGTGAAAATAGGTACTAAAAATTAGACTATTAAAGGTACAAAATTAGTAACAAATATCAAAAAGCAAAGATAAAAAATATAGAATAGAGATTAGACTCTCAAAAGTACAATAAAAAAATACAAAACAAAATCAATCATAAAAAAATTTTTTAATCTGAAAATTGTTTAAAAAATGAGGTTTTAAAAAATAAAGTTAAAGAAAAAAAGAAAGTTAGTAGCAGGCTATAAAAATGAAAGTTAAAGGAGTAATAAATAAAATTTTAAAAACTAAAAACAATAATTATAAAAATATATAGGAATTTCTAGGAATTTCTCTGGAGCCATTGTTGGCAGTGTGGGGTCAGTTCAGTGTCAGATAGCCCCTGGTTTTTTTCTTGTGCTTGTTTTTTTTTTTTTTAATTTATATTTATTTATTTTAATTGGAGGCTAATTACTTTACAATATTGTATTGGTTTTGCTATACATCAATATGAATCCTCCACAGGTGTACACATGTTCCCCATCCTGAACCCCTCTCCCATCTCCCCCCACCCCATACCATCCCTCTGGGTCATCCCAGTGCACCAACCCCGAACATCCTGTATCCTGCATCGAACCTGGACTGGCTATTCATTTCTTATATGATATTATACATGTTTCAATGCCATTCTCCCAAAGCATCCCACCCTCTCCCTCTCCCTCTCCCACAGAGTCCAGAAAACTGTTCTATACATCTGTGTCTCTTTTGCTGTCTCGCATACAGGGTTATCGTTACCATCTTTCTAAATTCCATATATGTGTTAGTATACGGTATTTGTGTTTGTTCTAAGTCTCAAATGCACAGTGTTAGCATTAACTGCAGGGTTTTAATCTGTTGCATCTGATACTTCCTGGGCGGTTCCCCTTTCTTTCTTTGTTTTCTTTGCCCTCCTCTGATTGCAATTCTCTTCAGTGTCTAATCTCTGCCCTGACGTGAGTGGGCACAAGTGGCCATTTATTTGGGCTCCCTTGCTCAGTTGTGCTGTGGAGATGGACTGAGACCGCAAGCAAACACCACAGGCACGTGTGAGGGGTGCTCCCAGTGGGTGGGCCACACTGGGGTTGCCATAGCTCAAGGCTATGTGCACGTCCAGGTCCAAGCCTGGGAAGGCTTCCATGTGTTCCAAGCATACTATCAAAGGTGGGCCACGTGTCTCGTGCATGTCCCAGGTCCAGGCCGCTCAGGGTCCCAGGTATACCATGAGGACACAGTCCCAGATGGGCCATGCATCTCTCTGGGTATCTGGGTTCCTCTGCCAGCATTCAGAAGTTTTCTTGTGGTAGTTGCTTCTCTTGCAGATGATTTTTTGATGTATTTGTGGGGAGAAAGTGGTCTCCCCATCCTATTCTTCTTACATCTCCCTGGCGGCTTTTTCTTTTCTTTTTTTTTCACTTTAAGTAAGGTGTGAGGGTAAATATGCACACATGACAAGTTGTGGTGGCTCAATAAGTGTTTAACGAAAACCAACATCTGATAAAACACATAGTCATATATCATAATGTATGAAAATACCATAATTTTCAGATTCTCCCCTTTAATGATTCAAAAGTAAATCAGATGTGAATAATTTACTTAATAGTAAAGCTTCAGTAAAACCAATTAAGAAACAATTTTGTTTTTAAAAAGACATGTATACATGTACACCCATGGCTGATTCATGTTAATGTATGGCAAAAACAACTACAATATTGTAAAGTAATTGACCTCTATTTAAAATAAATAAATTAATTTAAAAATCAATTTCCAGTTCCCATTGTTACAACTTCAGAATTAATGTTGATTTATGTCAAGATCACCTAAGCATTTTCAATGGACTGAGTATCAGAAGGGCCAGTACAAAGCCATAAACATTTTATGAAACTCAGAAATGTTGAAGTCTAATTTCATTTAGAGCTAAAGTTCTGCTTTCTACTTCATTTCCACTTGCCTCACTTTTAACACCTACATACAGCATCACCCTGATTTTTTCATGTTTTCTTTAATTTATTTGTGCCTCTGACCTCAGTATCCCTTAATTTTTTACACCCAAACCTCTTTTCATAGATCATGTTTAAATATGAGTGTTGGCCAAACTGATTCTTAACAGTTTGTCCTTCCATCCTCACCTTAAGCTTTACCCTACAAGGGCACGATTGTCTGATTTGAAGGATGTTTGTTCCTTGTTCAGCCAATAAGTCGTGTCTGACTCTGTCACCCCATGGACTGCAGCACATCAGGCTTTCCTGTCTATTACTATCTCCTGGAGTTTGCTCAAACTCACATCCATTGACTCGGTGATGTCATCCAACCACTTCATCCTCTGTTGCCCCCTTCTCCTCCCTCCCCTCAATCTTTCCCAGAATCAGGGTCTTTTCCAATGAGTCGGATCTTTGCATCAGATGAACAAAGTATTGGAGCTTCAACTTCTAATGAATATTCAAGGTTGATTTCCTTTTGGATTGACTGGTTTGATCTCCTTGCTGTCCAAGTGTCTCTCAGGAGTCTTCTCCAGCATCACAATTTGAAAGCATCAGTTCATTGGCACTCAGCCTTCCTTATGGTCCAATTCTCACATCTATACATGACTACTGAAAAAAACATAGTTTTGACTATATCCACCTTTGTCAGCAAAGTGAGGTCTCTGCTTCTTAATAAACTGTCTGGGTTTGTCATAGCTTTTCTTCCAAGAAGCAAGTGTCTTTTTAAAATTTCTTGGCTGCAGTCACTGTCTGCAGTGATTTTTGAGTCTAATAAAATAAAATCTGTCACCGTTTCCATTTTTTCTCCATCTACTTTCCATGAAGTGATGCGACTGTATGCTATGATCTTAGTTTTTGGGTGTTGAGTTTTAAGCCAGATATTTCATTCTCTTCTTTCACCTTCATCAAGAGGCTCTTTAGTTTCTCTTTATTTTCTGCCACTAGGGTGGTATCATCTGCATATCTGAGGTTGTTGATATTTCTCCCAGCAATCTTGATTCCAGCTTAAAATTCATCCAGCCTGGCATTTCACATGATGTACTCCATATATAGTTAAATAAGCATAAGGACAATATACAACCTTGACATACTCCTTTCCCAATTTTGAACCAGTCCTTTGTTCCATGTCCAGTTCCAACTATTGCTTCATGACCCACATACAAGTTTCTCTGGAGCCAGGTGAGATGGTCTGATATGCCAATCTTTTTAAGAATTTTCTAGTTTGTTGTGATCCATAGAGTCAAATGCTTTAGTATAGTCAATGAAGCAGAAGTAGATGTTTTTCTGGAATTCCTTGCTTTATATATCATCCATTGAATGTTGGTAATTTGAGATCTGATTCCTCTGCCTTTTCTAAATCCAGTTTGTACATCTGGAAGTTCTCAGTCTATATACTGCTGAGGCCTAACTTGAAGGATTTTGAGCATTACTTTGGTAGCACCAGAAATTAGTACAAAAGTACAGTAGTTTGACATTCTTTGGCATTGTCCTTCTTTGGGATTGAAATGAAAATTGACTTTATCCAGTTCTGTGGCCACTGCTGAGTTTTCCAAATTTGCTGACATATCGAGTGCAGCAATTTAACAGCATCATCTTTTAGGATTTGCAATAGTTCAGCTGGAATTCCATCATCTTCACCAGCTTTGCTTCTAGTAATTCTTAAGGCCCACTTGACTTCACACTCTATAATATGAAGCATAGCAGCTGATCAAATGCTTCAAAAATTCCTTAAATTATTATTTTGGATAAATGTCTCTGTTCACATTTCTTTTTAATTTTGTAAGTAACTCTTGATGATTTAACAAGACCAAATATGCCTATTGTTACCTCACCTAATCCCCATTGATTGGTTTTTGATGACCTGGAATCCTATCTTGTAAAGAATTCCAAGGGGAAGTCCAGTAGGAACATAGGCTGTGATCAATTGTTGAGGTCCACTATCCAAGCCAGGCTTCAGCAGTATATGAACTGTGAACTTCCTGATGTTCAAGCTGGTTTTAGAAAAGGCAGAGGAATCAGAGATCAAATTGCCAACATCCGCTGGATCATGGAAAAAGCAAGAGAGTTCCAGAAAAACATCTATTTCTGCTTTATTGACTATGCCAAAGCCTTTGACTGTGTGGATCACAATAAACTGTGGAAAATTCTGAAAGAGACGAGAATACCAGACCACCTAACCTGCCTCTTGAGAAATCTGTATGCAGGTCAGGAAGCAACAGTTAGAACTGGACATGGAATAACAGACTGGTTCTCAATAGGGAAAGGAGTACGTCAAGGCTGTATATTGTCACCCTGCGTATTTAACTTCTATGCAGAGTACATCATGAGAAATGCTGGACTGGAAGAAACACAGCTGGAATCAAGATTACCGGGAGAAATATCAATAACCTCAGATATGCAGATGACACCACCCTTACGGCAGAAAGTGAAGAGGAACTAAGAACCCTCTTGATGAAAGTGAAAGAGGAGAGTGAAAAAGTTGGCTTAAAGCTCAACATTCAGAAAATGAAGATCATGGTATCCGGTCCCATCACTTCATGGGAAATAGATGGGGAAACAGTGGAAACAGTGTCAGAATCTATTTTTTGGGCTCCATAATCACTGCAGATGGTGACTGCAGCCATGAAATTAGAAGATGCTTAGTCCTTGGAAGAAAAGTTATGAGCAACATAGACAGCATATTCAAAAGCAGAGACATTACTTTGCTGACTAAGGTCCATCTAGTCAAGGCTATGGTTTTTCCTGTGGTCATGTATGGATGTGAGAGTTGGACTGTGAAGGCTGAGCACCGAAGAACTGATGCTTTTGAACTGTGGTGTTAAGACTCTTTAGAGTCCCTTGGACTGCAAGGTGATCCAACCAGTCCATTCTAAAGGAGATCAGCCCTGGGATTTCTTTGGAAGTAATGATGCTAAAGTTGAAACTCCAGTAATTTGGCCACCTCATGCAAAGAGTTGACTCCCTGGAAAAGACTCTGATGCTGGGAGGGACTGGGGGCAGGAGGAGCAGGGGACGACCAAGGATGAGATGGCTGGATGGCATCACTGACTCGATGGACATGAGTCTGAGTGAACTTCGGGAGTTGGTGATGAACAGGGAGGACTGGCGTGCTGCGATTCACGGGGTCGCAAAAGTTGGACATGACTGGGCGACTGAACTGAACTGAACTAATGGGATAATGCTTGTAAGCATGGTGTGCCTTTTCCACCTACATCTGCTGGCTCCCCTGTATCAGTATATTAGTCAATCTCTTTTACCTGCTGAGTTTCAGGAGAGATCCATAATTACATAAAGTGGAGAAGTTTATGAAAAAGGAAAATCCCAAAGTAGAAGGCATTCTAAATATAAAGCATTAATGTGCCATGATTTTGATTTCTGTAATCAGATCAAGCCCTGAATACCTACTTCAAAACACTTATTCATAGGCAATCTTCTCTTTTCAAAAGGAAAAGTGCCAAAATGGATGCAGCAATACTTGTTTCTCAAAGCTTATCAGTCACAAGAAAAAAAAAAATCTATAGGGCACCAGTCTACAAGCAACTTGCTCACAATTGTTTTTACAACTGTCATCATATTGTAAAGAAATTTTTTTAAATGAAACCTACAATGAGTATGTTGTTCTTAAGTAGACACACAAATGCACAAAACTTTTGGAGCAGTTGCTTTAATAAGTTCTTCCTCCTACTGAATTCCTCTAAATATTAGAAATATTTAATGCTTTCTCCTTAAACCATTTCTCCTAATTTTTAACTTGGTAACTTCAATATTCCGCTTGATTATCTAGTTGAATGATGAAAAAACATCTTTTTTTGGTATTAGTTTAGAATTTCTTGTCAGTCTTCATAGAACCAGTCAACTTCAGCTTTTTCAGCATCAGTGGTTGGGGCATAGACTTCTATTACCGCAATGTTGAGTGTTTTGCCTTGAAAGCCAATCAAGATCATTCTGTCATTTTTGAGATTGCACCCAAGTACTGCATTTTGGACTCATTTGTTGACTATGAGGGCTACTCCATTTCTTCTAAGGGATTCTTGCCCACAGTAGAAAATATAATGGTCATCTGAATTAAATTCACCCAATCCTGTCCATTTTAGTTCACTGATTCTTAAGATACTGATGTTCACTCTTGTCATCTCCTTCTTGATCAGGTCCAGTTCACCTTGATTCATAGACCTAACATTCCAGGTTGTTATGCAGTATTGTTCTTTACAGCACTGAACATTATGTTCACCATCAGACACATCCACAACTGAGTGTTGTTTTCACTTTGGCCCAGAGGTTTCATTCTTTCTGGAGCTATAAGTAATTGCCCTCCACTCTTCCCCAGTAGCGTGTTGGACACCTTCCAGCCTGGGGAGCTCATCTTTGGTGTCGTATCTTTTGCCTTTTCTACTGTTCATGGGGTTCTTGCAGCAAGAGTACTGGATTGGTTTGCCACTTGGAAAATTCTTACAGAGATAGTGCTACCAGACCACCTTACCTGCCTCCTGAGAAACCTGTTTGTGGATCAAGAAGCAACAGTTAGAACCCTACATGGAACAACTGACTGGTTCAAAATTGGGAAAGGAATATATCAAGGTCAGAGTACATAATGTGAAATGCTGGACTGAATGAGTCACAGGCTGGAATCAAGTTTGCCAAGAGAATTATCAATAACCCCAGATGTGCAGATGATACTGCTCTAATGGCAAAAAATGAAGAGGAACTAAAGAGCCTCACGATGAAGGTTAAAGAGGAGAGTGAAAAAGCTGGCTTAAAACTCAACATTAAAAAAACCAAGATCATGTAGTCCCATCACTTTATGGGAAATAGAAGGGGAAAAAGTGGAAGCAACAACAGATTTCCTTTTGGGGGCTCCAAAATCACTGCAGATGTTGATTGCCATGAAATTAGATGTTTGCTTCTTGGAAGGAAGGCTATGACAAACCTAGACAGCATATTAAAAAGCAAAGACATCACTTTGCTGACAAAGGTCCATATAATCAAAGCTACAGTTTTTCCCATAGTCATGTATCATGTATGGATGTGAGAGCTGGACCGAAAAAGGCTGAGCACCAAAGAAATGATGCTTTTGAACTGTGGTGCTGGGGACAACTCTTGAGAGTCCTTGGACTGCAAGGAGATCAAGTCAGCAATCCCTAAGGAAATCAACCTTGAATATTCATTGGAAGGACTAATGCTGAAGCTCCAATACTTTGGCCACCAGGTGCAAAGAGCTGACTCATTGGAAAAAGACCATGATGCTGGGAAGACTGAAGGCAGAAGGGGAAGAGGGTGGCAGAGGATGAGATAGTTGGGCGATATCACCAACTCAGTGGATATGAACTTGAGCAAACGCTGGGAGATAGTGGAGGACTGGCATGCTACAGTCCATGGAATCACAGGGTTGGACAGGATTTAGCGACTGGACAACAATCTCATTGAATAGTAAAATTTAAATTCTGGAATATTCTCCCTAAACTCTTAAAACATCTCAAGGTAAATTACCATTTGCAAATGAAAGCTATTTTTTTCCTACCTAACTTTTTATGTTAATGGGACCAGAGTAGTCCAATCACTAAGCTTGTTCATTTTGCCTCCATTTTTTCTTCTTTCCATCCCCAAAGCACAGGGGCTGTTTTAGGTCCACAATTCCTAACAATAATCTTTGAAATTTATCTTTCTTTTGAGATTTTCCTTTGTTTCCAATTCATATAAAAGACCATTGACAGATATTTAATTTTAAAGCATAGTTATAATTTATTATTCCCCTATTCAGAAACCTGTGGAGATTGCTCATTATCTACAGAATAAAGCCTAGAATTCTCAAGCTGGCATTCTGGATCTTCTGTAAAGCATCGCAGGGCTAACTATCTTATCTATCTATTCACCCATCCATCTGCCTTCCCTTCCCTCTTTGTTCCTCCCACCCACGTTTATCCCTTCACTCTTCCACAAATACTTAATGGGTGATTATTATGTGTTCAGCCCTGTGCTAAGCTTTGGGAATACTAAGCCAAATAGCTTAGTTACATCCTGAATCAGTCTAATAAAATAGATATGTATACATAAAATTTCAATACAATACAGTGAGTGCTATTAAAGAGTTAAGGATAAAGTGTAATGGTAGTACAAAGGACGAATCAGTTAATTCTCTAGAGGACAGAAAAGGATTGTTTGATAAGAGCATGTGAAGTGTGACACTGGCTATGAGTATCAAAGGATGAAAAAGAGCTCCTTTTGTCTATACTTCCTCCCTCTTCCCCCCTTTTGTGCACTTTCTAAGTAGACTAGATTGCTTTTCTCTGTTAACACATCCCTAAAGTACATCTGATCATATTTTTTCTCTTCACCCTGGAGAACTCCTTTCCCATATGTACTGGGTTGACTAGTATCTCTCCAAATATTTGTGTTCATTTAAAACCTGAGAAAGTGACCTAATAGGGTCTTTGCAGATGTAATTTGCCTGGGCTCTAGAGATGAGATCATGCTGAATTTAGTGGGGGCCCTAAATCTAATGATTAGCATCTTTACAAGAAAAAGTGTATCCTGAGATACACTGAGGGGAATGTCATGTGAAGATGTAGTCAGAGATTAGAGTGATACCACCATGAGCCAAGGAAAATGAAGGATTTCTAACAATCACTAGAAGTTGGAAGGCATGAACAGATTCTTCCTCCCAGCTCCAGAAGGAGACAAATCTGCTGGCACCTTGATTTTACACTTTTTTTCTCCTGAATTGTGAGAGAATAATTTTTTGTTGTTTTTAAGCCACCTAATTTATTTGCTTTGGCAGCCTGGAGAAACTAATGCACCATTTTAATTCCTTGAAGATCTTCTCAAATGACATATTTTCTATCAGTATTTTTACTATTGCTTCTTCCCCACTAACAAACTAGATGCGATTTCTTTTTTCTTTTAGTTTTATTTGTGACTCTTCTGGAATATCACATTTTACCCTGCATTTACATTTTCTGTGGCCTTCCTTATTCAGTCAGATTACAAGCTTTTTGAATGGCGTTAATGTAATTTATTCATCTCATATTTCATGCAGCACAGTTTCTAGCTCTTTCTTAGCTAGATTCACCAAAAACAAAACCTGATTTTATAGAAAGTATATATGTGAATGGTTTTAGGAACATGGTACATAAAAGTTGCCCAATAAAATATAGAGACAATATTCAATAAATGTTTGTTGAAGGAATATACAAATAAACAAACTAGAAATGAACATGTTATAAACCCACAGACAGACATCCTATCTATTCAATATAAGCTACTGCTTAGCATAAAATCTATTAGATGCAGAATGTCCTCAATAAATAAATTGATGAATGATAAATGAATCCAATTCAAGGGATTTCATCCAGAGTAAGTTTTACAATTGTCCTCTGCTCTGCTGAACAATACTTTCTCCCCTGGTCAGAGATGGCTAAT
This sequence comes from Nanger dama, assembly GCA_917880005.1. Lineage (NCBI taxonomy): Eukaryota > Metazoa > Chordata > Mammalia > Artiodactyla > Bovidae > Nanger > Nanger dama. The sequence continues at coordinate 9,777,724 of CAKJTW010000035.1, forward strand.
AATATAAAAATTCCTAATAAATTACGATCATCTCTAAATCCCTGTTAAGTTTATGTGATCATGATGTATGTAATCAAATTAACATGTATCAGATTATCATATCTGATTGACTAACTCTGTGAATAAAACTGAAGTTTCATTATTCACCGATTATTACCTTTTTTCCCCAAAATTCTGACTTACAAGTTTTAAAAACAAAATTGAGACCCCAAGTGATTGGCAAGTCACAGGTGGAAGATAGCAGAGCTAAAAATTTAAAATTAGATTTAACCTATTTCAAAGCTAATAGTATTTTCACTCTTCCAGCTGATGTGGCTTCAAATCACTTGACTTTTTCTGACCTCAAAATCCTCTACTCACCAGCTCGAGTGGATTCCTTTATTTTCACCATCCTGCTAGCTCAGAATTGTTTCTAGGCTTCCCATCACCTTGTGATAGGAATGCCACCCACTTGTACTGTGCTGAACTCCGTCTGGTCCTTGTCAATGTGATTTTACCTTCATCATCTCTTCAGGGCACTTGCCCTTTCTTTGCCACCTTCCAACACCATATGGCATATTTTATGACACATGGCTTCCATACGTCCTGCCTCCTTATGCTCACTATCCTCTTAATCCCTTTATATACACTTTGACAATTTTCCCCTGCTCTTAGATTTCTGATCTCCACTTTCATCCTAGATTTCACTGAGCTGCCCTGTTCTTTCTCATTTCATGGCATTCTGTACAGGCATGACTGCAACATATGTCTATAATTCCTTCATAGTATTGGGACCATCCATCATGCTGCTGACACCACATAAATTCTGTGCATGCGTAACAGATTTAAGAGAAATGGAGGGCACTTCCATCCAAAATGAGCTGACATGGCTTCACAAGTTGATTTGGAGGCCCAGCAACCCCTAGCAAAGTAACATCATATGAACATACAAAGAATCTAAAGATCAAATATTTTAATTGTGCTTCTAGAGATTAAATTACATATGTATACACAAATAAGATTGCACATACAAAACACATATGACTTTATTGCTTTATTGCCAAATGTGTATAAAACAATTGAAAATGCTGAAATGTTAAATGAACAATGAACATCCATATGCTCAACATACATATTCAATAATTGTTAACTTTTGCCACATTTGCTTAATGTAGCTATAAATGTGTTTCTTTTAAAAATAAATTATGTGAAAGTAGTGAAAGACACAAAGATGCTCCAGAATGTATTCCCTAAGAAAAGATATTTTCATTTATAGTGATAGTATGTGATTATCATACCTAAGAAATTAAAGATTCCATTGTTGTCATTCAGTTGCTCAGTCCTGTCTGACTCTTTGTAACCCCATGGATAGCAGTCTGGCAGGCTTTCATGTCCTTTACTATCTTATGGACTTTGCTCAAACTCACATCCATTGAGTTGGTGATATCTAACCATCTCATTCTCTGTCTTCCCCTTCTCCTCCTGCCTTTAATCTTTCCCAACATCAGTTTTTTCCAGTGAGTCAGCTCTTTGCAACAGGTGGCCAAATTATCGGAGTTTCACAGTATCAGTACTTCTAATGAATATTCAGGGTTGATTTCCTTTTGGATTGACTGGTTTGATCTCCTTACTGTCAAAGGACCCCCAGGAGTCTTCTTCAGCACCAGAGTTAGAAAGTATCAATTCTTCAGCACTCAACCTTCTTTAAGGTCCAACTCTCACATCTGTACATGACTACTGGAAAAACAATAGCTTTAACTATATGGACTTGTGTCAGCAAAGTAATGTCTCTCCTTTTTAATATGCTCTCTAGGTTTATCATAGTTTTTCTTCCAAGGTGCAAGTGTCTTTTAATTTCATGTCTGCAGTCACCATCTGCAGTGATTTTGGAGTATAGGAAAATAAAGTCTGCCAATGTTTCCATTTTTTTCCCCCATCTATTTGCCATGAAGTGATGGGGACTGTATGCAGTGACTGAATGCCAGTTTTTGAATGCTGAGTTTTAAGCCAGCTTTTTCACTCTCCTCTTTCACCTTCATCAAGAGGCTGTTTAGTTCTTCTTTGCCTTCTGCCATAAGAGTGGTGTCATCTGCATGTCTGATGTTGTTGATATTTCTCCCAGCAATCTTGATTCCAGCTTGGGATTCATCCAGCCAGGCATTTCACATGATGTACTACACATATAAGTTAAGAAAACAAAATGACAATATACAGCCTTGATGTATTCCTTTCCCAATTTTGGACCAGCCCATTCTTCCATGTTTAGATCTAAGTGTTGCTTCTTGACCTGCATACAGGTTTCTCAGGAGGCAGGTAAGGCGGTCTGATATTCCTGTCTCTTGAAGAAATTTTCACAGTTTGTTGATCCGCACAGTCAAAAGTTTTCACATAGTCAATGAAGCAGAAGTAGATGTTTTTCTGGAGTTCTCTTCCTTTTTCTGTGATCCATTGGCTACTGGCAATTTGATAATTGGTTCCTCTACTTTTTCTAAATCCAGCTTGTACATCTGAACATTCTTGATTCACATACTGTTGAAGCCTAGCTTGAAGGATTTTGAGCTTTACTTTACTAGCATGCGAAATAAGCACTATTACATAGTAGTTTGAAGATTCATTCTTTGGCATTGCCCTTCTTTGGGACTGGAATGAAAACTGACCTTTTCCAGTTCTGTGACCACTTTTAAGTTTCCCAAATTTGCTGACATATTGAATGCAACACTTTAACAGCATCATCTTTTAGGATCTGAAATAGCTGAGCTGGAATTCCCTCACCTCCATTAGCTTTGTTCCTAGTAATGTTTCTAAGGCACACTTGACTTCAAACTCTAGGATGTCTGGTTCTAGGTGAGTGACCGCAGCAGCATGGTTATCTGGGTCATTAAGATCTTTACTTTACAGTTCTTCTGTGTATTCTTGCCACCTCTTCTTAGTCTTTTCTGCCTCTGTTAGATCCTTACTGTTTCAGTCCTTTATTGTGCCCATCTTTGCATGAAATATTCCCTTGGTATCTCTAATTTTCTTGAATAGATCTCTAGTCGTTGGCATTCTATTATGTTTCCTATTTCTTTGCATTGTTCATTTAAGAAGGCTTTCTTATCTCTCTAAGATTCCAATAGCATCATCTATGGTAGCCCATATTCAAATTTCCCCCAGTTGCTTCTAAAACATGTTTTATGGCTTTAAGAAAAACCAATAAGTGAAATTTCAGAGAGTGCAATTAGATATTTTGTCTCTTAATCTACAGCAATAATCCTGCTCTCTATTTCTTGTGCCCAAGCATGACCAAGTTAGTCTGATTCTCTTATACATTCTGGATTTATCTGTATAGTTTCTTGCATTTTCACTTCATTTCTTAATTTTATTCCTTTGTTTTCTGTAAATATTTGACTAAGTTTAAAGTAGATTATGTCTGTAAACAACAGAGACATAGGCATGTTTGAGAGAATGTTTCATAGATAGTGATACATATATCAAATCATCTCACATCAGGGGGTATACATGGTCCTATATTTGATCACTTGGTTAAGATGGAGAAAGCCAGATACCTCCACTATAAATTTATGTTATTCCAACTGCAATTGACAAGTAGTCTATAAACTGACACTTTGGTAGAGTGTGAAACACCTGTGCACTTGACTGTCTTTCCTATAATGAATCTAGCATCCTTGATCCTTCCCTATGTAGATAGGTGATCCTTGCCTGAATTCATTATTACATTGAGTTACAAAATTTTGACTTTTTAAATTCTATCATCCCTTATAGACAGAATTGCTACCTGGCATTTATATATAAAAGAACATTTCCTCTTATCAAGTAAGATAAGTTCTACTTCCTTGAATAAGGCAAGATAAATACTTAGGATAGATACTTATTTTTTTCCCTTTAATTGCCAGTTTTCAAAGTAAGGGATTGCTATAATTGTCATCACCAATGAAAGCAAATGAGTTTTCCCCTCTTTAGCTTCTTTTAGACTCATTGATGTTTATCTGTTGTATTATTTATAATTGTCAAAGTTGTAGTTCTCTATGTCTGTCTCTCCATTGCTGCCCTGCAAATAAATCCTTCAGAGCCATCTTGCTAGATTCCATATGTATGCATTAGTATATGATATTTATCTTTGTCTTTCTGACTTGCTTCACTTTGTATGAGGCTCTAGGTTTATTCATCTCATTAGAATTGACTCAAATGTGCTCCTTTTTATGGCTGAGTAATATTTCATCGTGTATATCTACCACAATTTCTTTATCCATTCATCTGTCACATCTAGGTTGCTTCTATGTTCCAGCTATTGTAAATAGTGCTGCAATGAACATTGGGGTACGTGTGTCTGTTTCAATACATACAAGGAGATGGGAAGAGAGGGTGAGGTGTATGGGAAGAGAAACGTGGAAACTTACATTAACATATGTAAAATAGATAGCCAATGGGAATTTGCTGTATGTCTCAGAAAACTCAAACAGGGGCTCTGTAGCAACCTAGTGGAGTGGGATGGGGAGGGAGATAGGACGGAGGTTCAAGAGGGAGGCGATATATGTATACCTATGGCTGATTCATGTTGAGGTTTGGCAGAAGGCAACAAAATTTTGTAAAGCAATTATTCTTCAATAAAAAATAAATAAATTCATTAAAAAAACATTATGGTTCTTACTCATGCTCTAATTATTCCAAATTTGGCCAGTGGGAGCCCATATGAGCTAGTTTATATTTCCTTTTATCAACAATGGAATTGACTATTTCCTTGTTTTCTGACATACTCATATTCTCTTGTACTTTTCTTCCAAGGACAGTGTTAGCAAGTAAATTTACAAAAATTTTATGTTCAGATAAAAAGAACACTGTGCCTGTAATGTGGAGTAGGTCATACGAAAATATTTTTGATGTGATGCAGATACATTAATTTCAGAAATTAGGAGTAACCATTAGAAGAAAGATGTATAAAGCCAGGACCTTACTTTATGTTTTACTCCATAGGCGAGAAATAAGCACACAAAGGAAACAGAAAGAGAAAACTAACATCACTCCCAGACCCTACCTATGACACACCGATATGTACAATAGGTCAAAGCAAGGGCAGAGGAACAGCAGCACTGCAAATAAAAAGCCTCAAGATATAAAAATACACTAAATGTCTCACTAAATGTCATCCTGTCGCATTTATAAAATAGGTTAGAAATTTTTAAAAAAAATGGAAGCACTTTTAAATTTATCAAAATGCTATAATTTAGTATTAAAGGGAAATAGTAGTCATGCTAGCTTAATATTAGTTTATTAACAACCAAAATCATAAACAAGAAATAAAATAAAAATTTAATATATCAAGGTGAGAGGGAATTCTGAAACATCTAATATTACATCATAGCAGTGCACTGAAAATAACTGGTCTCTGCAACGAAACACCAATAGTTAGATTGCCAGAATTTGTAATAAATGTCAGAAATTAGAAAAATTCTTGGCAGTTGAGGAAGTCTAGAGCTTATATATGCACAATCATTCAGAAAATATAATAGGATCAAGGAGAATCCTGATAACATTCGATGTCTGTTTATTCCACTAGAGCTTCATATAAAAAGCCTTTCCAAAGAGCACCAGTGTCTAACAAAGGTTAAATGATCTTCAGGAATTTATAACAAAAACATTTAGACATTCCCAGAACAAAATAAAGTTAATGGATCGCTCATGTTAGCTGGAATTCAGAGAAGCAGAGCTCAGACAATTCTAAACAGATGTTGGTAAGAACAATGCAAAAAGAAAGTGTGCCTGCTTGTTTTTCAGGGACAAAAATAGAGATATTTTGGCCAGCGAACCCCATGGCTGTTGTGAAATACATTAATAGATTAAGTAAAACTGTGACACCACAGTATCTACCACATTTCCATATGTATTTATCCTCTTGTTTTGTTTAGTCACTAAGTCAAATCTGACTTTTTGTGAACCCATGGACGGCAGCCTGCCAGGACCTTCTGTCCTTGAGATTACCCAGGGAAGAATATGAGAGTAGGTTACCATTTCCTTCTCCAGGGGAGCTTCCGGACCCAGGGATCAAACCTTCGTCTCCTGCATTAGCAGGCAGATTTTTTACAACTGAGCCACCAGAGAAGGATTTGTCTTCTTAGGAGAAATATATTGTCCCACACCAACTTTCAAGTGAGTATCAGGAAAACCTACCTGTGACTCGTTATCTGCTCTGAAACAACAACCGCCTCTGCCAGAGACAGTCTTTGGGAGTTTTAAGAGCACTCATCTCACACCTAGAGGGAAAGAAGTTTGTTGCTATTGAACTCAGCGCATGTTCCTTTCACAGTGTCTACATTTTGGCATTCAGTTGAGGACTGTTTTTCACAAAAGTTGTTCAGGACGCACGGCTAGCTACTGTTCTGCTTTCCACTGTGTTTGAGACAAGGAAAAGAAAATCACAGGTGCTTTGACCTCTATGCTGCTGCTGCTAAGTCACTTCAGCCGTGTGTGACTCTGTGTGACCCCATAGTCGGCAGCCCACCAGGCTCCCCCGTCCCTGGGATTCTCCCAGCAAGAACACTGGAGTGGGTTGCCATTTCCTTCTCTAAAGCCTGAAAGTGAAAAGTGAAAGGGAAGTCGTTCAGTCGTGTCTGATTCTTCATGACCCCATGGACTGCAGCCTACCAGGCTCCTCCGTCCATTGGATTTTCCAGGCAAGAGTGGAGTGGGGTGCCACCTCTATGCTAATGGTTCTTAAATGTGGGGTGCTTAAATGAAAACTATAGACTCTATCCTTGGAAAATGTAGAACACTTTGCTTGTAACTAGGGGCATTTATTGATCTCCTGAAGCACATCTATGGACAGACATGGACTTCATGAACCTGGAGAAGAAAAGCATGCACCCACACACACTATGGCTATGAGAAAAAAGTTCCTGAGCATGCATTTCACTTAAAAATTTAACAAGAGAGATGTACTGATGTCTGACTGTCATCTGTAACCAATAAGATTTTTACCCCAGCTCTTTAAAAATCTACATAAAAAAACAAGAATAAGTCAATGATGAAAATTGCAGCAATTCTAGACATTTCCACACAGCTGCTAAAGTAGTATGATTATGATCAAGTTAGAAAAAAACCATTAAGACATTTCAGCCTGAAAGTGACATGAGTCAGATGTCTTAAAGGCCACTACATTTCCCACATCTAATTAGTACTGTGTTGAAAGTGAAAATTCATGATACTATATGATCTTGGTTGCTTCCCTAAGAGTTGTTTATTTTTCTAGCAATCCACAAAAAACATTATTCTGTGTAACTGCTGATACTATTGATTCTCAAATTATCAAAATTTCATTGGACATTTATGAAATTCCATGATTGCTGTCCATTCTTAAAGGTGATCTGACCTATAGAGTTGAGATAATTGTTGACACTTATTCAGTTTCTGGTTTGGGATTCATTTGTTTTTTGAACTCAGTTGATTTTTTAAAATTTTTGTTGAAGTATAATTGATCTACAATATTGTGTTTGTTTTAGATGCAGAACAAGGTGAATCTGTAATACAAATACATGCATCTACTCTCTTTTAGATTCTTTTCTCATATAGGCCCTTAGAGTATTAAGCAGAGTTACCTCTGCTATACAGTAGATGCTTATTAGTTGTCTGTTTTATATATAGCAGTGTGTATATTTTAATTCCAATCTTCCAATGTATCCCTCTTCCCTCCCTTAACTTCCCAGTAACTTGAAGCTTATTTTCTACATCTGTAACTCTTATTTTGGTTTTGTAGATGAATTCATTTATAGTCGCTCTCTTTTTTTTTAGGTTCCACATATAATAGGTATTGAACTTGCCAGGTGGTACTAGTGGTAAAAAGCTGCTTGCCAATGTAGGAGACATTAGAGATGTAGGTTTGATCCCTGGGTCTGGAGGATCTGGAAGATGGCACAGCAACCCACTCCAGTATTCTTTCAGGACAATCCCATGGACAGAAGAACCTGATGAGCTACCGTCCATAGGGTCACAAAGAGTCGGACATGACTGAAGCGACTTAACACTGCACAATTCATAATAAGTATCACCTCACATTGATCATAATGGCCATCATCAAAAAAATCTACAAACTGCTATAGAGGATGTGAAAGAAAGGCAACCCTCCTACGTTACTGGTGGGAATGCAAACTGGTACAGCCAGTATAGAGAAGAGTATGGAGTTTCCTTCAGTTCAGTTCAGTTCAGTCACTCAGTGGTGTCTGACTCTTTGCATCCCCATGAATCGCAGCACACCAGGCCTCCCTGTTCATCACCAACTCCTGGAGCTCACTCAGACTCATGTCCATTGAGTCCGTGATGCCATCCAGCCATCTCATCCTCTGTCGTCCCCTTCTCCTCCTGCCCCCAATCCCTCCCAGCAACAGAGTCTTTTCCAATGAGTCAACTCTTCTCATGAGGTGGCCAAAGTACTGGAGTTTCAGCTTTAGCATCATTCCTTCCAAAGAAATCCCAGGGTTGATCTCCTTCAGAATGGATTGGTTGGATCTCCTTGCAGTCTAAGGCACTCTCAAGAGTCTTCTCCAATACCACAGTTCAAAAGCATCAATTCTTCGGTGCTCAGCCTTCTTCACAGTCCAACTTTCACATCCATACATGACCACAGGAAAACCCATAGCCTTGACTAGACCGACGTTGGCAAAGTAAGGTCTCTGCTTTTGAACATACTATCTAGGTTGGTCATAACTTTTCTTCCAAGGAGTAGGTGTCTTTTAATTTCATGGCTGCAGTCACCATCTGCAGTGATTTTGGAGCCCCCCAAAATAAAGTCTGACACTGTTTCCACTGTTTCCCCATCTATTTCCCATGAAGTGATGGGACCAGATGCCATGATCTTTGTTTTCTGAATGTTGAGCTTTAGGCCAACTTTTTCACTCTCCTCTTTCACTTTCATCAAGAGGCTTTTTAGCTCCTCTTCACTTTCTGCCATAAGGGTGGTGTCATCTGCATATCTGAGGTGATTGATATTTCTCCCGGCAATCTTGATTCCAGCTTGTGTTTCTTCCAGCCCAGTGTTTCTCATGATGTACTCTGGATATAAGTTAAATAAGCAGGGTGACAATATACAGCCTTGATGTACTCGTTTTCCTATTGGGAACCAGTCTGTTGTTCCATGTCCAGTTCTAACTGTTGTTTCCTGGCCTGCATACAGATTTCATTAAAAAACCAAAAAGAGAGCCTCCCTATGATTCAGCAATTGCACATCTGGGCATATATCTGGAGAAAACCATAATTCAAAAAGATATATGCATCCCTATGTTCATTGAAGTATTATTCATGATAGCCAGGATATAGTAGCAACCTAAATGTCCATCAGCAGAGGAGTGGCTAAGGACGATGTTGCACATATACACAACGGAATATTACTCAGCCATAAAGTAGAACAAAATGATGCTATTTGCAGCAACATGGACCTAGACATTCTCATATTGAGTAAATCCAGTTGATTTTGATGATTTGGTTATGTTGTGCCTGGAAGCTTATGACTATTCAATAAGGATAATTGCTATCGAGTCTTCTTTCCAAAAGCTCCTGGCTAAAAAGAGTCCTTTGTTATGCTCTTTACCACCATCTTCAAAGCCTTTGCAATCTGACCTAAATGACTACCAGTCTTCCTGCTTTTGGTCACCCTCTCTCAGGACCGTTACCCTTTCCTGCAGTGCCTGTCTCCACGCCTGTTCTATGCTGTGCTAGTTGCCTAGGACGCCATTTCTAGCTCCTCTACCTAATGAAAAGTTGCTTGTTATTCAAAGTCCAGCTCAGTTTGTCTCTCCATTTAGAAGCTGTCTCATACTTCTGTCTCATACTCTGGACAGATGCAGTCTTTTCTGTTTTTATTGCTGTAGATCTTTGTTGGAAGGAAGGAAGGACAACTAAATGCTGCATATCTTGAAAATATTTCTAGCCCATAGGAGACTGGGATATATAACAAATAGACCATAGCTTTTGGACTCAAACAAATCTGTGTTTTAATACTGTTTATTGCTAAATAATTACATGATAATGGGAATTTGCTTTATTTCTTTGATCACTATTTATACCTGTTCAACCGAGATCATTACACTTATTTTATTGGTTTGCAATGAAGTTTATATCACCCAGAAAATTCCTTGGACAGCCTATGGGGTTCCAAAGAGTTGGACATAACTTGGTAACTAAACAACAAACAACAAAAATGCAAAACCTCAGGGAGCACTGAGTCTATGAAAAAGTTATTGAAAATGTTTTCTTATTGAAAAAAATTACTCTAGGATGGAATCTAGCCAGCCAAGTGATACAACAAAATAAGGAGCTGAGGTGAAAATATTATTGATGACCATTAAATCATACTAAATATAGAACTGAAACTCAGCAACTATGTACTTACAGTAATAGAACAGAATGAAACTTTTATAAATCTTGCGTAAAGATAATATTGCCAACAAAACTAGAAGGCTGCAGAGGAAAGATGATAGAAAAAAAGATTTCTAGTTATTTTATCAACTATGGCAGGAAGAAGTTAATGACCATTGAAAATATGATTAAAATAATTATCTCTTACCTTCTAAAATTTTTAACTCTAGAGATATCTCCTGCTGCTGCTGCTGCTGCTGCTAAGTTGCTTCAGTCATGTCCGGCTCTGCGTGACGGCAGCTCACCAGCCTCCGCGGTCCCTGGGATTCTCCAGGCAAGACCACTAGAGTGTGTTGCCATTTCCTTCTCCAATGCATGCAAGTGAAAAGTGAAGTCGCTCAGTCATGTCTGACTCCTAGCAACCCCATGGACTGCAGCCTACCAGGCTCCTCTGTCCATGGGATTTGCCAGGCAAGAGTACGGGAGCGGGTTGCCATTGCCTTCTCCAGAGATATCTCCTAGCATTATGTTATTTGTATGTGATATACACGACTATACATGCATACAAAAGGTCAGAGTAGGTATTTCCTAGATCATTTGCATTTCCATATAAAGTTTAGAACTAACTTGTCAATTTCTACAAAAAACTGTTGCTCAGGTTTTGATTAGGACTGGCTTAAACATGTAAGTAAATTAAGAATTGTTATCTTAACTATGCATCACCATAGCCTATCTCGCCAGTTATTTAGCCCTTATTTAATAACAGAACAGTCATTTTCACTTCTTTGCTCTATATCCCACAGTAGTTTCTTGCATATAATGGATGCTCAAGAAATATGTGTTAATGTAATCAATATCCCCCAAACCAAAGCATTTATTCAGGGAACATTATCTAGAGAAAGAGATGTTGGTAAGAGCAAGACATGCCAAAACTACAGGTAAGTAAATTGTCTCATCATCAGTTTAAAGCCTCATTTCTTTTGCACAATTTAAAGTTTGAAATACTATTTAATTTTACTTAGTTAATAGAGCTCCCCACTAGAATTTCATACTTTTATCTCCACTACACACAGAATTATCATTGAGTTAACACTTGTTGAGTGAATAAAGTTTATATTTTAACCTTTGAATATCTGCTTCATGATGTTGGTTCATGAAAATCTTATTTTTCAAAGGGAAAGTAGATCTTCCACGAACACTTGTTTAAGCTTCATATGAAACACTATATTGCAAAAGTCTCAGGAAAAGTGTTATTATCATGTGAATCAAATAATACAAAATTTTAACACAAAAGTCCCAGGAAGAACTGAAAAGTTCATGAAACTGTGGTTGAACCATAGAAATGGATAGTTATATAACTAATCTGTTGTGTTTTTTTTTTAAGAAAGCATTAAAAGCACTGAAAAGAAAAAAATGCACGTCATTCAAGAGGTAATGAAAGAAAATGAATGATGAACACTAGTATTTATAAAATAAATGCATTTAAGAAACCACTGATCAAGTTTATAGAACTATTGGGAAATTCTTCTATGTCATGATACAATGATTAAGACATTAACAATAGGACACTGTCCTGACTTACAGCCAGCTGGTACGCTTTCCTGAAATGACTAGAGATACAAAACTAGTCTTTTATGCTGGGACAGAGAATTTCTTTATAGACATAAATGTATTGAAACTTAGCCTCCCATTTTGAAACTTTAACCAAGTTAATTGTCCCTGATTTAATTACTAATAATTATGCAACAATATAACCACCATTGAAATCATTGTTTATTATAGAATAAATGAGCAAGCAACATTGGCATCCCAAGAACAATGAGTATTACATTCACTCACAACAGTCAAGAGGGTTCAGCAGATCTGCTGGACTGATCTGCTGTGAAATAATTGCATTGATGACTTTCTTCAGGTTGTCATCACCAAATATCTCCTGGCAATTATTTTGAACAGCTGGCTGCTGCTATTGTGCATCTATTTATAAAGCTGTCCTCTTCAACAAAGCTGGGGTCTTATAAGCATCTGTCTGCAGCAAGTTTTTATCTCTTATGGAAAGATGATTTTTGCAGACTTTAGCTCTTGACAGCCTTCCCCTTTTATTGCTACCAATATTCAATATCCTTTTCTGGATCTTCTTGATTTAAACATTATTTCTATTAACAGATCTGTCCCATGCAACCAAAATAAAAACAACTCTGAGTTAATTAGTCACGACTGGCTTTTGCCAGAGTCTGAAGCAAATGAGATTATATCTCATCCCTGGTTTATAAAATTTTTCCAAATGCATTTTTGATGACAGCATTTGTTCTTCAACTTTTGATTTCCGTTATACAACTTCAGAATTTTATGTTATGCTTTATAGATTCAATTAAAAGAAAGCAAATAGTGAAATCATTTAAAATACGGCTTCAAATTAAAAAATAACATTTCAGGAAGAATTGTGATTGATCACTCTGAATTAAAAAGTACTATTCAGGTGTGTATCTTAAGAAAATTTTAAAAATATTAGGAGGAGATGACAATTTAATGGTGCCATGTTTTCTCAGAGGACACTCCAGCATCTGTTCCAGGTTTGGCCATTTGATAGTACCATTTTGGAAGTTGAAGATAGCAAAAGAACTATCCCATTAAATATGTCCAGAATATAAAAGGAATGGTGAATACTCTAAATTAGGACTGCTCAATAACCTTTGTGAAATTATACAAATATTCTATATCTGCCATGAGCTACATGTGGCTACCGAGTAGTCGAAGTATAATAAGTATAACTGAATAGCTAAACTTTTAATCAATTTAATTGAAAACTCAGCATGTGAGTAGCAGCTACCATATTTCTAGCTCTGTTTAATAAGCTCCAATCCTATAAATGTAATTTTTAATGTGTGGGTTTAATAAGCAAGTCAAATATATAAATATATATTCTTATATTTTATATGAAAATATCACTGGAGATAGCTGGCATTTTACTCACAGTAAAGTATGTGTTTCGCATATCTAAGCTTTTCTGCCTTATTATTTTATTCATATTTTTGAAAGCTTCATGAATGTTTTAATTATAGAATTTAGAAGCTGAATACAGCTAAGCAATAGCTCAGTGTGTCTTCATTCAACAGACGAGCAACATTCTTCCAAGTAGTGTTGAATAGGCTTCCTTAGGATCACTTGGCCTTGTCAGAAGAGAGTTAAAACTAACATCATTTTCTGCTTTTGTGGTAGAGAAATTTTTCCCATTTTATCCATCCTTTCAAAATTGTTTATTTGTTTATTGCTTTGTTGTTTTTCTTCCTTTTATGAGAAAATAGTTGTTTTACATTATTGTATTAGCCTCAGGTGTACAGTAAATTGAATCAGTTAAACATATAAATTTATGTACATTCTTTTTTAATGATTCCTTTCCCATATAGGTCATTACAGAGTACTGAGTAGAGCTCCCTGTGCTATAGTTCAGTTCAGTTCAGTCGCTCAGTCGTGTCCGACTCTTTGCAACCCCATGAATCGCAGCACGCCAGGCCTCCCTGTCCATCACCATCTCCCGGAGTTCACTCAGACTCACGTCCATCGAGTCCGTGATGCCATCCAGCCATCTCATCCTCGGTCGTCCCCTTCTCCTCCTGCCCCCAATCCCTCCCAGCATCAGAGTCTTTTCCAATGAGTCAACTCTTCACATGAGGTGGCCAAAGTACTGGAGTTTCAGCTTTAGCATCAATCCTTCCAAAGAAATCCCAGGGTTGATCTCCTTCAGAATGGACTGGTTGGATCTCCTTGCAGTCCAAGGAACACTCAAGAGTCTTCTCCAATACCACAGTTCAAAAGCATAAATTCTTCGGCGCTCAGCCTTCTTCACAGTCCAACTCTCACATCCATACATGACCACAGGAAAAACCATAGCCTTGACTAGATGGACCTTAGTCGGCAAAGTAATGTCTCTGCTTTTGAATATGCTATCTAGGTTAGTCATAACTTTTCTTCCAAGGAGTAAGCCTCTTTTAATTTCATGGCTGCAGTCACCATCCACAGTGATTTTGGAGCCCCCAAAAATAAAGTCTGACACTGTTTCCACTGTTTCCCCATCAATTTCCCATGAAGTGATGGGGCCGGATGCCATGATCTTCGTTTTCTGAATGTTGAGCTTTAAGCCAACTTTTTCACTCTCCTCCTTCAGTTTCATCAAGAGGCCCTTTAGCTCCTCTTCACTTTCTGCCATAAGGGTGGTGTCATCTGCATATCTGAGGTGATTGATATTTCTCCTGGCAATCTTGATTCCAGCTTGTGTTTCTTCCAGTCTAGTATTTCTCGTGATGTACTCTGCATATAAGTTAAATACACAGGGTGACAATATACAGCCTTGACATACTCCTTTTCCTATTTGGAACCAGTCTGTTGTTCCATGTCCAGTTCTAACTTGCTTCTTGACCTGCATACAGATTTCTCAAGAGGCAGGTCAAGTGGTCTGGTATTCCCATCTCTTTCAGAATTTTCCACAGTTTATTGTGATCCACACAGTCAAAGGCTTTGGCATAGTCAATAAAGCAGAAATTGATGTTTTTCTGGAACTCTCTTGCTTTTTCCATGATCCAGCGGATGTTGGCAATTTGATCTCTGGTTCCTCTGCCTTTTCTAATACCAGCTTGAACATCAGGAAGTTCACGGTTAGGTCCTTATTAATCACCTATATTGTATATAGTATTATATATATGTCAATCTTAATTGCTCAGTTTATCCCCTCACCTTTCCCCTCCAGCAACCGTAAGTTTGTTTCCTACATCTATGACTCTATTTCTGTTTTATATATAAGATCATCTGTAAAATTTTTTTTTTAGATTCCACATAGAAGTGATATTGTATGATATTTGTCTTTCTCTGACTTCCTTCATTCAGTATGATGATGCATAAGTTCAGACATGTTGCTGCAAGTGACATTACATTGTTTTTGTTTAATGCTGAGTAATATTGATTGTACCTATGTACCACATCAGAGAAGGCAATGGCACCCCACTCCATTACTCTTGCCTGGAAAATCCAATGGACAGAGGAGCCTGGTGGGCCACAGTCCTTGGAGTCGCTAGGAGTTGGACATGACTGAGCGATTTCACTTTCACTTTTCACTTTCATGCATTGGAGAAGGAAATGGCAACCCACTCAGTGTTCTTGCCTGGGGAATCCCAGGGAGGGGAGGAGCCCCGTGGGCTGCCGTCTATGGGGTCGCACAGAGTCGGCCATGACTGAAGTGACTTAGCAGCAGCAGCAGCATGTACCACATAGGGCTTCCCAGGTGGCACTAGTAAAGAACCCACTTGCCAGTTCAGGAGACAGGGAAGCTTGTACTGAAGTCCACGGGATCACAGAGTTGGACACAACTTAGCAACTGAACAACAGCAAGAACATAGTTTTTAAAGGAACCGCCATACTATTCTCCATAATGGTTGTACCAATTTGCATTCTCACCAACAGTGTAGGAGGGCTCCCTTTTCTCTACAGCTTCTTTAGCATTTACTATTTATAGATGCTTTGATGATAGCCATTCTGACTGCTGTGAAGTGATACCCCATTACAAATTTGATTTGCATTTCTGTAATAACTAATGCTATTTTGTCAATCTATATGTTTTCTTTAGAGATATGTCTATTTAAATCTTCTGCCCATTTTTTGATTGGGTTATTTATTATCACCAAAATTCCAGATAGTCAAAACTATGGTTTTTCCAGGAGTCAAGTATGTATGTGAGAGCTGGACCATAAACAAGGCTGAATAAAAAGAATTGATGCATTCAAACTGTGGTGCTGGAAAAGACTCTTGAGAGTCCCTTAGGCATCTAGGAGATTAAACTAATCAATCTTAAAGGAAATCATTGGAAGGACTGATACTGAAGCTGAAGCTCTGATACTTTGGCCATCTGACGCTAAGAGTCAACTCACTAGATAAGACCTTGACGCTGGGAAAGATTGAAAGCAGGAGGAGAAGGGGATGACAGAGGATGAGATGACTGCATGGCATTACCAAGTCAATGGACTTGAGTTTGAGCAAACTCCAGGAGATAGTGAAGGACATGGAAGCCTGGCACACTGCAGTCCATGGGTTTGCAAAGAGTCAGACACAACTGAGTGAGTGAACTGAACTAAACCTTTCTCAAATATTCTTTCCTTCTGAGGGCTAAGAGTCCAACGGCTATAATTTAAACAGTGACATCTCTTTGTTTTAGTATCACAAATATATAATTTTTAATTATATATACTACTATTACTAAAACATCTATTTCTGCTTTATTGACTATGCCAAAGCCTTTGACTGTGTGGATCACAATAAACTGTGGAAAATTCTTCAAGAGATGGGAATACCAGACCACCTAATCTGCCTCTTGAGAAATCTGTATGCAGGTCAAGAAGCAACAGTTAGAAGTGGACATGGAACAACAGACTGGTTCCAAATAGGAAAAGGAGTACGTCAAGCCTGTATATTGTCACCCTGCTTATTATATGCAGAGTACATCATGAGAAATGCTAGGCTGGAAGAAACACAAGCTGGAATCAAGATTGCTGGGAGAAATATCGATAACCTCAGATATGCAGATGACACCACCCTTATGGCAGAAAGTGAAGAGGAGCTAAAAAGCCTCTTGATGAAAGTGAAAGAGGAGAGTGAAAAAGTTGGCTTAAAGGTCAACATTCAGAAAATGAAGATCATGGCATCTGGTCCCATCACTTCATGGGAAATAGATGGGGAAACTATTTTTGGGGCTCCAAAATCACTGTGGATGGTGACCGCAGCCATGAAATTAAAAGAGGCTTACTCCTTGGAAGAAAAGTTATGACCAACCTAGATAGCATATTCAAAAGCAGAGACCTTACTTTGCCGACTAAGGTCCGTCTAGTCAAGGCTATGGGTTTTCCTGTGGTCATGTATGGATGTGAGAGTTGGACTGTGAAGAAGGCTGAGCGCCGAAGAATTTATGCTTTTGAACTGTGGTGTTGGAGAAGACTCTTGCGAGTCCCGTGGACTGCAAGGAGATCCAACCAGTCCATTCTGAAGGAGATCAACCCTGGGATTTTTGGGAGGAATGATGCTAAAGGTGAAACTCCAGTACTTTGGCCACCTCATGCGAAGAGCTGATTCATTGGAAAAGACTCTGATGCTGGGAGGGATTGGGGGCAGGAGGAGAAGGGGACGACCGAGGATGAGATGGCCGGATGGCATCACCGACTTGATGGACGTGAGTCTGGGTGAGCTCCGGGAGATGGTGATGGACAGGGAGGCCTGGTGTGCTGCGATTCATGGGGTCGCAAAGAGTCGGACACGACTGAGTGACTGAACTAAACTGAACTGAACTATTACTACTACTATTACTGCTAGTAACGATAATATAATTCTAGTTAGTGAATATTTAATAGAGACAGACACTATGCAAAGCTCTTTGTATATATCACCTCGTTAAGTCTTCACAAAGAGACTTTGAGGCAGATTTTTTATAAGGCTTATTTTATTGATGAGAAAATTGAGGCAGAGAGAGGCTTACTAATTTGCCCATAGTCACAAATGCAGTGAATTGCAGAATAGTTATTGTAACTAACTGAGGACAATATGCTATTATTAAATAAGACTTATAATAATCCCCCACTATGCAGTCACATTCCACCAACCTGATCTCACTCTCCCCCCACCTCCCAGATCTGTCACCTGAGGCTAAACAATACACATAGACATTGACAAGACAACAATACACATAGACATTGACAAGACAGGTTAACATGTCACTGTCCCAAGATGGCTCCCTTGCATCACAGCCTTTGTTCTCTTGTGCCTCCTCCCTTTCCATTCACTCATCGGACAGTCCCAATATGCTTCAGCCTGTGTTTGCTACTGATTTTGCTTTTATCAGGGTACAAGTGAAGCCCATGTTAATAAACCCAGTAGAATAAGCGTTATATCCACTCCTTAGCTCTTTCAGAAGTGGTCAGTGGTGTTGCTCACTCTGTTCTACCTCAAATAGTTGACGCTGTTTCGTGATGACACTATTTCCGATTCTTTTACTGCTATCTCTGGTTTCTTAGGAGCATCATTTACTGCTTTCTCCTGCTATATTCAACACTTAAGTGTTACTATTTTTTCAGAACCCTTTCTCGCTCTTTCTATACACTTTTGGTGAACTCATCCATTCCCACTGCTTTAAATACCAGCTTTATGCCCCTGGCTTCCAAATGTAGACCTCAAGCTACATTTTCTTTAGTTTTATGTGTATAATTTTCTATCTCTTCTATTTCTGTTTGGTAGTTTCCCAAGCACTGCAAACTTAACAGGTTGAAAACAATTTGAGGGATTCCCTTCAGCCAAATTTTCCTACCATAGTATTTGATGCCATCTAAATGGACTCTCAACTAAAAATATTGTTAGAGCCAGTCTTTCTCTCCCCTCTTCAAGTTAGGCCAATAATGCTAAAATATGTCCTCAAAGTATTTTTATTTTTTCTACTCTGGTCCAAGTCACAGTCAAGCTTCTGGAACTAGGTCAATAACATCTGAGATGGGACTCCCTGCACCTTATTTTCTCTTCTAAATCTATTCTCTACAGACATATTGCACTGATTGCTGGTCAGTTGCTCAGTCATGTCTGACTCTTTTGGGCCCCATGGACTGCAGCACTCTAGGCTTCCCTGTCCATCACCAACTCCCGAAGCTTGCTCAAACTATGTCCATTGAGTCAGTAGTTTAAAATGTATGTTAGATTGTATCATTTCCCTTAGGCCCTTAAATGGTGCCCTATTATGCTTAAAATAAATTCAGAACTTCCTCTTGTTTGGCCACCCTCACCCTTTGCGTGCACTCCTTCCCTCCTTCATGGTGGCTTGGCCACACTGGCATCCCTTCTGTTCCTCAGACATTCTGAGAGACACATGCACTCGCTGTTTCCTGAGGCTCGACTGCTTTTACCCTGATTCTTCACAGGGCTAGCTGCCTTTCCTTTTAGGTCTCGGATTAAATATATCCACCTTGGAAAGACCTTTCCTGTACGTTCTATCCAAAGAAGAATTCTGTTTTTCTCTATATAAATATGCTATTTTATAGCCATTTTCATTTTCTATCTATGTATCATTGATTTCTCTAATTTTTTTTAAAATGGTAGACCTCAAAGAATGAGGGGATAGTTTTATTTATTTATCTTTGCTATATACCCAGAATCTAAGACTGTGCATGACATAGAGCGGGTTCTCAGAATAAATGATCAAATAAATAAAATACCACATAAAATGGTAGAGACTGTTCAGGCATTAAGTCTGAGCACCACTGCACAACTTATTAGGGAAGTCTTTTCACACTAGGCCAGGTCGGTAGTTGAGTATGTGAATAATAAGATTAAATCCGTAAGATTATTTTGCCTCGTAACCTCCAGAGTATTTGCACAATAAATGAATACTTAATATGTGCTTAACTGTTTAGTTTTTGGAAAACAGCTTAAACTGCCTTTAGATATGTCCCTGAACCATCTATAAACAGGCTTGAGGGGTCATACATTTAAGCATATATCTCAGTTAAAGCTACTCAGTGTCTACAAGAGGACTTTATGTCTCCCCCCATCTGAGTAATTATCAAAGTACCTGGATCTACATTTTATCAAGATTTCAGAATATCTAAGCTTTAGATTATTGCTAAAGATTACCACTTTAAATTCTGTTGTATTTGCCCTCTCTTTTTCAAAATATGCTACCTGGAAGAAAGATTGCTTGTTTTCCTCTTAGTTTTTTCCTGGAACTCAACAATTTTAAACAGTTGTTGAATGAATGTTGCTTAATTCTTGTAACAATTTTTTTTTTTAATGTAATGAAAATTGCCCAAAATGATCTGCTTTTATGTGTTTCTATAGACTCAGAAGTCTTGATATTTAGATACTTCTGAAGATTCTGGGTCTACAAATTATATTTTTAAACCAAGCCATCAAACTCTGAAACCCTAAAATGTATTGCTTTTACTTGCTCACATAAATGTTTTTAAAGAATCGTGTCTAAATTGTGTTTCCAGATTGCACACTACAACCTGGAGAGATTATTTATACCTATCTAATTGAATTGAGCATCTGATTTACAATTTGATGGCAAAATCTCTCCATTCCCTTAGAAGGTATATGTTGATATTTTTCATTTTTAATTTCAATTTGAAGGCACATTAAAATATAGAGTATTGTGAAAACTCAATTCAGTGCATGTAAGTTAGTCTTAAAATTATATTCTAAATGTTCATTCTTAACATGCTAACAGAAATTTATACCAAGCTATAGAAGTATAACCTCCTGGTTTTATGAAACTGAAGCTGATATATGCAAGATTATTTCAGAAGGTACATAGACTGATGTGAAAATTGGTACATCTTCCTGAATAAATTTACTCACTAGTAATTTAAAAACTATTTTAATATTAAAACTAGCACATATAGTTTACTGAGTAGAATTCAAAGTTTAAATGAATTTTTAAGGTCAGATACAGAGACTAAAGAAAGCTTGTGCCTAAAGAAAGCAGCTCTAAGTTGTCCTTTTGGGATTACCAGGAACTCTCTAAAGCCAGAAATTCTTTGGTGAAAAGTTTGAGATGCATGGAACCAGTTTTTTTAAAAAGAGTCATTTCAGAGCTAGGAAAGTGCTCCATCTAAAGACATAGAACTAAAAGAAAGCTTCAGAAAGGGGGAAAACCCAGAATTCTTTAAGAAAGTAGGTATGAAGAAAACCCCAAGTGAAGATGAGAGAAATGAAAAGCATAGGAAGCTATAACCAGTCCTTTCTAATAGCTCACAGTGATGAATCTGAAGGCAGACTAGAACTCTCTGTGTGAGAATTTATTATCTTCAGATCGGAACCTCCACCCAGCCCAGAATTCTGTTTCTTCTCCTTCTCTTCCCAGATGTTGACTCTTAATAAAATTTAATCTCAGCCTGATCTCCTGAAGAATGAATGTGAGACAGGACCACATTCTGGCAGGGTTGGAGGCAGTGTTTGGTATTGGGGTGCAGATCTGCTATTATATAGCAAGAAGGTAATGAGTAAAAGGGGCTGGGAGCAAGCAGAAGAACAGAAGGGGACTTGTGGACAAGGAAGGTCCTGGTAATTGGTTTGAATTTTAGCTACATTTTGAGACTAGATTTTTTTTCTTTGGGAGGGTGGTGGTGCAGGGGAGTCAGCCCTTGATAGCTTCCCTGATAGCTTAGGGAGCTTCCCTGATAGCTCAGTTGGTAAAGAATCTGCCTGCAATGCAGGAAACCTCAGTGTGATTCGATTCCTGGGTCAGGAAGATCTGCTGGAGAAGGGATAGGCTACCCACTCTAGTGTTATTGGGCTTCCCTTGTGGCTCAGCAGGGAAAGAGTCTGCCTGCAATGCGAGAGACCTGGGTTGGATCCCTGGGTTGGGAAGATCCCCTGGAGAAGGGAATGGCTACTCACTCCAGTATTCTGGCCTGGAGTATAATCCTTGGGGTTGCAAAGAGTCAGACAGGACTGAGAGACTTTCACTTTTCACTTTTTTTTAGGAGGGTGGTCAGTAAAAGTATGAGTGAGAGCAAGGTTTATGTAGCCAGGAGTGGAATAAGCATAATCCCTCCTTTCAACACGTCTTCCTTATGCAAGATAATACCAAGCATTCAAATTTTGACACCCTGTTTACTGTGGGAGGAAGGTTTCCTTGCTTAAAATTTCACCTCCATGCTTTCAGTTTTACCCGCTGCTGCAGTGAGCCTTCATGCTGATGGGAATCCAGTAATCCCCATGCCACATTTTCCGACTAGATTGTCCATCTAGTTGTTGAGGCTGGATGCAGACTTGGGCAGGGAAGTGTGGGGCCTTGATAAACTGGGCGAGATGAGCTGGAGAAGACAGGATGAGAGTGTGGATAGACATAGTTGAGAGGTTGATGATTCCTCTGACCTTAAATGACCCTAAGTTTCATTTGTGCAGTATTTTGAGCAAGAACAGATGGTCTATAGAAGATAGGAGTAGAAACAGATGGTATCTCACTGTCAGATTTTCTCTCCTGAGACCTGGTGCCTGTCGTTGTATGCTTTATATTGCTCTTTGGCATGCTAAAAGAGAGTTTTTAAGAACTCCTTGAATAGCCAGTGGCTCTCGCAGGATCTTGCCGGCCTTCTGCTTGGGGAAATGAAGAAGTCTGAGCAAGGGCTATGAGTAAAAACCGTCGTTAGAGTACAAGGGTGAATTCCAGTGGAAAGAGTATAGTAAACAATAAGCAAATTCCCAGATGGTGAGTTAGTAAAACCTGTGCTGTCTCCTGCACCGTGTGCAGCAGTGACATGATCACAGGAAAGTGATAAAGTGTGCAGACTCTGGGGGTCCAGTCCCAGCAATTTTACCACTACTGTGTAACCTTGAGCAATTTGCTTAGCTTCTGCTTAGTTTCCTGTTTGGAAAAAAGGAGGCAGCATCATAGTATCTGCCTATCTTGTAGTTTCGTGAGGAGGCAATGACTTGTGTTGTTATGATGGGCTTAGTCGCTCAGCCTTGTCCGACTTTTTGCAACCCCATGGACTGCCAGGATCCTCCTTCCAGGATCCTCCAGAATTCTCCAGGCAAGAATACTGGAATGGGTGGCCATGCCCTCTTCCAGGGGATCTTCCCAACCCAGGGAACCAACCTGGGTCTCCCGCATTGCAGGTGGATTCTTTACCATCTGAGTCACGAGGGAAGCCCATGGATACTGGAGTGGGTAGCCTATCCCTTCTCCAGGGGATCTTCTTGACCCGGGAATCGAACTGGGGTCTCCTGCATTGCAGGTAGATTCTTTACCAGCTCAGCTACTAGGAAAGCCCATCCAATGAGTTAATAAGTACTAAATGCTTGCCATAGCAAAAGTAAATATTAACAATTATTTTTATTGATTCATTCTATATGGCTATTGGATTGAAAGCAAAAGAAAAGATAGGTGGAACCAGATATGGGTCATGACTCAGGGACAGGTTCAGAGATGCTGTAGCAGAATAATATGGATTATAAAAACATCTTTAACCAGTGATGGGTAGGGGGCTTGTTTATCAAATGCAGGCAAATGATAAATTGTGTCCTGGGAGAGTAGCCATTATCACCATAATGAGTCCTGGTCATAGTAGGGATTAGCAATCATAAAAATCCAATGAGCATTTATACGTTGGTAATGGGCATAGAATTTCTTTAAGCCTCTTGAATAATCCCTTGGCCTAAACATGTATATTACATAGCATCCTGGGAGACATCAGGTGGCAGTATCAAATGTCAGTCTTCCCCACAGGAAGGAACAGCTGGCAAAAGCATTTCAGCAAAAGGATGCTCTCCATTCCCCATCTCTTCCCTTGCTTTCCCCTCTCACCGTTCCACACCCACTAGGCCCTGCCCTAGTTATCTAAATCAGGTAACAGGCCACAGCTCTGTTTAGGCTCCTCCCTCTGTCTCTTGCCAGTTTGCCTCAATTTTTGGTGATTAATACTGGATCATAGAGAGTTGTCAGGGAGAGAAATGGCTTGGGAAGAGTAGTTGCTTTCATCACTGATATTCTGAAGTATGTGATAGAAAGTTTAATAATTATTTTTGGCTATTCAGTACATTCATTGTTTCATTAATTTAACCACTTCCTATGATAAAATAGAAACTATATATATATATATATATATATATATATATATATATATATATATATATGTAGTTAACACACAATCAGAACAAAAGGAAAAGTGTCAGGATAGTAAAATGAAGCCCAGGGGATAACAATCTTAGAATGCATATAGTAAGACCAAGAAAATTGGGTGGACTACAAATTTAGCCAGAGAGTGCTCATAAATCTTTGACCATAATTTAAGATTACAGAGTACAGTGCATCCTCAGAAAGGAATACTATGAAAGTCATGATTAATATCCTCAAAAACATCCTTTCAAAAACAACAGTAAATACCATACAAAACTTTCTGATTTACCCCTCGCTATTGGCAGAGGGCATAACACCATAATACAATGGAGGTTTTTAAAAAATACATATAATTTAAATATTAAGGGCCAAAGCAATGTGATCTAAATTCATAGTTCTCTGGTTTCAAGCAGGCATACATTAAAACAAATTTTTTTTTTAATTTCTCTGATTATAAAAGTACTATATGGACATCATGGAAATTTTAGAAATACTAGAGACACTTTTAAAAGAATTAACCTGTGCATCAATCAGGACTTTCCCCGATTACAAGAAATAGAAACTGACTCTATCTTAAGCAAAAAGCAACATTATTGGAAGAATATTAAGAACTCACAATATCAATTTGACCAGGCTGAAAATGAGTAGGAACAAGGGCTGATCCAGAGGGCAAGGAAGAAGAAAATCCAATAATATTTATACCCGAAATAGCCTGGCCAGCTGCTGTGGCCCCACCGCAGAACACGAGGGAGAGTGTGCGGGTGCTAAGTCGCTCTGATCATGTCTGACTCTGCACCCCAATGGACTGTGGCCTGCCAGGCTCCTCTGTCCATAGGATTCTCCGGGCAAGAATACTGGAGTGGGTTGCCATGCTCGCATTTGGGGGATCTTCCCACCCAAGGATTGAACCCACATCTCCTGTGGCTCCTGTACTGCAGGCGGATTCCTAACCTCTGAGCCACTGGGAAGCCCCTGGTGGGGCAGGTTTGAATGTTCACCCAACCCCCCTGCGGATCTTGTTCTCCTCCAGATTCTAGCTCCCTAGGACTACTGTGGGGGCAGGGTCCGCCCTTCTGACCAGCTCAGGTGATGCTAGTGCTTCGCAGCAGACGGAGCAAGCCCCAGCACTGTAAAATATAGGATTAATCCCAACGGCTCCTTAGACATTGAGCCTCTTGCTCTAGATTAAATTCACACTCAAATTCCCACTTGTAGGTTCCAAGTCACATACTAATTGTTACCAGGGAGTAAGAAGAGAGAAAATCAAAATCCTTTTATTAATGAATATGGGGGGCGGTGTATTACACAAGAGGCACACAAGTAGGAAAAAGCCCAACCCAACAGGAACTTGCAAATAAATACTGCTGCTGCTGCTGCTGAGTCGTTTCAGTCGTGTCTGATTCTGTGCGACCCTACAGATGGCAGCCCATTGGGCTCCGCCATCCCTGGGATTCTCCAGGTAAGAGCACTGGAGTGGGTTGCCATTTCCTTCTCCAATGCATGAAAGTGAAAAGTGAAAGTACCATTTGTAATCCTAAAATCTAGAGATAAACAGTCAACATTATAACACTGAGGATTATTCCTTTAACTTTATAATTTTTTTTTTCTATGAACGAAGAGTATCAGAAAGCTTGAGATTATTTTTTCTGACAAAAATCTGAAATAAAGATTGCTTATTATCCAACTAACAGATTCATATGTCTCAGTAATCAATAATTTCATTCAGGAATCAAATCGGTATTTGTGCCTAAATAAATGCTAGACCAAGATACATCAAGGTAGTATCTGCAAAAAATTGGCAAGGTCTTCTTTGGAAAACAGTTCTGGGTTTCCACCAAAACCTCAAGAAGAATGGGCCACTGAGGCCCTGCATCTTAGTTTTTGGAGTATATCTGCGATAGTTTTACCTAGACAGTGTGTAAACCAGTTATCATCACCTGCATATTCCAGCCAAAGAGGTTATTTTAAGCAATGCAACATCCTAGGGAATCCTTCCCAGGTGGCGCTAGTGGCAAAGAACACACCCGCCAATGCAGGAGACACAGAAGACGTGGGTTCGATCCCTGGGTCGGGAAGATCTGTTGGAGAAGGGCATGGTGACTCACTCTAGTGTTCTTGCCTGGAGAATCCCATGGACAGAGGAGCCTGGCTGCCTACAGTCCATAGTGTCAACACCGAGTCAGACACAACGGAAGCAACTTAGCACAAGCAGTGGACGCTCTGGCATAAATTAGTTGCAAAATGAACTCTTAACTAACAATTTTGACTTGCAATTGGAACTGCTTGACAGAAGGAAATCAAATTTAGGAGTACATTTGCCAAAAATGATGATTTGGATCTCAAATTCTTTAGCTTGTGTCATTCATTTTTGTTTGTTTGTTCTTTATATAATTCATTTTTTATAGTAATCAAATAGTAGGACCATATTAAGGCTTTTCCTAGTTATGACAAGTAAACTATGTTATTGGCATAGGAAAAAAATATCTTACTAAGGAACATGCGTTAGGTTTATCCAAAAGCAGTTTTAAATCTTCAAGATACAAATAAAAACAAGAGTTAATTATAATTCTTTTTTACTTAGTTGATTTTTAGGTGATATGTAAATAGACAACGTTTATCAATCCTGCTTTCAAGCAAAGATCTATAATGCAAGTCCTAAGAATTAAGAAATAATCCATATATATCCAGTTCATACAACTAAAATTAAAATCATTCCTTGTTAATAGAAATGTTAACACTTTTAATACTATATATCTTGATTTAAAAAAACCACAAAACAACCTTTTTTAAAGGTGGGAATGAAATCACCAATGTTCCCCATGTAGAATCTTCGTGCTATTCAGTTGCTAAGCTGTGTCTGACTCTTTCCGACCCCATGGACTGCAGTACACCAGGCTTCCCTGTCCTTCACTATTTCCTGGAGTTTGCTCAAATTCATGTCCATTAAGTCAGTGACGCCATCCAACCATCTTATTCTCTGTCGCCCATTCTCCTCATGCCCTCCATCTTTCCCAGCATCAGGGTCTTTTCCAGTGAGTCAGCTCTTTGCATCAGGTGGCCAAAATATTGGAGTTTCAGCTTCAGTCTTTCCAATGAATATCAGGGTTGATTTCCTTTTGGATTGACCGGTTTGATCTCCTTGCTGTCCAAAGGATTCTCAAGAGTCTTCTCCAGCATCATATTTCTAAAGCATCTATTCCTCAGCCCCCAGGCTTCTTAATGGTTCAACTCTCTCATCCCATACATGACTGCTGGAAAAACCATACCTTTGACTATATGGACCTTTGTCAACAAAGTGATATCTTTGCTTTTCAATATCCTGCCTAGGTTTGTCATAACTTTTCTTCCAAGGAGCAAGTGTGTTTTAATTTCATGGCTGCAGTCCCCGTCTTTAATGATTTTGGAGCCCAAGAAATCTGTTACTGTTTGTTTTTTTCCCATCTGTTTGCCTTGAAGTGATGGAACTGGATGCCATGATCTTAGTTTTTTTTGAATGATGAGTTTTAAGCCAGATTTTCACTCTCTTCTTTCACCTTCATCAAGAGGCTCTTTAGTTCCTCTTCACTTTCAGCCATTAGCATAGTATCATCTGCATATCTGAGTTTGGTGATATTTCTCCCAGCAATCTTCATTCCGGCTTGTGATTCATCCAACCTGGCATTTCACATTATGTACTCTGCACATAAGTTAAATAAGTTAAATAAAGGTGATAATATACACTCTTGGTGTACTCCTTTCGCGATTTTGAACCAGCCCATTGTTCCACGTCCAGTTCTAACTGTTGCTTCTTGACCTGCAACAGGCTTCTGAGAAGACAGGTAAGGTGCTCTGTTATTCTCATTTGTTAAGAGTTTTCCACAGTTTGTTGTGATACACACAGCCAAAAGCTTAGATGTAGTCAATGAAGCAGAAGTAGATGTTTTCCTGAAATCATCTTGCTTTTTCTATGACCCAACAGATGCTGGCAGTTTGATCTTTGGTCCCTCTGCCTTTTCTGAATCCAGGTGGTACATATGGAAGCTCTTGGTTCATGGACTGCAGAAGTCTATCTGGGAGGATTTTGAGCATGACCTTGTTAGCATGTGAAATGAGCACAAATTATGGTAGTGTGAATCCCTTCTTTGGGATCAGAATGAAAACTGATCTTTTCCAGTCTTGTGGCCATTGCTGACTTTCCCAAATTTGCTGGCAGATTGAGTACAACACTTTAACAGCATCATCGTTCAGGATGTATAATAGCTCAGCTGGAATTCCATGTAGAATATTGGCCTGTAACACCAATTTTGCTTTTCAAGGAAGAATACAATAATAGAGGGAAGCCTCAGGAAATAAAACAAATGGGCCTAATATTTTTGGAGATGAAGAAGATTGCTCTTTTTGAAAGACAAATTAATGGAATGAGCCAAGAGCTTTTGCAAATGTGTCATATGCATTGAGTAAGTCAAAGGAAACCAGATATAGATATAAATATATAAACATGGCATAAGAGCATCAGCAATTCTGAATCAGAAAAGGGTTAGATGTCCAAAGATTTGAGCATTTTTCTGTGAGGTTATAAAACTGAATAAAGGTGCTACTTCACTTCTATATCCATTGCTCAAGTGATCATATACCAGAATCGATCCTCAGTGCTAATTCTACCAACTGTGCTTATGGTCTACTATGGGGATATATAGCACCTTAAAAGATCTGTCACTTGATCATGTTCTGGCTGAAGACTCTCTAGTTTGACTCCTACCATGTAAATTAATTTGGTAGATAGAGCAGCATCACATGACTCCTTGAGAATCAGATTAAGTGTCAATGTGTAGAAAGTAGTCTTTTAGCAGAAATATAATGCTCAAATTTTTGTAAGCCTTACCCTTTTCTGATTCAGTATTGGTGATGATTTCTCATATTATATGACTGATAATAAACTGATAACAGCAAAACAGTAAAGCAGGAGGTGAAGACTCTTTTACTGAATCTGTTTAATAGCTGGTCTTATGCTTTGTGTCTATAAGACCAGATACTATAAAACTTCTGGAAGAAACCATGGAGCACTCTTTGGCATAAATCACAGCAATATGTTTTGGATCCATCTTCCAGAATAATGAAAACAAAAGTAGAAATAAGCAAACAGAACCTAATTAAACTTAAAAACTTTTACACAACAGAGGAAATCATAAACAGAATGAGAAAACAACTTACGATTGGGAGAAAATATTTGCAAATGGTGCAACTGACAAAGGCTTAATTTCCAAAATATACAAATGTCCTAAGATGTATAAACAGCTCAAGCTACAATGAAGTATTACCTCACCAAGATGAGAATCAGTTCAGTTCAGGTCAGTCGCTCAGTCATGTCCAACTCTGTCACCCCATGAACCACAGCATGCCAGGCCTCCCTGTCCATCACCAGCTCCCGGAGTCCACCCAAACCCATGTTCATCGGGTCAGTGATACCATCCAGCCATCTCATCCTCTGTCATCCCCTTCTCCTCCTGCCCTCAATCTTTCCCAGCATCAGGGTCTTTTCCAGTGAGTCAACTCTGCATCAGGTAGCCAAAGTATTGGAGTTTCAGCATCAGTCCTTCCAATG
Source organism: Nanger dama (assembly GCA_917880005.1). Taxonomy (NCBI): domain Eukaryota; kingdom Metazoa; phylum Chordata; class Mammalia; order Artiodactyla; family Bovidae; genus Nanger; species Nanger dama. The sequence continues at coordinate 9,807,264 of CAKJTW010000035.1, forward strand.
AACACCCAGGAATGATCTCCTTTAGGATGGACAGGTTGGATCTCCTTACAGTCCAAGGGACTCTCAAGAGTCTTCTCCAACACCACAGTTCAAAAGCATTAATTCTTCAGTGCTCAGCTTTCTTTATAGTCCAACTCTGACATACATACGTGACTACTGGAAAAACCATAGCCTTGACTAGATGGACCTTTGTTGGCAAAGTAATGTCTCTGCTTTTAATATGCTGTCTAGGTTGGTCATAACTTTTCTTCCAAGGAGTAAGCGTCTTTTGATTTTGTGGCAGTGGTCACCATCTGTGGTGATTTTGGAGCCCCCAAAATAAAGTCTGTCACTGTTTCCACTGTTTCTCCATCTATTTCCCATGAAGTGATGGGACCGGATGCCATGATCTTCATTTTCTGAATGTTGAGCTTTAAGCCAACTTTTTCACTCTCCTCTTTCACTTTCTTCAAGAGCCTCTTTAGCTCTTCTTCACTTTCTGCCATAAGGGTGGTGTCATCTGCATATCTAAGGTTATTGATATTTTTCCCAGAAATCTTGATTCCAGCTTGTGCTTCTTCCAGCCCAGCATTTCTCATGATGTACTCTGCATATAAGTTAAAGAAGCAGGGTGACAATATACAGCCTTGACGTACTCCTTTTCCTACTTGGAACCAGTCTGTTGTTCCATGACCAGTTCTAGCTGTTGCTTCCTGACCTGCATACAGATCTCTCAAGAGACAGGTCAGGTGGTCTGGTATTCCCATCTCTTTCAGAATTTTCCACAGTTTATTGTGATCCACACAGTCGGGCTTTGGCATAGTCAATAAAGCAGAAATAGATGTTTTTCTGGAACTCTCTTGCTTTTTCCATGATCCAGCGGATGTTGGTAATTTGGTCTCTGGTTCTTTGCTTTTTCTAAAAACAGCTTGAACATCTGGAAGTTCATGGTTCACACATTACTGAAGCCTGGCTTGGAGAATTTTAAGCATTACTTTACTAGCGTGTGAGCTGAGTGCAACTGTGCAATAGTTTGAGCATTCTTTAGCATTGCCTTTGTTTGGGATTAGAATGAAAACTGACTTTTTCCAGTCCTGTGGCCACTGCTGAGTTTTCCAAATTTGATGGCATATTGAGTGCAGCACTTTCACAGCATCATTTTTCAGGATTTGAAATAGCTCAACTGGGATTCCATCTCCTCCACTAGCTTTGCTCGTAGTCATGCTTCCTAAGGGCCACTTGACTTCACATTCTGGGATGTCTGGCTCTAGGGGAGTGATCACACCGAATGGCTACCATCAAAAAGTGTACAAATAATAAATGCTAGAGAAGGTGTGGAGAAAAGGGAACCTTCCTACATATTTGGCAAGAATGTAGACTGATGCACCAACTGTGGAAAACAGTATGGATGTTCCTTGTAGCCCTGCCCCTGGGCATATATCTGGAGAAAACCATAATTCAAAAAGATACATGCTATATGTACCTCAGTGTTCTTTATTATACTATTTATAATAGTCAAGATGTGAAAGCAATCAGTGTCCATCAGACATACGAATAAAGTACATTTTCATACGTGCCCAGTGGGAAGATGTGTATGCATGTACAATGTGATGTTACTGACCCATAAAAAAAAATGAAGCAATGCCATCTGAAGCAGTGTGGCTGCACCTAGAGATTCATACTGATTTAAGTCAGATAAAGAAAAGTATCATATGATATCACTTGTGTGTGGAATCTAAAATAAAAATGATATGAATGAACTTTTCTCAAAACAGAAATAGAAAACAAACATGGTTATCAAAGAGTAAAGGGGGGGAGGTGAGGAGTGAAGTGGTAATTTTCAATTATCAAAAACATATATACACTACTATACATAAAATAAACAAGGACCACTGTATAGAACAGGGAACTATTTTTGCTATACTAATCTATAATGGAAAAGAATTTTTAAAAAACATATATATATGTATATATGTAACCTCTCTGCTTGTTTGTGATCCCTTATATTACCAGGACTCCATCTTGACCTTTTCATTTTTTAAAGGAATATATAGGACATTTGGTTTTACTTTCTGTGAGTGCAAAATTTTAATTTGAAAGTTATTTTTAAAGTGGAGACAATGAGATTCACCTTCTTAAGATAGTGGGTTCTATCATCCAGTTCATCTTTCTGAATGATCTTACTACACTGAGATACTGAGATTGAACTTTAACTTATTCAAGGTTCAATTCTCAGTCCAGGGACTGCAACACCTCTCCCCAGAAAATGGGTCTTTCTTTAAACTATGATTTTAATAACTAAGAAGCCTGCAGAGATCTGAAAGAGGTATTCCATGGGAAAGCAGTTTGCATAAGTCTAAACTAAGCCTATTCCATTACTAATTCAATGAATTAATAAAACATAGAAACAATTTTACCCTTGTTTTAATTTTAATTTAAAAATATGAGATGTGGTTGATTAATTAATTATCTGTCTCTAGCCTCACCATTGCCTAAAAGGAAGGAGAAGAAGAGAATGATAAAGCTAAACCTATTCACTGAAGATGAACTCACAGTGTTTCCTCTACAATTTGAGATATCCAAATGACCTGTTTTGTTCTTACAGATTTTCATCTTGCTTCAGAAAAAAATCAATGTATCACTAGTAAATTCCTGCTAAAATGCAAACATAGTAATGCAAAAAATGAAAAAAAAACATACTGAATTTAAATGTTGATTTCAGTAGTGTAAAGGAGATAAATAACTTCATGTTTTATCTACAAGAGGAGCTAAACTTTAGCAAGTTATCTATATCTCCATGGTAAAGAGAAGCACAATGTGCTATTCCAATGCCACACAGAGAAGCAAATGTATTATTGATGCCTGGTCTAAATTGTCCTTTCACTAGATTAAAAAAATATTTGACAACTGAATATATTGAGAAGACTCCAGGTCACCTCCCCCAATGTCCTCCTGTAGTACTTTTAAAGGCTAAATATTCACATTTGAGGTAAGGAGAAGCGGTGCCTTGAATGAACCTGATGTGATGTGTGATTGTTTTCTGCATGTTTTAGCAGGGAGTAATTGTGTTGCTGGTAAGAAATAATGGTGCTTACAAATAATTGTGAGGACAAAATCTTTGCAGCTGGCTGAGATATCCAGAAAAATTGTTCATTAGTGAACTTAGTTTGCATCAAACATCCCCTTGCTTAGCCAGGAAGCAAGTTAACCATAGCTGAGCGCACTGTTTGAGGAGTCAAAGTTTTCTGTGAAAATAGTCACAGTTGGGCACATATACTCTTTTTGTGTATGGTTGCATTTGATGTCTGTGTTTGTGTATACATATGTTGAGAGAGAGGGAGAAAGAAAGAGAAGAAGAAAAAGAGGAAGAAAAAAAGGAAGAAATATTATACAAAAGGTCAGCTTTTCAAGCGTTTGAGTGAGATATCATAGCCATATCGAATGCACAGCAGCGTAAAAAGTCCAGCATGGTGTCCTGACACTTACTCTTTGTCAGCACAGAACCTCTGCCTTAGACCACCTCTTTCTTCTCATTCAGGGTCGATTGGTGTAATTTCTTACTTTGTTCTCTCCTTTCTCACTCCACATGCCCATGGGAATCGTGTCTCTCTCTCTCTTTTTTTTTTTGCTGCAAAATAAGAGAGATTTATTCAACAGCAGCATGTGGATGTGTGTGAATTCTGTTGCAATTATAACATGGTATACTGACTTGTTGGACACCCTAGGTTGGCTGTCTTGGCATTCTAGTTATTCTATATTTGTCAGCGCAAAACAAAGAACTCATTCATGTGAATATTTCTGAAATGATGAATCACATCCGGAATGAGATGTTGAGAAGGAGAATGAGAGTTTTGTTCACTAATGTTTGTATCTCAACGTCCGCAAAGAAGGGAGCTATCCACGTGTTTTCTTAAAGTTTTCTTCCATAGACTCTCACATTAAATGCTGTCATTTAACACTTCTGCTCCTTTTGAGAAACTGATGTAATTCATCTACCATTGCCAGTAAGTAGAGAAGATGTGGTTCGTGTGATGCAAACTGAATTTCAAATGGCTTCGGATGCTGGGAATGTATGAGATTGGCGCTATTTGAGAAGACACACTGATGACAAGGGATACTGAGGTCAGCACAGGGGATGGTTCAGCCATCAGTAGGATGCCCCTGTTGGTTGGTGACACTGGAGTGAGTGAGTGATGTGGGAACCATGAAGAAGTTAGTTTCCTTGTCAGTTAGGCAGGAGGAAGGTTGGGTCACTTTCTAATATAGGCTGAATTTCCCTTACTATCTTTTTAAACCTTTTATTTTATATTGGAGTATACTTGATTTAACAATGTTGTGTTAATTTCGGGTGTACAGCAAAGTGATTCAGTTATAGAGTTACATAGTTATACATCAGTTATATAGTTACACGTATATCATGCCTTCTTATATAGACATACAAATAGTTATACATGTGTTACGTTATATAGTTATACATCATACGTTATATAGTTATAAATCAGTTATATAGTTATATACGCGTCACGTCTTCTTAAATACAGCTTCCTGTACAAGCTATCAGTCATTGTAAACTGCTAATTGAAGACTGATTTCCTAGTTCCAATGGTGTAATTGAGAACTGGACATATTCTAAGCATACGAGTTTTTTTCTTAGAGAATATAACCCATAAGAAAGAGTAAAACAATGCTAGCCTGAAGACCACCTACTTTCCCTAGACTTAGATTCATACTCCAAAGAGTAAGTTTTCAGGAGGAGGTGAACATTATCCCAGGCACTGTCTGGCTCTGGGAGCTGTATCCAGCTTCTCCAGGAAGAGGAAGTGCGAAATTCTTCCAGCAGGTTCTAGCAAGTGTGAGAGCACAAAGACTGAAGGGTGTGTCCTGTTACCCCCTCTGCCAATGGGCTCTTTCCTCTCTAGAGCTACCTGAGCAAAGCCCACATCATGTAAGAGCCGCTAAGTATAAGTGCAGTCTTCCAGTTCTTCATTATGGCATTTCAAAAAGTCAGCTCATATTTATTTCTGAGATTGAATTATTTCTGCATTGTAAAGAAACTGCATGATTGTCCTTTAAGTTTAACATTAAAAAAATTTTTAGGTCACAGTCTTGTTAAAAAAAAAAAAATGAAGACTCTTAGCCACATAGTTCTTGCTTGAAGGGCTCCTGAAAGAGATTGTCTTGGGAACCCTAAATACTATTTTCATTCATTTTGTGGACTTCTCTTCTGAGTGGGGTTGAAGATTCTGAGAGTGGAAGAAAATAGGGTGCAGAGCCTTCGAGATAGGCTGGTTACCAGTTTAATTTGTAAAAGAAAATTGAGACCATAGTGCCGCCAAGATTAGCTTTCAAATAGCTTATCTCCTGTATCCTATTGTGAAAAAGGGGGTCTCTTTTGCTACTCTGGTTTGTTTCAGCAGAGGTAAATGTCAGGGACTGGATAGGAAGGGAGATGAAATCTACCCTGGTATACATACATTGTCTCATCTCATAGCGATATGAGAAAGTTATTATTACTGTTATCCTCATTTTACAAATTAAAACTTGGAGAGTTTAAGGGATTTACATTAGGTCACATCCTTAAAATTGGCAGAGCTACTGTTAGAATCTGAAACTGGGTTCTACCCCTCCAAGCCTTGTGTTCTTAACCACCAAAATGCATATGGTGCTTTTAGAAGTCAGAAAGGTGATTTTTTTGGTCATTTTTCCCCATTCATTTGATAAACAACTTTTTCTTAGTGTATAATATGTGCCAACTGGTATAATGATTTGAGGGATAAAATGGCTACTACCTTCATGCAGCTCACAGAATTTCAGGGCATAAGAAACTACTCTGGAGTTCCAGAAATCCAACAGAAAAGGCTTCAGAAAGAAACTCCTTGCTGCACTCATGTCGGATGTAAGACAAAGTCCTTGAACATTTCAGAAGACCTCAGTTTCCTGCTCACTTAATCAATCTGCCCCAGATTAGTCTAACGTTCTCACACTAAAACATGAGTTTTGTATAAGTTCTCTTTTCCCCCTAGACTTAAAGCTTACACACTGTTAAAAGCCGGTGTCTGCATCAGAGTCAGAACAAGGGCTCTTTGGGGAATTCAGAGCTGTGCAGATGGAGACTCTCGCTGCTGCTTCTGAGCCCTGTCACCTGGCATCTGAGTCCCATAAGCAACAAGTCTAGGAAAGATAAATTGAAGCGGGATGTTTCTGATCTTCAGGTCCAGGTGTGGAACAGCTGGCAAAGGCCAGGGGACCCAAAAGCTGTAAGCAATAAGCTCTGTGGAAACTCTGGCCATTTCACTCACTACAGATTTCTCATGTTAATAATCACTGCCCTGAGCAAAATAGAAGCTCAGGTGTATTATGTCACTTTGCTTTCCAGCATATTCACATAGTCACCTGGTTTGGATTCACAGTTGGGCCTTGAAAAGATGACAGGCAGAAGGCTGTGATTTAGATAGGGAGTGGGTAATTAAGGCAAAAATGCCTAGAAGGGCAGCCTCAGTTAAAAGTTGTTTCACAATATTTATTAGAAGCTTCCTGTGTCCAAAAAGTCAATTTGAGAATATCTTGAAAATGTATACACACACACGCACACACATACACACATACACACACTCACACACACATACACTACACAGTTAAATGTCTGAGGGTATATTGCTCATTTAGGCTACTGGCATTAACACAGGATATTATGAGGGTTTAAGTTATGGGATTGAGTTGCATGCTTCTTTATGAAGTTTTACAGGCAAAAAGAAAGGAAAATTTGCAATTTATGCAGTAAAATAACTTAGTAATTTAACTGTATTAAAAATTAAGCTGGTCTTAATGTGCAACAAACCAAACATATACATACTAATTTGCTATGAAAAACTTTTAAGTTACATTTTGAGCTTTTAGTCTTATGCATCTCTGCATATAAATAATAAATACAAGGATATACATGTAATCTGTCAAGTAGATTTTTGCCTATTTTCTTGCTTTATGACGTAAGATCCTATGTGCTTGAAAGTAAAAGTGAAAGTGAAGTCACTCAGTCATGTTCAATTCTTTGCGAACCCGTGGACTGTAGCCCACTAGGCTCCTCCATCCATTGGATTTTCCAGGCAAGAATACTGGAGTGGGTTGCCATTTCCTTCTCCAGGAGATCTTTCCAACTCAGGGATTGAACCCTAGTCTCCTGTATTTTAAGTAGATGTGCTTAATACACTTCGAAAACATACCCTTTGTTCGTTGCAACTTTAAAAATGTTTATTTTATAATGGAGGATAGTTGATTAACAATGTTGTATTAGTTTCAGGTATACACAAAAGTGATTCAGCTATACATATACATGTATCTATCTTTTTCAGATTATTTTCCCACATACAATGGAATGTTATTTAGCATAAAAAGGAAGACCTGACATTCGTAACAACATGGATGAACTTGGAGGGCATTAGGGCATTAAGCTAAGTGAAATAAACCAGACAAATACTGTATGATATCACGTATATATAATATTAAACAAAGAAAAATAAAGCTAATTTATAGAAATAGAGAATACAATGGTGGTTTCCAAGGACTGGGAGAAAGGGAAAATGGGGAGATACAGGTCAAAGGCTATAAAATATCATTTATAAGATGAATAAGTTATGAGTATCTAATGGTAACTATAATTAATAAAGCTTGGAAGTTGCTGAAAGCAGATCTTAAGTGTTCTCAACACACACATACACACAAAGTTAATGATGTGAAGTGATGTGTTATTTATTTTGATCTTGTAATCATTCCACAAATGTATATTAATACATCATCCTGTTGTATACTATAAAATATATATTAATACAATTATATGTGCCAATTATTTCTCAATAAATTGGAAAACTATTTTATAGTCATCTCCTCTGTTTTGTGTTAACTCGTGATCAGCTGACATGTGGCCAGAGGACTGAGTGACAAATGGAATTAAGCAGGTTTTCTAGGCATCTGTCTCATGATTTTCTATTTTCTACATTCAGGAGAGAAGCAAAACTCACTGACACAACAGTTTCTTGCAAGTTAATTATAAATGACACCAGGTTTTAATGAGTTGGTATGCTCTGAATATATAGCTCATTGACCAAAAAAGAAAAAATGTTTAGAGGAAATCAGGGTTCAACTATGGTCATGTAACTATGATCACTATACTCAAAATTTTTAAGCCTATGCCTAGAATAGAATAATAATACTAACAATAACCTCTTATGGAGCCAAGACTACGACCTAAGCACTGTACTAATATTTTATTTCATCTTCATCACAACTCTAGTTTCATTTAACCCATGTGGAACTTGAGGCTCAGAAGACTTAAGAAACGTGCCTTGAATTCAAATATTAATCTATAGCATGACCAAGACTTGAACTCAGATGATACAATTCCAACCTTTTAGTTTCTATGTTGTTCTGCTTTCAAGAATGTCAAGGGAGAGTAAAGCCTCCAGATAATTAGGAACACATGTGAATATGGTAGCATCTTTTGTCCACCACTGCTATGTCTGCCAGTTGAAATCTTGCTCCTTATTTGTCTTCCATGGCTTGGGAAGTTTGGAAATCCCCTGGATGTGTATTCAATCATAGTTCTAGTAGAGATCCAAGTTGGCAGAGGAGAAGGTGGATGTGGAGTACATCTCTCTGCATGGATACATCAGGAATACACCTGATTGGATCTTCAGTGAAGATCCTGCAGAACACCAGCTGAGAGCAAGCAGGAGTATCTCTCTACCAGAAAAAAAAAAAAAAGAACCATGCAAAACTCGGTAGGACAAAGGAAAGATGGGGGGAGGAGAATGAGAAGGACTGGATCTATACCTGGAGCATGGGGAAGCTGAAGCAGGGGTCAGATCCCCATATCAGGGCAACAGCTCAGAACAGAGGTGAAACATTTGAGGCTGTTGGATAGTGAAGTAGCTGATCTGTGACAGTCCAGATGGAATGAGAATCACAAAGACAGTCCTTCCACAGCCATATGTACCTGGACAGGGACTCAAGTCCCCTAGAAAGTGCAGCAGCTGGGGGCTGGAGCATAGAGATTGGAGGGCAACCCTGGGGCAAGGTGGGCTGTTGACTGCAGAGTGGCAGCCTGAGGGACCCAAGGGGACCCACAGTGGGAAATGCTTGTGAAGGAAAGCCAGGCAAACACCGAGACAGGGTGACACTGCTGGGCCACACACAGGGGTGGCGCCATCTCTATAGCCTCTCTCTCCCCACACATCAGCACTGCACAGCTGAAAGACCCCAGAGAGGGTGGCCCCTTAAGGGCCCGATGCACTGAGCAACAGAGAAGGACCTCCTCCATGTAGCCTTTTAATTGCTTGATGCACCAAGAAACAGAAAAGGACACCAAGGGGGGTGGGGGGTCCTGTAAGTGTTTGAACAGGCCAAGCAACAGAGAAGGACTGGCCAAAGAGATCCCCAGATTGCCAGCTGCCAGAGGCTAGAAAAAGGCTCTCACAGGAACTTAGCTCCTGCAGCTGAGGCAGCTGGTGCCCCTGCACACTTGGCATCACCAGGGTTCCCAGGATCCAGGCAGCTGTGCCGCCTCCATGCTCAGTCCTCACGGGTTCAGAGCTGTCAGAAGCTGCACAAAGACCTAATAGTGCCATACCTCTGGGGACAATTGCTGCAGGCACCCCTGAATGTCTGGCATTTCCAGGGTCCCCACGATCCAAGCCCCTGTGCCACCCCCTCACAAAATCCCCACTGGTACCGAAGAGCCAGAGGCTAGAACAGCATATTCCCTGCTGTTCTACCGCCAGCTCCCCTGAGTACCTGGTACTTCCAGGGTCCCTGCAATCCAAGCAACTGTACCACCGCCATACCTGGTCCTCCCTGGAGCAGACCCAAGTCCTCCAGGGCTGACTCAGGAGCAAACCCCTCTGGATGACTCACACACAGAGGTGGAGATAAAGCCACACAGAAGAAATAAACAAAGATGAAGCACACAGTTACCGAAATTTAAAATACCCTAGAAGGAACCAATAGCAGATTAATGGAAGCAGAAGAACGCATAACTGAGCTGAAAGATAGAATGGTGGCAATAATTGCTGAAGAGCAGAATAAAGGGGAAAAATGATAATTGAAGATAGCGTCAGAGACTTTGGGGACAATGTTATATGCACCAACATTTGAGTTATTGGGATCCCAGGGGAAAAAGAGAAAAATAAAGGGACTGAGGAAATTTTTGAAGAGATTATAGTTGAAAGTGTCTCCAGCACAGGAAAGGAAATAATCAAGTCCAAGATGTGTAGACAGGATAAGCCCAAGAAGAAACATTTAATAGCTGATCTTTCAGTGGAAACTCTGGAGGTCAGAAGGGAATAGCAGGATATATTTAAAGTACTGAAAGAAAAATCTACAATCAAAATTACTCTACCTAGCAAGAATCTCATTCAAAATTGATGGAAAAATCAAAATCTTTACAAACAAAAAAGTTAAGAGAATTTAGTACCACCAAACAAGCTTTACAGCAATTATATAGGCAAAAAACCTAAGAAAAAGTGAAGATCTACAAAACCAAACCCAAAACAATTAAGAAAATGAAAATATGAACAAATATATCAATAATTACTGTAAATGTAAATGAATTAAATGCTCATCAAAAGACACAGACTGGCTGAAAGGATACAAAACAAAGACCCACACATATGCTGTCTGCAAGGGACCCACTTCAGACCTAGAGACATATACAGACTAAAGTAAAAGGATGGGAGGATATATTCCATGCAAATGGAAATCAAAAGATAGATAGTGTGGCAATTCTCATTGAAGAACAAATAGACTTTAAAATAAAGAATACTACAATAAATAAAGAAGAACACTGCATAACGATTAAGGGATCAACCCAAGAAGAAGATATAACAATTGCAAATATCTATGCACCCAACATAGGAGCATTTCAATACAGAAGGCAAATACTAACAGACATACAAGGTGTGACAGACAGCAACACGATGATAGTAGAGGTCTTTAACACCTTACTTGCACCAAAGAAAAGATCAAAGCAGAAAACAAATAAGGAAACATAAACCTTCACTGAAACATTAAACCAAATGGAACTAATTGATATCTTCAGTACTTTCCATCCAAATGCAGCAGAATATACTTCTGTCTCGAGCGCACATGGAACATTCTCCAAGACAGACCACATCTTGGGTCTTACATCAAGCCTCAGTAAAGTTAAGAAAATTGAAATCATGTTAAACATCTTCTCTGACCACAAAGCTATGAAACTAGATAACAATTACAGAAAAAAAGAAAAACTGCAAAAACACAAACGGGGAGATTAAACAATATATTTCTAAATAATGAAGAGGTTGCTGAAGCAATAAGAAGGGAAATCAGAGGATTCCTAGAAACAAATGGCAATGAAGACATGGCGAGCCAAAACCTATGGGATGCAGCCAAAGCAGTTCTAAGGGGGAAGTTGATAGTGATACAATCCTACCTCAAGGAACAAGAAAGAGACATGCTAACTTTACACCTAAAGAAGATGGAAAAATTAGAACAAAAACCCCAAAGTCAGTAAAAAGAAAGAAATCATGAAAGACTGCAAAGATTCTTCAGTATAAGCAAATCAATCAATGTGATACACCATATTAACAAATTGAAAGGTAAAAGCCATATGACAATTTCAATAGAGCAGACAAAGTTTTTGACAAAATTCAGCACCCATTTATGGTAAAAGCTCTACAAAAAATGGGCATAGAAGTGAGAGAGTCAATTCTTAGGTATGTTGATAAGAAGTCCAGAGTCCCAGAGGAGGAGAAAGGGGTCTGGGGCTCCTGAGGAGGAAATATGGATCTGGGGTTCTCTGGGAAGAGAAAAGGGCAAACTTTTTTATACACTCCTTAGTCTTCAGTTCAGTTCAGTTGCTCAGTCGTGTCCAACTCTTTGCAACCCCATGAATCATAGCACGCCAGGCCTCCCTGTTCATCACCGTCTCTCGGAGTTCACTCAGACTCACATCCATCAAGTCCGTGATGCCATCCAACCATCTCATCCTCCTGCCCCTAATCCCTCCCAGCATCAGAGTCTTTTCCAGTGAGTCAACTCTTCACATGAGGTGGACAAGGTACTGGAGTTTCAGCTTTAGCATCATTCTTTCCAAAGACACTGTTTTTTTTTTTCTTCTTAAGTCCAGAGCTGATGATTACACAACAAAACAACTCAGCTTAAATTCTGTACTAAGAGGAGAGGCAATGGCACCCCATTCCAGTACTCTTGCCTGGAAAATCCCATGGATGGAGGAGCTTTGTAAGCTGCAGTCCATGGGGTTGCTATGAGTCGGACATGACTGAGTGACTTCCCTTTTACTTTTCACTTTCATGCATTGGAGAAGGAAATGGCAACCCACTCCAGTATTCTTGCCTGGAGAATCCCAGGGACGGGGGAGCCTGGTGGGCTGCCGTCTATGGGGTCGCACAGAGTCAGACACGACTGAAGCGACTTAGCAGCAGTAGCAGTAGCAACGATTATATAGCAACAATGTATCCTGTTTGCAGATACACTGTTTCTCCCTTGCAGGACCCTTCTGACTAATCTTATTATGTTAAAATGTATTTTATGGAAAGAGGTCTTCCTATTGTTAGTTTAATCCTGTCATTTTCAGATGTAAACTGTGGCAGTGTGTCTGGTAAGACCTTTACAGCCTTGAAACATACTTTTGATTTACTGCAATAACCAATTGAAAAAGTATATAGCTCCCTTGGTAAGACTCTTCGTTGCCTTCTGATGTCTATGTCAGAAGATTTCTCTGTCCTTTCTCACTGTAATAAAACTCTGCTACACAGAAGCTCTTGAGTGATCAAGCCTGGTTCCTGACCCCAAATCTAAATCTTCTTTGGAGATCAGGAATCCAACATCGATCAGTGTAAGCTATCAGAAGGGGACTACCTCAACATAATGAGGGCCATGCACAACAAACCCACAGCAAATGTTCTCAGTGGCGAAAACTGAAAGCATTTCCCCTAAGATCAGGAACAGAATGAGGGTGCTGACTCTCACCAGTATTATTCAGGATAGTTTTGGAAATCCTAGCTATGGGCCATCAGAGAAGAGAAAGAAATAAAAGGAATTCAGACTGGAAAAGGAGAAGTAAATTCTCACTATTTGTAGATGACATGAAACTGTACATAGGAAACCCTGAAGATGCTATCAAAAATTTCTAGAACTTATCAGTGAATTTAGTAAAACTGCTGGATACAAAATCAAAACACAGAAATCACTTGCATTCCTATACACTAACAATGGAAAGTCAGAAAGGGAAGTTGAGGAATCAACCCCATTGCAAATAAAAGAATAAACTATACCTGTGAATAAGCCTACCTAAGGAAAAAAGAAAACAACTATATACAGAAAATTATAAGACACATATGAAAAAATAAAAGATAATATAGACAAATGGATGCTCCTGGGTAGGAAAAGAAATATTGTGAAAATGACTACACTGTCAAAAGCAATCTACAGATTCAATGCAATCTTTATTAAACTACTAATGGCATTTTTCACAGAACTAAAGCAAACAAACAAAAATCTCACAATTTGTATGGAAATTAAAAGACCCCAAGGAGTTAGAGAAATCAGCCTACCTGATTTCAGACTATACTGCAAAGCTACAATCATCATGACAGTATAGTACTGGCAGAGAAACTGAAATACAGGCCAGTGGAGCAAGACAGAAAGCCCAAAGTTAAACCCATGCACACACGGGCACTACATCTTTGACAAAGGAGGCAAGAATATAAATGAGACAAAGATACTTTTTTCAATCAGTGGTGTTGGTAGAATTGGACGACTATGTCCAAAAAATGAAATTAGAATGCTTTCTAACACTATACACAAAGATACACTCAAAATGGACTAAAGACTTAATGTAAGACCAGAAATGATAAAGCTCTTAAAAGAAAACATAGAACACTGTATGACGTAAGCCACAGCGAGATCCTCTATGATCTACATCCTAGAGTAATGGAAATAAAAACAAAAATAAATAAGTGGAACTTAATCAAACTTAAAAGCTTTTGCAGAGCAAAGGAAACTATAAACAAGGTAAAAAGACAACCCTCAAAATGGGAGAAAAAAATAGAAAATGAAACAACTGACAAACATTTACAAAATATATAAGCAGCTCACATAACTCAGTGCAGGAAAAACAAACAATCCAATTCAAAAAAAAAAAAACAAAAACAAAAACCAATTCAAAAAAAGGGGGGGCCCCAAGACCTAAACAGACATTTCTCCAAAGAAGACACACAGGTGGCCAGTAAACACATGAAGAGACGCTCAAATCACTTATTATTAGAGAAATGCAAACCAAAACTACAGTGAGATATCACCTCACACCAGACGCAGAGGCCATTAAAAAAAAAAATCCACAAACAACAAGTGCTGGAGAGCATGTGGAGAAAAGGGAACCCTCTTACACTACTGGGCTTCCCTGGTGGCTCTGTCTCCAATGCGGGAGACCTGGGTTCAATCCCTGGGTCGGGAAGATCCCCTGGAGAATGAAATGGCAACCCACTCCAGTACTCTTGCCTGGAGAATCCCATGGATGGAGGAGCCTGGTGGGGTACAGTCCATGGGGTCACAAAGAGTCGGACACGACTGAGCAACTTCACTTCACTTCACTTCTTACACTACTGGTGGGAAGGTAAATTGATACAGCACTATGGAAGACAATATGGAGAGTCCTTCAAAAAATAAAAGCAAAACCATCATATGATCCAGCAAACCACTTCTAGGCATATAAGTGAATACTGAGGAAACCCAAACTGGAAAAGACACATGTACCCCAATGTTCACAACAGCTCTAGATCCAACAGCTAGGACGTGGAAGCAAGTTAGATGTCCATCAACAAATGAATGGATAAAGAAGCTGTGGTACATGTACACCACAGATTACTGCTCAGCCATAAAAGGGCTGAGTTAGTGCTGATGAGGTGGATGAACCTAGAGCCTACTCTACAGAGTGAAGCAAGTCAGAAAGAGGAAAGCAAGTATTGTATATTAACACCTATACATAGAAACCAGAAGGATGGTACTGCTGAATGTGTTCACAGAGCAGCAGGGAGATGCAGACACAGAGAACAGGCTTATGGACAAGGGTCGGGGAGAAGAGGAAGAGGGTGAGATAAATGGAGGGAGCAGCATGGGTGCATATATACTAATTTATGTAAGTAGAGAGCCAATGGGAATTAGCTGTATGACCCAGGGAACTCAAAGCGGGGCTCTGTAATAACCTAGAGGGTGGGAATGGGTACCAAATGGAAGGAGATTCAAGAGGGCAGGGACATAAGTACACCTATGGCTAACTTATGTTGATGTATGACAGACATCAAGCCAATATTGTAAAGCAATCATCAATTAAATATATATATGTTTTAAAAACCTATCAGTTCAGTTCAGTTAAGTTGCTCAGTCGTGTCCGACTCTTTGCCACCCCATGAATCGCAGCACACCAGGCCTCCCTGTTCATCACCAACTCCCGGAGCTCACTCAGACTCATGTCCATTGAGTCCGTGATGCCATCCAACCATCTCATCCTCTGTCGTCCCCTTCTCCTCCTGCCCCCAATCCCAACCAGCATCAGAGTCTTTTCCAATGAGTCAACTCTTCTCATGAGGTGGCCAAAGTACTGGAGCTTCAGCTTCAGCATCATTCCTTCCAAAGAAATCCCAGGCCTGATCTCCTTCAGAATGGATTGGTTGCAGTCCAAGGGACTCTCAAGAGTCTTCTCCAACACCACAGTTCAAAAGCATCAATTCTTCAGCAATCAGCCTTCTTCACAGTCCAAATCTCACATCCATACATGACCACAGGAAAAACCATAGCCTTGACTAGATGGACCTTAGTCAGCAAAGTAATGTCTCTGCTTTTGAATATACTATCTAGGTTGGTCATAACTTTTCTTCCAAGGAGTAAGCGTCTTTTAATTTCATGGCTGCAGTCACCATCCGCAGTAATTTTGGAGCCCTCAAAAATAAAGTCTGACACTGTTTCCACTGTTTCTCCATCTATTTCCCATGAAGTGATGGGACCGGATGCCATGATCTTCGTATTCTGAATGTTGAGCTTTAAGCCAACTTTTTCACTATCCTCTTTCACTTTCATCAAGAGGCTTTTTAGCTCCTCTTCACTTTCTGCCATAAGGATGTTGTCATCTGCATATCTGAGGTTATTGACATTTCTCCTGGCAATCTTGATTCCAGGTTGTGTTTCTTCCAGCCCAGCGTTTCTCATGATGTACTCTGCATAGAAGTTAAAGAAGCAGGGTGACAATATACAGCCTTGACGTATTCCTTTTCCTATTTGGAACCAGTCTGCTGTTCCATGTCCAGTTCTAACTGTTGCTTCTTGACCTGCATACAGATTTCTCAAGAGGCAGGTCAGGTGGTCTGGTATTCCCATCTTTCAGAATTTTCCACAGTTTATTGTGATCCACACAGTCAAAGGCTTTGGCATAGTCAATGAAGCAGAAATAGATGTTTTTTCTGGAACTCTCTTGCTTTTTCGATGATCCAGCAGATGTTGGCAATTTGATCTCTGATTCCTCTGCCTTTTCTAAAACCAGCTTGAACATCAAGAAGTTCACGGTTCACGTATTGCTGAAACCTAGCTTGCAGAATTTTGAGCATTACTTTACTAGCATGTGAGATGAGTGCAATCGTGTGGTAGTTTGAGCATTCTTTTGCATTGCCTTTCTTTGGAATTGGAATGAAAACTGACCTTTTCCAGTCCTGTGGCCACTGCTGAGTTTTCCAAATTTGATGGCATGTTGAGTGCAGCACTTTCACACCATCATCTTTCAGGATTTGAAACAGCTCCACTGGAATTCCATCACCTCCACTAGCTTTGTTCATAGTGATGCTTTCTAAGGCCCACTTGACTTCACATTCCAAGATGTCTGGCTTTAGTTTAGTGATCACATCATCATGATTATATGGGTTGTGAAGATCTTTTTTGTACAGTTCTTCCGTGTATTCTTGCCACCTCTTCTTAATATCTTCTGCTTCTGTTAGGTCCAGGCCATGTCTGTCCTTTATCAAGCCCATCTTTGCATGAAATGTTCCCTTGGTATCTCTAATTTTCTTGAAGAGATCTCTAGTCTTTCCCATTCTGTTGTTTTCCTCTATTTCTTTGCATTGATCACTGAAGAAGGCTTTCTTATCTCTTCTTGCTATTCTTTGGAACTCTGCATTTAGATGCTTATATCTTTCTTTTTTTCTCCTTTGCTTTTCGCCTCTCTTCTTTTCACAGCTATTTGTAAGGCCTCCCCAGACAGCCATTTTGCTTTTTTCATTTCTTTTCCATGGAGATGGTCTTGATCCCTGTCTCTTATACAATGTCACGAACCTCATTCCATAGTTCATCAGGCACTCTAGCATGCAGCAAAAGCAGTTCTAAGGGAAAATTTTAGTAATACAATCATATCTCAAGAAACAAGAAAATCAGACTAGACAACCTCACTTTATACCTAAAAAATGGTAAAAGAAGGGGAAAACCCTAAAGTTAGTAGAAGGAATGAAATCATACAGATCAGAGCAGAAACAAATGAAAAAAAAATATGAAGGAAACAATAATAGAGGTTAATAAAACTAAAAGCTGGGTCTTTGAGAAAATAAAGAAAATTGATAAACTATTAGCCAGACTCATCAAAAAATAAAGGGAGAAGAATCAGTCAACAAAACTCTACTTTTGAATGGAGAGTTTACAATAGACAATGCAGAAATCCAAAGGATCATATGAGACCGTTACAAGCAACATATAAAACTATACATTGATAAAATGGACAACATGGAAGAAATGGGCAGATTGTTAGAGCAGTTTGACCTCCCAAGACTGAACCAGGAAGAAGTAAAAATTATGAACAATTCAATTATAAGCACTGAAATCGAAACTATGATCAAAACTCTCACCAAAACGAAAAGCCCAGGGCCAGATGGCTTCACAGTTTAATTCTACCGACCGAGAACCGATCCTTATCTTGCTAAAACTCTTCCAAAAATTTGCAGAGGAAGGAAAACTTCCAATCTCATTCTATGAGCATACAGTCACCCTGATACCAGAACCAGACAAAGACAACACACACAAAGAAAGTTATCAGCCAATATCACTAATAAACAGAGATACAAAATCCTCAACAAAATTCTAGCAAGCAGAATTCAGTAAGACATTAAAAATATCTTGCACCATGATCAACTCGGGTTTATCCCAGAGATGCAAGGATTCTTCAATATACACAAATCAATCACTGTGATACATCTTATTAACAAATTGAAAGATTTAAAAAATATGATAATCTCAATAGATGCAGAAAAAGCTTTGGACAAAATTCAACATCCACTTATGATAAAAAAAAATTATTCAAAAACGGGCTTAGAAGGAAACTACCTCAACATAATAAAGCCCATATATGGCAAACCCTATAGCAAACATTATTCTAGTGTAAAACGGAAAGCATCTCCTCCAAGATCAGGAACAAGACAAGGGTGCCCACTCTCACCACTTATTCAACATAGTTTTGGAAGTGCTAGCTACAGCAATCAGAGAAGAAAAAGAAATAAAAGGAATCCTATTGGAAAGGAAGAAGTAAAATTCTCACTATTTGCAGATGACATGAAACTGTATTTAGAAAACCCTAAAGATATCATTTAAAAATGACTAAAGCTAACCAATAAATTTAGTAAAGTACAGAATACAAAATACACAGAAATCACTTGCATTTATATATACTATCAATGATATATTAGAAAAAGAAATTAAGGAATCAATCCCATTTACCATTGCAACATAGGAATAAAATAGCAAGGAATAAATCTATCTAAGGAGACAAATGAGCTATATACAAAAAACTGTAAGACACTGATGAAAGAACTCAAAGACAACATAAACAGAGAGATATTTCATGTTCCTGGGTTGGAAAAGTCAATACTGTGAAATGACTATACTACCAAATGTAATGTACAGATTCAAAGCAATACGTATCAAATTACCAATGGCATTTTTCACAGAACTAGCTCAAAAACTCTCACAATTCAAGTGAAAACTCTAAAGACACCAAATAGCCAAAGCAATCTTAAGAAAAAAGAATGGAGTTTTAGGAATCAACCTTCCTGACTTCAGGCTATGCTACAAATCTATAGCCATCCTTCACTTAAAAATAAATAAATTAAAAAATCATAATGTGTAAAGAGTGAATATAATATGTTTTCAGTAAAAAGACACTACTCTGTCTTCCAGATTGTACAATCCAGAATGTATTGCTTAGCCTGTCTGAATAATCCTTACCTCATAGAATTATTGTGAAGAATGAATATACTGATTTATGTAGAGTGTTCTTTCCATGTGGGCACAGAGTAGGTAGGTGTTTATTAACTGTAGCTCCTGTTTGCTACTTATACCAACAAGACTGTTTCTAAGAACTAGAGGAAAACTTTTGTTTCTCCATCTGTTCATGGACCATTGTTTTATCCTCCTTAAAAGGATATCATGGTTATTTGGTGGCATTCAATTTTCCCAACTAATTTGTAAAATGTCTGATTTCAGGATTGATCTCTTGTAACTAAGCATCTTTGCTTATGTTCTCCAGAATGGGAATGATGCTTAATTGTTTTCATTATAATTTTTGCACAGAAATTTAGTCAGAGCAGGAAGAAATGAAATGAACAATTCTTTAAATATATTAAAAATCCAGTTAGTCAAGATTTTCAGGTCCCAATGAAAACTAGAAGCTGAATAAAAAAGAGCTGTAAACGGATGAAATACATTTTAGGTTAGAAATGTTCTATATTTATTCTTGACTAATCAGAGGTATTGTGGATGACTTGAGATAATATTTTGAAATATCACCATGTGAAATTGCATTCACTTGCTGAAATGAATGAACTAATTAGGTCACTGGGTCATCATGAATACCTGTATATACTGCAAAACTATCCAGCTGGCTGTGCAATTGGCATTAATACTGAACTATATTGTGACTTGAAGCATTAGAAAGGCCACGAGCTTATAAAGTCGCAAGGTGAGAATGCACTAACAATGAAGACACAAGAATACATTTTCATGAATAATTTTGAAAATGTGGTGAATTTTTCTGTTTATTATTTAAAGAATCAAGAAATCAATCTAGGGTTAAACATTGCAGTAAGTCTGAAGACTATTAATGTTTTAAACTAGCAAAATTTTACAATGAGGCTACTTCTGAATTTTTATGCATCAGGATACAAATAATAATTTATGGAATGTATTGGACTAAAGTAACTCAGTGAAAGTGAAAGTCACTCAGTCGTGTCTGACTCTTTGCAACGCCATGGAATTCTCCAGGTCAGTATACTGGAGTGGGTAGCCTTTTCCTTCTCCAGGGGATCTTCCCAACCCAGGGAGCAAACCCAGGTCTCCTGCATTTGCAGGTGGATTCTTTACCAGCTGAGCCACAAGGGAAGCCTAACAATACTGGAGTGGGGAGCTTATCCCTTCTCCAGTGGATCTTCCCAACCTAGGAATCAAAATGGGGTCTCCTACATTGCAGGCAGATTCTTTGCCAACTGATCGATCAGGCAAGCCCAGTCTCCTTTCAATTATGGTGAAGAAGACAAAATGGCAAACAAAATAATTAACCAGGAAATCAAGAAGTTGAAAAGTTTATCTTATTAACTATACTAGAAAAATATGGATAATCAAGGGCCATATTGCAGAAAGAGCAGTAAGAATAGAATAATAACCTCTTCACTCATTAGATTAAAATCCTCCAAAAAATCCACATGAGTTGACAAAGCACACCAAGTGATTTATAATAGACTTATTCACTCATTTATTCTATTCATTTATCTGTTTATATGCACACTTGGGTTAACACTTACTGAGCACACGTGAACCCTGTGCTAGATACTGGAGAAGAAATGCTTCCAACTAGATCAATAGCCTCAAGGCAAATCACAGCTGGGATGGACAGTGTCCCCGGCATATAACCAATTATGATACAAAGTTACTGTCACTTTAATTGGGTGGTGAGTAACTCTACCTGAGGGAATCAGGAAATGCTGCTCAAACAACTGAGTTCTATCCCAGTTTCTGAAGGTAAAGGAGGTGGTGAGAAGGAGTCTGGAAGTGAGTGAGGAGGATGCTCACCAGAGGAGTGAGGCTTGAAGGAGGGCTGTTTGGGGCATGTGAACTGTTTGGGAAATAAGAGCCTGGCTGTATCACAAACTTGGGGAATAGAAACAATAGGAAATAAGGTTAGGTTTAGTTTGGAAAGAATCTTTAAAGAGTGTTGGTGCCAGGCTGGCTAAGGAGGTTTTTCAGCTTTATTATATTTAAAAAAGGGTTGATTTGGGGGAGGGGTGGGAGAGAGAAGGAATATCATAAGCAGATATTTTATTTTAAAATAATATTCTCTGAAGTGTGGAGGCTAAACTGGAGTTAAATAAGACTAGGTTAAGAGAAAATTACAAAATCCAATAATAGGATAAGAGGACTGATATCAGATAATTTATGAACCTAATCTGTATGCAGTGGAATAATTATTTCTTCAGACTCCTTGGCCGCTTGACTGATTTCAGGGAATATGATATCATGTGAGAGCTTAAAATTATTTGATCAAAAGTTTAAAATTAATTAATAAAAGCCAATTAATTAAAGCTAATGAAAACAGTTAAAAGGGAAAATCTCTAGATAAAAAAATACATTAAATTGAATGTGTTGTTATAATTCATCATTAAAGATGTTCACAGGATAATGAGGTGGTAGATAATAACAAAATGCTTCATTTCAGCAGGGAAAAACATTGCTCAAAGTAATGTACTAGCATCGACTCAGCAGACTTTTGTTATTTTAAAACTTAATCTTTCTTTTTCACTTAGAACATATTATTTTGCATAAACTCATATGGGAAAAGTATCTACATAAAAATAAAAGTTACTCTATAGAAAGAAAGTTCAAAGGAAGAAATGGAACTCCACAGTTATTTTCCTTTGAAGTGTTTCTGTGAAAATGAGTCTGTGGATTTCACTACCCTGGGAAAAGATATCCGGACTCTATAAACATTATAGCTAGGATAGTATCTGATTCAGGCGAGTCAAATCAGGCTTGGCTAAACCAGGTCAATCAGAGTCTCTTGACTAGGAGATTGAAATTAGTGTGCAAAGACACAGGAGAAGGCGATGACACCCCACTCCGGTACTCTTGCCTGGAAAATCCTATGGATGGAGGAGCCTGGTGGGCTGCGGTCCAAGGGGTCTAGCAGAGTCAGACACAACTGAGTGACTTCACTTTCACTTTTCACTTTCATGCACTGGAGAAGGAAATGGCAACCCACTCCAGTGTTCTTGCCTGAAGAATCCCAGGGACAGGGGAGTCTGGTGGGCTGCCGTCTAAGGGGTCGCACAGAGTCAGACATGACTGAAGCGACTTAGCAGCAGCATACAAAGACACACTTCAGTGAATCAGAAGCGCTAAAGTTGAGAAGACTAGTCAAGGTGCAGGATTGTCCTTACTGTTCCAAGTATATGACCAAGAAGAGAAAGTTAGTCTAAAGAGAGAAAGTGGTTGCAGACATCCAGAAGGAAACAAGGATCCTGGGACACCAGAAGAGAAAAGATCAGAAAGAATAGCTAGCTTAGTCATTGATTACTTTCTATACACTGGGTCAAATTCTATATGATTTTCTTATAACTTTGCAGCATACTTCTGTGGAGTTTTTTTGTTGTTGTTGTTCAACATTGTTTCAGTGGGTTTTTCTTTGAGGTCAAGTAATTCCTAACCAAGACATACATGTTTCCTGTATCAAAACTGACATAATGGGGCAAGAAAACTGGGTATCCAATTGAGGAAGAAACTATTCTGAAATTGAATCTAACAATATATTAGAAATATGCAAACTCACCCTTCTAGTTTTAGTTCTAAAATTTAGAAATCTTAAATGTAGTACCTACATGTATTTATTATAAGAGAGTATCTCAACATTTTAAAATTGATATTTTATATTTTCATGGCATTTTATAAAGCTCTGAAGGAGTTTTAAGCAAGCATCTTCTAGTGTCTTGGCTTAGCGTCAAAATATGCCGAGTAAGAAAAATCATTGGCTGTCTGGACCTCAACAAGGCTTGCTATTCTAGAGCAGAAATGGCTCCCATCTTTAGTATACCCTGCTTTGCCTTAAGAGGCACTCAATGCCCAGGTTTTCAGTAGTAATATCTTTCAAGATAGAAACAAATGGGAGAGTAGACATACAGACGGACCATCCTGCTGCTGCCAATAGTGAGAAGGAAGTTAGCATGCACTCACAGTTAGAAGTCTTCAGAAAAAAATTCCTATTTTATTCAATTCCTATTACCATTGAGTAGAATTTTCCTAAAACTTAGTATGCCTCACACATACTAGGAATAGATGCATATATGGATGTATGAAAGGATGACACAGATGGGTGAATAGATGAATGACTTAAGCCTTAAGTTCTTGAAAAGCGTCTTTCATCTGTACTTACCTACTTGCTGTGGTGTACTAAATAAATGGGAAGTTTAGACACTACACAAAAGCTTTAAAATCTCCCTCCAACCCATCGTACAAAAATAAAGCTGCTGCCAAAGAATTCTCACATAGCGATGAGTCTTTAACAGAATTGCCCTCCACAGTTCTGAATACAAACAAAGCCTCTTCTGCATGTGATTGCAAGGAGGAGATGGGGGACCAGAAATAAGCCAAATATAGATGATAAACTACCTTCTTCCATCAGTCCGAACAGAGATTTGCATTTGTTGCTTGTTATAAAAACGTTATTATCCTTTTCACAACTCTAGCTATCCAGGGTTTTATTTAACCAGAAAACATGCCAGTAATTTGCTCTTCACTAAGCAAATTCAAGATCTAGAAGTTACGGTCATGACTTTGCTGTTCTTTCCATACATTAATCAGTATTTCAGAATGAAAAGTGCAGACTAGACACTAGATATTGAGCGAGGGACTCTGCAGGCAAGAACATGTGTTGTTGGATTAATTGTATAAAGATTGCCTTTGGAAATGTATCTACGTTGAAAAAGTTACAAAAGTCATATGGGATATGCTACCTATTTAAATAAAAATTGTGATGGTCATGTAGATAAATGACCTACATATATGGAGAAATTTGCAATAGTCCCATGTAGACATCCATACAATAAAAAATTCCATCTATTCTTTCTTCTTTTGAATCAAGTCACTCCTATCGTGTATCTTCCAAAGGCCTGGATCCTCTGGAGATGTCATTTTGGCTTTGATTTAGTAGTAATATTAAGGCACGTGTTTGACTGGGTGCTACTGTGTGTTTTTATCCTTCATATGATGGTTCGATTTAGTATTGCTCTAGAGAAACATGAATTATTTATAATTATGAGATTAGATTCATTCTGAGAGAAGCAATTTGAACAATTAAATGTTAACAGAAAAACAAGCAATACATGTAATAGAAAAAAGCTCTCCTTCAGTTTTATTGGCCCCATTTTATCTAAAGCTGAGATTCTAACAAAAACTTTTATATCCCCCAAATGTCTATTAGTAAAAATGCGATTAAATTAGCTGTGTTCTTAGTGAATGTACTGTTGCTTGGGAAACCCTTTGGGATCTGGGAAGGAGACTGACTGGAAACTATAATGCTCTTACAATATACAGGAATGTAAATCAGTCATGGGTTTAGCTAGCTCTAACTCCAAGAATGTATAGGCTTGGGAAAGGATTATTCAAACAATATTTTTCCAGCCTGTTCTTCAGAGAATACAGCTGGTTTGAATTAAAAGAAATGGATTTCAAAAATAACTAAATAGAAATGTTTTGAGCACCTTACCAGATTCAGGTAATAAGAGAGGGGAGAAAGGACTGTATTTCACCATGTTCTTTTCTTTTTCTCTTACTTTTTAGGAGGAAAGGGGATAGGAAAAAATATTACTTAGGTCACCTTAGCTATTGAATTACAGGTTTGTAGTCCAATAATATATGACAGATTTACAAGACCCCCTTGAATGATAGTTACACTTCTCTTATCTAACCATTCTGAAATCATGATCTGTATAGATAAAGCATGCAAAACAAGTAATTTGATAAGATTATGTCAAAATACCAATTTCGCACCTAAGTAGTTCTCATTTGTTTATTATATATTGACTCCATTTGAAAGTATTGCATCAAATACTAGGCTTTTCCTAAAGCCTAGTTTGGCTAATAGTTTAAAGTATGTTTGCATAAATTTAAAACTCAGGTAACAGTGGAGGAGTTGAAAGATAGTAAGGCATAAACATCTGTTCTAACAGCTTGGTAGAATTTATAACAACTGACAAGATTCAATTCCTCCACAACTTCAAATGCCTTGAGGCAATACCATAGTTAGAGCTCATTGTGTTTGGAATGTAAGGGGATTATTTTTAGATGGCTTTTCAAAAGCAGGGGGTAATATCATATTCTTGTATTCCTGAGACTGAGAAGTAACTGGAATTTCAGAATCTGGACACTGTAGATAGCTCCAGGAACTTTTACAGCCTGACTTTTCAGGCATTCAGAGCTACATTGTTTATAGCACTCCCTCTCCTCTGCTTTCAATTAATGCAGGTTACTGGGGCTGATGTTCCTGGAAAGAGACACCTTGTTAAATTCAATGCAGCTGCAACGTTAGCTTTTTGTAAAACTGCATATAGGTCTATTTGTTTGTATGGTGATAATCTGAAATATTTTGAGAGAAGTTAAGCTTCCTACTATGTCTGAAACTATTTACTCAGTTTAACAGAGGTTCCAGTGGATAAATATTAAAAGGTTCAAACCATTTCTTATCTCCATGGCATCCAAGGACACATCCCAGTTCCAATGCTTTGCAACTAATAAAAAGAGCTTTGGGATTTGAGGTTTAAGCCTTAGATTTACAGTGCATCGATGTTTGCTATATTCGTTAGTGACAAAGCTGTGTGGTTTAATATACAGTGATATAATATTTAATTTTATGAACATTGTTGACTTTTTGCTTGCAAAAATAAGACGATAGGCGAGTCCTTGCCTGAAAGCAAAGGGAAGCTGAGGGTTATGTAGAGATAATTGTTCTTTTCTGAATTAGATTTTTCAGCTGCTTTCAGTCCTCCCTATCTCTAATAACCCATCAGTATGAACTAAATTTATTTATCTGTCAAATTGCTAATCAAAAATAAATGCCAGGAAAGAGGAGAAAAAGGAACAGTGTGTATGCATCTCTGTTGAAAAACTCTCAGCTGAACCTACATGAATTCTGCCATTGAAGAGACTAATATCAAATTCCAGGAAACCTTGACCTATATTCACCACTCAGCACCTTTTAAGACAGTAATTCTTACCTGGTGATGCACAATAAAATTATCCACTGGACTTCTGAAGCCACATCTCCCTTAGTCCCAGCCCCTGTGCTGTGGCCCAGGTGTCTAACTGTCGTTACTTACCATGATTCTTATATGTCCCACTATTCATCTGCTTGTACTCAGGTTCTATATACAGTAATTGAGCAACTTAGTAATTGTACTGTCTTGTCATTACAATATACTTAGTTTTGATTCTCTTCTGTGATAAGTATCATCCAGACTTAACTCAGTAAGATGGGGCAAGATAAATGCTTGAAGTTAAATCTCCTGGTCAGGGAAGTGTCATGGTAAATGTCCACAAACAGTTTAATTCCCCAGCACTTAACAGAATCCATAAACAGGGAAACTAGTGAGCTGAAAGCATCAGGTGGAGATAGATTAGCACCAAGGACAGCACCAAGTTCTTTGACTTCAAAGAGCTGCTTTGACTTCATTCTAATCCATTCAAAATTACTGAGCTGGGCTTGACTTGGGCTTCCCTGGTGGCTCAGAGGTTAAAGTGTCTGCCTGCAATGCAGGAGACCTGGGTTCAATCCCTGGGTCAGGAAGATCCCCTGGAGAAGGAAATGGCAACCTACTCTAGTACTCTTGCCTGGGAAAATCCCATGGACAGAGAAGCCTGGTAGACTACAGTCCATGGGATCCCAAAGAGTTGGGCAAGACTGAACAACTTCACTTTCACTTTCTGGTACAGTTCTGCAGGCCTTGAATGTTCTAAACTAGAAGTGTTTATCACATGTGGAGCCTTTTAAATCAGTTCACAAGTCCCATCTCAGTCCCTCTAATTCAGAAGCTCTAGGACAGAGAAAAGGACAAATTTATATTTTATAAAAATTTACAGACTCATCAGTTGTTCATAACTGATTAAAAAGCACTTAATTCTGTGATTCATGAGAAGCACATGGATAATTAAACTTAGAGTTTTCAGCCCTAGATCCAGAATTTTCTGATTCAGTGGATCTGGGGTGAGACCTGAGAATATACATTTCTAAGTTCCCAGGTGATTCTGACAACAATGGTTTGTGAAACATACTTTGAAAACCATTAATTTAAATTATAGGGATAAGTTATTGGAGGCCAAGTTCCAATTGAATAATCTGTCTCATTTATCAAGGAGATCTTTATTTTGGGTCCAAAGGTAAAATCATATAATCCAAGTAACTTTGTGTGATCCATCTGCAAGAACTACGGGATCTTTAGAGGCCTCAAAGTCTTTATCTTGTGATCACTCAGCCTGATGATCCTCACAGCTTCCAGGAACATAATAGATATTCTGGCATCAGGAATCCTGATCACCAAGGAGGTTTGTCATACAGGGATTTTTCTTGACTTTTCTGGTCATATATATATATATATATATATATATATATATGGGTAGATATGACTTAGTCTTTATTGCATTTTTACTTCTTTTGTCTTCTCTTTACTAACCATTACTTTCAAAATGGTTCAACTTTTATGGATTGAATTGCACCCTTCCAAAAGATATGTTGAAGTCCTAACATCCATTAAGGGAGAATGTGATGTATTTGAAAATAGGATCTTTACAGAAAAAAGTTAATGTGAGGCCATTATGTTGGGTGCTAATGCTTATAAAACAGGGCTATGTGGCCACAGAGACAAGCACACACAAAGAGAAGACAATGTAAAAACACAGGGAGAAGAAGCCATGTGAGTGAAATGAGGCACTGCTGACTCTTGAACCACACAGTTTTGAACTGATAGATCTGCTCATGTGTGGATTTCTTTCAGTAAGTTCACATAGTGCTGCACATTCAGTGGCTGGCTGAGCCCACTGATGCAGAATCACAGATGTAGTTTTTATTTGTTTCTGCTGGATTTTGGCATACCCATGACTCTTGGAAACAATCTTCCTTGGATACCAAGTTACAACTGTACATGCAAGCTAAAGAATGTCAAGGATTGCCAGTGAGTGCCCGAACAGGGGCACCAAGGAAAGATTCTCCAGCACAGATATCAGAGAAAATATCCCTGGGGATATCTTGATTTCAGATTTCCAACTTCCAGAGCTATGGGGCAATAAATTTTCACTGTTTTCACTCACCCAGTTTTTTATACTTTGTTACGGAAGCCCTAGGAAACTAATATACCTATTATAAGTTAAAACAATGTGAACACATGTAGTGCTTTACAGTTTAAATGTATTTAGATTATCATAGTCAATTTAAGTAGCTAAAGTGCCCCTGATGATATAGTTATTTTACAGATGAGAAACTAAGACGGAGAAAAGTTGAATGAGTTGATGTGCATCATAAAAAATAGCTAAAATAGTTAGCAGGAACAAGATGAAGAAAACTGTTTCTTACCCTTTACCTCCCTTTACATTTGCAATTATTTCCCAACAGAAAGAAGAGAATACAAAGAAATAATTTGTCCATGGGACAAATGACTCCATAAAATAGAAATTTCAAATTTTTATTCAAGGTCATTAACAACAGAAATCAGAATTGAAAGTGGTGTGGGTTTTCAGCTGGACAAACACGGGTTCAAACCTTAATTTTGCTACTAATTATGTATGTAGCTATTATTGAAAGTCAAAACATTAATAATTATCACATAGGGATATTTAAAGATATAAATGAGACAGCATACATAAAACTCATAACAGAGGCCTTGCAGATGGTGGATATTTAATAGAGGTTGGTTTCCTCATTCTTCCTCTTGAGTTAGATCAGTTGAATACCATGAAAATGAAAACGTGAATTTCTGAACACATGCTTAGAAAAAGATAGTCAACCTTTATATTCAAACAGGTCAGCACTGATTATTTATTAAAGTCATTATTGATGCAATAAAAATTCAGGGGCACTTTAGCTTTATATATATAGAAACTAGATGGAAAAGGGTTAAGCTTGAGAAACTTTTCATCGTTTGATTTAGAGACACTTAGCACTTGGTTGTTATTAGGCCCATAACATTTTTTTTCCTGTGTCCAATCTGGAACACACAAAAGAGATAGGCTAGAGGTCAAGGTTTTGATCATACTGATTATTCCTAGGTCCTTGTGCTGCAGAGAAATCACTGGGAGTGATAGTTTCACAGTGATGCCCCCAGAGTACAGCGTTAAGAAAAACCTAAGGACAGGCAAATAGGCATCACCTATTTCCACATTCAGACCCTCATCTGTGAAGCCAGCCACAATGGAGACCTACGTTACAGGCCTAAAGCTCTTGTGCGTCATTTTCTAAATCTCTATCATTCAGCACAACAAAACCCTGTCCTTTTAATATTTAAAAATACATTGTCTGCACAACCAGCCAATCCTATGGCAGAGGAAGGAAACACCTGAGGCTGAATGCTGAGAAATTAATGAAGAATTAGACAGTAAGGATTTAAAAATAAAATTTGAAGGATTCAGGGTCCAGTCTCTGTTTAAGAAATGACACCATTTAAGCACAGTAGTAACTGGGTTAATCAGGAAGGAAAGGATCAGCACTGGTAAATTGAATTTTAAAAATATGATGGAGGTGACTTCATACCCATAATGGAAGAATACAAAGATGATGAGCGCACCTCCTCCCACAGGCCCACCAAAATTACAACCATTTGCAGAACAATTTACAGAGCAACGAAATAGAGGAAAACAACAGAATGGGAAAGACTAGAGATCTCTTCAAGAAAATTAGAGATACAAAGGGAACATTTCATGCAAAGATGGGCTCAATAAAGGACAAAAATTGTATGGGCCTAACAGAAGCAGCAGATATTAAAAAAGAGGTAGCAAGAATACACAGAACTGTACAAAAGAGATTTTAATGACTCAGATAACCACAATGGTGTGACCACTCACCTGGAGCCAGACATCCTGGAATATGAAGTCAAGTGGGCCTTAGGACGCATCATTACAAACAAAGCTAGTGGAGGTGATGGAATTCCAGTTGAGCTATTTCAAATCCTGAAAGATGATGCTGTGAAAGTGCTGCACTCAATACGCCAGCAAATATGGAAAACTCAGCAGTGGCCACAGGACTGGAAAACGTCAATTTTCATTCCAATCCCAAAGAAAGGCAGTGCCAAAGAATGCTCAAACTACTGCACAATTGCACTTATTTCCACTCCAGTGTTCTTGCCAGGAGAATCCCAGGGACAGCAGAGCCTGGTGGGCTGCTGTCTATGGGGTTGCACAGAGTCGGACATGACTGAAGCGGCTTAGCAGCAGCAGCACATGCTAATGAAGTAATGCTCAAAATTCTCCAAACCAGGCTTCAGTACTATGGGAATCGTGAGCTTCTAGATGTTCAAGCTGGATTTAGAAAAGGCAGAGGAACCAGAGATCAAATTATCAACATCTGCTGGATCATCGAAAAGCAAGAGAGTTCCAGAAACATCTATTTCTGCTTTATTGACCACACGAAAGCCTTTGACTGTGCAAATCACCACAAACTGTGGAAAATTCTTCAAGAAATGGGAATACCAGACCACTTGACCTGTCTCTTGAGAAATCTGCATGCAAGTCAGAAAGCAACAGTTAGAACTGGACATGAAACAACAGACTGGTTCCAAATCAGGAAAGGAGTATGTCAAGGCTGTATATTGTCACTCTGCTTATTTAACTTATATGCAGAGTACATCATGTGAAATGCTGGGCTGCATGAAGCACATTTGGAATAAAGACTGCCAGAAGAAATATCAATAACCTCAGATATGCAGATGACACCACCCTTATGGCAGAAAGCAAAGAACTAATGAGCCTCTTCATGAAAGTGATAGAGGAGAGTGAAAAAGTTGGTTTAAAACTCAATGTTCAGAAAACTAAGATTGTGGCATCTGGTCCCATCACTTCATGGTGAACAGATGGAGAAACAGTGCAAACAGTGTTCGACTTTATTTTGGGGGCTCCAAAATCACTGCAGAAGGTGACTACAGCCATGAAATTAAAAGACGCTTACTCCTTAGAAGGAAAGTTATGACCAACCTAGACAACATATTAAAAATAGAGACATTACTTTGCCAGCAAAGGTCCATCTAGTCAAGGCTATGGTTTTTCCAGTAGTCATGTATGGATGTGAGAGTTGGACTATAAAGAAAGCTGAGTGCCCAGTAACTGATGCTGTTGAACTGTGGTGCTGGAGAAGAATCTTGAGAGGCCCCTGGACTGCAAGAATATCCAACCAATCAATCCTAAAGGAAATCAGTCCTGAATATTCATTGGAAGGACTGATACTGCAGATGAAACTCCAAAACTTTGGCCACCTGATGCAAAGAATTGACTCATTGGAAAAGACCCTGATGCTGAGAAAGAGTGAAGGCAGGAGAAGAAGGGAAGACAGAGGATGAGATGGTTGGATGGCATCACCGACTCGATGACATGAGTTTGAGCAAGCTTGAGAGTTGGTGAAGGACAGGGAAGCGTGCTGTGCTACAGTCCATGGGGTCACAAAGAGTCAGACAAGACTGAGTGTCTGAGTGAACTGTACTGAATCTTTAATGACAGAAAACAGATCAGTGATTTCAAGAGACCAGGGTGGAGAAAAGGGGCTAGCTGCAGAAAGGGCTGAGAAAATGTAGTTGAGTGGTGTTTCCGTGCTTTGTACTAGCAGTTACACATTTGTATGCATTTGTCAAATCTCGTTGAACTGAATATTTTAAATTGGTGCATCTGATTGAGTGTCAATTATATTAAAGTTTATTAAAAATAAAATGTTTAATGTTACGTTGCAGCCTGCATGCCAGGGTATTTTGGGGGAGAATGGACACATGTATATGTATGGCTGAATCCCGTCGCTGTTCACCTGAAATTATCACAACATTGTTTGCTAATTGGCTACCCTCCAATACAAAATAGGGGCTTCCCTCTCAGCTCAGGTGGTAAAGAATCTGCCTGCAATGCAGGACACTCAGTTTTGATTTCTGGGTCAGGAAGTTCCCCTGGAGAAGGAAATGACAACCTACTCCAGTGTTCTTGCCTGGAGAATCCCATGGACTGAGGCTCCTGGCAGGCTAAAGTCCATGGGGTCGTAAGAGTCGGACATGACTTAGTGACTAAACCACCAGTGCAAAGTTTAAAAATAAATAGATAAAAATTTAAAAATGAAATGCTAAAACCAAAGGAAAAATCTTCAAGTGGCTAACGTAATATCCCAGAACCAGGAAAAGCCTGATATCATGTTATATTATAATACTATTTGCATTTTCTTCCTACACTGTTTTTTCATTTCAGTATTTCATAACATTTTTATTTTCGAAAAGGATGAATTGGTAAGTGGGGTGATGTAGTCCTAATTCTAACATGAACTGCAATAACTAGAGGATCAGAAGTTTCATTTTATAAATACTTAAAGGGGGAAAAGCCTTTATTAAAATCAGCATGCATTTTATAACTTGATTAAGAAGTGTGGCTGATACAATTATTGAAGCATTCAAAGCTTTTTATCACACTGGTCATTCTTTCTGAAAATTCATGAAGGACAAAAGCAGTATCCGTTTTTTAGAAAGAGTTACAAGCATAAAAGCCATTTACAGACTTTGTCTTTGAGTGCAATGACTCCAGCATTTTCTGAGATCTAGATTCTCACTTTCCTGAGTTCTAACTCATTTCTGCTCTTTGTTGCTAAAATCAAGTAAAATTCTGTCAAGAAGTTCCAGACATACATACATACATACATATATATACACGTACATACATACATATATATATACACACACACACACATAGGATAGAATAAAATATTTTTTTGAAGAGGTGAATAAAAATAATTTTAGAGCACAACCCTAGTACTAATGAATGATAAACATGGGTGTTTAAGAGAATTACAGATTAGGTACATAACAATTTTTCTTATGTGATAGACATACCTGTGTTTTAATTTATGATGGATAAGCATATATACAAAAATCAATTCATGATTATATTCCTATAATGCATATAAATATCTGGAGGTCTGTGTCCATATTGAAATGAAATAGGTTTTCTAATATCCTGAAATAAGAGTTGGCTAATCTCTCCCCCAATCCCTTGAATAGAGGAATTAAGATACTATGCAAGTTTTTTAAAAAATTCAACAATTTTTAGTTGAACTATAATTAACATATAATATCATATTAATTTTAGATATGCTACATTATAATTCAATATTTTTGCACATTATTAAATGATCACCACAATAAGACCAGTCACCATGTATCATGCTGCAAAGTTTTGATATTATTGACTATATTCACATCCCTGTGACTTTTTATTTTATACCTGGGATTTTGTGCCTCTTAATCTGCCTCACCTAGTTTTTGTCCTCTCACACCCCTCCATTTTGGGAGCCACCTGTTATTTCTCCATTTCTATACATCTTTTCTGTTTTATTGTATTTATTTGTCCTGATTTTTCAATTCCAAGTATAAGTGAGACCATCCAGTATTTGTCTTTCTCTGTCTGATTTATTTCACTTAGCTTTTCACGATGCTTTCTAAGTCCATCTATGTTGACACAGAAGAAAAGAGCTTATTATTTTTACGACGGACTAATATTCCATATGGTGTGTGTGTACCACATCTCCTTTATTCATTCACCTATGAATGGACACTTAGGTTGCTTCCACATCTTGGCTATTGTGAATAATGCTGCAGTGGACATAGGGGCACATGTCTTTTAAAATTAGTATTTTCACTTTCTTCAGTTGAATGCGCAGGCGTGAAAGTGCTGGTAGTTCTAGTTTTGATTTTTGAGGAACCTGCATACTATTTTCCTTGGTGACTGCACCAGTTTACATTTGCACCAACAGCACACAGTGGTTCCCTTTTATCCACATCTTCACAAACACTTGAATTTTGTCTTTTTGATAATAGCCATCCTGACAGATGTGAGGTGGTATCACACTGGTTTTGATTGTATTTCCCTGATGATTATGATGTTGAACGTCTTTTCACATGCCTGTTGGCCATTTATGTCTACTTTGCAAAAATGTCCATTTTACTTTACTTGTGGAAGTAGCATACTAATTCAAGTTTATTAAGAAAACAGAGAAAGATTTCACACAAAAAGAGGACTGATTTTGAATGAAATAAAATCAGTGTTCATAAATTCATGAATTTATTTTCCTAACACTATTCCCATTCTATAAATAGAAGTTCTACACATTCTGAAGCCATTAGGTATATAAAATGCTAAAATATGAAATCTTTGGTTTCTTCGGAGAGTTTACTAGGTGACAAATATGACATAAGGAAACAAAGTTGTTTTTGTTTTTTTTTTTTTAATACAAGGCATACAGGTTCAATGGAAAGAAAGAAATGTTTAGTAGAAAATGACCAAAATAGCCATGAGAGCATGTAAGCACTTTAATAAAGTCAAAAACTATTGTAATAGTTTTAAATTGTTTGTTTTAGGGAAGCAGTATGGAATTAATCAGCAATAAATCATAGTGGTTAAGAAGGCTCAGTTCAAGTCTTTACATCCAAATCTTGCTCGTCCATTTAGTGCTTATGAACTTGGGTAGATTTTAGCCCTTCGATTTTCAGGAGCTCCCTAGAATTTTGTATGGCTTAAAAATGAGGAAGTTCATGTACAAGTGGTTGCCATAAAACTTGGCATAATAACAGTTATTATTATTAGACTATTATCAATGACTGTATTAAGGAGTTACTGTTTCACGGGGACAGAGTTTTGGTTTAGAAAGGTGAAAAATTCAAGAGATGAATGATGGTGAGAGTTACACAATCATGTACAGAATAAAGTGCAATAATAATGTGCTTGGTGCCAATGAAATGTACAGTTCAATATGGTTAAATCAGCATGTTTCATGTTATGTGAATTTCATCACAATAAAGAACATTAAAAAATAATAAAGTAATTTCTAAACTGATAGACATCACTGAAGATATTGAAATGGAATTGCAATAATTCTTCTCACAATTCTTTTAGGAAAGATAATTGAAAAAGATTTCCTGCTTTCTCCTCTATCAAATGGTCTAAACTATAGTTTTATAAGCTATATAGAAACAACCTAAGTGGCATAAAAATAATTTCATTTTCTTATTTTCAAAATGCAGAATGATTTCTACAGGTTACTCAGCCACCAGTGAGATGAGGACAGGATAATCTAAAAGACAGGATATAAGAGAGCAGTCTTCCATATTAGGCATTGACCTACCTGAAATCAGAGAGGTTAGACCAAATTACCACCTCCATGGTATATTTCTTTTAATCGCATGGTCTTTAGCAACTATTTGTTTCTCTTGAGGGATAAAATCCTGCCAAATGGCTTCAAAGCTACAATTATAATGCATCTACATGAGACAAAGGTGGCAGATTGGAGTGTGAAAATTGCTTAGGAACTCTCCTGTCAGTCTACTCTCAGTGATGCTCTGGCAGGAATCTTTTTGACTGCTGCTTCGAGTGCTAAAGTGCACTTCTCCCAGAAAGCCCACCCAGCTGCAGAAGAGCAAGTGTGGCCATGAACCTGGTCTTTACTCTTCAAAAGCCCCTGGAAAAGGAGTGTGAAAAGTGTCATCTATGGTATACGGCTCTTTCTGATCTAACGCTGGACTTAGTTTTAACTCAAGAGTGTTGCCGCAACTTCTCAGAAAAAGACAGATGTTGAGAAACTGTGGATTTCCTTTCTTTTAAAATCCACTATTGTCGTCTCTAGAAGAGTAGGTCAGGTTAGGATCCAGTGTTGTCTTTTCTAGGTTGTCACAAGTGGAAATGAGGGAGGGTAATAGATGATCATCAAGGTGATGATGTGAGATGGGTTTGCTATTCATATCCTCCTATTTGGCCTCTGGGGACATTATTATTAAAGCTATACGGAGAATTCAGATATTTCTTTAGCTCTA
Organism: Nanger dama; assembly: GCA_917880005.1. Classification (NCBI taxonomy): domain Eukaryota; kingdom Metazoa; phylum Chordata; class Mammalia; order Artiodactyla; family Bovidae; genus Nanger; species Nanger dama. The sequence continues at coordinate 9,843,386 of CAKJTW010000035.1, forward strand.
CATTATTTTGATGAGTAAAGGGGCACATGTATACTAGATCTTGGTTCAACAGAAATGTGTATTTGTTTAGACAAGTAATTTCTGACTGTGTGTCAGGAAAGCAACAGTTTACTAAAGAGCTACTTTATCTAAATTAAATATCATGACAGACCAATAATTAATTGGTCATTCTGCCAGTACAATAGCTGTGAAATTTATCCTCCTACATGTCTGCTAGCAATTAAGGATTAACAAGAGGCTAAGAAAGAAGATAAATTTAATGTGGGCTCATTGGTCATTTTTCTTCAAGTACAGTTTATTTGTTCTACTTGGCATTTTAGGCCCCTAACTCTTGAACTATTCTTTTCTAAGAGATCTCAAATGTATTTCCAATGCTACAGAGTAAAGTTCTTGGCAATTCACATGGTGATATTTTGTTAGCAGGGCATTTCAGAGAAACCTAAAAACAAACACAATATATGGAGGAGCATAATAATGAGATGTTAATGAGATGTCTAGGACAATAACACCCTAGAATGTGACAAGTAGGATAATGAAGAAATAAATTTGTTAACCAAGATTCACTGCTAACAAAGTCTCAAGTCCTACCTGTGTGTGAGATAGCCTTGCATGCTTGTCAAGTGGATACTGAGAGGAGTTTATTTTTGGTGCAGGAGGGTGCAAGGAAGACAGGATAAGAAGGTCAAGAGTAGAGGGTAGAGATGGACCTAAAGGGAAAATTTTATGCATCAATTGCCTAGGGAGAAAAAAATACAGTGAGAAACAACTTAGCTGAAAACAGAAGAACTCCATAGAGAAATGTCATTTTTAAAAGGGGTCAAAATGTACATCCACATTCATAGCAGCATAATTTGCAGAAACCAAAAGGTGGAAACAACCCAAACATCCACCAATGAATGGACAAATAAACAATATGCTGAATATGCATACAACTGAATATTATTCAGTCTTCAAAAGGAGTGAAATTCTGACATATGCCACCAACATAGGTGACCCTTGAAAATATCATGCTATGGGAAATAAGCCATGCAGAAACGGTCAGATATTACACTAACTCACTTCCATGAGATACTTAGAATAAACAAATTTATAAAGACAGAAAGAATAGTTGTTACCAGGTGCATGAAGAATTTGTATTTCACTAGTACAGATTTCAGCTTTGATGAAGAAAAAATTCTGGTGGTGATGGTTGTAAAACAATAAGAATTCTTTTAATACCACAAACTATAAACCTAAAACTTGTTAAAATGTTAAATTATGTATGTGAGTGTGTCCTTAAGTCACTTCAGTCAAGTCCAACTCTTTGCGACCCTATGGATTATAGCCCACCAGCCCCTTCTGTCCATGGGATTCTCTAGGCAAGAATTCTGGAGTGCGTTGCCATGCCCTCCTCCAGGGATCTTCCTGACCCGGGAATTGAACCCATGACTCTACATCTGCATTGGCAGGCTAGTTCTTTACCACTAGCGCCACCTGAAAAAGAGGAAAGAAAAAAAAGTTTTAACTGCTCTTTCAAACTGATTATAAAAGTTTAACAAAAATGTAATCCTTCGTGAGTCATTCCAATTCCAGTTTGCACAGAAAATAATTTTATGAAGATGCTTCATCAACCACATTTGGTTATATCTTGGATGAGATATATGAAAACTTTAAGGAAAAGTTTTTTGAAAATAAAACAAATGGGCTAAATTTCTTTTGAATTCCTTAAGACAGCTATGTTTACTGAGAGAAATAGCAGATAGGATTAGCAGAACTCCTGATCCTTTTCCGTAGTTATTCAAATACTAATTTGGGGATGGTGTACAGGTGGATAAGAGGATATAAGAAGAAGGCGTCGGAGGATGAGATGGCTGGATGGCAGCACCGATGCAATGGGCTGAACTTGGGCAGACTTTAGGAGATGGTGAAGGACAGGGAAGACTGGCATGCTGTAGTCCATGGGACTGCAGAGTCAGAACTGGGTGACGACGATAGGAGGAGAAACTTCTATCAGACACAGTCCTTCTGTAATCTTCGCTAATGTTTCTTTTAATTTGTACCCTAATCATTTTTCTCATTAATTATAAAGCCTTTGAGAATAGTTCGGTTCAGTCTCTCAGTCATGTCTGACTCTTTGCGACGTCATGGACTGAAGCACGCCAGGCTTCCTTGTCCATCACCAACTCCAGAAGCTTGCTCAAACTCATGTCCATTGGAGTCCCTGATGCCATCCAGCCATCTCATCTCTGTAGTCCCCTTCTCCTCCTGCCTTCAAACTTTCCCAGCATCATCAGGTGGCCAAAGTATTGGACCTTCAGCTTCAGCATCAGTCTTCCAATGAATAGTCAGGACTGATTTCCTTTAGGATGGACTAGTTGGATCTTGTTGCTGTCCAAGGGACTCTCAAGAGGCTTCTCCAGCACCACAGTTCAAAAGCATCAATTCTTCGGTGCTCAGCTTTCTTTAGAGTCCAACTCTCACATCCATACATGACCACTGGAAAAACCATAGCTTTGATAAGATGGAGCTTGTTGTCAAAGTAATGTCTCTAATTTTTAATAAGCTGTCTAGGTTGGTCATAGCTTTCCTTCCAAGGAGCAATCATCTTTTAATTGCATGGCTGCAGTCACCATCTGCAGTGATTTTGAAAATAAGGCCCAGTAGATAACTCCAAAACAAGCTTTCAAATGTGTATATCTTACCTCCTTACAACACTAGTTTTATAAAGTATGGCTAAGTCATTGAAAACTACAGAACTTGAGTTTCCCATTTTTGAAATGAAATTCTTTGAAGACAAAAGTATATGGCAGAGACATGCTTTTTAATTAAAAATACCTGAATAAAAACACAAAGAACTCAACACACTTTAAATAAGATGAACTCAAAGAGACCCACAATGAGACACATTATAATAAAAAATTTTAAAGCCAAAGATACAGACTGCTAATTAGTAGCCTCCTTTCTTCTTTCTCTCCTCTCTCTCTAACTATGATAAATTCTTTCATAAAGCACTCCTCTAAATTCCACCTTGTCATGTTCTGGAATATAAAATTAAGTATCAGTTTTCTGTTCTTGCTAGAACTAAATGATTTCTACCATTGAGAGTTTCTTCACATCATTAACTCTGAATTTCAGCTCTCACCCAAGAGAAACTGTTGCCTACGCTTGTTAATTCTCTTTCCCTATGCAATTATTTAATATATACTTTGGCAGATGTAACTGCAAAGTTTTTAGGGATACAGGGCTTCCCAGGTGGCTCAATGGTAAAGAATTTGCCTGCCGATGCAGGAGATACAGGAGATGTGGGTTTGATCCCTGGGTCAGGAAGATCCCCTGGAGTAGGAAATGGCAACCTGCTTCAGGTTTTTTGCCTATAAAAACCCATGGACAGAGGAGTCTTGTAGACAACAGTCCATGGGGTCGCAAAGAGTTGGACATGACTTAGCGACTCAGCAGGCATGCATGAATTTACACTAATAATTAAATTTGGATATTCATACAGGACAAGAACCTAACTCACAAGAAAGAGTTTTATTTTTCCCTTGAGAGTATTGTCCACATTAGTGTTTCATGGTGGATTTAGGAATATTGCAGAGATGGAACAATGCAATTACAAATGGAATTCTAAAGTCAAGACAAAAGAAAATATTAAAGCTATTTAAGGTTAAGAGGTAAAGGGATGCAAACAACTTTCTACTATGGTTTGTACCATAGTAGACAAAGTCTTTTTCAATGTCCAAGAAGGAACTTAAAGCAAAGAAAAGCATTTATTGGGTTGCAGTAGAATATTTGCAGAAAAACTGCATCAAGATGATAGAAAAAGACTAGCATGATGTACTAAAGCATTCCCTCTAGTCAAGAAAAAGTAATTAACTTAGAAAAAGAGAATCAAAGTTTTAGTTATTTACTTTATTTTAAGGTATGGCCTGGAGAAGGAAATGGCAACCCACCCCAGTGTTCTTACTTGGAGAATCCCAGGGACGGGGGAGCCTGGTGGGCTGCTGTCTATGGGGTCGCACAGAGTCAGACATGACTGAAGCGACTCAGCAGCAGCAGCAGCAGCAAGGTATGGCCATCCTAAATTTGTGAAGGTATCTAGTATCTAAACTTTTTCAAGACGTATGTCTGAAAAGGAAGACTAAAAAGCAAATATATTGTGTTCATGCAAACTTTTGAACATATTATTTAAAACTATCCAGAATCAAAAGGCCATACTACATGAGCTGGATAAAGATTCAACTAGCTATTGATTAACTCTGTCCTACTTTGCAAGTGCTATAGAAAAAGAGTAAAATGATATATCTTAAGAAATAGACACATGCTCAGATGGCAAAATAAAACACATACACACAAGCACACACATAAGTTGATCAATTCACCAAGATAGGAAAACTTATAGGATATAAAGCCTTAACTTAAGGCACAACCTATTTTTTTCTTTAAAACATTAAGAAAAGATAATTCAATTAACAATCCATAAAGAAATATTCAGTTATCATTCAAATGCTTGCCTACAACATAATGTTAACATTAAGGCAATTACATTTTCACATCCCTGCAGTACTGTGGAGGAATAGACATATTCTATGATCTGTGAATAAAAATGTTAGAAAACAGATAAAATAATAAAGCAAGCCATATGAAAGACCTTCTTGAAAAAGAAAACAGCAGAAATAAAATAATATATTCTAATAAAATAGTATGAAATATAGATTTTAAAATGAACTTAAAGTTATTAATATTTTACATGTCTTCCTTACATCAAGCAATAGCTCAGTTTTATTATCCAGCTATTGGATAAGTTTTAGCTAAAACTTATATTCTACATCTTTTGAAGCAACATGATTAAGCAGCTAAGTACAGAACATGTAATAACTCATATGATAAAAGTTTAGAAATGCTTCCTTGGTAAAACTTTTAGAAACATTTGATTTTAAAACTGACTCCATCTAATCATCAAAATAGTATGCAGCTCTACATTGAATGATCTCTGTTTAATTTTTAGCAAGAAATGTTAATATCTTGTGTATTACTTTTTTTTTTACTGTAGGATAATTGCTTTACAATACTGTGTTGGCCTCTGCCACATCTCAACGTGAATCAGCCATGAGTATGTGCGTGTCTCCTCCCTCTTGAACCCCCTCTCATCTCCCCGCCATTTCCCACCCCTCCTGGTTGTCACAGAGCGTCAGGTTGAGTTCCCTGTGTCACACAGCAAATTCCCACTTGTGTCCATCTTACATATGGTAATATATGTTTCCATGTTATTCCTTCAATCGTCCCACCCTCTCCTTCCCTCACTGTGTCCACAAATCTGTTTGTATGTCTTTTTCCGCTGTTGTCCTGCAAATAGGTTATCAGGACCATCTTTCTAGATTCCATGTGCATTGGGCACACAAAGCCAAAATAGCTACATGAAAAAGGCTTCAGTGAGCTATGTTTGAATCCAAATGTTCGTATCTAGTCAATTAGAAATATATATACTGTATCTACTGTTATCATGTAGATAGCACTTGTGTGTGTCAGCCCCTCAGTTCTGTCACACTCTGCGACCCCATGGACTGTAGCCCACCAGGCTCCTCTGTCCAGGGGATTCTCCAGGCAAGAGTACTGGAGTGTGTTGCCATTTCCCTCTCCAGAAGATAACACTAATCTGTAACTTTTTAATATTTTTAAAATATTTATCTTGACACATTTCTCAAGAAAGAATTTTTAAGTGTACATATTTCTGAACTCTGGCTTGATCTAATACCATGCTTCTTAAAACCGATGTCTCATCACCACTCTTCATGATAAGCTGTTCTCTTTTATAGTAATATTTGACATGTTCCTTTTTATTTTTTTAATGGATTTTTGTTGACTTGAGGTAGATCAAATCAACTTTTTTTCATAATTGGGAGCAGTATTTTTCCCAAAAATATCCTCCTAATATTCCTTTCTATGTGAAGGGGATTTCACTCTCCTCTCTTTTGATATTTTCTTCTAGTGTCTCTGGGGTGAGGGATCTGACTTACTTGATTGTAGGTTTGGGAGATGAGTTGCATATGCGTGTCTCAGCCCTTCCTGCCCATTTATTGTTTAGGCAATACCCGCCTACAGGGAACAGGTTTCTCCTGGACTTCTCTCTCATTAAAAAACATAAGGTAGGCCCCATTTGGAGAAGTCCATGAGTCCTCAGTGCTATCTGAGCCTGAGACTGTGTCTGATCCTCACACTATCACACCTACTGCTGCTGTAAACCTAAATCATATTCTCTAACATTAACTTTATGAATAAATAAGTTTATTGGACTTGTCTATGGCATTTGCTATACTTTGTCTATTCAAGTTACAATCCTTTGCTGTTTATGAAAAAAAATTTTTTTTGCTGGTAAATAACTGATATATATATATATATATAAGCAATTTTTAAAATTTTTTAAAATGGATTTTCTTCTGAAATGCCTTATTTTGTGTCTCAACTAATTCACAAACCTGGTGGGAAAGGAGTGCATTATGATTCAGTTGCCCTTCCCCAAATTCCAACATTATCCAGTTCTCCTGAACTATTTTTTTTATTTGTTTCAGAGCTGCGTTAGAAGAGAGAGAGGGGCTCAAGGAGGTACTTTTTTCCACCAGATAGATCAAGGAAGTTTAAAACTGTGTCATAAATGGAAAAAGAATAGGAATTGACTTTTAAAATCAAATTCATTAGAATCATAGAGTCTGATTTCAGAACTTCAGTACATTTTCTAGATGAACCAAGACACAAATAATTATGAACAATAGCAGTGCACCATCCTGGTTGCAGTCAGTTAATTTATTATTTAGCTACATGAATTCCAAACATATTTGGTAAAATCTATTTTTTACTAGGATTACTTTTATCCTTTAAAAAATCTGTGAAATATTTTAACAATTAAATGTCTATTGATTGTCATTTTTTCATTAAAACCTATCAGTGAAATTATTGTTTTTTAACAAGAAAACTAATTTCAGTTACAAAAGCTAAAAGATTAGTCTTCTCTTTGATTCCATGAACCCAGGAACTTGAAAGGCCAAAGGCACAGAGGGAGACTACCCACCACTCTGTGCATATTTATGGACTTGTTCTCCTGGTAAGTACTCTCCTGACAACTAGTGCTAAATCTAATCAATCATCCCTTAAAGACATCATAGTGTAGATTCACCTCACTCCTTCATTAGCATTCATTAGCAATTAATCAACGCAGCAGGAGTCTCTAGAAAGTTCAACAATCCATAAGGTACATTTACATTAAAGATGAGCAAACACGAGGAGAGGTAAAAAGGAAACAAGAGATGAGCAGTGTCAGATCTGTGGGAGAAAACTAGCTTGATGTGATCTTCAAAACCAAAAATCAACAGAATTTGATTATTCAGCTAAGACTTAAACTCTTGATTAACAAGCAGTAGCCTGCGTAACCCTGTTACAGTTGTCACAGACAGATTTATGCCCCATCAGCCTGCTGCGCACATTTGTTCCACTTCAAGAAAGCCTACGTATTGACATTATGTCTTCAAAAGGAAGGAAAAGACGTTGTATCCAATTTTTGCAATTGTGGGCAATAGCTTAATTCAGCCCTTAACTGTGTTCTCACAGAGAGTTGAGGGTTATAATGGAAGCCTATTTTCCTACAGGATGAAAAGGAGCCCTGCTGTGGAGTATAATACCCTGAACCTATGGCTGAGAGCTGCATTGTGCCCACTGAAGTGTCTCTCCTCAAAATGAGAGAAATAGGGAGGGTGTGTCCTTTGCTGGCCAGTATCAGTGAGGACCAGGAATCGTGAAGTCTTCCCTCGTCTGACCTCACTGAATTCTTCTGAGCTCCCAGCCAACCTAACTTAGTTTCTCCATCAGGTAAAGACAATCTCAGAAATTATTTCTTGAGGGTGAAAAAATTAATAATGCAAAAAGGACATTTTTCGTGCACATTGTTTTAATGCCTTGATTTAATTATTCTAATTCACCATCTGATTTAAAAGTAATACAGAATCACTGTACTCACATAAGAAATGTGATATCTAAGTTTTAAAATATTAACTCGCAAAAATATGTCCACAGGTGTCGTAAAGGCAGCAACTACTGAAGCCACCCAAGTTAATGTAAATAATACCTGCTTGATATATAAATGCTAAGCAAGTTACACATTTTAGCACATGAAACATTTAATTTAGATGTATGTGTTCTTGACTGTGACAGTTATTTGCCTGATCCACGCGTGTTGATGTCTTTGACTCTGGCCGTGAACTGAAACCATTCATCCCCAAACAAAGGCCTCAGACTTTAGTATAATCCAAACACTTTGCATCAGTAAACTTGCCTCAGCAATCATGACCATCAAATTGCTCCCAACAGAATTGCTTTATTTTGGGAGAAATAAACAGCCTTCAAAGACTTTGGTCTCAAACTGCAGTGGAAAGACCTAGACTTTTTTTTTTTCTTTTCCCTTCAGAGAAAATTTTACAAATGTCCAATTTGTTGAATTGGTCCAGTGTGGTTCTCCACGGTTATAACTCAAAATAAGAGTGAAGTGACTGACTGCCCAGCATGGCTCATCATTTGAGTTTCAGAATAGACTTCTGAATGCTTCTGAATCACTGCTACCTCTCTTCTTATTGAGTTGTTCTGGATGTTTCTTAAAAGCAGACTATACTCTGGATTTATTTGAAAGAAAAATAGTCTTTTAAAAATTTGTCTCAGTAATTTATTTTTAATTTGTTAAAAAACTTTTTCAAGGTTTAAGCTCATTTCTAGTGTGCATTTCAGAAGTTGGTAGAGTGATGCTTAGAAAATTTTGTTTCTTATCTTGCTTCCTCATTTTATCCCATCAATTCACTAACCTGAAATAAAACAATACAGTCTGGATAGAAAATAGAATTAGCTGATAAAAGCATTAAATTAGAGACATGTTAATATCACTCATGCCCTTGAAGACTCTACGGTCCTCTGCTTATGTCCAGCAGTGGTTCATATCCTCATCACCAGAGCCTCTGACTGCAGTCATTGGCAGTGACTGACAGGTTCACATCAAGAGGCATCAAACCTTCATGCATTTTTAAATACCCCAAATGATCCTAATGGAGAATTTAAAACAATTTAGGGATTCGATGTTAGGGAAATGCATTCAAATGAAAGCTCAGACAAACATGTTAGCCAATACTCATAGTATTAATGGACCCCAAACTAAATCTGCCCAGTGGAAGATAATTCATAAGGCTTTCCGGACACAAGTGATGGTTTTAGAGTGGGGGTGGGAGGAAGCCGTCAGGAAATGGGAATAGAAGGTGAGCAAGATGAGGAAAGAGGACAGAGGTCAGCGCCACTGAGACGGATGCAGAGAAGTGACTGGTTTTGTGTCTTCTGTTTTCAGAAAAACTGAACCATGTGTTACACCATTTTCCAGCTATTCAGTTAGCTAAGTCACCATTCTCAGTCTCAGAAAGAGATGAGTTTAAAAATTAACAAATAGGGAGGGAGGGATAAATTGGAAGCTTGGAACTGATGCACACCACTATATATGAAACAGCTGGAGATGATTGAGCAACCGAACATGCACACACAGCACGTTCTACAGCACAGAATGGAGATACGGCTCATTCTTCATTTTAGTAAAACTTAGGACAAAGAAAGCCAAACTTTCTAGAGCAGTGTGACTTTAAGCACATTGGTTAATGTCTCTGTTTTGGTTTTCTCATATATGAAATTAAGAAAAATAATAGTACCAACCTCAGCGTTTTTATGAGGGTTATGTGATTCCATATTTATAAAGGTCTTAAAGGAGGCCTAATATATAAGCTGTTATTATAGTTGTTATTAAAGTCTTAAGTTTTGGAATTTCTGAAGTGCAATGTAATAAATGCATCTTCTGAAAGAAGTGATTAATTCATATTGGAAAGTCTCGATTTCCTAGCTCAAATCTTGGCTCATTAAATGGTAAATATTAGTTCATTATTCATTAAATGTTAGAGAGATTAGTCCATTATTGTTATAACTACTAAAAATACATTAGGCAAAAAGCCCAGGGGCAAGATTTAGGAATAAATTTTCAGAAATGCCATCACAAAGTCTTACTTAGCTACAATGCATGTGGGAGCAGTCCCAGTTGTTTATTTGATAAAATAAATAAAGTATCCTTATATCCATGGTTTACAATGTTTTCATGTATATGGATGAGTTTATTAAAGCAATGGACCATGTGAAATATCCACTTTAACTTTCTGGGTTATCTATTAGATTCTCAAGAGGACTTTGGAAAATACCAGTGCATCTAATGAACTTCTAGTATAGCATGTTACCAGCAACATATGACTGTTTAATAATTAAACATATACACTTTTCTGTATTACAAATGTAAAGTTAAAAGAGTTTACCAGTAAGCTAACCGAAATTCTCTGGGCAATAAATTGTGACTTAAGAGTGAGAAATCTTTCTCATTTCAGTTCAGTTAATTTGCTCAGTCTTGTCCGACTCTTTGTGACGTCATGGACTTCATCACCAACTCCTGGGACCTACTCAGACTCAGGCACATCATGCCAGTGATGCCCTCCAACCCTCTCACCCTCTGTCGTCCCCTTCTCCTCCTGCCTTCAAACTTTCCCAGCATCAGGATCTTTTCCAATGAGTCAATTCTTGGCATCAGGTGGCCAAGGTATTGGAGTTTAAGCTTCAGCATCAGTCCTTCCAATGAATATTCAGGACTGATTTCCTTTAGGATGGACTGGTTGGATCTCCTTGCAGTCCAAGTGACTCTCAAGAGTCTTCTCCAAAATCACAGCTCAAAAGCATCAATCCTTCGGTGATCAGCTTTCTGTATAACTCAACTCTCACATCCGTACATGACTACTGGAAAACCATAGGTTTGACTAAATGAAATTTTGTTAGTAAATAATGTCTCTGCTTTTTAATATGCTGTCTAGGTAAGTCATAGCTTTTCTTCCAACGAGCAAGCATCTTTTAATTTCATGGCTGCAATAACAATCTGCAGTGATTTTGGAGCCCAAGAAAATAAAACCTGTTACTGTATCAATTGTTTCCCCATCTATTTGCTGTGAAGTGATGGGCCTGGATGCCAGGATCTTAGTTTTCTGTATGTTGAGTTTTAAGCCAACGTTTTCATTCTCCTCTTTCACTTTCATCAAGAGGCTCTTTAGTTCTTCTTGGTTTTATGCCATGAGAGTGAAGTCATCTGTGTATCTGAGGTTATTGATTTTTCTCCCAGCAATCTTGGTTCCAGTTTGTGCTTCATCCAGCCAGCATTTTTGCATGATGTACTCTGCATATAAGTTAAATAAACAGAGTGACAATATACAGCCTTGATGTACTGCTTCCTCTATTTGGACCAATCTGTTGTTCCATGTCTAGTTCTAACTGTTGCTTCTTGACCTGCATACAGGTTCTCATGAGGCAGGTCAGGTGGTCTGGTATTCCCATCTCTTTAAGAATTTTCTATAGTTTTTTGTGATCCACACAGTCAAAGGCTTTGGGGTAGGCCATGAAGCAGAAGTAGATGTTTTTCTGAAACTATCTTGCTTTCTCGACGATCCAGTGGATATTGGCAATTTGATCTCTGGTTCCTCTGCTTTTTCTAAATCTAGCTGGAACATCTGGAAGTTCGTGGTTCATGTATTATTGAAGCCTGGCTTGTGTAATTTAGAACATTACTTTTCCAGCATGTGAGATTAGCAAGGAGATCCAACCAGTCCATCCTAAAGGAAATCAGTCCTGAATATTCATTGGAAGGATTGATGTTGAAGTTGAAACTCCAATACTTTGGCCACCTGATGCCAAGAACTGACTCATTTGAAAAGATCCTGATGTGGGGAAAGATTGAAGGCAGGAAGAGAATGGGTGACAGAGGATGAGATGGTTGGATGGCATCACTGGTTCAATGAACGTGAGTTTGAGTAAACTCCAGGAGTTGGTGATGGACAGGGAGGCCTTGTGTGCTGCAGTACGTGGGGTAGCAAAGAGTCAGACACAACTGAGTGACTGAACTGAACTGAGATGAGTGCAATTATGTGGTAGTTTAACATTCTTTGGCATTGCCTTTCCTTGGAATGGTAACAAAAACTGAACTCTCCCAGTCCTGTGGCCTCTGCTGAGTTTTCCATATTTGCTGGCATACTGAGTGCAGCACTTTCACAGCATCATCTTTTAAGATTTGAAATAGCTCAGCTGGAATTCCATCACCTCCACTAGCTTTGTTTGTAGTGATGCTTCCCAAGACCCACTTGACTTCACATTCCAGGATGTGTGGCTCTAGGTGAGTGATCACACCACCATGGTTATTTGGGTCATTAAGATCTCTTTTGTATAGTTCTTCTGTGTATTCTTGCCACTCTTCTTAATATCTTCTGCTTCTGTTAGGTCCATACCTTCCTTTATTACGCCCATCTTTGCATAGAATGTTCCCTTTGTACCTCTAATTTTCTTGAAGAGATCTCTAGTGTTTCCTATTCTATTATTTTCATCTATTTATTTGCATTGATTGTTGAGGAAGACTTTATCTTTCCTTGCTGTTCTTTGGAACTCCGAGAAGTCTTTCTACTAGTATCCATTCATGGAGCAAGTGTTTTTTTTTTCTTAACTCTTGGAAAACTGATACTGAGAAATGGTGGAGAAGAGGTTGTGTTTCAAAAATGAGAACTCTAAAAGCACAAACAAATTCAGCTTTTAGGATAGGGCAGCTACATGGATATGAGTTCACGTGTAGGCCATAAAAGAAGACAAAGAAGGCGCATCACAGTTAAAATGCCTAAAATCTAGTGGGAAATCCAACTGTGTCAAGAATATAGAGGGCTAGACTGATACAAAAACCAATGGATTTCTACAAGCAAGAAGTATTAGTGTAGGAAGGCATATAGATGGCCAGTGTCAGATGTCAAAGAATGAAATGAAGCCTGAAATCTAGAGACAGGTGCAGTCACTAAAAGCAAGAGATACTGGATACTCTTCAAATTATATTCCAAATAAAGGAGAGAGAAGAATAGGGAAGAACCAAGTCATTGAAGAACTAGAAAATAAAGTAAGAACCTATTGCCACAGGGCTGGAGCCTAGAATAGGAGGATTTAAGGGATCAGACAGTCACAAACAAATTGGAAACTAGAGTAAGGGTTCAAATCCATAGAACTGGATATCGAGTTCATATTAGGAGCAGCAGTCAGTCCTGCTCATTCCTGAATCACTGGAACACTATCCAGAGCTCCTCTTGTCTATACTCCAGACCAGAGATAAGAGTGGTTCTAGAGTCCTAGATAGGAAAGATTCTTAAGAACAATTAAATTATTCCAACTGTTAAGGTTAAGAGCTAGCAGAGATCTATGTTTCATGGATAATTCAGCAGCTTCATTTTAGTTTTTTTCTTCGTTGTTTTCACTTCTTCATCCCTAACACTGAACTATAGCTCTTCTCAAGCTTCAGATAGATTTCTTTTTCATGTAAATATTCTAGATTCATTGAAACTACTCAATATACAACTACTTTAATAGCCAGCCTAACTATGTAGAGCAAAAAGAATGGTTAATCAATTCAAAATGGTACAGCCACACTGGAAGACAGTTTCTTATAAAACTAAGCATACTCTTACTATATGACCCAACAATTGTGTTCCTTGGTATTTATTTACCCAAAGGACTTGAAAACTTATGCCCACACAAAACTTGCATACGGATGTTATAACAGCTTTATTTAAATTGCCAAAACTTGGAAGCAACCAAGTTGTCCTTCAGAAAGTGAATGAAAAAATAAATTGTAGTACATCCAGATGATGGAATAGTATTCAGCACTAAATGGAAATGAGCGATCAAGGCATAAAAAGACACGGAGGAACTTTACATGTCTATTGCTAAGGAAAGGAACAGGCTTCCCAGATGTCTCAGTGGCAACAAAAAAATTCCACCTGCCAGTGCAGGAGATGCAGGAAATGCAGTTTCTACCCTTGGGTCAGGAAGATCCCCTCGAGGAGGAAATGCGAAACTCCAGTCTTCTTACCTGTATAATCCCACGGACAGAGGAGTCTGATGGGCTGCAGAAAATGGGGTCACAAAGAGCTGGACAAGACTGAGCAACACAGCACAGCACACAAGTGAAAGAAGCCAATCTGAAAAGGCTACGTATTGTACAACTCCAACTAAAAGACAGTCTAGAGAAGGAAATATTGAGGCTATAAAAGGCCCATGGCTGCTGGGTTGGAGAGAGGGGGAGGCATAATAGACAGAGCACAGCGGATTTTTAGGGCATGAAAATACTAAGTATGGCACCATCATGGTGGGTTCATGTCCTTACATATTAAACTCACAGACTGAACAATATCGCAAGAACTCTGATGTAGACAATGGGCTTTGGGTGATTAGGATGTGTCTCTATAGCTTCATGGATTGTCACAAAAGTACCACTCTGTTGTGGGGTGTTTATAATGGAGGTGACCATGCATGGGAAGGGCAGAAAGCAAATGGGAAATCTCTGTACTATCCCTTCAGTATTGCTGTTAATTTTAAACTGCTCTGAAAAACTCTTAATAACAAATTCAAAGTAAAATATAAATAATAATTCAGCCACTTCCCCAGAAACAGATGTATTGCTGGCTTTAGAGTGATGTACCATCAACATCAGGCTTCCCTGGTGGCTCAGACGGTAAAACGTCTGCCTACAATGTGGGAGATCCAGGTTCGATCCCTGTGTTGGGAAGATTCTCTGACAAAGGAAATGGCAACCCACTCCAGTATTCTTGCCTGGAAAATCCCATGGACGGAGGAGCCTGGTGGGCTACAGTCTATGGGGTCACAAAGAGTCGGACATGACTGAGTGACTTCACTTTCACTTTACCATCACCATCAATGGTTTTTCATGCTCAAGTACACTGCAGTTCTCAATGGAAATAAGTTAATTGGTTGATCTTTATTATTAATAGAAAAAAATATTTTTAGTAAAATCTTTAAAATGATTTTTGGACAATGAATTATTTTATAAATTGCATGCAAACTAGAAATGAAAAAGAGCTGAATCAGAAACATAAGAAATAGGACCTTGGAAAGTAAAAAGAAACTACTGGGAAAGGGGAATATAGGAAGGACTATAAGAGCTTTCTGGTTTCTGTTTTTATTCATTTTGTTTGCTAACTGTAGAAATATAATTTTCAGAAAGGTAAATATAAAATGAAAACATGTCAATGACTATTTAGTTTAGTGATTAATAAAGGAACTAATAAGATGTTAAAGCTCGTCCAAAATTGTTTTATTTTGATAAACTGGCATATAAAGGCAAGTTAACAAAGGAATGTTTGGATAGGTTTGTTACATTAGACAAAAAAAGATTACTGTCTCACAGGGCCAAATCCTGAAGCATTTGAGGTCATTTATTTCATTAGACAGATCTTATATGCATCTTTCCTGAAAAAGAAATCTACAAGTCGGTTTTGCTGTTCAGTCACTGAATTGCGCCACCCTAAGCACTGCAGTACACCAGGCTTTCCTGTCCTTCCCTATCTCACAGAGTTTGCTCAAATTCATGTCCTTTGAGCTGGTGATGCTGTCTAACCATCTCATCCTATGCTTCCCTCTTCTCCTCCTGCCTTCAGTCTTTCCCAGCATCAGGGTCTTTTCCAGTCAGTCAGCTCTTCGAATCAGGTGGCCAAAGTATTGGAGCGTAGCTTCAGTATCAGTCCTTCCGATAAATATTCAGAGTTGATTTCCTTTTAGGATTGACTGATTTTATCTCCTTGAAGTCCAAGGGACTCTCAAGAGTCTTCTCCAGCACCACAATTAGAAAGCATCAATTTTGCCTTTAAAATGTCAGACATTGCCTAGCCAATTGCAAGTGGATCCAAAAACAACAATGAAAGGACACACAGTAATGTGTTGCATTTGTATATTTCTAAGTTTCAAATAATTTTTTTCTGACAGTACTATCACTATGTTACATGCATGCTTTTTTTCAAAAGGAAAATCCACACACATTTAAGCAGATGGTTTTACTAACAACAGAGCAATAACATTTCTTATCAGTATGAAAATCTTATTATGATGTACTATACATATGGAATAGCCATTATTCCTAAAACTCTCAGTCATTTTTTTCTTGAGAATGCTAGACTGCACAGTTTATCTGAAAATCAAATTAACTTTATGAGTAGCACTCTTGCAATCACATTTTGCTTGTAATCAAAAGATGTTCTCAACAAAACCAGAGAAAAACGCTACACATTTCAGAGTGAGTAATAATCACAGTTAAGCTAGAATTTATGCCTTAATTGTTGTCTCATGCACCTAAAGAGGTAACCTAAGACTGTCTCCTTATCTTATAAAGGAAGAGATATCAAAGTGCAATGTGGGAGACCTGGGTTCGATCTCCAGATTGGGAAGATCCCCTGGAGAAGGAAATGGCAATTCACTCCACTATTCTTGCCTGGAGAATCTAATGGATGAAGAAGCCTGGCAGGCTACAGCCCATGGGTAGCAGAGTTGGGCACATGACTGAGCGGCTAACACACATATCAAAATTAAGATACCTTTGGTCATTAATGATTTTGAAATGGCAAGATATAGCATCATGAGAAATGACTAGTACATCTGAGAATGATAAACTTCTCTATTATTAATATTAGTCACATAGTAGAAATATTAGTTAGACAGATTTAATTAGTTCTACTATATGAAGGCCAAATAAGAGATTGATTAACTTTTAGTGGTAGTGATAAGCCTGTTAGAAGTGTTACCCCTTTTTTTTTTTTAATTTTTACTTCTTCATGAGACCAGATTAACACAAATGAACATTAGTCAGAGTCATATTTGAGAGGAAGACTCCCCAGTAGTAGTTTATATGTTTTATTACTGGGCACAAGAAAAATGAAAACTCCGATTTTGAGGGGATACATCTGGTATACCTACTAAAACTGTAATGATGCATGTGTTTATACCTATGTTGATTCCATACTTCCTGGTTTGCTGGAAGTTGCATTAAAATTTAAATTTAAACCCCATTTATGCATATTGGTCAGAAGAGGAAAGAAAAAGTACGAACTTCTAGGTTTTCTATTACCATCATCAAATATATATCTATTGTTAGGTTTGGACTTCTTCCTCAAAAACCCAATTAGGGTAATTCCCACCCCCTTGAAAGACCTGGAACCATTCATCATTATTTGAGGTGCGCATGTGAGTGATTCTCAGATAAAACACGAGTTCCAAGGCTTCAACTGTGAGAATATGGTGCCAAGTATAGGCCTCAAATAGGATGCCAAATACAGGTCTCAAAGGGCTTCCCAAGTGACTCAATGGTAAAGAATCCACCTGCAAAGCAGGAGATGTGGGTTCAATCCTTACGTCAAGAAGATCCCCCAGGGGAGGAAATGGCAACCCACTCCAGCATGAACAGGAGAGCCTGGTAGAGCTCTCCCATGACCAGGAGAGCCTGGTAGACTACAGTCCATGGGGGTCACAAAGAGTGGATCATGACAGAGCATCTGAGAACGTACACATAGGCCTCAAAATGGGCACTGGTGTAAGAAGGAATAGTCATTTTGGGAGTCCTTGTGCCTGCTGTTTGGAATATGCTCTCCTAATTAATAATGAGATTCAGCCCAACAAAACTGATTGCCGCATACTTGGGGGTTCAGGCATTGTGTATAAAGAGGCAAATGAATGTTCCTGACTCTGCATTTGAAATCTTCTTGGTTGATTTCTTCATCAATATATTCCAGGCACCTAGACCAACTACTTAGCTATTCATAAAATCATTACTGAGTGAGTGCAGGGATGAATCAATGAAAATGCAAGACTTATGAAACAATTAGGAAACAAGAAAATCCAGTTTAAAAGAGCTCTGGGCTGACTGTCATCTATGAGTTGATAAGCACACACACATAAAGCAAGATAGAAAAATCAGTATTTGTTGAAGTTAAAGGAGAAGACTTCATGAAGAAGACATGATTTGCGTGGACCTGATTAGGTGGCAGAAATGATGAGGCACAGAAACGGAAGCCCTTTAGTGTGAGCAGCTCTACAGTACACACTCATCTTATTCACTTTAGTGAGCTTCTTAATTAGATAAATCAGCTATTATTATATCAGAAATTCAATGAGAAGCCTTTATTTGAAGATGCCCACTTTGTTTTCACTTAAATACTAGTCACTGTTATTTCTCATTATATTTTTCTTATGAATTAATTCAATTAAATATTGGTTAAATGCCTACAACAAAGGAGAGTTTGTGTTAAACCTAGAGATCCAAATAGAATGTTGTTCCATTCTCTGCACTTAAGTGTCTTACAGACTCATGAAGATGACTGACAAGTGAGCAGTATAAACACCAAAGAAGCTGTATCTCACAAAAGCCAGAGCTCTCATTACCTTCATGAGATCGGTTTCTCTGTGAGCTGATGTCCACTTTATTTCATTAAAGAGAGGATTTTTAATCAGTTGATGATATCTTGTTTTTTCTCCTTTTCTGGGTTTTCAGCTAATACTATTAATTCAGCTAATACTATTCAGCTAATACTATTCAGCTAATGCTATTAATTCAATAAACTAGAATATGCAAGATACACAAAGAAAAATTTGAGTATTGAAGGACGTTCATCCACAGACTGCCTCCTTTTAATAACCTCTTCATCTTCCAGTAGTGGCACTCAAGAGACCTAGAAATCTCAACTCATCCAGTTCAAATATCTTTGATTAGGCAAGGCTACTAAATTATAATTACCGTGTTGTTCAGTTGCTAAGTCGTGTCTGTCTCTGGATCCCATGAACAGCAACACATCTTCACTAACTCTACGAGTTTGCTCAAACTCATGTCCACTGAGTCAGTGATGCTTTCCAACCATCTCATCTTCTGTCATTCCCTTCTCCACTTGCCCTCAATCTTCCCCAGCATCAAGGTTTTTTCCAGGGTGTAGACTTTTTCCATCAGATGGCCAAAGTATTCAAGTTTCAGCCTCAGTCTTTCCAATGATTTCTTTTAGGATTGACTGGTTTGATATCTTTGCTGTCTAAGGAGCTCTCAAGAATCTTCTCCAGCACCACCATTTGAAAGCATCATTTCTTCAGTGCTCAGCCTTCTCAATGATCCAACTCTCACATCCATACATGAATACTGGAAAAACCATAGCTTTGACTTTACAGACCTTTGTTGGCAAAGTGATATCTCTGCTTTTTAATATGCTGTCTAGGCTGGTCATAGCTTTTCTTCCAAGGAGCAAGCGTCTTAATTTCATGGCTGCAGTCACCTTCCACAGTGATTTTTATCTTGAGAGAGCCCAACTTTTCAAGGGCATTTTAAACTGCTGCTTTTTCATGTTCTTAGTTTCTTAAGGTCTAAATAGCAATAAAATAGACTTAGATGTCTATTTCTTATGTTTCTTCTTTGATTAAATTTATTGTGAATTGGATATAATGAACGCAACACTTCTGGACCATGGCCAGCTTTCGATTTAAGCTAAGCATTGTTAGTAACGAAGCTCTCACTCAGAACTTCTCTGCTCTTTAGAGAGACAGATGCGAGGCGTGGTCATGGACAGCCTCCTTCCCCAAGCTCTGGAACGGTGGACACACTCTAACACTGCTTTCAGTTACTGTCATTTATAGAGCAGTTCCTAAAACTCTTTGCATATAGTTTCTCTTTACTTCCCAAATAACCCTTACAGTAAGAATTACTCCTGTTACACTGTAGAGGTCGTGAAATAGAGGTTTACAGAGGTTAGTTAACTTGCCAGAGCCTCAGACACTAGGAAAGGGTACAGCTGTCAGGCTCCTATCCCAAGCCCTTCATTCTCCTCCACCCTGAATAGTGCCGCCTCTTCAACCTGTGAGGGTTTGGGAACTAGCTCAGCCCATTTTTACAGGCTTTTCTGAATAAACAGGGAGGCATAATTTTTGATTTTTTAATTCCTTTCCTAGACAAATTGAGCCTCATATACTTTGATGCAAGTAGCTACAAAGATCTTCTAGGTTTTCAGTTGAAAATCAAGAAGGCTGGTTCAAATTCTATGCAGAAAGCGGTTTGCATAGGTTCTTTGTTTCTCAGAGTGTCAGTTCAGAAGGATGTTAAAAACATTCACCTCTCAGATTCTCTTGTGGTGTAAACAGGAATATATGGGTAGAGCCTGGGGAAAACCTGTCGCTTTCCTGATGGAAAGAGGAGAGCATCAGCTCTGCTCCTCTCCTCCTTTCGCTCTTTCCTCCTTCTGTCTAGATACAGAGGTGAGACCTGAAACAACAGCAGCTGTCTTGTGACTGAGCACCAAACCCTCCCAGTAAAGACTGCAGAGCCAGAAGTTGGAAGGAAGTTGGGTTCTTATTTAATTACTCGAGCCCATGTCTGAAACTGCCTATTTCCAAGAGTAGAAAAGTCAAATCTTATTTGATTAACAAGTTTTAGTAATGTTTATGTTGCCTTCATTTCCAAATCATATAGACTTTATTTTTACCTCAGTATCTTTTATTGTTAGTCCTCAGACAGAGAAAAGTCAGTTAAAATAGGCTTTATCATAGTGACTCTTAGTTATAGCCTTTCCTGTGAGCAAGCATACCTGTGGATGCTTTCTCTTTAATGCTTCATAGGCAAGACTTTGAATAAATAAGTAGAATTCTTTTTATTCCAATTTTCCTCCTGTTTAGAATGGAATTAGTCAATCTTACATGTAGTCTACGTCAAGGCCCCATGTGCAAATGAGTTAAAATATGTACAGTTATACAGAAGAAAGGAAACATTTGCATATAAAATATAATCATTAGTAATGCATTAATACTTTGATCTGACTATTGCCTGCTATTCAAAATTTGTCAAACATTGTTTAAATGTGCTATAAATAATTTTGATGAATTATGAATAAAACTCCTTCCGAACACGGCACACTTTATGAATGTAATCAGTGGATTTCTAAGATGCTAGAATTAAACAGAATTAAGGTCCGTCTAGTCAAGGCTATGGTTTTCCAGTAGTCATGTATGGATGTGAGAGCTGGACTGTGAATAAGGCTGAGCACCAAAGAATTGATGCTTTTGAACTGTGGTGTTGGAAAAGACTCTTTTTTAAATTTTATTTCTACTTTATTCTACATTACAATACTGTATTGGTTTTGCCATATATTTTTATGAATCAGCCATAGGTGTACATGATCCAACCAGCTCATCCTAAAGGAGATCAGTCCTGGGTGTTCTTTGGAAGGACTGATGCTAAAGCTGAAACTCCAGTACTTTGGCCACCTCATGTGAAGAGTTGACTCATTGGAAAAGACTCTGATGCTGGGAGGGATTGGGGGCAGGAGGAGAAGGGGACGACAGAGGATGAGATGGTTGGATGGCATCACGGACTCGATGGACATGAGTCTGAGTGAACTCTGGGAGTTGGTGATGGACAGGGAGGCCAGGCATGCTGCGATTCATTGGGTCACAAAAAGTCAGACATGACTGAGTGACTGAACTGAAGTCTCCAGAATAATCAGTTCTAGAAATGAGATAAAACAGAAAGACAATAAAATTGAAAAAAAGAGAAAAACATAGGGCAGCATAGAAGTTTTATAAAGAAAAATAGATTGCTCAAATGGGAGTCACTAAAATGATCTCTAAAAGCAGATTCATTAAAGTGAGGAAAATCACCTCATGAATAATGTTATCATAAATATCATACCAACAATTGGATAATTATTCTAATAAAATATTTTCAATTCATTAAATATCTTTTGCAAAGAGAAATTTAAATAACAGTATGAGTAGGAAAACAATAAGGTGTAGCTTTCAGTGAATTCAACTGGCAATTTCATCAAAGCCCAGCTCTCATTCATCTGAATTTAGGAACCACATATTTTCACAGTTCAGTTCAGTTTAGTCGCTCCGTTATATCCGATTCTTTGCAACCCCATGAATTGCAGCACTCCAGACCTCCCTGTCCATCACCATCTCCCGGAGTTTACTCAAACTCACGTCCATTGAGTCCGCGATGCCATCCGGCCATCTCATCCTCGGTCGTCTCCTTTTCCTCCTGCCCCCAATCCCTCCCAGTATCAGAGTCTTTTCCAATGAGTCACTCTTTGCATGAGTTGGCCAAAGTACTGGAGTTCCAGCTTTAGCATCATTCCTTCCAAAAGACACCCAGGGCTGATCTCCTTCAGAATGGACTGGTTGGATCTCCTTGCAGTCCAAGGGACTCTCAAGAGTCTTCTCCAACACCACAGTTCAAAAGCATCAATTCTTTGGCACTCAGCTTTCTTCACAGTCCAACTCTCACATCCATACATGAATACTGGAAAAACTGTAGCCTTGACTAGATGGACCTTTTGGCAAAGTAATGTCTTTGCTTTTGAATATGCTATCTAGGTTGGTCATAACTTCCCTTCCAAAGAGTAAGCGTCTTTTAATTTCATGTCTGCAATCACCACCTGCAGTGATTTTGGAGCCCCCAAAATTAAGTCTGACACTGTTTTCACTGTATCACCATCTATTTCCCATGAAGTGATGGGACCGGATGCCACGATCTTAATTTTCTGAATGTTGAGCTTTAAGTGCTCAGTAAAAATTAATTTTCTTTCCTCAAATGAAAAAAAAATGATTCACTTGATCCAAATCAGTGGATACTTATAAAATGACTTTCACTGGTAATTAGTAAGTTAGGAATAAGAAAATGCTACATAAATATTCAGCAGGGATTTTTTGAAGAATTTCACAGCTATAGCATTTTTGTAATTTCTACACAAAAGGTTAGAATGTGACATTCTTGTCCTTAAAATAAGACCTATAACTTTAAAATTTTGTTTTTAGTGACCATTAGACTTTGAGAAATGTGATCACATTAACATCAATTTGGCAGAATAGTTATAAATAAAAGGTGTGACAAATGCAACCTTCAGAGCAGAGAGCTGTCTCTTGTGAGGGCCACAGGGGTCGGCATTGAAGCTCCTGTCTTCTCTAACATCTGGATTATTGATGGTTAGCATTAATGATGTGAAAGCAGAACACACAGCATGTTAATAAAATTTGCAGATGTTACAAATTTGGAAGCTGTTGTACACACCAGGAGACTAAGAATTAATACAAATGGATCTAATGAGATTACAGATATGGGAAGAAAAGAGGAAAATTAGATTCCATTTAGAAACATGCAGCTAATCAGTCTTGGGGGAGGCAATCTGAAACATGTTCACTCAGCAGGTCTGAAGACAAACCTGGAGGTAATCAATTTAAACAAAAATGCAAAGTGCAATAATAAGACTGCTGGGATGAGAGAAGGAGTACAGTTCCAAGATCGCTCAGCCGTGCCAGACTTGAGCCTTTCTATCTGGAACTGCTCTGAGTAGGTCTGAAGGAAGAGACCTGAAAAGCAGGGAGGTATTAATTTGGAAGTTAGGAAGTAAAAGCAGTTTCCTGGTACAATGGCAGCATCAATAGTCACTTCCAAGTTCTGGGTTGCGCACAGTCATGTGTACTTGAATTGGCGCAGTGTTAAAAAGAAAAAAAGAATGCTAAAAATGTTATCAACATAACTATTGTGGCCTATTTAGGTTCATGGTCCAGGGCAACTACTTTTTAACTCAAAAGAACTGCAGGCGTCAGGAAGTGGGATAGGGCTGCAAAATAAAGCTGATCATACTCAAGGGTGTAAATGTAGCCTATGGGGAAATAGATGTGTATAAAGGTAGCACATTTATGACAGCTTTGAGCTTTGTAACTTTGGGAAGATAAGTTGCTCTACGCTATTTAGTTGCTGCATATTACAAAATATATTTAACTTTCATGAGTCTCCGTTTTCTCATTTATAAAACAGATATAATAATGCCAGTTTTCTTGAAAATTTCTTCTCTTCAGTGAGACCTATATAGGAAGATTTGATTCTGAGTTGCCTTGTCCTGCAGCAGCTTGAAGCCACGAATAAAAAAGTAACAAGTTTTTTTATCTCTCTTGAAAGTACATAGACTTATATGGTAATTTATACTGTATTACAAAGGTAATTATTTTCAGGCTCGACATGGCCATCCCAGCCAAATGCTCGGTCTAGTCTTCCCATTGGCTAATTCTAAGTGAAGGGAGCTCTCGGTTCACACCCGGAAGGTGCTCCCTGCCTCCTCGGCCACTTCCCTTGGCTGCAGTTGATCATCTTTCCTCGGCTGCAGCAGCGTCTATGACTCTTACTCTTAGAGGATCATCTCTGCTCTATCTCCTATAACCTAACGTTTCCAGAGTCAGTCTTCGGGTCTTGGCATTCCCAAGTAGTGGGTTTTTAGGAACCTCGTCCCCGCAGTGTTCAGGAACCTTCCACAGGAACAAAACAGATGAAGACGACTTCCTCCAGGGAGACTGCTCACACTGGGAGACGTGTGGTGTCTATGACCCACTGAGTTCACCTTGTGTTTAAGTTTTTATCACCTGAGAGGAGCAAGACTGTAAAGCATGGCACGGAAATTCCATGTGTCCGTCTTTCCTCCCTTTGCTTCATCCTGCTGTTTTTCTGAGGTGAAGAAGGGAGCGCTACCCTCTGCAGGCGTAAGGTCAGCATTCTAAAAGAGACCCGTGGGAAGACGTGAAAACTTGGGTACCTAAAACTCATGGCTTCACCCCAAATTCTTCTAAACATGTCTATTCAAAACCTACTGGAACCACAAATGCAAGCATAGCCCTAGAGTGTCTGGAGTAGCGCATAGTTCCCTGAAGTAGATGTGTGCGCGTGCGTGTGCACGTGCGTGTGCGCAGCCACTCAGTCGTATCCGACTCTCTGCGACCCCGTGGACTGTAGCCTGCCGGGCTCCTCTGTCCGCAGGGTTTCCCAGCAAGAATGATGGAGCTGGGTTGCCATTCCCTTCTCCAGGAGATCCCATACCGCTCAACTGACACACTGAGAGAGACTTTCAACTCAGGCGCAAAGTCAGCTGCTAGTAGCTAAAAGATCGAAATACTGAGAAAGAGTGCAGCGGGGGAGCGCGCAGACTGCTGATCACGTGCCGTGAAGATCCGGCCTGTCTGCCTTCAAACACTAGCTCTGCCCCTGAGCGGTTTTGTAACTTTGGAAAGCTCCTTAGACTCTCAGAGCCTCAGTTTCCTTGTCTGTCAAACAGAAATGAGAACATCTCTTCCATGGAAGAGATTAGAAGAATTAAATAAAATAATAGATGTAATATTTACTATGTCTGGCGAGTCTTCAGCATTCAAAAATAAGTTCTTGACGCTCCTAAAATAGAGAAGCTTTGTTGGTGATTTCTTCTTAAACTATAAAACTATTCATGAGAAACATTCTTACTAATATGGATTATTTGTCATATGTGGCATTGTGGTGCATTGGCTTTGTCATTCGGGTCCCTAAATTTGTCCTGTTTTCATATAACCCTTTGCAGTCACCTGTCTGCTTCTTTTTCTTCCATTCTTAACCAGATACATCTAGGGAGCACCAAGTCCCCTTGAACCAACACATGACCCCTCCTAAGGCTTTGTCTGGACTTTCTTCCTGTGTTCAGCTCCTCTGGTGATGATGTTAATATGATTACACCTGTCTGATGAGATAGACTTGGTGAAGTACTTAAAAGTATAAACCACTTTTCTCATCCAATATGACCACACAGAAACACACACATATTTAAGAACTCAAGGTTACTCCAGAAACTGTAAAGTTTAATATAATGCTTCCAACAATGTACTAGAAACAGTGTATTTGCTTAAGGCTTAAGTATAATTTGATTCAATCTACTTAGTCAAATAATAGTTAAAGCTAGCATTTACTGAGTATTTTCCATGTGGCAGGCACTGTGATATGTGGCATCTTATCTAATCCTCACCACAATCTTTTGAGTTAAAGATTTTCATTATCTCTATTTTGCAGATGAGGCAGTTGAGGCATAGAATATTTAAACAGTTTGACCAAGCCAGTGACTTAAATAAACAACAATAACAACAACAAAAATACCTGATTACTGTTTATCCACACTTTCCAATTTTCAAATGATTCACAGATTTCTTTAGTTTATAATGTTCTTCAGGCAAATGACTTAACTGTTATTTCTTCTAATTACACCTTAAAACAAAATCACTCATTTCATTTTAATCATTTAACTCAAATTTTGGATAGTTAAAAATAAAACTATAACAAACTGAAGATTGCAACAGCTATTATCATAATGGTAATACTTTAAGTGTTTTACATTCCATATTATTTCTCACTTTTAACTGCTATATTTACTTTTTATTTAAATATGAAATATGCCAATATAAATCCTTAATACATGTAATAAACTGAAAGGATAAAATATTATAAAATCAAAAGAAAAATAGCTATTTTTACATTTTTAGAAACTCTGATGGACTGTTTTACCAAGTGACAGTCAATGGGAGTAGACAACCAATGCAACATAATTAGACATCTACCAACATACAGAGCTGTTGGATTTCTCAACCCCATGGGCAACAGAAATGGCAGAGCAGATTTTTTGGAAATTTTACACATTAGTACATAAACAATCTGTCAAAAAATCACACTTTTCAGATGCCTACCTCCTACAGTTTTTAAGACATTACCAACTATCACAAATGTGATTTGCAGGGGAGAAGTTTCCTAGTCTCCTAGCTTCAATAGAAAGTGATTGTCATCACTGACAGAGTCCAGGAATATCAAGTGAAAAAAAAAAAAAATTGATCTGCCAGTGTTTTGTGCACCATGACCAAAAAAAAAAAAAAACTCAATAAAGGTTTTTTGGTTTTTTTTTTCAGAGTTTTAATATCTTGCCAGCAAGAGCAGATTCAAGTTATACTGAGTAGGAGACTAGATTGAAAAAGACATGCTAAAAAAAAAAAAGTACACTGTAAAGCATCCCTAAAAGTATATAGAAGCAAAAAAAAGAAAAAAAAAGGCACTTGGCAACAGTTTGTAAAATAGGATGAATCAAAAGCCAATTAAGAGATCAAAATATATGCAGCCAATATCCAAAGAGTAGGGACGACATATAGGCAGCTTGGAAGCTAATTAGAATGGAGAGGTGATAATTGTATGCACTGGGAGAAGGCAAACTGTAGAGAGTTGAATGGAAATGAGGCAAAGATTGAGAAGGAAAAGATCTCAACACTTCTGCAGTGTGGTAGTAAATAGTATAAAACAAAAATGTGAGAAATGAGCCCCTGGATGAAGTGCTGGGTGAGGATCATGGTTTAATATATTTTAAATTGTGGATTTCCTCCTTACTGGAAAGAGCATGCCCTCCAGTCATCTACATTCACCCTCTATTTCTTTCAAATGGTCTTGAGGGACTCCAAAGATTAGGAGTCGAGATCAAGTTCCACTTCAGTTTTTAAACTGTTTCCTGGGCTGGGCTGCATGCCAATTGAGAGATTTTGTTTGTTTGTTTTGGCTCTTCTGGTCTCTGTGGCTATAGGTTGTTGTCTTTTATTTTTCTAGTAAAGTTTGTCCTGGCCTACCTTGTCTTACCACTCTTCTATCTTTTGTATATTACTAGCTTTTACCCTGAATGTCTACAAAATCTTGTTCCGTCTCCGTCCTTGACGACGACCTATTTTGTCAGGAGGACTGTAGAGCTTTACTCCAGATGGTAAACAGAGCAAAATCAAAATTTTCTTTTAACAAAGTTGCTGAAGTGATGACTTTATTAAATGATGTATCTTGAAGTTTGGTGAGACCCCAAATTCCTATGTTGTCTTATCCTCAATACTCTGTCTCTAAACACAGAGGTTCTGGGCGGTCAGCTTCCCATGGCCTTTGTCAAAATGACAATATGCTTACATAAACACACTTGTAGATCAATCTCTTCCAAACTGCTTCCACAAATTCTTTCTATCTCTTGATAAACTGATCAGAAGGATAGCTGCTTCAAGGCAAAGATAAGACTGCTTTTCTTTGGTTGCTTGTTTGATTCTTGCCCAATAAAATAGTGTTATTCCAGGACACCTTAAAGTATTATTGAAAGAAGAAATACTAAAGCAATAGTAAAGTTTTAAATTAATCAATTGTCAAAATCTACCAAAAAAAGTACACAAAGAGAAGAACAGTGTGTGTACACACACACACACATAGAGAGAACACAATGAAATGCTTAGTTTTCTTCAAATAACTCCTCTGGAGAATAGACAACTCTCAGCCACTCTAGGAAACGTTAGAACTCTCTTCTCCTTAAACATAAGCATTCTTTTCCTCTAGAAAATATTTATTCTAACTACTGCCTTAGTATAATGTTTTTAAAACATGAACACAAACGCAAAATAAAAAAATAAAGTAAAAACACACTGCCAATTTCCACTTCCAATCAAGATAAAATAATAGGGAATTGATTCACCATGCCATCTGAAACAACAAGAGAAAAGAGATTAAAAATGAAATAACCATTTTCAACCTATTGAACATCAGGTAACAAAGGAGAATAATCCAGGAAAGACAGGAAACAAGAGTTGAACCCTATCACTAGCCAAGCACACTATGCTCTGAGAGAACTTCCAGCACATGATGCAGAGAATGAGGACACATATGGAAACAGACACACATCTTCAGTTGCAGAGACAAAAGTTGAGAATTCAGAGAAACCAAAAAGAAGCAGCGTCCTGGAGAGCAGAGGTCTGCACACAGAAAGAATGATGGAGATCTGTAAAGTCCCCTTTGGATATTTAGCAGAATATCGATCAGCACGTGTATACTGGGGAAATATCCAAGGCAAGGGACAGGGCTGCCTGAAAGAATTAGAAGAAATAGCACCTAGAGCTCACACAGGGCTGGGGAAATAAATGCTTTTCGCTTTGCTGTAGGATGTAGTTCAGTTACTTGGAATCAGATTGATCTTTTCAGGTTTTTTTTCTTCAAGATTTATTAGGTGGGACCAGAGTCATGTTTTACTTAGGGCTAATTGCTCCCCCACCACTTAAATTCAGACCTTTCTGAGCATTCTGTTCAATATACCATGGATTTTACCTACTTGTTGCATATAAGAAGGATTTATATTGACACATTTCAATGTTTAAATTAAAAGTAGACATAGTAGATAGAAGGGAGAGGAATAAATATAAAAAATATAAAATATTTAAAGCTTTACCTTGGAGTTTCCAGAGCAAGAGGAGTGTCTCTATTGTTCATGATGGAACCCTTGTTTGTGCTAAGGAGATGACTGAAGATAGGGGCTGGACATGCAAGAAAACTAAACATGTGATTGGTTGGATCTTTGAGCCATGCGATATTGGTCTAAATTCCCAGGAGGAAAGAGAATTTGGAGGTTGAGTAACATGGCTTATGGTTCAACCAATCATGCCTACATAATGTTTCCCTGCTAAAAACTGTGGACTTCAAAGATTGGAGTGGGGAGCACCCCTACCTGGCAATGCTCTGTGTATTATCACTCATCATCGCTCTCAGTTCAGTTCAGTCGCTCAGTCATGTCCGACTCTTTGCGACCCCATGAATCGCAGCATGCTAGGCCTCCCTGTCCATCACCATCTCCCGGAGTTCACTCAAACTCATGTCCATCAGGTTGGTGATGCCATCCAACCATCTCATCCTCCTTCTCCTCCGGCCCCCAATGCCTCCCAGCATCAGAGTCTTTTCCAATGAGTCAACTCTTCGCATGAGGTGGCCCAAGTACTGGAGTTTCAGCTTTAGCATCATTCCTTCCAAAGAAACCCCAGGGCTGATCTCCTTCAGAATGGACTGGTTGGATCTCCTTGCAGTCCGAGGGACTCTCAGGAGTCTTTTCCAACACCACAGTTCAAAAGCATCAATTCTTCGGCGCTCAGCCTTCTTCATAGTCCAACTCACATCCATACGTGACCACTGGAAAAACCATAGCCTTGACTAAATGGACCTTTTGGCAAAGTAATGTCTCTGCTTTTGAATATGCTATCTAGGTTGGTCATAACTTTCCTTCCAAGGAGTAAGCGTATTTTAATTTCATGGCTGCAGTCACCATCTGCAGTGATTTTGGAGCCCCCAAAATAAAGTCTGACACTGTTTCCATTGTTTCCCCATCTATTTCCCATGAAGTGATGGGACCGGATGCCATGATCTTCGTTTTCTGAATGTTGAGCATTAAGCCAACTTTTTGCTCTCCTCTTTTACTTTCATCAAGAGGCTTTTTAGTTCCTCTTCACTTTCTGCCATAAGGGTGGTGTCATCTGCATATCTGAGTTTACTGATATTTCTCCTGGCAATCTTGATTCCAGCTTGTACTTCTTCCAGCCCAGCGTTTCCCATGATGTACTCTGCATATAAGTTAAATAAGCAGGGTGACAGTGTACAGCCTTGACATACTCCTTTTCCTATTTGGAACCAGTCTGTTGTTCATCACTCTAGGATCCTCCAAAACCTCACCATATACTGCTCTCTCTTTAGCTGGCTTAAACTTGTATCCTTTTGGACTAAAACTGAATTTGTAAGTATAACACTTTCCTGCGTACTTTGAGTTGTTCCAGGGAACCTGACAGGGATAGTGGGAACCCCAGAATTTGTAGCCAGTATTTGGTCAGAAGTGTGGCCTGAGGACTCTCGAACTGGCAGCTGGCTCCTAAAGTGAAAGCTGTCACTTGGAAGACTGTGCCTGTAACTTGAGAGATGTTACCTGACTCTAGGAAATCTACATCCTAGAGTTTCCCTGCTTGTGAGCCTCCCTGCACTGAGCTATTATGTGAATGAGAGATGCACATTAAAAAAAAATAAAATCCATAAGTTTGGGGGACTTATATATTAGAGCAGCTATAATTATCCTAACTACATTACAGTTATCTCCTTCTTTCCTTCAGTTTTTCCTCAAAAATTCATCTCTTGGTGAGACTTTCTCCATTCCTCCTCCCTAGAATTTTATCCACCTCTAGTATTTCATGTCCCTTTTACTGTCTTACTGTTTCCCTTAACGCCTATTTTTAATGCCCTGGCAGCCCACATATTTTTGTATTTATCTTATCTTTTGTATTTATCTCTTGTATTTTCTGTCTCCTTTAGTAAGATGTGAGTTCTAAGAAGCAGAGGTTTATGTTTTAGTTGCTCACAGCTTTATCTGCTTTGTTGAGAACAATCCAGTGTGAAGCAAATGTTTACTGAATAAATGTATGAATCAACAGATAAATATATTTATTAGATGGAAAAACAGAAAACAACTCATAGAATGTATCAAACTACAATTACCTAAAAGAGATGAAATAAAAACTTTAAGTAGACTAGCAACAACAGAAATTGAAGGAAAAGATAAATGTTCAAATCCTTTAGTGATGGAAATCACAGGTCTTAGAACCTGTTAGAGAACAAAGTGAAGAGTAACATTTTAATGAAATCCTCACAATCAACAGCCAGGGGGACTCAGGAAATTATGAAACAGTTAGCAGAGTTATGGACATCATGAAATAAATCCAGTTTAGATGAGACAATAAGCTCTTAGAACAAGGCATTTAAATGACTTCCAAAATCTCATGGCCAAATCATACAGTTGAGACTGTCTGGAAAAAAAAACAAAACAAAGAATGTCTGAAGGTTGAAACACAAGAGTTAGAAGTAGAAGATTGTTGTGGAGGAAATTTCCATATTAAACATGAATATTGCAGGTTTATTCCAAAGAGATATATTGTCTCTTTGTGGAATAAAAGCAGTTGTTAAAAAAAATGGTTTTAATTCAGGTTTAATTTATTTCTCTAGTTTATATCTTTTAGAGACCCACAAGTGAACACTTAGAGAGTATAAGAATGTTACGGAAACTATTATATTGAAAAATCTCAGGCATAGAAATTCATTTATTATAGACCAGCAGAGATATTTACTACCTTCAGCATCTTCAAAACTCTTGAGAATTGAATGGACTGTATCTTTATGGCTGAAAATAAACCTATAAACTTAAGAGTACTTCATTATTGCTTCTTAATAACAAAGCCCTTTTGCAAACAAGCAGGTCATGAGCAGAACTTAAGATGAGTAATCACATCCCAGACAATTTAGATGATCAATCATCTTATACATGCATAAAATATTAAACATAATGAACATGTTAGAGAACTATTGATCTATTCCTGTACAAGTCACAACAAACCATGAATAGTTCTTTAGTGATTGAGAGCATTTATTAAATCCTGAGGTTTATATACTTGAATAAGTAGAGACCTTCAATGCACAGCTTCCAGTAGAGACCAAGTAGCTGAACTTTTATTTCTCCCAAGATTATGGCAAGATCTTTTTATTTAATTAATATGTAAAGGTTATTCTATAATGGGCCATGTATTTACAACTGTCTCTGTTTACAGTCTCAATTTTGCAGCTTCAAGTTTTATCCCATCCATATGTCTCCATAATTATGGAATTCCATCCAGTCCCATCATTTCATGGGAAATAGATGGGGAAACAGTGGAAACAGTGTCAGATTTTATTTTGGGGGCTCCAAAAAAATTGATGCTTTCGAACTGTGGTGTTGGAGAAGACTCTTGAGAGTCCCTTGGACTGCAAGGAGATCCAGCCAGTCCATTATGAAGAAGATCAACCCTGGGATTTCTTTGGAAGGAATGATGCTAAAGCTGAAACTTCAGTACTTTGGCCACCTCATGTGAAGAGTTGACTCATGGGAAAAGACTCTGATGCTGGGAGGAGTTGGGGGCAGGAGGAGAAGGGGACGACAGAGGATGAGATGGCTGGATGGCATCACAGACTCGATGGACGTGAGGGTCTGAGTGAACTCCGAGAGATGGTGATGAACAGGGAGGCTTGGCGTGCTGCGATTCATGGGGTCACAAAGAGTCAGACATGACTGAGCGACTGAACTGAACTGAACTGATAATCATAAATCCCAGAAGTTAGGGAAAAAAAAGTACGTTTTTACCCAAGACTTTATTTTTAGCAAAACCTCTATACAAGATATTTTCTGTACATGCCCTGATTGGTTCCACTCTGGCACTGAGCTGCAGTGGATAAGCAGTTGCTTATGCCTCTGATCCTGCCCCAGATACATATCTGCACTCTGACCGCACACATGGGATGCCTAATAGTTGCTACATGTAGGTTGTTAGATCTGACAATGATAAATTTTGCATCTTTATGTTAATTATCTCAGAATGTGTGTGTGATGGGGGAGGGTGTAACAAATGCTCGAAACTGTTGGCATCTCCTTGACCTGGGGCTCCTTGAGGCACACAAACAGCCAACTATGGCCACGACCTCCAGGTGCCTGGATAAGCAGGTGAAGGAAGCATGGGGGAGCTGCCCTCCTGAAGAGGTTCTTAATTCAGAGTTGATCTTTGCATTCTTCAATAATGAACTCAAACATCATGAAAATAACATCATTCAAGATCTACTTATCATTTTTGCTAATACGTGAATAAGATCAGTCTGGCACGTCAACACCTCTAGTGATTTTTATGCGCACAGAAGTGCAAAAACCTTTCCTTTTTAGGTTTTGATACATTGGTACAGTAATTAGCCCCAGTGTATTCGGAACTCCTTGTAAGTATCTCCCTTTGCCACATGACTTTGCCGGTTTCTTCCCTCAGGAGAGGATTCCATTTCTCTTCTTCAGTCAGGTCTTGGTTACGTGACTGGCCTTGACCAGTGAATCAATCACAACTGTGATACAGAGGGCTTGTGCATTAGAACCTGTCCCCTCTGGCTTCTAGAAACCCTGTTCCCACGCCAATGATTCCAGGCTAGCCTGTTGGATGCAGCGCGGTCACCTTAGAGAAGTTCCAGCTATTCCAGTTGCCCCAGGCCCCCAGACATCTCAAGTAAGATCCCAGACATAACAGGAGGAAATTCTATGCCATTCATGACCAGTCAAGTCAGCTCAGACTAGAAGAGCCGCACAGCTAAGCCACTGATTTTTTTCCCACAGATTTTTAAGAAACAATAAATGTTGATTATTTTAAGCCACTATGTTTTGAGGTGGTGTAAAAACAAGCTAATTCAAAGGCTTAGTTAAAAATTATTTCATTTTTTTCTCCTCCCTCCACTGCAGAGTAAAGCCACTCTCTCTTCTCTGTTCTTCCAGAGAAATCATTATTTTGGCTGCATATTAAGATCTAGAATTGTACTAATATGCAAAATATCTATAGGAAAGATAATAGTATCTCCATTTTATAGACATGAAAAATACGGCTTCAGTTCAGGTCATTTCAGTCGCTTAGTCGTGCCTGACTCTTTGTGACCCCATGAATCGCAGCTCACCAGGCCTCCCTGTCCGTCACCAACTCTTGGAGCTTGCTCAAACTCATGTCCTTCAAGTCCGTGATGCCATCCAGCCATCTCATCCTCAGTCGTCCCCTTCTCCTCCTGCCCCCAACCCCTCCCAGCATCAGTCTTTTCCAATGAGTCAAGTCATCGCATGAGTTGGCCGAAGTATTGGAGCTTCAGCCTTACCATCATTCCTTCCAAGATATCCCAGGGTTGATCTCCTTTAGGATAGACTGGTTGGATCTCCTTGCAGTCCAAGGAACTCTCAAGAGTCTTCTCCAACACCACAGTTCAAAAGCATCAATTCTTCGGTGCTCAGCCTTCTTCACAGTCCAACTCACATCCATACATGACCATAGGAAAAATCATAGCCTTGACTAGACGGACCTTAGGTGGCAAAGTAATGTTTCTGTTTTTGAATATGCTATCTAGGTTGGTCATAACTTTTCTTCAAGGAGTAAGCGTCTTTTAATTTCATAGCTGCAGTCACCATCTGCAGTGATTTTGGAGCCCCCAAAATAAAGTCTGACACTGTTTCCACTGTTTCCCCATCGATTTCCCATGAAGTGATGGGACCGGATGCCATGATCTTCGTTTTCTAAATATTGAGCTTTAAGCCAACTTTTTTGCTCTCCTCTTTTACTTTCATCAAGAGGCTTTTTAGTTCCTCTTCACTTTCTGCCATAAGGGTGGTGTCGTCTGCATATCTGAGGTTATTGATATTTCTCCCAGCAGTCTGGATTCCAGCTTGTGTTTCTTCCAGTCTAGTGTTTCTCATGATGTACTCTGCATATAAGTTAAATAAGCAGGGTGACAATATACAGCCTTGACGTACTCCTTTTCCTATTTGGAACCAGTCTATTGTTCCATGTCCACTTCTAACTGTTGCTTCCTGACCTGCATACAGATTTCTTAAGAGGCAGGTCAGGTGGTCTGGTATTCCCATCTCTCTCAGAATTTTCCACAGTTTATTGTGATCCACACAGTCAAAGGCTTTGGCATAGTCAATAAAGCAGAAATAGATGTGTTTCTGGAACTCTCTATACATTTAGTTACTTCCCTGATGGCTCAGATGGTAAAGCATCTGCCTGCAATGTGGGAGACCTGGTTTCGATCCCTGGGTTGGGCATGACCCAGCGGATGTTGGCAATTTGATCTCTGGTTCCTCTGCCTTTTCTAAAACCAGCTTGAACATCAGGAAGTTCACGGTTCACGTACTGCTGAAGCCTGGCTTGAAGAATTTTGAACATAGCATGTGAGATGAGTGCAACTGTGTGGCAGTTTAATCTATATAAATTATTGAAGGTCATACAGGTAGTACTAATGGTACATGAAATATTTAAATCCATTGTAGATTCTTGGTACCTTGAGAGTCAAGACAATTTTTCGTCTTTTAAATCACACATTTGGCATAATGCTGGGAATGACACAAGTGCATAGTAAAAACTTTTTGAATTGAATTGACCTTTAATGTTGTACTTTATCTAAGCCTTGTTTCTGGTTTGTCTTTGCTTAAATTTTACTTATCTCTTCACCAAAAACAAACAAAACACAAACTAGAAAATGACATTTATGGTCCCAAGTACTCTGAACTATAGTTTCTTTTAAAATCTTTTTTCATAAATCTATGTCACTTAGGTTTATGACTTTAGTTTTATGCCCTTCCCACAACAGCCATATTGTAATGTATTTTGAATGACTTGGTATTTCTGTGGCTTACATAAACACCAAGTCCATGATATGTATTGAAAAGGAACATTTCAAGAACAAGATACAGGTAGACACTGTAAGGGTAGTTTACAGCTACCCCTGGTAGCTCAGCTGGTACAGTATACACCTGCAATGCAGGAGAGCCTGGTTTGATTCCTGGGTTGGGAAGATCCTCTGGAGAAGAGATAAGCTACCCACTCCAGTATTCTTGGGCTTCCCAGGTGTCTCAGATGGTAAAGAATCTGCCTAAATGCAGGAGAACTGGATTTGATCCCTGGATTGGGGAAGGTCTCCTGGAAGAGGGCACGGCAACCCACCCCAGTATTCTTGCCCAGAGAATTCTGTGGACAGAGGAGCCTGGCGGGCTACAGGTCATGGTGTCGCAAAGAGCCAGACAAGATTGAGCGACTAAGCACGGCACAGAAACTATAAATGTGAGTCTTTGTCTTATGTAAGAACAGGGCACACTAAGCATTTTTCTGGGCCAGTTTTTTTAGGTTCACATCAACAAAATCAATCATTTTGAAACCATTCATGTTTTACTGTCATTCCATTTAAATGAATACTGTGGCATTATGCCTGATTTAATGAAGACATTATGACTGACTTTTTTCTCTATATTCATATTTCTGGCAAGCATTAACCAGTCAGTTCTCAGTGTCTTGTGTTTGTTTGTGTGTGTGTGTATCTGGAGGAGAAAGAACACATGACGTCACCAGCGTGAGAGATGAAGAAACTATGGCCTGGAAGGTTTTCAGCTTCTCCTGATGGAACATAAGCTGCGATCAGGACAAAAGTTATAACTCCCTTTAATAAAGCCTCATTTTTCCTCCAGGCAGTTCTGGTCTTGATTTAAGATTTTCCAGATCTTCAAACTTTTTCCCAGGCATTTGGAGTTTTCAAAATATGGATATTGCTCCCAGGCAGTTTTCTTTCTTTTTTTTTTTTAGGAGTCTTTTTAATGCAGCATTTCCTATTCAAGTAAACTTAAGTCACAAATAAATAAAGCATACTCAAGGCCCAAAGATGTTTAAGAATTTTAACCTATCTTTTATCCCATTCCTTAGAATTACTTTTCAAACGGTTTGGATTTAGCCAAACCTAAAATAGTTTTTTTGTCAGGAGTCTTTTCCCTGCCCTTAATTTTTAAACCCATGTGTATTTTGAGGGAAATTTAATACATATGCTTCTAATTCATGTGCACTTAACTCATCAGAATGTTGTTTTGTAAGACCTGTTTGAAGTTTAAGAAGTCTTTTGGAGACTCCCTTTAATAAGTCTTTTCAAGCTTTTATTCTTAGAAGCAGGAAGTCACATTTTGCCAGAAGTAAATGAATTTCAACCACCAAAAGTTCACATTTAGTCTCAAACTGGCAGCCAAGACATTTTGTAACTTGCACAAATGAGTTCTTTTACTTACGGGATAAAGTTGTTCAATTTTTAAAGCAGCAAACTCAGAAAACATATGTCAATGTATGGCAAAACAAATACAGTATTGTAATTTAAAAAATAAATAAATAAATAAAATTTTTAGAAAAAAAGAAAACATAGTTGCACTTTCATTCATCTTATTTGAACATATGAAAATTGTCAGTTATGTTTTTAAAGAACATAACTTTAAAATAATTTTTGTAAATGCATCTTAAAATTCCTAAATATTTGCATAGATTTTGTTTAAAAATCTAATACAATTGTTTTCTCAAAATAAAAACACAGACAGTAGTAAATATTGAGCCAGAAGTGAAAGATAATTGAGGGCTGTTTTAAAGTGAGATATGGAGAGATATCACTTACAGAGTAATAGATGACAGCAGTTCAGTGCATATAAATACAGCATTACAAGCACTTTGATGCATTTTTATAACAGGTCTGTGTGGCAGAGTATCTGACATATATAAAATATGAGGATTAAAAAAGAACAAAAGGGCTCAAGACAAAATGCTGAACAAAATGCCGTTAATGAATTATGAAGACAAGTAAGACAACAGAGAAATCTCAGTGTTTTAAAAAAATTACTGCTTGCGCTAAGATAATATCCCATCAGATTTATTTTTTATTTCCTGCTGATGGCTGCAGCTGTTCTTCCTGATTCTCCATCCTAGTGCAGTCTACTGTCTGAAGACGATACCCACGGAAAAGGACCTCTCCTATATCTGGGTGGCCGAAAAAAAGAGCTAATGAGAATTCCAAACGATAGAGAATCATAGTTATCTTGGTTTCTCTATAATTGATAAACTAAAAGAAATAAAGAATGATCATGATTATAAGCAGAATCATAAACATTTCATTTTTATTTTGCTTTCTGTTGAATAGAACATGTGTGCAACCCAGTGATTAATGAGGAAGCTGAAAGGCTACTTGGCTTGGAAGACTAACCAGAGGTTAATAAATATTTACTCATCAAAAATCATTCTTGTACTAAAAAGATTTTTGCTTGACTTGAAGAAAATTCTTGGTCCTTTTCACTGAGAAAGCACAGGGACATAGTTCTACTCTGAACTGGGGCAGCTTACTGGGGACCAAGCCTATCTGGAATAACCTGCACTGTGACATTTTGGAGGGACACCCCAACACAGCAACAAATACTCACTCCTTGCTCTGTTCCCGACTCAGGAAAGAAGACCCTTAATGGAAACCAAAATGTGGCTTAAGAAATTGTGTTTGTTCCTCCTTTGCTTTGCATTTCCTCTTTGTGTTTTCCATTAGCTTCCTCTGATTTTATCTCATTCTTTCTTAGGTCCATACTTTTTCATCCTTCTCTTCCATTACAGTCTCATTCTTCCCATTCTGCATTTTCTTCACTGCATTTCTCATGAGTCCATTTCTCTGTGCCCTCATCACAGTCCATTTGTTCTTTGTCCCCAAGTTCACCTCTCCCTCTGCCTTTGACTGGTCTGGATCACTTTTTTCTGTGCCTAGAAACACAAAGCATCTATTCCACCCTCCTCCCCTGCTTTTTTTGGTTTTCCTAACATCACTTCCATCCCAAGCCTCAGCTTTGCCCAGTAAATTGGTAATGACAGTAGGAAAACTCTACATTCATGATTGCTTGAAAATAGAGAAGAAAGGAGAAATGCATACACCACTAAGAACCGACTCCATGTAGAGGCTCAGATGTACTGATAATCTAGTGGGTCAGTTGTGACATTAACCGTTATGTTCTCAATTGTTAATTGTGCTATAACCCCACTGAGCCACCAAATCACCACATCAAGAAATAAGCTTGATATAGTAGGTCACCTAACCCAGCTTCCCATCCGGTATATACATCAGGCCAGTTGCATGCCAACAGTGGTCATGCTACCTCTGATCAAATACTTCCAACAATGACCTTACTATTTCAGGAAATCCCCTATTGTATGATTAGAATGGGCTTCCCTGGTGGCTCAGAGGTTAAAGCATCTGCCTGGAATGCAGGAGATCTGGGTTCGATCCCTGGGTCGGGAAGATACCCTGGAGAAGGAAATGGCAACCCACTCCAGTACTCTTGCCTGGAGAGCACTTATTCTTAGAGCTTCTTCTAACTGAGCTCATAACTACCTCACTGTGACTCCACTTACTTGCTAACACCACTTGAGTAGTGAAGTACCAATCTCATTACCAAAAGAATAGCTCTTTACCATAGATGTTGCTGAGTTTTCCTCAGCACAGGTATCACTGGCTTTCCCAAAGAAAAAGAAATGCACGAGGATAAAGTGGTTATCTGAAAAGTCCTTACAAATGAGTAAGAAAAGAAGAAAGGAAAAAACCAAGGGAAAAAGGAAGAGATATATCCAACTAAATGCATAGTTCCAAAGAATAGAAAGGAAAGATAAGAAAGCCTTCTTAAGTGAACAATGCAAACAATAGAATGGGAAAGACTTCCTTTACAAGAAAACTGCAGATACCAAGGAAACATTTCATGTAAGAATGGGCACGATAAAAGATAGGAACAGCAAGGACCTAGCAGAAAAGCAGAAGAGATTAAGAAGAGGAGACAAGAATACACAGAAGAATTATGCAAAAGGTTTTAGTAGAAGGAAGGGATGACTGAGGATGAGATGGCTGGATGGCATCACGGACTCGATGGACATGAGTCTGAGTGAACTCCGAGAGATGGTAATGAACAGGGAGGCCTGGAGTGCTGCGATTCATGGGGTCGCAAAGAGTTGGACACAACTAAGCGACTGAACTGAACTGAACTGAACCCAGATAATCATGATGGTGTGGTCACTCACCTAGAGCCAGACATCCTAGACTGTGAAGTCAAGTGGGCCTTAGGAAGCATTACTAGGAACAAAGCTAGTGGGGGTTATAGAATTCCAGCTGCTTTATTTAAAATCCTAAAAGATGATGTCATGGTGAGGCAGTTTTTACAAAAGTGTTGCTTTCAATGTATCAACAAATTTGGAAAACTCAGCAGTGGCCACAGGACTGGAAAAGGTCAGTTTTCATTCCAATCGCAAAGAAAGGCAGTGCTGAAGAATTTCCAAACTCCCCTACAGTTGCTCTCATTTCACACGATAGCAAAGCAATGCTCAAAATTTTTCAAGCTGGGCTTCAGCAATACATGAACCAAGAACTTCCAGATGTACAAGCTGTTTTTAGAAAAGGCAGACAAACTGGAGATCAAATTGCCAACATCCATTGGATCATAGAGAAAGCAAGGGAATTCCAGAAAAACACTACTTTGGCTTCATTTGCTACATTAAAGACTTTGACTGCATGGGTCACAACAAACTGTGGAAAATTCTTAAAGAGATGAGAAAACCAGACCACCTTACCTGTTTCCTGAGAAACCTCCATGCAGGACAAGAAGCAGCAATTAGAAATGGATATGGAACAATGGACTGGTTCAAAATTGGGAAAGGAGTACATCAAGGCTGTATATTGTCACTACGCTTATTTAACTTGTATGCAGAGTACATCATAAGAAATGATGTACTGGGCTGAATGAATCAGGGCTGGAATATTGCCGGGAGAAATATCAACAACCACAAATATACAGATGATACCACTCTAATGGCAGAAAGTGAAGAGGAATTAAAGAGCCTCTTAATGAGGGTGAAAAAGGAGAGTGAAAAAGCTGGCTTGAAACTCAATATTCAAAAATCGAAGATCATGGCATCCGATTCCATTACGTCAGGGCAAATATATGGGGAAAAGTGAAAACAGTGACAAATGTTATTTTCTTAGGCTCCAAAATCACTGCAGACAGTGACTGCAGCTAGCTCCTTGGAAAAAAAGCTATGACAAACCTAGAGAGCATGTTAAAAAGCAGAGATATCATTTTGCATATAGTTAAAGGTATGTTTTTTCCAGTTGTCATGTATGGATGTGAGAGGTGGACCATAAAGAAGGCTGAGTGCCAAAGAATTGATGCTTTCAAATTGTGGTGCTCAAGAAAACTCTTGAGAATCCCTTGAACTGCAAGGAGATCAAACCAGTCAATCCTAAACAATATTAATCCTGAATATTCATTGCATGGACTGATGTTGAACTTAAAGTTCCAATACTTTGACCACCCGATGTGAAGAGCTGACTCACTGGAATAGACCCTCATGGTGGAAAAAGACTGAAGGCAAAAGGAGAAGGTGGAAACTGGATGAGGTGGTTGGATGACATCATCAGCTCAATGGACATGAGTCTGAATAAATTCTGGGAGATAGTGAAGGATGGGGAAGCCTGGCATGTTGTAGTCCATAGGGTTGTGAAGACTTGGTTACAACTTAGTAACTGAACAACTACATATCTCTGTGTATACAACTATTTTTTCAATTCCTTGTCAAATATACATTTTTATTACAGCGAAGGAGTCATTTATATTTTGTATATAGTTTATATTTCTGTATTATAAAATACAGAAATATTTCAGTTGATTGCTTGATCTTTTTTTCCTTGAAAATTTTCCTCTCATTAGTCTTTTCTTTCTCTCATTAGTCTTATGCACTATGTAATATTAACATCTAAATGTTCATCCCCTACAACATGTCTATTTTCTTTGAATTATGAAGTTTATATGACCTCATTTGCACACTCTTGAAAATTATGGATTATATTAATAATTACTCAAAAGTCTAAAAACTGTGCTTTTACTTTTGGTTTCTTAGGCAATTTCTCTTAGCATAAATTTAAATTTAAATAAGTGCAATGATACTAACAAAAATGTTACCGATATTTATTCAATACTGCTATGTCAGAAAATGAGATTATGACAAATTTGCGTATCATTTTACCTTTATTTCAAATAAACTGGGAATGAATCATGATTGCTGGTCACTAGTTATGGGGAAATTTAAGACCCTTCCCCTATTTTTCCCTACCCCCATCACTCTACACCTTAAGAGAAAGAGATATGAAAAAATAGAATCCTCAATATTTCAAAATGGTGTACTAACATGGGGAATAGAATTTTTAGTGGGAGTACTAAGGGGGTTATATGTAGGACTAGAAAGAAATAAATCTTTTCTTGTGACCTCTGCCTTTGTTCTTCTGTTTCTTTTATCCCATTTAACAGGTTTTGGTAAAATTAGAGCTAAAGTTAACCAGCTGGAAGGACACACTATCATTCTTGGGAAGCCAAGCAGAGTACCTTTATGTAGGTCTTAGAGGAGAAACCATTTTCTGTTTTTTGATTGTACTCCTTGTGTGACTTTCTTTCCTTCTCCACTTCTTTGTAGCTAATTGGATGGAACAAGTCTTGGAGAAACCTACTTGTATTGAAAACACTTTAAGTCTAAATGTATCCATACTGGGGTCCAGAGGAGGAAATACATGGAGGAGGAGTGTAGGTTGGCTCACCTTGAGCCCTTAAGAGAGATAAGGTTTCTTTTTGACATCTTATATTATGGTAAAGGGGTAAATAATTATTCTATTTTATAGAAGAAGAAGATAGTGATCAGCAAGATTTAGGAATTTGCAGAATGAAGTGCACGGATCAACAAAGGCAAATTACTATGGGAAAGAAACAGGGCTTTGGAGCTAAAGACCTGCTAATAATATAAAATGATATTTGCTTATAATACCATCTGCTCTAAAGACCAGAACAAGTAGTCTGGAAGTGTCAGTAAAGATCCACAGGTATATTTCAGATCACATGTTGTTCTGCTGTTGTTCAGTTCCTCAGTCAAGTCCAACTCACTGTGACCCCACGGACTGCAGCACGCCAGGCTTCCTTATCCTTCACCATCTCCTGGAGTTTGCTCAAACTCATGCCCATTGAGTTGGTGATGCCATCCAACCATCTCATCCTTTGTAGTACCTTTCTCCTCCTGCCTTCAATCTTTCCCAGCATCAGGGTCTTTTCCAGTGAGTCGGCTCTTCACATCAGGTGGCTAAAGTATTGGAGTTTCAGCTTCAGCATCACTCCTTCCAATGATATTCAGCATTGATTTCCCTTAAGGTTGACTGGTTTGATCTCCTTGCAGTCCAAGAAACTCTCAAGAGTCTTCTCAACAGCACAGTTTGAAGGCATCTGTTCTTTGGGGATTAGCCTTTTTATTGTCCAACTCTCACATCCATACATGACTACTGGAAAAGCCACAGCTTTGACTAGATAGACATTTGTTGGCAAAGTAATGGCTCTGCTTTTTAATATGCTGTCTAGGTTGTTTATAGCTTTTCTTCCAAGGAGCAAGCGTCCTTTAATTTCATGGCTGCACTCACTATCTGTAGTGATTTTGGAGCCCAGGAAAATGAAGTCTGTCACTGTTTCCATTGTTTCCCCATCTATTTGCCATGAAGCGTTGAGAAAAGATGCCATGAC
This sequence comes from Nanger dama, assembly GCA_917880005.1. Classification (NCBI taxonomy): domain Eukaryota; kingdom Metazoa; phylum Chordata; class Mammalia; order Artiodactyla; family Bovidae; genus Nanger; species Nanger dama. Next base: position 9,886,912 of record CAKJTW010000035.1, read on the forward strand.
CTTTGTTTCTGAATGCTGAATTTTAAGCCAGCTCTTTCACGCTCCTCTTGGCGGTGTCATTTGCATATCTGAGGTTATTGATATTTCTCCTGGCAACTTTGATTCCAGCTTAAGCTTTTTCCAGCCCGGCATTCCACATGATGTACTTTGCATATAAGTTAAGTAAACTGGTTGACAGTATACAACCTTGTCATACTCCTTTTCAAATTGAACCAGTTAGTTGTTCCGTGTAAAGTTTTGACTGTTGCTTCTTGACCCACATACACATTTCTCAAGAGAAAGGTAAGGTGGTCTGCTATTCCCATCTCTTTAAGATTTTTCCACAATTTGTTGAGATCTACAGAGCTTTTGTGTAGTTAATGAATCAGAAGTATATGTTTTTCTGGAATTCCCTTGCTTTCTCCATGACCCAACAAATGTTGACAATTTGACCTCTGAATCCTCTCCCTTTACTAAACCCAGCTTGTTCATCTGAAAGTTTTCAATTCAAGTACTGCTGAAGCCTAGCTTGAAGATTTTGAGCATAACCTTACTAGCATGAGAAGTGACCACAAATGTCCAATAGTTTGAACATTCTTCAGCATTGATCTTTGGAATTGGGATGAAAACTGACCATTTCCAGTCCTGTGGCCACTGCTGGGTTTTCCAAATTTGCTGACATATTGAGTGCAACACTTTAATAGTATCATCTTTTAGGATTTTAAATAGTTCAGCTGGAATTCTGTTACCTCCACTAGATTTATTTATAATAATGATTCCTAAGGCTCACTCTACGTGAGTGACCACACCATTGTGGTTAGCGAGATCATTAAGACACTTTTGTACAGCTCTTCTGTGTACTCTTGCCACCTCTTATTAATCTCTTCTGCCTCTGCTAGGTCCTTACCATTTCTGTCCTTCATCATGCCCATTTTTGCATGAAATGTTCCTTTGATATCTCTAATTTTTTGAAGACATCTCTAGGCTTTCCCATTTTATTGTTTTCCTCTGTTTATCTGCATTGCTCATTGCAGAAGACCTTCTTATCTCTCCTTGCTTTCTCTGGAACTCTGCATTCAGTTAGGTATATCTTTCCTTTTCTCCCTTGCTTTTCACTTCTTTTCTACCCAAGGCCAAACTTGCCTGCTACTTCAGGTATCTCTTGACTTACTCTTTTGCATTCTAATACCCTATGATGAAAATGACATATTTTTGTGTCACTTTGGAGGGTCTTATAGGTCTTCATAGAACTGGTCATCTTCACCTTCTTCAGCATCAGTGGCTGGGGCATAATCTTGGATTATTATAATGTTGAATGATTTGCCTTAGAAATGAAGCAAGATCATCCTGTTGTTTCTGATACTGCACCCAAGTATTGCATTTCAGACTTTTACTGATTATGAGAGTTACTCCATTTCTTCTCTTAGACACTTGCCCACAGTAGTAGATATAATGGTCAGCTGAGTTATTCATCCATTCCATTTAAATTCGTCCGTTCATCAGAATCAGACATGATTTAGCGACTGAACAATAACAAGATAAGGAGAGGACTCGAATCGACATCTTTCTAATTTTCTAATGAAGACATACAAAAGGCCAGTAGACATATGATAAACTGTCCCACATCACTACTTAAATAAATGAAAATCAAAATCACCATGAGATGTTACTGCATACCTGTAAGAATTGTTATTATCAAAAAGACAATAAATAACGAGTATTGATGAAGATATAGAGAACATAAATTGGAGCATCACTCTATGAAAAACAATTTGTAGGTTCCTCAAAAATTAAAAATTGAAATACAATCCAGCAATTTCAGTCTTGGATATTTAAGTAAACAATATGAAATACCAATTTGAAAAGACATATGTACTTGTATGTTCATTGAAGCACTATTTATAATAGCTAAGGGGCAATTTAGATGCCCATCGATAGAGAAAATGTGATATATATACATAAATATACTTTTACCTTGTCATATTCAAAAATGGCAATGGTAATTCAAAATTACCTTGCCTTCTGTGACAATATGGTTGGATCTGATTGTTATTAATATGTCATTATTATAGTTAATATTATTAACATGTTAAATAATAATTGGTTATTATTAATAGGTTAAGTGAAATAAATAAAAAAAGAGAAATTCTGTACACTCACCCTTAATGAGGCATCTAAAAACAAAACATGTCATTTCACAGTGTTCAGTTCAGTTCAGTCACTCAGTCATGTCTGACTCTTTGCAACCCCATGAATTGCAGCATGCCAGGCCTCCCTATCTATCACCAACTCCCGGAGTTCACTCAGACTCACGTCCAACGAGTCAGTGATGCCATCCAGCCATCTCATCCTCTGTCATCTCCTTCTCCTCCTGCCCCCAATCCCTCCCAGCATCAGAGTCTTTTCCAATGAGTCAGCTCTTCGCATGAGGTGGCCAAAGTACTGGAGCTTCAGCTTCAGCATCATTCCTTCCAAAGAAATCCCAGGGCTGATCTCCTTCAGAATGGACTGGTTGGATCTCCTTGCAGTCCAAGGGACTCTCAAGAGTCCTCTCCAACACCACAGTTCAAAAGCATCAATTCTTCAGTGCTCAGCCTTCTTCACAGTCCAACTCTCACATCCATACATGACCACTGGAAAAACCATAGCCTTGACTAGACAGACCTTAGTTGGCAAAGTGATGTCTCTGCTTTTCAATATGCTATCTAGGTTGGTCATAACTTTTCTTCCAAGGAGTAAGCGACTTTTGATTTCATGGCTACAGTCACCATCTGCAGTCATTTTGGAGCCCCCAAAATAAAGTCTGACACTGTTTCCACTGTTTCCCCATCTATTTCCCCTGAAGTGATGGGACCGGATGCCATGATCTTAGTTTTCTGAATGTTGAGCTTTAAGCCAATTTTTTTCACTCTCCTCTTTCACTTTCATCAAGAGGCTTTTTAGTTCCTCTTAACTTTCTGCCATAAGGGTGATGTCATCTGCATATCTGAGGTTATTAATATTTCTCCCAGCAATCTTGATTCCAGCTTGTGTTTCTTCCAGTCCAGCGTTTCTCATGATGTACTCTGCATATAAGTTAAATAAGCAGGGTGACAATATACAGCCTTGACGTACTCCTTTTCCTATTTGGAACCAGTCTGTTGTTCCATGTCCAGTTCTAACTGTTGCTTCCTGACCAGCATATAGGTTTTCTCAAGAGGCAGGTTAGGTGGTCTGGTATTCCCATCTCTTTCAGAATTTTCCACAGTTTATTGTGATCCACACAGTGAAAGTCTTTGGCATAGTCAATAAAGCAGAAATAGATGTTTTTCTGGAACTCTCTTGCTTTTTCCATGATCCAGCAGATGTTGGCAATTTGATCTCTGGTTCCTCTGCCTTTTCTAAAATGGGCTTGAACATCTGGAAGTTCACAGTTCACGTATTGCTGAAGCCTGGCTTGGAGAATTTTGAGCGTTACTTTACTAGCATGTGAGATGAGTGCAATTGTGCGGTAGTTTGAACATTCCTTGGCATTGCCTTTCTTTCGAATTGGATTGAAAACGGACCTTTTCCAGTCCTGTGGCCACTGCTGAGTTTTCCAAATTTGTTGGCATATTGAGTGCAGCCCTTTCACAGCATCATCTTTCAGGATTTGAAACAGCTCCACTGGAATTCCATCACCTCCACTAGCTTTGTTCATAGTGATGCTTTCTAAGGCCCACTTGACTTCACATTCCAAGATGTCTGGATCTATATTAGTGATAATACCATCATGATTATCTAAGTCGTGAAGAACTTTTTGTACAGTTCTTCTGTGTATTCTTGCCACCTCTTCTTAATATCTTCTGCTTCTGTTAGGTCCAGACCATTTCTGTCCTTTATTGAGCCCATCTTTGCATGAAATAGTCACTTAGTATACATAAAATTAACATAATATTGTAGGTCAGCTAATTTCAATAAAAATACATTTTTAAAATGTCTGCCTATTATTTTCATTGCTCAAAAAGAAGTTCTTTACTTGTTGTTATTAATATATCTTAAATGATCATTATATATCAACAGATATCAAGGTTATAAAAATCAAAGATACATTTGTTACTAACTTTGGGAAAGGGTTCAAGGTTTTCTTCTTGAGTAAATAATAAAGATTCATCTTGTAGACTCTTACTAAACCGGGCGTGTCTGATTCTTGAGGTCATCTCGGGATGAAAAGTTGCTTTTGTTTCTTCTGAGCTTCATGTGAGCCTCAAAACTAACTCATGTTGCAAGAGGATGGATGTTACTGTCTACTATGAATAGACGACACACTTGTTGCGCCTGGGAGCTTGGAGGACAATTGCCCACTAGCAAATACTGAACAGTGACTGTGCGAGACTTGAACATAGAACGTCTGATGACAAAGCTTATTATATTCGCATGCCACTACATCTAACCTGTTGGAGAATGAAAGCATATTATATGTGAATTTTCTTTCTTTTCCAGTATCTATTTTCACCAGGTTTTACAAAGTTGTTTTCTTCTTTAATTTCTAGTGTGGCTTATGAAATGCATTTTCATATTCTTAACGTAACTGTCACAGCATTTGATATTCATATTATAGAATTTGTGTATCTGTCACAAAACAAATACTCAGCCAGTTTTTAAATTTCATAACAGCCGGAGGCATTCATAGTTGATTTAGCAGATAAGGGAGAGCTTTAAAAAGTTTAGGGGAGAGAGCAAAAAGCTAGAACCACTGCAAAGAACAGTAAGTAAAAGTTGAGCTTTTTTATCTGGAAACTCTCTCTATTCTGGTTAAATATTTTTTAATATTCCAGTGCTATGCAGGAGCCATTCACCACCAGCTCCCAAGAGCCAGCTGTTAAATATTCAGGAATTTTGTGAATTGACTGGCTATAATGGAAGCATTTATCCCAGAGATACAAGCAAACATGATAAGTCAGTAATTTTTCCCCTCAGAGCAACACACCTCTAGATTTTGTCCATATTTAATACTGTGTGTGTTAGTCACTCAGTTGTGTTCTAATCTTCGAGACCCCATGGACTGTATCCTGCCAGGCTCCTCTGTCCATGGGATTTTCCAGGCAAGAATACTGGACTGGGTTGCCATTTCCTTCTCCAGGGGATCTTCCCAACCCAGAGATTCAACCCAGGTTTCCCCACACCGCAGGCAGATTCTGTCTGAGCTCATGATTTTTTTAAGTGATATTTACAAGATAAAAGCAATTGAACAAAAATAATAAAGTTAAAATAATAAACGTTCCTTGTATATTTTGTATCTTATAGTTTTCCATATTTTATCTCACTTAATCTTCACAAAAATTCTGTAAAAGCAGTAGAGAAGGTATTACCATCATCACATTTTATAGACGAGAAAACTGAGGCTCCAGATACCAGGGCTGGTAATGGTAGTGTTGAGGCTAAAATTAAATATTTCTGTGATTTGTCCATATCTTCTCTACTGTGCACTAGGCATGCCTTACCAGGGAAACGGTTTTTGCTTTTGAGAAAACAGGGCAGAAACACATAAGTTTTATGCAGACTTTGCCTTACTTGGAAATGAACGGGAATTCTGTTTTTGTTTTTCCACTGACAGTCTGTGGAATCTCAAATGTTTTTCCTGAAAAAGAATCCACATGACCATGTGCTAATGTGAGATTTTTAGCCCTGGTTTGCCACAACCCTCTGTTTGTTTTCTCTCAGATGTTAATTTCTAATTTGAAAAACCTGCTCAGAGAATAAACATGAAACTCTTCAAGGCTATTTTAAAATATCTTCTTGGTTTTGTGGTTAATTGGAGCTTGCATATGCTGGATTGACAGTTGCCCTAATTGAATCTAGTCCTTTACACATCGCTTAGGAAGAGGACGGAAGTTGGGGGACTGGGAAGGGGAGTGAGGGCAACGAGATGATAGGCTAGGAAGCCCTCATTCACCCACAGAAGCGCAGATTCAGCCACAATATACGCCCTGCAGTCCCTTTAGGAGAAGTTCAGAATCCCCTTAGGAAGCTGCAGAGTGTCAGATGAGTACCAATAGGAGATTAGCCAACTGAGAAAATACACAGAGCAATTTTACTTTACCCTCATCATTCCTTCCCAGAAGCTGGCCAACTCAGCTCTGAGAGATTGTTGCTCCTTTCCGGGGAGTAATAGAGCATGGAGTCAGCTCTGCAGACCTTCACTGTGCTTTCCAGTAGGGTTGCATTCTGCCTCAACTCACACAGGGTGCTTAGAACTGGTGTGGTCCAGACAACAAGGACAGCTAGGGATCTTTCTGTGGCCAGCAAGGCTCTGCAAGTTTTGGGGAGAGCACAGAACTGAGATTTTTCCTGCAAGAAGGAGGCAGGAGTGATGCTCTCGTCCTCAGCCTTTCAGTGCACTCTCCAAGTGGAAGATGGAGACAAAAGAAAGTTGTGTCCCCTCAGATTCATATGCTGAAATCTTACGCTGTGAGGTCAAGCATTAGGAGGCGGACCTTCGGGAGGTGATTAGATGACATGTAAAGCCCACAGCTAACATCCTACTCAATGGTGAAAAACTGAAAACTTTTCCCATAAAATCAAGAACAAGGCAAGGATGTCTACTCTCATCATTTCTATTCAGTTATAAATTGGAGATTTATTACTGTATACATATGCCATATAGATTCCAACTCTACTGCTGCTACTGCTGCTAAGTCACTTCAGTCATGTCTGACTTTGTGCAACCCCAGAGAGGGCAGCCCACCAGGCTTCCCCATCCCTGGGATTCTCCAGGCAGGAATACCGGAGTGAGTTGCCATTTCCTTCTCCAATGCATGAAAGTGAAAAGTGAAAGTGAAGTTGCTCAGTTGTGTCTGACTGTAAAGTAGAACAAAACAAGTCAGACAAATTGTAAAGAAAGAAATAAAATTGTCTGTTTCCAGATGACATTCTTAAGTGTAGAAAATCCTAAAGACTCCACAAACAAATTATTAAAGAGTTCATTTAAAAATTCAATAAAGCTATAGGACACAAAATGATCATATAAAAATCAGTTGCATTTCTGTACACTAATAATAAACCATACAAAAAGGAAATTAAAAAGGCAATCCCATTTGCAATAACATCAAAAAGAATCAAATTCCTGGTAAGAAACTTAACCTAGGATGTGAAAGACTTGTACACTAAAAACTACAATTTTATGCCTATAGTCCATAATATTGTGTAATGTGCACTTAAAATTTAGTTGAGTATAAATCTCAAGTATTTTTATCATAATAAAAAAAATCACTAAAAAGATATTTTGTGGTACCATGTTACTGAAGCTCTAGCAAACAAAGACAGACTTAAAAATATAAACAACACTGTCAATTAACATCTGACATCTGTAAAACACAACACCCAATAATAACAGAATACATATTTCTTTTAATTACAGACAGAATAGTTACTAAGATCATATTCTGGGCCATAAAACCATTGACATAAGTCAAAGAAAGTATGTTCTCTGACCACAGTAGAATCAAACCAGAAATCAATAATAGAAAATTATTCTTTTTCCTTTTTGATACATAAATTGATATGAACTATTTTAGTCACAAAAGAAAAATGAAACTGAAAGGGAAAATATTAATATGTTGCTCAGTTACCAGTACTATTGTTTAAGTCCATCAGTGACTTATTAATATTTTATATTTCCGGAAATTCTACGTTAAGTAAAGACAACCCAAAAAGTTGAATGCTAAACATACCAAACCATCAATTTTTAGAGAAAGTATAAAGTCAATAAAAGAACATTTAATAATCCTTTTAAGTCATAATAATAGCAAGAAAATCACTGTCATTTTACATTTAAATAGTGACTTCAACAAAATTTCAAGATGTCCAGAAAATAAACAGGATGTGATTACAGTCAGTTTTCAGAGGAATGAATCAAAGCACAGAAATATTAAGAAAATATAAAAGTCTGAATTAGGAACCAGTTCTTCTAAAGGCTAAGCTATTGAATTACTTAACTGTGTACAATGAATCTTTTTTAATTTTTGCTGCAAGAGTTACAGGATCTTATTTCTCTGAACAGGGATTGAACCCAGGGCCATGGCAGTGAAAGTATGGAGTCCTGACCACTGAACTGCCAGGGAACTTCCCCAGTGAACATTTTTATCCATCTTGAAGTATCATATATGAAAATAGATTAATTTATCAACATATTTTAAACCTACAATAAAAGTGTGTCAAAGAAAATCATTCTTCCAAATTATATCTGTAAAAGTGTAATTTATGTTGCTAATCATGGTCCCCAAATAAATGAGTTACAAAGCCCGAAACAAAAAACACAACGTCTGGTCAAATGCAAGACAAATGGCCCAGTAATTTTCTCCTGTATGTACCTATCCAACTCCTCTTGCATTGCTGGAAGTCCCTGATTCTGTTACACTGCAACTGGTGTAATGAATACGTAAATGAATGAATGAAAGCATGCAAAGGAATTTGGAGTTGTGAGCTTTAAGCGCTTTTGTAAGTCCTCAAAAAATAATAAATGAACCTATACTCCTTTGGAAAAGTACAGATTGAAAGAGCTTTTTTCAGACATGCCCAGGCAGCCTTGTGGTACCATGGCAGTTATCTCATTATCAAAAGGCAAAAAATAGCACAATTGTCTAGGCCCATCTTTAGCTTTTTAGTTTTGTATCCGTGAGATGAAACGCTTACCAATAACTCTGATGGTATTCCCTGACTGTTAGGTTTTGTGTTACATGCTGAACACAGGAAGTGTCAGTACCCTTGTGAAAACACAGCCTTTTCTTTATGAAAATATGAGCAAATTTGCATTGATACAATTTCGCTCTATCATATTTCCCTCCCACTGCTGTGTTTTCTCATTCAGATGTGACAGACATAATGCAATTTATTGAACCCCATGAACTTTTTACAGTCATGCCTCTATGATTTCTTTTCATATCACGCTGTATTAAAAGGTAGGTAGAGAATCACCAGTTCACTTTTGCTATCACAATGCCAATAAAGAGCTGTGACCTAAGAGAGCCATCACAGAGTACTCACTGAGAGACTATGTAATTTGCTGTGTGCTAAGTCGCTTCAGTCGTGTCTAACTCCTTGCGACCCCATGGACTGTAGCCCTCCAGGCTCCTCTGTGCATGGGATTCTCCAGGCAAGAACACTGGAGTGGGTTGCCATGCCCTCCGCCAGAGGATCTTCCCGACCCAGGGATCAATCGCATGGGTCTTACCTCTCCTGCTTTGGCAGGCGGGCTCTTTATCACTGGTGCCACCTGGGAAACCCTATGCAGGGTAGCAAAATTCATCTTTCAGTAGCAGAAGACATGTGATGGACCTTGACAGCATTCCACCAAGTGAAATATGTCAGACAGAGAAAGACAGATACTTACTATCTCATTTATATGCAGAATATGAAAAAAAATCACATAAACCAAAAAAGGTAACTCAAAGAAAAAGAGATAAGACTTTTGATTATCAGAGACAGAGTGTTGGGTGAGGGGGAATTGAAAGAATATAATCAAAAGGTAAGAACCTCCTATTATGAGATAAAAAGCACTAGGGACTTAATGAACAACATGGCGTCTATATACTGCATGATACATAAGGAAGCTGTTAAGAGAATAAATCCTAAGAATTCTGAGATCAAGGAGAAATTTTTCTTTTTCTTCTTTCTTTCCCTTTTATTATAGCTATATGAGATGCTAAATGTTAGCTGAACCTAATGTTTATCACATTTCACAACAGATGTTAATCAAACCATCATGCTGTATAACTTAAACCTGTACGGAGATGTATGTCAATATTTCTAAGTAAAATTTTTTTTTTAATCTTTAGAAAACATGGATTCTAACACCTAGAAAAGTATTAACAGGATGAATGAATAAATAAAGGATTTAATTTCTGATTTCATGGCACAAGAAGTGAATAATATTAGATTAGCCTTCTCAGTGGGCTTCTCTGGTGGCTCAGATGGTAAAGCGTCTGCCTGCAATGCAGGAGACCTGGGTTCGACCCCTGGGTTGGGAAGATCCCCTGGAAGAGGGCATGGCAAGCCATTCCAGTTTTCTTGCCCGGAGAATCCCCATGGACCGAGGAGCCTGGCAGGTACCGTCCACAGGGTCGCAAAGAGTCAGACATGGCTGAGTGACTAAGCACAGCACAATTGTCTCAAAACCTCAGACATGGATTATGATAGTCTTACTTTATGGGACTGTGGTAAATCCTAAAGAAAATGGAGTACATGAGAGTGTTTTACAGACATGTTATATAAATATGGGATCCTATGGAAAATATGGAAATATGGAACATTTATTTTCATATTCAAATAGTATTATATTATTTCAACCACTACGGATAAAGTTCACAATGTATGCCTTCTCAGGTGCATTGCAGTCCTGTTTATTTAACATATGTCCATTTTCCCAAAAAGCACAGCTAAGTATTAACCATTTGACTGTATCAGAAAGAACCAGTTTTTTATTCTTTATATTTGGTGCCTAAACTCGCACACTGTGGTGCTGTTCAGTCGCTCAGTCGTGTCTGACTCTCTGCGGCCCCATGGACTGGAGACCACCAGGCTCCTCTGTCCCTGCGGGTTCTCCAGGCAAGCATACCGGAGTGGGGTTGCCATGCCCTCCCCCAGGGGATCTTCCCTACCCTGGGATCAAACCCAGTAAATTTAAATGTAAAGCTATGTCACTAGCTATCTAAATCATTACATTGCATTGTATGAGTTCTTTTCTTTTCATTAGTTCCTTCAACTGGCAAAGATTAATTTATAGTTGTGTGTGTTTAGCATCTGTGAAGTTCTCCTGTGGCTTACTCCATTGAGACTAAGGTGTTATAAGCAGAAATTTGAATGAAGTAAAGCAGTTGTCAAGAAGAGATGGAAAACATTATGCCTTTAATTATGTTTCCACACCTCCATGTATGAATTCCATTTTGGGGGAGAGAGGAAGATATGAGGCAGTTAAAGAAGCTGCTGCGTGGATTTTATTGGTGATGAGTCATTACAGAGTTCACTGGGGCATCAGAGAAATGAAGGAAATCCAAGTGCCTAGAGAGAGAAAAGCACTAAGTACTTAATTACTGGTTGTGGAGGTTGAAGTTAAAATCATGGCATTAAGTTAATAAAATCCACATAAATATTGCTGCTGTTGGGTGCATTCTTATGTTTGAAAAACTATATAAAGAAATGAACACAATTTATTATTTTTTAAATAGCAGTTTTGGGTTCTGCTAAGTGAATTATAAAATGGTAATCCTGGATAGCTCAAATGGTAAAGAATCTGCCTGCAATGTGGGAGGGTCAGGTTCATTTCCTGGGTCGGGAAGATCCCCCAGAGAAGGGCATGGCAACCCACATCAGGATTCTTGCCTGGAGACTCCCATGGACAGAGGAGTGTGGCGGGCTTCAGTCCATAGAGTCGCAAAGAGTGGGACACAACTGAGTGACTCACACACACACACACACACACACACACACACACTATAGGAGATGGTATTTCAAAAGTGAACTTGTTGAATTAGCCTTCACATTTCACCAGTATCTTTCCTAGTTTAGGTGGCAAATACTCAAGCAACTTAATTTGCTGATGGCCTACTGTGTGCTAATGAGAGGGTAATAAGGAAGGCTAGGGGTCCCCAAGTGGAGGAAATAAGCTGCAAGTGGCAGACTTTTTTTTTTTTTTCCTTCTTTACACAAAATTGAAAGGCGAATTCTTTTAAATTCTGTACTCTCAGGAGGACATCTGACTATGGAATGGAATGTAACTTTTCTCAAACCTTGAGCTAACCAGTGCGTTTTTATGGAAATGTTTTTCTTAAGCTATGTTAACGAACTACGTATTTGCCTTGGAATCTGCCTTTCTTCAAGTTGGTTCTACGTAAGACTCAAACCTTGAATGGATAATGGCTCAACAAACCAGTATGTCTTACTCACAGAAATGTTCTCTTAAGCTATGTTTATGACACTATGCATTTGCTTAGAAATCTGCCTTTCTTTAAGATTCACGTCCATTGTTTTATGGATGGCTCACCTGTGCCAGTGCTATCTCACAACGCATGTTGTGGGAGAGGGGCCTGATGTGACTTGCTCAGTTGTGAAGTGAGTCTTTAACAGATATGTAACTCCTCGCTACAAGCCAGCAGCAGGGGCACTCTTTCTGCCCTGTTCTGTTGTCTGCGTCAGGAGCTTCCTCTATCCCTTTATACTTTAATAAAATTATTACACAGAAGCTTCAAGGGATCAAGCATCACCTCTGACTCCAGACAGAAATCCTCTCCTCCAGAGGTCATGACTCCCAGCATAGCTGAGGGTTCACAGCTGCGACCTTTCACTATTACCAGCATGATTTAGCGGTTTACTGGTTTAGCCTGTATCCCAGGCAGAGAGTTTCTTCTTTCAGGACCTCGCTGGACTGTTGAAATAGCTGGGAGACCAGTCTGCTTCTGATTCCTGGCTCCAGTTATAGGCTCTTAGAGCAGATGCCAGCTTGCCGTGTAACACTGTTTGAACAAAGGCTGTTTAGCACTAAGCTTTCTGAGTCCCTAGGGCTCTCGTCCACACAGCAGTGAATGAATTTCAGGCAAAATAAAAGGAAAGTTGGAATCATTTTCTGAAAGAATGAGTCTTTCTTTCAGATTTGGATAAGAACCTTTTGGTAGTGCTTATCAGAACAAGACATATATTGATTCTTCCAACCCATGAGCATGGTATATTTCTCCATCTATTAGTGTCCTCTTTGATTTCTTTCATCAGTGTTTTATAGTTTTCGATATATAGGTCTTTAGTTTCTTTAGGTAGGAATATTCCTAAGTATTTTATTCTTTTCGTTGCAATGGTGAATGGAATTGTTTCCTTAACTTCTTTTTCTACTTTCTCATTGTTAGTGTATAGGAATGCAAGGGATTTCTGAGTGTTGATTTTATATCCTGCCACTTTACTATATTCATTGATTAGCTCTAGTAGTTTTCTGGTGGAGTCTTTAGGATTTTCTATGTAGAGGATCATGTCATCTGCAAACAGTGAGAGTTTTACTTCTTCTTTTCCAATTTGGATTCCTTGTATTTCTTTTTCTGCTCTGATTGCTGTGGCCAAAACTTCCAGTACGATGTTGAAGAGTAGTGGTGAAAGTGGACACCCTTGTCTTGTTCCTGACTTTAGGGGAAATGGTTTCAATTTTTCGCCATTGAGGATAATGTTAGCTGTGGGTTTGTCATATATAGCTTTTATTATGTTGAGGCAGTGTTCCTTCTATTCCTGCTTTCTGGAGAGTTTTTATCATAAATGGATGCTGAATTTTGTCAAAGGCTTTTTCTGCATCTATTGAGATAATCATATGATTTTTATTTCTCAGTTTGTTAATGTGATGAATTACATTGATTGACTTGCGGATATTGAAGAATCCTTGCATCCCTGGGATAAAGCCCACTTGGTCATGGTGTATGATCTTTTTAATGTGTTGCTGGATTCTGATTGCAAACTAGTACAGCCATTATGGAAAACAGTGTGGAGATTCCTTAAAAATTGCAAATAGAACTGCCTTATGACCCAGCAATCCCACTGCTGGGCATACACACCGAGGAAACCAGAATTGAAAGAGACACATGTACCCCAATGTTCATTGCAGTGCTGTTTATAATAGCCAGGACATGGAAGCAAGTTAGATGTCCATCAGCAGATGAATGGATAAGAAAGCTGTGGTACATATACACTATGGACTACTACTCAGCCCTTAAAAAGAATAAATTTGACTCAGTTCTAATGAGATGGATGAAATTGGAACCGATTATACAGAGTGAAGTAAGCCAGAAAGAAAAACACCAATACAGTATACTGACACATATATATGGAATTTAGAAGACAGTGGTGATGACCCTATATGTGAGACAACAAAGAGACACAGAGGTATAGAGTAGACTTTTGGACTTTGAGAGAGAGGGAAAGGGTGGGATGGTTTGGGAGAATGGCAATGAAACATGTATATTTCCCTGTAAGAAACGAAGCGCCAATCTATGCTCAATGTAGGATGCAGGATGCGTGGGGCTGATGCACAGGATGATTCAAGTAGAGGATGTGGGGTGGGAGGTGGGAGGGGACTTTGGCATTGGGAGATTGTGTTCACCTATGGCTGATTCGTGTCAATGTATGGCAAAACAAATACAGTACTGTAATTTTTAAAATAAATAAATAAATTAATTAATTTTAAAAAAAAAAAAAAAAAAGAACAAGACATAACGAAATGTCCATCCACTGGACCCCACTCTGCACTTGCATCAGGCTGCCATCCTGCTAAAAATGCACAGAACACAAAGGTGCCACTCTCCACATCTTAACTATTATCCTATAGGACATTACGTTGTTTTTCCTTCATTACAAAGATGAGTGATGGGAAATACTGTAAGAGAGATGGTGAGGTCCTGTTCTGATGTCATTAAAAGAAGATTACACATATTTTCCTTGGTGCAATAATACGAAAGATAATTTAGTGAAATGCATTTACCAAATAAACATTTTCTGTGGAATGTGTTTGGGCATAAATACTTACATTGTGATTGAATTTCTCTGTTATTTATGATACTTGCATTTTTTTAAGACCAACTAGCTTACTTTGGTGGAGAAGGCAATGGCACCCCACTCCAGTACTCTTGCCTGGAAAATCCCATGGATGGAGGAGCCTGGTGGGCTGCAGTTCATGGGGTCGCTGAGAGTTGGACACGACTCAGTGACTTCACTTTCACTTTTCACTTTCATGCATTGGAGAAAGAAATGGCAACCCACTGCAGTGTTCTTGCCTGGAGAATCCCAGGGACGGTGGAGCCTGGTGGGCTGCCTTCTATGAGGTTGCACAGAGTCTGACACGACTGAAGCAACTTAGCAGCAGCAGCAGCAGCTTACTTTGGTATCTAAATAGCTTTCATTTTTGTTAAACCTGCTGAAATACTTAAGATAACATTTTTAACAGCATCAAGCATCAGCCACAAATTTCTTCTCAATGCGCTCAACTTTTTCCAGGATCTTAAGAAATTATACCTCACGTTTCTTTTAGTGACCATCATTTTCAGATTTGCATAAACTCATATATGTAGTTTAGGAGAAGGCAACGGCACCCCACTCCAGTGCTCTTGCCTGGAAAATCCCATGGGTGGAGGAGCCTGGTGGGCTGCAGTCCAGGGGTCGCAGAGTCGGACCCAACTGAGCGACTTAGCAGCATATATGTGGTTAGTTTTTAAACTTAACTCTTAAATAAAATCCATAGCCTCATTGGCTTTATGTTTAAGAAAAGGTTAAAAGATTCCCAATTATTCATCACCCTTTAGATCATTGTAAACTGGACAAGTGGTTTTAATCTTATCAGTGGAGAGTTTCTCTTACATTTCCTATTACTATCAGACTATGATCATGTTGGATAAATTGGCATCGTTTTCTTTCCCAGTGCACATTTCGGTTGGTTTTTGGTTTTGCTTTTGTTTTAGAATTTACTTCATAAACTTCTGATAATAATTAAATAAAATAATCCATAAACCAATGCTTAACCAAGGGCCTGACACATTGTAATCTCTCAGCAAGTGCTATCTTAATACACACATACACACACACAGAGAGAATATGGTGATGCTCTTTGGCTTCAGATAGAAAGGCATCCCAAAGGGATCATACAAGGCCGCGAGTTATTCACTGGGCAAAGCATATTAACATCAATTCTTTACTTTTCAGTTTTTCCTGACTCATCGATCAAATATTTGTTTACTCCCTGTAATGTGTACAGAACTTCCCAGGGTGCTTAGAAAGATGCAAGTGGTATAAAGTAATTTCTTTCAAGAAATTACAATCTAACCACAGAGACCACTTCACTCAAGAATAAGTATTATCAGGCTCTATGTATATGGGAGCAGGGAGTTTAGGGAAAATATCTGCACATGCCTCTCAATTTTGCTGTCAAAAAACTACTCAAAAAAATAAAGGTTTAAAAGAAAAAAATTATCTGCTGAACAATTGCAATTTTTTTTCTTCAGTTCAGTTCAGTCGCTCAGTTGTGTCTGACTCTTTGCGACCCCATGAATCGCAGCACGCCAGGCCTCCCTGTTCATCACCATCTCTCGGAGTTCACTCAGACTCACGTCCATCGAGTCCGTGATGCCATCCAGCCATCTCATCCTCTATCGTCCCCTTCTCCAGCCCCCAATCCCTCCCAGCATCAGAGTCTTTTCCAATGAGCCAACTCTTCGCATGAGGTGGACAAAGTACTGGAGTTTCAGCTTCAGCATCATTCCTTCCAAAGAAATCCCAGGGCTGGTCTCCTTCAGAATGGACTGGTTGGATCTCCTCACAGCCCAAGGGACTCTCAAGAGTCTTCTCCAACATCACAGTTCAAAAGCATCAATTCTTCGGCACTCAGCCTTCTTCACAGTCCAAATCTCACATCCATACATGACCACAGGAAAAACCATAGCCTTGACTAGATGGACCTTAGTCAGCAAAGTAATGTCTCTGCTTTTGAATATACTATCTAGATTGGTCATAACTTTTCTTCCAAGGAGTAAGCGTCTTTTAATTTCATGGCTGCAGTCACCATCTGCAGTGATTTTGGAGCCCAAAATAATAAAGTCTGACACTGTTTCCACTGTTTCCCCATCTATTTCCCATGAAGCGATGGGACCAGATGCCGTGAAAAATGATAAAGAAAAAAAAATTATCTGCTGAACAATTGCAGTTTTTTTCCTTAAATCCTCAGTTTTAAGAACTGAAGCCCTATGTCCTCAGTCATCACCAAAGAATTTATTCACAGTTTCCAAATTCTGAAAATTTTCCTCTGGTTCCGATCTCCAAAACCTTCGGAGCAGAGTCAGGATGGCAGAGGCACAGGAGGATGTGGAGTTCATCTCTCCCCATAAACGCATCAAAAATACATCTACAAATGGAACAGTCTCGCAGAGCCCCAGCTGAACACTAGCCTAGGACCCTGGGCACTTGGAAGGACAGGAAAGATCCCTGCACACACAGACAGGACTCACAAAAGAAGACGGGAACAGAAAGAAGAAAGGAAGTGGGACAGAATCCGTGCCCCTGGGTTGGGGGAGCTGAAGGAGAGGAGAGGTTCCTGTACTTGGGGAGCCTTCTCACCAGCAGCGAGATAAAGTGGGACAGACAGGCAGCTGCAGGGGCTATTTAGAGGGAAGCACAGGTAGCTCAGTTAGTAAAGTATCTGCCTGCGGGGCAGGAGACCTGCGTTCAATTCTGGGTCAGGAAGTTCCCCTGGAGAAGGAAATGCAAGTATTCTTGCCTGGAGGAGCCCATGGACAGAGGAGCCTGGGGGGCTAGAATTCTTGGGATCCCAAGAGTCGGACCCGACTTAGTGACTTCGTGCTAGTGCTCCAACAACCAGTCTGTGGCAGGCAGGACAACGTGAGACCTGCAAAGACGACCTGAGGCACAGCCCTGCACGCCCTGCTGCTGCTGCTGCTAACTCGCTTCAGTCGTGTCCGACTCTGTGCGACCCCATAGACGGCAACCCACCAGGCTCCGCCATCCTCGGATTCTCCAGTCAAGAACACTGGAGCGGGTTGCCATTTCCTGCACGCCCTAGACGAAGACATATTTTTGCCAGTGCAGACAGGGGGCTAGGTGCTGGAATAAGGGATTTGGAGAGCAAACCCAAGGGACCAAGGGAAAGATTGCGGTTGGCTGCAAAGAGACAGCCTGAGAGGACGGGAATGAGAGAATCTGCAAACGAGGATGCCTGTGGGGAAACCTGGGCGGCCGCAGAAACAAAGCACCATTGTTGAGTGGCGTCAAAGTGGGGGGCCACTGCAGCCTCTCCCCCCCCGCGTTGGCCCCTGCCTCCCTAGGCACTCAGAGGAGCTCCCGGTGGGGTGGGTGTGCCTGCACCCCCAGCTGCGGCTGCCATTTTTCTGCACCTCATCCTCTCCATGATAGGTGCTATCATGACCTTGACCACTGCCACCTCCGTGCCCCCTCCTTTCTTGGGCAGACTCATGGGCTCAGGGATAGGCTGGAGAGCAGGACCCTGTGGGTGGCCTGAAAGTAAGCCCCAAGGGCCGTGGAACGAAGGACAAAAAGATAAAATCACTCCTCACAGCTGGGCAAACCATGAACTGACACTCCTGTGACTGGCTTGGTAACTTCAGCGACTTAAAACATCTGAACAGACAACAAGTGTTCCCACAGCCAAGGCAGGTCCAGCTCTAGCAATTGTAGCCTTTGGGAGGCGTGTACAATGAGACGGGGGGTTGGAGGGGGGCACAGGGTGGATTGGACCAGGCCAGAGTCTGAGTTGCACCCATACCAACCACAGCAGGCCCATTTCCATGACATCTGCAATCCTGGAACATGACTTCCGTGAATTTGTGCTGGTGTCATGTTGCAAAACTCTCCTGAGACGCCAGGGCCCGTTGCTGGCATATCCACAGTGAAGATGAGGCTGGCAGCAGCGGCCGCAGCAGTGCCATCTGGGGAGCTGGTGCAGTGGGCGGCAAGGAATCCAGCAAGTACATCCGGAAGAGAACAGCCCCAGCTGAACAGCTGGGAGAAGTGAACAGCTCCAGAAGAGAAATGCTCAGTGACTTCTCTCCCTGTGCGAGCACTCCAGTCTGCCTGCCTCACACTGAAGATCAGAAACAGAGCTGGGGCCTCGACTCCAACAACTAGGGAGCAGACCCCACCCTGAACAGGCGGTGACAACCACGGGGCAATGGAGAAGCCTTGCTCCAATGCAGCACAGGCTCTGTTCTCCACAATATCAGTCACAGCTCTTACTGAGGGGATGCTGGCCAGCATACACTGAGGACAGAGGGGTTGCTATTGTTCAGTCATCCAGTTGTGTCCAACTCTGCGACCCATGGGCTGCAGCACTCCAGGCCTCCCTGTCCCTCACCACCTCTCGACGTTTGCCCAAGTTCATGTCCATTGCATCGATGATGCCATCCAGACATCTCATCCTCTGATGCCCTTTCCTCCTTCTGCCCTCAATCTTTCCCAGCATGCAGGACTTTTCCAATGAGTCAGCTGTTCATGGCAGATGACCAAAATACTGGAGTGTCAGCTTTAGCATCACTCCTTCTGCTGAGTATTTAGGGTTGATTTCTCTTAAGATTGACTAGTTTGATCCCCTCGCTATCTGAGGGACTCTCAATTGTCTTCTCCAGCACCACAGTTCAAAGGCATCATTTCTTTGGTGCTCTGCCTTCATTATGGTACATCTCTCACAGCCGCATGTGACCACTGGGAAGACCATGGCCTTGACTATATGGACCATGGTTGGTAGTGTAATGTCTCTGCTTTTCAACATACTGTCTAGATTTGCCATAGCTTTCTTGCCAAGAAGCAATTGTCTTCTGATTTAATAGCAGATTCAGTTTAGCCACTTCCCTCGTGGCTCAGACGGTAAAGCGTCTGCCTACAAGGCAGGAGACCTGGGTTCAATCCCTGAGTTGGGAAGATCCCCTGGAGAAGGAAATGGAAACCCACTCCAGTGTTCTTGCCTGGAGAATCCCACAGATGGAGGAGCCTGGTGGGCTACAGTCCATGGGGTCGCAAAGAGTCGGACATGACTGAACGACTTCACTTTCATTTTCACTTTCAGTTCAATTCAGTTCAGTCACTCAGTTATGTCTGACTCTTTGCGATCCCATGGACTGCAGCACACCAGGCCTCCCTGTCCATCACCAACTCTTGGAGTTTACTCAGACTCATGTCCATTGAGTCGGTGAAGATATCTATAGTTAAAACAGCCCTCACACCAAAACATATTAAACCCATGTGGGCTACACAGGGAAGTCCTTACATAAAATTAGCCCTCCAAGACAGTCTGAGTATCTGGCATGAAGAAGAACCCCCAGAGCATTTAGTCTTGAAGGCCAGTGGGGCTTGAGTGTAGGAGCTTCATGAGACTGGGGGAAACAGAGAGTCCGCTATGGGAGCAAGGACACTGGTAGCAGAAGCCCCAGGGAGTACTGATTGCCATGAGCTCTCCTGGAGGCCCCACTCTCATCACTAAGACCCAGCCCCACTGAAAAACCTGCAGGCTCCAGCACTGGAAATCCTCAGGCCAAAGAACCAACAGGAGAGAAACACAGCCCCAGTCATCAGAAGATAGGCCACTTAAAGTCATGATGAGCTCACAGTTACCTCAGAACACACCCTTGACATCTCCCTGCCTGCATCAAGGTGCAGGCTCTGCCCGACAAAGGACAAGACCCAGCTCCATCCACCAGAGAAGAGGAAACAGTCTCTCTCAACAAGAAGCCTGCACAAGGCCCTCACCACTAGGGGCAGACACAGAAGCAGGAGGAACAATGATCCTTCAGCCTGTGGAAGAAAGAACACAAATAGAGTAAGCTTGGTAAAATGAGATGACAAAGAAATAAACTGCAGATGAAGGAGCAAGATAAAAACCTACAAGAACAACTAAATTAAGAAGAGATATATAATCTAAGTGGGGTGGGGTGGGGGGGAGCAGAGTAATGATAGTAAAGATGATCCAAAATCTCAGAGAAAGAATGGAGGTACAGATCGAGAAAATACAATAAAATTTTAACAAAGACCTAGAAGAACCAAAGAACAAATAAACAGATGAACCAGACAATAGCTCAAATGACAACTACACTAGAAGGAATTAATAGCAGATGA
The DNA here is from genome assembly GCA_917880005.1 of Nanger dama. Classification (NCBI taxonomy): domain Eukaryota; kingdom Metazoa; phylum Chordata; class Mammalia; order Artiodactyla; family Bovidae; genus Nanger; species Nanger dama. Next base: position 9,907,501 of record CAKJTW010000035.1, read on the forward strand.
GACACAGACAGAAGAAGGATAAGTGAGCTGGAAGATAGAATGGTTGAAATAACCACTGTGGAAGGGAATGAAGAAAAAAGAATGAAAGGAAGTGAGACAGTCTCAGAGACCTCTTGGCCACCATTAAACACCAACATTTGAATGACAGAGGTTCCAGGAAAAGAAGAAAAGAGAAAGTGTGTGAAAAAATATTTGAAGAGATTATAGTTAAAAACTTCCCTAACATGGGAAAGGAAATAATTAACCAAATCCAGGAAACACAGAGAAACATATATAGGATAAACTGAAGGAAAAACATGCTGAGACACATATTAATCAAATTAGAAAAAGTATTAAAAGCAGCAAGGGAAAATCAACAAATAACATACAAGAGAATCCCTGTAATAATAGGAGGTTTTTTAAATTTATTTTTTAATTGAAGGATAATTGCTTTATAGAATTTTGTTTTTTTCTGTCAAACATCAGTGTGAATCAGCCATAGGTATACATATGTCCCTTCCCTCTTGAACCTCCCTCCCATCTCCCTCCCCATCTCACCCCCTCTAGATTGCTACAGAGCCCCTGTTTGAGTTCCCTGAAACATACAACAAATTCCCATTGGCTATCTGTTTTACATATGGTAATGTAAGTTTCAGGAGCTGATTTTTAAGTAGAAACTGCAGGTTAGAAGGGAGTGGCATGATAAATTAAACTAATGAAAAGGAAAAACCTACAACCAAGCATACTATACACAGAAAGGCTCTGATTTAGATTCAATGGAGAAATCAAAAGCTTTATAGATGAGCAAAAACTAAGAGAATTCAGCAGCAGAAAACCAGCTCTACAAGTACTAAAGGAATTTCTCTAGGCAAGAAGCATAAGAGAGGAAACAGACTCACAAAAACAAACTCAAGAATAGTAAGAAAATGGTAATAGGAATATACATATCAATAATTAGCTTACATGTCAATGTATTAAATGCTCCAACCAAAAGACCCAGACTAACTGATTGGATAAAAAACAAGATCTGTATATATGATGTCTACAAGACACCCACTTCAGACCTAGGGACACATACAGACAAAAGTGAGAGAATGGAAAAAATATTCCATGCAAACGGAAATCAAAAGAACGGTAGAGTATTAGTACTCATATCAGGCAAAATAGACTTCAAAATAGAAACTTCTAGAAGTGACAAAGAAGGACACTACATACTGATCAAGGGATCAATCTAAGAAGACATAGCAGTTGCAAATATGCACCCAACCATAAGAGCACCTCAATATATGGAGCAGACTATCACCCATAAAAGCGGAAATTGACAGTAACACAATAATATCAGGGGAGTTAACACTCAGTTACACCAATGGGTAGATCATCAGATAGAAAATTAACAAGGAAACACATCTTAAATGACAAATTAGGCCAGATAGACTTACTCAATATTTATAGGACATTTTACCCAAAAGCAGAAGAATACACTTTCTTCTCAAGTGCACATGGAACATTCTCCAGGGCAGATCACACCTTCGGTCACAAATCGAGCCTTGGTGAATTTCAGTTCAATTCAGTCACTCAGTTGTGTACGACTCTTTGTGACCCCACAGACTGCAGCATGACAGGCTTCCCTGTCCATCACTAACTCCCAGAGTTTACTCAAACTCATGTCCGTCGAGTCAGTGATGCCATCCAACCATCTCATCCTCTGTGTCCCCTTCCCCTCCTGCCTTCAGTCTTTCCCAGCATCAGCGTCTTTTCTAATGAGTCAGTTCTTCACATCAGGTGGCCAAGGCATTGGAGTTTCAGCTTCAGCATTAGTCCTTCCAATGAATATTCAGGACTGATTTCCTTCAGGATGAATTGGTTGGACCTCCTAGCAGTCCACAGGACTCTCAAGAGTCTTCTCCAACACCACAGCTCAAATCATCAGTTCTTCAGTGCTCAGACTTCTTCACAGTCCAACTCTCACATCCATACATGACTACTGGAAAAACCATAGCTGGGACTAGACAGACCTTTGCTGGCAAAGTATGTCTCTGCTTTTTAATATGCTGTATAAGTTTGGTCATAGCTTTTCCTCCAAGGAGTAAGTGTTTTTAATTTCATGGGTGCAGTCACCATCTGCAGTGATTTTGGAGCCCCCAAAAATAAAGTAGGTCACTGTTTCCCCATCTATTTGACATGAAGTGATGGGACCTGATGCCATGATCTTAGTCTTCTGAATGGTGAGTTTTAAGCCAACTTTTTCACTCTCCTCTTTTACTTTCAACAAGAGGCTCTTTAGTTCTTTGCTTTCTGCCACAAGGGTGGTGTCATCTGCATATCTGAGGTTATTGATATTTCTCCTGGCAATCTTGATTTCAGCTTGTGCTTCATCCAGCTCAGCGTTTCTCATGATGTACTCTGCATATAAGTTAAATAAGCAGGTTGACAATATACAGCCTTAACATATTCCTTTCCCTATTTGGAACCAGTAAATTGGTGAATTTAAGAAAATGAAAACTGTGTCAATCATCTTTTCCTATGAAGAAAACTATGAGATTAGAACAACGCTATTAGAAATCAGAGATTGGAAGTCAATTATAAGAAAACTGTAAAAACCAGAAGCACATGAAAGGTAAATAACCTGTTACTAAATAACCAATGAAATCAAAGAGGAAGTCAAAAAATACCTAAAACCAAGTGACAATGAAAGCACAATAATCCAAAACCTGTGTGATACAGCAAAAGCAGTCTTTAAAGAGAAGTTCATAGCAATATAATCTTATTTTAAGAAACAAGAAGTCTCAAATGAACACCCTAACGTTACATCTAAAACAACTAAAGAAAGAATAAACAAAACCTGAAGTTAGTAAAAGAAATGAAATTATAAAGAGTAGAGCAGAAAGAAATGAAAACAGACACAAAAAAGAATCAATACCAAACATCAGTGAAACTAAAAATTTGTTTTTAAGAAGATACACAATATTAACAAACCTTTAGCAAGATTCATCAAGAAAAAAAATGAAGAGGACTGAAATCAATAAACTTAGAAATGAAAGAGGAGCAGTTACAACCAATACCACAAAGATACATAGGATCATAAGAGATTACTACACAACCTTGAAGAAATGGACAAATTCTCAGAAGGTACAGCCTTCCAAGACTTAGCCAGGAGAAAATGAAATGTATGAATAGACAAATCAAAGGTACTAAAACTGAAACTGTGGTTAAAAAACCCAACAACCAGAAGTCCAAGACCAGTTGGCTTTACAGGCAAATTCTATCAAACATTTAGAGAAGAGTTAATACCTATTGTACTCAAACTATTTCAAAAAATTGCAGAACAAAAAATACTTCCAAGCTCATTCTATGAGGCCACTATCACTTTGATTCCAAAACCAGATAAAGATAATGCAAAAACAAAATTACAAGCCAACACCACTGATGAACATAGACCCAAAGTCCTGAGTAAAGTATTAGCAGACTAATCCATAAACACATTAAAAGGATGATCAAGTAGACTTTATCACAGAGAATGCAAAGATTCTTCAACCCATGTAAATAAATCATGTGATTCACCACGTGAACAAACTAAAGAATAAAACAAACCCACAGCAAACATAATTGTCAACAGTGAAAAACGGAAAGAATTTTCTCCAAGATCAGGATCAAGGCCAGGATGTCCTCTCTTGCCACTTTTATTCAACATGACTTGAGAAGTCCTAGCCGTATAAGTCAGAGAAGGGAAAAACAAAAGGAATCCAAGTTGGAAATGAAGAAGTAAAACTGTCGCTTTTTGCAGATGACAGAGACAATCCTAAAGATGCTACAAGAAAACAGCTAGAGCCCATCAATGAATTTGATAATATTATAGGATACAAAATTAATAGAAAGGAATCTGATGCATTTCTGTGCATTAACAACAAAGTACCAGAAAGAGAAATTAAGAAAGCAAACCCATTAACCATCTCATTAAACAGAATAAAATACCCAGGACTAAACCTACCTGGAAGTGGAAGTGTCAGTCTCTCAGTCATGTCTGACTCTTTGCGACACCAAGGACTGTGGCCTGCCAGCCTCCTCTGTCCATGGAATTCTCCAGGCAGGAGTACTTGCATGGGTTGCCATTCCCCTTCTTCAGGGGATCTTCCCAATCCAGGACTTGATCCCAGGTCTCCTGCATTGCAGCCAGATTCTTTACCATGTGAGCCACCTGGGAAGCCCTATAAACCTACCTACAAAGGCAAAAGACCCATACTCAGGAAACATAAGATACTAATGAGAGAAATCAAAGATGACACAAACAGATGGAGAGATATACTCTGTTCTTGGATTGGAAGACTCCCTACTGAGAAAATGACTATATTACCTGAAGTAATATATAGATTCAATGCAATCCCTACCAAATTATCAATAGCATTTTCCACAAATTAGAACAAAAATTTTTACAGTTTGTATGCAAACACAAAAGGCCATGAATAGCTAAAGCAGTCTTGTGAAAGAAAAGCAGTGCTGGAGGAATCGGGCTCCTGAACTTCACAATATACTACAAAGCTACAGTCATCAAAGTAGTATGATACTGGAACAAAAGCAGAAATATAGGTTATGAGACAGGATAGAAAGTCCAAAGATAAACGCACACATCTATACCTGATCTATGACAAAGGAGGCAAGAAGATATAATGGAAAATATACTTATCTTACAGCCAACAAATACATATATATAGCTGACAAAGGTCCATCTTAGTCAAAGCTATGGCTTTTCCAGTAGTCAAGTATGAGAGTTGGACTATAAAGAAAGCTGAGCGCCGAAGAATTGATAACTTTTGAACTGTGGTGTTGGAGAAGACTCTTGAGAGTCCCTTGGACTGCAAGGAGATCCAACCAGTCCATTCTAAAGGAGGTCAGTCCTGAATATTCATTGAAAGGACGGATGCTGAAGCTGAAGCTCCAATACTTTGGCCACCTGATGTGAAGAACTGACTCACTGGAAAAGACACTGATGCTGGGAAAGATTGAAGGTGGAGGAGAAGGGGACGACAGAGGATGAGATGGTTGGATGGGATCACTGACTCAATGGACATGACTTTGAGCATGCTTCAGGAGTTGGTGATGGACAGGGAAGCCTGGAGTGCTGCAGTCCATGGGACTGCAAAGAGTCAGACACGACTGAGTGACTGAACTGGACTGAACTGATATGCTTATCTGATCAAAATAAGTAGCATTGGGAAAACTGGGCAACCACATGTACCAGAATGAAATTAGTACATTCTCTAACACCATACACAAAATTAACTCAAAACAAATAAAAAAAAGCTAAACGTAAGACTGGATATTACAGAACTTGTAGAGGAAAACACAGCCAGACACTCTTTGACATAAATTTCAGCGAGATCTTTCTTGATCAACTTCCTAAAGTAATGAAAATGAAAACAAATATAAACAAATAGGACCTAATTAAACTTCAAACTTTTGCGTAGCACAGAAACCACTAAATAAAACAGAAAGGCAACCTATGTAATAGGAGATAATATTTGTAAACAAAGTAATTAACAAGGGATTAATCTCTAAAACATATACAGTTTACTGTTAATCCTATACCATTCAGGTGATTTAGAAGAAACTACCTATGCACAGTGTGGAGAAAGGGAAATCCTATGCACCGTTAGTGGGAATGTAAGTTGGTACAGCCATTATGGATTACAGTATGGAGATTTCTTTACAAAATATCAATAGAACTATTGTATGATCCAGCAATCTCACTCCTGGGAATATATCTAGAGAAAACCATAATTGAACTGATAGATGCACCCTAATGTTCATTGCAGCACTATTTATAATGTCTAGGACATGGAAGCAATCTAAATGTCCATTAATGGATGAATGGATCAAGATATGGTACTTATATACAATGGAATAGCACTCAGCAACTACAAAGAATGAATAATGCCATTTGAAGCAACATGGATGGATCTAGAGATTATCACACTAAGTGAAGTAAGTCAGACAAAGACAAATACCATATGGATCACCTACATGTGGGATTTTTTAAAAAGATATTCAAGTGAAATGAGAGGGAGTCACTTAGTTGTATATGACTCTTTTTGACTCCATAGACCGTAGCCCACCAGGCTCCTCTATCCATGGAATTCTCCAGACAAAAGCACTAGTGCAGGTAGCCATTCCCTTCTTCAGGGGATCTTCCCAACCCAGGGATTGAACCTGGGTCTTCTACATTACAGGAGGACTGTTTACCATCTGAGCCACCCAGGATGCCCTGGTATAAATTAACTTACTTATAAAACAGAAATAGAGTCACAGATGTAGAAGAAAACTTCATGGTTGCCGCATGCATGCTAAGTTGCTTCAGTCGTGTGCAGCTCTGTGTGAGCCTATGAACAGTCAGGTTCCGCTTCCATGGGATTCTCCAGGTAAGAGTACTGCAGTGGGTTGTCATGCCCTCCTCCAGGGGATCTTCCAGACCTAGAGATCGAACCTGCGTCTCTTATGTCTCCTGCATTAGCAGGCAAGTTCTTTCCCCACTAGCACCACCTGGGAAGCCCAAACTCATGGCTACCAAGGGAAATGGGGCAGACAAATTGGGAGATTAGGATTACACATGTATGTGTGTGTTAGTCACACAGTCGTGTCCAACTCTTTGCAACCCCGTGGACTGAAGCACGCCAGGCTCCTCTGTCCATGGGGATTCTCCAGGCAAGAAAGCTCCAGTGGGTTGCCATTTCCTTCTCCAGGGAGTCTTCCTGACCCAGGGATTGAACCGGGGTCTCCTGCCCTGCAGGTGGTTACTTTACCATCTGAGCCATATTACATTCCACATACACACTACAATATAAAAACTAGATAACTGATAAGGGCCTGTTGTATAGCACAGGGAACTCAACTTAATACTCTGTAATGACCCATATTGGAAAAGAATCTAAAAATTGTGGAGACTGATTCACTTTGCTGTACAGCAGGAGCCAACCCAACACTATAAATTAATTACACTCCAGTAAACACTGGTTTTTCAAAAACTGAAAAACAGAAACCTGAAAGGATTTTTACCCTATTAAATGGTGCTCAAGTTTTAGAACTCCTCAGTTCCTTATTCTGTTACAATCAGATGAAAGAAATAGTAAACTTGGGAAATCTTGAATCAGTTGTTCCACAGAGCCATTATCTAGCTCTGTGGCTACAGATACTATATTTTACTTTTCTGAACCTCAGTTCTCATTTTTTAAGTTCAAGAGACACACATACACACACACAAACACACACACACACAGAGTTCTTTAGCAGCTGTAACAGGTGATGGCATCTTTGCTGCTTAGGATGGAATAATGCTCCTTGACAAATTTATCTCTATCTTTATTAAATGGTCCCTAACCTCCTTGACTTCTCAGTAATATATACCTGCAGACTATTGGTCTAGGTTAACAGAATCTATAGCAGAAATTTTACTTGGAAATTGAAGTAGACAGTAAGTATAGTGTGGGTAGTGCTTCAATAGATACATAATAATATATATTTTTTCTATTTTATATACACACTATATATATACATAATATATTTCTACTTTTATCATTGGAGACTTTCTGTTTGGAGAAATTGAAACAAATATAAATATATCCTATATATGTTTAAGTTAAAATATGAGTATATCAAGCTTCAAAGTTTTCTGTACATCAAATGTTGAGAAAGTATCCTTGTCAATATCAGAAGCTACTCCTGGAACAACATGAATATAAGGAAAACTAGCAATTTTTAAAGGTTTTAAAGAAAAGCTAATTTTTTTTTCTCCATGAGTGACTGGAAAAGATTATTTGGATTACCACATAGTAAAAATTTCATCTTCCACTGTGTTAGATGAATTATATCCAAGATAATTATGCATTGTTATCTCAAGAAGAACCAGTTATATTTATTCAGGCATAGGTATATTTAGAACAAATTTAGTCACATTTTCTTATGAATTTTCACTATATTGGTTGCCTTTGGATGGAAATAAAATAAGTTTAAGAAGTAAATGGATAATTATGAAATGGAAACTATCCCTTTTAATTTTCCAGTTTTTATTTTCAGGAACTCAAGCCCCAGGCAAGTACCCAGTAACTGTACCAAGGGGAGGAGCTTCTCTGTACAGATCTGACAATTAGTTTTCTTTCTGAGAAGCTCTTCCTATAGAGCATCTGAGTTTTTGAAAACAGTAGACAACAGTGACGGAATATCCCAACACATTGCTTGTTTCCACAGTCACTAGTGAGTCCTGGATACAAGTCCAGGCTCAGCGGGTGGGTGGTACATGAGAAAGGGTGACTGCAAAGCACAGCATCCCCTAATGTTCAGGTCTCCTATAAGACTATGCTCTTGAGCAAACTATTGCCCTCTTCAAACCCCTAGAAAGGATTCCGCCAGTGGCATCCGCCATGACTGAAGGAAACTTGAGGGAAATGAGAAATGCAGATACTTTCACCATGAACCTCTAAATCTACTTCTGGGCCTTGATTTTACCTCCTGCTTGCCAGTTACTAGCAAGTTTCAGCACCTCACATAAATCTCTGGGAAATCCAATTACTCCAGTCTTATTTCCAGTTCTAGTTAAATAGTGACTAAAGGGTTCTGTGCTTACCCCTCACCATCAACCTGTGTTCCCTATACCTGTGGCCTGAAGTCCGATGCGTGTAAGATAAGACAGACGCTCGTGAAGTCTTTGATAGCCCTTCCATTCAAGGCTTAGCTGTGTACCCTTTCAATGTAGTGTCAGTGCTCCCTATATTCCTGGGCTCACCCTCTGATTTTGTGATAATCAGTGTGGAGCCTTTGGACACCTGAATAGTAGATTCAGGCCTATGACCTCCCTGCCTCCTCAGCTATAAACATCACAGACCAGTTCATGGCCTACCTGCCTTTAGTTTCTGAGTTAAGTATTTCTGAATGTAGACTAAGTGCAGGTGGTGACTACGGCCACGAAATTAAAAGATGCTTGCTCCTTGGAAGGAAAGCTATGACCAACCTAGACAGTGTATTAAAAAGCAGAGACATCACTTTGTCAACAAGGTCCATCTAGTCAAGGCTATGGTTTTTCCAGTGGTCATGTATGGATGTGAGAGTTGGACTATAAAGAAAACTAGCACTGAACACTTGATGCTTTTGAACTGTGGTGTTGGAGAAGACTCTTGAGAGTCCCTTGGACTGCAAGGAGATACAATCAGTCAATCCTAAAAGAAATCAGTCCTGAATATTCATTGGAAGGCCTGATGCTGACGCTGAAACTCCAATACTTTGGCCACCTGATGCAAAAAGCTGACTCATTGGAAAAGACCCCGATGCTGGGAAAGATTGAAGGCAGGAGGATAAGAGGACGACAGAGGAATGGAAGGTTGGATGGCATCACTGACTCAGTGAACATGGATTTGGGTAAACTCCAGGAGTTGGTGATGGACAGGGAGGCCTGGCGTGCTGCAGTCCGTGGGGTCGCAAAGAGTCGGACACGACTGAGAGACTGAACTGATTTGAGACTAAGTGAGTTCATGTGAGGGGTTTCTTTTATGAGTAAAGGCAAAAAATTAAAAATATGAAAGTACAAATGATAAAACAGTAAGTAGACTAGCTGTTAATAACAATGACACTAAGAGGAGAAGTAACAAATGAATGAAACAGACTACCTCTTGGGCACCGTGCTTAGCATGTCACATATGTGAAAGCATTTAAAATTAGAACAGTTCTATATGGAGATACATTACCCCAAATTTGCAAGTGGTTATATGTCTGAGATGGTGGCATTGGGTAGGTAGGATTAGACATGCAGAGAGTTTTAAAAGCTCTTCAGGTTAAAACTGAAAGAAAAAACTCAGTAGAGGAGTTCTGTCTGGTAACTGGTTCATGTCCCAAAGCAATCAGCAAATTAGCAAACCTTTCCCACATCAACCAACCTACTGTGTGCTCGCGGAGGACTGGCTTATGTATTTCCTTGAGGATGTCTTTCTCGGAGCCACCTGCTGCACTGCAACCCTGTTCACCATCCCGTAGAACTGAGGAGCCACTGCCAAGTCTGCACAATTGCGATTCCTGGAGGACAGTAACTATGAGTTGCTCACATTCATGTCTCTCAGGGTGCTTTAAACTGAGGATCATGCACTATAACTTCAGTCAGATTGTGAGAACATCCTATCTTGGGATTTAGCACATGCCATAAAAAAGCTCTGAACTATCCATTTAACATCAGGGCTGATAAAATCAGGATCACTCAAGTCCCAACTCTGGAACGCTGTGGTATCTGTGGCTAAGACTTAATGAAATTACATGTTCATGATTTGGTAACTGAATTTCTTCTCACAGTACAGACAGCTGACTTTCTGCCAAGAAAAAGATATGCTTAGTAGATGTGTTACCATAGAAAGTCAAATATAAATTTTTATTTTTTATGAAGATGAAAACTTGCTGGAAATTAATAGAGATTATCCTTCACATCACCAGGGTTCCCGTGACCGCTCACTCCTGGTTGAAGGAGGTCTATGAAAAGCACCGTGAGGAAGATAGAGGTGAAAGAAGAGGGAGGGTTTTGTTCATTTGATTTTCTCCCTGAAAGGCTAAGAAGGTCTCTGTCTTCCAGGCCCAGGCCCCTGGCTCCTCCCCTTCTTCAGGCATTGAAATGAGAATAGTCATCTCCAAGCTATTACATTTTCCCTTGTGGTAACTCTACAAACACTTTAAACAACACATTGTAAAGAAACCCTCACTGAATTATCATTTTGAATGCACCATCTGTTTTCTGTTGGAACTTTGACTGACAGAAATATCAACCCTCAAGACATAAAACAGTCCTAAATTTATTGCATCTGCCTTCTCCATTATCCTTTTTGAGCTTTTTTTTTTTAAACTGCCATGTTAAGCCTCCTGATCTTTGTCTTACTGACTTTAACTTTCTCTCACCTTGCAAAAGGCTATAATCTCCTCTCTTGTTATTCTTTTTTTTTTTTTAAGCTTTTTTAGTTAGCACTGATCCACATTATTTCTTTTCTCGCCATAATCTTAGCTTAATTTCCTAAAGGTAAAAGGCTACTGCAGCCAAATGGATTACAAAAATTCAAAATTCCCTGTGAACCTAAGCTGCAAGTGGCATAAATGATTTTTACTAGGTGCACGTGGCCCTGGTAACATTTCCCCAGTGGCTCAGTGGGTAAAGAATCTGGGTGGGGAAGATCCCCTGGAGGAAGAAATGGCAACCCACTCCAGTATTCTTGCCTGGAAAATCCCATGGATAGAGCCTGGCAGGCTACAGTCCATGGGGTCACAAAGAGTCGGATATGACTTCTGATAATATTTGGATATTTTTTATTCCAGATGTAGTGCTATATGGGGCATCCCAGGTGGCCTTAGTGATATAAAATCTACTTGCCAATGCATGACACATAAAGAGAGTTGGGCTTACTCCCTGGTCAGGAAGATTCCCTGGAGGAGGGCATGGCAACCCACTCCAGTATTCTTGCCTGGAGAATCCCATGGACAGAGGAACCTGGCCTACAGTCTATATGGTCTCAAAGAGTCAGACACAACTGAAGTGACTCAGCAGTAGCAACAGTACTTCTATATGCTGCTGCTAAGTTGCTTTAGTCGTGTCCGACCCTGTGCGACCCCATAGATGGCAGCCCACCAGGCTCCCCCGTCCCTGGGATTCTCCAGGCAAGAGTGCTGGAGTGGGGGACCACTGCCTTCTCCCTCACTGCTATATGCAAATAAGCACTAATGCGAAAGTGGCTTTGTCACTTGAGACTAATGTGTTTTAGGGGAAAAATGTTTCACGGTACAGAGATTTCTGGTAATTATTATCTATGTCAGTTGCCTTGAGTCTCATAACTGACCCTGGAATACTTATGACAATAGCCTTTGCATCTACAGAATATAAAAACAACCTTCAAAGTTAAAGAGAATCTTTCTTCTATTGATTCACTTGTCAAACACAATCAGTGTCTACTCTACGTCAGGCACCATGTTTGGTTTACAGATTTCAAAAATGAATAGGATACAATCTCTGCCTTCAAGAAATTCACAGCTAGTGGTGGAGGCAGAAATATGAGCAGAAAGTAGAATGTAATGTAGAAGAGCAATAGAGAAATAGAGAAGCAAATACAATATTGAAGGAGCATGAAGGAGGAGCCAATTCACCTTGGGCGATTACAGAAGATTTTCCAGAGGAGACAATTTCTGAACTAAATCAACAGGAGTGGACATGTACAACTGCCTCATGAATATCCTATAAAGATTTCAGACTCACAAGGGCAGAGTAGTGCATCACTGCTCACCACATATGCTCCTTCTGTATTCCCTCTTTTCTTAGATGCCATTCAGCCACCTAAGATACAAACCGGGACAACAGCCATATTCAGCCAACAAACTACAAAGTCCTGTCAGTTTAGTTCCTTCAAGAGAATGCAAAGCAAGGGCTGACCAAGCATGAGTTAGAACTGATAAGAACACTGAGAACTCAACTGTTGTTGGAAATTAGGATGGGCTAATCCTCATGGTTGAACTTTCCTGGTAACTCAGCTAGTAAGGAATCCACCTTCAAGGCAGGAGACCCTGGACCGATTCCTGGGTTGAGAAGATTCCCCTGGAGAAGGGATAGGCTACTCATTCCAGCCCTCTTGGACTTCTCTGATGGCTCAGAAGGTAAAGAATCTACCTGTAACGTGAGAGATCTGGGTTCTATTTCTGCTTTGGGAAGATCCCCTGGAGGAGGGCATAGCAACCCACCCCAAAATTCTTGCCTGGAGAATCCCCATGTACAGAGGAGCCTGGCAGGCTTCAGTCCATAGGGATGCAAAGAGTTGGACACAACTGAGCAACTAAGCACAGCACCCAGTCTTCATGTTTACAGGAATTTCTCCAAAAACACGCAAATCTCTACTTACAAATATAAAGCAAAAATAATCATTGAATAATTTAACTTTTCAGAGACAGTTTAAGAGATTTTTGTATCAGACTGTCTGGGATTTAATTTTCACACATGTGGCATTGAAAATTTAGATATAACTCCTTAAGGTGAGTGGGGAAAGGAATCACTTCAGGCACACCAGAGAATTATTACTTTTCCTGAGTAATAATACTTACGGAGTATGCTTTACATAAGGATATTTTTGAAACAAGCAAACAAAAAGTTTGAGACAGCAAGGCTGAGATTAAGAGGAAACAAAACGTCTCTGAGAACCAATCACTGGTCATGATACTAATCTGCCACTCAAGAGAGAGATTATTTCTCTTTAATTTCTAGCTTTATGACAAAGCCCTTCTTAAGATTTGAGTAAACATAAAGGCCTAATGAACTATAGAATGAGGTTCGTGACATTGTACGGGAGACAGAGAGCAAGACCATCCCCATGGAAAAGAAATGCAAAAAAGCAAAATGGTTGTCTGGGGAGGCCTTACAAATAGCTGTGAAAAGAAGAAAGGTGAAATGCAAAGGAGAAAAAGAAAAATATAAGCATCTGAATGCAGAGTTCCAAATAGCAAGAAGAGATAAGAAAGTCTTCTTCAGCAATCAATGCAAAGAAATATAGGTAAACAACAGAATGGGCAAGACTAGAGATCTCTTCAAGAAAATTAGAGATACCAAGGGAAAATTTCATGCAAAGATGGGCTTGATAAAGAACAGACATGGTCTGGACCTAACAGAAGCAGAAGATATTAAGAAGAGGTGGCAAGAATACATGGAAGAACTGTACAAAAAAGATCTTCACCACCCAGATAATCATGATGATGTGATCACTCATCTAGAGCCAGACATCTTGGAATCTGAAGTCAAGTGGGCCTTAGAAAGCATCACTATATACAAAGCTAGTGGAGGTGATGGAATTCCAGTTGAACTCTTTCAAATCCTGAAAGATGATGCTGTGAAAGTGCTGCACTCAACATGCCAGCAAATTTGGAAAACTCAGCAGTGGCCACAGAACTGGAAAAGGTCAGTTTTCATTGCAATTCCAAAGAAAGGCAATGCAAAAGAATGCTCAAACTACCGCATGATTGCACTCATCTCACATGCTAGTAAAGTAATGCTCAAAATTCTCCAAATCAGGCTTCAGCAATACGTGAACCATGAACTCCCTGATGTTCAAGCTCGTTTTAGAAAAGGCAGAGGAAGCAGAGATCAAATTGCCAGCATCTGCTGGATCGTCAAAAAAGCAAGAGAATTCCAGAAAAACATCTATTTCTGCTTTATTGAGTATGCCAAAGCCTTTGACAGTGTGGATCACAATAAACTGTGGAAAATTCTGAAAGAGATGGGAATACCAGACCACCTAACATGCCTCTTGAGAAATCTGTATGCAGGTCAGAAAGTAACAGCACTGGACATGGAACAACAGACTGGTTCCAAATAGGAAAAGGAGTACATCAAGGTGTATATTGTCACCCTGCTTATTTAACTTATATGCAGAGTACATCATGAGAAACACTAGACTGGAAGAAACACAAGCTGGAATCAAGATTGCCAGGAGAAATATCCATAACCTCAGATATGCAGATGACACCACCCTTATGGTAGAAAGAGAAGAGAAAACCTCTTGTTGAAAGCGAAAGAGGAGAGTGAAAAAGTTGGCTTAAAGCTCAACATTCAGAAAACAAAGATCATGGCACCTGGTCCCATCATTTCACAGGAAATAGATGGGGAAACAGTGTGAAACAGTGTCAGATTTTATTCTTTGGGGCTTTAAAATCACTGCAGATGGTGACTGCAGCCATGAAATTAGAAGACGCTTACTCCTTGGAAGAAAAGTTATGACCAACCTAGATAGCATATTCAAAAGCAGAGACATTACTTTGCTGACTAAGGTCCATCTAGTCAAGGCTATGGTTTTTCCTGTGGTCATGTATGGATGTGAGAGTTGGACTGTGAAGAAAGCTGAGCGCTGAAGAATTGATGTTTTTGGACTGTGGTGTTGGAGAAGACTCTTGCAAGTCCCTTGGACTGCAAGGAGATCCAACCAGTCCATTCTGAAGGAGATCAACCTTGGAATTTCTTTGGAAGGAATGATGCTGAAGCTGAAACTCCAGTACTTTGGCTACCTCAAGCAAAGAGTTGACTCATTGGAAAAGACTTTGATGCTGGGAGGGATTGGGGCCAGGAGGAGAAGGGGACGACAGAGGATGAGATGGCTGGATGGCATCACTGACTCAATGGACGTGAGTCTGAGTGAACTCCGAGAGATGGTGATGGACAGGGAGGCCTGGAATGCTTTGATTCATGGGGTCGCAAAGAGTTGGACACGACTGAGCAACTGAACTGAAACATAAAGGCATAATATGAGCTTTCCCGATGTCTCAGATGGTAAAAAATCTGCCTGCAATGCAGGAGACCCAAACATAATATAATTTCATTTAAAGTAGATTGCTATCAAGACTGTGGATTCATTAAAATGCCTGCAAAACAAATAAGGGAGCCTATTTGGAAATACTAGCTATTTTTTAAAAATCAATCCATCATTATTGGGAAGTTAATGCAATTTGAAGACTGCATTAGTGTAAAATAAATGAAATTATAAATTATGTAGATTATCACACAGAATTTTGATGCTTAACACAAACTGAATATTTCTACTCTTCATTTTTTCATTCATTTTACAAAGTAAACTTACATGTGAATATTCTAAAATTGCTTGTGCTGGATAAAGTACTTTCACTTCACAAGTGCTTAGTAATTATTGCTGTCACTAGTGCAGCCAAGAAATAAGTTCACTTCAGTTCAGTCACTCAATAGTGTCTGACTCTTTGCGACCCCATGAATCACAGCACGTTAGGCCTCCCTGTCCATCACCAACTCCTGGAGTTCACTCAGACTCACGTCCATTGAGTCAGTGATGCCATCCAGCCATCTCATCCTTGGTCGTCCCCTTCTCCTCCTGCCCCCAATCCCTCCCAGCATCAGAGTCTTTTCCAATGAGTCAACTCTTCGCATGAGGTGGCCAAAGTACTAGAGTTTCAGCTTCAGCATCATTCCTTCCAAAGAAATCCCAGGGCTGATCTTCTTCAGAATGGACTGGTTGGGTCGCCTTGTAGTCCAAGGGACTCTCAAGAGTCTTCTCCAACACCACAGTTCAAAAGCATCAGTTCTTCAGCACTCAGCTTTCTTCACAGTCCAACTCTCACATCCATACATGACCACAGGAAAAACCATAGCCTTGACTAGACAGACTTTTGTTGGCAGAGTAATGTCTCTGCTTTTGAATATGCTATCTAGGTTGGTCATAACTTTTCTTCCAAGGAGTAAGTGTCTTTTAATTTCATGGCTGCAATCACTATCTGCAGTGATTTTGGAGCCCCCAAAATAAAGTCTGACACTGTTTCCACTGTTTCCCCATCTATTTCCCATGACGTGATGGGACCAGATGCCATGATCTTTGTTTTCTGAATGTTG
Organism: Nanger dama; assembly: GCA_917880005.1. Classification (NCBI taxonomy): domain Eukaryota; kingdom Metazoa; phylum Chordata; class Mammalia; order Artiodactyla; family Bovidae; genus Nanger; species Nanger dama. The sequence goes on from CAKJTW010000035.1 coordinate 9,923,870, forward strand.
ACCTTTAAGCCAATTTTTTCACTCTCCTCTTTCACTTTCATCAAGAGGCTTTTTAGTTCCTCTTCACTTTCTGCCATAAGGGTGGTGTCATCTGCATATCTGAGGTTATTGATATTTCTCCTGGAAATCCTGAAAATAGTAGGTTTTTCTCTAAGACGGGAGACAAAAGTGATATTCCCTTTTATCATAAAATATAACCTCAGCATATGTAAATCCAGCTATGAAGTCCAAAATAAGTCATTCTAAAGTTTAATGAAAAGAGACTTCATAGATATTTTACATTCTAATGACTGAGACACTTAGGCAAAATACATTGTCCTCTGTTCTGGCTGGGGAGAACAATATGTAATATTTTATGTTATCCAAGTTAATTAGGAAACATTTATTCATGATGCTTTGAGGATTCCAAAATTATCATTAATTTATTGATATTTGGAAGCTAAGTCCCAATTTCTAACGTTTCTTGAATCTTCTATCTCTTGATAGGACACAGCTTTCAAGGATCCTAGGGATACTCTGTGTTGATTTTCTCTCACAGTGATATCAGAAGATAAAGTGACAGATACGTACAAAAACCCTACAAAATTGCTAAATCAGTTCCAATAAATCAAAATAAATGAGAAGTTGTGATTTTCCTATTCTGTTTTGTAGTTAACACATCAGTTATTCTTGGTCACTTCAGACATGTCTGATTCTTTGCAACCCTATAGACTGTAACATGTCAGACTCCTGTCCATGGGATTCTCCAGGCAAGGATATTAGAGTAGGTTGCTATGCCCTCCTCCAGGGGATCTCCTCAACCCAGGGATCGAAGCCAACTCTCATTCTGTCTCCTGCATTGGCAGGTGAGTTCTTTACCACTGGCACCACCTGGGAAGCCCTTAGTCACTATCTTAGAGACAGTAAAAGGGACAAACCATGCACAAGTCAAACAAGTGGCCTGACCTTTCTGGGCTGTCAGGAAGCAAGGGACAGAGCTAAAGGCTGCGAGACTCTCTCAGCTTTCTCAAGCTGGCTCAGGACCAATCTTGGTCATAGACACACAGAACTCTTAGGAAAATAGAACATATTTTCTGCATGAGAGTATCTTTGGTTAAATCTATTGTTCATTCTTCTTGCTTCCTTTTATAAAAATTGAGAGTCCCTTAGTTGATGAGTAGGAGTGAACCATGTATAAAAGAAATATGGATCACAGATAATGCAATATTAAAAATATTTGGTGCAGCCTAGTTGAGGCTGATGCCAAGCAGTTCAGTTCAGTTCAATTGCTCAGTCATGTCCGACTCTTTGCAACCCCATGGACTGCAGCACGCCAGGCCTCCCTGTCCATCATCAACTCCTAGAGTCCACCAAAACTCATGTCCATTGATTCAGTGATGCCCTCCAACCATCTCATCCTCTGTTGTCCCCTTCTCCTAATGCCTTCAATCTTTCGCAGCATCAGGGTCTTGTCAAATGTGTTAGTTCTTCGCATTAGATGGCCAAAGTATTGGAGTTTCAGCTCCAGCATTAGTCCTTCCAATGAATATTCAGGACTGATTTCCTTTAGGATGGACTGGATGGATCTCCTTGCAGTCCAAGGGACTCTCAAGAGTCTTCTCCAACACCACAGTTCAAAAGCATCAATTCTTCAGCACTCAGCCTTCTTTATAGTCCAACTCTCACATCCACACATGACCACTGGAAATGCTAGTAAAGGGCCCACCATGGATTCCCATGAGGTCTAAGACGAGTTGCTCAACTTCTCCATTTACTCCTCATCCTGTTATGTTCCTTAGGATGAGTGAACTCTTTAGATAGAGGCAAAACATCAACTAAAATAATGCTAGTGTAAATTTGTGTATTGTGCATGTGAAAGGAGGGCTTTGGTCTAAAACGTTCAACATAACTGATTTTGATTAGGAGATTTATTGGAAATAAATGTCACAGGACAATACAGTCTTTGATAAGCTTAAAATTAAGTTTATGCTCAAAGAAAAATCTTGACCATGAGAGCTAAACTGTTTCCAATGCCAAGTTAACCCTTGCTAAGAAGTTGTCCATACAGTATAATTTACTATTTCTTTTTAGCCAGTGGAGTATCAGTAGCTATTTAATACTTTCATTCATAGATGTATGCTGCTGCTGCTAAGTCATCTCAGTCGTGTCCAACTCTGTGTGACCCCATAGACCGCAGCTCACCAGGCTCCCCCGTCCCTGGGATTCTCCAGGCAAGAACAATGAAGTGGGTGCCATTTCCTTCTCCAATGCATGAAAGTGAAAAGTGAAAGTCAAGTCGCTCAGTCGTATCCAACTCCTAGCGACCCCATGGACTGCAGCCTACCAGGCTCCTCTGCCCATGGGATTTTCCAGGCAAGAGTACTGGAGTGGGGTGCCATTGCCTCCTCCGTCATAGATGTATAATGTCCTAATAAATGTAGAGCTTTAGAGGAGAACAATCTGAGTTCCAAATCTGATTGTTCCAGTTACAGACTGTGACATTTATTTGATCTTTCCATCTCAAGTTCCTTTTCTATAAAATGAGTATAAAATAGTACATATGTACAAGAATAGGACTATTGAGAAGCTTAACTGAGCCAATGGTTATAATATCTTTAGTCTACCCCTCTGTGTGGTATTAGAGTAAAATAAATGTTAGCTATTTTTCTACACCAAGGAATTTAAACAGATATGTAAGAGTAATTCTAAGGTATAGAAATTTAAAGTCTCTTGAATAAGGTTACTAATTTGAGATAAAAGAAGAACATCTAACTTTATTATCTTGTTTACCTATTTGTTTACCTTGTTTTTATAAGCCCTATGTTCTCTCATGCTTATTCATACATTTAGGCACAAAAATCTTGAAATGGTTTAATATAGATCAATTAGTTTATAGCCTTTTGCCTCTCCTTTCTGTATCTCATCCTCAGTCCTCTAATTTTGGGATAAAAGAAAATACAGTTAAAACTGGGTAGTGCTTCAGCAACCTGCCTTCCCTTCCCAAGATGTAAAGATAAACAAAAGTTTTGTTCCTGGTCTCAAGATAGCTTCAACACAGCCTGCAGCAGCACCGTCAGCACCATCCCTGTGATGCCAGGGAATCGTGGGGAGTGCCACTGTGCCCGTGCCACTCTGCCGCTTGGGATCCTTCAAAGGCTCTTTCAGAGTGCTTTCCGGTTTCTAAAGCTCTTCTATAGGCTCATGAGCGGGATCCTGGGGCCTCCGCATGTGATTAGAAGTTCGGTTTTCCATATTCTCCTCTCCACCTCCCCCGTGAGCTGCAAACGTCCATGAGCCTCTTGCTCTCTAAGTCTGTAGGACTCCTCAGCTGTCTATACAATGACATCCATAACGATATATGAAACTTAGGGTAGTTTGTAAGAAATATCCAATGAATTATCTATCTGTTCATCTAATCTGTTACAGATTTGATTCCTATAGATGTTTCAAAAGTTAATAATAAAATATCCTTCTAAGCATTCAAAAGCACATAATTTCTTCTGGACGTATCAGAGGAACATAATTACAAATGGAAGAGAAGGACGCCAATAAAGAGTGTGTTAAGTCACCGTATGGGCAACAAAGGCTAAATCTCATGAGGAAATGCTGTGAAACAGTATAAACACAAGCCACATGCAATTCCTCTTGGGTAGTCTATAGTGTTCAGTCATTTGGTCAGTCTAGATATTGCTGTGAAGGTATTTCTCAGATGTGATTAACATTCACAATTGGTAGACTTTCAGTAAAGCAGATTGCCCTACAAAATATGTACATGCCTCATCCAATCAGTTGAAGGCCTTAACAGCAAAGATTGAGGTTTCCTGAAGAATAGTTCTGTCCCAAGACTGTGACAAGCCCTCTTCTATAGAAACAGGAGGAACATACTAGGAATATATGTCTTTATAAACTAATCAGTTGAGTGTTGCAGTGATGTAATATGAAATGCTATTCTTCTTTTCTTTGTGATGTTTCCTGCAACTGAAATAGTACTAATTCCTGACTCAACAAGAAACCAGAGCTCCACCTAGGGGTAGAGTCCCAGGCTGAAATCTAGAAAGTTAAGTGTTAAAGCATATACAACAAATTTCATGCAATATACAGATGGAAATTTTCTTAAGGAAAATAAGATTGTATTTGAAAAATCATGTTTTACAAAAATAAAAACAAAACCCTGCCTGTTTCTAGCCTGGTGGCCTGCTCTGCAGATTTTGAACTCAAAACTATAATATCAACTCTCTTAAATGTCCAGTCTGCTGGCCTATCTTATAAACAACACATTTGCCAGCTCTCACATGAACCAAGCCCTTAAAATCTCTCTCTTTACCCCGCTCCTTCCTTTCCTTCTTCCTCTCCATCCTTCTCTCTTCCCCTCTTCTTTTCCCACTTTTTCTAGCACCCAAAGAATAAAGATCATTGACAAACCAACTCCCTCAATCATTTACTTTCATCTTTACTGAAAGATAATTATCATGATACTGTGTAAGTATAAAGTATATACTGTGACGGTTTGATATACATAGATATTGCAAAAGATTTTTCACAATAAGGTTAGTTAACACACCCTTCACTTCACATAATTACCATTTTGTTGTTGTTGATGTTAATGTGAGAACCTTAAAACTCTTCTAGCAACTTTCAGGTACATAATACAGCTCTGGGAAAAATCTGAAAGTTCTTCAAGCCCCAGAATGAAGCAGCTGGTGATTGGAAGTGGGCTGGTTACACATCAGACTAGTGGGATCCAAGTGGTATGAATGAAAAGCAAACTTATCTGCTCAATCCATTCTATCTGCTTGCTTAGAATGCCAGCTTATCACAATTCCAAAACAAAAATAAGGAAAAAAAAAAAAAAGAAGGTTTAGTGGGTTTAACTGAAGCAGATGTGGTTACAGTTGGTCCATTCTATCTTCTTTCTCCCTCAGCCTGCACTTCTATTTGTCTTGCTTGCTTGTCTGGTGAGGTAGTCTAGACCTTTATGCCCGAGAGGCCTGTGCCCCCAGTTGCCAGACCCTTTTCAGGTCTGTTGCTGCAGTGACTCATTTGTAGTTTCTACTGAATATGGAATCAGCAAGAAATGCCACGACAGATCACCTGAGTTCCAGACACGCTCCCCCCTGCTGCTGCTATTACAGGCAGCTGTTAGGGTTCCTGACAAGCAGGGTCCTTACTTCTATTTGCTGGTCGACTGAAATGAGGGTCCAAAACGACCATGCCAGAAGGTATAACTTTAAGTTTACAAAACATCCTTGTTTTGTTTCTTTTGCAGATGATACGATTTTTTTTCCACTTAAAAAATTAGCTTTAGAAAGGTATAATTGAGATAAGAACTTGCCAATATTAAGAATTTGAAAATTTGAACAAATAATGTTATATAGCTGCAATGCTAATAATACAAAACAGAACTGGCAAACTACAGCTCACAGGTCATATCTGGGTGCTGCCTATTTTTACAAAAATCATTTGAACATAGCCACGCCCTTTCGTTTATGTACTGTCTGTGGCTGTTCTGCACTACAGTGGCAGAGTTGAGTGAAAGCAACAGAGACTACATGACCAGCAAAGGTTAAAATACTTATTATTTTTACCTTTATACAAGTTCACTAACCTCTGATATAGAACATTCCTTCACCCCTTTGCAGTTAATCTACTTCTAGTGCCAACACCTACCAGCCACAGATGAGCCTCTTGCCACTATAGCTTTGACTTTTCTAAAGTATTTTCCAGAGTTATTGACATAAAATTGACATATGACACTGTTTAAGCTTAAGGTGCATAACATAGTTAGATACATCACAAAATAATTATCACAATACATTTAGTGGTACCCAGCTCTCATGAATGGAGAAGGCAATGGCACCCCACTCCAGAACTCTTGCCTGGAAAATCCCATGGATGGAGGAGCCTGGTAGGCTGCAGTCCATGGGGTCGCTTATTTTTCACTTTCATCCATTAGAGAAGCAAATGGCAACCCATTCCAGTGTTCTTGCCTGGAGGATCCCAGGGATGGGGAGCCTGGTGGGCTGCCGTCTATGGGGTCGCACAGAGTCAGACACAAGTGAAGCGACTTGGCAACAGCAGCAGCAGCTCTCATAAAGATAGAATTTTAAAGAAAGATTTTTTTTTTTCCTTTTAATAGGAATGGTTAAGTATTACTCTCTTAACAATTTTCCTTTTAACATACAACATTGTTAATTATTTATCATGTTGTAACATATCTCTACTATTTACAACTGGAAGATTGTAACTTTGAAATACCTTCATCTAATTATCACTCCCTCCACTCTCTGCTTCTGGTAACCAAAAATCTGATCTCTTTTCTATGAATTTGTTTGTTTGTATTTGAAGTATAGTTGACCTGCAACACTCTCTAAGTTCCTGGTATACAATATAGTGATTCAGTAATTCTATGCATTTTAAAATTATAATCACGATAAGTGCAGCTTTCCTCTGTTACCATACAAAGATATTGCATAATTATCAAGCTACAAGGGAAACCCAGTTATTGACTCTATTACCCATGAAAGTGTGCTAGTCACGCAATCGTGTCTGACTTTCTGCGACTTCATGGACTATAGTCCATCAAGCTCTTCTGTCCACAGGGAATTTCCGTGGACAAGAATACTGGAGTGGGTTGCCGTGCTCTCCTCAAGGGGATCGTGCCAACCCTGGTATCAAGCCCGGGTGTCATGCACTGCAGGCAGATTCTTTACCATCTGAGTCACTCAGGAAGCCCTCTATTACCCCTGATGTAAATTTAATACTGTGACTCCTTCATTTTGTAACTGAAAGTTTATATATTGCAAACTCCTTTACCTATTTCTTTCCCCCACTCTACACCCCCTCCTCTGGCAACCACATGTCTGTGTTTGGTATCTATGACTGTTTCTGTTTAGGTGCCTTTGCTCATTCGTTTTGTTTCTCATATTCCATAAGTTACATCACACAATGTTTGTTTTTTCCTGATTTATTTCACTTAGCATAGTACCATTAAGTCCATCCATGTTATCTCAAATGGCAAGAATTCATTTATTTTTACACTTGACAAATGTTCCATGATGTATATATATATGGTATATATATACTGTATATTCTTTATCTATTCATCTATCATCATCAAGCCATGGTTGCTTCCATATGTTGGCTATTGTAAAAGATACTACAAGGAACAGAAAGGTGCGTGTATCTTTTCCAATTAAGATTTTTAAATTATCTGTTTTTTTCAGGTAAATACCCGAGCGTAGAACTGTTTTTTCATATGACAGTTCTGGGCTTCCCAGACGGTGCTAGTGGCAAAGAATCCATCTGCCAATGCAGGAGACTTAAGAGACGTGGGATCAACCCACTGGGTCAGGAAGATCCCCCGGAGGAGGGCATGGCAACCCACTCCAGAATTCTTGCTGGAGAAACCATGGACTGAGGAGCCTAGAGGCTCTAGTCCATAGGGCTGCCAAGAGTCGGACTTGACTGAAGCAACGTAGCATGCACACACGCATGATATTTGTATTATTTGGAGGAGACTACTCAGTGTTTTCCATTGTGGGTGTATCATCTTACATTCTCACCAAGAGTGCGTAACAATTCCCTTCTCTCCACATTCTTGCCAACAGTTCTTACTTGTTCTCTTTTTGTAACAGCAGCTTTGACAGGTGTGAGATGGTGTCTCATCGTGGTTTTGATTTGCATTCCCCTGATGATGAGTGATGTTGAGCATGCTTTCATATGTCTGTTGTCCAAATGTCGGTTTTCTTTGGACAAATGTCAACTCAGATCTTGTGCCTATTTTTTATTGGGTTGTTTGTATTTTTGAGGTTGAATTGTATCTGTACATTGCATATATTTGATGCTAACCCCTTGTCAGATATGTCATTTGCAAATCTCTTCTCCCACTCAGCAAGGTGCCTGTAGATGAGGTGATAGTTTCTTGCTCTGAGCAAAAGCTAAAAAGCTTGATGTAGTCCTATTTGTTTTTTTATCTTTTGTTTCCTTTGCCTGAGGAGACAGATCCAAAAGAAATATTACCAAGAACCTATGTCAAAGAGTGTACAACCTATGTTTTCTTCTAGAAATTGTACAGTTTCGAGTCTTACATTGAAGTCTTTCATCTATTTTTAGCTTATTTTTGTATACATTGTGAGCAAGTAGTCTAGTATGATTCTTTTACATGTAGCTGTCCAGTTTTCCCAAGACCATATACTGAAGATGTTGTCTTTTTCTCATTTATATTCTTGCCTCATTTGTCATACATTAATCATGCACATAACTGTTGGTCTATTTCTGTGCTCTTTATTCAGCTCTGTTGATCTATGTGTCTGTTTTTGTGCCAGTATCAAACTGTTTTGATTAACTTTTTGTAGCTTTTTAGTATAGTTTGAAATCACGGCATGAGATAGCTCCTGATGTTTTTTGGCTATTCGGGATCTTTGGTGGTTACATACAAATTTTAGAATCATTTGTTTTCGTCCTGTGAAAATGTCAGCAGTATTTTGGTAATGATGGCATTGAATCTGAAAATTCACTTCGGTGGTATGATCATTTTAACAATATTAACTCTTCCAAGCCATGAGCACAGTGTGGCTTCCATTTGTTTGTGTCATTTTCAGTTTCTTTCAGCAGTGTCTTATAGTGTTCTTAGTACAGGTATTTTAAATCTTTAGTTAGATTTCTTCCCAAGTATTTTATTCTTTCTGATGTAATTGTGAATGGGATTGTTTTCTTAATTTCCTTTTATGATAGTTTGTTGTTAATGGTAGAAATTTCTGTATGCTAATTTTGTGTCTTGCAACCTCAATGAACTCATTGATGAAGTCTAACAATATTTTGATAGTGTTTTTAGAATTTTCTGTGTATTGCATCCTGTCATCTGAAAATAGTGAGTTATGCTTCTTCCTTTCCAATTTGAATTTTGTTTATTTATTTTTCTTGATTTGCTGTAGCTAGGACTTGCCATTCTATTTTAAATCAAAGTGGCAAGAGCAAGCGTCCTTGTTGTGTTCCTGATCTTAGACTAAATGCTTTCATCTTTTCAGCATTAAATATGATGTTAGCTGTGGGCTTGCTATTTATGGCCTTTATTATGTTATGTTACCTTTATTCCAACTTTCTTGAGAGATTTTATTGTGTATGTATATTTGGATTATGTCAAATGCTTTCACTTCATCTGTTGACATGATCTTGTAATTTTTATCCTTTGTTTTGGTGATCACATTGATTGATTTGTGAATATCAAACCATCCTTGCACTTCTGGGATAAACCTTACTTGATCACAGTATATGTTCCTTTTAATGTATTGCTGAAACAGACTTGTAACATTTTGTTGGTAATTTTTGCATTATTACTCATCTGTGATATTAGCCTGTAATCTTTTGTGCGCAATATCTTCCACCTGGTTTTGTTATATGGATGATGCTGGCCTCAGTGAATGAGTTCAGAAGCACTCCTTCTTCTGTGATGTTTTGGTATAATTTGAAAAGGATAGATATTAACTCCCCTTCAAAATACCTGGTAGAATTTACTTGTGAAGCCACCTGGTCCTAGATTTTTGTTCATTGTTTGTTTTTTTTTTTTTATTACTTCATCAATTTCTTTGCTGTCAATTTGATTGCTCATATTTTCTATTTCTTCCTGATACACTTTGAGAAATTATGTATTTCTAGAAATTTGTCATTTCTTCTAGTTTGTCCTTTTATTGGCATATAATTGTTCATGGTAATCTCTTATATTCCTTTGTATGTATGCGACATTGACTGTAACTTCTCTATTTTCATTTCTGATTTTATTGATTTGAGTCCTCTCTCTTTTTTCTTAATGAGTTGGGTTAAAGTTTATCAATTTCATTTATATTTTCAAAGAAACAGCTCTTAGCTTCATTGATATTTTCTATTACTTATAAAGTCTCTCTGCACTAATTTTTATCTCTTTTCTTCTACTAACTTTGAGTTTTATTTGTTCTCCTTTTCCTAGTTTCTTTAGAAATGAAGTTAAATTGCTTATCTGAAATTTTTCTTATTTCTCAAGGTAGGCTTTATTTTTCTTTTCTTTCTTTCTTTCTTTTTTTTTTTTTGGTTATAAACTTACCATTAGAACTACATTTGTTGCATCCCATAGATTTTGGACCTTTGTGTTTTTATTTGTCTCCAGATCTTTATTATTATTTTTTCCCCCTTTTTGATTTGTTCAGCTTCTATTGTTTTGGGTTTTTTTTTTTTTTCCTTGTAGTTAATTTCTAGTCTTACACTGCTTGTGGTTGGAAAAGATGCTTGATATGATTTCAATCTTCTTAAATTTACTTATACTTGTTTTACGGACTAGCATGCAATCTGTACTAGAGGAGGTTCCATATGTGCTTGAAAGGAATGTGTATTCTGCTGCTTTGGATGGAATGTCTTAGAGATATCTATTCAGTCTATGGCCTAATGTTTCTTTTAAAGCCAGCGCTTCTATATTAACTCTCTGGATGATCTGTCCATTGATCCAAGTGAGGTGTTAAAGTTCTATACTGTCGTTGTGTTACTGTCAATTTCTCCCTTTGTTTATTTGCTTTATGAATTGTTTCTATACTGTGTGCATATACTGTTACAATTGCTATATCTTCTTGGATCAATCCCTTGATCATTATGTAATGTCCTTCTTTGTCTCTTGTTGCAGTCTTTGTCTTAAGGTCTGTTTTGTCTGATATTATTGCTACCTGACTTTCCTTCGGTTTCCATTTTCATGGATACCTTTTCCCATCTTTTCACTTTCAGTCTGTGTGCCTTTAGATATGAAATATTTTTTGTAGGGAGGATATATTTGTTTTTTTCTTTTGTAATTATTCAGTCACTGTACATTTTTTGATTGGAGAATTTATCCTTTTCACATTTAAAATAATTACTGATGAGTATGTCCCTTTTAAGTCATTTTATTTGTTGGTTTGGGGTAGTTTTGAGGGTTGTTTTTTTTTTTTTTCTCATTGTTCTTTTCTCTCTTCCCTTGTGATTTAACAACAATCTTTAGTGCTATGTATGGATTCCTTTCTTTTTGTGTGTATGTACCTAGTACAGATTTTTGGTTTGACTCTCCAAGATCAGCAGATGAACCTGACCTAAGTTTCTTTCAAATTCTTGCTTCTGTCCTGGATCTTGGAACATGTGAGATTTTCTGTACACACTTTAAGGGTGGAGTATTTATTTCTCACAACCTTCTGGCTCTCCCAAAGTAAATCCAACTAATCTTCAAAGCCAAATGTTCTAGGGGCTCATCTTATTGGTGCAGGATCCCCAGACTGGGGAGCCCCATGTGGCACTTGGGCCCACACTCCTTGGGGGAGAACCTCTGCAACTGCAATTATCTTCTTATGTGTGGGTAGTCTACCCAGGTTTATGGCTCTTGACTGTACAATATCCCAACCCCTTCTATCAGTCTTATGATGACTCCTTCTTTATATCTTTAGCTGCAGAGGATGTTTTCTGCTAGTCTTCTAGTTGCTGTCATAGATAGTTGCTCTGAAAATTATTATAATTTTGTGTGCCTGTGGAAGGAGGTAAGGTCAAATTCCCCTTACTCTACCATCTTAACCACTCCTCTAATAAGATTTTATATAATAAAATTCATTAGAAAATCCTAAATAAACTGCTAGTACCAATAATAAACTGTTAGGATTAATCAAAAATTTAGTGAAGCTGCAGTATACAAAATCAACATATAGCAATCAGTTGTTTATATATACTAACAACAGAATATCTGAAAAAGTAATAAAAACAAGCATTCACAATAGCATCAAAAACAATAAAATACTTTGGAATAAATTTAACCAACAGTGTGGAAGATCTGCATGCTTAAACTACAATACTTTGATGAAAGAAATTGAGAAAGACACAAACAAAGGTGAAGATATCCCTTAGCCATGGATCAGAAGAAATAATATTGGTAAAATGTGCGTACTACCCAAAGTCATTTATAGATTTAATGCAGTAATTGCCAACATCCACTGGATCATGGAAAAAGCAAGAGAGTTACAGAAAAACATCTACTTCTGCTTTATTGACTATGCCAAAGCCTTTGACTATGTGGATCACAAAAAAATGTGGAAAATTCTTCAAGAGATGGGAATACCAGACCACCTAACATGCCTCTTGAGAAATCTGTATGCAGGTCAGAAAGCAACAGTTAGAAGTGGACATGGAACAACTGACTGGTTCTCAATAGGAAAAGGAGTATGTCAAGGCTGTATATTGTCACACTGCTTATTTAACTTATATGCAGAGTACATCATGAGAAATGCTGGACTAGAAGAAACACAAGCTGGAATCAAGATTGCTGGGAGAAATATCAATAACCTCAGATATGCAGATGACACCACCCTTATGGCAGAAAGTGAAGAGGAACTAAAAAGCCTCTTGATGAAAGTGAAAGAGGAGAGTGAAAAAGTTGGCTTAAAGCTCAACATTCAGAAAACAAAGATTATGGCATCCAGTCCCATCACTTCATGGGAAATCGATGGGGAAACAGTGGAAACAGTGTCAGGCTTTATTTTGGGGGGCTCCAAAATCACTGCAGATGGCGACTGCAGTTGTGAAATTAAAAGATGCTTACTCCTTGAAGAAAAGTTATGACCAACTTAGCATATTCAAAAGCAGAGACATTACTTTGCCGACTAAGGTCCATCTAGTCAAGGCTATGGTTTTTCCAGTAGTCATGTATAGACGTGAGAGTTGGACTGTGAAGAAGGTTGAGCACCAAAGAATTGATGCTTTTGAACTGTGGTGTTGGAGAAGACTCTTGGAGTCCCTTGGACTGCAAGGAGATCCAACCTGTCCATTCTGAAGGAGATCAACCCTGGGATTTCTTTGGAAGGAATGATGCTAAAGCTGAAACTCCAGTACGTTGGCCACCTCATGCAAAGAGTTGACTCATTGGAAAAGACTCTGATGCTGGGAGGGATTGGGAGCTGGAGAAGGGGACGACAGAGGATGAGATGGCTGGATGGCATCATGGACTCAATGGACGTGAGTCTGAGTGAACTCTGGGAGTTGGTTATGGACAAGGAGGCCTGGCGTGCTGTGATTCATGGGGTCACAAAGAGTCGGACACAACTGAGTAACTGAACTGAACTGAATAGTAATCAAAGTTCCAATAGAAGTTTTCACAGTAATAGAAGAAAATCCTAAAATTTGCATCGAACCAGAAAAGACCCCAAATATCAAAAGCAATCCTGAGAAAGAAGAACAAAGCTATAGTCATCACTATACCTACTGTACTACAAATCTATAATAATCAAAACAGAATGATATTGGCATAAAAATAGACACAAAAACCAATGTAACTGAACTGAGGATCCAAAAATAAACTTGCACATATATGGACAACTAATATTTGGCAAGAAAGCCAAGAATACTCAACAGGGAAAAAATAATTGTTCAATATATGGTGTTGAATAAATGGGATACCTCTATGCAGAGTGAAACTGGATATTTATCTTGCACCATACCCAAAAGTTAACTCAAAATGGATTAAAGACTTTAAAACATAATAACTAATACCACAAAACTCCTAGAAGAAAACAGGAAAAAAATTCCTTGGCATTGTTCTCAGAAATAGTTTTTGGATATGACACCAAAAACATAAGCAGCAAAAGCAAAAATAATACACTGGACTACCTCAAACTAGAAACCTTCTGCAGAGAAAGAAACAGTCAGCAAAATGGAAAGGCAAAGGATGGAATGGTATAAAACATTTACAAATTATTTATTTCAGAAAGGGTTAATATTCAACATATATAAAGAACTCATGCAACTCAAAAAATAGCAGATATATATGTATATATATACATATATATATACAAATTATTTATTTCAGAAGAGGTTAATATTCAATATATATAAAGAACTCATGCAACTCAAAAAATAACATATATATATATATATATATATGATTAAAAAATTTGCAGAGAAGCTAAATAAACACTTTTCCAAAGAAGACATACAAATGACCAACAGGTACATGCAAAGGTGCTCAACTTCATTAAGTACCAGGGAAATGTACATCAAAACTGCAGTGACATACTTCCGCATACCCGTAGAATGACTTTCACCAAATTGATAAGTATAGGTAAGAATATGGAGAAAAGGAAACCCTTGTGCACTATTTATGGGAATGTAAATTGTTGTTATGGAAAACATATGACAATTCCTCAAAAACTTAAAAATAGAGTTATCATGCAATCCAACAATCCCACTTCTGGGTATATAACAAAAAGAAATGAAAACAGAATTTCAAAGAGATATATGCACTCCATGTTCATTCAAGCATTATTTGGAATAAGCAAGATAGAAAAACAACCTAAGTGCTCATTAGTAAATAAATAGATAAAGATGTTTTGTGTGTGTGTGTGTATGTGTGTGTGTAGTGTACATATACATATACATATACAGTGGAATATTATTCAGCTATGAGAAAAAGGAAAATCTTGCCACTTGCAAAAATATGAATGAATTTGAGGGCATCTTGCTTAAAACAAAGACAGACATTACTGAATGATATCACTTGTATGTAGAATATTAAAAAAAAAAAAAACTCAAAGAAACAGAGAGCAGAATGGTTGCTACCAGGGGTTAGGGGAGTGGGGGAAATGGAGAGATGTAGGCCAAAGGGTACAAGATTCTAATAATAAGATAAGTAAGTCTGGGGATCTAATGTACAGTATGCTAATTACAGTTAATACTGTATTATGTTATCGAAAGTTGCAAGAAAGTAGATCTTAAATATATTTAAAAATAAATAGCAATTATGTGAAGTGGCTAAGGTGTCAGCTAAAGCTCTCATGGTAATCATTTTGCAGTATAGAAACAAATGTATCAAATCAACATGTAACACATTAACCTTACGGAATGTGCTATGTCAACTATATCTCAATAAAGTTAAGGGAAATTTGGAAAAGCTGTTTTTAAAAGGAAAATCAAAGTTTTAAATGTTTCCACCACACACCATTAAAAAAAAAAGAGAGAGAAAGAAAAATTAAACAAAAATACTTGCTCGCTCTGTCCCCCGTAGAAGGAACCCTTCCTAACACTAGACCTCTCGTCCAGCAGACAGTAAAATAAGGGAACAGGGAACACAAAGTCACTGTAAGGGTCAGTGAATGAGAGGGGCCACTCTACCCCTTGGTTCTTAGTTCCATGTATTTCATCAGTCAGAGATCAGTGCTATACAACAGCTGTTAATCCAGTATATATACTCCATCTTGATGGACAACATCCCAAGCAATGGGACGTCATCATCAAGCTGGTGTCTTAGCCCAGACTTTGGGAAATCATTTCAATGTTCTAAGAGGTTGACAGCCAAAGTGTTTAGGGTATATGGTACAACTAGTGGATGCTGTGACCACGTGCCCATTGTTGCTGCTTCTTCACCCCCTTCCTTCGTCTGAGGCATTGTTCTATGAGATCTCATAATAATAAATCCGACATTCTGTACACATTTGGAAAGTGCTGCTGAGCAAAGTACCATGGCTGGCAAGGGAAGTCTTAAGGCGGACTCATGCCCTGTTCAGGGTAGAAGGACTCTGGTATCAATCTGCCATCAAGTGGTTGGCTTGTGATCTTGAGGGACTGTATGATACTTCCATCATGGTGATGATCTGCTGTAATCAACTTGTCATCACTGGATGGCTAGTGTTCTAAGGAGATGGTACTTCAAAAGAAGGACATAGATGTGAGGGGCATAGATGCAGCAGAGGTGGGTGACTTGGGGCTCTGTGATATTCATTTGTGTGATTTATTTGTGTCCTCCAGATCTGCCTGGCTTCATTCCCAAAGGTACCATTTCCATTGTGTTGTGAATTAATGCTGTACATCATGGCTTTGTTGGTATGAAAATACTTTGTAATAAGTGATTCTGATTGTATAGTCACTTGGTGTTTCATGGTCGGGCTTTCAGCATCCTGAAACCACAGAAACAACATGTGATGGCTGCTACGTCAATGTGTACACAATGTTCTTAAAGGACTTGCTCCACACACACAGGATATCTTCTCCAAGATAACACTTCGGTTGCGCTTTTATGAGGCCATTGTATTTCCCAGGTGGCTCTAGTGGTAAAGAACGCACTTGTCAATGCAGGAGACATAAGAGACATGGGTTTGATTCCTGGATGGGGTAGATCCCCTGGAGGAAGACTTGGCAACCCACTTCAGTATTCTTGCCTGGAGAATCCCACAGACAGAGAAGCCTGGAAGGTTACAGTTCATAGGGTTTCAAAGAGTCAGACATGACTGAAGGGCCTTAGCATTGTGCCGATTCACTTAAGTATATTGACTGGGGGGAAAGAGCAATCTCAGGGGTTTTCCTCTGGGTTTTCCCCTTTATTATACTTCTTACCCCACTAATCTGGGAACCAAAGTGAGTGAATTGCATAATGCTAAGTGTACCTGTTTTATATATATATATATATATACAGGCTTAACTGTAGAAATGATCATTGGACCAACTATAATTCATACTTGGGCCAAGACTTCATACTTGGGATAAGATTTCCACATGTTATGCCTTAACAGACCACTTCATTACTGTATATTCACTGAGTGGAGGGAAGGGACATATACCTTAATTTCTACTTTTACCTATTTAGATATTTCTACATAACGCTCACACTCCAGTGCTCTTGCCTGGGAGATCCCACGGACAGAGGAGCCTGGAGGGCTACGGTCCATAGGGTCACAAAGAGTCAGATATGACTGAAGCAACTTGGCACAGCACAACACTTAACATTCAAATTTACTCTTATTTAGACCATAGGAGCCAGATCAGAGTCTGATGAGACGCCTGTGCATTGCCTGAACCTTGAACTAGATGGAGTAGCTGGGTGGGATTTGGAATTTTGTCTGCCTTAGAGAAGGAGTGTGCTTTGTGAGGGAGGAAATGAGATACAATATATTGTGATGGGAGAGGGAGATTCTGGAGTCTGGTCCTAGTGCAGATAGCCTTCAAATTCATTTGGTCTTCCTGGATACACAGGAAAATTATGCAAATCTTTGGACTAGGCTGAGGGCACCAGTTAGGTTCTAACCAATGAAACGTGATACCAAGGAAATACCCTGGCCTAGCAATTTAATGCACCACTTGATTCCACCCTTTCTCACCTTGCTCCTTATCTGGTAGAATGCAGAACATTCAAGAAGGCTTCTGAGGAGGCTTCAGGCTATGACAGTGCTAACAACCTGGAAGGAGTCAAAATTCCTATCATAAGGCAAACAAACATGAACAATAAATAAATTTTTGTTTTGTTAAGCCATTGAAACTGGGGGCGGATATACATTGTAGCAAATAACCCTGATTATGTGAGTACAAGCCCATTTGGGAGTATTTCTATTCATTACTTGGCTGGCTGAAATCCTCTAACACTTTATTCAAGGATGCTTAATTAAAACTATATTGTTTGTTTTCTATCATATTTAAAAATGCTTGTCTGTGACTTTTATGCTTAATTGTTTTATTGGGCATAAAATTCCTTGTTTATACTTTCTTTCCCTGAGAAATTCACAAGAAATACTAAATTCTCTTCTAGCATTTAATGTCAGTAGGAAAAAATCTGAGACAAGTTTGAATTTTATGCTTTTGGGTAGGTACATTGATCTTTTTTTTTTTAATACTGTAAGCAAAGAAAAAAATATTTTATCCAACAGCATTATTGAGGTGTAATTAAATATAAACATTTTACATATTTAAGCTCTACAACTTGATGTTTTGATAAAAGTACATTGTGAAATTATCACCACAATCAAGCTAATTAATACATACATCATCTCCACATAGCAACTGTGTTTTATTTGTGTATGTGTATGATGAGAAAACTTAATTTAAAACTATCTTCTTAGAAAATCTCAGCTATACTTGCCTTATTAACTATTGACACTATGCTGTATGGTAGATCTCAAGAACTTATTCATCTTGCGTAACTGACACTTTCTACACTTGGACCAACATCTTCTCCTTCTCCACTCTCCCATAGTGCCCACCATTCTAGTCACTGCTTCTGTGAGAGTTATTGTTTTAGATTACACGTGTAAGTGAAGTTATTTAGTATATTTCTTTCTCGCTCTTTCTCTCAGTCAGCATCCTGTCTTCGAGTTTTATCCATGTTGTCATGAAGGGCAGGATTTGCCCCTTTCAGGAGGCTTCTCTGTCCATCCTCAGCCCTCAGTGAGCGTTCAGGTTGCTTCCACATCTCAGTGACTGTGAACAGTGCTGCTCCCTCTCTTTTGTAATATTTCTAGGATGTGTGTTGATTTATAAAATTTGCATTTATTCATGTATTTACTTACTTACTGGGCTTCCCAGGTGACTCAGTGATAAAGAATCCATCGGCCAATGCAGGAGACTCAGGAGACAAGAGTTCAATCCCTGGGGTGGGAAGATCCTCTGGAGAGGAAATGGCAACCCACTCCAGTATTCTTGCCTGGAAAATCAGAAGAGCCTGGCAGACCACAGTCCATAGGGTCACAAAGAGTTGGACATGACTTAGTAATGGAACATGCATGCACTTACTGGTAAGACTTTTTATGAGTTTTATGTTCACAGCAAAATTGAGGGGAAGGTGCAGAGATTTTGCACCTAAACTTGCCCCCATACATGCATAGCCTCCCCCATTATCAACAGCCCCACCAGAGCAGAACATTTTTAACAGCTGATGCACCTACATTGCCACATCATTATCATTCAAAGTCCGTAGTTTACATTATCATTTCCTTTTGGTGTACATTCTATGAATTTGGACAAATTGTAGAATGACATGAATCCATCATTATGGTATCTGCATTTATTTTAAGGACAACTTGCCCTTTGAAACTGTAAGTTTAATTCTCCCTTCCTTTTGGAGGAATTTCTGTAGCTACATTCAGAGTTAAGCAGTATTCTAAAAATCATCCTTAATATTCCCCATTCTAATCTTTGGAACCTGTGATTATGAAGACTTATCTCCTCCATTATTATGTTACTTTAAATGGCACAATTTATCTCTCAATAAGGAGTTTATCTGAAAGAGTCAAATATAATCACATGAACCCTTTAAAAAGCAGAGAATTTTCTCAGTTTGATAGCAAAAGAAAAAGAAAGATTAGAAGCATAGGAATAATCTGATATGCTATTGCTGCTTTGAGATAGACGGAGTAACCTAATGAGGAAGGCAGGCAGCACTCTAAAGGTGAGGGTGACCCACAGTTCACAGCCAAAATCCTTGAATTTTGCCTTCAACCTGAATAAACTTGGAAGGTTCATCCCCAGATATTTCAGATAACAATATAATTGGTCAACGTGATTTCAGCTTCATGAGACCCTAAGCAGAGAATGCAGTCAAGCCATGCTGGATTTCTACTCTGCAAAAACTATAAGATAATAAATGAGTTATTAAGTTTTAAACTATTACATTTGTAGAATTTGGTGTGTGTGTGTTCTGTGTGTGTGTGTGTGTGTGTGTGCTCAGTCATGCCCAACTTTTTGTGACCCCATGGACTGTAGCCCACCAGGCTCCTCTGTCCAAGGAATTTCCAGGCAAGAAAATTGGAGTGGGTTGCCATTTCCTCCTCCAGCGGATCTTCCCAACCCAGGGATTGAACCCACATCTCATGTCTCCTGCATTAACAAGCTGGTTCTTTACCACTAGTGCCACCTCGGAAGCAAAATTTGGTATGCAGCAATAAAAAATGAAGAAAATTTCAAAGTACTTCTCCTATGTTTTATTTGCTTTTTCTTTGTGCTCAGTAGCTATCCTTCTATTTTTAATCCTTTGTTCATTACCACTTCATCTCAATCCTGTCCTTATAGTTAGCCAACTATAAGGCAGGCAACTTAGTAATTCGATCTTCCCAAAACTTTTTATCGTTTTGAGCAAAGAACTGTTCCAGGTGCCTTTTGCAGTCTTCCAGGGAATGGAATTTTTTTTCCCACAAGGAGAATTTTGTAAAGACTGAAATAAGTGAAATCCACAATGCGATGTCTGTTGAATACAGTGGATAAACCAGAACTTCCCAGCCAAGCTGTAGCAATTTTTGCCTGGTCATCAAAGAAACACATAGACTTATGTTATCCTCATGAAAGAGTATGCATTTTCTGTTAATTCAGAATGCTTTTCATTGAGTTCTGTTTTCAGGTGGTCTAATTGGGAGTGATACTTGTTGGAATTAATCATTTGGTTTTCCAGAGGATCTCATAAAAGAAAACCTCCTTCCAATCTCATCATATACATAACAAGACCTTCTGGATGGAGATTAGCATTTGGTGTGGTTGGTAGTGGTTCGTTTTGCTTGGCCTGTGGTCTCTCCCATTCCATATTACTAGACAGTATCCGCATTTCATTGCCTATCAAAATTTGTTTAAAAATGGAATGGTTTCATTACATTTAAGTAGAGAATCACATGCAGAAATATGATCAAGAAGCTTTCGTGTGTGTGTGTGTGTGTGTGTGTGTGTTTTGCTTAACTTATGTGGAACCCAAACTTCAAAGCAATGAACATAACCAAGCTGATGCAAATGATCTTCCATGCTTGATTTGGATATTTTGAATATATCAATTATCTCCCATGTTGTATAACATTGATTGTTTTCAATTAATGTTTCCATTGGACCCCCATCTCTCTGTCTTTAGTGGGTCTACCTGACTGTTGAGCATCATCCAATCAGAAATCTCCAGTATGAAACCTCACAAACCACTTTTGACACATTCCATCAGTCACAGCACCTTCTCCACACTCTGCACAAATCTTTGTGTATGTGTCTGTTTCAGTTGCATTTTTACCTTTCTTGAAATAATAAAGCATAACATGCCATAATATTTCTTATTTTCTTCCATTTTCAATATTAAAATAGCTACACAAAAATTCACCAATTTGATAAGTTTTTTAATACATGCTGATATGACAGCTGTCACAATAAAATCTAACAAAATTGTTTAGAATGAAGTAAAAGATAATAAAGTGCTACTAGAGTCATCCTATAAAATAAAACCCAGAGAACTTGTGGCCACCTCAATACTTCACATTTTCAATAGTGCTGAGTTTCCCTCGTGCTGCCTGCAAAATGGTCTTTATAATGCTAATGTTATCTTTTTTCCTTTTCTTTCATTCTTGACATATACCTGCTTCTGTTTATCTTTTCTTATTTTCATCATATATCTCCTACACTCTGAACTTTCTACTTTCAATTCACACTTGCAAAACATATTTTTATAAGTCACAGCCACATGGTTGTTCTCATTTTTATATACTTTTTAGTAATATTTTTCTAGTGGATATTCATCTGTCATTTATTTTCTTTATTCTTTCTCCATTTTACTTAATATTTTTGTATTGATCCTGTGCTTTTGCATTGTTTATATCATTTTTGAATGATAATATTTCTCCCCGGACAATCAATTTGGAAGAGATCTGTGTAGAGAGGGAGACTAGGTCAAAATACCAGGCCAGCAGAAATTCTCTCTGGTGTACCTTGTTATTGCTGTTCAATCACTAAGTTGTGTCTGTCTCTTTTTGACTCCATGGCCTGCAGCAAGCCATGCTCCTCTGTCCACCACTATGTCCCAGAGTTTGCTAAGATCCATGTCCACTGAGTCGGTGATGCCGTCCAACCATCT
This sequence comes from Nanger dama, assembly GCA_917880005.1. NCBI lineage: Eukaryota > Metazoa > Chordata > Mammalia > Artiodactyla > Bovidae > Nanger > Nanger dama. The sequence goes on from CAKJTW010000035.1 coordinate 9,945,447, forward strand.
CATCTTCTGTCATGCCCTTTTCCTCCCACCTTCGATCTTTCCCAGCAACAGGGCCTTTTCCAAAGATTTGTCTCTTTGCATCAGGTGGCCAAAGTTTTGGAGCATTGGCTTTAGCATCAGTCCTTCCAATGAATATTCAGGGTTGGTTTTCTTTAGGATTGACTGCATTGACTCCTTGAAATCCAAGGGACTCCCCAGAATCTTCTCCAAGACCACAATTTGAAGGCACCAATTTTTCAGTGCTCAGTCTTCTTCATGGTCCAACTCTCACTTCTGTATATGATTATTGAAAAAAACCAACGTTTTGACTATATATACTTTTCTCATCAAAGGGCATCCCTGCTTTTTAATGCACAGTCTAGGTTTGTCATAGCTTTTCTTCCAAGGAGCAAGCATCCTTTAATTTAATGGCTGCAGTCACTGCCCACAGTGATTTTGGAGCCCAAGAAAATAAAATCTGTCACTGATTCCATGAAGTGATGGACCTGGATACCAAGACCTTAATATTTTTAATGCTTCTTCAAGTCAGCTTTTTCACTCTCCTCTTTCATACTCATCAAGATCTTTTCATTTCCTATTGACTTTCTGCCATTAGAGTGGTGTCATCTGCATGTCTGAGGTTGTTGTTATTTCTCCTGAGAGTCTTGATTCCAGCTTGTGATTCATCCAGCCCAGCATTTCACATGATGTACTCTGCATATAGGTTTTTAAAAAATAAAGTATGGTGCATGTCAGTGGATTGTTTTAGTGTTCACATCTCCCTCACGACTGGTAGTCAGTGTGGGGCTGCTATCACTCAGAGATATCCTCTCGCACTTCGCCTTTACTACCGTTCCCTGCAAAGAGGACGGATCTGTCTTTCCTTACCATCCCCACTGCATCATCCCCATTTCCTCATTCCATCATTCCACCTGAATAGAATGGAAGTTTTGGCCATGCTCATGCATGCCCAGTCATGTCTAACTCTTTGCAACTCCATGGACTGTAGCCTGCCAGACTCCTTTGTATATGGGATTTTGCAGGCAAGAACGCAAGAGTGGGCTGCCGTTTCCTCCTCCAGGGGAATTTTCCTGCCCTAGGGTTTGATCCAATGTCTTTTGCATTGGCAGGCAATTCTTTACCACTGAGACACCTGGGAAACCCTGGTCACTCACCTGTATTCAGTTCAGTTCAGTTGCTCAGTCAAGTCCGACTCTTTGCGACCCCATGAATCACGGCACGCCAGGCCTCCCTGTCCATCACCAACACCTGGAGTTCACCCAGACTCAGGTCCATCGAGTCTGTGATGCCATCCAGCCATCTCATCCTCGGTCATCCCCTTCTCTTTCTGCCCTCAATTCCTCCCAGCATCAAAGTCTTTTCCAATGAGTCAACTCTTCTCATGAGGTGGCCAACGTACTGGAGTTTCAGCTTTAGCACCATTCCTTCCAAAGAAATCCCAGGGTTGAGCTCCTTCAGAATGGACTGGTTGGATCTCCTTGCAGTCCAAGGGACTCTCAAGAGTCTTCTCCAACACCACAGTTCAAAAGCATCAATTCTTCAGCACTCAGCCTTCTTCACAGTCCAACTCTCACATCCATACGTGACCACAGGAGAAACCATAGCCTTGACTAGATGGACCTTAGTCAGCAAAGTAATGTCTCTGCTTTTGAATATGCTATCTAGGTTGGTCATAACTTTTCTTCCAAGGAGTAAGCATTTTGCTGGGAGCCAGTGTGAGGAACTCTACCCATGGCAAAGGTTATGAGGAAGGAGGTTTGGCATACACAAAGGCGTGATCAAGCCTCAGAAAACCCCCTGTTCCCGAGCATCTACCCCCAAAACCAGGTATATGCTCTCACCTACACCTCTGACTTTACGGGGGGCTCTCCCCCATCACCATTTCTCTCGGAGGAGTTAACTTGCAGCTCCAAGTTAATAAAAATTCCTGGGCATGACAAGAGTGTTTCAGCTTACAAACTCCTCTGAAGGTTATCTAGCCTGCCTGTATAGGTTTGTCCAGCCACATGTGATTGTTTACAACCTCCTGACTGTGAAAGGCATGAAATGTTTTAAACTTACTAAAGGCAAATTCTTTTGGGAAGTTAGGAATTATTAGTATAGTGGGTTAGTTAGGAATTATATTGGTGAAGGGTTTTTCATTTGTTGTGCCAATAATTGCTGCTAATTCCCTGCCCTGGGTGAGACAAGGGTGTCTCAGGTCAAACCTCTTTGCTGGCAAACTAGCTGTGTGACAGGATTATCCATACTCCTGCCACTGCGCACATGATTGTTTACTACCCTCAACCATAAACAGCACAGAGTTTTGGAGTATTTTGAGAGTCTTAATTAGCATAGGGCTTTTCTCATTATTGAGTCAATGATTGCCGCCAGGCCTCCATATCCTTAGGCACCTGGGAATATATTAATCAATGTATTTGGAATATATAAAAGGAAATATAGCAGTTTTTAAGTTTAGCAAAACTAGACTTTTTGAGTTAATGAATTTTCTCTTTTGTTATAGATCACTGTACTTTGTTATAAATCACTGTGTCCTTGCTATGTAAAAATGTAACTTTATCACTATCTTAAGACTAAATAGACCTTAAGGGGAACATTGGTGAAGGGTTTTCATTTGTTGGGCTGATGCTTGCGGCTAAATCTCCATATCCCCTGCCTTTATGATAACTATAACTAGCATATCAGAGAAATAAGTATTAACCTTTAAGATTAATCATGTTAACCTTGGGTTAAATAAATTCCTTTCTTGATGGTAACTCACTACACCCTCACCCTATAGGAATGCAACTTTATTTGGAGGGTGATGCCTGGTTTAAGAAAAAAACACCCTTGGGAAAAATAAGTTTTTAGTTATCAGAAAGAAAGGGTCGTAAATGTCAGCAGGCCTTATGGCCAGAATATGATGTAAAACCACTAAGACCTTTTTTTTCTGTAAAGCACCTGATTTTGATAAAGATCAGGACTGCTGACCCCCATGTGACTCTGTATTCATCCCTATGTGTAACAAAAGGTATATAAGCAAACCTAAAAAATAAAGAAATGGGATCAGTTTCTGGAAAGACTGATTCCCCCATGTCATTTTTTTCTTGCTCCCCGTTTTTCTGGCTGAATAATGTAGGTACTCACCAAGCCTGCTAATTTTGCCTGGGCTTCTAAGATCGGACCAGGAAGGCCTCAGTGCCTCTTCTCCTTCGGGAGAACTGAAAGACGCCTGTGGTCTACGTAGGTGGTGATTGGTATTCCACATAAACCAAGTTATTCAGCCTCTTTTTCTCCACTAATATTTCCTACTACACTATCCGTTTCTAATCTCTCTATATATCTGTAATTAAATATGTATTTTTTCAAGGACGCCGACTCTGTCCCCACCTTCGAGTCGCCTTGGATCCACCGGGGCTAGACCCCGGCAGCGTCTTTTAATTTCATGGCTGCAGTCACCATCTGCAGTGATTTTGGAGCCCAAAAAATAAAGTCTGACACTGTTTCCACTGTTTCTCCATCTATTTCCCATGGACTCTGTTTTTAATTGTTTGAAACAAGGGATTCTTTTTTTTTCTCTCTCTCCAACTGTGCTTCCTACTTTGTAGAGCTGTTGTCAACTAAGTTTTTTCTGAGATTTATGTCTTTCCGCATTCTTTCTAAGCCATTTTCTAAGCTCTCCTTGATCTTAACTCAGTTAAGCATGTATTGTGGTTTGATCCAAGCTTATAAGTAGAGAACGTGTGAGTAGAAAGAGATTTGATCAGGTGAGACAAATTTCTAGCTATTAGAGTTTCATTGAGTCCAACGTGATTGAGTGACTTCACTTTCACTTTTCACTTTCATGCATTGGAGAAGGAAATGGCAAACCACTCCAGTGTTCTTGCCTGGACAATCCCAGGGACGGAGGAGCCTGGTGGGCTGCCATCTATGGGGTCACACAGAGTCGGACACAACGGAAATGACTTAGCAGCAGCAGCAGAATTTGTTTGTTTTTCTTTTGGTGGGGCAAAAGATGTTCAAAAAACCAATATTTTTAAGAAGCTAAAACTGTAATGGATAAGGTATGTGGTAAGTGCATATATCTATAGGATAAATGGAAAAAAAGGAATGATTAGTCTGTCTACTTGATAGGTATACAATTTTCTAGAAGACAATATACAGATCATGAGCATCAACATTTTCCAAATACATAAGGTGAAGTAGCTGTTAGTGGACATGTGATAACTATTGTATACAGGGAATAACAGAATATGAAGGATATGAAAAACAGGTCAAAAACCATAGAACCAAAAACCATAAAACATAGAAAAAAACATAAAACCATAGAAGAATAATTATGGACAGAATTTATTGGTAAAAATAGTAGGTGTTATCCCAACTATTCTTATGACCCTTATAATTGTTAGTCTTGAATGTCAAGTTTCAGATAAACTGATAAGACAGTGGCGGTGACACTGCTTTCCTAATTACTAGAGACACACTTACAACAAAGAACCGCGTAACTGGCTTCTTTCCTTTCCCTGCACAAAAGTGAATGAGTGAAAAGGAAAGGTACAGAAACATGCAGTGCTCTAAATAACCCCGAACTACTGTCAAATGTGTCACTTGACTTCCAGAAAAATCCTGAACTAAATTTGCCAAAAGTAGAGTTCCTATTGAAAACCTGAAGTTTCTGTTTATCCTGTGAACTATTTATCAAGTCAGATCTCTTGGGAACTTTAGGAAAAAGTGCTTTAAAGCCTCAAGTATCTGTTAGTGACACAAAAACCATTTTTGCAGTTAACTCCAGCAGTCACATTGATCCACTCACCAACAGCATGAAAGGCATTTGGAAAGTCAGTTTTCCATCCTTTTTCATTTTTGTGATTTTTTTATAGAGTTTAAATATTCACTGTAGACTACCCAGATGTTCTTTAGACTGTCTATAAGCTCATTTATAATTGTGTCTTAAAATCTTCTTTTTGCTTTCATGTCTTTCTCTAACCACAACAATCTTCTCTTTTCTATGTTACTTTTTGTCTTGAATGAATATATCAGCAATAATCTCATTCTTGGTTGCATGAGCAGAAGAATTTATTAAATAATTCTTTGGGAAATTTTCAATGACTTCCCACAGGCTTAGAAATAGTATTCTTCCTGACACATCTGCTACAGTATGCTTTAATTACATTTTTTTTCACACCATGAGTGCAATGTAATGTATCTCATGAAGTCAGGAGTTAGTAATAAAACTAGAGTAATGCAATGATCTAGTTTAGCAAAGTGAGGAAAATGTGGGAGAAAAAAGTAAAAAGCAGAGAGTAAGCATGTTTGTTTCAAATATTCAAACGAATCAATCCTCTCCCCATCTTTTAGAGAGAAGTCCCTTTAGATTATTTAAAAATTAGAATCAAAGAAGTCAGGAGAGCATAAATTCAGGCCTAAATGAAAAGACACTGGAAGCTCTAGAATAAGCCTATCTCCTGTCTAATTAAGGATTCACCAACTTCACTTGCCTCTCTGCAGTGTTTTTGTAATCAACGACAGAATAACCAGAATAGAGAGGCCAGAAATGCTCTACCCAATGCAGTTCTTTTCCTAAATAGGTCAGAAGTTGAACAAGATCATCTCTTTGGATGTCTTTGGGTTTTTGTCATCCTAGATAATTATTACTTTTCAGAAGTATGTAATTATTTAATTTCTAAGGCAGGTGTAGCACAGATCAAGAAATCAAGGAGGTGACTTTTCAAAATAAATGGTCTCTTTATCAGTTGTTTGTAGCAAAAGCATGTTAAGAGAATTTGAAATGAGACTCACAGTGGTGAAATTATCAAGTATTTAAAAGATAGATGGAGGGGGAACCTTTAAGATGGCAGAGTAAGACATGAAGATCACCTTCTTCCCCACGAATACATCAAAAATACATCTGCATATGGAACAACTACAGAACACCTAATGCGGTAGAAGACCTCAGACTTTCAAAATGCAAGCTAATCTCCATATAAAAGGGCAGGGCAAAAGAAAGAAGAGAAATAAAGAGACAGAGGAATTGGAACGTAACCAGTGCCTCTGGGATGGAGCTGTGAAGGAGGGGGATTTTCTGCATGCTCATTGCCAGCTAAGCCACAAGGGAAGCCCAAGAATCCTGGAATGGTTAGCCTATTCCTTCTCCAGCAGATCTTCCCAACCCAGGAATCGAACCAGGGTCTCCTGCATGCCAGGTGGATTCTTTACTAGCTGAGTTATCAGGGAAGCTCATCTTATGCCAATTAAAGGAAAGCCTACACACTAGGAACCCCCTCCCTCCGCCGGCAAACTGGCAAGGACAGTGAGAAGCTTTGGAGCCTCAGATGAGAGCTTGGCAACAACCGTACTTTTCCTTTATATGGCATTTTCCCATGTTTTTGTTTTTTTCCTTTGTTCTGCTTTGTTGTTATCTTATTTTAACTATATTTAATATTTCTCTGTTTTTGCCTTTTCTTGGATGTTTTGTATTTTTTCATTTTCTTTTCATCTCTATTTAGACATTATTTTTTTCTTCTTTTGATGGTATTATTGTGTTTATTGTATGCTTTCTTGGCCTTTATTAGCTTGCTTTCTGCATTTGATTTGCTCTCAGTTTTGTGTTTTTGCTAGCTTAGTTTTCAGTGTCTTTTTTTTTTTGTGGGTTTGCTCATTGGGTTTATTGTATTTTTTGTTTTTTCTTTTCTCTACTTTTTTCCTCTTCTTTTCTTTTAATGAGTGTGTGTTTCTTTGTGTGTTCTTCTCTGTTTAGTTGTGCTTTCACCATTTGTCTTGGAGTTTTGTCTGTCCATGTTTGTTTGGTTATTGATTATTTTCCCCCCTTCTCTTTTGTTCTGAGTGGCTTGCAGAGCCTTGGCACTCCCACCAGGAGTTGGGCCTAAAACTCTGTGGTGAGAGACTGGGGTCCAGGATGTGGGACCACCTGAGAACTCCCAATGGATTAATCAATGAGAGATCTCCCAAATGCCTCCAGCTCAGCACTAAGGCCTGGCTCCACCCAATGGCCAGCAAGCTTCAGTGCTGGATGCCTCATGCCAAACAAGTAAAGCAGGTACACAAGCCCACTCACCAACAGACAGGCTGCCTTAAGTCACACTAGGCTCACCGTCCCTCTAAAGCACACCGCTAAAGCTGGTACTGCCCCAAAGAGGAACAAGATCTAGCTACATCCACAAAAGCAAAGGGATTAGACTCTCCCTGCCAGTAAGTCTACACAAAGCACTGGTCCCACTCTACACACTGGGAGCTGACTGCAAGTAAGAGGGAAAACAACCCTACAGTTTGCAGAGACCACAAACACAGTAAACTGAAGAAAATGAGAAGACAGAGAAACATGAAGCAGATGAAGGGGCAAGATTTACTTGAAAAAAATTCAGAGTAACAAAAGCAAAGATGATCCAAAATGTCAGAAGTAGAACGGAGGCACAGATAAATAGAATGAAGCCACAGATTAGGAAGACAGAGAAAATTTTAACAAAGATATAGTAGAACTAGAGAATAGAAAGCAATGATGAAAAGTACAATAACAGATGAAACAATACACTAGAGGGAACAAATAGCAGAAGTGGAAATACCTGAACCACAGCAGAATTGGAAAAAGACTGAGAAGAAATGAAAACAGTTTCAAAGACCTCTGGGACAATGTTAAGGGCTCCAGAATTTGAATTATAGAGGTCCCAGAAGAAGCGAGACAGAAAATCCATAAGAAAATATTTGAGAAGATTATAATTGAAAACTTCTCTAACAAAGGGGAAATAAATAAGCACCCAAATCCAGGAAGCCCAGAGAGTCCCATACAAGATAAAAAAAAATAAGAAAAATAAGGTAAGACATATTAATTAAACAAGAAATAAAAACAATGAAAAAATATTAAAAGCAAGAATAGAAAAGCAACAAATAATATACAAAGGAATTCCCATAAGGTTATGAGTTGATCTTTCAGCAGAAATTTCATGTCAGAAGGGAGTGGCAGAATATACCTTAAATGATGAAAAGAAAATATTTACAACAAAGATTACTCTATCCAACAAGGATATCATTCAGAATTGAGAGAGAAATTGAAAGTTTACAGAGAAGCAAAAGTTAACAAATTTTAGCACCAGTAAACTAGCTTTACAACAAATGTTAAAGGAAATTCTTCATGCAGGAAAGATAAGAGAAGAAAAAAGATCTACAAAGCAAACGTAAAACAATAAAGTATTAGGTAATAGGATTATATATATATGTCAATAATTGCTTAAAATTTAAATGGATTAAATGCTCCAATGAAAAGACATAAAATAGCTGAATGGAAACAAAAGCAAGATCCATATATATGCTGTCTACCAGAGACCAACTTGAGACCTAGGGACACATACAGACTGAAAGTGAGAGGGAGGGAAAAATATCCCATGCAAATGGAATTCAGAAGAAGCCTGGAGTAGCAGTACTATTACCAGAATTATGATTATTAATTTGCTTTTTAAAAATTCTCTTTGCATTCTACTTATTTACAAAAATTTTTTTTTTTGCTTTTTTTAAATTGGAGGTTAATTACTTTACAATATTGTATTGGTTTTGCCATACTTCAACATGAATCCACCACAGGTATACACATGTTCCCCATCCTGAACCGTCTTCCCTCCTCCCTCACCGTACCATCCCTCTGGGTCATCCCAGTGCACCAGCCCCAAGCATCCAGTATCATGCACTGAACTTGGACTGGTGATTCGTTTCATATATGATACTGAAAGGTTGTTGTTGAACCACGACGCCAGGATTCTTGGCCCCCGGAGGAGAAGAATTCAATCCGGGGCCAGAGACGAGGCTGGATCACTCAGAGCTTTTGTGTAACAAAGTTTTATTAAAGTATAAAGGAGACAGAGAAAGCTTCTGACATAGGCATCAGAAGGGGGTAGAAAGAGTATCAGCTTGTTAGTTTTAGCAATGAGTTTATATATTCTCCAACTAATCCAATGAAGATCTGGAGGCTGTAAAGACCTCACCAGACCTACTCCCATAATTTACATTTTAAGATAACAGAATTAGCCAGAAGGTTTAATCCAGAGACTGTCCTCAGGCAGAATCCATAATACATTGCTGTTATATAATCCTTGTAAAGAGAAGGTTTAATCCAGAGACTGCCCTCAGGCAGAATACATTGTTGTTATATAATCCTAAGGAATGTAGAGAAATAAGTTTGTCCTTTTTTCCTCCTTGAGAAGTCCAGACCCCTCTCTCCTTGGGGACTCCTAGACTTCTTATCAACCTGCCTAGGAAATGACTCTCAATACTATACATGTTTCAATGCCATTCTCCCAAATCATCCCTCCCTCTCCCTCTCCCACAGAGTCCAAAAGACTGTTCTATACATCTGTGTCTCTTTTACTGTCTTGCATACAGTGTTATTGTTACCATCTTTCTAAATTCCATATATATGCATTAGTATACGGTATTGGTGTTTTTCTTTCTGGCTTACTTCACTCTGTATAATAGGCTCCAGTTTCATCTACCTCATTAGAACTGATTCAAATGATTTTTTTTTTTAATGGCTGAGTAATACTCTATAGTGTATATGTACCACAGCTTTCTTATCCATTCACCTGCTGATGGACATCTAACTTGCTTCCATATCCTGGCTATTATAAACAGTGCTGCAATGAACATTGGGGTACACATGTCTCTTTCAGTTCTGGTTTCCTTGGTGTGTATGCCCAGCAGTGGGATTGCTGGGTCATATGGCAGTTCTATTTCCAGTTTTTTAAGGAATCTCCACACTGTTCTCCATAGTGGCTGTACTAGTTTGCATTCCCACCAAGAGTGTAAGAGGGTTCCTTTTCTCTATATCCTCTCCAGCATTTATTGCTTGTAGACTTTTGGATCGCAGTCATTCTGACTGGTGTGAAATGGTACCTCACTGTAGTTTTGATTTGCATTTCTCTAATAATGAGTGATGTTGAGCATCTTTTCATGTGTTTGTTAGTGATCTGTATGTCTTCTTTAGAGAAATGTCTGTTTAGGTCTTTGGCCCATTTTTTGATTGGGTTGTTTATTTTTCTGGAATTGAGCTGCATAAGTTGCTTGTATATTTTTGAGATTAGTTGTTTGTCAGTTGCTTCATTTGCTGTTATTTTCTCCCACTCTGAAGGCTGTCTTTTCACCTTGCTGATAGTTTCCTTTGTTGTGCAGAAGCTTTTAAGTTTAATTAGGTCCCGTTGCTTATTTTTGCTTTTATTTCCAATATTCTGGGAGATGGGTCAAAGAGAATCCTGCTGTGACTTATGTCAGAGAGTGTTTTGTCTATGTCCTCCTCTAGGAATTTTATAGTTTCTGGTCTTATGTTTAGATCTTTAATCCATTTTGAGTTTATTTTTGTGTGTGGTGTTAGAAAGTATTCTAGTTTCATTCTTTTACAAGTAGTTGACCAGTTTTCCCAGCACCACTTGTTAAAGAGATTGTCTTTAATCCATTGTATATTCTTGCCTCCTTTGACAAAGATAAGGTGTCCATAGGTGCTGTGGATTTATCTCTGGGCTTTCTATTTTGTTCCATTGATCTATATTTCTGTCTTTGTGCCAGTACCATACTGTCTTGATGACTGTGGCTTTGTAGTAGAGCCTGAAGTCAGGCAGGTTGATTCGTCCAGTTCCATTCTTCTTTCTTAAGATTGCTTTGGCTATTTGAGGTTTTATTGTATTTCCATACAAATTGTGAAATTATTTGTTCTAGCTCTGTGAAACATACCGTTGGTAGCTTGATAGGGATTGCATTGACTCTATAGATTGCTTTGGGTAGTATACTCATTTTCACTATATTGATTCTTCTGATCCATGAACATGGTATATTTCTCCAGCTATTAGGTCCTCTTTGATTTCTAGACAATACAGAAATACAAAGGATCATAAGAGATTACTATCAGCAATTATATGCCAATAAAATGGACAAAGTGGAAGAAATGGGCAAATTAGTAGAAAAGTACAACTTTCCAAAACTGAACCAGGAAGAAATAGAAAATCTTAACAGACCCATCACAAGCACGGAAATTGAAACTGTAATCAAAAACCTTTCAGCAAACAAAAGCCCAGGTCCGGACGGCTTCACAGCAGAATTCTACCAAAAATTTTGAGAAGAGCTAACACCTATCTTACTCAAACTCCTCCAGAAAATTGCAGAGGAAGGTAAACTTCCAAACTGATTCAATGAGGCCACCATCACCCTAATACCAAAACCTGACAAAGATGCCACAAAAAAGAAAACTGCAGGCCAATACCACTGATGAACATAGATGCAAAAATCCTCAACAAAATCCTAGCAATCAGAATCCAACAACACATTAAAAAGATCATACACCATGACCAAGTGGGCTTTATCCCAGGGATGCAAGGATTCTTCAATATCCACAAATCAATCAATGTAATTCACCACATTAACAAACTGAAAAATAAAAGCCATATGATCATCTCAATAGATGCAGAGAAAGCCTTTGACAAAATTCAACATCCATTTATGATAAAAACTCTCCAGAAAGCAGGAATAGAAGGAACATGCCTCAACATAATAAAAGCTATATATGACAAACCCACAGCAAACATTATCCTCAATGGTGAAAAACTGAAAGCATTTCCCCTAAAGTCAGGAACAAGACAAGGGTGCCCACTTTCACTGCTACTATGCAACATAGTTTTTGAAGTTTTAGCCACAGCAATCAGAGCAGAAAAAGAAATAAAAGGAATCCAAATTGGAAAAGAAGAAGTAAAACTCTCACTGTTTGCAGATGATATGATTCTCTACATAGAAAACCCTAAAGACTCCACCAGGCTTTCCTTTTAATTGGCTTATGACTGCTAGTAGTAGTCTCTTATGATTCCTTGTATTCCTGCATAGTCGGTTGTAACTTCTTCTTCATTTCTAATCTTATTGATTTTAGTCTTCTTCCTCCTTTTTATTGATGGCTCTGGCTAATGATTTGTCAATTTTGTCTACCTTCTCAAAGAACCGGTCTTTAGTCTTATTGATCTTTACTATTGTCTCCTTTATTTCTTTCTACTCTAATTTTATGATTTCTTTCCTTCTAACTAACTTTGGGTTTTTATTGTTCTCTTTTTCTAATTTCATTAGGTGTATGGTTGAATTTTTTTTTAATTTGATGTTTTTCTTTTTATTGATGTTGGCTTGTATTGCTGTAAACTTCCCTCTCAGTAATGCTTTTCTGCATCTCATAGGATTTTGGTCATCATGATTTCCTCATCATTTGTTTCTAGATATTTTTATTTCCTCTTTTATTGCTCTTATCATCTCTTGGTTATTTAGAAGTATATTGCTTAGCCACCATGTGTTTATGTTTTCTACAATCTTTGTAACTGGTAACTAATCTCAGAGTGTGTGGTCAGAAAAGATGCTTCATATGATTCATTTATCAAGGCTTGAATTGTGACCCAATATTTTATGTATCCTGGAGAAATGTTCTTTGTGCACTTGAGAAAAAATTTTATTCTGCTGCTTTTGGATGGAATGTCCTATATATACCAGTTAGGTCCATCTGGCTCAATGTGTCATTTAAGGGTTGCATTTCCTTATTAATTTTCTATCTGCATGATCTGTCCACTGGTGTGAGTGGAGTTTTCACATCTCCCACTGCTAGTGTTTTTCTGTCTGTTTTTCCTTTGATAGCTCTTAGCATTTGCCTTCTCCTATGTTGTGTGCATATATATTTTCAATTGTTATATATTTTTCTTTGGTTGATTCCTTGATCTTTATGTAATATGCTTTCTTGTCTCTTCAAGTAGTTTTGTTTTAAAGTTTTTTTTTTTAATTCTGCAATGTTTTATAGTTTTCTATATATATGTCTTTAGTTTCTTTAGGTAGATATATTCCTAAATAGTTTATTCTTTTCATTGCAATGGTGAATGGAATGTTTCCCTTAACTTCTCTATTTTCTCATTATTCGTGTATAGGAATGCAAGGGCTTTCTGTGTGTTGATTTTATATCCTGCAACTTCACTATCTTCATTGATTACCTCTAGTAGTTTTCTGGTGGAGTCTTTAGGGTTTTCTATGTAGAGAATCATGTCATCTGCAAACAGTGAGAGTTTTACTTCTTCTTTTCCAATTTGGATTCCTTTTATTTCTTTTTCTGCTCTGATTGCTGTGGCCAAAACTTCAAAAACTATGTTGCATAGTAGCAGTGAAAGTGGGCACCCTTGTCTTGTTCCTGACTTTAGGGAAATGCTTTCAGTTTTTCACCATTGAGGATAATGTTTGCTGTGGGTTTGTCATATATAGCTTTTATTATGTTGAGGCATGTTCCTTCTATTCCTGCTTTCCGGAGAGTTTTTATCATAAATGGATGTTGAATTTTGTCAAAGGCTTTCTCTGCATCTATTGAGATGATCATATGGCTTTTATTTTTCAGTTTGTTAATGTGGTGAATTACATTGATTGATTTGTGGATATTGAAGAATCCTTGCATCCCTGGGATAAAGCCCACTTGGTCATGGTGTATGATCTTTTTAATGTGTTGTTGGATTCTGATTGCTAGGATTTTGTTGAGGATTTTTGCATCTATGTTCATCAGTGGTATTGGCCTGCAGTTTTCTTTTTTTGTGGCATCTTTGTCAGGTTTTGGTATTAGGGTGATGGTGGCCTCATTGAATCAGTTTGGAAGTTTACCTTCCTCTGCAATTTTCTGGAGGAGTTTGAGTAAGATAGGTGTTAGCTCTTCTCAAAATTTTTGGTAGAATTCTGCTGTGAAGCCGTCTGGACCTGGGCTTTTGTTTGCCGAAAGGTTTTTGATTACAGTTTCAATTTCCGTGATTGTGATGGGTCTGTTATGATTTTCTATTTCTTCCTGGTTCAGTTTTGGAAAGTTGTACTTTTCTACGAATTTGCCCATTTCTTCCACTTTGTCCATTTTATTGGCATATAATTGCTGATAGTAATCTCTTATGATCCTTTGTATTTCTGTTGTCTGTTGTGATCTCTCCATTTTCTTCTCTAATTTTATTGATTTGATTTTCTCTCTTTGTTTCTTGATGAGTCTGGCTAATGGCTTGTCAATTTTATTTATTCTTTCAAAGAACCAGCTTTTTGCTTTGTTGATTTTTGCTATGGTCTCTTTTGTTTCTTTTGCATTTATTTCTGCCCTAATTTTTAGGATTTCTTTCCTTCTACTAACTCTGGGGTTCTCCATTACTTCCTTTTCTAGTTGCTTTAGGTGTAGAGTTAGGTTATTTATTTGACTTTTTCTTGTTTCTTGAGGTAGGCCTGTATTGCTATGAACTTTCCTCTTAGCACTGCTTTTATAGTGTCCCACAGGTTTTGGGTAGTTGTGTTTTCATTTTCATTAATTTCTATGGATATTTTGATTTCTTTTTTTATTTCTTCTGTGATTTGTTGGTTATTCAGAAGTGTGTTATTCAGCCTCCACATGTTGGAATTTTTAATAGTTTTTCTCCTGTAATTGAGATCTAATCTTAATGCATTATGGTCAGAAAAGATGCTTGGAATGATTTCGATTTTTTCAAATTTATCAAGGTTAGATTTATGGCCCAGGATGTGATCTATCCTGGAAAAGGTTCCATGAGCACTTTAGAAAAAGGTGAAATTCATTGTTTTGGGGTGAAATGTCCCATAGATATAAATTATGTCTAACTGGTCTATTGTATCATTTAAAGTTTGCATTTCTTTGTTAATTTTCTGCTTAGTTGATCTGTCCATAGGTGTGAGTGGTCTCCCACTATTATTGTGTTATTGTTAATTTCCCCTTTCATACTTGTTAGCATTTGTCTTACATATTGTGGTGCTCCTATGTGGGGTGCATATATATTTATAATTGTTATATCTTCTTCTTGGATTGATCCTTTAATCATTATGTAGTGGCCTTCTTTGTCCCTTTTCACAGCCTTTGTTTTAAAGTCTATTTTATCGGATATGAGTATTGCTACTCCTGCTTTCTTTTGGTCTCTATTTGCATGGAATGTCTTTTTCCAGCCCTTCACTTAAAGTCTGTATGTGTCCGTTGTTTTGAGGTGGGTCTCTTGTAGGCAGCATATAGGGATCTTGGTTTTGTATCCATTCAGCTAGTCATTGCCTTTTGGTTGGGGCATTCAACCCATTTACATTTAAGGTAATTATTGATAAGTATGATCCCATTGCCATTTACTTTATTATTTTGGATTCGGGTTTATACGACCTTTTTGTTTCCTTTCTAAAGAATATCCTTTAGCATTTGTTGGAGAGCTGATTTGGTGGTGCTGAATTCTGAATGTAGTAAAGTTGCATGATATAAAATCAACACTCAGAAATCCCTTGCATTCCTATACATTAATAATGAGAAAGTAGAAAAATAAATTAAGGAAACAATTCTATTCACCATTGCAATGAAAAGAATAAAATATATAGGAATATATCTACCTAAAGAAACTAAGGACTTATATATCAAAAACTATAAAACACTGATGAAAGAAATCAAAGAGGACACTAATAGATGGAGAAATATACCATATTCATGGATTAGAATAATCAATATAGTAAAAATGAGTATACTACCCAAAGCAATCTATAGAGTCAATGCAATCCCTATCAAGCCAGCAGTGGTATTTTTCATAGAACGATGACAAATAATTTCAAGATTTGTATGGAAATACAAAAAAACCTCAAAGAGCCAAAGCAGTCTTGAGAAAGAACAATGGAACTTGAGGAATCAACTTGCCTGACTTCAGGCTCTACTACAAAGCCACAGTCATCAAGACAGTATGGTACTGGCACAAAGACAGAAATATAGATCAATGGAACAAAATAGAAAGCCCAGAGATAAATCCACAGCACCTATGGACACCTTATCTTTGTCAAAGGAGGCAAGAATATACAATGGATTAAAGACAATCTCTTTAACAAGTGGTGCTGGGAAAACTGGTCAACCACTTGTAAAAGAATGAAACTAAATCACTTTCTAACACCACACACAAAAATAAACTCAAAATGGATTAAAGATCTAAATGTAAGACCAGAAACTATAAAATTCTTAGAGGAGAACATAGGCAAAACACTCTCTGACATAAATCACAGCAGGATCCTCTGTGATCCACCTCCCAGAATACTGGAAATAAAAGCAAAAATAAACAAATGGGACCTAATTAAAATTAAAAGCTTCTGCACAACAAAGGAAACTATAAGCAAGGTGAAAAGACAGCCTTCTGAATGGGAGGAAACAATAGCAAATGAAGCAACTGACAAACAACTAATCTCAAAAATATACAAGCAACTTATGCAGCTCAACTCCAGAAAAATAAACGACCCAATCAAAAAATGGGCCAAAGAACTAAATAGGCATTTCTCCAAAGAAGACATACGAACGGCTGACACATGAAAACACATGAAAAGATGCTGAACATCACTCATTATCAGAAAAATGCAAATCAAGACCACAATGAAGTACCATTTCATACCAGTCAGAATGGCTGCGATCCAAAAGTCTACAAGCAATAAATGCTGGAGAGGATGTGGAGAAAAGGGAGTCCTGTTACACTGTTGGTGGGAATGAAATCTAGTACAGTCATTATGAACAGTGTGGAGATTACTTTAAAAATTGCAAATAGAACTGCCATATGATCCAGCAATTCCACTTCTGGGCATACACACCGAGGAAACCAGAATTGAAAGAGACACGTGTACCCCAATGTTCACTGCAGCACTGTTTATAATAGCCAGGACATGGAAACAACCTAGATGTCCATCAGCAGATGAATGGATAAGAAAGCTGTGGTACATATACACAATGGAGTATTACTCAGCCATTTAAAAGAATAAATTTGAATCAGTTCTAATGAGATGGATGAAACTGGAGCCTATTATACAGAGTGAAGTAAGCCAGAAAGAAAAACACCAATACAGTATACTGACACATATATATGGAATTTAGAAAGATGGTAATGATGACCCTGTATGCAAGACAGCAAAAGAGACACAGATGTACAGAACGGACTTTTGGACTCAGAGGGATAGGGAGAGGGTGGGATGTTTTGGGAGAATGGCATTGAAACATGTATACTATCATGTAAGAAACAAAGCTCCAGTCTATGTTCGATACAGGATACAGGATGCTTGGGCCTGGTGCACGGGATGATCCAGAGAGATGATATGGGGTGGGAGGTGGGAGGGGATTCCGGATTGGGAGCTTGTACACACCCATGGCAGGTGCCTGTTAAGGTATGGCAAAACCAATACAGTACTGTAAAGTAAAATAAAGTAAAAAAAAAAAAAAAAATTTTATAAAGGAAAGCCTGGAAGAAATGGAGTAATTCTTAGAAAGATACAACCTTCTAATACTAACTCAGGAAGAAAAAAGTATATGTAAACAGACCAATCACAATCCCTGAAATCGAAACTGTGATCAGATATCTTCCAACAGGACTTCCCTGGTGGTCCAGTGGTCAAGAATCCACCTGATAATGCAGGGAACCCTGGTTTGATGTCTGGAAGAGGAATATCCCACATGACTCAGGGCAACTAAGCCCATGCACCGCAGTTACTGAAGCCCAGGCACTCTACACCACATGCTCTGCAGTGAGAGAAGCCACCGCAAGCCTCTGCATCGCAACTAGAGAGTAGCCCCCACTCCCTGCAATTAGAGAAAGGCAATGCACAGCAAGGAAGACTCAGAGACGTGAAAAATAAATAAATCTTCCCACAAACAAAAGCACAAGGCCAGATAGCTTCACAGGCAAATTCTATCAAATATTAAGAGAAGAGCTAACATCTATCCTGCTTAAATTCTTCCCAAAAATTTCAGAGGGAGGAATACTCCTAAACTCATTTTAGGAGGTCACCATCTCCCTAACACCAAAACCAGACAAAGATACCACAGAGAAAGGAAAATTACAGGCCAATATCACTAACAAGCATATATGTAAAAATCCTCAACATAATACTAGCAAGCAAAATCCAAAAACACATTAAAAGCAGCACATACCATTTTCAAGTGGGTTTATCCCAGGGATGCAAGGATTCTTCAGTATACACAAATCAATCAACCTGGTACACCACTTTAACAAATTGGAAAATAAAATCCATATGGTAACCTCGATAGATGCACAAGAATGTTTGACCAAATTATAAACCCATATGTGATCAAAACTCTAGAGAAAGTGGGTATAAAGGGACTCTACCTCAACATAATAAAGGCCATATATAAGAAACCCATAGCAAACATTATCTTCAGTGTTGAAAAACTGAAAGCATTTCATCTATGATTAGGAACAAGAATGCCCACTCTCATCACTGTTATTCAGTATAGTTTTGAAAATCCTAGTCATGGCAATCAGAGAAGAAAAAAAAAGACAACTAGTTGGAAAAAGAAGAAGTAAAACACTCACTGTTTGTAGATGACATGACGTACACATAGAAAACCCTAAAGATGCCACCAAAAATAACTACAGAGGAATTAAGGAGTCTCTTGATGAAGGTGAAAGAGGAGAGTGATAAAGCTGGCTTAAAACTCAAAGTTCAAAGAACAAAGATCATGGCATCTGGTCCCATCACTTCGTGGCAAATAGATGGGGAAACAATGGAAACAGTGACAGATTTTATTATTTTGGGCTCCAAAATTATGGATGGTGACCACAGACATGAAGTTAAAAGACTTGCTCCCTGGAAGAAAAGCAATGACAAACTTAGACAGTATATTAAAACAATAAAATAGTCTGAGCACTAAAGAATTGATGCCTTCAGACTGTGGTGCTCAAGAAGACTCTTGAGAGTCCCTTGGACTGCAAAGAGATCAAACCAGTCAATCCTAAAGGAAATCAGTTCTGAATAGTCATTGGAAGGACTGATGCTAAAGTTGAGTCTCCAATACTTTGGCTACCTGATGCAAAATGCCAATTCATTGGAAAAGATTCCGATGCTGGGAAAGACTGAAGGCAGGAGGAGAAGGGGACGACAGAGGATGAGATGGTTGGATGGCATCACCGAGCTTGAGTAAACTCAGGGAGAAAGAGAAGGACAGGGAAGCCTGGTGTGCTGCAGTCCATGGAGTCACAAAGAGCTGGACACAACTGAGTGAGTGAGTAGCAGCAACATCAACAGTGAGGATACAGACATAGAGAACAGACTTATGGCCAAGGGCGGGATGGGGAGGAAGGTGGAGGCAGTATGAATGGAGAGAGTCGCTTAGAATCATATATACTACATATGTAAAGCAGATAGCCAATGGAAATTTTCTGTATGACTTGGGGAACTCACACTGGGACTCTGTAACAACCTAGAGGGGTAGGAAGGTTGGGAGGAGGGAGGGAGGTTCAAGAGGGTGGGGACATATGTACACCTATGACTAATTCATGCTGATATATGTGTTAGTCACTCAGTGTGTCCAACTCTTTGCGACCCCATGGACCTTAGCCCACCAGGCTCCTCCTGTCTGTGGAATTTTCCAGGCAAGTATGCAGGAGTGGGTTGCCATTTCCTTCTCCAGCGGCTCTTCCTGACTCAGGGATCGAACCTGAGTCTCCCATGTTGATGTATGGCAGAAATCAAATCAAAACTGTAAAGCAATTATCTTTCAGTTTACAATAAGTACATTTTTTTTTAATGCATGGAGGAAAAAATGCATGGTAGAAAAGCAGCAAGCAGTCTAGTGTCAGTGCAGAAGAAGGCTGCTGGTAAAGAGATAAACCATATCAGGAGGGCCTTATACCCTGTGAGTTATCTAGGAAACTAAGATTGTTGAAGGATCTGACAATATAAAAATTCTTATGGGGAGCACAAGACAAAATATTTGCGAAAACAGCTGTTGTGAAAAATCTTGTGTGTGTGTGAGGGTGTGTATATGTACATTCAGTCGTGTTGAACTCTGCATCCCCATGGGCTGTAGCCTGCCAGGTTTCGGCATGGAATTTTCCAGGCAAGAATACTGGACTGTGTTGCCATCTCCTTCTCCCCAGGATCTTCCCTACCCAGGAATCGAACTCATGTCTCTTGAGTCTCCTGCATTGGCAAGTGGATTCTTTACCACCAGCAATACTTGGGAGAAGGCAATGGCACCCCACTCCAGTACTCTTGCCTGGAAAATCCCATGGACGGAGGAGCCTGGTGGGCTGTAGTCCATGGGGTCGGGAAGAGTCAGACATGACTGAGCAACTTCACTTTCACTTCTCACTTTCATGCATTGGAGAAGGAACTGGCAACCCATTCCAGTGTTCTTGCCTGGAGAATCCCAGGGACGGGGGAGCCTGGTGGGCTACCATCTCTGGGGTCGCACAGAGTCAGACACGACTGAAGCAACTTAGCAGCAGCAGCAGCAGCCGCCGCATCACTACCTGGGAAGCCACATTTTAGACATGACCACATAGTTGCTCAGAAATCTTTTTAAAATTATTCCCTTCACTTTATATCTTTGCTTTTTCTCCTGCCCCTAACATCCTTCCTCTTTGCATTTTTCTTTACCCATTATTCCTGGATTTTGAAATGCAGCTCAATTGTTGCCTTCTTTTCCTTTCCCTTCTTTCCCTCAGTTTCTGCCCTACATAGCACCTTGTCAAAACACTTATGACATTTCATTGTAATTATTTGTTCACTTCCTTTTTCAGTATTTTCTCCCTGACAGTGAACTCTTTGTAAACCAGCATTATTCTTCATTCATTTTATCAGTTTTTGGAGCAAGATAAAGAGTAAATAAATGCTACCTAAGAAATCAATTGTTAATCTGATTTTTAATCAATTTTTAGTTATTGTTCATTGAATTTTGAATTTACAATTGCTTCACCATGATATTTGTATATAGCCTTGGTAAAAGATATTGAAAATAACTTGCCTATGCTATATCTACCTCAAAACTACCCCCTCTGATATCAAAATGTCTATACAGTACAAAATAAAAGTTCAATGGTGAGAAACTATATGGCACGTGCGTGGAACACTGTGGTTCAATTTGAACAATTTAGCACAGGAGGAAATAGCCCAGACATCTAAAATTTGCTGACCAATCCTTTCTTCTTTTCCAGTAAAGGTTTATTTCTTGTTAAGACACTGCAGTTTAAAAAAACACCCTTGTTTCTTTCTTTATCTCCCCAAACTGAGTTTACTCCTTAGTTCTATTAGTTCAGTCAGTGAGGAATATCTCCAATAATCAGAATGATCTCAACTCATCCCCTGTGGTCCTGATATCTTCCTGAGGTCATGCCCAACTATTTTCCCAGGTTTTATTTGTGTGTTGTCCACATCACTTATTCAGTGTTCAACAAATATTTACTTTCACCGTGTTCAGTTCAGTTCAGTTGCTCAGTCATGTCCGACTCTGTGACCCGTGGACTGCAGCACATCAGGCCTCCCTGTCTATCACCAACTCCTGGAGTTCACACAAACTCATGTCCATTGAGTCAATGATGCCACGCAACCATCTCATCCTCTGTCATCCCCTTCTCCTCCTGCCTTCAATCTTTCCCAGCATTAGAGTTTTTTCTAATGAGTCAGATCTTTGCATCAGGTGGCCAGAGTATTGGAGTTTCAGCTTCTGCATCAGTCCCTCCAATGAACACCCTGGACTGATCTCCTTTAGGATGGACTGGTTGGATCTCCTTGCAGTCCAAGGGACCCTCAAGAGTCTTCTCCAACACCACAGTTCAAAAGAATCAATTCTTTAATGCTCAGCTTTATTTATAGTCCAACTCTCACATCCATACATGACCACTGGAAAAACCATAGCCTTGACTAGATAAACCTTTGTTGGCAAAGTAATGTCTCTTTTAATATGCTCTCTAGGTTGGTCATACCTTTCCTTCCAAGGAGGAAGCAGCTTTTAACTTCATGGCTGCAGTCACCATCTGCAGTGATTTTGGAAGCCAAAAATTAAATTCAGCCACTGTTTCCACTGTTTCCACATCTATTTGCCATGAAGGGATCTCACTGTGTAGAGATCTGGAGACATGAAGTGGACAAGATATCAGTAGGCCCTACCTCATGCCCTGTCTCCAGGGGACCTGCAGACATACCTGGGAAAACACGGAGTGCCAAGAGGGAAGAGACAAGGGCATGTTGACCCATATTCATCTTTCAGGGAAAGGTCCAGAATCTGAATAATAAATCCAAATGGAGTTTGGAAAAGAGAAAGAATGAGATGACAGGTTTTGAAAGAAAATATAAGTGAAAACAGCCAAAGCTTGAGGGTTCAAAAGTTCAGTTCAGTCACTCAGTCGTGTCTGACTCTTTGTGACCCTGTGAATTGCAGCACACTAGGCCTCCCTGTTCATTACCATCTCTCGGAGTTCACTCAGACTCACATCCATCGAGTCCGTGATGCCATCCAGCCATCTCATTCTCTGTTGTCCCCTTCTCCTCCTGCCCCCCAATCCTTCCCAGCATCAGAGTCTTTTCCAGTGAGTCAGCTCTTCACATGAGGTGGCCAAAGTACTAGAGTGTCAGCTTTAGCATCATTCCTTCCAAAGAAATCCCAGGGTTGATCTCCTTCAGCATGGACTAGTTGGATCTCCTTGCAGTCCAAGAGACTCTCAAGAGTCTTCTCCAACACTACAGCTCAAAAGCATCAATTCTTCAGCACTCTGCCTTCTTCACAGTCCAACTCTCACATCCATACACGACCACAGGAAAAACCATAGCCTTGACTAGACGGACCTTAGTTGGCAAAGTAATGTCTCTGCTTTTGAATATGCTATCTAGGTTGGTCATAACTTTTCTTCCAAGGAGTAAGTGTCTTCTAATTTCATGGCTGCAGTCACCATCTGCAGTGATTTTGGAGCCCCCAAATATAAAGTCTGACACTTTTTCCACTGTTTCCCCATCTATTTCCCATCCTCGTTTTCTGAATGTTGAGCTTTAAGCCAACTTTTTCAGTCTCCTGTTTCACTTTCATCAAGAGGCTTTTTAGCTCCTCTTCACTTTCTGCCATAAGGGTGGTGTCATCTGCATATCTGAGGTTATTGATATTTCTCCTGGCAATCTTGATTCCAGCTTGTGCTTCTTCTAGTCCAGCATTTCTCATGATGTACTCTGCATATAAGTTAAATAAGCAGGGTGACAATATACAGCCTTGATGTACTTCTTTTCCTATTTGGAACCAGTCTGTTGTTCCATGTCCACTTCTAACTGTTGTTTCCCGACCTGCATACAGATTTCTCAAGAGGCAGATTAGGTGGTCTGGTATTCCCACCTCTTTCAGAATTTTCCATAGTTTATTGTGGTCCACACAGTCAAAGGCTTTGGATAGGAGTTGGTAAACTGGATAGTTGCAGTGCCTGGAGCCTGGACGCAGTTAGTGAGAAGTGTAGAGAGGCTCAAGAGGTGGCCTGGCCAGAAGACACTGAGCTTTGTACACCAGATTAAGTTATGGCAACCACAACACAGGATTCAGACTGGGTCTGACAGTTCACTTGTTTAAGAAAAATCACTCTGGCCTCTCTCCAGCGATGGGATTGGAGAGGGACAAAACTGAGGCAGAGAGAGCAGGGAAGAGCCTGTGGCAGTGATACAAATCAAAATTTTTTATTCCCTAAAGTTATGTTCATAAAGACAGACTAAGCATATCAGATGACAGGTATACTGTATATAGAACACACAGGAACCGTGAATAGTTGGGAGTGAAGAAGGAGTGAGAGGGCCTGCAGGGGATTCTGGACCCCCTCGCCAAATTCTCTCCTGTCTGGTTACCTGGGTCCACTCTGAAGCTCTTACTGCTGGGTTTCTGGAAACACCTCACAGACTATCGTCCCTTGGTTTGTGTGCTGAGTTCCATGCTTTCACTATTGTTATTTGCTTATGTATATATTGATAATGCTACCCTTCAAATCTTACGAACTATGATAAGAACTGTGGTTGGATTTATTGGTTATGTTTCCTTTCTGTCTTGTAAGATAGTTAAAAACCTCTCTTTGGGCTGGTCACTTCCTTTGTGAAGCCAGCCCTCATTCCCTGGCAGACATTCCTCCAAGCTTACTGCATTAGGCATGCCCCTTTCATCACAACATTTCATTGCAATTGTCTGAGTCCCCACTAGACTGTAAGGTTTTAAGGGATGATTTCTTTATCTTCACATGGGCCATGCCTACCAGAGACCTGGATAATATGGTACAAATTTACTATGCATTTATTAAATTAATATAATACTTCGTTTCACTGATATTGCCATTGACGTTTAGGAAACTTTTTTCCTGATACTGTGAGGATCTCTGCTAGAGCAAATAGCTGCTCCATGTCCCTTAAGTCTATTGAGCATTTGTATTAATTTAAAATGGGAAAACACTATCCTGGGAAACAATCCTAAATTGTTTCCCCAGCTATTTATTGTGCATGTTGATGGAACCAATAATAGAAAGGGCGACGAGTGTGAGTAGGTCATGGCTCCCCTAACGCACTTCACACCAATCAGATGACTCTCAGTGTGAGCCATTCATGACGTCCTTCGCTTCGTGTTCTAGCAGTGACAATCAGAAACTAGAGAGGAAATGCAATGATTCATTCAAAGTGGACCTGACAACCAAACCTTTCCCGAGGTCTCATGTGCATAATTGTATGTGTTATTCGTTTTCTCTCTCTCTCCGTCTCTCTCAGGCACTCCTTAGTCTCCACTGGGAAAATGCCACGATAGTATATTTGCCAGCATGACCCCTAAAACCTAAGAATCAGAGCTGCAGGGAGAGAAAACAAAAATAAAAACACCCTGATAGCACCATTCACACCTGCCAGACTGGCCTTCCATTTATGTCTGGGCGCCTGTTCTATCAAACTCCTGTCTTGTATCAATTTTTAGCAGCGTGGATGATTTATTGCATCTAGGATGATAGAAAACCAGCTTTATACATCATTCAGCTTGCAAAAGATGTGTAGCTTCAGTTGCTTAATGGTGTCATTTTGGCTGAATGCTATTAACAGATTACCCCTGCCTAGGGCAGTGGAGCATGTGCGGCAGAAAGATAACCTTGTGTTCGTAATTTAATATTAACTGTTTTCTCCATAGTACCTCTTTCCAGTACATTAACAACAAACCAATATGGCCTTGTCCCCTGCGGTCGTATTCTTCACCGAAAAAAAAATGAATTACATGATAGCAAGTTCCTGAAGATTTCCAATGAAGTATTACAAATCACTCAACACTTGCTCTGCAAAAGGAAAAAATAAACAGGCTTAGATTCAATCAAATTTAATTCCTCCAATTTAGCTTTGCCGCACTTCAAAGGGTGCTCTTATTAATGTCTTGGTGAACAAATTTAACAGTCATTTTTCCTCCTTCTTATATGAAAGCTTTCAGTTGTATTCAACATATACTGAGATCAAGAAACTGTTTTATTTTATTTTATTTTTTTTTAGTGACTATGCTGTCACAGTTTGATATAAAAGTGTAAGCCATTTACAGAAAACTCTTTATGGAATTTTTATCCTATTCCATTCCCGGGAGCTAAATTTATATCCTGCATTAGCTATCATAGCACTAGAGTATTAGTCTTCTCCCTTTGCAAGCAGTTCAGGGCAGTCAGAGGCCCTATCACTCTCCACCACTCACATCCACAGGCATTATGAGTTTATCTCATCTTCTGCAGCAAGTAGCAGGCCCAATTCATTCCTTTAGGCTACTTTACTAATAACCTATTCCTTATCAGGGCCTCTCCACCTCAGCTTGTGATCAAAGACCCAATTAATGGAATGGAGAAAGGTGAAGCATTCAAATAATGGAGACAGCTGTTTTGCTCTGTTAGAGAAAATCCATTTGTATTGTTATCGCACTCACAAGTTCTGCAGCTCCCATTTAATTCACTCTCCCTCTATTTCTGCTGATGATAAAAAAAAAAGTCACAATGAACCCTGAAGAGAATGGCAGAAACATCATCGTGTTTCAACTCAGTCTGGAAGTTATCAACTTGAAAGTGAAAATACAAGCAGATAAGCAGAGGAAATGTCCAACAAAGACCATATCAAAAAAAAAAAAAATTTGTAAGTTTTTTCAAGTAGCATTCTCTATTCATCATTCTGAGGTTTTTTTTTGGTTCCTTTTCTGCCTTCTACTGTATTGCCTAACTGTCTATCTCAGCAAAGCAGAAGCTGATAATATCTTGAGTTCCACATCAGTTGAAAAGTAATTAAAGTCAGAGAGTAATCATAATTGGTTGGTAGGGATATTTTTATGAACTTCATACACTTATGGGCCCAGGAACTGACTTGAAGTTGACGATTTCTTCTCTTCAACAAGTCACATAATTTTTCCCTAAACTGGATTTTTAAACAGTTGATTTTTTTCCCTTTAAAAATTTTAAGCATTTCCTGTGCTCAGAAATATGCATACTTTTCTTAACTGAGCCCCAACATGAAAAGATTATATCCTTCTTAAACACAAAGTATGACCATGACTCATTTATTCCTATCCTAAGAAATTCTACTTTGCAAATTCTTATCCCTTCTGCCTGGTAATGGAGCAGAAAAGACCTCTTGCTTTTAGCATCAATGCTATGCTGCCTAAACTTTTCTCATAATAAAAGTGGGTCAGTTTTCAAAGCTGGAAGAGAAACAAAGTCCTTTGCTCTTACTTTGTGTGGAACATATTTCCTTGTAAGTGTCTAAATCCAGGATTGTTTTTGGTTTTGTCAAATAAGAAGAGAAATATGCACATTGTTTTTCTTCCCTCAAGAGAATTCTCTTGGAAAGCAAGAACGAGAATCACATATTTGAATTCCTGCCTGAACACATATAACTAGCAAAATAAACACGTACAAAGCAACAGTGTATGTGATGAATAGAGACAGCAAAATCTTAAAGGACTATTCTCCCAGGCTGATGGCTCACTGAGGATTCCAGGATGTGTATGAAAATGAGTAGGAAAAGAAGCACTGTGTATTTGCATATAAGATGAACACGTAAAAGAAGATTTAATGAAATAAAAACTATGGACTACTAAACAAATCTTGCTTTTTCCATAATTTTCCCCTGACTTCAATTTTTAGGAACAAAAAAATTTCATTTGTCTTTTCACTTCTGTATTAGAATAAAGCAAACATTCTTTTATTTGCATGTCATAAATCCTTATATCCTATTCTTAATGTTTAACCTAGAGTAAATAAACATGAAATAAAACAAATCACCTTTCACAAGAACATGTAAAATTATAAAAGCAGAACTTTTATAATAATAATCTCCCTTAAACATACGAAAAATGTGGAGACACTGTTGGTGTCCCTGTAGCAGAAAAAAAGCAAAATAGATTACGAAATGTGGCTTTAACCCTTCAGTCAGAAAAGCAAAGATCTATAAACTTTTTAGCACTTTGTGCATTTTAACTTTATGTAAAAGCAATAACATAGTCTTATAATAAATAACTTTTCTCAAACAATCTCATAATTCTAGGTGAAAACTCCTTTTTAAAAGAAGAGGCACTTTATCAGTCAGGATACCCTGGACTATAGTGCGCTAACAGTCAATCACTAAAGTCACAGTGGTCTGAAACATTTATTTCTCATTCATTGAATCCAGTAGAGATCAGCGCAGTGCGCTGTCATCACAGGTGTTCAGGGACACAAAATAGCAAAGGTTCTATCATCTCATGGTTCCACCTTTTCAACATGATGCTTCAGAATCTACCGAGGCAGGGATTAAAGGATGAAGAACGTGCCCATCAGCCATTACACACTTCAGCCTGGAAGTGATCTTCCTCACCCCCACCCAAAGTTCACTGACCAAAGCAAGTCAGAAGCCCACATCTAATTCCAAGGGCGTTTGTTCCCTGGAGATCCAGGAATCTTGGTGAACACTAATGTCTGCCACAGGAGCTATTTATATTTGTTCCCATGTTTAAGAAAGAGGAGAGTACTTAAGGTAACAAATGTTCTTTGTCTAATTCCCTGTCATCAAAGACGCTATAATAATATGAGGTATGGGAACCATATTCCAAGTTTGCTTTATTTTTAAGATAGATGATATATATATCATGCATAAGATACAAGATACTACCTAAAATATAACATAGTCTGTAATACAGAAAAAGTCTTTATGCTGGAGTTTTACCTTATTTAACAATATAAAGTCCTTGAAGGCATATATGCAGAACTTTTCTGATTCAAATCTGATAGTTTTACTGAATGAAAGCACTTCTATGCTCTCTCTGATGTAGTTAGATTACAGTTTATCCTTGAACAATGTGATTTTGAACCACATGTGTCCACTTATATGCAGATTCTTTTTTTTTCCTGTGAATATGGTACTACCTGATCCATGGTGGATATGGAAGCACAGATGGGAACTGAGGACTCAGCAGGCAAAGTGTGGGGTCTGAGCAGCCACAAATTTTGTTATCTCCAGTGTGTCCTGGAAGAAACCCCTCAGAGATACCAAGGGAAGATTGTATATCATCTTGCTAAACAGTCTCTAAGATATAGTATTCTTGTGCAGAATATTTAAATCTGTATTATTTTCATTCCTCCTTTCTGCTATTTTTGGAGAAATGTCAAGAGTCTCAAATATGCAGATAACACCATCCTTATGGCAGAAAGCGAAGAACTAAAGAGCCTCTTGATGAAAGTGAAAGAGGTGAGTGAAAAAGTTGGCTTTAAACTCAACATTCAGTAAACTAAGATCATGTCATCTGGTTCCATCACTTCATGGCAAATAGATGGGGAAACAATGGTAACAGTGACAGACTTGACTTTATTGGGCTCCAAAATCACTGCAGATGGCGACTGCAGTCATGACATTAAAATACACTTGCTCCTTGGAAGAAGAGCTATGAGCAACTTTTCTAGTCAAAGCTATAGCTTTTCCAATAGTTATGTATGGATGTGAGAGTTGGACTATAAAGAAAACTGAGCACCAAAGAATTGATGCTTTTGAACTGTGGTGTTGGAGAAGACTCTTGAGAGTCCCTTGGACTGCAAGGAGATCCAACCAGTCTATCCTAAAGGAGATCAGTCCTGAATATTCATTGGAAAAAATGATGTTGAAGCTGAAGCTCCAATACTTTGGCCACCTGATGTGAAGAGCTGACTCATTGGAAAAGACCCTGATGCTGGGAAAGATTGAAGGTGGGAGGAGAAGGGGACGACAGAGGATGAGATGTTTCGATGGCATCACCAACTCGATGGACATGATGGCAGAGATTTATTTATAAGAGAAAGGGGATGGATATTTGAACAGAGACTAAGACGAGACACAGGGAAGCAGGCCCCAGGAGAGTACAGGCAGAGAATAAAGAGAAGCAGCTCTAAGACAAGGATGGCAAGCAACTACCACAAACTGAGAAGAGGGAAGAAAGGATTCTTTTCTAGAGCCTTCAGAGGGGGCATTTAAGCCACCAAATTTGTGTTACTTTGTTATGATAGCCTAGCTAACTAATATGTTGACCATCGCTGTCTTTTCTTCATGATGAAGCTGATAAATTCATAACAATTCTCCTGCTTGTACTTCATAAAACAGCGTTGTCTTTAGGGGAATGTTTCTGTGATATTATATTTTTATGAATAAATTCATATGGAAAACGTCATGTATTATAAGTAACTAATAGTGTAGATATAAATATATTTGTCAGATAAACTACTTAATCATTTTATATTGTCATTTTTTAAATCAGTAAGAACTGAGATAGAATTAAGAAATAGAGAGATAGTTTTTAATTTTTTGAAATCAAATAGTATGATCAAGGCTTAGTAATAATCTACCAAAATAGTGGAAACATACTGAAAAATATTTCTGTAAAATGCAGAACATAAAATGAGCCACAAACAGCAGGAGTTTATAACAACCAACCCATGCCAGAAGAATCTGATTGATTTCTTTTCAGTTTTATTAAAAGATTGGAGCAGAAAGGGATTCCTGTAGTAGACACTGTATATTTGAGCAATAAAAAAAAATACTTAATTAGAGCTCATGAAATGTCACTTTTTAAAATTTAAATTTATTTATTTTAATTGGAGGCTAATTATTTTAAATATTGTATTGGTTTTGCCATATGCCAACATGAATTCGCCACGGGTGTACGCATGTTCCCCGTTCTGAACTCCCTTCCCCATCTTTTGAAATCTCACTTTAAAATTGAAGTAAAATTGGCCACACACAAACATATTCACACAAATAGAAAATGAATGAGAAGAACATAAGCAAGGAATAATGACACATATCAGCAGGCTGAGTATATAAAAGAGGTATTCAGTGGTGGGTCAAAAGAATCAGGCTTAGGTTCTCGTTTAACATCAACTGTAATAATCTAAAAGAAAGGATTGCATTCCATGTGGTCAGCAAAACAGAGGATACTGATTAGTGGAGTCCTGGAATCCTACGGAGACTAATAATCCAGAAGGGACATTAGAACACAAAAAGGTAAGCTAGATGTCAAATTAATTTTATATAAAAGGAAGGAAAGATGGATAATGGTAGGAGGGGTTAGAATATCCAGAGACTAACTGTACAATGATGAGTAACACACACCACAATGGTGTTAAAGCCTAAACAAAAGACAGCATATTGATTTAGAGACTAGAGTTTGCTGCATTGTTAGAAAAGCTAACTTGAGTCCAAGACTTTGTAAATAAATGAAGTCAATTAAAAATAAGGATGCACTTTTCCCCCACCGATTTGTGTCATGAAATTAAAAATCAATAAGAATATTTATCATCTTCCTGGTAGAGATTCTTCAGCAGATGACAGAAGTAATTCTTACTCTCATATGCTTTAAAGTAATAGATTTCCCTCTTGGCATGTAAGGGTACTGTATCACAAGAGAGAGTAGGTGAAATGAGTGAAATGCAAATAAACATGTATTCATTCCAAAAATATTTACTGAGCACTTATGTAATAGACACTTCATCTAGGTGCATGTCATTTATCAGTGAACAAAACTAAGGTCTGCTCTCCCAAAGTCTAAGTTCTAATGAAAATTACAGAAAACAACAATGGAGAAGGGAAATGGCAACCCACTACAGTATTCTTGCCTGGAGAATCCCATGGACAGCCGAGCCTGGTAGGCTGCAGTCTATGGGGTCACAAGAGTCGGACAAGACTTAGTGATTAAACCACCACAGAAAATAATGAAACACAATGCAGAAAAATAAAGGGGTGGGAGTTGTAATATGATGGAACAGAGAACATGTGTTATTTTGGACACAGTGGTCGTGGGTGGCAACTCTGAGAAGGAACTGTTGAAGGAAGAGCAAACTGAAAAGGAAACCATACAGGTACATATATGGTAAAAATTTTCCAGGAAGGTAAAGTTATATTAACACAAAGATGACGTTATTAACACAAAGGAGAGTATTCAATGTGTTCACAAAGCAGCAAGGAGGTCAGCAGGACAGGAGCAGATAAGCTCGGAGGACCATGGTTGGTGATACAGCACAGAAGTAGCCAGAGACTCCAGGGTCTTATGGCTGCAACAGTCATGGAAAGACAGCACCCAGATCTCTGCTTCCTGAAGCATGGTTGCCGGGCAGATCTAGGTGCTGTGCCTCTGGATTTTTCTCTACCCTTTGGCAAGACAATGCTCCTTGTAGGCTACCCCCAGTCATTGTCTAAGCGAAGCAGGGGTCCCAGGAGAGGCCTATTCCAGCCCAAGGCAGGGCTCCTCTGAAAAGTGTTTTTGGCTTGTGGATTTGTGAACCTGTGACCACACTTTCTAGAGCTATCTTCCATCGGTGGCCATCCTACTGGCCTCCAGGAAAAGGTACCACTCACCTCCCATCCACTTCTTCCCAAGTAAGGACAGGCTCTTCCCACAGAATCATCACAATTTCTCATACAATAAATTGGACAGTAGACTCATATCTGCAGTTAACTTGAAAGAATTATGGACCAAATGTCATCACCCAGCAACAAGAAAAAGAGGGAGTAGATAGAGGGAGAAAAAGAGAGATCATTGAAATAGTGAAGTGTGAGGCCTTCTGCCCACAAATTTCTCAATGGGACAGTTCACTAGAGTTTGCTGTCAGGCTTTCAAGTCACTTATTATGAGAAGATCTTACAACTCAAAGTACAATTTCAAGACATATTTTTGGCACATGTTATTTAAGCATAATACAAACACAATATAAGGTTGATTGGAGAAAGAAAAAAAAACTTGGAGAAAAGCAAAAGAGCATGCACATTGCACCGACATTATTTACAGCATAGGCCAGGCATAGGTGGCCATACACAGCACGACCAGAATTCCAGGAGCACCTGCCCAGGCATGTTGGCTAGACACGTGGCGGCGGGCATGCCAAGACACCATGAGCCCTGACCGCACAGCTCAGTACCTAAGTACAGGTGACTCTGAGAGAGGTTAGGGAGCACCTCGCTTATCTGAGCACCCACAGATACTGCTATCGATCTTCAGGCCCAGGAACAATGCTAGTAGTTTCCCACACTTAAGGGCAATATGAGGGCCCTCTGAAGATCATTACCTGGCAGTAATACTGACTGCCTGTCAGTCCAGCTGAGCCCGCTCTCTACTAAGCTACTAGAAGGAGGGAGAAACCCTCTGAGTCATTTAAACTTGTCTCTCATCAATACACAGGACTCCTAAATATGTCAACTGAAGCTGAAGTGAAAGTGGCTCAGTCGTGTCCGACTCTTTGCGACCCCCTGGACTGTAGTCTACAGGGCTCCTCTGTCCATGGGATTTTCCAGGCAAGAATACTGGAGTGGGTTGCCGTTTCCTTCTCCAGGGGAACTTCCCAACCCAGGGATCGAACCCGGGTCTCCCACACTGTAGGCAGACACTTTCCCATCTGAGCCACAAGGGAAGCCCAAGGGAAATATGTCAACTACTACACCTGATAAACAATCAAAGAAACAGCAATTTGATGAACTTTCATTTCTATCCTGCACATTTCTTTGTCTTTCCCTGAATTGAAATAACTTCCTTAGCTATTAATACTTTAATACTCTGTGTGTGTGTATGTGCGTGTGTGCGTGTTAGTTGCTCAGTCATGTCTGACCCTTTGAGACCCCATGGACTGCAGCCCACCAGGCTCCTCTGTCCGTGGGATTCTCCAGGCAAGAATACTGGAGTGGGTTGCCATGTCCTTCTCCAGGGGATCTTCCCAAACCCAGGAACGAAACCTGGGTCTCTCTCATTGCAGGCAAATTCTTTACCATCCGAGCCCCTGGGGAAGCCAGTGCTGTGTATACAAATAATACTATAACTCTCATAATCTTGACATATATAGGAGGAAAGTGAAAACTGAAGATAAATTGGGTTTTCCTAAATTACTGCACTAATAAGTGATAAAGTTTTTTAACAGCCACCATTTTGGTCCATACTCTATGTCAAGCTTTGTCATAAAAAATAATTTATTTAATTGTAGGAGTTCTTTTTCTCAGTTCTCCAATAAGAATTAAAGTTATTAAATCGTATGTTCAAGACCTAAGAGACAGGGAGAATTTGAATCCAGTAATGTTTGAACATCAATATCAAGCTCTTTTATGAAACCCAAGACACACCCCCAGCCCTTCTCATCCCAAGGCCCTCCTCCCTTGTTACCACCAATAACTTCAATATTCCACCTAAGATGACAAAAATTTTAGAATTAGGAGGCCTTGTTAAGCAAAGCCGTTTTGTGATCAACTCTCCCAAAGAAGAATTTATGCTGCTATTTTTGGTACTATGGTTTTTCAAATTTATTTAATACTTGGGTAGTATATGCTATGTGTAAAGGTTTTACAGAGACAAGCTCTTTCAATTCAGTTCCCATAATGAACCTGTGAGGTATGAATCTTTATCTTGGCCTCAGGTTGCAGAGCTCCAAGGCTGTGAGCGAAGCTTTCACCTGAGTGAGCTCCAGGCCAATGCCCTTTACTACAAGGCTGTGCAGCCTCCCAGCCCAGCACCAATGCTCTTCTAGACTTCCCTTGGTAGAAAAATGACAGATTTATCCCCGTGAGAGGAAGAAAGAATAGGCAGTTCCTAGCCAGTTATTTTCTCAAGGAAGCATTTGCCGCTTTCCTCAGCAAGCCAGCCACGGGCCCCATCTCAGGGTTCCTTCCTGCCCCCACTCTCCAAGGCAGCATCACAGAGAGCTTAAACCCAGCCTCTGGAGCCAAAGCCGAGTGTGCATCTCCGCTCTTCAAATTACCAGATGATTAAACCGAGGGGCATGTTTAGACTGCATGGGCCTCAGTTTCTTCATTTGTAAAATAAGGTAACAATAGCAATTGTAATCATTATAGTAATAGAAATAGTAGACTTCATGAAAAAGTCTAGATTTTCGTAAAGCTTAAATTAAATGAGATCGAAAAGCATTGAACATGGTAATAAATGCTCAATAAATATTATCCTTTTATTAATGTTATCACATATTTTATAATTTCATCTTGTTTAGCTGTTTAGTTGCTCAGTCATGTGTGACTCTTTGTAACCTCATGTACTACAGCATGCCAGGTTTCCCTGTCCTTCACAGTCTCCCAGAATTTGCTCAAACTCCTGTCCATTTAATCAGTGATGCCATTCAACCATCTCATCCTCTATTGCTCCCTTCTCCTCCTGTCCCAGGATCGAGATTTTTTTTGACTATCTATATCCCCCCGATATATAGTAAACTTCTTATAGCCTTAGTGTTTGACACACAGTAAACATTCAGAAAGTATTCAATAAATGATGTCCTTATTCCTCTTTCTGAGAAATTCTTTCTTTAGAAGTTCATCTTGAACTTTCCTGGTGGCACAATGGTAGGAATTTGCCTGCCAATGCAGAAGGCACGGACTCGGTCCCTGGCCTGGGAAGATCCCACAGCCTCTGAACCACTAAGCCCGTGTACCGCAGCTACAGTCTCCGCTCTACAGCCCACAAGCCACAGCCCTGAGCCCACGTGACTCGAGCCTGCGTTCTGCAACAAGACAAGCCACTGCAATGAGCATCCCGCCCAGCCGCCAAAGAATACCCCCCACTCACCGCAACTAGAGAAAGTTCACACGAACGCAACGAAGACCCGCACAGCCAAAAGAAATGCTTAAATAAATAAAAATAAGTAAATTCATTTAAAGAGTAAGTCTGCCTCTCCCTCTGGGCTCACAATGCCACTCTTAATTATCCCCGTGGAAACACTGGCACAAAGATGTCCCCAGTATCCACTGATGCATTGGGCTGATAAGGGTCACATCGCATGCTCTGTGTCTGCACACATGTGAACTCCAGACTTGCTTTCTCCACAGTTTCTAATTGCTGCAGTTTCCGTACAATGTGCCTGTTGAATACAGTCTGAAAATGAAGAGTGAATGGAGATAATTTGGTATATTATTTTGTGGAATATGAAAGATAATTCCTGCACTCCATTCCAGATGTCTAACACATACACAATGTGAAGTTCTTTCTTTTTTTTTTTTCCCCATGATCTGCCTGTCAATAAATGTAATTTCAGGAACAAAATGCTATTTTTCTCTGCATATATATTTAAATGTTTTCAAAGTGAAGTGATATTGCCCCAGGGAAAATCAAATGAGCTACTAGGTCTAGAGCTTTTTTGAAACAAGTTGAGAATAAAGTCACTATCTTAATCAGTATCTTACACTATTTATATGACTAGTAAACCAAGTCTTTAAAGTGGGACAAGAAGATCTAAAGAATGTCCTCTCCTTGCCCTCTGATGACCTCTGAAGAGTGAAATGAGCAATCGTCCTAGACTCTACATGTGTGCTGACTTGCTCTCATCCTGGATCTCCAACAAGCCCTGAAGGACAACGTGTTTGCTAGAGCAAAGATCATTAACTTACCAGTGACTGCTTCTATTGTAGCCTTAGTTTTATGGTGAAGAATATTTTTAAGAAACCCTACTCCTGCTAATCATCATAGTATCCTTTTTCACACAATTTTAATAGGCAGTATTTGCAAAGTCTCCTTGAAAATTGCATTCTTTCTGACATGCTATCTTTCTTTTTTAAAATTAATTAATTTATTTTAATTGATGGCTAATGACTTTACAATATTGTGGTGGTTATTGCCATACATTGACATGAATCAGTCATGGGTGTCCCTCGTGGCTAAACCCCCCATCCTAAAGCCTCCTTCAACCTCCCTCCTCATCTCATCCCTCTGGGTCATCCCAGTGCACCGGCTTTGAGTGGTTTGTTTCATGCATTGAACTTTGACGGGTGATCTATTTCACATGTGGTAATATACATGTTTCCACAGTTTATTGTGATCCACACAGTCAAAGGCTTTGACATAGTCAATAAAGCAGAAATAGAGGTTTTTCTGGAACTCTCTTGCTTTTTCCATGATCCAGTAGATGATCCAATTTGATCTCTGGTTCCTCTGCCTTTTCTAAAACCAGCTTGAACATCTGGAAGTTCACTGTTCACGTATTGCTAAAGCCTGGCTTGGAGAATTTTGAGCATTACTTTACTAGTGTGTGAGATGAGTGCAACTGTGCAGTAGTTTGAGCATTCTTTGGCATTGCCTTTCTTTGAGACTGGAATGAAAACTGACCTTTTCCAGACTGCAGCCACTGCTGAGTTTTCCAAACTTGCTGTCCTATTGAGTGCAGCACTTTCACAACATCACCTTTCAATATTTGAAATAGCTCAACTGGAGTTCCATCACCTCCACTAGCTTTGTTCATAGTGATGCTTTCTAAGGCCCACTTGACTTCACATTCCAGGATGTCTGGCTCTAGGTGAGTGATCATACCATCATGATTATCTGGGTTGTGAAGCTCTTTTTTTGTACAGTTCTGTGTATTCTTGCCACCTCTCCTTAATATCTTCTGCTTCTGTTAGGTCCATACCATTTCTGTCCTTTATCAAGCTCATCTTTGCATGAAATGTTCCCTTGGTATCTCTAATTTTCTTGAAGAGATCTCTGGTCTTTCCCATTCTGTTCTTTTCCTCTATTTCTTTGCATTAATCACTGAGGAAGGCTTTCTTATCTCTTCTTGCTCTTCTTGGGAACTCTGCATTCATATGCTTATATCTTTCTTTTCCTCCTTTGCTTTTTGCTTCTCTTCTTTTCACAGCTATTTGTAAGGTCTCCCCAGATAGCCATTTTGCTTTTTTGCATTTCTTTTCCATGAGAATGGTCTTGATCAGTGCCTCCTGTACAATGTCACGAACCTCCGTCCATAGTTCATTAGGCATTCTAGTCCCTTAAATTTATTTCTCACTTCCACTGTATAATCATAAGGGATTTGAAATAGGTCATACCTGAATGGTCTAGTGGTTTTCCCTGCTTTCTTCAATTTTAGCCTGAATTCGGCAAAAGGAGTTCATGATCTGAGCCACAGTCAGCTCCTGATCTCATTTTTGCTTCTCAATCTTTGGCTGCAAAGGATATAATCAATCTGATTTCAGTGTTGACCGTCTGGTGATGTCCATGTGTAGAGTCTTCTCTTGTGTTGTTGGAAGAGGGTGTTTGCTGTGACCAGTGCATTCTCTTGGAAAAATTCTATCCTTTGCCCTGCTTCATTCTGTATTCCAAGGCCAAATTTGCCCAGGCATGTCAGGAAGCAACAGTTAGACTGAACATAGAACAACAGACTGGTTCCAAATAGGAAAAGGAGTATGTCAAGACTGTATATTGTCACCATGCTTCTTTAACTTATATGCAGAGTACATCATGAGAAGTGCTCGGCTGGAAGAAGCACAAGCTGGAATCAAGATTGCCGGGAGAAACATCAATAACCTCAGATATGCAGATGACACCACCCTTATGGCAGAAAGTGAAGAGGAACTAAAGAGCCTCTTGATGAAAGTGAAAGAGGAGACTGAAAAAGTTGGCTTAAAGGTCAACATTCAGAAAACTAAGTTCATGGCATCTGGTTCCATCACTTCATGGCAAATAGGGAAACAGTGGAAAGAGTGTCAGACTTTATTTTGGGGGCTCCAAAAATCACTGCAGATGGTGATTGCAGCCATGAAATTCAAAGACTCTTACTCCTTGGAAGGAAAGTTATGACCAACCTAAATAGCATATTGAAAAGCAGAGACATTATTTTGCCAACAAAGGTCCATCTAGTCAAAGCTGTGATTTTTCTAGTGGTCGTGTATGGATGTGTGAGTTGGACTGTGAAGAAAGCTGAGCACCGAAGAATTGCTGCTTTTGAACTGTGGTGTTGGAGAAGACTCTTGAGAGTCCCGTGGACTGCAAGGAGATTCAACCAGTCTATCCTAAAGGAAATCAGTCCTGGGTGTTCATTAGAAGGACTAATGCTAATAAAGCAGTGGAAGAGTTGACTCACTGGAAAAGACCCTGATGCTGGGAGGGACTGGGGGCAGGAGGAGAAGGGGACGACAGAGGAGGAGATGGCTGGATGGCATCACTGACTCGATGGACGCGAGTCTGAGTGAACTCCGGGAGTTGGTGATGGACAGGAGGCCTGACGTGCTGCGATTCATGGGGTCACAAAGAGTCGAACATGACTGAGCGACTGAACTGAGACAATAAACTCAATTTCTACTGCTGCTAGTAACTAAAGATGAAGCTATAACTCTAAGTCACTCCAGGAAAATTTACATACATCTTAAGATTTTTATTATGACTCTAGATCTAAAAGTCAGTACTAGAGTCTGTCAGCTCAGGCAGCATACCATCCAAAGCTGCCCTAGACAAGAAGGCCAACAGTTCCTGAAAGGATGGACATCAGTAAGTTGAGCTGAAGTGGCAGCTGTCTGTTTAAGCAGCTAGAAACCTGCTGAAAGTGATTCGTTTAAAAGATTTCTTGACTTCACTGATTTGACATCACCTAAGGACATCTTCTGGCATTACTTCCTCTTAAGACCACACAATGGCTCCTACGTGGTTCTTTATTACATCTCATATCAAATTCGCCTGAGCCACCGGGGAAGT
The DNA here is from genome assembly GCA_917880005.1 of Nanger dama. Lineage (NCBI taxonomy): Eukaryota > Metazoa > Chordata > Mammalia > Artiodactyla > Bovidae > Nanger > Nanger dama. Next base: position 9,984,142 of record CAKJTW010000035.1, read on the forward strand.
CCTGGTGGATCAGACAGTAAGGCATCTGCCTACAATGTGAGAGGCCCGGGTTCAATCCCTGAGTCCAGAAGATCCCCTGGAAAAGGAAATGGCAACCCACTCTAGTATTCTTGCCTGGAGAATCCCATGGATGGAGGAGCCTGGTGGGCTACAGTCCATGGGGTCACAGAGTCAGACACAACTGAGCAACTTCACTTTCACTTTTCTTTCAATTCCTTGAACACATCAAGTGCTTTCCTTCAGTTCAGGTTGCATACATGCTCTTTTCTTAGTACATTCCCCTATCTCTCCCCAAACACACAACTGTGTGCCACAACCAGAGCCCACCAAATCAGACAATTTTTTGCAATCATTCTTTAGTTTTCAGCTTAAATATCCCCTTTAGACTTTCCTTGAATAAAGCAGGTCCACTGGATTCTTCGTCATAGTATTTGACTTGTTTCCTTCAGAAACTTTATCATCATTTGTAATGACATATGCTTTTACTTTCTTTCGTTCACTTTTTAAATTATCCACCCCTCCTCCCAGCTTCAAGACTATGTTTCTCATTATATCTTCAAAGCTGAACACAGCACATGGTATATAATATACAGTAAATGAATGGTGAAAGAAAGTGGAAGTGAAGTCGCTCAGTCGTGTCCAACTCTTTGGGACCCCGTGGACTGTAACCTACCCGGATCCTCTGTCCATGGGATTCTCCAGGCAAGAGTACTGGAGTGGGTTGCCATTTCCTTCTCCAGGGGATCTTCCCGACCCAGGGATTGAACCCAGGTCTCTCACCTTGCAGACAGACGCTTTAACCTCTGAGCCACCAGGGAAGCCCAACGAATGGTGAAAGTAAAACTAAATGAACAAATTTGAAATAGGAACAAATAAGAAAGAGAAGCAAAAGAATGCTGTAACAACGTCTGTTAGTAACCATCTCCTAAACACTTCGGCATCTTACATTCAACGTCATTGTCTCATACCAAGGTACCTCAATCTTCTTAGCTCATTAGCATCACATGGGAAAATACCAGATGAATCACAAAGTAATTAAATCTGACTATCTGGGAGATGCAACTTATATTTTGATAGCTTTTAAAGTTCTCTAAAGAAAAGAAAAGTGAACGAAAGTGGAGTTGCTCAGTCGTGTCTGACTCTTTGTGACCGTGAGGACTGTAGTCCACCAGGCTCCTCCATCCATGGGATTCTCCAGGCAAGAGTACTGGAGTGGGGGTGCCATTTCCTTCTCCAGGGGATCTTCCCGACCCAGGGATTGAACCTGGGTCTCCCGCATTGTAGACAGATGCTTTACCATCTGGGCCACCAGGAAATCCTAAAGTTCTCTAGGTAATTCTAATGTGCAACTAAGACTAGTGTATTCCTGTGGTTCTCAAATGTGACTGCATCAGAATCCTTGAGAGCTTATAAAACAGAGAGTTCTGGGTCCCATCCCCAAAGTTTCTAGTGTGTTTGCATTTCTGCATTCCCAGGCAATGCTGATGTTGCTCGACTGGGAACCACTCTTACACTTCCAATCTACATGAGTAGATTCACTGGACTTAAGTTTCAAAGTGGAGGGAATGCTGGATAGGATATTTTATGGAGGGGAAACAAAAAGACTTGAAATGAAAATAACGGGATGCTTTAGGCATAGTTTCCCAGTTAATCACTTCCACGCTGAATCACTTGAGATGCCAGAAATCACAAAATGCCATTCAGCTGAGATGGCAGGGACGGGAGAGCCAATATGTTGGCAACACGCTCTGTACTCATTGTATACAGAGGATCATGAGAAGAAAGAGCCCAGGGCAGGCTGATGAGGCAAGGTTACACCATGTGTCTCCAAACAGCCTGTAACTTCTCTACCAATGCAAAAAAATCAATTCTGGTAATAATGCCATCTTTGAATAGACCGATTTCTACATGTGGCTTTAAGAAATATCTTTACATCTGCACGCAGTATGCTCCCTATTGGATTTTAGTACGTTAACAGCACTTGGAGTAGCGATTAACTGCCATTGCTCTAAACTCTTCCTTAACACTTAATATCTATGCTGCTTCCTGAGTGTCCCAGCACTCCAAGAGGGTCAGTTTCCCGGGTAAAGGGAGGGAATACGATGCATCTTTAAATGCAGCTAGGCTGATCTGCACACTTAAGAGCCTCAGTACACCATTTTCCAATCACATATCTCAGGATAATTTATACAATCAATTAAAGAGCATTATCAAGGGATGATTTGACAACTGTTGCCATGCCAACCAGTGAAGTAGACAGCGCCTCCATGTTTAAAGGCTGCACCTGGTGATGGATGTGGCAGATTTTGAGGACTTAGACAGAATCACAGATGTCCAAAAGGTGTGGAGAGAACATGATTTAAAGCTTTGATGTCGTGCCATTTTTACTGGCAAAAGGGTGTTGATGGCATGTTGTTCACTTTCTCATTAAAATTCTGTCATTTTTCACAGTGTTCTGCATTCAGAGCTGAAAACTAAAGTGAGAATGCGCTTTACAGACTGGATAAAATATGATAGCAAAATGGATGATGTTCATTTGCAGGCTGAATTAATTTTTAAAAAGTTTGTGTCAGTGCATTTATGAAAAGCCCATTAATCAGACACAACTTTATCACCCTTAATGGACATATTTTTAAACACTTTTACATTAATAATTAAAATTTTGGATGGCAAATGGCTTCTAGCACATAGAACTAAAAAGTATTTGAAGTGAATCACAATAAAACATAACAGAACCAGAAAATACACTTTCCAATGTCCATATGCTGCCTGATTTCTTGATTCCAATGACCATGATAAAAATCAATAACCTTAAAGACTTTGCAAGATAGACTGGTCTTTACTCACCGAGTTATGCCAGAAACCAAGGAGGCTCCTAAGGGCATTTCCAATTACAGACCCTATATTAATAAGCAACAGGGATGAGATTAGAGCTTGTATCTCTGGGATCAGCAAGCCAGTTCTCTTTCCAGTATGTAGTTACTCTTTGCTCTATTAAACTGTGCCTTTCAAACACCAATTGATTATATGTTAATATGTGATAGATGCATTGCCCACAATATTTTTTAAATAGTGTGACAGTTATAAACTTAGGCTCTAGAACCAAACTGTTTGAATCTCAGCTCTCCCTCTCACTAGCTATTAGGCAAATTATTTGATCTCTTTCTGCCTCAGTGTACTCATCTGTAAAATGAGAATAGTGTCACATCTTATAATTGTGAGGATTAAACAAGTTAGATAGAGCACTTAGAACAGTGCTTGAAGCGTTTATCCTCAAGGCTTTTATTATTACCAATATCATTATTATTACTATATTTTATTTTTAAGGCTCTTAGCCTTTCTATAGCAGAAGGCAATGGCACCCCCACTCCAGGACTCTCGCCTGGAAAGTCCCGTGGACAGAGGAGCCTGGTGGGCTACAGTCCATGGGGTCGCTGAGAGTGACTTCACTTTCACTTTTCCCTTCATGCACTGGAGCAGGAAATGGCAACCCACTCCAGTGTTCTTGCCTGGAGAATCCCAGGCACGGCGGAGCCTGGTGGGCTGCCGTCTATGGGGCCGCACAGAGTCGGACACGACTGACGCGACTTAGTAGTAGTAGTAGTAGCCTTTCTATAAACAGTTGTTGCAAGAATCACTCATTTTTGTTTTCCATTCATAACATGAGTTGATATAATAAGGCAAGTAAATTGCAAAGTCCAACTAATGATTTACTAAATTTAACTATCACAGGAACAGTTCATTGAGATAAGACAACTTAATAGGAATAAAGTGAGATAAAAGGTGGAAGATACAGGTATAGGAGGCAAAAATATGTGATAGTATCATGTTCTGTAGCAAAATTTGGTTTCCTTCTCCCATCATGGGTGTATCAGAGTATGATACACCCATACTCTCTGGGGTGCATCATAACAAATATGAAGCTAGGATAATAGGAGGGAGTCTTTTGCAGAACAAAACAGAAGCCCAGATTCCTTAAAGCAAAATAACTCTCAAAGTTGTGTTCAGAGGACAGTTGAGCAGTAAAAAGATTGCCGTCTAGAGGTTTCAGTTTGAGACTAGATCCTGAAAACCTGCTATCCTTTATCCTCAGCTCTCAGGGGCAACATCCCCCTGCTTGCGGGAAAAGAGATGAGGCCAAAGGATTGATGTGATAGCTGGAGGTGAGACAGGAAAGAAACGGAATCCCGCCAGTCTGGGCAAAAGGAGACAGTGAGTTGTGAGGAACGCCACATGCTGGTCCAAGGAGGACTGTTAGAACATATAGATGACTGACGGGAAAGCAAAATGTTTTTAATTCACTCTCCAGATTCTTGATATCTACTTGATCTTCTATAGTAAGGTTTGTTTGTTTTTTTCCATGATGGACTCTGCCTTTCAACCCTCCCAACATTAAATGCACGGTAAAGGGACAATTCGCATAACTAAGAAGTATTAGAAGCTGCTTGTCAATGATTACCTTGGCTGATCCAAGACACAATAAAAATGAATTTCAGAATACACACTAGGTGCTCAGCAAACTTTAGTGTCAATATTCTCAGTTCTTAAAATCGAAAGCTGCTGTCCAAATCCAAAAAAAAATATATATATATATCCTGCTGTCAGTTGGAAAGTCCCGTTCATACGTGCCTTAGAAAGACACTGGAACTGTCATTCAAAGTATGTTAACACCACAGTTGATTTTGAATGTTGCTAACTCTCTAAAGTCGGACATAGCCAATCCCTTGCGGGTGGATGTGCCCGTCTGCAAGTGGACAGGCTTCCATATGTGGCCCGTTATTCACAACCAGTTCGCTGGCATAAACACTTACACAGATCAGTGGCGTTTACTTACATGTTCACACATATTTATAGGTAAGATATAAAGCACTGTAAATACGTGTGAGCATGCAAGTAAATATCATCGATTTGTGTAAGTGATTATGCCAACTGAAGAATTCACTTGCAGCCTTAGATGATCTCGGCTCTTCCTCTTAGTGTTCACCTTTCCCAAAATATGACTCCAATAAAGTATGTGAATCTCTGTACACACACACAGAGAAACATACACAGACATACACACATACACTGTGTAAAAAAATGTGCTATGTGTGTGATAAACATACAGTAGTCTCTGTTTTAAGGAACCTACACTACATTTGGAAAGAGAAAAATAAATACATGAAAAGTTAGGTAGGAATGAAGTGAAAGTTGCTTAGTTGTGTCCGGCTCTTTGCAACCCCATGGACTATACAGTCCACGGAATTCTCCAGGCAAGAATACTGGAGTGGATAGCCTTTCCCCTCCAGGGGATCATCCCAGCCTAGGGATCCAATCCAGGTCTCCTGCGTTGCAGGTGGATTCTTTATCAGCTGAACCACCAGGGAAGCCCAAGTAGAAGACACCAAATTGAAAAGTATCATAAGGTGGTTTATATATATTTGCCAAATGATTGGTATGAAAGATACATAGAATAATGCTAAGATTTCTTTACACAAGAGCTTTTGCTCTTGGGTTTTCCACTTATTTAATTTTCCTTTTCTCTTCATCTTGATTTTGAGATGTCTCTAAATTATTTTAATTATTTAAGATTCATTCTTGGTCTTAGTATAATTAAAAGAAATGTCAATAATGTCATTCTTTACACAAATTTCTCCGCACCTTGAAAATAGTTAAGATTTCTGTGTTAGAGCACCTGGAAAGAAAGTTTACTTTCTACATATTGGTTTTAGTTCTATGATAATTTTCAGTACTTTTTTTTGTGGACAAAGATATTTCACTCATTCACTTAGCAAGCAAGCATTTACTGAAAGCCTACTATGTGCCCAGTGCCAATTACAAAGAGAGAAATATAAGCCACGATTTCTGTTCCTGAAGACTGTTTTAAATAACAGTAAACAATGAAACCTAATTATCAGTTGATAATTACTAGTTGTCAGTCCCCAGATTGCACTGAATAGTACAAAAGTTTAGAAGGTTTAAAAGTTTCCCCAAAACTCCCAAACCGTTTGATCTGTATGTTGACCAAACTCTTTTTATTTTTCAGATAATTTATCTGGCTTCATGTCAATGTATGGCAAAACCAATACAGTATTGTAACGTAGAATAAAGTAAAAATAAAATTTAAAAATAAAATAAAATAATTTTTCTGGCTATTGTTGTTCATTTATTAACGTCTCCCCAGATATCTCAGTAACAAGACAAAAGGTTTGCAGTGTCCTGGGAGTTGGAGGAAGGGCCCTGTGTGCATATTTCTGCATTCCTCTCTGTTCTTTTCTGCCCGCTTACTGCCTTTCTGTGTGCCCTCTCCTGGAGCCATTAAACTCATCTCTACAGGGAAAAAAAGAGAGATAAAAGGAGTAAAGAGTCAGAGTAAGATACACAGGCTTATAGGGGCCATACCATGAGAAACACACGGATGCATCATTATAAAGAACCGAATATGTTTGAGAAAGCTTGCATTAGCCCAAAAACAAGTTAGAGGCTGTACGTGGGAAACTTTCCACAAACAAACATGAGAACTTTAGGCAAAGGGGTTTCAAAACCAGTGGTTAAAGGAAAATGAAATGCACATGGAAAGACAGAGAGATAAAATGTAAATTTAGTTCAAAGTTACTTTACGACAGACAGATGACTTAAAAAGGGCTGAAACACAAAGTAATTATGAATTTGCTCAGAAGACAAAAATATGCTGAAAACACCGCTAAGATTAGCTTTATGTAAAGGCCTTTATCTCTTGGATCTGTCTCCATCAAACTTCAAGTACAAACACTTTAAAAGGAAGATTGCAAACGTTGACTGATGGTCAGCCTACGGAGCTTTTGTTAAGTCTGCCCTTCAGATTTCCAGTGCCACCAGGGCAAGAAAGAGTAATCCATTTTAAATCCCACAATACTGACTGCATCCAGAGGGCACTGAAAGAGTAATTTTCATTTTAAAAGAGCTCTTAAACATTATGAGTAGAAATCATGACTTTTAAATTTGAATTTTATTTTTAAAATGTGTTTTGTATTCTTCATTCTGTCATTATACAAGTAGAGTTCCTCAGCCATTGGTCTTAGGTCTCTGATGGTTGATTGATGAGTAACTGGAAAAATAATTTTAATTAATTTGAATAAAAAATATTTTTTATTTTCAAAACTGTCTCAATCGGTTTATTCAGTCTTTCTGAATCCTCTGAGTTTTACAAATAAATTAGACTGGCACAACAAAGGAAATAAACTAACACATGTCAACAATTTGTTTTTAAAGTGTGCCAAGCCCTCCTATGTTGTCTGATTTACCTGCAGTGCCTTATTAAATCTTAACATTAAATCTGAAGAGAGTTTGGTCTGGTCACTTTCTTGCTCTGTCACTTTATTTGTCTGCAAAATGAGAATAATAGTGGGCTTCTCCAGTAGCGCAGCTGGTAAAGAATCTGCCTGTAATGCAGGGGATCCTGGCTCGATTCCTGTGTTGGGACGATCCCCTGGAGAAGGGATAGGCTACCCTATTCTTGGGCTTCCCTGGTGGCTCAGACATTAAAGAATCTACCTGCAATGTGGGAGACCTGGGTGCAGTCCCTGGGTTGGGAAGATCCCCTGGAGGAAGGCATGACGATCCACTCCAGTATTCTTGCCTGGAGAATCCCCATGGACAGAGGAGCCTTGAAGGCTACAGTCCATGGGATCACAAAGAGTTGGACATGACTGAGTGACTAAGCACTGCACAGCATCTGACTTACAAGATTTTAAGGAGGATTAAGTGAGTTAATACACATAAAGTTTTGAAAGGAGTGCAAACAAGATCGCAGAGTGGGAAACCCTGAGCTCATGACCTCACACAAACACATCAAAACTACAACTACATATAGAGCAACTCTTGCTGAGAACAGCCTGAAGACTAGCAGAACTGTTCTTCTACAGCCAAGACTGTAATGGAAGGACCACACGAAGGTTGGTAGGAGAGGACAATAAGCAATCTAGTAGGAACCCACAACCTCGCGGGTGACTCAGAAGAGAAGGGGGACTATCACAGGCTTGGAAATCCTCCCTAAGAAGCAAGAGCTTTAAACCACATATTAGGCACCCCAGCCCTAGGGTCCAACATTAGGAAGAGAAGATGGTTGAAACCAGTGGGGCTTACTAGCTTATCAGAAGGCTCTTGACATTTAAAACATAATTAAGGTGGCAAAAGTTAAAGAGAGAGTTTTAAAGGTAAAAATAGGAAAATAAAGAGTCGCATACAAGAAAACTCCAATAAAGATATCAACTGATTTTACAGCAGAAACCTTGCAATACAGAAAGGAAAAGCGTAATATGTTTAAAGTAAACATGTCAGTCATCAGTCTTGTGTGACTCTTTGTGACCGCATGGACTGTAGCCCACTAGACTACTCTGTCCATGGGATTCTCCAGGCAAGAATACTGGAGTGGGCTGCCATTTCTTTCTCCAGGGGATCTTCTTGACCCAGAAATCAAACCCAGTCTCCTGTATTATAGGCACATTCTTTAATGTCTGAGCTACCAGCGAAACAAAAATACCCACAACAATCTAGGACATTTCACTTAGCAAAGGTATCATTCACAATTGAGAGAAAGACAAACAGTTTCCCAGACAAGAAAAACTAAGAGTTCATCACCACTAAATCAACCTTGCAAGAAATGTTAAAGGGTCATATTTAAAAGAAAAGGCTATAAATGAGAAATAAGAAAAATAGGAAGGGAAAAATTCCACTGGGAAAGGCAAATATATGGTTACAGCAGTGAATCAAACACTTAAATAAGTTAGTATGAAAGTTAAAAGACAAAAATTGTAAAAATCAACTATAGCTACAATAAACAGTTAAGGAATTGACATGAAAATATGAAGTATGACATCAAAAACAAAATGTGGTTGGGGTGGTAAAAATATAAACCTTTTAGAATATGTTTGAACTTAAATGAGAGTCAGTTTAAAACAAGTAGATTTAGATCAACATAAAAAAACTTTATGATGATCACATTCACAAAACAAAGGATGAAAATCATGATCATCTCAACAGATGCAGAGAAAGCATTTTTACAAAATCCAACATTTGTTCACAATAAAAGCTCTCAACAAGGCTGGTATACAGGGAACATTTTTATTTATTACAAACCCATGGCTAATATTATACTCAATGGTGAAAAGCTGAAATTCTTTCCTCTAAGATCAGCAATAAGATAAGGATGTCCACTCTTGCCATTTCCATTTGACATAGTATTGGAAGCCCTAGTGATAACAATCAGGTAAGAAAAAGATAAATAGCATTCAAATTGAAAAGGAAGAAGTAAAACTGTCACGGTTTACAGATAACAATAATATATAGAAAACCCTAAAGACGTCACTAAAAAGAATTAGAATTTAGAAATGAATTTAGTACAGTTGCAGGATACAAGATTCATATATAGAAATCTATTGCATTTATATACACTAGTAATGAGCTATCGTGTTTTATTCTTTTTGAAGAAGTTGTAAATTAGATTATTTCCTTGACTTCTCTTTCAATGAGCTATCAGAAAGAATAAGTTTAGAATAAATAAGAATAAGTTTAATCAAAAAAGTGAAAAATCTATAATCTAAAAATGTAATATACTGATAAAGGAAATTGAAGATGATATAAATAAATAAAAAGATGCTCTGTGTTCATGTATTATAAGAATTAATGTCATTAAAATGACCATACTACCCAAAGCAATCTATTGATTTAATGTCATTCCTACCAAAATACTCGCATGACATTTTTCCCAGAAGTAGAAAAAAATAATCCTAAAATTCACATGGAACCACAGAAGACCCTAAATAGCCAAAGTAATCTTGAGCGAAAGGAAAAAAAAAAAGAGATATAATTCACCCTGCCTTCAAACTACAAAGACACAGTATTCAAAGTAGTATGGTAAAAACAAGCAAACAAACAAACAAACACAGACATAGATCCATGGAGTGAAATATAGTGTCCAGAAACAAACCCATACACATATGGCCAATTAATTTATGGCAAAGGAGGCAAGAATATACATTGGGGAAAAGAGTTTCCTCAGTAAGTGGTTTGAAAATTGAAAAGCTGCATGTAAAATGTAAAAGAATGAAATTAGAACATTTTCTCTTACCACATGCAAAATTAGACTCAAAATAGATTGAAGACCTGAATGTAAGATCCAAAACCATAAAACTACTAGAAGAAAATACAGGCAATACGTTTTTTGACACAGATCTTAGTAATATTTGGTGGAGAGGGGGTGGATTTGTCTTCTCAGGTAAAGGAAACAAAAGCAGAAATAAATAAACAAAACATCAACTAAAAATCTGCAAAAACTAAAAACTTCTGTGCAGAGAAGAAAATTATCAATAAAACAAAATGGCAGCCAACTGTATGGGAGAAGATATTTGTAAATGATATGTCTGATGAGGGGTTAATATCTAAAATATACACAAAGAACTCAAGCAATTCAATATCAGTAAACAGTCAAAGCAGAAACAGAAACGCGGAGGTAGAGCACAAATGTATGGATACCAAGGAGGGAAGGAGTTGGGTAGGAGGAACTGGGAGGTTGGGATTGATACACACTGATACTATGTATAAAACAGACAGTTGATAGGAGCCCACCTTATAGCACTCTACTTATTGCGCTGTGGGATCTTAAACAGGAGAGAAATCCAAAAGAGAGGAGAGATATCCAGAAGAGAGGAGAGATATCCAGAAGAGAGGAGAGATATCCAGAAGAGAGGAGAGATATCCAGAAGAGAGGAGAGAAATCCAGAAGAGAGGAGAGATATCCAGAAGAGAGGAGAGATATGTGTGGCTGGTTTATTTTGCCATGCAGTAGAAGCTCACACAACATTGTAAAGCACCTATACTGCAATAAAAGTTAATTAGTTTTTAAAAACTGGGTAGAGAATATGAATAGGCTTTTTCCCAAAGAAAGTACACAGACGATGGCCAACAGACACTTGAGAGATGTCAGTATCACTAGTCATCAGGGAAATGCAAATCAGACTCCACAATGAAACACCACCTCACACTGGTCAGAATGGCTATCATTAAAAAGCAAGAAATAGGAGCACTGAGAAGGCTATAGAGAGAAGGGAACCCTTACTGGTTGGTATGTAAACTGATAAAGCCATTACAGAAATTAGTATGGAGGTTTCTCAAAAAAATTAAAAATAGAAGTATGGTATGATACAGCAATTTCACTCCTTGGTATATATCTGATAAAAATGAAAACATTAATTTGAAAAGACACACATTTATTCATTCTAGCATTATTCACAAAAGCCAAGATATGGAAGCAACCTATTTGCCTATTGATAGATGAATAAAGAATATATAGTATTTATATACACACATATATGTGTATAGGGCTTCCCTCATTGCTCAGTCAGTAAAGAATTTGCCTGCAATGCAGAAGACCTGGGTTCTATTCCTACAGTCGGGAAGATTCCTTGTAGAAGGAAATGGCAATCCACTCCAGTATTCTTACCTGGAAAATCCCATGGACAGAGGAGCCTGGTGGGCTACAGTCCATGGGGTCGCAAAGAGTCAAACACGACTGAGCGACTAAACCACCACCATATATATATGTGGACATGTACTGGTGAAGAATGCACCTGTCAGTGCAGGAGACTCAGAAGACGGGGCTTTGATCCTAGGTGGGGAAGATCCCCTGGAGCAGGAAATGGCAACCCACTTCAGGATTCTTGCCCAGAAAATTCCACAGACTACAGCCCACAGGGTCACAGAAAGTAGGATATGACTGAGCGTGCACACATACTGAGTATACAATGGGATTTACTCAACCATAAAAAGAATGAAATCTTGCCTTTCTCAGCAACTTGGATGGACCTGGAGGGTATTACACTTAGTGAAACAGAAAGACAAATACAGAACATTTTCACTTATATGTGGAATATAAAAAAATAAAGTCAACAAATATAACAAAACAGAAAGAAGCTCATAGTGGACTTTCCTGGTGGTCCAGTGGTTAAGACTATGAGCTGGCAAAGCAGTGGTGCAGGGAAGTTAGATCCCTGGTCAGGGAACTAAGATCCCACATGCCACGTGGCACAGCCAAAAGGATTCTTAAATATAAAATAAAAAAAAATTTAAAGTGTATACTTAGAAAGAAAGAAATAGACTCAGAGATACAGAGAACAAATTAGTGTTTACCAGTGCAGAGAGGGGGTTGGGAGAGGTATAAGATCAGTTCAGTTCAGTCACTCAGTTGTGTCCAACTCTTTGTGACCCCATGGCCTGCAGCACACCAGGCCTCCCTGTCCATCACCAACTCCAGACTTTACTCAAACTCATGTCCATTGAGTCGGTGATGCCATCCAACCACCTCATCCTCTGTCATCCCTTCTCATGGACTTAGCTGTGAAAATAAGGCCAGTTCTGTCTGGAAAGTTTCTCAAAATTTTGTCAAAAAAATATATCTGATCGGGATGTCTGATTACCAGTTCCATTTCATTAAGAGCCATACAGCGGGATGCCTGCAAGTTTTGATCAGAAACATCTACTTTTGGTGTACACGGTTGTCTCCCAGGTACTTCAAATCCACCATATTTTAAACAGAATTCATCATCCTTTGCCACGCTTTCCATGTAGAAAGTCCATTCTTCTCCTCCTTGACATAACCCTATAATACTCCTGTACTTCCATCTTGCCCTTTCTTGCAACAGACAGCCAGTTTGTCAATTCAGCTTCCTAAATGCTTCTCTTCCCTGTTCCTTTTCTCTCCGTGTTATGGATGCTGCACACCAATAATCTCTCACTCAGATTTTTAGGTAAGTATTTTAGATAAACTTTCCTCTATTCTTTTTCCCCACTTCCCACCCAGTCTTCCATAAAGCCACCAGAATCATTTTTCTAAAAGGCAAACATCATGTCATCATCTCCACTGTTTCTGGAAGAAAGTCTTAGGTCCTTAATAAGGCCTGCTGTGTCCGTTATTGGAACACTCTAGATTCATCTCTCCCTCACAGTAGCAGTCATGCCGAATGCCTGGCCTTTATCCAAATGAACCAGGAGTCTTCATTTTCATGCCTGCATTCATATGGCACCCTCAGCCGAAATTTACCTGCTCATGTCTGCGTGGTGAAGATCTATTCATTTTGTAAGACCCTGGTCTCACACCTACTCTTACAAGTTTTTTCTTGTTGGGGTTGGAACTACCAACTTTCAGTCTTCAGTATACTCTTATTTTAATGCTTTATTATACTTTTATTAACTTTTTTCAACTACTGTGCTTTGAAATTCTTGAAGCCAAAATTGTTGTCTTTTTTGAGTTTTAAACCCTAATATCTTGGACATTTTCTGGGCTACTGCAAGTTTGCTGAAAGATTGAACGAGTAAGAAAATTAGATGTGGCCTATATTCACACAGTTATGACCAACCTAGACAACTTGTTAAAAAAGAGATATTACTTTGCCAACAAAGCTCCACTAGTTAAAGCCATGGTTTTCCAGTGGTCATGTGTGGATGTGAGAGTTGGAGCATAAAGAAAGCTGAGCCCCAAAGAACTGATGCTTTTGAACTGTGGTGCTGGAGAAGACTCTTGAGAGTCTCTTGGACTGCAAGGGGATCCAACCAGTCCATCCTAAAGGAAATCAGTCCTGAATACTCATTGGAAGGACTGATGCTGAAGCTGAAACTCCAATACTTTGGCCACTTGATGCAAAGAGCCAACTCATTTGAAAAGACCCTGATGCTGAGAAAGATTGAAGGCATGAGGAGAAGAGGGCAACAGAGGATGAGATGGTTGGATGACATCACAGACTCAATGGATATGAGTTTGAGCAAGCTCAGGGAGTTGGTGATGGACAAGGAACCTGGCGGGCTACAGTCCATGGGGTCGCAAAAGCTGGACATGACTGAGTAACTGAACAACAGCAGCACTGCCTGGGAAACGAGAAGGGCATTAAGACGTTTTCAAAGATAATAGGAGAAAATTGAAGGCCCAGTGCCTCTCTATAGGACAGAATCACTTCTGGTCACTATCATCGGGTCTGGAATGATTTTTGCTACTTTCTGTTATAATGAAGGAAGTCCCCTTCAAATTAGGCCATCTTTCCAGAAAAATACTTGACTTCAAGGAATTAAGTTTCACCTGAATAAAATGGATCAAGGTTGGTCCTGTCTTGTCAGGTAAAATCTGCAGGATTTACTTTTCCTTTTCCAGTTCTGATTTCTTTGACTTCCCATTTTTAAGAAATAAAGTGTTTTTAAAGGTTTATTTTTAAAAAGACAAAGATTTCTAGTCATTGAATAGCTCTTATAAAACAGTATCATGATGAGTTAAGTGAAAATTAGAGCCACATGCTTAAAATTTCCCTGAAAAATATACATATATTTTAAAATGAAGGAAGGAAGTGCCAGGGAAAAATATGTTTTTAATTAGCTTGAGTTTAAAACATTCAAAACATATTTTTAAACATTTGCAAAGGATTTTCCAAAAATCATTGGATTTCTCATAATCTCTAAAAGATGTCTTTCTTTTGAGGAATAGCAGGGAACTGGTTCATTTACTAATTCAAAATTCTAGCTTCCAATGCTTTTCTCATACTTTAAAGTTTCTTATTTTGAGTCAAAAATAAAATATGTATAATCATGGGTTTAGTAAACGAAGGGAAGGTGTTTATTTCCCTGTCTTTTCATTTTTAAGAAAAAAAAATTAATGTCCCTAAGGAATCTGCCTTGAATGCTGAAGTTCAGGTGGTTAGTGACAGGCTCAGTTAATGTCAGAGAGCTTCGCCACAGTCCCCACTGTGATTTTTCATCTTTTCCTATAGGATCTGAAATGCATATCGAAACAACTAATGTGATGAGTAAGGATTCAAAGGGGGTTTTACCTAGAGAAATTGCTCTTATGATGACTGTTAAAGGGCCGTCATCTTCTCAGATAGTTATCAGAGCAGATTCATTTTTCAAATCTAGTGCTTGGACCCTGGCCCTGAGAAGAAAGTTATATTATCTTAAAGTTACAAATCCACACGGTTCAGCCACACTAGAGAATACACAGGACTCTCAGTTCAGTTCAGTTCAGTTGCTCAGTCATGTCCAACTCTTTGTGACCCCATGAACTGCACCGCGCCACGCCTCCCTGTCCATCACAAATTCCCGGAGTTCACTCAGACTCACGTCCATCGAGTCCATGATGCCATCCAGCCATCTCATCCTCGATCGTCCCCTTCTCCTCCTACCCCCAATCCCTCCCAGTATCAGAGTCTTTTCCAATGAGTCAACTCTTCTCATGAGGTGGCCAGAGTACTGGAGTTTCAACTTCAGCATCAATCCCTCCAAAGAAACCCCAGGGCTGATCTCCTTCATAATGGACTGGTTGGATCTCACAGGACTCTAGGCGTAAGCTATTTCACGCTGCGGTCTAGAGCGGGTGGGTGTGAGAGAGAATGAGAATAAAGGAAGGGGAGGGAGCGACTGCTTGTGTGGGTGCCCGTGAGTACATGCGTGTAAATGTGAGTGGGGATGGGGAGCAATGCTTTACATGAGCAAGGGATATATTTTTATTTTTAGCCTCAGAGAAAGCTGTGATGTGATGAAGAGTCCCATGCTTAAACCCAGGGAGTTAGAGTTCACGTTCCTTTTCTATCTGGGAAAGTGGGAATGTGTCAGTCACAGTTCCTGCCCCAACTTCACATTTTTTTCAAAGTGAAGTTGCCCTTAACCAAAGATCTGGTGGCTAAGCAGCAATACTAGACTTTGTAAAATTCCTCTCCCTGTATGCAGATGATTGGACCAGAAGTCTGCACCTGATCCAAAAGCAACCAATCACTAAGAAATCTAGTGACCTGTGAGAGAGCTAGGAGCCATTCCTTGTAGTCATGATATATCGAAAGAAAGAAAGAAAGTTGCTCAGTCGTGTCTGACTCTTTGAGACCCCGTGCACTGTAGCCCACCAGGCTCCTCCATCCATGGGATTTACCAGGCTAGAGTACTGGAGTGGGTCATGATATATCAGTTCAGTTCAGTCACTCAGTCGTGTCCAACTCTTCGCGACCTCATGAATCACAGCATGCCAGGCCTCCCTGTCCATCACCATCTCCCGGAGTTCACTCAGACTTACATTCATCGAGTCCGTGATGCCATCCAGCCATCTCATCCTCTGTCGTCCCCTTCTCCTCCTGCCCCCAACCCCTCCAAGCATCAGAGTCTTTTCCAATGAGTCAACTCTTCTCATGAGGTGGCCAAAGTACTGGAGTTTTAGCTTTAGCATCATTCCTTCCAAAGAAATCCCAGGGCTGACCTCCTTCAGAATGGACTGGTTGGATCTCCTTGCAGTCCAAAGAGTCTTCTCCAACACCACAGTTCAAAAGCATCAATTCTTCAGCGCTCAGCCTTCTTCACAGTCCAACTCTCACATCCATACGTGACCACTGGAAAAACCATAGCCTTGACTAGACGGACCTTAGTCAGCACAGTAATGTCTCTGCTTTTCAATATGCTATCTAGGTTGGTCATAACTTTTCTTCCAAGGAGTAAGAGTCTTTTAATTTCACGGCTGCAATCACCATCTGCAGTGATTTTGGAGCCCCCAAAATAAAGTCTGACACTGTTTCCACTGTTTCCCCATCTATTTCCCATGAAGTGATGGGACCGGATGCCATGATCTTTGTTTTCTGAATGTTGAGCTTTAAGCCAACTTTTTCACTCTCCTCTTTCACTTTCATCAAGAGGCTCTTTAGTTCTTCTTCACTTTCTACCATAAGAGTGGTATCATCTGCATATCTGAGGTTATTGATATTTCTCCCGGCAATCTTGATTCCAACCTGTGTTTCTTCCAGTCCAGCATTTCTCATAGGCATAGCTAAAAAGGACATGATGGCTTAAAATATATGAAGTCATGATTTTAAAAGGAAACACCTAAGAGCAAAACAGAAGGAGACGAACAAAGAGTAATCGCATCGCCTTAGTGACAATGCACTATCAGTGGTCCATGCCTCTGACAAACCTAGACATTCAAAATGATGCCTTGGTTTCATCCTCATGACTCAGCCTTTTGAGTGTTGTGTTCTTAGCTTTTCTCAAGATTTTTCTTTTCCGTGTAGATCCCAAACAATAACCCCTTAGGCTGAGTTTTTTTTTTGGAGGGGATATAGAAAATATTCACCACGCCAAACCATGTGCCCAAATGGTCTTTAGATGACTGTGAATCTCATCATAGAAATTCCTTTAGGTGACAAAAATCTGGTTGGGTTTTGATAATATTCCTTGCAAGCAATTTGATAAGGCTCCATCTTCTACATCAGTCTTTGTTGCCATGGGTTTCTTCTATGTATAACATTGAACCAGGTTAACCAAAACAGACAGATTTTGGATAATGTCTTGGAATCATAAATCCAGTTTGGGTGTTTAGCTAGTGGCCTCAGATTCTGTTTCTTCTCATAAGTCTCATCTCCCATATTTTTTTTCTTTGGGACCCCTTGTGGGTTCATCTTCTGTGGTTGCTGCCAAACACAGAATCTCTGCCTTTTCTTTTATATTCAACCAATCCTGAGCACCCTAGCCTTTCTGGATCTGACTCATAGCTATTTTCTCCATACACAAGTCCTTTTCAAGCAAACTATTAATTAAAAAGAGAGGAGATGATCATAAGAATTAAGTATCTACTCACGATTTGCCTGAAAGTACCTATTCAGATATTATATAAAAGGAAACATAGTACTCATGTTTAAAAATTATAATTCAGCATAAAAGATTATCATCTTATGCCTCTCTGTGCTAGGCATAAAATCCATGGCCTGAATATGTGAATAAAGATCAGAGAAAACTGTAGAATTGCTTTAATACAAGAACTTTTAACAGTGACAGCAACCACTTTTAATGATCTATACATTAATATCCACAAGCCAGATGACAAATCATTTAGTTTTCACAACATCATTAGAAAAGTATTCTTTCCATACTAATCTTATTGTAAAATAACAGAGGTTTTAAAAAATGCTTAAAATCAGAAGGATAAAATGTGGCAATCCTGGACTAGTAAACATGATCTAGTCTCAAATTCCTTGCTTTTTGCCTTATACATAATTAATTTTTTTACCTTACTTCTTCTTTTAAAAATGATCAAACCCACTTCTTTGAGCTTTGTTGACACTACCTGCTCTTGGCAGAGGTCCTGACAGCCAGTTCATTCACTCAAGCAGAACCCACTGACTCAGCTCCCAGGGTCTGTTTTCAGGAATGAATTCCCTTTCCCTTGTGCCTCTAGCATTCTGGCAAAACCTGACTACTTTTTCTAAAGCTTACCCATGAGCTAAGCTTGAAGTGTCTGGCCTGTGACTAGTAATGATAACTGCTTGATCAATCAGAGACTGGCTCAACAAACACTGTACCATGCCTACCTACAATACAAACAAGACTTCTAAGATAACTGAAATTAGGGATCCGTAAGTATTCTGATTTTGAACTTTTAGAAACTAAGTTCTTTAAAAAGATTTGGATAAAAGAAAAATCTTATATTGATATTGTCTTTATAGTTTGTATCAGTGGTGCTCAACTTTACTGTGCGTTAGAATCACTTGGAAATATTTAAAAATACTGATGCATAGTTCCCAATCATAGAATTGTGGTTTCATTGTCACCTGAATATTAGAATTTTTAAAAGCTTCCCAGGTGATTCTATCATGTAGAAATTTGGGAGCCAGTGGTTTATATTGTCTCCACTCCAATGACCAAAAGATGTGAATGCAAGCAGGTAGTACTCTATATTATGATTGATTTAGCCAAGTTAAATCTGCAGTTAGGCAGTCTGCACTTGCTAGATTTATATGTCATTGCAAGATTTCCTATCTGTAAAACAGGAATAATAACGCAGCCATGAAATCAGAGAACGATTGCTTCTTGGCAGGAAAGCCATGACAAACCTAGACAGTGTGTTGAAAAGCAGAGACATTACTCTGCCAACAAAAGTCCATGTAGACAAGGCTACAGTCTTCCCAAGGTCACATATGGCTGTGAGAGCTGGACTATAAAGAAGGCAGAGAGCCAAGGAATTGATGCCTTTGAACTGTGGTGCTGGAGAAGACTCCTGAGAGTCCCTTAGACAGCAAGGAGATCAAACCAGTCAATCTTAAGTGATATCAACCCTGAATATTCATTGGAAGGATTGAGGTTGAAGCTGAAGATCCAGTATTTTGGTCATCTGATGAGAACATACAAGTCATTGTAAAATTCCCTGATGCTGGGAAAGATCCAGGGCAGAAGGAGAAAAGGACATCAGGGGATGAGATGGCTGGACAGCATCACTGGTGCAATAAACATGAGCTTGGGCAAATTTCAGGCGATGGTGAGGGACAGGGAGGCCTGGTGTGCTGCAGTCCATGGTGTGGCAAACAGTCAGACAGGACTGGGAGACTGAACAACAACACTGAGAACATTACAAAGTTTAAATAAAGTCTGACTTTCAAAGCACTTTGAACAGTGTTTTATAAAGTGCTACCAACATGTATTTATGTCCTTATTTATGTTTGCTGATCTATTTATTTATTATGTAACTCATATCACAAATCACATTGTGTCATACTTACTTGCTGTTGATTATTGACTGTTTTCCTCTGGGCAGATGGAATCATAGCTTTCATCTTTCTTTCCTAATGTCTAGTGTAGGGGTTGGTTTTCTGAAAACAACCAATCAGAATTGTTGAGTAGGCAAATGCAAAGATGAACTTAAACAAAAATTATAGTGGAGTGGACAGGACAGTGAAAATGAAAACCAAAAATTAGGATTTGAATTACACCTCTATCACTCATTAGCTTTGTGGACATAAAAAATCCCTAACTCTCTGAGGACTTGATTTCTTCATCTGTAGCCCTTCAGTTCAGTTCAGTCGTTTAGTCATGTCCGACTCTTTGAGACCCCATGAATCAGAGCACGCCAAGCCTTCTTGTCCATCACCAACTCCCAGAGTTCACTCAAACTCATGTTCATCAAGTCAATGATGCCATCCAGCCATCTCATCCTCTGTCATCCCCTTCTCCTCCTGCCCCCAATCCCTCCCAGCCTCAGGATCTTTTCCAGTGAGTCAACTGTTTGCATCAGGTGGACAAAGTATTGGAGTTTCAGCTTTAGCATCATTCCTTCCAAAGAATACCCAGGGCTGATCTCCTCTAGAATGGACTGGTTGGATCTCCTTGCAGTCCAAGGAACTCTCAAGAGTCTTCTCCAACACCACAGTTCAAAAGCATCAATTCTTCAGCACTCAGCTTTCTTCACAGTCCAACTCTCACATCCATACATGACTACAGGAAAAACCATAGCCTTGACTAGACGAACCTTTGTTGACAAAGTAATGTCTCTGCTTTTGAATATGCTATCTAGGTTGGTCATAACTTTTCTTCCAAGGAGTAAGCGTCTTTAATTTTTGCCGGGGTCCAGCCCCGGTGGATCCAGGGTGATTTGAAGGTGGGGACGAAGTAGGCGTCCTAGAAAAAAGCTATTTAATTACAGATATATAGAGATAAGAAGCGGATAGTGTACTAGGAAAATTAGTGGAGAAAAACAGGCTGAATAACTTGGGTTACATGGAATAGCATCCATGCTCCAGATGGAAATTCAGCCAGAAAAACGGGGGAGCAAGAAAGAACGACATGGGGGAGTCAGTCTTTCCAGGAACTGATCCCATTTCTTTATTTTTCAGGTTTGTTTTTATACCTTTTGTTATACATAGGGATGAATACAGAGTCACGTGGGGTCAGCAGACCTGACCCTTGTCACAGTCAGGTGCTTCATATAAAATTATACAAAGGTCTTATGAGTTTTTACATCATCTTCTAGCCATGAGGTCTGATGACATTTTATGGCCCTTTCTGATACCGGTCAGTTAACCGGAAAACTTATTTTTCCAGGGGTGATTTTTCTTAAATCTGGCACCACCCTCCAAATAAAGTTGCATTCCTATAGGGTGAGGGTGTAGTGAGTTACAATCAAGAAAGGAATTTACTTAACCTAAGGTTTAACATGATTAATCTTAAAGGTTAATACTTATTTCTCCTATATGCTAGTTATATTCATTATAAGGGCAGGGGAATATGGAGATTTAGCAGCAAACATCAGCCCAACAAATGAAAATCTTTTCACCAATGTTTCCCTTAAAATCTATTTAGTCTTAAGATAGTGATAAAGTTACATTTTTGCATAGCAAGGACACAGTAATTTATAACAAAGTACAGTAGTCTATAACAAAAGAGAAAATTCATTAACTCAAAAAGTATAGTATTTCTAACATCAAAAACTACTATATTTCCTTTTCTATATTCCAAATACATTGATTAATATATTCCCAGGTGCCTAAGGATATGGAGGCCTGGCAGCAATCAAATGAGAAAAGCCCTATGCTAATACTCCAAACTCTCTGTGCTGTTTATGGTTGAGAGGTTGTCACACAAGCTAGTCTGTCAGCAGAGAGGTTTGACCTGAGACACCCTTGTCACACCCAGGGCAGGGAATTAGCAGTAATTATTGGCACAACAAATGAAAAAACCCTTCACCAATATAATTCCTAATTAACCCACTAATACTATACTAATGATCTTCTAACTTTTCAAAAGAGTCTGTATTTAGAAAGTTTTAAATCATCCCATGTCTCTCACAGCTGGGAGGCTGTAAGGCTGGACAAACCTGATCAGGCAGGCCAGAGAACCTTCAGAGTTTATAAGTTGAAACACTTTTGTCACGCCCAGGAATTTTTATTAACTGGAGCTGCAAGTTAACTCTTTCTCTGAGAGAAATGGTTATGTGGGAGAGCCCCCATAAAGTACTCTGGTTTTGGGGGTAGATGCTCGGGAACAGGGGGTTTTCTGAGGCTTGATCACTCCTTTGTGTATGCCAAGCTTCTTTCCTCATGACCTTTGCCATGGGTGGAGTTCCTGACGCTGGCTCCCCACAGTTGGTTATAACTTTTCTTCCAAGGAGTAAGTGTCTTTTAATTTCATGGCTGCAGTCACCATCTGCAGTGATTTTGGAGCCCTGCCCCCAAAAACTAATTTTGACACTGTTTCCACTGTTTCCCCATCTATTTCCCATGAAGTAATGGGGTCAGATGGCATAATCGTAGTTTTCTGAATGTTAAGCTTTAAGCCACCTTGTTCACTTTCCTCTTTCACGTTCATCAAGAGGATTTTTAGTTCCTTTTCACTTTTTGCCATCAGGGTGGTGTCATCCGCTTATCTGAGGTTATTGGTATTTCTCCCGGCAATCTTGATCCCAGCTTGTGCTCCTTCCAGCCCAGCGTTTCTCATGATGGACTCTGCATAGAAGTTAAAGAAGCAGGGGGACAATATACAGCCTGTAGCCCTTGGGCAATGATTTTTCTCACTCAGTGTGTCCTGGTCAGTGCTAAGCACTGGGGCTGTGGAGATGAATAAGACACGAGCCTCTCTCTGTGAAAAAATAACAGTTTTTGAGACCATTTATCATATTCATTTCATCCAAAAAAATCAGTTTTGAATAACATTCTCCAAAGGATAAGACAAACGAAACCTTTACAGTGCTTTCGCATGAAGCATTTCTTTGAGTTTATGGACAGTCTACGTATTCAAAGTGAAGATTTTTAAATGTCTGAATCTTCAGCCCCCAAAAACTTTTCATCTGAAAAGAATAGGTATGACTTGTACCTAGATAAAGGTCTAAATTACTGAAGCTACATAAAAGGGAGTAAAAGTTACCCATGTCTGAGGTTAAAATTGTTTCCCTCATGTTCTTTGCTTTCCATTAACAGAATCAAAGCACATAGAAAGTGTTTTCCTCCTTTATTTATCCAGCATACTTTTAGCAGGGTGTCTTAGGGGAAAAAAAAAACAACTTGCATAGATCCAGGTTCAAATCCAGCCTTCACTGCATACTAGCTTTGTCGTCTCGGGCATGACAACAAGGATATTCTTGGTTGACAAGTAGAGCCCTATTGGATCATTCAAGAACCCAGTCTCCATCTGTGGCTCTGTCTTCCAGGGATGCAAAATATGACTCTATATCCTTTGCATATAGTTGGTTGTGGAAGAATAGAGTTCAGAGCATCTCCAGGGAGGTGCTCACAAGCCCTGCCTGGAAGCAAGTGCATCCTTTCCGCCCACATACTATTGGCCGTAGCTTAGACATATGCCCACCCTAACATCTAAATTGAACTAGATGTGTGGCCAGTAAAAAGAGAACAGTGGGGTTTTGGTGACCAGATGGTAGTGTCTGGCATGATCATCTGAAAGTTGAGGATGCAGACGACAAGGGAGGGAAATAACCAGAGTATAAAGTTAGTATTGAGAGTCAAGTAACAAATCTCAGTTAGAAGAGATACTTGGGGCACAGTTCATCATCAGGCTGATTCCTTTTTGAATAAGAGTAAGATTTTACTAAATATTTAAAAAGCAAGTTGCACATTAATTCATCTAACCTTAGCCATGAACATCCTCCACTTTACAGATGGGAAAATGAGGCCCAGAGATACTAAGTAACTTGCCCAAGTTAGTAAGTAGCAGTCAAGATTCAAATTCAGGATTCCATGTACTTAACTATCAGGCAACAGTGCCTTGTTCTGGCTGGCCTACTAGGGACTGGGTCTAAAAGTCTGAGGAGCCATGTTAAATCTGATGAAAGCATTATTGTTACACAGAATTTACACTGAAATGTGAAGGCAATGGCACCCTACTCCAGTACTCTTGTCTGAAAAACCCCATGGACAGAGGAGCCTCGTAGGGCTACAGTCCATGGGGTCGCTGAGAGTTGGATGCAACTGAGTGACTTCACTTTCACTTTTCACTTTCATGCATTGGAGAAGGAAATGGCAACCCACTCCAGGGTTCTTGTCTGGAGAATCCCAGGGATGGGGGAGCCTGGTGGGCTGCCATCTATGGGGTCACACAGAATCAGACATGACTGAAGCAACTTAGCATAGTGTTTAAATCAATAATCAGAGAAAGACAAACTATCATCTTGGAAATATATATATTTGCTCTGGCTAGTACATATAGCCATATCCATGAGATTTCTTTTGGTTGTAAGCAACAAAAAATAATTCTTATTAATTGAAACAGATAATAGCTTCTTTTAAATGATGCCAGGTAGCTTTTGCAATACAGGAAGGCTAAAAATAATGGAAGCCTCTTCTTAATACTATTGTGAATCTTGTTTTATGTCATTTCTGTGTCTTAGCCTAGATTCTTCTGAAGACAGAGTCTGGGACAAAAGTGAATGAACAGGTAGAATATTCTGGAAGTGATCTCAGGGAAACAGGGAAATGGGGATAGTCAACACTGGATCAAGTTATTGAGCTGGCCACCACCATGGACAACTCTGAGGAATCCTATAAAATGCTCTCAAAGATATTTTCCCAGTAGACACAAAGGTAAGACATCATCTTCTACCTTTTGCTGGCCACGAGTGGTCCCATGGGTATTAACTTCTCTTTCACTCTGTAGTGAAAATCCCACATCAGAGAAATACCAGGCAGGAAGCAAGTAGTATACCCTGCAGGCCTGAGGAGGGGAGTGATGTCACATTGCATCTGGCAAGGAAGGTGGATGCCACGAAACTGTCCACTGGAAGGGACATGAAGCTGGAGGAAGGAGATGAGAGGATTCAGAGCAGCCCACACTGTGCCCCGCCTGCTCAGCACCTTATTGCTCGACCCATGGTGAGTACCGAGTAAACAGTGGCAGGCCATAATACCGGCTCTAGCCATACAGAGAGAAGGAGAGAAGACTCCCAGGCTACTCTGCCAGGGCCAGAGGCAGGGGCCATTGTCAGCAGCACTGAAGAGCAAGCTAAGTGGTCTGGTCCTTGGAGAAGAACTGTGATTTCTTATTACTAAATGCTCTCTCTGGTTTCAACTTGTGTGAATGTTAATTACTAAAACTTTCATCCTAAAGCGATGTAATCAATTAGGCAGTTCCTGGCTCTGAGTGAATGAAATGAATTGCCCTTCTTTCAAAATCACTTATATCCAATCTCTAAAATTTTTCCCTTGATTGGAAGACTCACACGAACTATTGCAAATCATAACGCAAAGCCATACACGTGCATAATGCATGTACCATAGTCTCTTTAAATGAAGGGTGCTTGATTAAAGGAGGATGATGAGAAAGATGAAAATGGGGCAGGATAATCTCTGGAGCATCTTTTTAAAGTCTGCTGGTCAGATATAATCACCCTACAACTTTGCATTTCAGGGTAGCAAGACCTTACAAACTGAAATCATGCTGAAAACATATGCTCTTCTTGTTAAACCATCATTGAGTACATCTGGAAATCAAAATTTAGAAGGAGGAAGACCAGGCATTTTCCTTAACAGTGATCATTAAGAAGTTTCTTCAAACAAGCTAGAGGAGAAAAGGGGTAAGTAAAAGTTTTGGTTTTTTTAAATCAATTTTCATGGTTTTTCCTCTGGATTGTTTGAAGCTGCTTTCTTGTTCTCCTCAGCTTTCTCAAACTGGTACATTTGACTATAAGAGACGCTGTTTCTGGTCCTCGGAGTCCAGATATTCAGAAAATTTGTTTTGAAATCAGAGGGGAAACTGAGAAATAATCATTTCAGTGTTTGATATGGATTTATTTTTTGCCATGGAGAATCTTGGTAAGGAAAAGTAGTTGTGAAATACAAATGGCTTCAGCAATTTGAATCACGATGCCTCACTCTGGAAAACTAGACGCTAGCTGGCTTCAGTCGTCCACTGGGTGGTTCCACTCTCACGGGGCTGCCAAAGAGAGAGCTGTTTCAACAGGCGCTTGCTGTATTAACTACAGAAACATAAAGGCTATAACAATTTCAAACTACTTTTCTCAGTGATCGAAATACTTTAATGATGTAATTAAGTTATATTCTTGAATGGAAAGGCAACCTCCTCACAAAGAAGACACGTGTCCTGCCGTTGGGAAGAATGCAGGGAGATGCCAAGGGTAAAACTGTCTGCTTCTCTGTAATCTTTCTCAATTGGATAATTTAGGCATTTGCTGTATCCAATTTTAGCGTTTGGTTTAGCATGAAATATGAATAAAGTAGCAGATCTAATAAATGACTAGATTAATAGAAACCATGGTATAGATAGAGGCAGGGGCCATTTGCCACAGTTTTGTGTACCACTCCCCCAAAATAGAAATGGTAAATCTTAGCCTTAGAAAGATTAGCTGTCAGCTAGAAATAGTTGTTCCCATTTTCTTGAACTAACATGGGTGGCAGCGTCTGGCAAAACACTGCAGACTATTTGTTCTTGTGCAGCAACCTTGGAATATGAGAAGAGGCCAGAAAAGTGGAGAGGAGCCAGACATAGGAGAAGAAAAGCATCCCGAAGCCAGACCTGTAGGCCTGCCAGGGCTTCTGAGATGTTTTTCTTTAGTGCTTTCTAAAAAAAGAAAAGAAAAAAAACCTCAAATTTTAAGTAGAGAAGTAACAAAACTCACTTAATCTTTAAAATGTTATTCTGTTTATTGTGAGGGAAATGGATTTTAGGGAGCAAACATTGGAAGCTGGGAGTAGTTAGGGTGAGCATGATGGTGGACAACATTGAAACCTGTATGTTATGTGTAACTTTGCTCAACATTTTGTTTAAAGGGATTTCATTTGTCTGGAATTAGTGAATCAAGTTACAAATGCACTTATATCTGTTGCTTCTGAGATTATTTATATATATACATATACACATATGTATTATAATTGTTGAGTAGCTTAAAGAAACAGAGAAGGCAATGGCACCTCACTCCAGTACTCTTGCCTGGAAAACCCCATGGACAGAGGAGCCTGGTGGGCTGCAGTCCATGGGGTGGCTAAGAGTCAGACACGACTGAGCGACTTCCTTTCACTTTCCACTTTCATGCATTGGAGAAGGAAATGGCAACCCACTCCAGGGTTCTTGCCTGGAGAATCCCAGGGATGGGGGAGCCTGGTGGGCTGCCGTCTATGGGGTTGCACAGAGTCGGAAATGACTGAAGCGACTTAGCAGCAGCAGCTTAAAGAAAAGATTTATTTGCCTCATATTGCAAGAAAGACCTTGATGGCATCACCAACTTGATGAACATGAGTTTGAGCAAGCTCCAGGAGTTGGTGATGGACAGGGAAGCCTGGCGTGCTGCGGTCCACGGGTCACAAAGAGCTCGACATGACTGAGCGACTGAACTAACTGCCCAAAAGTCCAGATGTCCTTACAGTGGCTCAGTGTCTGCTATACTTTCAGTTCTATTGATAACGTTCCAGTGAGGAGAAAAGACAGGGAAAAGAGGAGAAGGATTTCCTTATTGCAAGGGTTTTATTAATAGCTTTAATGCAGGAAGGTCAAGAAAGTATCTCTCAAAAATATCATTTGAGGCACTGTGTCACATGGGCAACCCTAACTGGAAGAAAGGCTGAGAGGTTAAATATTTTTCTCCTGATACTTTGCCATTCTGGACAAAATCAGAAATCTCTTAGCACAAAAAAGAAGTAGTGGCTAACAGATAGGGACAAATAGGGTCTACCACTCTATTAGTGGTGCTAAGGAAATGGCAACCCACTCCAGTATTCTTGCCTGGAGAATCCCAGGGATGGGGGAGCCTGGTGGGCTGCCATCTACGGGGTTGCACAGAGTAGGACACAACTGAAGTGACTTAGCAGCAGCAGCAGCTATCCTATGTGCTTGCCTGAAACACTGCAGTCAGCTACACTATTAAAACCATCAACACCTTTGAAGACAGGACTTTAAAATCCTGACAGTAAAGATATTCCCATCATCTATAAAATGATGGGCTTAGTGAATCATTGCAGTAAATAACCTGTAGTGCATTTTTTTTTTAATTAAAAGGACAAGGCTTCACAGATCCTTCATGGATCGTCATCGGTCACAGCCTTATTGTGGTAAAGGGGCTTGTGTAACTCAGTGAAGCTATAAGCCATGCCATTCACAGGCTATAAGCCTGTCCACACAAGATGGACAGGTCATCGTAGATAGTCTGACCAAAAATGGCCCACTGGAGGCCAGTTTCTTTCCATGATAACCCCATGGACAGTATGAAAACACAAAAAATATGACACCAGAAAATGAGCCCCGCAGGTTAGAAGATGTCCCATATACTACTGGGGAAGAGCAGAGGGCAATTAGTAAAGCCTCCTAAAAGAAAAAAAGAGGCTGGGCCAAAGCAGAAACGATGCTCAGCTGTAGACGTGTCTTGTGGTAAAAGCAAAGTCTGACTCTATGAACAATATTGCATAGGAACCTGGACTGTTAGGTCCATGGATAAAGGTAAACTGAATGATGGTCAAGCAGGAGATGGCAAGAGTAAATATCAAAATCTTAGGAATCAGTGAAGTAAAATGGATAAGAATGAGTGAATTTAATTCAGGTGACCATTATATCTACTACTGTGGGAAAGAATCTCTTAGAAGAAGTGGAGTAGACATCAACATCAATAAAAGAATCCAAATTCAGTACTTGAGTGCAATCTTAAAAACAACAAAATGATCCCAGTTTGTTTTCAAGGCAAACCACTCAACATCACAGTATGCAAGTCTATGACCCTACACTGATGCTGAAGAAACTGAAATCAACCATTCTATGAAGACCTATAGGACATTCTAGAAATAAAGCCAAAAAAAAAAAAAAGGATGTCCTTTTCATCGTAGGAGGTTGGAATGTGAAAGTTGGAAGTCAAGAGATACCTGGAGTAATAGGCAAGGTTGTCTTTGGAGTACAAAATGAAGCTGGGAAAATGCTACCAGAGTTTTGTCAAGAGAACACACTGGTCATTAATAAACACCTTTTCCCAACAACACAGGAGACCACCCATGGACATCACCAGATGGTTAATACTGAAATCAGATTGATTATATCCTTTGCAGTTGAACATGGAGAAGTTCGATACAGTCAGCAAAAACAAGACCTGGAGCTGACTGTGGATCAGATCATCAGCTCCTTGTTGCAAAATTCAGGGTTAAATTGAAGAAATTAGGGAGGACTACTAGGCCCTGGAGAAGGAAATGGCAACCCACTCCAGTATCCTTGCCTGGAGAGTCTCATGGACACAGGAGCTTGGTGCCCTGCAGTCCATGGGGTCACAAAGAGTCGGGCAAGACTGAGTGACTAACACTAACCCTTACTAGGCCATTCATGTATAATCTAATCAAATCCCATATGATTATACAGTGGAGGTGAAAAAATAGATTCAAGGAATTAGGTCTGGTAGACAGAGTGCCTGAAGAACTATGGACAGAGGTTTGTAATACTGTATAGGAGGCAATGATCAAAACCATCCTAAAGAAATATAAATGCAAGGAGGAAAAGGGGTTGTCTCTGTAGGCTTTACAAATAGCTGAGTAAACAAGGGAAGCAAAAAGCAAGGGAGATAGGGGAAGATATGCTCAACTAAATGCAGAATTCCAGCGAATAGCAGGGAGAGATAAGAAGGTCTTATAAATGAACACTGGGCTTCCTGGGTAATTCTGTCAGTAAAGCATCTGCCTGAAATGTGGGAGACCTATGTTCAATTCCTGGGTCAGGAAGTTCCCTGGAGAAGGAAATGGCAACATAGTCCACTTTTGCCTGGAGAATCTCATGGACAGAGGAGCCTGGCAGTCTACAGGTCACAGAATCATGTCAGACATAACTGAGCACTCTTTCTTCTTTCTTTCTTTTTTTTTTAATATATAGTAATGGGTATATTTTATCCCAATCTTGCAATTTAGCCCTCCTTTCTGCAATTCCCCTATAACCATACACTTTCTAAAAACTTGCTGGAAAAATAAGTAAGTCATAAATACATAAAATAAATAGTTTTATTAATATACCTCAAGTTTCTACAGTATTTTTAGAGAAACAACTGTCTGACCAATAGAGGGACCTGGTTTCCCTTCATAGAATCACTTTGCAACTCCCTGCTGGCAAATCATTTGTTTTAAGAGGGCAATATTACATATACTTATATATATATTTTAAACCATGTTGGTCTTTTGCATGCACAAAAGGAAGTTTCCAGTTAAAGTGTTTGATTGCTCTCCAAGGACAATAATGTGTACTGAGGCATAATTAGAAGACATTAGATTAAGCTAATAGTACCTAAGGATAACTCCCTCTATTTCTTTCTTTCTAAGGAACAATGCAAAGAAGTGGAGGAAAACAGTAGAATGGGAAAGACTAGAGATCCCTTCAAGAAAGTTGGAGATAACAAGGGAACATTTCATGCACGGATGGGCATGATAAAGGTGAGAAATGATAAGGACCTAACAGAAGAAGAGGAGATTAAGAAGCGACAGCAAGAATACACAGAAGAACTATACAAATAAAGATCTCAATGACCTGGATAACCATGATGGTGTGGGCATTCATCTAGAATCAGACATCCTGAGGTATGAAGTCAAGTGAGCCTTATTCCAGCTGATCTATTTAAAATCCTAAAAAATGATGCTGTTAAAGTTCTGAACTCAATATGTCAGCAAATTTGGAAAACCAAGCAGTGGCCACAGAACTGGAAAAGGTCAGTTTTCATTCCAATCCTAAAGAAAGGCAATGCCAAAGAATGCTCAAACTACCGTGCAATTGAACTTATTTCTCATGCTACTAAGAGTATGTTTACAACCCTTTAAGCAAGGCTTCAGCAGTACAAAAACAAGAACTTGCAGATGCACAAGCTATATTTAGAAAATGCAGAGGAACCAGAGATCAAATTGCCAACATCTGGATTATAGAGAAAGCAAGGGAACTCCAAAGAAATATCTACTTCAGCTTCATTGACTAAGGAAAGCTTTTGATTGTGTGGATCACAACAAACTGTGGAAAATTCTTAAAGAGATGGGAATACCAGATGAACTTACTGCTTTCTAAGAAGCCTGTATGTGGGTCAGGAACCAATAGTTAGAACCTTACATGGAACAACTGACTGGTTCAAAATTGGAAAAGGAGTATGACAAGGCTGTATATTGTCAGCCTGTTTATTTAGCTTATATGCAGAGTAAATCATGAGAAATGCCAGGCTAGATGAATCACAAGCTGGAATCAAGATTGCCAAGAGAAATATCAACAACCTCAGATACACAGATGCCACCACCCTAATGGCAGAAAGTAAAGAGCAACTTAAGAGCCTCTTGATGAAGGTGAAAGAGGAGAGTGAAAAGTTGGCCTAAAACTAAACATTCAAAAACTAAAAGCATGGCATTCAGTCCAATCACTTCATGAAAATAGATGGGGAAAAAATGGAAGCGGTGGCAAGATTTATTTTCTTGGGCTCCAAAATCACTGTGGATGGTGACTGCAGCTATGAAATTAGAAAACATTTGCTCCTTGGAAGGATCATTAAGACAAACTTAGTAATTAAGAAGCAAAAATATCACTTTGCTGACAAAGACCCATCTAGTCAAAGCTACGGTTTTTCCAGTAGTCATATACAGATGTGAGACTTGGATTATAAAGAAAGCTGAATGCCAAAGAATCAGTGATTCAAATTGTGGTTCTGTAGAAGACTCTTGAGAGTCCCTTGGACTGCAAGGAAATCAACACATTCAACCCTGAAAAATTCAACCTTGAATATTTCTTGGAAGGACTGATGCTCAGTCTGAGTCTCCATACTTTGGCCACTTGATGCAAAGATCTGATTCACTGGAAAAGACCTTGATGCTGGGGAAGATTGAAGGCAGAGAGAGAAGACAGCAGTGAAGGATGAAATGGTTAGATAGTATCACCTACTCAATCCACATGAATCTGAGCAAACTCCAGAAGACAGTGAAGGACAGGGAAGTCTGGTGTGCTGCAGTCCATGGCGTCACAAAGAGTTGGACACGACTTACCAACTGAAAAACAACCACAACAATTATATATTTAAGAAAAGAATTCAAACTAATATCAAACTAATATCCTTTTGATATTGTACTTGGAGATTACTTTCCTCTTCTCAGGCAGTGTAATATCTCAGCATCAGTTATACTGTGTTATTTAGTTAGCTGGCAAATGGGATCACCATTGCTAATCCAGATGTAGACATCTTGGTTCCATGCTTCTGGTGCTATTATTTCCTTCTACCCTAGAATTCTGTTGTTAACAACAAGGCTATACTGAACTTCTCTTGTGGTACAGTGGATAAGAATCTGCCAGTGATGCAGGGGACATGGGTTTCATCTCTGGTCCAAGAAGATTCTACATGCCATGGAGCAGCCTGCAAGCTGCAAGAACTGAGTCCACACGCTACAACAACTGAAACCTGTGCACCTAGAGCTTGTGATCACAAGAGAAGACATCACAATGAGAAGCTCATGCACCACAACAAAGAGCAGTCCTTGCTTACTGCCGCTAGAGAAAACCCAAGTGCAGCAACAGAGACCTAGTGCAACCAAAAATAAACAAGAAAATATGAGGAAAGCCAGCCAGGAAAACCCCAGGAGGCTCAAATTATAAGTTGTACAAAAGTTAAAATGGCAACCTAAAACATAAC
Source organism: Nanger dama (assembly GCA_917880005.1). NCBI lineage: Eukaryota > Metazoa > Chordata > Mammalia > Artiodactyla > Bovidae > Nanger > Nanger dama. The sequence goes on from CAKJTW010000035.1 coordinate 10,016,504, forward strand.
GTTAGCACACCATGGTGGTCCAGGGTGTGCAAGTACAAAGAAGACTTTGTACTTCTAATGTGAGGCACAGAAGTTTTATCCCTGAGTGGAAAACTAAGATTGTACATGTTATGTGGCATGGACCAAAAACAAACAAACAAACAAACAACAAAAAAAACCTAAAGTGTTAAGTTAGATTTAAGTTAATTTAGAACTGGTGAAAAGCATTCACTTTTCTAAGTCTTACTAAGTCTAAGATTGCTACAATAAGCAAACAGTAAGATTTACTTCATGGGAAATAGATGGGGAAACAGTGGAAACAGTGTCAGACTTTATTTTGGGGGCTCCAAAATCACTGCAGATTGGGACTGCAGCCATGAAATTAAAAGATGCTTACTCCTTGGAAGGAAAGTGATGACCAGCCTAGACAGCATATTCAAAAGCAGAGACATTACTTTGCCATCAAAGATCCATCTGTCAAGGCTATGGTTTTTCCAGTGGTCATGTATGGATGTGAGAGTTGGACTGTGAAGAAAGCTGAGCACTGAAGAATTGATGCTTTTGAACTGTGGTGTTGGAGAAGACTCTTGAGAGTCCCTTGGACTGCAGGGAGATCCAACCAGTCCATTTTGAAGGAGATCAGCCCTGGGATTTCTTTGGAAGGAATGATGCTAAAGCTGAAACTCCAGTACTTTGTCCACCTCATGCGAAGAGTTGACTCATTGGAAAAGACTGTGATGCTGGGAGGGATTGGGGGCAGGAGGAGAAGGGGACGACAGAGGATGAGATGGCTGGATGGCATCACTGACTCTATGGACGTCAGTCTGAGTGAATTCTGGGAGTTAGTGATTGGACAGAGAGGCCTTGTGTACTGCAATTTATGGGGTCGCAAAGAGTTGGACACGACTGAGTGACTGAACTGAACTGAAGATTTATTTGGAGGACTAGAATAGTTCATAAATTACAAATGATGCTATTGTTAATTACTCAGTTCAGTTCAGTTCAATCACTCAGTTGTGTCAGACTCTTTGAAGCCCCATGGACCGCAGCACACCAGGCTTCCTTGCCCATTACCAACTTCCTGAGCTTGCTCAAACACATGTCCATCGAGTCAGTAATGCCATCTAACCATCTTATCCTCTGTTATCACCTTCTCCTCCTGCCTTCAATCTTTCCCAGCATCAGGGTCTTTTCCAATGAGTCAGCTCTTCGTATGAGGTGGCCAAAGTATTGGGGCTTCAGTTTTAGCATCAGTCCTTCCAATAATTATTCAAGACTGATTTCCTTTATGATTGACTGGTTTGATTTCTTTGCAGTCCAAGAGACTCTCAAGAGTCTTCTCTAACACCACAGTTCAATAGCATCAATTCTTCAGTGCTCAGCTTTCTTCATGGTCCAACTCTCACATCCATACATGACTACTGGAAAAACCATAGCCTTGACTAGATGGACCTTTGTTGACAAAGTAATATCTCTGCTTTTCAATATGCTGTCTAGGTTTGTAATAGCTTTTCTTCAAAGGAGCAAGCATCTTTTAATTTCATGGCTGCAGTTACCATCTGCAGTGATTTTGGAGCCCATAAAAATAAAGTCTGCTACTGTTTCCATCTTTTCCCTATCTATTTGCCATGAAGTGATGAGACTGGATGCCATGATCTTAGTTTTCTGAATGTTGAGTTTTATGCCAGCTTTTTCACTCTCCTCTTTCAGTTTCATCAAGGGACCCTTTAGTTCCTCTTCACTTTCTGCCATAATGGTGGGATCATCTGCATATCTCAGATTATTGATATTTATCCCAGTGATCTTGATTCCAGCTTGTGCTTCAACCAGACTGATATTTTGTATGATGTACTCTGCATATAAGTTAAATAAGCAGGGTGACAATATACAGCTTTGACATACTCCTCTCCCAGTTTGGAACCAGTCCATTGTTCCAAGTCTGGTTCTAACTGTTGCTTTTTGATCTGCATACAGGTTTCTTAGGAAGCAGGTAAGGTAGTCTGGTATTCCCATCTCTTTAAGAATTTTCCACAGTTTGTTGTGAACCACATAGTCAAAAACTGTAGTGTAGTCAATGAAGCAGAAGTAGATGTTTTCCTGGAATTCTCCTGCTTTTCTGTGATCAAATGGATGTTGGCAATTTGATCTCTGGTTCCTCTGCCTTTTCTAAATCCAGCTTGAACATCTGGAAGTTTTCATACTGGAAGTTTGAGAACATCTGGAACATCTGGATGTTTACATACTGTGGAAGCCTGGCTTGGAGAATTTTGAGCATTACTTTTGTTAGCATGTGAGATGAGTGCAATTGTGCAGTAGTTTGAGCATTCTTTGACATTGCTTTTCTTTAAGATTGGAATGAAAATTGACCTTTCCCAGTCCTGTGGTCACTGCTGGGTTTTCCAAATTTGCTGGCATATTAAGTGTAGCACTTTAACAGCATCATCTTTTAGGATTTGAAATAGTTCAGCAGGAATTCCATCACCTCTCCTAGCTTTGTTTGTAGTGATGCTTCCTAAGGCCCACTTGACTTCACACTCCAGGATGTCTGGCTCTAGGTGAGTGATCACACCATCATGGTTAACTGGTCATTAAGACCTTTTTGTATAGTTCTTCTGTCTATTCTTGCCACCTATTCTTAATATCTTCTGCTTTTTAAGATCCATACTATTTCTGTCTTTTATTGTGCCCATCTTTGCATGTAATACAAGGCATAGTCTAGCTTTATTACATATTTAGCCTAAGGCACTATGTGCTGAGCCCGAGTAGCTGTTACACAATCCGGTGGGGGTTCTTCTGTCCTTTCTCTTCTCTGTGCCAAGGATCAGACCAATGAAATTGTGAGCACCGGTCAGATATTTAGCAAATTTTCTGGCAGGCTATGAAGGGGATTCCTTGGCATGTTTTTTTCCCACTGCTTTTTCCTCCTGTCCTTCAGCTGTCTCCGGGGACTCAAGCCCAGCCAAAGCTAATGAAACTCAGGCCCTGATGTCTCATTGCAAAAATTCATTGAGAGGAAAAGCGATAAGAGGTGGATTTGTTAGGATCCAGAGAGAAGCCACTCTTCAGGGTGTAAACCATTGCCAAGGGCAAGGGTTGGGGCCACGGAATTAGGCCTGGCTTGGAAAGGGCAATGGCACCGCACTCCAGTGCTCTTGCCTGGAGAGGCCCATGGATGGAGGAGCCTGGGGGCTGCAGTCCATAGGGCTGTGAGGGGTCAGATGCGACTGAGCAACTTTACTTTGACTTTTCACTTTCATGCATTGGAGAAGGAAATGGCAACCTACTCCAGTATTCTTACCTAGAGAATCCCAGGGATGGGGGAGCCTAGTGAGCTGTCATCTATGGAGTTGCACAGAGTCGGACACGACTGAAGCAACTTAGCAGTAGCAGCAGCAATGAGAACAAGAGTTAGAGAGTATTCTTTATCTGACTTAAGAGATGAACAAAATGAGGCCAGAGAGTGCTAGGATTTGAACACTGGCTCCAAAATCCACCTTCTTAAACAACAAATCAGGGTGTTCTTGTATTCCTGGCAGTTAGGCTTATACTCTTAACTAAATCTTCATGTTTGTTTGTATTTGCAATTTTTGCCTTTCCCCAAAGGAAGACATACATAAGTCCTTTGAGGGCATTTATCTCATCTTGTGCTCAGACTCATAATAAGTTTGCTCAAAAAATGGTTACAATGTGGCATACTCCTGGGCAGATTCTGAGGAAATAAAATGATTGGATATTGCCTTGCCTAAAACAATTACAGCCCACAGGCAGGAAAGATAAACAGATTTTGTTGATACAGGATGATACTTGTACTTTGGTTCTAAGGAGGCGACCCAGAAGACCTAAGAACTGCAGAGTAAGGGAAGAAGGAGAAGTTGGGATTCAGGACAAGGGGGCATCTGAACTAAGTCTTAGAAGAGGAAATAACACAGTTTTGTGGATGAAAAGAGTTTATAGCAGCACTCCAAGCACAGGAGAAATTTATGAAAAAGCAGGTCTAGAATTGAAAACTATTGGCATATGGATGGACTGATCCATAACTGAAAGTTTGTGGGGCAGGTGAGGGGAAAAGATAAGGGAAGTAGTATGCTGGCCGTAAAAGACAAAGGCGGTAGAGTGGTTGAACTAGAGAATGAAGTGGGCAGAAAGGGAGAAAGGAGCGGGCTAGAGGGGCTGGGTGTCTCTAGCAAAAACCCAAGTGCACTTGTACTTGTGAGAGAGGTGCCGAGAAGTCTTGAAAGTAAAAGACTTTGTAGATTCATACTTTGCAGCTTAAAATTTCCAGAGTTGTGAAAGCGATGGCCACCTTTCTAGCAGAGAAAGATTATGACAGGGCCAAATAAAACTCTATTGGCTCATTCTCACGCAGTTGGCAAAAGGCTGAGTGATTTTCAGAGAAAGGTACGTAAAACCCACGTGGTAGTCTTTGCTTCCTACAAGGACAGCCTAAAAAGTGGCATCTGTGATCAACTGAGACGTGCACTTTCTGCTGACTCCAGCTTTTTGATACAGAGCTATGGAGTAACCTCCTCCAGAAGTACTGCAAAGATAAAATCCATCCATGAGATAATGCTGATCAATAATGTAATTCATTCTTTCACTCACCAGATGGACAGTACAGCAGAGTATATCATTTCCCAGATGTATTGGACAGTTTTTTCTGCTTCATTTTCCTCTTCTTGAAGGGTGTTCTGATACATCTTTTGAAGGCATCATCTCTCAGTTAGGCTTCGGCCTGTTGGGTCGGACCCTCACATCCCTAAAGACAGATCTTGTGTAAGATATATTCACCCCTTGAGACTGCTCTAAGGAGACTCAGAATGTGAGCGCTTTGCCAAACAGTAGCTGAAAGGCAAATAGTTGATCTACCCCAACATTTTTAATACAAAACAATTCTCTCTGAGACACCAGATTTGAATGAAAATCAACTCATTGAAAACTCATGTAATAATTGCATTGAGAGCACGTTCAAGGAAAATATTGATTATGAAAATAAAGAGAAACTGCAAAATGAGATCAAGCTGTATCGTAAGAAATATAAATGTACCCGTTATTGGTACATTGTACTTGGAACTTTGGCTGAAATTATTACAGTTATATCATAAACAGAAGTAGATAGTTATGTAGGCCAACAGAAAACTGATACCATTCACTACTGCAAAGAGAAAACATATGTAACTTAACAATATTTTCTACCTAAATGTCTATGGTCTAATATTCCTTATTTAAATTTATTACCTGAAGATTTTTACAAACCATAAATGACTAAGACAGCAAAAGCTTTAACATTGAATTTTAATGAAGTAATTTTTAATAAATAGGCTTCCCTGGTGGCTCAGATGGTAAAGAATATGCCTGCAATGCAGGAGACCTGGGTTCAATCCCTGGGTTGGGAAAATCCCCTGAAAGAGAGCATGGCAACTAACTCTAGTATTCTTGCCTGGAGAATCCTCATGGACAGAGGAGCCTAAATTAATAAATGCTTTCTTATTTTAAAGAGACGACATTAGACAAGGCTTATATATACTAAATTTGGTAAACATTATTCCCATTCTCCTACCCTCAGTTTCCTCATCTGTAAAATGAGAATTAAATGTGATAATATATGTGAACTATCTTATACAAAAAGCTTAAATGGTAGAACACAAAATAAATCTACGGTCCCTTTCTTTGAGTCCCTCCCGGTGGGCCAACATTACAGACCAAATTATAGTTATCTTCTTTGCTTGCCATCAGATTTAGGATGGCTTTTGAAGGTCAGCAAATTTGGAAAACTCAGCCTTGGCCACAGGGCTGCAAAAGGTCAGTTTTCATGCCAATCCCAAAGAAAGGCAATGCCAAAGAATGCTCAAACTACCACACAATTGCACTCACCTCACATGCTAGTAAAGTAATGCTCGAAATTCTCCAAGCCAGGCTTCAGCAATACGTGAACTGTGAACTCCCTGATGTTCAAGTTGGTTTTAGAAAAGGCAGAGGAACCAGAGATCAAATCGCCAATATCCTCTGGATCATTGAAAAACAAGAGAGTTCCAGAAAAACATCTATTTCCGCTTTATTGACTATGCCAAAGCCTTTGACTGTGTGGATCACAATAAACTGTGGAAAATTCTGAAAGAGGTGGGAATACCAGACCACCTGACCTGCCTCTTGAGAAATCTGTACGCAGGTCAGGAAGCAACAGTTAGAACTGGACATGGAACAACAGACTGGTTCCAAATAGGAAAAGGAGTATGTCAAGGCTGTATATTGTCACCCTGCTTCTTTAACTTCTATGCAGAGTACATCATGAGAAATACTGGACTGGAAGAAACACAAGCTGGAATCAAGATTGCCGGGAGAAATATCAATAACCTCAGATATGCAGATGACACCACCCTTATGGCAGAAAGTGAAGAGGAGCTAAAAAGCCTCTTGATAAAAGTGAAAGAGGAGAGTGAAAAAGTTGGCTTAAAGCTCAACATTCAGAAAATGAAGATCATGGCATCTGGTGCCATCACTTCATAGGAAATAAATGGAGAAACAGTGGAAACAGTGTCAGGCTTTATTTTTGGGGGCTCCAAAATTACTGCAGATGGTGACTGCAGCCATGAAATTAAAAGACGCTTACTCCTTGGAGAAAAGTTATGACCAACCTAGATAGTATATTCAAAAGCAGAGACATTACTTTGCCGACTAAGGTCCATCTAGTCAAGGCTATGGTTTTTCCAGTAGTCATGTATGGATGTGAGAGTTGGACTGTGAAGACGGGAGAGCACCGAAGAATTGATGCTTTTGAACTGTGGTGTTGGAGAAGACTCTTGAGAGTCCCTTGGACTGCAAGGAGATCCAACCAGTCCATTCTGAAGGAGATCAGCCCTGGGATTTCTTTGGAAGGAATGATGCTAAAGCTGAAACTCCAGTACTGTGGCCACCTCATGTGAAGAGTTGACTCATTGGAAAAGACTGTGATGCTGGGAGGGATTGGGGGCAGGAGGAGAAGGGGACGACAGAGGATGAGATGGCTGGATGGCATCACTGACTCAATGGATGTGAGTGTGAGTGAACTCTGGGAGTTGGTGATGGACAGGGAGGCCTAGCTTGCTGCGATTCATGGGGTTGCAAAGAGTCAGACACGACTGAGCAACTGAACTGAACTGATACTACATAGAACTGATATGTTAAATATCACCCCTGCCTTACCTTCTGCCTCTAGCATACTCCCTAGAGGATTACAGGCATGGAAGACCTAAACTATTGGAAGGCATTTCCAGAGTAGAATTCGGCTAAGTCCAAAAGAGTCCTTCTTTTAAGGGTTTTGGGAAACTGCTGCTGCTGCTAAGTCGCTTCAGTCGTGTCCAACTCTGTGCAGCCCCATAGATGGCAGCCCACCAGACTCCCCATCCCTGGGATTCTCCAGGCAAGAACACTGGAGTGGGTTGCCATTTCCTTCTCCAATGCATGAAAGTGAAGTTGCTCATTCATGTCCGATTCTTAGTGACCCCATCGACTGCAGCCCCCCAGGCTCCTCCATCCATGGGATTTTCCAGACAAAAGCACTGGAGTGGGGTGGCACTGTCTCCTCCGTTTGGGGAAACTAGACACCAATTATATTAGTATCAGCAATGTTTGTTTGGAGCAAATTCAGCTCCAGGAGCTGCACGGTTGAATGCAGGAGGGGTTCCACCAATTGCCCCAATTCCTTCCATTGTAGCAGCTTGGCACAGGACGTCTAGAAGCAACTGTAAAGGCAGTAGGGATGCAGCTGGTTCTGCTAAATGCACCATGCGGTAATGATGGAACCAAAAGCAAAAATAATTGAGAGAGTGGAGTAAGAAGTGAGTAGATATTACTTGTTCTTACCATAAATAGCTCAACCACCGGCACAATTCTGAAGAACAAAATCGTGGAACATGTGAGGTCTGCTATGCTGATGACATCACCAATGATATAAAGCAGCACAGAGCACGGAGAAGCGCCGGGGCCCGCGTGAGGAACTCCGCCCTGGCAAAGGTCATGAGGAAGAGGGCTTTGGCATATGCAAAGGCGTGATCAAGCCTCAGGAAACCCCCTGTTCCCGAGCATCTACCCCAAAACCAGAGTACTTTACGGAGAGCTCTCCCCCATGACCATTTCTCTCAGAGAAGGAGTTAACATGCAGCCCCAGTTAATAAAAAATTCCTGGGCATGACAAGAGTGTTTCAACTTACAAACTCTGAAGGTTCTCTGGCCTGCCTGATCAGGTTCATGATTGTTTACAGCCTCCCAGCTGTGAGAGGCATGGGATGCTTTAAAACTTTCTAAATACACACTCTTTTGAGAAGTTAGAAGATTATTAGTATAGTATTAGTGGGTTGATTAGGAATTATATTGGTGAAGGGTTTTTTTCATTGGTTGTGCCAATAATTACTGCTAATTCCCCGCCCTGGGTGTGACAAAGGTGTCTCAGGTCAAACCTCTCTGCTGACAGACTAGCTTGTGTGACAACCTCTCAGCCATAAACAGCGCAGAGAGTTTGGAGTATTAGCATAGGGCTTTTCTCATTTGATTGCTGCCAGGCCTCCATATCCTTAGGCACATGGGAATATATTAATCAATGTATTTGGAATATAAAAAGGAAATATAGTAGTTTTGATGTTAGCAATATTAGACTTTTGAGTTAATGAATTTTCTCTTTTGTTATAGACCACTGTACTTTGTTATAAATCACTGTGTCCTTGCTATGCAAAAATGTAACCTTATCACTATCTTAAGACTAAATAGATTGTAAAGGGAACATTGGTGAAGGGTTTTCATTTGTTGGGCTGATGTTTGCTGCTAAATCTTCATATTCCCTGCCCTTATAATGAATATAACTAGCATATAGGAGAAATAAGTATTAACCTTTAAGCATATAAGAGAAATAAGTATTAACCTTTAAGATTAATCATGTTAAACCTTAGGTTAAGTAAATTCCTTTCTTGATTGTAACTCACTACACCCTCACCCTATAGGAATGCAACTTTATTTGGAGGGTGGTGCCTGAAAAAATCACTCCTGGAAAAATAAGTTTTCTGGTTAACTGACCGGTATCAGAAAGGGCCATAAAATGTCAGCAGATCTCATGGTCAGAAGATGATGTAAAAACTCATAAGGCCTTTGTATAATTTTATATGAAGCACCTGATTGTGACAAGGGTCAGGTCTGCTGACCCCCGCTTGACTCTGTATTCATCCCTATGTGTAACAAAAGGTATATAAACAAACCTGAAAAATAAAGAAATCAGATCAGTTCTGGAAAGACTGATTCCCTCATGTTGTTCTTTTCTGCTCCCCAATTTTTGGCTGAATTCCCATCTGGAGCGTGGGTGCCCTCCAGGTCTACTTATTTGCCCTGGTTTTCAAGCCCACACGTGGCACTGGTGGCCCAACGTAGATGATACAAATTCCTTGTCCGGAATTCTAGTGGTACCCCATGTAAACCAAGTTATTCAGACCCTTTCTCTCTCTCTTACTATTTTCTGGCCGAATTCCCATCTGGTGCATAGGACCCACCAAGCCTACTAATTTTGCCTGGGCTTCTAAGATCGGACCAGGGGGCCTCAGTGCCTCCTCTCCTTCGGGAGAACAGGAAGTCGCCTGCGGCCTACGTAGGTGGTGATTGGTACCCTGTGTTAACCAAGTTATTTGGCCTCTTTTTCTCTGCTAAATTCCTAATCCCTCTCTCTGTAATTAGATAGTTTTTTCTAGGACACCTACTCCATCCTCACCTTTGAATTACCCTGGATCCACCAGGGCTGGACTCCGGCAGAAAAGTGATGAAGGAAATGGAAAAACTTCTCAGTGTGTGGATGCAGGATCAGCATCAAGTCCCACTTAGAAAACTAAAAGGATTTGTGAAGACTTGAAGTATCAGAGGGTGCCTCTTTTAAAGCCAACCGTGGCTGGTTCCATTGGTTCAAGGTCAGAGCCAATCTTAACAACTTAAAAGTAAGTGGCGAGGCAGATACAGTAAGTGGAAGTGCAGATACAGTAGCTGCCCAGGAATTTCCTGAGACTCTTTGAGAAATTACTGATGAAGGCACATATTTACCCAAAAAGGTTTTTAATGGGGATGAGATAGGACTGTACAGGAAGAGGATGCACTTCAGTAAGGAGGAAAAGTGGACGCCAGTCTATAAAGCAGCAAAGAACTGGCTAACCTTGCTTGGTGGCAACGCTTCCAGACAGAGATAAGAAGCCGAAGCCTCCCTTAGTTTATCATTCAGAGAACCCAGGAGCCCTTGAAAACACAGCCTGTTGTGTGGAAGAGTAGTCCCAAAGCCTGGGTTACACGGGCCGCTTTACAAGATTAGGTTTTCCACCACTTTATCCCAAATATAGCGAAATATTGTTTGGAGAAGGAAATCCCATTTAATATATTTTGCTGCTCAAAAATGCTCCAGGCTGCATTCATGAATGACTTTAACCCCAACATCAAAATAGTGCATCTGTGTGGGGAGAGGGCAAACTGGCCAAGATGGGTGTTCAGGATCTCTTGCGCACGTTTTGAAAATAATGACTGTGTAAAGCTGAGCTCATTTGCAGCATTGCGCATGTGCATCATGAGGTGCTTGCTGGGTAACAGGCTGCACTGTGCTGTAGGGATATATGAGCTCCACCTAGAAAGCAGCGGCATTGCCGCTGGGTCATGGCTGGGTACATGGGGTCAGCCATGAGAGGAGAAAAATATAGGTGTCTACTGCTGCAGCAGCTGTGTCAGCCAGGAGAGAGGTTGTGTTGTGTTAGGTTATGCTACGGCTGCTGCTAGAGCAGCTGCTCCAGCCAGGAGAGAATGAACATGTCTGCAGTTCCTACGGCTCCTCAAGTCTTCTTCCAGCCTCTTTGCTCACGCCTTGCCTACCCTGGGTCAGTGAACAGTGCACACAGTGAGATACAGCAGTACAACTAGCATCACGAGCAGGATTAGCAGTACTACTAGCGCATCGAGGAGGGTGAAGAGCGGTGTGGTCTGCCACTGAGTACTATGCTGCTCATCTCACCTGTGGAAGAGGAAGTTATAGTGAGTTTCAAGAATTCTTGTTTATATCACATTTTGTGTCTGGCAGTGTTCATTGGACGGACTGATGCTGAAGCTGAAACTCTAATACTTTGGCCACCTGATGCAAAGAGCTGACTCATTTGAAAAGACCCTGATGCTGGGAAAGATTGAGGGCAGGAGGAGAAGGGGATGACAGAGGATGAGATGCTGGATGGCATCACCGACTCGATGGACATAAGTTTGGGTAGACTCTGGAAGTTGCTGATGGACAGGGAGGCCTGGCGTGCTGCAGTCCATCGGGTCACAGAGAGTCAGACCTGACTGAGCAACTGAAATGAACTGAGAATTAGGAACAACCTTGAAACAATTTTGGAAGGACTCTACAAGGCTATGAAAACATTGATTTTGCTTGGCTTCAAGTTACAGCTGTCACCATGAATGGAGTTTAGAAGAACAATAGCCCACAGTTTGTCCATGAGTTTCACGGATTTGAGAAGGTGGATAAGGAGTTCAAACAGATCTTCAGCAGCTTAGTGACCATCAACCAGAAGCTGGAGCTGGGTCTGCACGAGGACAACTTCACTGAGCTTCTTACTGGGCAACACAAGCAGCTTATGAGTGAAGACTTGGTACAAATGGAAGCCCAGAGAAAGGACAGAGAGAGGCAACAGGAAGAATAAGCAAGGGAAGGGCTGAAGATGTTCACAATGCAAGAAATGGCAAAAAGGTGTTCTTTACTTGAGGAGGCCCATTTTCGAGGCACGGGGCCCGAAGGTAGAACGGTACTGGAAAGTTGCAGCCGCCGTTCACAATGCAATCCAGGATGCGAGAAAAGAACTGCTATCCAGGCATCGCTGGATCAGTTTTTCAAGAAGGTGGATGGAATTGAATCTAGCGAGGAACCAACACCCGTGTCATCAGTGTCAGGCGTGACTGAAATTGCTGCTTGCCCTCTGCTCCCTGTTGCTGGCGATGCTCCAGCTCTACCATCTCCCACCTCCTCTCCCTCCTCCAGTCAGTAGCTCTTCTTGCCTGCTCACTTGAATACAGCGCCTATGTGCCAGCTGTCGTACTGTACTACTGGACTTTTCAAGGTGCTGTCCTGGAAGGTTAAACATGTTTTCTTTATTTTCTGTGTTTGTTATTCATGTGTTATTTGTATGAAAAGTATTAAACACCTACATAGTACTACATCGCCAGTTGTGTTCGATTGGGTACCTGGGCTAACTTTGTTGGACTTTCCAAACAACTGAACTTAGGAACGTGCTCTTGGAACATAACTTGGTGATAAGTAGGGGACTTAATGTATGTATATATGAAAGTGAAGTCATTCAGTCGTGTCCAACTCTTTCTGACTCCATGGACTGTAGCCTACCAGGCTGCTCGGTCCATGGGATTTTCTAGGCATGAATACTGGAGTGGGTTGCCATTTCCTTCTCCAGAGGATCTTTCCGACCTAGGGATTGAACCTGGATCTCCTGCATTGTAGGCAGACGCTTTACCATTTGAGCTATATGTATAAGCATATATATATATATGTATATATGGATAATATTTGGCCACAAGAAAAGAAGGAAATCTTGCCATTTGTAACAACATGGATGGATCTTAAGGAACTATGCTAAATGAAATAAACCAGACCTATAGATAAATACTCTTTGATCTCACTTACATGTGAAATCTAAGAAACAAACAAAGCTCATAGAAAAAGAGATAGGGTTTGTTGTTATCAAAGCTGGGAGTGGAGAGGGAGGGAATTGAATGAAGATGGTTGAGAGGTACAAAGATAAGTTGTAAGGAAAAAACTTACAACTTTAGCTGTAAGCTACAATATAAATTATAAGATAATACTGTAAGTTGTAAGAAATAAATACTGGGCATATACAGTACAAAAGGATGACTATTGTTAACATTGCTGTAGACAGTGCTCCAGATGATCTTTATTTTGACTAACTAGTCTACTTTTCCTTTGACCTATTTATCTGTTTATTGTATCAAGTTGCAAGTTTGTTTTTTTCCCAAACCATGACCTCACACACTTTTGTACAAAGTGAGTTATAATAAAAAATAATAATAGCTATGAATAACCACAATAAAGTTATAGCTTAGAATTTGGGAAGAGGCCCTCAGAGTTCACCCAGTGTAATAGCTGAGATCCAGGGGAGGCAACTGAAGTTTATGGCAGGCTCAGGTGAAAATCTGTCATTTTGATTCTCTGTTTAATACTTTCTCCTCTATTCCAGGATGCCCCTTGGGTCAGATGCCTCTGATTTTTCAAGGCAATGGTTCCTGCTATCATCCCAACAGCTGGAACCCTTCTATCCTCTGTTGGAATATCACTGGAAACCATGAAAACACCCTGATGTTTTCACAAGCATGAAAATTTTCTCAACAAAGATTCCCATGTGATGCTATTCAGGTAAACACGAAAGTTCAAATTTGGAATTTCAAGACTGAATAATAGCAACGATATCTTATAATGTAGTGAACTGTTCACACTTCATTCAGAGTTTGCGGTTGCACTCACATACACCTTAGAAATCTGGGAATTGTTTTAAGTATTTGTACCTGGCAAAAGAGAACAGGGGGAATCCGAAATTAAAGGATTAGCTCTAACCAAGAAGCCATTATCAAAAGGAAACTCCTCTTATTCTTTGATAAAGATTTCCAAAGTGAACAGCCGCCAGGAAGGCTTTTCCTTCCCCCAACTCCTATCAAAGATTGCATCTCTATTTTAAAAGTATAATGACGCTGGCCTCTTTCTGGATCCATCTGTGCTATATCTGGAATCTCTGTGCCAAAGAAACTCACGGTCTGGTTTTATTCAATTGTACTTTGCTCTGTGCTTTCTTTTTACGTACACTTTAAATGGTTGTTTTGACCATAGTTCTCATCAAACAAAAGATGTCTATCTTTTACCCTAGGGAGATATTGAAAGGAATGCCCCTTCCTCCCTGCCCCCAAAGCATTTAGAGCCATTATATAATGAGAAGGGAAATTCCACAGGGAGCAGCTACCGCAAACATGTGCAGGTTAAGATATGTGAATGTATTTTATATTTGATATATTCAGTTCAATATCTGAAAGGGCTTAAGTAAATTTATGATGCTCTATTTGCAAGCAATGTGATTTTTATAGACTCCAGGGAAAATATATTCTAACTTTTGCTTCTTCATATCAAATGTATATTGAAGAAAAGGCAGCTTGTCTTCTAAAGGCACCTGGTCAGACTAAAAGTCTAAGTATTTGAGCTCTATTTGAAGTGTACTTCGATGTTTGAAAATGCATTCATTTTGCATAGGTCTTTTCTGTCACAAGGGCAAACATAGGTAGAAGTACCATCCAACAGTTTTAATATTAGTCCTAAAGTATAATGATTACGTGATTTGAAAATGCAGCTTGCCATGATCTGCAGTCTAGGAATGGTGAGACAAGTGACCCTGGGGCCCATGTAGTCAATTGCACTCACATGAGCTCACCCTAGGATGAGCGGAAATAGCAACGCCAAGGGCGAAAGGAGGAGGCAAGCAGAAGACCACAGGGATGCAGTGGCTGCTGGCCCCGGTTGATCAGAAGCATTGGACGTATTGCAGGGACGTTAAGGGTGCTATTTCTGGTCAACCTGCGTGAGTTTGGACCCCAGCTCCAGAAGTGTACAGATGTGTTCTCTCTAAGCTCTTTAACTCTCTTAAGTTCTTTAACCTCTCTAAGCTTTCTTAGCCTCATCTGTAAAGCAGGAAAACAATAGTACTTCATGGAGAAGGCAATGGCACCCCACTCCAGTACTCTTGCCTGGAAAATCCCATGGATGAAGGAGCCTGGCGGGCTGCAGTCCCTGGGGTCGCAAAGAGTCAGACACGGTTGAGCAACTTCACTTTCACTTTTCACTTTCATGCATTGGAGAAGGAAATGGCAACCCACTCCAGTGTTTTTGCCTGGAGAATCCCAGGGACGGGGGAGCCTGGAGGGCTGCAATCTATGGGGTCGCACAGAGTTGGGTATGACTGAAGTGGCTTAGCAGCAGCAGCAGCAATATTGTCAAGATTTAATAAGACGATACAGATAAAGTGTTTATTCAGAGACACCCCTATAAAATGATGGTTAATTATGCAGACGCTGACCTCAGTGTAAGTTTTAAACATAAACTTGTCGCTTAACTTTTTGTGAAACTCTCTTTTAGTCTCAGTTTCCTCTTTGGAAATACAGAGATAGTAAATATGAGGCACATTTTTTTGTGCAGAGTATATTAGATAATTATAAAAAGCACCTAATGTATGATAAATGCTCAAAAATATTAGGTGTGATTATATTTTTAGTATTCCTAAAAATGTTACTTGGAAAGCATCCAGAGCCAAAGAAACAGTGCTCACTTTTAGCTGTTTGCTTATCTAGTTCCCACCATTCTAAGCCTGTTTGCTTTGCTTCCAGGAGAAAGGAGGTGTGCTTATCGACTGTGGAGAACAGGGCAGTTCTACATTAGGTTTGCATCCTGATCCATCCTGTCCCGCCAGTCTGTCAATTCCTCCAGGATGGGGTGTGCATTGCCCTGCAAGCTGTGAAATCAGATAGGGCTACAGGTACATGCATTTTCCTGCCTGGTATCACGAAGGACTCTCTTTTGAATATCTGAACTGAAAAGGTCTTAGACGTTCCTCTTTATTCACAAATGTGGCCTCCACTGCTAGTGAGCAGCCGTCTGTAGCACAGGCCTTGACAAAGGTGATTTTACTGGACGATGAGTTTTACTGAACGTTCCCGCCAAGGACTCCATTGTTTGCCAGTGCCTCCGGCTGAGCTACCTCCTGGTGTTCCAGTGCTGAGACAAAACAACACTGGACTGAATGTTATCAGTTTCATAAAGCACACGCTTGATGTCAAGAATGCTTACTCTTTAAAAAATACATATGTTCGATAATAGAGTGCCTTGACTTGTGGCATATTAAGCCCTTGAGCTCACAGATTCAATTGTGTTAATGTGCTGAGCATCTTATACAAATGTTAGGCCTTCTCACTCGTCACCCAAGGACAACTTGGAACAGCAAGACTGTATGTGCATAGGGAGGGACTGAGGTGGCTCTGGGCAGGAGAGAGGGCAGGGTGCAAAAAGAGATGTGGAGCTAGATTTAGGTAGAGAATACTTTTCTAAAGGACTTTTACTGACATTCATAATCCATATAACTTGACCTTTTTTTCCCAGAGGAAAAGGACCCATGATCTTGTGAAATTAGATATATGCAAAATTTTTCCCAAGTTTCTCAGCAGCACAATTTGTTCTTTGGCTAATTTTGCCAAGGTAAGAGACCTTTCTATGTATCTACTTTACGGCATGTCTTTTCAGGCTAAGAATGTAGCATAGAACTCTTTATATTGACTGAGCGATCAAATGGTAAAAGAATCACTTTGGCCACTCTCTGTGTGAAGGGAACACTTTCTGATGATAAAATAAGTAATTCCATATGCACATGAACTGTTAGTATTCGATTCCTGTTTCTCTTGTAATGTCCTTGGTCTTTGTCTTTTGAATCAATTAGGTTCGTCTCAAGGGGATAAAAAAAAAGAAAAAGAAAGAAAGAAAAACAGACCATAGTTTAAGCCAAAACATTATAATACTGTCCACTCAACATATGGTGTTTATAGATCTTGAAAACAGAATCAGGAGGAATGCTTCAGATTAGAAAGTCTTTTTCCACATCAGGAGTGCTTTCAGTTTGTTAGCCTTTTAACTCTTTGGTCCTGGAGTAGTTCTTAATACAGCCAATAAAATGGTCAGTGAAATAAAGAGAAAATATATTTTGTTAAATAAGATGTGTATGCCTCCATGTTATGCAAATATGCCATTTGCTTTTTCTTTTATATGTATTACATGAAAATCCTGCCATGTATACATGTATTCCACATCTCTTTTAAGACGCAATGTGAGAAGTTGCAGCCATGTCAGAAGTTGTGAGGGAAAGCTACCTAGAAAATCTTTGCTCTGAGCCAGAGTAGTATGGCTGACCTTTGACTCCACAGGAAAGTCTGCCCCCTGCTCAAACCTTCTCGGTCCAGACAGCCCAGGACAGATGGTGCAAGCATTTCTGCCAAGCCAGCCGGTAAGAACAGGCAGGCAGACATCTGCAGGTGAAGGCCGGGAGGGAATCACGGCTGGAAGGTCATTGAAAGTCAATGCACAGAAAGCCTGTTTCCCCAGCAGCAGAAATTACCCAGGAAGACCTCAGCAGGTCCACATAGGCAGTAGGCCAAGGGCAATAGACACCAAATACTTCAGCTAGCCCAAGAAGGGCCTGGTGTCTATTAAAAGCCCAAACACCTGAATCGCATCTGACACGAAGATTATAACAAGCTTCCACCTAAAGGTTCTGAGCGCCAAACAGCCCTGGGAAGGAGTAGATTAGCACAAGAAAATCACAGGGTGAGTTGTTTAAAGTCCCAGTGCCCAAGGCATACCCCAGACAAATCAAGTCAGAATGTCTGGGGGAGGATCCAAGCATCAGTACCTATCTCTAAACAGGCCCTGCAGAGGGGAGGTTAGAGACAGAAGGAGCACGTCTCAAAGTGCAGAGATGGAGTGCTTTTGCTTTGTTTTGTTTTAGTACATATTTCTTATTGGGGCTCCATGGGTCTCCTTTGCTGTGTGTGGGCTTTCTGTAGCTGTGGCGAGCAGGGGCTCCACGCTAGCTGTGCCCAGGCTTCTCATTGCCATGGCTGCTTTTGCTGTGGCCCGCTGGCTCTAAGGCGAGGCTCAGTAGTCTGGGCACATGGACTCCGACACCTCGCAGCATGTGGAATCTTCCCAGACCAGATCGAACCCACGTCCCCTGCACTGGGTGCTGGATTCTGAACCCCTGGACCACCAGGGAAGCCCCTGGATTGTTTTTCAAGGGGGCAAGTTATGGGTGTATAGACCGAAATCTGGACACCCACAATTAAAACTTAAGCTACTGGCGGTGGAGATGTCACCATTTCTCAAGAAATTATCTTTCCCGGGAAAAAGAATGGGGCTAAGAATCTAGAGATCTGATTATTATAACCAAAATTTCCCAGTCACTTCAACAGAGAACCGCATTTCTGCTTGATGAATAATAGGAGATTTGGACAGAAGGATCTCCAAGGTCCTCCCATACCTCCCGTTTCTGTTGTCAAATGCTGGTGTATAACTTTGCATAGTCTATTCTTTTCTTTTTAAAAACGGCTAGTTGATTTTTTCCTAATGATTACAAATAAGAATATTATAATTTTATATTTTAAAGCCTCTCTCCGACATTTCCAGGTGCCATGAAATAGTAGATAAAACATTTAAAAATGTTTCATTCTCTGATAACTCCTATTTAACACTGTATGAGAAATAATAGCCAGTGCAACAAGGGAAGAAAAAGAATTTAAAGGATTGAGAAAAAGAAATAAAACTTGAAAAAAATTTTCAGATGACAAGATTTTCTATGTAGAAAATGCCAAGAATTAAAAAAAAAAAAAAGACTACTGGATCTAATAAGTATGTTTAGCAAGTTCTTAAAATATAAATGGACTTCCCTGGTGGCTCAGAGGGTAAAGAATCCACCTGCAGTGCGGGAGACCCAGGTTCAGTCGCTGGGTTGGGAAGATCCCCTGGAGAAGGGAATGACAGTGCATTCCGGTCTTCTTGCCTGGAGATCCCATGAACAGAGGAGCCTGGTGGGCTACAGTCCACGGGGTCTCAAGCAGTCAGACATGACTGAGTGACTAAGCACACACACACAAGATAGAAACATCATTTGTAATTTTTATTCAAGCACCCCAAAATTGAAAATTGAAAGTACTATTAAAATAGGATTCACAAAATAGAAATAAACTAACAGTATGTGTATATTGAATCTTAAAAGGGCTTCCTTTTAGGGCTTCCCTGATGGCTCAGTGGTGAAGAATCCACCTGCCAATGCAGGAGACACAGGTTTGATGCCTGGGTCAGGAAGACCCCCTGGAGAAGGGAATGGCAACCAACTCAATTATTCTTGCCTGGAGAATCCCACGAGCCTGGAGGGCCACAGTCCATGTGGTCACAAAAGAGTTGAACATGACTTAGAGAGTAAACAACAACAAATCTAAAAAGATTTGTCTGTTAAAACTATAAAACATTGGTGAGAGTAATAAAAAAAAAGATATGGTATCCATGGTTTAGAAGGGTCAATGTTATTAAGACATCAATTTTTCTCAAACTGATAGACAGGGTCAATGAAATTCCAATCAATAACCCAGAAAGCTTTTGTAGAAACTGAGAAGCTGACTTTGATATTTATATGAAAAAAAAGAGGACATAGGCTAGCCAAATCAATTTTGAAAAATCCCAGAGATTCACACTACCTGATTTCAAAACTTACTATAAAGCTTTAGGAGTCAGTGCAGTGTGACAAGACACACTCGATTCAATAAATCTGAAGTGGGACTCAAAACTAACAAATTTTCATCTGATGCTAATACGTACTGCCGGTTTGGAGATTTCATTTTGAGAAAAATGATTTAGAGAGTTTCATGCAACTAATTTATGATTTTCTTAAGTTCAGATCTATATTGTTAGCTAAACCTAGTATGCAAAATAATGGAAATGTAGTGTCACAAAATGAACTGTATCGCCTGTTATTCCACCATAGTATTAAATTACCTAAAAAAATGATAAAGTTTTTATGTGTTTCCAATCATGTTTGCCATAACTCAGAATGTCTCTAATGTTGTCAAAAGTATTGAGAATGTGATCAAACTTTAAGTCTTAAATATGCCACTGAAAGGTTATTGTAAAAATAGAACTAACTACTAACAGACCAATTCAGCAAAGTAGTGAAATACTCGGGAATAAACTTAAACAATGAAGTAAAGTTATACAGTGAAAACAACAAATGTGGAAAGAAATTAAAGATCCAAATCAATAGAAAGACATTCATGTTCCTGGACTGTAAAGCTTAATATTGTTAAGGTAGCTGCTGCTACTGCTGCTGCTAAGTCACTTCAGTCCTGTCCGACTCTTTGCAGCCCCAAAGACGGCAGCCCACCAGGTTCTGCCATCCCTAGGATTCTCCAGGCAAGAACACTGGAGTGGGTTGCCATTTCCTTCTCCAATGCATGAAAGTGAAAAGTGAAAGTGAAGTCAATCAGTTGTGTCTGACTCTTCACGACCCCATGGACTGCAGCCCACCAGGCTCCACCATCCCTGGGATTCTCCAGGCAAGAACACTGGAGGGGGTGCCATTTCCTTCTCCATACTAAGGTAGCAATGCTTTATAAACTGATAAATTAGGAAATTTATTCTGAAATTTATGTGTAAATGCAAAAGAACCAGAATAGCCAAAAATCTTGAAAAGGAAGAACAATTTTGGAGGGTTTACATTCCCTAAGTTATGGTCTAAATAAAATCCTTTACAGTAATACAGTGGAAGTTACAAACAGATTCAAGAGATTAAATCTGATAGAGTGCCTGAAGAATTATTGGCAGAGGTTTGTGACATTGTACAGGAGGCTGTGATCAAGACCGTCCCTAAGAAAAAGAAATACAAAAAAGCAAAATGATTGTCTGAGGAGGCCTTAAAAATAGCAGAGAGAGAAGTTAAAGGCAAAGGAGAAAAGGAAAGATATAACCATATGAATTCAGAGTTCTGAAGAATAGCAAGGAGAGATATGAAAGCTTTCCTCAGAAATCAATGCAAAAGAAAATAGATGAAAACCATAGAATGGAAAAGACTAGAGATCTCTTCAAGAAAATTAGAGATACCAAGGGAGCATTTCATGTGAAGATGGGCACAATAAAGGACAGAAAGGTATGGAACTAACAGCTGAAGATATTAAGAAGTGACAAGAATACACAGAAGAACAATGCAAAAGGAATCTTAATGACGCAGATAACCACAATGGTGTTATCACTCACCTAGAACCAGACATCTTGGACTCTGAAGTCAAGTGGGCCTTAGGAATCAGCACTATGAACAAAGCTAGTGGAGGTGATGGGATTCCAGCTGAGCTATTTCAAATCCTAAAAGATGATGTTGTTAAAGTGCTGCCAAAGCCTGTGATTGTGTGGATCACAACAAACTGTGGAAAATTCTTAGAGAGATGGGAATACCAGGCCACCTGACCTGCCTCCTGAGAAATCCATATGCAGGTCAGGAAGTAACCATTAGAAATGAACATGGGACAACAGACTGGTTCCAAATAGGGAAAGGAGTACGTCAAGGCTGTATATTGTCACCCTGCTTATTTAACTTATATGCAGAGTACGTCATGAGAAATGCTGGGCTGGAAGAAACACAAGCTGGAATCAAGATTGCCAGGAGAAATATCAATAATCTCAGATATGCACATGACACCACCCTTGTGGCAGAAAATGAAGAAGAACTAAAGAGCCTCTTGATGAAAGTGAAAGAGGAGAGAGAAAAAGTTGGCTTAAAACTCAACATTCAGAAAACTAAGATCATAGCATCTGGTCCCATCACTTGATGGCAAATAGAAGGGGAAACAATGGAAACAGTGGCAGACTTTATTTTGGGGCTCCAAAATCACTGCAGATGGTGATTGCAGCCATGAAATTAAAGGACTCTTGCTCCTTGGAAGAACAGTTATGACCAGCCTAGACAGTATATTAAAAAGCAGAGACATTACTTTGCTGACAAAGGTCCATCTAGTCAAAGCTATGTTTTTTCCAGGATGTATGTATGGATGTGAGAGTTGTACTATAAAGAAAGCTGAGTGCCGAAGAATTGATGCTTTTAAACTTTGGTGCTGGAGGAGACTCTTGAGAGTCCCTTGGACTGTAAGGAGATCCAACCCGTCCATCCTAAAGGAATATTCATTGGAAGAACTGATGCTAAAGCTGAAACTTCAATATTTTGGCCACCTGATGGGAAGAACCGACTCATTTGAAAAGACCCTGATGCTAGGAAGGATTGAAGGCAGAAGAAGAAGGGGACCACAGAGGATGAGATGGTTGGATGGCATCACAGACTCAGTGGACATGAGTTTGAGCAAGCTCCAGGAGTTGGTGATGGACAGGGAGGCCTGGCGTGCTGCAGTTCATGGGGTCACAGAGTCTGACATGACTGAGAGAATGAACTGAACATTTCCCAATTTCAAAACTTTCTAGAAAACTATGGTAAGCAAAGAACAAAAGAAAGAGAGAGAGAAAGAAAACATAGTACTAGCTTAAAAACAGACATACAGAACAATGGATTATTACTGATAGTCCAGAAATACACTCTCAGATTTATAGCCAATTGATTTCTGACAAAGATGAAACAGCAATATTTTTTTAATAAATGGTGCTCGGACTGCTAGATATTCACATGAAAAATAATCAAGTCAGACCCTTACCTAACACCATATACAAAAATTAACTCAAACTAGATTGAATAACTAAACCTAAGAGGGATAAGCTATGAAAATATTAGAATGAATGTTACGTCTCGGCCTTTGTTAGTTTGGATCAGATAGTATTAGGTATGGCACCAAAAACACCACCAACAACAATGAAAGAAAAACTGGAAATCATCAAAATTAAATACTTCTAGCTCCAAAAGACATTGTTAAGAAAGTGAAAAGATAACTCACAGGAGCACAGTTTTGCAAATAATATATCTAATAAGGGACTTGTATCTAGACCATATAAAGAGCTAATAAAACTAAAAAAGACAATCCAATTAAAAATAGGCAGGGGATGTGAATAGATAGCTCTCTGAAGAAGATATACAAATGCTTGAGAAGATACTCAGTGTCATTAGCCAATATAGAAATAAAAATCAAAACCCCAAGGAGATACCATTTCACAGTCACTAGGATGACTATCATTTCCACACACACACACACACACACACACACACACACACACACACACACAGAAAAAATAAGTACAGATAGGATATGGGGAAACTGTAACACTTAAACATTGCTGATGGGAATGCAAAATGCTGCAGCAACTTTGGAAACAGTCGAGCTGTTCCTTAAAAATGTTAAACATTGAATTACTATATGATCCAACAATTCCATTCTTATTATATACCTAAGGGAAATTAAAATATATGTTCACATAAAAACTTGTACACAAATGTTCTTAGCAGCATTCTTCATAATAGTCAAAAGATGAAAACAACCCAAATCAATGGATAAAAGCAGTGTACCCCCTAAACAGAACATTAGTCATCAATGAAAATAAATTATCAATACATGCTACAATGTAGTAGAACCTTGAAAACTATAGACTAAGCTAAATAATCAGTCTCAAAAGACCATGCATCGTACAGAATTGGAAAATCTGGAGAATAAGAAAACCCATTGCTTAGGGATGGTGGAAATACAAGAGGGTTAGAGAGCAGTGGCTAAGGGGTCCAGGGTTTCTTTTTTAAAATTATTTATTTATTTTTAATTGGAGTATAATTGCTTGACAATGTCGTGTTAGCTTCTGCTGTACAACAGCGGGAGCCAGCTGCATGCACACATACGCGCCTCCCTTCCGAGCCTCTAGGTCATCGCGGAGCGCGGAGCTGAGCTCGCGGCGTTGCGCCCCTGGCTGGCATACTGAGAGCAGCCCCTGATTGTTTCACACCTGGGAGTGTGCACGTGTCAGTGCCACACTCTTAGTCTGCCCCACCCCACCACCCCACTTCCGTGCGCGCAAGTCCCTCTTCCACCTCCGTGTCTCTGTGCCTGTCCTGAAAGAAGGCTCCCCAGTACCATTTTCCCAGATTTCGTATCAGTTCAGTTCAGCTCAGTCGCTCAGTCGTGTCCTACTCTTTGCGACCCCATGAACTGCAGCACTCCAGGCCTCCCTGTCCGTCACCAGCTCCCGGAGTTCACTCAGACTCACGTCCGTCGAGTTGGTGATGCCATCCAGATGCCATATGCATGTATTAATATACCATATTTTCAGGATTTCCTTTTCAGCCAATGGAAGTGTTTGACGATTGTGGGGATGTATGCACAATGGTGAGTATACAGAAAGGTGTTCAATTTTACACTCAAAAAGTATAGCACATAAATTACACTTCAATGAAGCCTTTTTAAAAGAAAATAAGACTAATTATGTTAAGGACATGGTTCTGAAATAAAATACATTAGACCTTTTGAAGTTTATTCCATTTCTAATTCTCTTAGGAAACATGGTCTTATTACATTGAGTTGAATGTTTCTTGCTTAGTTAATCTTGTAGTCTTCCTAGCAAAACTACAGTACCACATATTTCCACTATTTGTGCAAATAACCAGCCTTTGCCTCAAACGAATGTTTCTATTAACACTGTGCCTAATTATTGAAAATAAACATGTGCAGATACGAGCTTCTGCTCACTGCCTCTCAACCTATCGTTTCCTGCTGCTGGCTCCCTCCTAGAGGCCTTGGCTCACTGAGGCTTGCCAGGACCCTGATTTATATGAACATGCCCTGGAGTCAAATAGTTCTCTTCGTCATCCTGATAAAAATCATAAACATATACATGCAATAAAACAAATAAGAAAAGTTCCATTCAAAATAAAATGTTCTGTTTATGAAACAGCATATTTTTAAGATAATCCTTTTTATCTGATAAATACAAGCAGAATACCAAAATCCCAAATCAAGGTCCTGACACCACAGCCATGGAGACAGAGTAGGCATGACAGATTATTTAAATTAAAAAAAAAAAAAAGCTAAATAACTTAAGCAATTTCAACTAACAAAACTGACACTTTCCAAGGTGTGGCGAGCGCATCTTTTCTCCTTTCCGTCTTCCCTTTATGCTTTCAATGTGTTAATTAACTTCCCTTCCAATAGTGTATACTTCACATCACTTTTGGGCTGCAGTCTACAGGGTCACCAGAAGTCAGACACAACTTAGTGACTAACACTTCATTTATGACTGTATCACAAATTCCCAACAGTTCTTTTCACTTTTTATCAAGACTATTCTAATACTAGGAGATTACCCATCACGACTAACTGGAAATTGTTCCGACAGACACACTGCATAATCTTTGGAGGTTCTTTTAAATAAATTACAGATATTCCTTTGTAACAGAAAATATGGAAGTCAATACGTGGAAACCAGGGCATGAGACAAAAATATATTTCACATATTCAATTTTACAGATGTTCTACAATTAACATGAAAGAATTTAGTGAGAAATACATGTGAAGTGATGCTTTAAGTTACAACGGATCAGACAAATTTTAGTTCCTACCCATGGTAGTAACAGTTCAGTTCAGATGCTCAGTCATGTCCGATTCTTTGCGATCCCATGAATCGTAGCACGCCAGGCCTCCCTGTTCATCACCATCTTCGGAAGTTCACTCAGACTCACGTCCATCGAGTCCGTGATGCCATCCAGCCATCTCATCCTCGGTCGTCCCTTTCTTCTCCTGCCCCTAATCCCTCCCAGCATCAGAGTCTTTTCGAATGAGTCAACTCTTCTCATGAGGTGGCCAAAGTACTGGAGTTTCAGCGTTAGCATCATTCCTTCCAAAGAAATCCCAGGGCTGATCTCCTTCTGAATGGACTGGTTGGATCTCCTTGCAGTCGAAGGGACTCTCAAGAGTCTTCTCCAACACCACAGTTCAAAAGCATCAATTCTTCAGCGCTCAGCCTTCTTCACAGTCCAACTCTCACATCCATACATGACCACAGGAAAAACCATAGCCTTGACTAGATGGATCTTAGTCAGCAAAGTAATGTCTCTGCTTTTGAATATACTATCTAGGTTCGTCATAACTTTTTTTCCAAGGAGTAAGTGTCTTTTAATTTCATGGCTGCAGTTACCATCTGCAGTGATTTTGGAGCCCCCAAAATGAAGTCTGACACGGTTTCCACTGTTTCCCCATCTATCTCCCATGAAGTGACGGGACCGGATGCCATGATCTTTGTTTTCTGAATGTTGAGCTTTAAGCCAACTTTTTCGCTCTCCTCTTTCACCTTCATCAAGAGGCCCTTTAACTCCTCTTCACTTTCTGCCATAAGGGTGGTGTCATCTGCATATCTGAGGTTATTGATATTTCTCCTGGCAATCTTGATTCCAGCTTGTGTTTCTTCCAGTCCAGCGTTTCTCATGATGTACTCTGCATAGAAGTTAAAGAAGCAGGGTGACAATATACAGCCTTGACATACTCCTTTTCCTATTAGGAACCACTCTGTTGTTCCATGTCCAGTTCTAACTGTTGCTTCCTGACCTGCATACAGATTTCTCAAGAGGCAGATTAGGTGGTCTGCTATTCCCACCTCTTTCAGAATTTTCCACAGTTTATTGTGATCCACACAGTCAAAGGCTTTGGCATAGTCAAATAGATGTTTTTCTGGAACTCTCTTGCTTTTTCATGATCCAGCAGGTATTGGCATTCTGATCACTGGTTCCTCTGCCTTTTCTAAAACCAGCTTGAACATCAGGGAGTTTACGGTTCACGTATTGCTGAAGCCTGGCTTGCAGAATTTTGAGCATTACTTTACTAGCATGTGAGATGAGTGCAATCGTGCGGTAGTTTGAGCATTGTTTGGCATTGCCTTTCTTTGGAATTGGCATGAAAACTGACCTTTCCGAGTCCTGTGGCCACTGCTGAGTTTTCCAAATTTTCTGTCCTATTGAGTGCAGCACTTTCACAGCATCATCTTTTAGGATTTGAAATAGCTCCACTGGAATTCCATCACCTCCACTAGCTTTGTTCGTAGTGATGCTTTCTAAGGCCCACTTGACTTCACATTCCAGGATATCTGGCTCTAGATGAGTGATCACATCATCATGATTATCTGGGTGGCGAAGATCTTTTTGTACAGTTCTTCTGTGTATTCTTGCCACCTCTTCTTAATATCTTCTGCTTCTGTTAGGTCCAGACCATTTCTGTTCTTTATCGAGCCCATCTTTGCATGAAATGTTCCCTTGGTATCTCTAATTTTCTTGAGGACATCTCTAGTCTTTCCCATTCTGTTCTTTTCCTCTATTTCTTTGCATTGATCGCTGAAGAAGGCTTTCTTATCTTTTCTTGCTATTCTTTGGAACTCTGCATTCAGATGCTTATATCTTTCTTTTTTCTCATTTGCTTTTCTCCTCTCTTCTTTTCACAGCTATTTGTAAGGCCTCCCCAAACAGCCATTTTGCTTTTCTGTGTTTCTTTTCCATGGAAATGCTCTTGATCACTGTCTCCTGTACAACGTCATGAACCTCATTCCATAGTTCATCAGGCACTCTATCAGATCTAGGCCTTTAAATCTATTTCTCACTTCCACTGTATAATCATAAGGGATTTGAATTCGGTCATACCTGAATGGTCTAGCGGTTTTCCCTACTTTCTTCAATTTAAGTCTGAATTTGGTAATAAGGAGTTCATGATCTGAGCCACAGTCAGCAGAACTTGGTCAATGGAGAAGGGAATGGCAAGCCACTTCAGTATTCTTGCCTTGAGAACCCTATGAACAATATGAAAAGCCAAAATGATAGGATACCAAAAGAGGAATTCCCCAGGTCAGTAGGTGCCCAATATGCTACTGGAGATCAGTGGAGAAATAACTCCAGAAAGAATAAAAGGATGGAGCCAAAGCAAAAACAATACCCAGTTGTGCATGTGAATGGTGATAGAAGCAAGATCTGATGCTGTAAAGAGCAATATTGCATAGGAACCTGGAATGTCAGGTCCATAAATCAAGGCAAATTGAAAATAGTCAAACAGAAGATGGCAAGAGTGAATGTCGACATTCTAGAATTCTGCAAACTAAAATGGACTGGAATGGGTGAATTTAACTCAGATGACCGTTATATCTACTACTGCAGGCAGGAATCCCTCAGAAGAAATGGAGTAGCCATCATGGTCAACAAAAGAGTCCAAAATGCAGTACTTGGATGCAATCTCAAAAATGACAGAATGATCTCTGTTCATCTCCAAGGCAAACCATTCAATATCACAGTTATCCAAGTCTATGCCCTAACCAGCAATGCTGAAGAAGCTAAAGTTAAACGGTTTTATGAAGACCTACAAGACCTTTTAGAACTAACACCCAAAAGAGATGTCCTTTTCATTATAGGGGACTGGAATGCTAAAGTAGGAAGTCAAGAAACACCTGGAGTAACAGGCAAATTTGGCCTTGGAATGCGGAATGAAGCAGGGCAAAGACTAATAGAGTTTTGCCAAGAAAATGCACTGGTCAGTGCAAACACCCTCTTCCAACAACACAAGAGAAGACTCTACACATGGACATCACCAGATGGTCAACATTGAAATCAGACTGATTATATTCTATGCAGTCAAAGATGGAGAAGCTCTATACAATCAACAAAAACAAGACTGGGAGCTGACTGTAGCTCAGATCATGAACTCCTTATTACCAAATTCAGACTTAAATTTAAGAAAGTAAGGTAGTAACAGTAACAGTTTGTAAGAACATAGTCATCTTTACTTATTTGCAAAACTGCATGGTTTGAGGACCTCTTAAGACCAAAAGCAATCTGTAAAGTTTTAAGAATGTGAAATTAGAGGTCAAATCAAATTTACTCATATTGAAAGTTTCCTAAAAAATAAATTGTACTGAACCACTAAGACTTAGGAGAGCATCAGTAAACAGTGCTAAGTAGGTTCACTTTCAAGAAAATAGGCCCAGTCCCTGCTAATGAGGCTTCCACGCAATACCAGGCCAATCTGATTTTATTTCATTCAGTGCCTTTACAGCCACTGAATAAGACGTTCTTGTGAATTTCTGCAGTTCAATAACTGCAAAGGTTGATCAAAATGGGGTTTTTACATAAGCAGAACACTCTTTGGGCTTCCCTGGTAGATCAATTTGTAAAGAATTTGCCCACAAAGCTGGAGACCTGTGTTCAGTCCCTGGGTTGGGTATATCTCCTGGAGGAGGGCATGGCAACCCACACCAGTATTCTTGCCTGGAGAATCCCAATGGACAGACGGGCCTGGCAGGCTACAGTCCATGGGGTCACAAAGAGTCTGACATGACCGAGTGACTAACAGCACAGCAGAGGACACTCTTTCACGTAAGTCACAGCTAGACCCTCGATGACCCACCTTCCAGCTTAATGGAAACAAAACAAAATTAAACAAGTGGGGCCTTAGAAGCTTTTGTACAGCAAACTATAAATAAGGTGAAAAGACAACCCTCAGAATGGGAGAAAATTGATAACAAATGAAACTGACAAAGGATTAATCTCCAAAATATATAAGCAGCTTATGCAACTCAACACCAGAAAAACAAACAACCCAATCAAAAAGTGGGTGGAAGACCTAAACAAATATTTCTCCAAAAGCATACAGATCCCGAATAAGCACAAGAAGAAAAGATGCTCAACATTGTTCATTATTGCTGCTGTCACTTCAGTCGTGTCAGACTCTGTGCGACCCCACAGACGGCAGCCCACCAGGCTTCCCTGCCCCTGGGATTCTCCAGGCAAGAACACTGGAGTGGGATGCCATTTCCTTCTCCAATGCATGAAAGTGAAACATGAAAGTGAAGTCTCTCACTCGTGTCCGACTCCTTGCGACCTGGAGTGGGTTGCCATTTCCTTCCCCAGTGCATGAAAGTGAAACATGAAAGTGAAGTCTCTCACTCGTGTCCGACTCCTTGCGACCTGGAGCGGGTTGCCATTTCCTTCCCCAATGCATGCATGCATGCTAAGTCGCTCAGTGGCTTCCGACTCTGTGTGACCCCATAGACAGCAGCCCACCAGGCTCCCCTGTCCCTGGGATTCTCCAGGCAAGAACACTGGAGTGGGTTGCCATTTCCTTCTCCAATGCATGAAAGTGAAAACTGAAAGTGAAGCCACTCAGTCGTGTCCAACCCTCAGCAACCCCATTGACCGCAACCTACCAGGCTGCTCTGTCCATAGGATTTTCCAGGCAAGAGTACTAGAGTGGGGTGCCATTGCCTTCTCCTGTTCATTATTAGAGAAATGCAGACCAAAACTACAATGAGTTATCACTTCACACCAGTCTGAATGTCCATCATAAAAATCTAAAAACAATAAATGCTGGAGACGATATGGAGAAAAGGGAACCCTCTTGCACTGTTGTAATGTAATTTGGAATATAAATTGATATAGCCACTTTGGAAAACAGTATTCACTTCAGTCGCTCAGTCATGTCCGACTCTTTGCGACCCCATGAACTGCAGCACTCCAGGCCTCCCTGTCCATCACCAACTCCCAGAGTTCACCCAAACTCATGTCCATCGCATTGGTGATGCCATCCAACCACCTCATCCTCTGCCATCCCCTTCCCCTGCTTTCAATCTTTCCCAGCATCAGGATCTTTTCAAATGAGTCGGCTCTTCACATCAGGCGGCCAAAGAACTGGAGTTTCAACTTCAACATCAGTCCTTCCAATGAACACTCAGGACTGATCTCCTTTAGGATGGCCTGGTTGGATCTCCTCACAAGAGTCTTCTCCAACACCACAGTTCAAAAGCATCAATTCTTTGGCTCTCAGCTTTCTTTACAGTCCAACTCTCACATCCATTTGACTAGATGGACCTTTGCTGACAAATAAATGTCTTTGCTTTTTAATATGCTGTCTAGATTGGTCATAACTTTTCTTCCAAGGAGTAAGCCTCTTTTAATTTCACAGCTGTAATCATCATCTGCAGTGATTTTGGAGCCCAAAAAAGAAAGTCTGACATTGTTTCTACTGTTTCCCCATCTATTTGCCATGAAGTGATGGGACCAGATGCCATGATCTTATTTTTCTGAATGTTGAGCTTTAAGCCAAATTTTTACTCTCCTCTTTACTTCCAAACAGTATAGAGATTAAAAAAAAAAAAAAAGGAACAAAACTACCATATGATCCAACGATCCCACCAATGAGAATATAATCCTCAGAAAACCATAACTGAAAAATATACATGTATCCCAATGTTTATTGAAGCACTATATACAAGAGCTAGGACATGGAATCAACCTAGATGTTCACTGACAGATAAATGGATAAAGAAGCTGTGGTACATGTATATGCTGGAATATTATTCAGCCAGAAAAAGGAATTCATTTGAGTCAGTTCTAATGAGGTAGATCAACCTAGAGCCTATTATATATAGTGAAGTAAGCCAGAAAGAGAAAAACAAATATATTAACACACACATATATATATATGGCATCTAGACAGAGGGTATTGATGAATCTATTTGCAGCATATCAGTGGAGACTAAGACATAGAGAACAGACTTGTGGACACAGTAGAGGAAGGAGAGGATGAAACAAATTGAGAGAATAGCATAGAAATGTGTCCATTACCATATGTAAAACAGACAGCCATTGTGATTTGCTGTATGATGCAGGGAGCGCAAACTGGTGCTCTGTGACAGTCTAGAAAGGGGTGGGATGGGGTGGGAGGTGGGAAGGAGGTTCAAGAGGGAGGGGACATACATATACCTATGGCTGATTCATGTTGATGTATGGCACAACCAATCCAATGTTGTAAAGCAATTATCCTCCAATTTAAATAACTTTCCATTTCAATGCCAGGGCTTAGTGTAAGATTTAAATAATATTTGTATAGCACTTAAACTCAACATATGTATCAGACTCAACTGAATTAACAATAAGACTGGCAATAACCAAGTTCAAGCAACAGCTACTACAGCATGATTATCCTCTGACCATCCGTTATAAGATGTATGCCAATTTTTTAAAATGTTGAAATATGAAAACATGTGAACCTTAGAATTAAAGACTCCAATGACAGTCCTCTATAATTTCATCATGGTGGCTATCAGCATGAACTTGCTAGCCAGATAGACATGAGTACGGACTCAGTCTTCTAATTGCTGTGTGATTGATACTGTGCAAATTCCTTAACCTCTACAAGCCTTGCCAGGTGGGTGGTTGTGCTAGATTCTGCCTGCTAATGCAGAGAATTAAGAGACACAGGCTCAATCCCTGGCTAAGATCTCCTGGAGGAGGGCATGGCAACCCACTGCAGTATTCTTGCCTGGAAAATCCCATGGACAGAGGAGCCTGGTTGGCTACTGTCCATGGGGTCACAAAGAGTCGGACACAACTGAGCGACTTCACTATCACTATCATTATAGTACAGAGTGATTGTAGGGATTGAACAATGTAATTTCTACATAAACTGCTCATTAAATACTAGATATTATGATTTTTTACTAGAAGCATTATTTGTTTGGCTTTTCACAACCACCCATAAGGCAGTAGAAAGACAATATTATCCCCATTTGATTGTTCTGCTCTCCTCAGAACAAGGATCAAAGATATTTTGATCTGCCCAAGATTAATTACAAAGTCAGTAAGTGATTGGCTCTTTCCGTATAGATTTTCCTCAGACTGAGACTGATAAATGTACATAAATTTCCCATTCTCACAAAAAGTGTTGAATTAGCTTAAAGAAAATAAAAATGATCAGAGCATAGTGAATATTTTTGATTCTCCAGTAGCCCACTCATCTTTATTCTAAAAACAGTACCCCTCCCAACTTTCAATCCATATTAAATACAGCCTCAATTCCTGGCTCCTGGGATAAGACTCAAGTTCAGCTAGTCAGAACTTTGAATTCCCCTGGCTGCAAAGATTGATCCAAGAACAGGCATTTAAATCAAACCAAGTTAGTCAGAATAAATCAGAACTAATTTCAGGACTTTTACTTGAACAACACAAAGAGATATTTCAAAAGAGAGGACATTTCCCCCTTGGATTTGGCTTTGATTTGAGAAAGTATGAGGCTGGAGCAGCTGCTACCATCTTGTGACCACACGGACCCTGAAAATGAAGCCAAACATGGCAGACCTGGGCAACAAGTTGAAACCAGATACTAAGCTCCAATATGTGAGCTTCTGAATCCAGTCATGCTTGAATTTACCTTTTTTTTTTTTTTATTTTAAACTCTCAGTTATTTGAGACAACACATTCTCTTTCTCTGCACAAATTCTAGCCTTCACCTTCTGAACAAGGGACTCAAAAAGGGCAGTATAAACCAAAAAGAGATAGGTGTTTAACAAGCGTCAAGATTTCCATATCCAATACATAATTATTTATCTTTGTTCTGAAAAAGTGAAATCGATTAAACACCATCAGTTTGCCATGTACACAATTTTAAGGACAGGAAACAAATGCTTACTGTGTCAATTTCCTTGTCACTGGCTAAGCATCCAAAAGACTTTCTGTATTAATTTCTAGTAATCAACACTATGAAAAGAGTTGGATTATATAAATTTAAATATCCTGAGATGTGAGTGAGACACACATGGAATTATGTCACTATATCTAATTCCACTCAGATTGGTGTCATTGTGGATTTGTAAGTCACTGACACTATGCAATTCAATTTTCTGTCTTTTAAGTTTCTAAAACCTGACTAGTTAGAAACCCAAATACAATTTACTCAACTAGCTAGCTACAATAATTCATTCAGACTTATAAAAATCTATCTAAATATGATACAGAGTAAAATCTAGGCTCTTCAAAACAGCACTAAAACTAATATTTAAATATAAAAAGAGGAAAATTACAAATTCAAAACATGATTTAATAGGCAAGCAGATTTTTCTTGGCTAAAAAGTAAAATGTTTATTCAGAAGTTCAATGTGTCTAAGTTTCTTCCAGGAGAAATGAACAACAGCTGGGACATTTGTGTATATATACAGAGAAATCTATATATTCCCAAATTTTAGGATTCCTCTCACCTAGAGCCAGACATCCTGGAATGCACAGTCAAGTGGGCCTTAGGAAGCATCATTACAAACAAAGCTAGTGGAGGTGATGGAATTCCAGTTCAGTTATTTCAAATTCTAAAAGATGATGCTGTGAAAGTGCCACACCTCAATATGCCAGAAAAATTGGAAAACTCAGCAGTGGCCACAGGACTGGAAAAGGTCAGTTTTCATTCCAGTCCCAAAAAGGCAATGCCAAACCATGCTCAAACTACCACACAATTGCACTCATCTCACATGCTACCAAAGTAATGCTCAAAATTCTCCAAGCCAAGCTTCAACAGTACATGAATCGTGAACTTCCAGATATTCAAAGTGGATTTAGAAAAGGCAGAGGAACCAGAGATCAAATTGCCAACATCCACTGGATCATCAGAAAAGCGAGAGAGTTTCAGAAAAACATCTACTTCTGCTTTATTGACTATGCCAAAGCCTTTGACTGTGTGGATCACAATAAACTGTGGAAAATTCTGAAAGAGGTGGGAATACCAGACCACCTGACCTGTCTCTTGAGAAATCTGTATGCAGGTCAGGAAGCAACAGTTAGAACTGGACATGGAACAACAGACTGGTTCCAAATAGAAAAAGGAGTATGTCAGGGCTGTATATTGTCACCCTGCGTATTTAACTTACATGCAGAGTACATCGTGAGAAACGTTGGGCTGGATGAAGCACAAGCTGGAATCAAGACTGCTGGGAGAAATATCAATAATCTCAGATATGCAGATGACACCACCCTTATGGCAGAAAGCAAAGAGGAACTAAAGAGCCTTTTGATGAAAGGAGAGTGAAAAATTTGGCTTAAAGCTCAACATTCAGAAAACTAAGATTATGACATCCAGTCCCATCACTTCATGGCAAATATACAGGGAAACAGTAGACACAGTGTCGGAATTTACTCTTTTGGGCTCCAGAATCACTGAAGATGGTGACTGCAGCCATGAAATTAAAAGACTCTTGCTACTTGGAAGAAAGGCTCTGCCCAACCTAGACAGCATATTAAAAAGCAGAGAAATTACTTTGCTGACAAAGGTCCATCTAGTCAAAGTTTTTGTTTTTCCAGTAGTTATGTATGGATGTGAGAGTTGGACTATAAAGAAAGCTGAGTGCCAAAGAATTGATGCTTTTGAACTGTGGTGCTGGGGGAGACTCTTGAGAGGGAGATCCAACCAGTCCATCCTAAAGGAGATCTGTCCTGAATATTCACTGGAAGGACTGATGTTGAAGCTGAAACTTCAATACTTTGGCCACCTGATGGGAAGAACTGACTCATTTGAAAAGACCCTGATGCTGGGAAAGACTGAAGGCAGGGAGGAGAAGGGGACGACAGAGGATGAGATCTTGGATGGCATCACTGACTCAATCGACACGAGTTTGAGTAAACTCTGAGAATTAGTGATGGACAAGGAGGCCTGGTGTGCTGCAGTCTATGGGTCACAAAGAGTGACTGAACCAAAAGGAACCACTGTACTATTTTGGTTTTCTTGTTCCTTCAACATACTGACTTAAGTTGCTGCTTTTACATGACATTTTTTAAACTGTCTACTGTTACTACTAATCCACGTGGTATAAAAATGTTTGTTCACAGAATTGGATTCCAAAGAAAAAACAAATTGTACCTTAAACCATATCATGGAGTTTAGTTGGATTTTACTTATGATTATATACAGTATAGATAATAAATCTGCAGAAGCATGTGTTCAATAAATACAAATATTACCATATACTGCAATTTAAATGTTCTTTCTCTTTCATTACAGGTTCAAAATTCAGAGGCAAGTGGAAAGGCAGAGGCAGGGAACTCCCTCATTTTTTTGCATCAATAAATGGTTCATATATATACCTTTCTTTGAAATAGTAATTACAGCCTATCTTTCCATATGGCAAGTAGAGGATTAAATAAAGAAGTCTTGTAGACTATCATGCACTGAGATGAAGAGGACTGGTCTGCTATCCTTCTCAGCCCCTCATGAAGCTTTCTGTTTTTCCTTATTATCCTACCCTTGCTGTGAAGTGTGCTGGCCTGTTGATTATCTACAAACTTTCACCTTTATAGGAGTAAGTATTAAATGGGTTAAAGTAGCAGCTGTAATCTGACCTTTAGTTCACTAGGGAGCTTTTCAAGCTTCTTAAGCCTCAGCCAATAGTAAGAAGTACATTTCACTTTACAACTCAGGACACACAAATACTTATGTTTATATTTATGTATGTCTAACTGAAACACAAATTTCAACTGATCCCGACCGTTACTACATGTAGTGGACTCCTGATAGTCTCTATTTTATTTTATTCTAGTCTCTGAATCGTATCTTTTTCACCTGCTGTTTCAGAACCACTAAATTGATCCCACTGATCCTTTATTAAGTCTTGACCTAAAGGGTTGAAAATCAGTCCCAGGAGATGAAAGCAGCTTAAGCTAGAGCTATGCGTCTTGAAATAGGCTTCAAATCTGACTTTGCTGCTGACAGTCATGTGACCTTTGACAAGATACTTAGCTAATATGCTGTTTCTTCATCCATAGAATGGAGGCAATATTCCTACTTCACAGAATGATTGTGAGAATCACTGTGATGACGTGAAAATCCAAGTCCATCTCTGATATATGGTTCAGTTCAGTAGCTCAGTCGTGTCCGACTCTTACGACCCCATGGACTGCAGCACGCGAGGCCTCCCTGTCCATTACCAACTCCTGGAGTTCACCCAACCCATGTCCATTGAATCAGTGATGCCATCCAAGCACCTAATCCTCTGTCATACCCTTCTCATCCTGCCCCCAATGCCTCTCAGCATCAGGGTCTTTTCATATGAGTCAGCTCTTCACATCAGGTGGCCAAAGAATTGGAGTTTCAGCCTCAATTTCAGTCCTTCCAATGAACACCCAGGACTGATCTCCTTTAGGATGGACTGGTTGAATATCCTTGCAGTCCAAGGGACTCTCAAGAGTCTTCTCCATATATCTTCTTTGATATATGGTAGGATTAAGTTAATTAGTAGTTCCTAGACCACTTAACTCAAAAAACCTAACAGGGGACAATCTGTAGAAATGCTGCTTTTCAAACCCTTTTAAACCTTCTCTCTCCTTCGTTCTCAATCTTTCCCACAAACCCACAGATAAAACATGTTTGAATTCTCCAGTCTGTTAGGGGCCACTTGAGCCAGCACCACGGTCACATCGGCAAACACTGGAAACACCCGGAAGGAAGGTAACGCTGGTGACGTGCGTTGCCACAGGATCGACTTTGACAAATATTGCCCAAGATACTTTGGGGAAGATGGTATGAGGTATTACCACTTAAAGAGGAACCAGAGCTTCTGCCCAGCTGTCAACTTTGATCAATTGTGGACCTTGGTCAGTGAGCAAACACGGGTAGAAGCTGCAAAGAACAAGACTAGCTGCTCGTATCATTGATGTGGTGCCATTGGTCTTAAAGTTCTGGGGAAGAGGAAGCTCCCAGAGCAGCCTGTCATCCTGAAGGCCGAATCTTCCAGCAGAAGAGCTGAGGAGATTAGCAGTATGGTCGGGGTTTGTGTTCTGGGAGCCTGAAGCCACACGGTGGGAGATTCATTAAATGTTAACAAGTGCTTTTCAAAATCAATCAATCAATCACTAGTCTGAAGGGTGAGAGATTACTACAGTAAGAAACATTTAATATCTCACACTTTCCCACCAGTTCCTGTGCCGGCCTAGGTAATCAACAGTTCTTTGGAATATCGGGATAAAACCAATAGAAACTTCAAAATTCTTGGAACATCCTCGTCCATCATGATCTGACTCTGTTCTTCACCTCCAGCATTAGATGCAACAGTTTCCCTCATCTTCCGAAGAATACGTGATTGATTTCCATTATTGCCGGCCTTGTCATGCTCTGTGGTCTCCGTGTATTAATCAGTGTTTCCTCTGTGCTGGCTTCAGCATCTTGCCCCAGCTTTCTGTTCTGCCACTTAACTGCCTGTGTAATCCTGGGCGAGTTACCAATTCAGTATTTCTGAACACGCTTTCCTCATCTATAGTATAATAATAATAATATCCACCACATGAACGTTCTTGAAAGGAGATAATGACATCAGGGTTGTAAATTGCCTGGCACATAATGAGCACTCAATGAGTGATGATTGCTAATATTTTCATTATGTTTATCAGTCAGTGTTGAGTTAAAGTAACATCTGTTCTAGCAAATCTTTGCTGACCCTCCTCTTTACATCGCGTGCCTTACTTATGGATTCTCCTCACACTCTGGGCACACATCTCATTGCATCATGTTCTACGCTTTTGTTTTCTTTGCAGCTTCCTCTACACGACTGGAAAACCTCTTGAGGACAAGCAAATATCCTTTACTTCCAAACCTAGAGCATCTAGCAGAGTGCCCAGAACATTATAAGGTTTTCAGTAATTCTGTTTCACTTGTTTAATTCATGACTGGAATACAAAAGAACATAATTACCACCTCTACCATACCTGTTAGAACTGGAGTCCTACTAGAAGAGAAAGGGTAGAGATTGGAATCAATGCTACTCAAAATAAAAATGATATCCTGTAATTTCAAAGGCAAAGTAATGCTAAAGGGTTATTTCTTCATTTTTAGCTTCTCAAGTTGCTTTAAAAACCTGAAAAGTGACAGTTCCTTTTCCAGTGACTCCAGTAGTTATTATCATACATTAAACAACGTTTTATTGTAAAACGGCCAGGCACACGGCTCTATGTGTTGGAGATATAACAATGAAAAAAAGTCTGTTCACTAGATGAGTTTACATTCCGATGGGAAGAAAGAGCCAAATAACTTAAATGAACTCTGTTACTTAAAAGAAGTGGCTCATGTGACCTACAACCCTTTTATGCCATCAGCTTCTTTTATCTCTTCAAAAAACCTGAGCCCTGACCCACATTGGCTAGATTACTTTTCACTTACTTGACCACTAAAGTTAATAAAAGTCCATACCATCTAACTCTAAATATCTTAAAGTTGACCAGTCCCTGCATCTTTGTCGATACTGCCTATATCCTCTATCCTAAGGCTGCATGGCTCCAATAATAGTAAAAGGATATCCTAGCTTGATGTTTCTCACTCCTTTCACCATTTGGTCACAATGTCCAAAGTTTTTCTATTGACCGAAATTTGTGTTTGAAAACAAATCTCAAGCTCATATTAACACAGTCATTTCAAATTATCTATCTCTTTCACATTTTAAAACATCTATACATTATATATGAAAGTGAACTCTTAGTTACTCAGTCGTGTCCTACTTTTTGCAACCCCATGGACTGTAGTCTGCTAGGCTCCTCTGTCCATGGAATTCTCCAGGCAAGACTACTGGAGTGAGTAGCTGTTCCCTTCTCCAGGGGATCATCCCAACTCAGGAAGTGAGCTCAAGTGTCCTACATTGCAGGCAGATTCATTACCATCTGAGCCACCAGGGAAATTCATACTTTATACATATACATATAAAAATATACACACATATATATACATATATGCTGGAAAACCAGTATAATTTTTCTAAGGGAAATAAAATAAAATATGATTTCTCTAGCCATATCCAAGTTATTAGACATACTTGCAATTTGTTTGTAGGAACATGAATAAGGGAAAAAGGACTCTCTAACTTCTTTCTGACAATATTTGAAGTAAACCAATGTTACCCAGATAGTTAAGTATCTGGGTATTTCAAACTGACTAGTATATAAATAAATTGGTGGAGAAACTACCTCAGTTGAATTTGCCTCTTATTTTGCACATTAGTAAAAATGTCTAAAATAGGTGGATAGTGAAATGGATACTGCAAGTTAACATTTCTAAATTTGGGAGGAGCATGTCTGTCAATACTATAGCAGACTTTATAATAAACTCACATCTTAAAATAGATATTCATTATTGTTAGTATAGCTAAAAGTTGACATAGCTATATTAGTTCTTCCATGCAACCTTAGAAATACATGCAAACCTGTCTTAATTTAACATGCAAAAATACTGATTGCAAATATCTGAAATGTACATATTTTTAGAGAGGTCCAAAATTCCATGTGCACATAGGATGACATGAAAATATTCAATTAAATTATTTAAAGAAATTCTTCTCATCATTAGTCACCAGTCACCTTACTATTACCTTTTCCATCTTCCTAAACAAACAAATAGTTTAAGAATATATTTATAAGTTAATAAGTTGGAGGGGTGGACAGGGAGAGGGGATGGCTTAAATTATAAAAAGAATTGCCTTAATTCTTCAATTGGATATTCATGTGCAACACAGTTTTATTCAAGTTCAAAATTTTTTCCACTATTAAAATAATATGTAAGGTCAGTATCATTTTCTACTATATTTAGTGATTTATAAGGCTGTTTTAATTGTTAATTGGCTTGGCTCTTCTGTGATGTAATAATAACCAGATAACTGTTTCCCAAATTTGTGTGGTCAGAAGGATCACTAGACCACAATTCAGACCTATTAGTTCAGGACTTCCAGGGGTGAGGTACAAGTTTTTAACAAGATAATGAGACACAGCTTCTAATCTTTAGGCAAATCAGGGAAAATCTTATTAAGTAATTGATGAACTGCAAAAAGACTGAGAATCATCCTTCTCAGTTGTGCAAATAACTTCTTAAAGTTCTTTCCTGTAAGAAATGCTTTATTCTCAAAGCTAGAATCAAGAGTAAATATTATGGTCGTGGAGGGGGAAGGAAGTTGAAGGATGGATAAATCAGAGGCTTGGGATTGGCATATTTATACCGCTATATATAAAATGGATAGCTAATAAGAACCTACCGTATAGCACGGAGAACTCTACTTCTATAGTAACGACTTCACAGGGAAAGATTCTAAAAAAATGGATATCTGTATAGCTGATTCACTTTGCTGTCCAGCAGAAAATAACTCAACATTGTAAATCAACTATACTCCAATAAAAACTTTATAAAAAGAGTAAATGTGATAACAAAATGGATTAAAGACGAGTTTAGAACTGAAATAATATAACTCTTAGAAGAAAGCATAGTCAGTATGCTCTAGATAAGTCTCCTCAGGAAAGAGAAACAAAACTGAAAATAAACAAATGTGGTTACATCAAACTAAAAAAACTGTGCAGCAAAGGGAGCCGTCAACAAAATGAGAAGACAGCCCACCGAACGGGAGAGCATAATTGCACATGCCGTATCTGTGGAGGGTTAATGTCCAAAATACATAACAAGCTCATGCAACCCAACAACTAAAACAAATAATTTAGAAATGGGCAAAGGAGGGGATATTTTTCCAGACATGTACATAAGGCACATGTAAAGATGTTCAGCGTCACCAATTATTATGGAAATGCAAATCAAAATCACCATTAGATATCATCTCATACTGATAGAATGGTTGTTATCAAAAAGTCAATAAATAACTAGTGTTGGCAAGGATGTAGATAAAAGGGACGCCTCATGCTCTGTTAGTGGGGCTGTAAATTGGTACAGCTGCTGTGGAAGACAGTACAGAGATCTCTCAAAAAATTAAAACTAGAACTACTATATGATTGAACTTTTCTACTCTGGGGTATTTATCTAAAGAATGTGAATCCTAATCTGCACCCCCTGTTCACTGGACTCCCATGTTCACTTCAGCAATATTTACAATAGCCAAGAAACTGAAACAATTTAAGTGGTCACCAACAGATGAATGGATAAAACAATGTGGTGTAAGTGTATATATATATATATAGGCATATGCACACACACAATGGAGTACTACTCAGCCATAAAGAATAAAATTTTGCCATTTACAGGATTGTAGATAAACCTGGAAGGTATCATGCAAAGTGAAATATGTCAGAAGAAGAAAAGCAAATACATATGATCTCACTCATCTGTGCAATAAAAAAACCTAATAAAATTAAAATAATATAAACAAACACCTAGATACCCAGAACAGACTAGTGCTTATCAGAGGAGAAAGGGCGGGGGTGGGGGGAGGCAAAATGGTAAAGGAGATCAGCTGTATGGAGAGGAACAGAAACTAAATGTTGGGTGGTGAACACATGGTTGAGTATACAGCAGCAGAAATAGAATGCCGTCCTCATAAAATGTTATTTTAAAACCTCAAGTAATTAAAATTTTAAAAGAGTAAATGTAATTATTGAATCTACAGTGGTGGCAAGAAAAAAATATATCATTCCAACAAATGGCATCAGTTTCCCCAAAATTTACTGTTTAGAAGTAAAGATACTGCCTTTCTGTCTGGATGCAGCAGTCTGGTGAGCTGAGATTGGCATCTATGAGCACAGCCAGGAGCCAGCGGGGAAGAAGCAGTCGGAGGCAAGGTGCTTTCTGCTCAGGGTGTGCTGCTGGTGGTACCACCAGCTCTCGGCACTGCCTGGGACCCCCCCCCACCCCCGCCCGCCAAGGCCCGCAGGCTTGCGTGACACGGCCAGTTCAGTTCAGTTCAGTCGCTCAGTCGTGTCCGACTCTTTGCAGTCCCATGGACTGCAGCATGCCAGGCCTCCCTGTCCATCACCAACTCTTAGAGTTCACTCAAACTCATGTCCATTGAGTCGGTGGTACGATCCAACCATCTCATCCTCTGTCGTCCCCTTCTCCTCCTGCCTTCAATCTTTCCCAGCATCAGGGTCGTTTCTAATGAGTTGGCTCTTTGCATCAGGTGGCCAAAGTACTGGAGTTTCAGCTTCAGCATCAGTCCTTCCAATGAACACTCAGAATTGATCTCCTTTAGGATGGACTGGCTGGATCTCCTTGCAGTCCAAGGGACTCTTAAGAGTATTCTCCAACACCGCAGTTCAAAACCATCATTTCTTCGGCACTCAGCTTTCTTTACAGTCCAACTCTCACATCCATACAAGAAAACCATAGCCTTGACAAGATGGACCTTTGTTGGCAAAGTAATGTCCAAGCAAGTTTATATCAATACATCCATTGGTGTGCACCGCAATGCCCCCAAACACTCAGGTCCTGGGGTGCTACCCATGTAAGCCTGTCCACCATGGTGTCAACGGGCTCAAGTTTGCTTGAAGCCTTCAGTCGGTTGTGAGGAGCATGCTGGACACCACCGTGGGGTCCTGAGGGTCCTGGACTCCTCCTGGGTTGGCGAAGATTCTACATAAAAATTCTTTGAGGTCATCATAATTGATCCATTCCATAAAGCTATCAGAAGTCTTGGCATCCAGTGGATCACTAAACCAGTCCACAAACACGGGGGTGTGTGCAGGCTGACGTCTGCAGGCAGAAGGAGTCACGGCCTAGGCAAGGGCCGCAAATTCCACCACATGACTGGTGGTTCTCGCTGTGCAGCTTGAAGAAGCTGCAGTCCTCTCAACTTCACCACTACTGCTAACACAAGTAGTGTTTGTAAAATTCATGCCTAATGAATGATTTAGGACATTCTTCTCCTTAAAAAAAGAGAGAGAGAAAGAAGTAAAAATACCTTGAGCATTCATTTTGAGTGATGCAGTTGCGATTAGGAGAGCAAGGTAAGAAGATCAAAGTAAGCTTTCCTTTCCTTGAGTCATGATTCTATCAGAATAAGGT
The DNA here is from genome assembly GCA_917880005.1 of Nanger dama. Taxonomy (NCBI): domain Eukaryota; kingdom Metazoa; phylum Chordata; class Mammalia; order Artiodactyla; family Bovidae; genus Nanger; species Nanger dama. The sequence continues at coordinate 10,059,617 of CAKJTW010000035.1, forward strand.
ACAAAAGAAAAATGCCATTTTTCTTTTAGTAAAATAATATTGCAATGTTTTATTTACCCTTTGTTCAAAGAGGGAATATCTTTGAATGGAGATCTTTTGAACAGGTTAAAAAAAAACACACATGCACACACAATTGCTAAATAGAGTAAGAATGCTCCTAAAACTAGATAAAATGTATATATTTTTCAAAAATATGCATGAAGATATAAGAGCACTAACAAAGCAGTGATAACTTGACATCTCAGAGGGAAGAAACAGACAGAGGGTCCCTTCAATCCTTCAAGGAATATGCTGATTCTCAGGTATGAACTGAGAAGATGAAAAAAGTTTTGGATGTCTTGTAAGGCTGAAGCATAAAAACTGGAGTTCAGAATGTATTAAGGAAGCAGGTCACCAATGTAAATACTGTATTTTTTTTTTGAAACCTCTGATGGTTTTTCCAGTGGTCATTTATGGATGTGAGAGCTGGACTGTGAAGAAACCTGAGCACTGAAGAATTGATGCTTTTGAACTGTGGTGTTGGAGAAGACTCTTGAGAGTCCCTTGGACTGCAAGGATATCCAACCAGTCCATTCTAAAGGAGATCAGTCCTGGGTGTTCTTTGGAAGGACTGATGCTAAAGCTGAAACTCCAATACTTTGGCCACGTCATGAGAAGAGTTGACTCACTGGAAAAGACTGATGCTGGGAGGGATTGGGGGGAGAGGAGAAGGGGATGATAGAGGATGAGATAGTTGGATGGCATCACTGACTCGATGGACATGAGTCTGGGTGAACTCCAGGAGGTTGGTGATGGACAGGGAGGCCTGGCGTGCTGCAATTCATGGGGTCGCAAAGAGTCAGACACGACTGAGTGACTGAACTGAACTGAGGGTTATACCCTAGAAATAAAGACAAACTAAAACATGTTGGGGGCCTAAGAAGATTGAAAATTGTTTTTAAGTCAACATAATTCCTGATTTGATTGAGATGATCTTCTCAATCTGATAATATTCTGGAGGACACTAATACGGCCAAAGATTCAATTTGCCTCTACAAATATTCATATGTAATGTTCATCATTAAATTACAAGGGATACCAAGAGAAAAGACCTAATGATCAAACACAAACAAGCAAAAAAAAACACAAAAAGCATACAAATAAAATGGCAGAAATAGACTCACAGGTGATTCAGATATTGAGATATTAGAAGTAATAGACCCTAATTCTTAAGATGTATGATTTATCCTCAATATTTAGATGACAAAACAGAGATTTTCAGCAGAAAAGTAAAAATTCAGTTTTCAAAAAAAAAATGCATGTTAATTTTAGAATTGAGAAATACAACTGAAAATAAGAATGCAATAAATGAAAGTAGCTGGACCTAGGAGAGAAAACAACAACCAGTAATTTGAACAGAAGAGCTTAATATAGAGAATAGTTAACTAGACATAAATTCATTAAGTAACTGAAAGATTAGGATAAGATCTCTAAAGTATCACAGGGTAGGAACTTAGTCATTACCATGCCTACAGCAGAAATAGGGGAAGCAACATTTCTAAAACTTAGGAACCTTAAGGGAGAGCCCCATGAAGCTGAAACGTGGGCCTCTGAGGAGGCACTGGCCATCCGGGCGTTGGTGTTCTGGAGATTGTGACTTAATCTCCGAGATTCTGTCGTCTCAGAACAAGACATGAGCAAACTGGATTCAGCTGTTGTTACAGGAAGGCATTTCAAGAAGTATGACTAGAGGTAATGCTTAAATGATGTGCTAGGAAAAGAAATCTCATAGGAAACTCACAGGACATTAAGAATAAGAAACAATCTTGCACGCTCCTCTAGCGTTTCCTCTTGTTAGATGCTAGTGTAGAACCAGCTGACAAAGCAGAAATGTGGTTTGTAGCGTCCTGGTTCAGCATCAAGAAGCAGAGTACAGAAGAGTGGGCTTGGAGCCAACAGACAATAATATAGTTACCGACACAGTAGATTTAACAGCAGGTTAAACTCAGTGAAGAGAGCACTTGTTATTTGGAAGATGGGACAGAAAAATACCTAGACTAAATCTGTAGAGAAAAGAGAGATAACACAGAAATGGGATAAATTAAGAGTTCTAACATGCATGCAATTGAGTCCCAGAAAGGGAAGAGAGAGAATGGAAGCAAAGCAATATTTGAAGCATAATGACTGATGATTCCTGCCCCCCAAAAAAGATGGCAAGGCACAGATTAAAGAAACCTGATAAACACTGAGAAAAGCGTTTGTAGAGATAGTACACGTGTGTGTGAGTACTCAGTCGTGTCTGACTCTCTGAGACGCTATGGACTGTAGCCCTCCAGACTCCTCTGTCCATAGGATTCTCCAGGCAAGAATACTGGAGTGGGTTGCCATGCCCTCCTCCAGGGGATCTTCCCAACCAAAGGATTGAACTCTGGTCTCCCACATTCTTCATTTAGGAAAGCTTTCTTATCTCTTCTTGCTATTCTTTGGAACTCTGCATTCAAATGGGTGTTTTCCTTTTCTCCTTTGCTTTCACTTCTCTTCTTTTTCTCAGCTATTTGTAAGGCCTCCTCAGATAACCATTTTGCCTTTTGCATTTCTTTTTGGGGGTTGGTTTTGATCACCACCTCCTATACAATGTTACAAGCCTCTGTCCATAATTCTTCAGGCACTGTATCATATACAGAATCCCTTGAATATATTTTTTCACCTCCACTGTATAGTCATAAGCAAATTGATTTAGGCCATACTTGAATTGTCTAGTGGTTTTCCCTACTTTCTTCAATTTAGGTCTGAATTTTGTAATAAGAAGTTCAGGAACTGAGCCATGGTCAGCTCCTAGTCTGTTTTTGCTGGTTCTTGTTTTTGCTGACTGTATAGAGCTTTTCCATCTCCAGCTGCAAAAATGTATAATTAGTCTGATTTTGGTATTTACCATCTGGTGATGTCCATATGTAGCTTCTTCTCTTGTGTTTTTAGAAGAGGGTGTTTGCCATGACCAGCGCATTCTCTTGGCAAAACTCTGTTAGCCTTTGTCCTGCTTCATTTTGTATTCCAAGGCCAAACTTGCCTATTACTCCAGGTATCTCTTGACTCCCTCTTTTTCATTTCAGTTCCCTACATTAAAAAGGACAGTTTTTTTTTGGTGTTCTAAAATGTCTTGTAGGTCATCATAGAACCATTCAACTTCAGCTTCTTCAGCATTTCTGGTTGGGGCATAGACTTGGATTACTGTGATATTGAATGGTTTGCCTTGAAATGAACCAAGATCATTCTGTCATTCTTAAGATTACACCCAAGTACTGCATTTTGGACTCTTTAGTTGACTATGAGGGCTACTTTATTTCTTCTATGGGATTCTTGCCCACAGTAGTAGATATAATGGTCATCTGAAATAAATTTTCCCATTCCCTCCATTTTATTTCACTGATTCTTAAAATGTCAATGTTCACTCTTGTCATCTCCTGTTTGACCACTTCCAATTTACCTTGACTTATGGACCTAACATTCCAGGCTCCTGTGAAATATTGTTCTTCACATCATCAGACTTTACTTTCAACACCAGACACACCCACAACTGGACATAATTTCCACTGTGGCTCAAGCAGCCTGTTGGACACCTACCAACCTGGGGGGTTCATCTCTCAGTATCGTATCTTGTCTTTTTCATACTGTTCATGGGGTTCTCAAGGCAAGAATCCTGAAGCGCCTTGCCATTGCTCTCGCCAGTGGACCACATTTTGTCAGAATTCTCCACCATGATCCATCCGTCTTGAGTGGCCCCTACGTGGCATGGCTCACAGAATCACTGAGTTAGGAAAGACTGTGGTCCATTTGATCAGTTTGGTTAGTTTTCGGTGATTGCAGTTTTCATTTTGTCTGTCCTCTGATGGATGAGGATAAGAAGTTTGTGTAAGCTTCCTGTTGGGAGGGACTGGCTGTGGGGAAAACTGGGCACAATAAAAGACAGAAGCTGTACAGACTAGTGGAAGTAGAAGCTATTAAGAAGAGGTGGCAAGAATACACAGAAGAATTTTACAAAAATGATCCTAATAATCTGGATAACCACAATTGTGTGATTACTCACCTAGAGCCAGACATCCTGGAGTATGAAGTCAAGTGGGTCTTAGGAAACAGCACTACAAACAAAGCTAGTGGAGGTGATGGAATTCCAGCTGAACTATTTCAAATCCTAAAAGATGATGTTGTTAAAGTGCTGCATTCAATATGCCAGCAAATTTGGAAAACTCAGCAGTGGCCACAGCACTGGAAAAGGTTAGTTTTCTTTCCAGTCCCAAAGAAAGGCAATGCGAAAGAGTGTTCAGACTATCACACATTCACATGCTAGCAAAGTAATCAAAATCCTTCTAGCTAGGCTTCAAAGGTACATGAACTGAGAACTCCCAGATGTTCAAGCTGGATTTAGAAAAGGCAGAGGAGGGCAGAGATCAAATTAGCAACATCTGCTGGATCATAGAAAAGCTAGAGAATTAAAAAAAAATCTGCTTCTGTTTCACTGACTATGCTAAATCCTTTGACATGAATCACAGGAGTATCTTATTTGATGTCTCTTCCAGAATAATAGAAATAAAAACAAAAATAAACAAATGGTACCTAGTTAACGCAAAAGACTTTGCACAGGGAAGGCAACAATAAACAAAGAACAATCCAAAGATGGAAAAAAATCATTTGCAAATGATGCGACCAACAGGGGATTAGTCTCCAAAATTCACAGACAGCTCACGAGGCCCAACATCATCAAAAGAAACAACCCAAGCAAAAATGAGCAGATGATCTAAACAGACATCTCTCTAAAGAAGATACACAGATGGCCAAGAGGTACATGAAAAGATGCTCAACATAGCTAATTATTAGAGAAATGCAAACCAAAACTTCAATAGTCACACCAGTGAAAATGGCCATCAGCAAAAAGTCTGCAAACAAGAAATGCTGGAGGGGATGTGAAGACAAGGGAACTCTCTTATGCTGTTGGTGGGAATGTAAATTGGTATAGCCACTGTGGAGAACAGTACAGAAGTTCCTTAAAAAACTAAAAATAAATATACCATATGACCCTACAATCCCAGTCTTAGGCACCTACCCAGAGAAAAACATGATCTGAGATGATACCTGCACTCCAGTGTTTATTGCAACACTGTTTACAATAGTCAATACGTGGAAGCAACCTAAATGTCCATTGAAAAAGCTATAGATAAGGAACACATATACAACGGAATATTACTTAGTCACTAAAAAGAATGAAATAATGCCATTTGCAGCAACATAAATAGACCTAGAGACTGTCATCCTGAGGGAAGTAAATGAGACAGAGAAGGAGACCTATCATTTGTCACCACATTACTTTGCTGACTAAGGTCCGCCTAGGCTATGGTTCTTCCAGTAGTCATGTATGGATGTGAGAGTTGGACTGTGAAGGAGGCTTAGTGCTGAAGAATTGATGCTTTTGAACTGTGGTGTTGGAGAAGACTCTTGAGAGTGCCTTGGACTGCAAGGAGATCCAACCAGTTCATTCAGAAGGAGATCAACCCTGGGATTTCTTTGGAAGGAATGATGCTAAAGCTGAAACCACAATACTTTGGCCACTTCATGCAAAGAGTTGACTCATTGGAAAAGACTTTGATGCTCGGAGGGATTGGGGGCAGGAGGAGAAGGGGACAACAGAGGATGAGATGGCTGGATGGCATCACTGACTCGATGGACGTGAGTCTGAGTGAGCTCTGGGAGTTGGTGATGGACAGGGAGGCTGGGCGTGCTGCGATTCATGGGTTGCAAAGAGACTGAACTGAACTGATATGTAGAATTTAAAGAGAAATGAGAGGCTTCCCAGGTGGCATTAATGGTAAAGAATCCACCTGCCAGTGCAGGAGACATGAGAGACTTGGGTTCAGTCCCTGGGCTAGGGAAGATCCCCTGGAGGAGGGCATGACAACTCACTCCAGTATTCTTTCCTGGAGAATCTCATGGACAGAGGAGCCTGGTGGGCTATAGTCCATAGGGTTGCAAAGAGTCTGACAAGACTGAAGCAACTTACTACACACAAAAAGATAAATGATACAAATGAACTTATATGCAAAACAGAAACAGACACTTGACAGACTTACAGAATGAGCTTATAGTTGTCAGAGGGACGGATGGGAGGAAGGGATAATTAGGGAGTTTGGATTCCATATGTACACATTGCTATATTTCAAATGGATAACCAACAAGGATCTACTGCATAGCCCTGGGAACTCTGCTCAAAATATGAGGCATATTGGGTGGAAAGGGAATATGGGGGGAATCAGTTGAGTTCAGTTCAGTTCAGTCACTCAGTCGTGTCTGACTCTGCGACCCCATGAATCACAGCACACCAGGCCTCCCTGTCCATCACCAACTCTCAGAGTTCACTCAGACTCATGTCCATCGAGTCGGTGATGCCATCCAGCCATCTCATCCTCTGTCGTCCCCTTCTCCTCCTGCCCTCAATCCCTCCCAGCATCAGAGTCTTTCGAATGAGTCAACTCTTCGCATGAGGTGGCCAAAGTACTAGAGTTTCAGCTTTAGCATCATTCCTTCCAAAGAAATCCCAGGGCTGATCTCCTTCAGAATGGACTGGTTGGATCTCCTTGTAGTCCAAGGGACTCTCAGGAGTCTAATCCAACACCACAGTTCAGAAGTATCAATTCTTCGGCACTCAGCTTTCTTCACCGTAGCCTTGACTAGACGGACCTTAGTCGGCAAAGTAATGTCTCTGCTTTTGAATATACTATCTAGGTTGTTCATAACTTTTCTTCCAAGGAGTAAGCGTCTTTTAATTTCATGGCTGCAATCACCATCTGCAGTGATTTTGGAGCCCCCAAAATAAAGTCTGACACTGTTTTCACTGTTTCCCCATCTTTTTCCCATGTGATGGGACCAGATGCCATGATCTTTGTTTTCTGAATGTTGAGCTTTAAGCCAACTTTTTCACTCTCCTCTTTCACCTTCATCAAGAGGCTTTTAGTTCCTCTTCCCTTTCTGCCATAAGAGTGGTGTCATCTGCATATCTGAGATTACTGTTATTTTCCCCAGCAATCTTGATTCCAGCTTGTGCTTCTTCCAGCCCAGCATTTCTCATGATGTACTCTGCATATAAGTTAAATAAGCAGGGTGACAGTATACAGCCTTGACATACTCCTTTTCCTATTAGGAACCAGTCTGTTGTTCCATGTCCAGTTCTAACTATTGCTTCCTGACCTGCATATAGGTTTCTCAAGAGGCAATTCAGGTGGTCTGGTATTCCCATCTCTTTCAGAATTTTCCACAGTTTATTGTGATCCACACAGTCAAAGGCTTTGGCATAGTCAATAAAGCAGAAATAGATGTTTTTCTGGAACTCTCTTGCTTTTTCCATGATCCAGCGGATGTTGGCAATTTCATCTCTGGTTCCTCTGCCTTTTCTAAAACCAGCTTGAACATCAGGAAGTTCACGGATCACGTATTGCTAAAGCCTGGCTTGGAGAATTTTGAGCATTACTTTACTAGCGTGTAAGATGAGTGCAACTGTGCAGTAGTTTGAGCATTCTTTGGCATTGCCTTTCTTTGGGGATTGGAATGAAAATTGACCTTTTCCAGTTCTGTGGCCACTGCTGAGTTTTCCAAATTTGCTGGCATATTGAGTGTAGCACTTTCAAAGCATCATCTCTCAGGATTTGAAAGAGCTCCACTGGAATTCCATCACCTCCACTAGTTTTGTTCGTAGTGATGCTTTCTAAGGCCCACTTGACTTCACATTCCAGGATGTCTGGCTCTAGGTGAGTGATCACACCATCATGATTATCTTGTTTTTGAAGATCTTCTTTGTACAGTTCTTCTGTGTATTCTTGCCACCTCTTCTTAATATCTTCTGCTTCTGTCAGGTCCATACCATTTCTGTCTTTTATCGAGCCCATCTTTGCATGAAATATTTCCTTGGTATCTCTTATTTTCTTGAAGAGATCTCTAGTCTTTCCCATTCTGTTGTTTTCCTCTATTTCTTTGCATTGATTGCTGAGGAAGGCTTTCTTATCTCTTCTTGCTATTCTTTGGAACTCTGCATTCATATGCTTATATCTTTCCTTTTCTCCTTTGCTTTTCACCTCTCTTCTTTTCACAGCTATTTGTAAGGCTTCCCCAGACAGCCATTTTGCTTTTTTCCATTTCTTTTCCATGGGGATGGTCTTGATCCCTGTCTCCTGTACAATGTCACGAACTTCATTCCATAGTTCATCAGGCACTCTATCTATCAGATCTAGGCCCTTAAATCTATTTCCTCACTTCCACTGTATAATCATAAGGGATTTGATTTAGGTCATACCTTTATGGTAGAGTGGTTTTCCCTACTTTCTTCAATTTCAGTCTGAATTTGGCAATAAGGAGTTCATGATCTGAGCCACAGTCAGCTCCTAGTCTTGTTTTTGTTGACTGTATAGAGCTTCTCCATCTCTGGCTGCAAAGCAAATAATCAATCTGATTTCGGTGTTGACCATCTGGTTATGTCCATGTGTAGAGTCTTCTCTTGTGTTGTTGGAAGAGGGTGTTTGCTATGACCAGTGCATTCTCTTGGCAAAACTCTATTATCCTGTGCCCTGCTTCATTCTGCATTCCAAGGCCAAATTTTCCTGTTACCCCAGGTGTTTCTTGACTTCCTACTTTTGCATTCCAGTCCTCTATAATGAAAAGGACATCTTTTTGGATGTTAGTTCTAAAAGGTCTTGTAGGTCTTCATAGAACAGTTCAACCTCAGCTTCTTCAGCATTACTGGTTGGGGCATAGACTTAGATTATTGTGATATTGAATGGTTTGCCTTGGAAATGAACAGAGATCATTCTGTCATTTTTGAGATTGTTATCAAGTACTGCATTTTGGACTCTTTTGTTGACCATGATGGCTACTCCATTTCTTCTAGGGGATTCTGCCCACATTAGTAGATATAATGGTCATCTGAGTTAAATTTGAGATGTAATACTGCAGAGGGTTATTAATATCTAGCAAAATACAGCAAGGTGTGCATTTTCTGTTTTCTAGATAATAATTGTTTCCCATAGGCCCCTAGTCTTAGCTTTCTACTATTCTTTGAAATTTTTTTCAGTTTCCTTTCTACCTTGTCAAGAATCCTGAACTCACAGAGGTAGAAAACAAACTTATGGTTATGAAGGGGGAAAGCAGAGAGAGGGAAAAATGAGAGATTGGGATTGACATAGACACATTACTACATATAAAATAACTAATAAGGAACTATTGTATAGCTCAGGGAACATTACTCAATACTTTATATTGGACTATACGGGAAAGGAATCTAAAAGAGTGGGTATATGTATATGTATAACTGATCACTTTGCTATACACCTGAAACTAACACAACATTATAAATCAGCTATACTCCAGTAATTTAAAAAAATTAAAAATATAAAGACTCCTGAATTATTTTTGGCCCCTGTTTTAATGCTAGAGCTAGGGGAAAATCAAAGAGAAAATAACCTAACTGGAGTCAGAAAAAAAAATCAATGGTATTTATAAGCCTACTTTGCAAGGACTCTGGTCTTCTATGCAGCTTATTTTGTGGCTTCTCTATGCCTTTCCCGTTGTCTAAAGATTCTGAGGGACTTCCCTGGTGCTCCAGTGGCTGAGACTCTGTGTTCCCAATGCAGAGGGCCCAGGTTCAATCCCTGGTTAGGGAACTAGACCCCATAGGTTACAACTAAGGGTTCAAATGCCCCAACTAAAGACCCCACATGTTATGACAAAGACCATAAATCCTGTGTGCCATAATGAAGACCCGGTGCTGCTAAATAAATAAATATTTGACAAATATAAAGATGCTGAGAAGAGAGAAGCTTGTGTTAAACCACTGTATTATAAGTAGATGTTGATACAAATGTAACAGAAGAGTAAAGAGAGAGTGTAAAGAGTAGCAGCAGAAAGAATAAGAGGAGGAAAGAAAGGGCTGCCAATATCAGGCCACGTATAGTCTTGTTTGTCTGGACAACATATGATGAGACCACTAAAAGTACTTATGAAACTGAAGACCCAATTTCAGTACAGACAGTCCTCATATTGGCCAGTTACCCTATCTGACTTGAATCTGACTTGTTTCATTTCTAGAATGCCCAATAAAGGTCACCCCACTGAATACAGCTGCCTTTGAAAATGTGAGCAGAAGGTAACTAGTGAGTTTGAATAGTGAAATACAACTAGCCTGCCAAGAAGTCATCTGTACTATCAGAAACCTACATATGAGGCCCTTATTTCTATTTCCTATTTTTATTTTCTAAATACATGTTGGTCTCTCATGCCCATCTTACCGATGTGTGGGCAGTAAGAGTTTGGTTAGAACTGCCATTCTATTGATTACATGCTGTAGTAATGGTTAATGGGAAATTTGTTGTTGTTCGGTTGCTAAGTCATATTTGACTCTTTGGACTGCAGCACACCAGGCTTCCCTGTCCTTCAGGATATCCCAGAGTTTGCTCAAACGCATGTCCACTGAGTCAGTGATGACATCCAACCATTTCATCCACTGTCACTCCCTTCTCCTCATCTCTCCATCTTCCCCAGCATTAAGGTCTTTCCCAGTGAATCAGCTCTTTGCATCAGGTGGTCATAGTATTGGAGCTTTCACATCAGCATCACTCTTTCCAGTGAATACTCAGGCTTGATTTCCTTTAGGATTGACTGGTTGGATCTCCTTGCAGTCCAAGGGACTCTCAAGAGTCTTCTCCAACACCACAGTTCAAAAGCATCAGTTCTTCCACACTCAGCATTCTTCATGGTCTAACTCTCACACGTGTACATGATGGGAAGTTAAGTGCAAATATTTTGCTGAAGTGTATTTTGTCCGAAGAGTGTAATTTTTTTAATTATTTTTTTTATTCTACGTTATAATACTGTATTTGTTTTGCCATACATTGACATTAATCAGCCACAGGTGTACACGATCTCCCAATGCCAAAGCCCCCTCCCACCTCCCATCCCATATCATCTCCCTGGATCCTCCTGTGCACCAGCCCCAAGCATCCTGTATCCTGTATTGAACATAGACTGGCGCTTCGTTTCTTACATGATAGTATGCATGTTTCAATGCCATTCTCCCAAATCATCCCACCCTCTCCCTCTCCCTCAGAGGCCAAAAGTCCGTTCTGTACCTCTGTGTCTCTTTTGTTGTCTCACATAGAGGGTCATCATTACTATCTTTCTAAATTCCATATATATGTGTCAGTATACTGTATTGGTGTTTTTCTTTCTGGCTTACTTCACTCTGTATAATCGGTTCCAGTTTCATCCATCTCATTAGAACTGAGTCAAATTTATTCTTTTTAAGGGCTGAGTAATACTCCATTGTGTATATGTACCACAGCTTTCTTATCCATTCATCTGCTGATGGACATCTAGGTTGTTTCAAGTCCTGGCTATTATAAACAGTGCTGCAATGAACATTGGGATACATGTGTCTCTTTCAATTCTGGTTTCCTCAGTGTGTATGCCCAGCAGGGGGATTGCTGGGTCCTAAGGCAGTTCTATTTGCAATTTTTAAGGAATCTCACTGTTTTCCATAGTGGCTGTATGAGTTTGCATTCCCACCAGCAGTGTAAGAGGGTTCTCTTTTCTCCACATCCTCTCCAGCATTTATTGCTTGTAGACTTTTGGATTGCAGCCATTCTGACTTGTGTGAAATGGTACCTCACTGTGGTCTTGATTTGCATTTCTCTGATAATGAGTGATGTTCAAGCATCTTTTCATGTGTTTGTTAGCCATCCGTATGTCTTCTTTGGAGAAATGCCTATTTAGTTCTTTGGCCCATTTTTGATTGGTTCATTTATTTTTCTGGAGTTGAGCTGCATAAGTTGCTTGTATATCTTTGAGATTAGTTGTTTGTCAGTTGTTTCATTTGCTATTGTTTTCTCCATTCAGAAGGCTGTCTTTTCACCTTGCTTATAGTTTCCTTTGTTGTGCAGAAGCTTTTAATTTTAATTAGATTGTTTATTTTTGCTTTTATTTCCAGTATACTGGAGGTGGATCATAGAGGATCCTGCTGTGATTTATGTAGGAGAGTGTTTTGCCTATGTTTTCCTCTAGGAGATTTATAGTTTCTGGTCTTACATTTAGATCTTTAATCCATTTTGAGTTTATTTTTGTGTATGGTGTTAGAAAGAGGTCTAGTTTCATTCTTTTACAAGTGGTTGACCAGTTTTCCCAGCACCACCTGTTAAAGAGACTGTCTTTACTCCATTGTATATTCTTGCCTCCTTTGTCGAAGATAAGGTGTCTATAGGTGCGTGGATTTATCTCAGGGCTTTCTATTTTGTTCCATTGATCTATATTTCTGTCTTTCTGCCAGTACCATACCGTCTTAATGACTGTGGCTTTGTAGTAGAGCCTGAAGTCAGGCAAGTTGATTCCTCCAGTTCCATTCTTCTTTCTCAAGATTGCTTTGGCTATTCGAGGTTTTTTGTATGTCCATACAAATATTGAAATTATTTGATCTAGTTCTGTGAAAAATATTGCTGGTAGCTTGATAGGAATTGCATTGAATCTGTAGATTGCTTTGAGTAGTATACTCATTTTCACTATATTGACTCTTCCGACCCATGAGCATGGTATATTTCTCCATCTATTTGTCCTCTTTGATTTCTTTCATCAGTGTTTTATAGTTTTCGATATATAGGTCTTTAGTTTCTTTAGGTAGGTATATTCCTAAGTATTTTATTCTTTTTGTTGCAATGGTGAATGGAATTGTTTCCTTAACTTCTTTTTCTACTTTCTCATTATTAGTGTATAGGAATGCAAGGGATTTCTGAGTGTTGATTTTATATCCTGCCACTTTACTATATTGATTGATTAGCTCTAGTAGTTTTCTGGTCGAGTCTTTAGGATTTAACTAATGCTAAGAACACTAGGATCTCAAAAATTTAATTCCACAAAGATTGACTTTTAAATACTTAGGTAAATAGATAAAAATATTTGCCGTAAAAGTTATCTTGATAAATAAGGGATAGCGGATGGCAGGAATAGCATGGTTAATTTTAACGGTAAATTTGAATTCCAGTTAGAAATAAAATATTTCCCATTTTGCCACAGTACTAACAGTATTAGAAGGTCTAACCAGTAATTACTGGAGTTGTAGAAAAATGCAGGCTTGTATGCTATTGTACCCAGCCTTCCAATGTCAGATTTTCCCTACCTGATTAATTTGTGACTATGAAAACTCGATTGTTTCATTAATTCTGAGTTTTATAGTTTTGAAACATTCTCATTCTCATTGAACCCAACCACTTCAAGAAATACTGTGCATGTGTGTGTGTGTGAATGTGTGTGTGTGATGTGGTATTAAGAACAAATAAGACTGAGAGAATTTGATTTCTCCACACAGTTTTCTTCATCAAAGTGACCACAGACCAATGAACAATCCAAAGACCATGATACATTTAACATTTACACAACTAAAACATACCAGGATGCTTATCTGAGCTGCATGGAAGATAACAAATGCGAATATGCATGGAAGAGTGCTATGAATTCTCGCCCTGTGATTCTGATTAGACTGTATAGATTGCAACCGTTACGTTTTACACTATTGTTGCCTGAAAAGGTTATGAAAAGATTTTTGTTATTTTATCATTTTTTTCTTTGTTCGAAAAATAAAATTTCATTTGTCTAAAAAATGTACAAGAATAGCAGAAGGGACTATTTTACCCTTAAGTGATTTAACCTTTTGGCCAAGACTGTGTTCATATGTAAAACAGTGTACTATATCTTTCAGTTTCCAAGTTCTGTTTCAGTTTCTTCACATATTCATATTTGAGGGACAAGTCAACCCTATGAACATCTTTCAGTTCACATCTTCACAGTGGCTAAAAGGAGTATGCAAGTGAAGAAAAAATTAGTCCTTATTGACTGCCAAAAGTCTCTTCCGTATTGTTAAAAAAAATGTAATTGCATTCACTGATGACAAGTGTGGGTACATTTGGCAGACAAGGGAAAAGGACTTTGCTGTGTATCTGCTGTTCAAAAATTCTTCTCATTCTGCTAACACTTTTCCTCTTCATGTCATCAAAAATAATTTTTACTGATTATGTTGACACCTTCATAAAGCCAGAATTTTTCTTACATCTCAGATGTAACTGTCTATCATGATCTTCATTCAAGTGTGTTGTCTTTTTTTTTTAATATAGAATATAAGTAAAAAATACTTTGTGAAACTAACAAGTTCAAATTTTACTTTGCTTAAAGAATTCGAGTTCATATCTACACAGGATTGGACAGGCAACACATTCATTTTCAGCCTTCAAAAACTAATTTTGTCTTTCTGGCTGGTTGAAGCCTTAAAGCCATGTTTGTTAGCTTACAACGCGAAGTGGTATAAAATGAGATAGTTTTAGAAGGTGAATGACTTTTGTCATTTCACTAGTGAAAGGGTGTCTTTAAGAATATTTTTAATTTAAAAGAGACATAATCCACCACAATAAAAATGGAAAAGATGAAGATTCACCACAGGTAGCTTTTTATGTAATAGTTGTGTTCCTGAAAGTGTAATTGGAAGCCAAGTCATATTTTCCCATTGACTTGTTTTATATTTGAAATGTGTATTTAAGACTCTTTTTGCAAACAATATATTCAATTCCATCTTCTTGGAATAACTCTTGCTTCCCTAATGTTTCTGATATCTGTATCTTACCTTTTATTATAAGTGGTGAAGGTGAAAGTGTTAGTTGCTCAGTCATGTCCCACTCTTTGTGATCCCATGGACTATAACCCGCCAGGATCCTCTGTCCGTGGAATTCTCCAGGCAGGAATATTGGAGTGGGTTGCCATTCCCTTCTCCAGGGGATCTCCCTGACCCAGGATTGCGCCCAGGTCTCCTGTATTGCAGGCAGGTTCTATACCATATGAGTCAATAGTTTCTTCTTTAGATCACAGCATATGGTTTTTGCAGCTTCTGTGATTAACTCCATATTTTCCTTTCTCAGTTTCTCATAGAATTAAATGGACACTTTTCTTACTGATAATCTCATGGATAAATTGGAATTAGAAGGTTAATAATTTCAGCGGTTTTGTGCCTTTGGAACCACATCCAACTAAAGATCATTCTGAATAGAAAAATCACCCATCCGAAAAAAAAAACCCAACAAACCCTAGTCAATAAAATTTTTTTTAAAATGTTGAAAAATAAGAGACAAAACAAAACAAAAGCATAATATTAAAAAAATAGGATTAAATTAATAGAAAACCTGGCCATAAACCTGTTAAAGGAAAATAGCTAGAACAGCGTGGTACTTCATGGAACTCATATAACTGGTGCCTGCTGAATCATCACATCTGCAGATCGATATATCTACTAACCATCACTGCAAGCAGCATCCAGATCAAACAGGGGCTGACTAGATATTCCTTAGCACTGACATGCTGCTAGATCAATTTTCTTAGCAGAAGTTTCAGAACACATGTGTTCTAGTTTGTCAGTAGAATTTCCCAGCGCTGCTTGCATGTGGTTAGTACAACCAAGGGAAACACTGGAGACCCAAGGAATCGAGGGTTTCACTTAAGAGATATGATCAAAATGCTACAACACATCTCTGCCCTAGACACACAATCTAGACAGGCAGCATAGGCGCACACAAATTAAATTTAGGAAAATATATTACTCAACAGAAGTGTTGAGCTACAAGGTACAAAGCAAATACTGATTACAATAAGGTGTGTGATAAAATAGAGAAAATTAATTTTAATGCACCACACCAACAGACATATCAAAACATAATGGCTCTCCACTCATATGTTAGCTTACCAAATAGTCTGGCTTAAAACTGATATTAATTTTATTAATATGCTAATATTAATTTATATTGCAATTAATTAATTAATATTAAGGACTTCTCTGGTGGCCCAGGAGTAAAGAATCTATCTCCCAATGTAGGAGACGTGGGTTCACTCCTTGGGTCAGGAAGACCCCTCTAGGTAAGGAAATGGCAACCCACTACAGTATTCTTGCCTGGGAAGTCCCATGGATAAAGGAACCTGAAGGGCTACAGTCCATGAGGTTGCAAGAGCTGGACATGACTTAGCTACTAAACAGCAACAATTAATATTTTCACTCACTGAAGCACTGTTTCCCCATAATCTGATAATATATTGAACACGTCTGAAATCAGTAGGTTGACCTTATAAATGTGTATCTCAATTTTGTGTGTGTGTAAGACTGATGCTGGGAGGGATTGGGGGCAGGAAGAGAAGGGGACGACAGAGGATGGGATGGCTGGATGGCATCACGGACTTGATGGACACGAGTCTGAGTGAACTCCGGGAGTTGGTGATGGACAGGGAGGCCTGGCGTGCTGCGATTCACGGGGTCGCAAAGAGTCAGACATGACTGAGCGACTGAACTGAACTGAACTGAAGGGGGAATTGTTGGTAAAAACATATATATGTGTATATATATATACCATGACTCTGAGCCTACCTATTTCACTTCAGGAACTTAAGCACCTTATGTTCCCTCCTTCCGATTAGCTATGGGAATCATAAAAGTGCTCAAAAATCACGTGGCCGCTGTCACATGACATTTACCACATTTTTTTTCTCTTTATTTCAGTTTCCACTTGGATGCGTTCACTATAGGAAAAGTGGCCTGAATCATTCCCCGTGTTGGTGAGGCAGACAGCTCTTCCTGTGTAAAGACCAACACCTAATGCCATGGATGCTGGAACGGAGGAAGCTAGTGAGACCGCAGTAGGACGGACATACCCAGGAAGACTGGAGAAGAGGCAGAAAATGGAAGCAGATCACTCATTTGAGGAGAGAGATTTGTGGAGGTGAGAGAGCAAGGCAGATGCTTTGAGAGCACTGTGTGGTACATGGAAAACTGTGTTGTTTTCAGAGTAACTGAAAGCCAATTCAGTTTTTTTTCATTGCAATTTCTAAAGGAATGTCAAAAAAACTATTTTGTAACTGATGTCAAAATGTCTTGAATGTTTCCCTTTTTAAGCATCTCTTTATTTATCGAGGATAATAAGCTTTTGTCATAAATGCTGCAAATGTTTTCCCATTCATCTTTTACCTTTTGATTCTATTGTATAAAGTTTTTAAAAACACATGTATTTTAACATTTTAGATATCAAAATTTCTCATTTATCATTATATTTTAATGTTAAGTTTATAAATGATTTTCTTTATTCAAAATTTATAATTCCCTCTATTATTTCATTTTTACATTAAATTCTTTAATCAATTAATTTTATCCATCAATTACTATGTAATAATTTATAAAATAATTAGAATTGTCCTCCTAAAGACTATATTACATACTAAATACTTTAAAACTTTGAGCTTATTTTGGAAGACTTATATTCTGCTCCCTTAGTCTATCATCTATTCCAGCACATGCACAATGCTCGGCCACTCTTTGTAGTTTTTCGTCACCCAAGGATATGAGTCCTCCGCAATAACTGCTATCCTTTCAGCTTTCCCTTGCTTTTAAAATTATGGCTAAATAAACATACTATAAAATTAGTCATTTTAACCATTTTGAAGTGTGCAAGTCAGCGGCCTTAACTACATTCACATGTCGTACAACCAACACCATTATCTAGTACCAAAGCCTTTCCCTCACTTCCAGAAAGAAACCCCGCACCCATTAGGCAGTTCTTCTCCCCAGTTTCTGGGAATCACAAATGTGCTTTCTGTCTCTAAAGGATTTCATGGAACAGAGTGTTAGTTGCACAGTCATGCTTGACTCTGCAAAAACACGGACTGTAACTTACCAGGCTCCTCTGACCATGGGGTTCTCCAGGCAAGAAAACTGGAGTGCGTTAAATCACACATATTTGTCCTTGTTGCACTCAGCATAGAATTCTGGATGCTCACCCGTGCTGTGGTTTATATCAGCATCTCATTCCTTCCTATGGCTGAATAACGCTCGTTGCGTGGAGATACATTCAGTTTATTCGCTCATCATTCGGGTTGTCCTCACCTTTTGACCAGGGTGAATAATGCTGCTATAAACACTTGCACACTAGTTTTTAGCGACTCTTTCCATTTATTTTGGTGGTGGAGTTTGCTGAGTTGTACGGTAATCCTATGTTTAACTTACTGAAGAACTGCCAGACTGTTTTCCACAGTAGCCGCACCATTTAACATTCCCACCATCAGTGAATAAGGATTCTGATTTCTTCCTTCCTCTCTCCTTCATTGCCTCTGTTCCTTTCTTCCTTCCTTTCCTTTTATGAATTTAATCTTTTTTTTCTATTAAAATTTCTAAGTGATTATTGCTGATATATAGGATATAGTAGTCCATTTTGATAGTGACCCATTTGTCTACCATCTCTGAATTTTTATATTTCTATATCGACTCCAGTAATATTTAGCACCTGGTTCGATACTGCTTTTTCTTACTGCCAAATTGTTTTATGTAGGAAAGTGCTTTCTTCTCAATAATATTTCAAACTCATCTTATTAATTATTATTATTTCAAACTCAACTGTATTGCCTCTTGTTTGACCCAAGTACTTAGCCCAATTATTTAAGAAGTACCTATTGACCTTATTAGACATCATCTCGTAAGTTGTGACAGATACTTTTGAAGATAGCCTGTGTCGTAGCATTCAACGTAGCTCTAAGTTATTTGATAATTTCTAGAATTACATCTACTTTAGCTCTGGGAAGTAAATAAGCTACTGTAATTGGTTTGGAAATGAAATTAATAATGGAGAAAAATTCAAGAGAATATGAGGAGAAGAATTGATAGAACTTGGTCAAAGTGTATATTTGTTTTTATCTGCATTCACTAGTGCACAAAGAAAATCAGGTACTAAACAACTCTGAAATAGTCTGAGATCACTATGTGTCTTCCCAAACTATTTTAGTGTCATTAAAAGCTGCAGACCACATGGAACTTTGATTTTTCATAAGGCTTTAAAAACAACCAAGTCATGTTAACCTTAGAAATAAACAAACATCAACTTTTTATTACCAACATTATAGAGCTAAAGGGAAGATATACTCATCTGAATGCAGAGTTCCAAAGGATGGCAAGGAGAGATAAGAAAGCCTTTCAAAGTGAACAGTGCAAAGAAATAGAGGAAAACCATAGCATTGGAAAGACTAGAGATCTCTTCAAAAATTAGAGATTCCAAGGGAATATTTCATGCAAAGATGGGTGCGATTAAGGACAAAAATGGTATGGACCTAACAGAAGCAGAAGATATTAAGAAGAGGTGGCCAGAATACACAGAAGAACTGTACAAAAAGATGCTAATGACTCTGACAACCACGATGGTGTGGTCACTCACCTAGAGCCAGATATCCTGGAATGTAAAGTCAAGTGGGCCTTAGGAAGCATCACTATCAACCAAGCTAGTGGAGGTGACAGAATTCCAGATGAGCTATTTCAAATATTAAAAGCCAGTGCTGTTAAGGTGTTGCTATCAATATGCCAGCAAATTTGGAAAACTCAGCAGTGGCCATAGGACTGGAAAAGGTCAGTTTTCATTCCAATCCTGAAGAAAGGCAATGCCAAAGAATTCTCAAACTACAACACAATTGTATTCATTTCACATGCTAGCAAGGTCATGCTCAAAATTCTCCAAGCTAGGCTTCAACAGTATGTGAGTCAAGAATTTCCAGATGTACAAACTGGATTAAGAAAAGGCAGAGGAACCAGAGATCAAATTACCAAAATCTATTGGATCATCAAAAAAAGCAAGAGAATTCCAGAAAAACACCTACTTGTTTCATTGATTATGTTAAAACGTTTGACTGAGTGGATCACAATAAACTGGAAAATTCTTAAGGACATGAGAATATCAGACTACCTAACCTGTCTCCTGAGAAATCTGTATGCAGGTCAAGAAGCAACAATTAGAACTGGACATGGAACAACAGACTGGTTCAAAATTAGGAAAGAAGTACATCAAGGCTGTATTCTGTCACCCTGCTTATTTAACTAATATGAAGAGCACAACATGAGAAACAATGGGCTGGATGAAGCACTAGCTGGAATCAAGATTGCTGGGAGAAATATCAGTAACTTCAGATATGCAGATGATACCACCATTATGGCAGAAAGCAAAGAACTAAAGAGACTCTTGATGAAAGTGAAAGAGGAGAGTGAAAAAGTTGGCTTAAAATTCAACATTCAGAAAACTAAGATCATGGCATCTGGTCCCATCACTTCATGGCAAACAGATGGGGAAAAATAGAAACAGTAAAGGACTTTATTTTGGGGGCTCCAAAATCACTGCAGATGGTGAGTGCAGCCATGAAATTAAAAGACACTTGCTCCTTGGGAGATAAGCGATGACAAACCTAGATAGCATATTAAAAAGGAGAGACATTACTTTGCTGACAAAGATCTGTATAATCAAAGCTATGGTTTTTCCAGTGGTCATGTACAGATGTGAGTGTTGGACTATAAAGCAGGTTGAGCGCATTCAAGAACTGATACTTTTGAACTGTGGTGTTGGAGAAGACTCTTTGAGAGTCCCTTGGACTGCAAGGAGATCCAACCAGTCCACCCTGAAGGAAATCAGTCCTGAATATTCATTGGAAGGATTGATGCTGAAACTGAAGCTCCAACACTTTGGCCACCTGATGGGAAGAACTGACTCATTTGAAAAGACCCTGATGCTGGGAAAGATTGAGGGCAGGAGGAGAAGGGGATGACAGAGGATTAGTTGGTTGGAGGGCATCACCGATTCGATGGACATGAGTTTGAGCCAGCTCCAGAAGATGGTGAAGGACAGGGTAGCTTGGCGTGCTGCAGTCCATAGGGTCACAAAGAGTCGGACATGACTGAGCAACTGAACAACAGTGACATGCTCTATCCTTTTGAGAAAAAATAATTTTTTATACTTAGAAAAAAGCAGTTTAAAATTCTGAATCTAATATTTCTCCTTATTGTAATTTGCCTAATTATAGAATTTTAGAAGAAGTATAGAATTTTATGTAATTGTGCCTCAAATCACTGCATTATTTATTATGAAAAACCCCTTGCTGCTGCTGCTGCTAAGTCGCTTCAGTCATGGCCAATTGTGCGATCCCATAGACGGCAGCCCACCAGGCTCCCGGTCCCTGGGATTCTCCAGGCAAGAACACTGGAGTGGGTTGCCATTTCCTTCTCCAGTGCATGAAAGTGAAAAACTTCCTAGGTTGACCAAAAAGTTAAAGGTTTTCCATAAAAGACTTTTTGGCCAACCCTATACAGCAGGCATGAAGAAGGCAATTATAAAACCTTACTAACCAATTCACTCACTAAAGCAAACAGAAATGTTCGTAAGTTTAGAAGTATTAATAAAATTCTTCTTCACTCAAACGAAGTAGAACAGAAAGATTTAAAATGGAAAGATTTCCTCTTACTACATTTCTTTCTCTTACTTCCTCTTTTGTCCTCTCTCCTCACTCTCTCACACACACATGTACCCAGACACACTTCTCTAATTTGAAGTTGCATTTGCCAGTGTATATTACATCCTTTTCAATATATATTAATTTTTCTAAGGTCATCTTTCATTGGGAAATCTTCAGAGGATTAAACAAAAAATGGAGCCACATAAGTTAGAGAAGCACTACTTGCTATATTACATTCTTGAAAACTCACAGTTAATGTTAGCATAGTGAGGACTTTCAAAAATCCTACAGAAGGAAAGCGTTAATTGGTATGTCCCAGATGTATTTGTCCAGGTTGCCATTTTACGTCTAACATCTTTCCCAAGATCATAGTAGTTAATATGTGCTTGGTCATCCCACAGTAAGAGGCTACGCCAAAATATCAGGGGTTTAACATCATAAACTTTATTTATCACTCAGAATACTTGCCTAATGTAGTTCAGGGGAAGTTCCATTTACTGTGTTCATGTGGAGAAGAGTGTGAGTTGGATTTTTTTTTTTTCATGGTCACTACAAAAAGGCAAAGATATTTAGCAAACCATTCTCTACTTCTAAACATTCCTCCAGGAAGGGACATTACTCTCTTCCTGTCAAATCTCATTGGCCAAGGCAAATACTATTGCTGTGTCCAACTTCAGTGTCAAAAGTGAAGCTTAATTCTGCCATGTGCTTCAAAAGATGGAAAGCTAAATTCCTTGGTGAACAACAGGACTACCACAAACACACTTTGGGAAAAGGCGGTCTGAAGAAACAGCTTTGGAGCCTGCTATTCAGCCACTCAGCAAACAAATGCACTTACAAAATACATACTCCCTGGCGAATTATCCTGGGGTTCCTCTAGTCTATCAGCAAGGCCAACTTGGCTTCTTGGCTTTACCAGGCGTGTGGTGTGGTCTACTGCAGTTGAGTTGCACCACCTGTAATTCAAACCCTGACCTGGTCCCTCTGTTGATGTTATTTCCTGGCAATTGGTGACCATGCTGATAACATAAACAGTCATTCACCAAGCTTACTTGAAAGCCACGGGCATCCCAGTATATCTTACCTCTTCTAACCCTTTCTGCTTCTGTCCTTCTCTCATGGTCTCTGCTGTTTTCAACAGAAAGAAGCTAATGTATTTTTCAGTGGCCACTGTGTTGTAGTGATTTCCATTCATTATAAATCCCATTCATATATATATATATATATATATATATGGCCTGCTTCCCTTACCTCTAAATTTATGGGTCTAGAGCAGAGTTGTTTCAAGACAAGTTAAGGTGCCAAGTAGGTTGGAGTTGGTTCTGCTTTCCTGACTTCATCTCCACCGCTTCCCTCGCATATTAGGATTTCTTACATGATTTTGCCTATATCAGGAGTTCTGTGGTTAGAAAGTAGTTTACCTCCTAGCCATATTTTCTTTAGGGCCCTTTTCAGCCGTGACATTTTAATGTACCCTGATTGCCAGTAAGATGAGACTTTGATACATTCTACATAGGGTAAACGGGGATCAATTTCACTAATTAAAGTTGCTTTCACTTGCGAAACTATGGGAAGCCTAACTTTAGTCTCGCTTTCTAATTGTGAAAAAGGTAACTTGCTCTCAAGAACGTAAAACTGTGCTGGTTCCCTTGGTTTGGGGTCTGGCGATTCTGGTCATCCTCCACAAACCTGAGAAGCTTCGTTTATTCCCTTGAAAAACCCAAGCTACTGGGCTCAAACCAAAGCTGCTGTGTGCAGGGGATTCAGACCTGCCATGTGCCTCAGAACTCCAGTTAAGTTTGCTCAGCCCCATCCAAGTGTGACTTAATGTCTGAGGATCCAGAGTCCTTGGCTCAAGTCCACCCAGTTTCAACAATGAAGCTTCTTTGGATGTTTTTAACTTCCCATCCCTTTCAATAGTTTT
The DNA here is from genome assembly GCA_917880005.1 of Nanger dama. Taxonomy (NCBI): domain Eukaryota; kingdom Metazoa; phylum Chordata; class Mammalia; order Artiodactyla; family Bovidae; genus Nanger; species Nanger dama. The sequence continues at coordinate 10,082,874 of CAKJTW010000035.1, forward strand.
TATGAGACCACCAAAGTTTAGCCCAAGGATCATAAAACTGTTTCATCACAAGTGTTAATTCTGATATATTGAGAATGCTACTGGAGATGGAATAAGTAAAGAACTCTGAGGTCAAGAATCGATTCAGCAGAAAAAGAGTACCATCATTCATCAGCGATGTCTGCATGGCAGATTTATGTCACAGATTTGTCATTTTGAGTCCCTTTCAATTCTGTGATAAACTTCCATCATCGACATGGTTATCTTGGAACTGGTTCTCATGTTTTCTCTACCTAAAAATGACTGATGTCCCACGTGTCAACACTCAAAAGCCAGAGCAATTACAATTGAGTGATCAGTAAGGTATCATAAATTGGATTTGAGCACCTTTGGATGGGAAATATATTGCCTGCATTTGACACTTTCACTAACAAGAGATTATTTATATTATTATTATTTATATTGATATTATTTATATTTATATTAATATTATTTATATTGATTTAGTGAGAATTCACACTTACCCTTCAGAGTTAAGTAGATATGTATTAACGTTCACTTCCCATTAAAATTTTTCATTAAACAGTTTTTTAAAAATTCTTCTGGATAAAAGTTTACATGCTGACATTTCAGACCTTGGTAGTACAAGCAGAGATAAAAATTATGACCACTTATCAGTATGGTTTACTGGGTCTAAAGTAATTCTTACTAAGAGAGCTGTAGTAGATTCTTTTTAAGCCCATTTGTTTCTATTAACCAACCAATCTATTAAGTGAAGTTTAACCTTTAAAATGGTGAAGATTTATATTTCTTGTAATTGCTGTTCTTTACACCTAAATAAACAGAATCTGGGTCCCTTTCAGTTTATTTTAAGGCAAGGATTGTCTTCAGTATATGAAATCAGCCAAATCCAGTTATCATATTTTTCAGAATGAGCAAGACCTATGAATTAGCTGGTTGCTCGTCTCATATATCTTTGGGCTAGGATTTATATTCATGATTCTGAATGAAACACACAAGGAATCTCACAGAAGGTTTAGATGGTAAAATTCTAAGCAAAATACTGGATGCTGCTCCATCCCAGTTTTGAAGCTCTGCTCTCTTTTTAAGACCAAAAGAGTGAAATAGCGTGGTGAAGACAAGCTAGTTGTTCACCAAATTGTTATCCCCTTTCCTCCAGGCACACAGTTGCATGACATGTTGAAGCTTTCTTTGCACTTAGATACAGCTAATGAAACTAAGTTCTGTTCAAAAAACTGAAAGAAACCAAGTTCTGCTCAGCAGAATATGGGGCGCAGTGATGCATGACCCTTCCATGCTTGTCCTTTCGCTCTCTCCTTCGCACAACCGTCTGTTCTCTTCACATCTGCTGGCTACATCAGATGAGATCAGTCGCTCAGTCGTGTCTGACTGTTTGCAATCCCATGAATCACAGCACTCCAGGCCTCCCTGTCCATCACCATCTCCCAGAGTTCGCTCAGACTCACATCCATTGAGTCGGTGATGCCATCCAGCCATCTCATCCTCTGTTGTCCCCTTTTCCTCCTTTTCCTAAGAACTCAGAGAAGGGAAGAGAAGAAGCAGGCAGAACAATCGAGACCCCTGAGTTGCCATTTGGATGGGAAGTGACCAACAATGAATGGACTGTTAACTATTAAATAAATTGTAAGTGTGAAAAGGCTCTGAAATTATAGGGTTGTTTTTTGCACCAGCTATTCTATACTGACTAATTCAGCTAGTAAGAGGTGAGGAACCAATGATGATCTTGATCATATTGTCTTTACAAAAATTCCTGGACAATAGCCTGTAAATAATTATCCATATCAACAAATCACAAAAATAAAAGTGAGTAACTACATATGGCACCATAAGGATTGCATACACTTCATATGCTAAGCAAACTGTAATTCTGGAGTCACTATGTACAGATCATCATGTTGATGTGGCAGAACCAATACAATATTGTAAAATAAAAAAATAATAATAAATTAATTTTTTTAAAAAGAATAGAAAACCCCAAAAGTAAAAAAAAGTGAAAATCTAAACGACTGAATAACAGGATCAAGATCAGTCAGTTAAAAAATAATAGAGCTAGGATTCAAATCTAACTTTGTTTCGCTGCAACACCTACACCATTAAGCAACAAGACGTACTGACTCAGTTCTCACTCATCCTCTTTCTAGACAATCACAGAATCAGTTTAACCTATTTTATCACTTCAGAGTATGCCTACTGCTTGATATGACTCATTGTACTTGAGATTCCTGAATTCTGAACCTGGTGAGAATGATCACTTTGAAGTTTACATCTATCACCAAAGATCTTGTTTACAAGCAACATGACCCACATGAGTTAAAGTAGAAAAATAGTTTATTGTAAAGTGTTAGAAAACTAATGGAAAATTTCAGGAGGTTTAAAGACTCACGGACAAGAACAATCCACAAATTGCACACTAAACCTCTTCTGCAGAGGCCCTTCTGAGCATGGATGTGGCTATTAACGTAGCGGACACTGTGCGCATGCATGTCATCCCTGGGACACTTGCATTACTCCTTCTGGAGTGCCTGATGTCTCTCCTTCATGCTCTGCTATTCTCGTGAGAATGTGGATTCCACGCAGCAACTCTATCTGATGTTCCCTTCTGAATAAAACTATCTCAGAAGTGTGACTCCTCTTGGTAGAGCCTACTCCTGAGCTGGAGCCTTCGGAAATCAGACTTTGAATTTCAACATTAAGTAGCTAGGATTTGCCACAGCATGTGGTTAATTCCCTGAACATAAAAAGTCTGTTCAAAAGATGCTCAGTGGCCACAAACATGATGTAGGTCCACTGAAATGGCAACCCAATCTCACATGGAAATAGAAACTACAGACCTTCCAGAGGAAGCTCGTTCACAAAAGAACAGACCAGAGGACCAGAAAAAAGCTCAAGGAAAGACAGAACTGTTGTACGATGACAGCTACATTTTGTTAAGCCTGACTGTCCTTGCTCCAATTGGTTTCTGTATATTTTTATAATACAAACCCCTCCATACTTAAATATCAAGATCGTGCATCTATGGCAGGCAGTATACCCCTTCAAACAGTTGACATGAATAAGTTAGATTCCAGAGACGAGAGGGAGAATTCTGTTTCTAATGGACTTAGGAAGTACTCTTAGATGGTGTTTAAAGCAATTAAGTTTTGACAGCTAACACAGTTGGCTCTACCAGTAGTTTTATCAGCTCAGTTAGTTCAGTTCAGTCGCTCAGTCGTGTCCGACTCTTTGTGACCCCATGAATCGCAGCATGCCAGGCCTCTCTGTCCATCACCATCTCTCGGAGTTCACTCGTGATGCCATCCAGCCATCCCATCCTCTGTCGTCTCCTTCTCTTCCTGCCCCCAATCCCTCCCAGCATCAAAGTCTTTTCCAATGAGTCAACTCTTTGCATGAGGTGGACAAAGTACTGGAGTTTCAGCTTTAGCATCATTCCTTCCAAAGAAATCCCAGGGCTGATCTCCTTCTGAATGGACTGGTTGGATCTCCTTGCAGTCCAAGGGACTCTCAAGAGTCTTCTCCAACACCACAATTCAAAAGCATCAATTCTTCAGCGCTCAGCCTTCTTCACAGTCCAACTCTCACATCCATACATGACCACAGGGAAAACCATAGCCTTGACTAGATGGACCTTAGTCGGCAAAGTAATGTCTCTGCTTTTGAATATGCTATCTAGGTTGGTCATAACTTTTCTTCCAAGGAGTAAGTGTCTTTTAATTTCATGGCTGCAGTCACCATCTGCAGTGATTTTGGAGCCCCAAAATGCTCACTACCTTACAATTCCATGAAATTGTGGGTTATGTCTCATTCAAAATTTTTCCAATTATAGCCCCCTCCTTTAACACAGAGGTTAGAAATTCATATTTGTTGAACTAATTCTTTCAACTGGCAGTAGGAAAAAATGATTTTTACTTATTTAGATTAAACAGAATGTACAAGCAACTACTTAGTAATTGGGAAGAATGATGCATTGGACAGTATGGGTTTTCAACAAGCCATGATTCGATGTATCATTTCTAGAAGGTTTGCTTTAGAGAATCAATTTTATATCATTTTTAATTGCCACACATGTGCAAACTGGCCTCAAAAACTCATATCATGATTATAGCAACTATATATCACATTGACTATGACATTGCTTCTCCTAAGTCCAAAAGCTAGTTAACATATAGTGCTCAGTATCCCTTGGATGTTTGTGTCCAAGTATTGTTTCTTAAGTAGTCATATTGATCATATTGATTAATACTCCTGGTAGAAATGATGAGAAATATTGATTTGCTCTGTAACTCTCAGCGCTAACTAACATATCTGGAGTGGCCTCTTCATTCTTGCTGATTACATCTGCAGATGGAAATCAGGTGTGAAAATTCATTCAGACGCTGAACAACAGGACAGACTCTGACTCCTATTGAACTCTCATGTTCTCTTTTCCTTAATTAAGTCACAAGAACATTTTACCATGGAGAGAGAGTGACTTAGACTATGGATCTTTTCCTTCTAATGGCATGCATTCCACCCAACTGGGGCATAATACATTCTTACTCCATTGCTTTGCAAAGAGCCACTTCGTTCTTCCAAAGGGGAATAAAAAGCATGATTATACCTATAAAGAGTGCTTCCTTATTCACGCCACAAAAGAGGAATGAAGTATACATCTCTTCCCCCAAATAATAGCACGTTTTTTTTCTCTAAACATTTAAAACCCAAATAAAGAATAGCTTTTAACTGCATTAGTGACTCGGAGAAGGTGATGGCACCCCCACTCCAGTACTCTTGCCTGGAAAATCCCATGGACGGAGGAGCCTGGTAGGCCGCAGTCCCTGGGGTCTCAAAGAGCTGGACACGACTGAGTGACTCCACTTTCACTTTTCATCTTCCTGCACTGGAGAAGGAAATAGCAACCCACTCCAGTGCTCTTGCCTGGAGAATCCCAGGGATGAGGGGAGCCTGGTGGGCTGCCTTCTATGGGGTCACACAGAGCTGGACACGACTCAAGTGACTTAGCAGCAGCAGCAGCAGTGTAGTGCCATAGAACCTTATTTTAGAACTAGAATAATCCTTAACATTTGCAGCACACACACACGCACACACAAAGCAGTTACAAGCACAGGCTTTGGAGTGAGATGACCTGGATTAAAATCCTGACTTCAAATTTATTAGCTGTGTGACCTTAGGCCTTTGCAAAACCTTCTACACATCAATATTTTCTGCTATATAATGGTAACTATATAAATAAATAATATTATTTTAATAATACTATTACAAGCAAAAATATGCAAGGGATTTTTAAACTAAAAATTTCTGTACAGCAAAGAAAGCTATCAACAAAATAAAAAGACAACCTACTGAATACGTGAAAATATTTGCAAATCATATATTTGATAAGGGGTTAATAGTCTAATATCCCAAAATATATAAAGAACTAATATAAATCAATAGCAAAAAAAATATGATTAAAAAACAGGCAGGAGATCTGAAAAGATCTTTTAAGGCATATTGTTAACAAGCACATGAAAGGCTGTTCAATATCATGACTCATCAGGGTAATGCAAGTCAAAACTACAATGAGATATGACCTCACACTTGTTAGAATGTCTATCAACTAAAAGAGAAAAGATCACAAATGTTGGGGAGGTTGTCTTGTGCCCTGCTGTGAGACTGTAAACTGGTGCAGTACCACCTGGTCTATCCTGGATGTTCTAGTTCTGTGACCGTTCAGGGACTGGCATCAGCTGAGGGCCCAGAGGTATGGATGGACAGACTCCATTCTTTTCCATACAGTTCTTCCCTGTTGCCAGATGTCCACTTGGGGTTATGTGTCTATTCCTGTCCGGTGCTGTGCTAAGTCAATTCAGTCGTGTCTGACTCTGTGTGATCGTACGGACTGCAGGCTTCCAGGCCCCTCTGTCCATGGGATTCTCCAGGCAACAATACTGGAGTGGGTTGCCGTGCCTTCCTCCAGGGGATCTCCCTGACGCAGGGATTGAACATGCAGCTCCTGCACCTCCTACACTGCAGGCAGATTCTTTACCACTGAGCCCCCAGGAAGCCCTAACTCCTGCCCTATGCTAATTTTAACCACTCTCTTAACTTTCCAACTACTGTCGTGGAAGAAGCAGAACAGACCTAAGTGTGAAGAGTTCACTAATGAAAAGGAAGTGATCTTGTCTGTGTTACAGAAGAGAATGAAGTAAGGGCAGGGAGCCAGTAGGGACTCTTTTCACTCGAAGCCCACTGAGAGCTCTCTCGAGGAAAAGGGGGGTGGGCAAAGGCACAGAGGCAGGAAGATGTGGCATTCTATACCAAGGCCACAGGTGCGGTCATCTCCAGGACGGACTGAGCCCCACAGTAACTGCTACCAAGTGCCCCCTGATCCTTACTGGACAGCTCCCTTACCCCACATTCGGTAAAAATGCCCACCCCAGAACTTTCCCTATAGCTCCTCAGTTCAGTTCAGTTTAGTCCCTCAGTTGTGTCTGACTCTTTGCCTCCCCATGGACTAAGCACGGCACACCTCCCTGTCCATCATCAACTTCCAGAATTTACTCAAACTCACATCCATTGAGTTGGTGATGCCATCCAACCATCTCATCCTCTGTCGTCCCCTTCTCCTCCCACCTTCAATCTTTCCCAGCATCAGGGTTTTTCAAATGAGTCAGTTCTTTGCATCAGGTGGCCAAAGTATTTTTGTTTCACCATCAGTCCTTCTAATGAACACCCAGGACTGATCTGCTTTAGGATGGACTGGTTGGATCTCCTTGCAGTCCAAGGGACTCTCAAGAGTCTTCTCCAACACCACAGTTCAAAAGCATCAATTCTTCAGCGCTCAGCTTTCTTTATAGTTCAACTCTCACATCTATATATGACTACTGGAAAAACCACAGCTTTGACTAGACGGAGCTTTGTTGGCAAAGTAATGTCTCTGCTTTTTAATAGCTCCTCAACCAATCATGTAATGCCACTCTTCTGCAGGAATTTTCTGTCTTGAGACTGTAAAAATTGGCTGTGCTGTGCTGTGCTCAGTTGTGTCTGACTCTGTGACCTCATGAACTGCAGCCCACCAGGCTCCTCTGTCCATGGGGATTCTCCAGGCAAGAATACTGGAGCAGGTTGCCATGCCCTTCTCCAGGGGATCTTGCAGACCCAGGGATTGAATCCAGGTCTCTCACATCACAAGTGGATTCTTTACCACCTGATCCACCAGGGAAACCCCCAAATTGGCTACTAACATACTCAAAGCACTGACTCCCCCTGAGCAGTCAGGACGCTGGCCCACTGTGCTTATAGTGATCTGATTATGTCTGCTCTTTGTTCTTAATAAACTCCCTACTTTCTGAAATGTTTCCGGAAATCCTTTTCCAACCCGAGTACAGACCACAGCAGAAGATAGCTAATTTAGTCACAAATAAATATGGCTGGTAAGGAGACTTGTCAAGGATAGTAGTGCAATCTAGAGGTAGAGAGGATGGAGGGAGAATAGTGATGAAGGGCCTGGAATCCAGACCATGGTGTTCAGTCTTTATTCCAAAGACAATTGAAAGGCCATTTTTAGTTTAACTTTGTTAAAAGGTGAACTTGGAGAAGACTGGTCATTTAGGTGTGCAGCTATGGATGATAAAGAGATGACCTTTGTAAGCAAAATATATACAAGGGAAAGGATGGATAAGATGCAAGGGCTTGTTTATAATAAATGTGACAAATGAGAGGAAAAAATGTATTACAGAAGCTTATATGAATCAGAGCTTTATGAAAGTATTCATATAAAGCTTGGGAAATATTGGAGTACACAAAACTACCTGATCATTCCAGAGCTAGACTTTTCAGATCCCTTCAGTTCAGTTCAGTCGCTCAGTCGTGTCTGACTCTTTGCGACCCCATGAATCAAAGCACGCCAGACCTCCCTGTCCATCACCAACTCCTGGAGTTCACTGACTCACAGTCATCGAGTCAGTGATGCCATCCAGCCATCTCATCCTCTGTCATCCCCTTCTCCTCCTGCCCCCAACCCCTCCCAGCATCAGAGTCTTTTCCAATGAGTCAACTCTTCCCATGAGGTGGCCAAAGTACTGGAGTTTCAGCTTTAGCATCATTCCTTCCAAAGAAATCCCAGGGTTGATCTCCTTCTGAATGGACTGGTTGGATCTCCTTGCAGTCCAAGGGACTCTCAAGAGTCTTCTCCAACACCACAGTTCAAAAGCATCAATTCTTTAGCGCTCAGCCTTCTTCACAGTCCAACTCTCACATCCATACATGACCACAGGAAAAACCATAGCCTTGACTAGATGGACCTTAGTCAGCAAAGTAATGTCTCTGCTTTTGAATATGCTATCTAGGTTGGTCATAACTTTTCTAAGGAGTAAGCGTCTTTTAATTTCATGGCTGCAGTCACCACCTGCAGTGATTTTGGAGCCCCCAAAATAAAGTCTGACACTGTTTCCACTGTTTCCCCATCTATTTCCCATGAAGTGATGGGACCGGATGCCATGATCTCATTTTCTGAATGTTGAGCTTTAAGCCAACTTTTTCACTCTCCTCTTTCACTTTCATCAAGAGGCTTTTTAGTTCCTCTTCACTTTCTGCCATAAGGGTGGTGTCATCTGCATATCTGAGGTTATTGATATTTCTCCCAACAATCCTGATTCCAGCTTGTGTTTCTTCCAGTCCAGTGTTTCTCATGATGTACTCTGCATATAAGTTAAATAAGCAGGGTGATAACATACAACCTTGACGTACTCCTTTTCCTATTTGGAACCAGTCTGTTGTTCCATGTCCAGTTCTAACTATTGCTTCCTGACCACATACATATTTCTCAAGAGGCAGGTCAGGTGGTCTGGTATTCCATCTCTCTCAGAATTTTCCACAGTTTATTGTGATACACACAGTCAAAGGTTTTGGCATACTCAATAAAGCAGAAATAGATGTTTTTCTGGAACTCTCTTCCTTTTTCCATGATCCAGCGGATGTTGGCAATTTGATCTCTGGTTCCTCTGCCTTTTCTAAAACCAGCTTGAACATCAGGAAGTTCATGGTTCACGTATTGTTGAAGCCTGGCTTGGAGAATTTTGATCCCTTAGGGCGAATAAATTATAACATTAACCATGGGTTGATCATTGAACACTTTTTAGATTTTTTTTCCCCATAAGTTGCCTATTACTGACTTCTGGAACAATTGTTCCAAAGAACACGTTTCAAGAAATGCTGAGTAACTTGTAGATTAAGCTGCAACTGTTTTATGAGTAGTTTCTATTTCAGCCTTGGGTTATCAGTCTCAGACCTTGTATAAGCACATTTGAATTCAACAACATTTTTGTTTCAGAACCACAGATTACCAAGTTTCTGAAATAAACTTAGCTGATAATGTTGTAAGACTATTTCATAAAAGTAGGTAGTACTCACAAGGGACACAAACATGTATATACAGTATATGCATGTACACCTATGTATACGTGTGTGCTTACACATATATATGTATGTGTGTGTTTCGATTCTTTATATTCCATTTAATTCCACAAAAGAATGATAGTTATTACTTTATGCCTACTTTTTAGGGAACATATTAAATGGTAGGATGGTAGGAAAAAGTTGCTGCTAACATTTTTCAAAGTCTTTGCTAACAGAGTAAAGAGAAAGTACTATTTGCCATCAAAAGAGGTGGTTTGTACTTGCCTTAATTTTATGGTCTGTTATTTTGTTAGTAAAATACACAGTTGTAATAAGGGAATTTTAAAAGACTGCCATTGTTGTTGTTGTTGTTTTTTGTAGACTATCTATCCTTCATCACACCTCCAGAAGATGGGTTTTAAATGGCAGTATTATTGTTCAGTCACTAAGTCATGTCCGATTCTTTGCGACCCCATGGACTCCAGCCCACCAGGTTCCTCTATTCATGGGATTTCCAAGGCAGGAATACTGGAGTGGTTTGCCATTTCCTTCTCTAGAGGATTTTCTTGACCCAGGGATCAAATCCCTGTTTCCTAAACTAGCAGCCAGATTCGTTACCACCGAGACACCAGGGAAGCCAAAATAGCAGTATACACCACCGAAGACAAGTTTAATTAGGAATACAAAAATCTTTCTCTTTGGCAGAGAAAATGGTGACCTCATTTGCAAGGAAGCCAAGAATCAATAATGTATTTATTTACTTTCTGCACACAGGAAAGTCAAGCCATCATCAGTTTCTTAAGAAAGGCTATTATTATAAAACTTTGCCTCTCTCTGAAAAACAAAAAACGCAACATTGCCTTGTTTCAACAAAATCCATGGCTCTGTTTCTTCACAGACACGCCATGTTGCTTTTTTGGCTTCTATGCTTGCACTCATGGAGTCACCTCTGCCAAGAATGGTGTCTCCTTCTGTCTTGGTTCATGCAGGCTGCTGTAAAAAACCCCACAGATCGGGTAGTTTTTGAACAGAGATGTGTTGTTCCTGGCTCTGGAGCCTGGAGTCTGAGATGAGAATACCAGCAAGGTTGGGGGATGTTCCTCTTCCAGGTCACAGACTTCTCATCACATCCGCACATGGTGGACCTCTGTGGGGTCTCTTTTATAAATGTACTAATTTCATTCATGAGACTTTCACTCACCCTCATGATCAAATCACCTCCCACCCACTCCCTCCAACTTCATAATACTGTCATCTTGGAGATTAGGGTTCAACAGATGAATTTGGCTCAGCTGGTAAAGAATCCACCTGCAATGTGGAAGACATGGGTTCTATTCCTGGCGTGGGAAAATCTCCTGGAGAAGGGAAAGGCTACCCACTCTGGTATTCTGGCCTGGAGAATTCCACTGAACTGTATAGTCCATGGGGTCGCAGAGTCAGACAGGACTGAGCGGTTTTCACTTTCACTTCACATTCTCACTATGACTGGTCCCTACATGTGGCTGCATGTCTGGCTGTGAGATTCTATAACCCAGCAGTGGGGCCCAGGGAACAAAATGTCACCTGTAGCCCATGGGGCCTTGTAAACCTGCTTCCTGCTTAACTTGACAGCAGCCACACCGTCCTCTTAGACACGCCACTACTGACGGTTCTTTGAGCTCTCCACCTACAAGCCTTCACTCACATCCTTCTGCCTGGCATGCACGCCCCTGAGATCTTCATGGGGCTCATCTACACCCGTGTTTCATCTTAAATATCATTTCTTTCCTTGGCCATCCTAATTAATGGCATTGCCATCCTCAGGCCCCCCATGTTTCTCCCCTTATACTGCCTTGTATTTTTTCTCACGTATCCACGTTGTAGGGATCTGCCAGGAATCATGCGGCCAGCATGTGCTCAGTTGTGTCCGATTCTTTGCGACCCCACGGACTGCAGCCTGTCTGGCTCCCTCTGTCCACAGGATTTCCCAGGCAAGAATACTGGAGCGGGTTGCCATTTCCTCCTCCAGGGGATCTTCCTGACCCAAGGACCCAATCCGCATCTCTTGAGCCTCCTGCATTGGCAAGTGGGTTCTTTACCACTAGCTGCACTTGTGAAGTGCAGGAAGCGAGTAAATAGTAGTAACGATAACTACAGAGGGGAGTGAAAAGCAAGGCACTGCCTCTTCATCACCATCTGAGCAAGTTGCCTATGAGTTCATCTGTTCCTCAAGCTGATTAAATCATTCCACTTGCTTTCTGTTCCCCCAGCCAATTTGTTCATTTCTGGGAAAACTGGTATATTATTCTAGCTGCAAACTCAGTTGTATTTATTGAGTGCTAACTGGGTGCTGGAGCTTTCCTAGTGGCTCAGAGGTTAAAGCATCTGCCTGCAATGCGGGAGACCTGGGTTCAGTCCCTGGGTCGGGAAGATCCTCTGGAGAAGGAAATGGTGACCCACTTCAGTATTCTTTCCTGGAAAATCCCGTGGATGGAGGAGCTTGGTTGGCTACAGTCCAAGGGGTCGCAAAGAGTCAGACACGACTGAGCAACTTCACTTTCACTTTCAGCTGGGTGCTGGGCTCCACAGTAGGCACCAAAAAGGCCTCCAGTTGCCACTGACTTACGTGGGGACCTACATGGCACCCAGGCAGCCATGTCCTCCTCACTTTTTCAAATTCTCACTGTGTAATTTATCCCTTTCTTGACAATGGAATACAGAACTCCAACACAAAGAACATTGAGACCTAAGAGCATATAATCCTTCTCTTACCTAATAAGTTTTCTCCACATCCAAATATTATTTTTATTATAGTAAAACAGATGATTGTACTGATTTTGAGTTCTCATAGACTCCTCATGTATATTCTTGAAGAGTTTTCAAAAATGTTATCTGAATCTGAAAATTCCGAAAGCAAATGAATACAGTACCTTGGTCCTACATCTGTGGTTTTATGGATGGAAAGTTGGGGAGATGGGAAGAAACAGTTTCTGTATTTGTCTGACTCAGTTTCCCTAGTATGACTGAGAACAGACTGACGAGGAACAGCTTTGAGCAAACACAACTTTATTTATTCACTTTGGATTAAGGGTATAGACACCCATACAGAACAAACCCCTTTGCTTATTCCTTCCCATTCCATTCCAGAAAAAAAATGGCTGTAATGTTCTTTCATAGCAGACATATTTATATATTATTAAATACATCATTAGCACTTCTTAAAAAAATGATGTCTACTACCTAGAAGTCTCGAGATTTTGCTCACATCTTTCGTATAAATTACAAAGCATTTGCTGTTTGTCCAACATATCTACTTGCATGAAAATGTCACAGATGTGTTTTCAAGAATTGTTTATAAGGGAACTACTTCAATGAGTCTTATTTGTTCTTACCTACTGGTTGTTTTTCTGCTGTTTTTAAGAGAAAAAGAAAATTAACACATTATAGGGTAGGCACCTTAGGTCAGGGTTCCTTGTCTTTTGCAAAAATAAATCATTAACTGCTATGTTAAGTATCTGACCCTACCTATCACAATTGTAGGGGAGGTGTCCATTACTGATTAAAACAATTTTTTTTTTTGCATTATTTTCCTTGTGTGTTTCTGGAGAAAGAAATGTGAACAAAGGCACATATCCCAGGAAGACAAGTTAGAGAAGCCAGGTCTTGGGACAAGGACCCAGCTGACACAGGGAGGAAGCTGAATGACCAGTCTCAAGCCGCCCTCTCCTTAACCAGTACTCACTCTCCAGACACAGGCTCTTCTCGGGCTCTGTCCTCTTGTTCTTTGCAACTATTCTTCAGCCCACAAAGTTGAGAACCCTTTGAGAAAGTTGAGGGAAGAGAAAGTCCTGCTACAACACAGTACATAGATTATTTCAAAAAACCCCCAAAATCCTGTGATTTGAAAATTATATATAAACCTTTACAGGATTCCTGGGCTGCAGGGAGAAGAGTTGGGGCTTCTAACCTTGAGTTTGTAACTAGAGCGTGAAAAAAAAGAACACCACACATTAGTAGAGGGAACACTTCAGACCTCCCAACAAAGGCAGAGACTTGCCACAGAGGATGTTTAACAATATACAAAAGGATGAGGAGAGGATGGCAGATCTCAGAGGATGATGAACAAGGTAGGTGCAAGCAAGCTCTGCATCAGCAGGTCTGCACTCATGTCACCAGGAGGAGCTGGCACTTACGAGTCAGAGCTTCACAGCGTTGGGACGCACCTTTCTGGCAGTTGAACCAGGAGCAGGCAACTCATTTCTAATTTTGTCAAAAGGCAGCCAAAAGGTCTTGAGGTGCCTACGCAGCAGCTCAACTAAGCCAACCAAACACTCCTTTCCTCTGGAAGGTTGCAGTTCTCTTCCCGTTCTTCCAACTCCTCCTGCCTGGGTACCATCCCCTTGAATCATCTTGACGTTGGCACTATTCTGACACCATGGCCTATTCATCAACCATGGATGAGCCAATTCCTGTTACAGAGGTGTGCTCTGTGGGCTGAATAAACTCTACCAATGTGCTTCAGTACCAGGGAGGATGAAGACAGACACTCAGACCAGAGCCACTGAGTGGACAGCCAGTGGCACCTACTGACGATAAGGGAGGCGAGAGAAGAGGTTTTTTTAAACTTTTTTATTACACAGTAAAGAATACAACAATACCTGAATCATACTTTAAAGATTCACAGGTTGACAGACCATACATTACAGTCCAACTAAGGAAAAAAAAAGGATAAACAAGAAACCACAGTTCAGACATAGTAGACTTCAAAGCTCGAGAGTATGCTGACGAAAGCATGATGCCTAGACCCCGCCCCCAGTGTTAGTCTACCATTAACTTGTGGTACATGTCTGAATTAAGTATTGCACAACAACTTTAATTTTTCACAATAATGTCGCAGAACCCAAAATAATATTAAAAAAAATTACTTCAAATCTGCATTTCGACAGTCTCCAATTTTTTTCTGTCCCTTGAGGAATTCGGACAACATGGAGTCGTTTCCTTTCCCTAAGTATTCCAGACGTAGGCATGCTTTGCATAAGAAAACCAGCCTTGAAATTTTTTTTTTAAAATCCCCAAGACATGCACCTACACATTAAAAAAAAAAAGTTAAGAAAAACAACAACAAAAAAATAAGACAGGTGGCCCTGTCACACACAGTCTCATGACAGAGAAAAGAGAAAGAGAAAAGAGTCAGAGACAGAGATAGATCGAGGACGCCCTATTCCTATCAGCGACCACCATTCAATTCTATCCAATGAAGATAACTTTTTTTTTAATGTGTTATACCTACAAATTATACTCTCACATAGCCTGTATATAAGTGACAAGCAAAAAGGAAAGTAACAAAAGTTTTCTTTTCTTTCTCTTCTTTAGGTTTATGAGGTCTGCATTGTTACCAAGAAGTGATATGGTTTGCAGCTGTATGAGCTTAACTTTTGGTATCCTGGTTCTTTTGTGCCCATTTGGTTTGACTAGACCAGTTTTTGTTAGCTACTGGTGCAATATACATGCTGTCAGAGGTAGAGTGAAACTTTTTGCCACTGAGGAGAATGTAGCAAAACAGGAGGAGAGGAAGAGGAGGAGGAAGCGGGGAAGGAGGAAGAGGAATTCGAGATAGAGCTCAGAGTTAGGGATTTTTTTGTATTTGTTTTTACTCAGGGTGCCCTGAATTAAAAGTAATGAGACGTACTGTACTAATCCTTATTTTACACACTAGTGTTAAGAATAACAGTGCTGTTTCACATACATCACAGCTTCTAGAAATAAAGACGTGTGGGTATGACATACCTCATTTTGGGATTATTTAACCCTTCGTAGCCTAGAACATATAATAGCTCTGTAAGAAAGGACTGTCCAGTGTCATTAGCAGACTAGAAAGCAGAGTGAGGTCAAAGGATTCTGGGAGCACCATGATAAAATATAACCCATTCAGAGCCTGGTTATGTGCTTTCATGCCACGGTAAGCAGGTGTGCTGGCAGATGGACTTTCAACATGTGGATAGATGTATTCACTTGCTCATCAGAAGTTTCTAAACTAAAAAGCCATTAAACAGAAACAAAAACAAAACACCACCTGAACAAAATTAAAGCCAACTTGTACATGAAAATACAGGGGGAAATGCAAATAATGGTAGGCTAAAGAGATTTAGGATTACCTCTATGCAGATATTTAAAAGCCATGTAAAACTGTATCCAAAGGCTTTATTTAAAAACAAAACCAAACCCAAGTTAAGGGAGCACTTCCGATTTTCGGATCAATGCCTGGTGTGTGTGTGTGTGTGGAGTAGTGTCTTCCCAGCCTTGGAAACTTTGGTTGTCTACGCAGCCCGCAGCACTGCTGGCTTTCCGTAAAGCACACGACCACATTCTGGGCTGCCATCTCCAAAACTGACAGGCAGTTCTGGTCTGGACCCTGGACGACGAAGGGTTAACGGATGCACACTAGGCCTTGCTGAACATGTTTAACCTGCTGATCATTTTGGAAAGTAGTATTGGTGCTTTTCAAAATTCCAATTTTGGTCCATCAGATCAGTCTTTGGCTGGCTTCCCTTTTTGTAAGAACACTGTGTAACCTGGACTCAGCAGTGATAAAGCTGTCAGTCTACACCTCAGCATTTGGAGCTCTAATGATTGATCTTTTTTTTTTTTTTTTTTGTAAAATTAGAAATACTTAAACAACCTTACAGCGATACACATGCACTGTCCTTTTTTTTTAAAGTAGGATATCTTGTTATTTTTTCAAAAGTCCCTAATAATGATTTTTCATCAAAAAAAAAAAAAAGAAAAAAAAAATCCACTACTACTCTATGCTACAGCTAAACTTGGTGGAATGGATCTAGCATATTTAAAAGTTTGCCCAAAAAAAAAAAAAAGCATGCCTAGGGAGTCATTGTGACAGTGCAAAATACATTTATGTACATCCCTCTTACAAAAACACCAATATGTTAGCATTCCGTGAAGCATGCTGGTTTTCAGGGAAAAAAATCCTATAAGAGAGTGAAATAGCAGCTCCGAAAGATAGCCTTTTTCTTTTCTTTTCTTGAGGACAACCAAAAAGTCTTTTTTTTTCTTTCTTTTTTTTTTTTAACTACTAGAGAAATACCACTAATACATACAGATATAAAAGCAGCATAGAAAGTTACAGGTTTCTCACCAACTAGGAATAAAGAGACTAAATGTGGGCACGTGGTTAAACTACAACGCGTCTTCACAGTCGTCCAGCACGTTTACAAGAAAAACACCATTGGGAAACCTCACAGGACAGAAGTGTTTTAACACCAAGAGAACTACTAGTTTTTAATTAAAAATCCAAACAGGGTGGGGTTGAAAAAATTTAGAAAGGGGCTGGAGCTGGAGCCACCATTTTTTAAAAATTATTTTTCAATATAAAATGAATGAGCTGGAACAGACCCAATGTCTTGCTCTGTGGAACCTTGCAAAAGTGAAGAGACGTTGAGGGTTGTTTAGAGCAGCTGGCTGGTGTCAAAGCTGCCAGGGTGCTAGTAACTGCAGGCTGAGTCTCTGACTTCTGTGTGTGTGTGTATATACTTATATATATACATATATAAAGGAGCCTTTTGTGTCATGGCATTTTTTTCTTGCTGTTGTGTTCACATATCCCACTGCAAAATCATCTTTCATTTTTCCTTCTGTTGACCTGGATACTTTTTCTTTTCAGAAACAGGAAAAAAAACCCGAACCTCTGTGTCTCCTTCCAACATGCTACATATCTGCGCGTTATGTAGCGGGTCTTCACAGTTCAGTTAGCAACCCACGGACGCCATTCATCTTCTTGTTAAAAATGTCTACTGCTGTAGCCAATGCTCATGCCCTTGAGGGTTTTCCTCTTTTTTTTTTTCCATTATTGGATATAAAGAACATTGTGACTTTTAATATTAGCATTTTTGCTTTCAACAGCAATTAGCAATCTCTTGGTTTGCTGTTTGGTAAAGCTATCGGTTAATGAGGTCATCTAGTTTAAAATCCCAGCTACTGGAAAATAACAGGGAGGAGGTCAAATCTATCATTTCATGTTATATTCTCTGCTCTCTTTTCACTTCTCTAAGGAAAAGAAATCTTTGTTATCCACAATAAGTCATTATGACCCGTTACTGGCCTTCTGTTTTACGATCGCCTCAAGATACAGTTAGGTTCTCTCTTGCTGAAAGTACTGAAATAGGATAGTTCGTCTATAAACAAACAAAACAAAACAAAACAAAAGAAGAAAAAAAAACAACTTTGAGCATCTGAGGATGAGGAATTGGTTTCGTGTTGGTTGTGCTGTCTTTCCTCCGACAGTTCTGAGTGCACATCTAGCGAGGTGTCGTCTCTATGGTGGAAGGGGTCCCTGGGGTGGTCGACCTGGGGGTGGCCGCTGGTGGTGTGTCCATGGGGCTCCCGGCCCCGCTGTTGGGCGTGACGGAGGAGCTGACGGCAGGCGTGTCCCCCTGCTGCTGGGCCTGCAGGGTCTGTCCACAGATGTGGTGGTGCTTCTCCCAGTCTTTGTGCTGGCAAAGGAGCCACAGTATCGGGCCGTGTTACAGCCGCTGCAGGTCTCGCTGGCTTTACGGCCGCAATTCCAGCAACTCTACGGGAGGAGGCAGAAGAGGGTGACATCTCCAATTAGTACCTGGACCAGGCCAAACTCTGAGAAAGAAACTAGGCAGGAATGCCCCCGCCCCTTACTTTTAAGAACGGTAAGAAAGAAAAAATCCATTTGTGTATTTGTACACACACTGAACACACTGGAGATGTAGGCTTTGGTGTGGTGACTGTCCAGACTTCAAAAACTCTTAAGACATCTACACAAACTGGTTGAAACTCTTTCCCATTTTCACTGTAAAATTCCTTCTTTTTAGGTTTAGTATCTTCACATATAAATTTTCTGTTCATCCATACTAACAATTGCTACAACTGAATTTTTCCCTCTCCTGAGAATACCACCATGGAAAGATACAAAGACACCAGTCCTGGAAGAAGCTTCTTCTTTCTAGACACTAACAGGAACCACAAAGGAACTGTGAGAATGATCTGGGGACGACAGAAGATGAGATGGTTGGATGACATCACTGACTCGATGGACATGAGTTTGAGCAAGCTCTGGGAGTTAGTGATGGACAGGGAGGCCTGGCATGCTGCAGTCCATGGGGTCGCAGAGTCAGACATGACTAAGCGACTGAACTGGACTGAACTATTAGATTCAAAGGAATATAATGGACTAGACAGAGGATTCTATTCCCTGCTCCAGCACAGACCAGAAAGGGTGGGGCACGCATCCAGGTCTCCCCCACTGCAATTAGTTACTCACTGTGCCTGAAAACCAAACGGTAGGAAAGTCTCAAAACAATCCCCCTTAACTTCAGCTCCCTCAAGACTGGATCCTCGGTTTGTTTTTTTCTCTGATATATTCTAAGCACCGAGTACCTGATATATATATATATATATATATATATATATATATATATATATAGTAGGTGCTCAATAAATATTTGTGAAATCAATAAATCAGATCACCTAATTTGGCTTTGAAAAACCAGAAATACTAAAACTGGGTAAACAATTCAATTTTCATATACTTCTTTCCAGCTGATGGAGTTCCTTTGAAGCTCATTTGTACCTCAGCAGCTCTGAGCAGTCAGAAAAGCAGAGGAAACTGAAACTCTAGTGAGTTCTAGCACCCTAGCAAGAATACTGCCAGTCTCCACGGGTGCTTTCCAAGAAGTGAGAAAAGCAGAAATGAAGCTGCCTGAGATAAACACACCATGAAGCTGGGCACAGGCGCACTAGAAACGGGAAAAGCCCCTGCCTGGGAAGATCTTGGGAAATGAGGGAGCTTCGGGGAGCACACTGACGATGACAGTGCCCTAAGGGCCCTTCTAGGAGGAGGGGGAACCTCAGGAAGCCTCCTTGACATGCTTGTGCCTCCTTTGGCAAGACCATCCATTGTGCAATGTTGTATCAAGCGATCTTAGCTCTGTACCATTCGTCGTTTTATTCTCTATCTTCCTTGGTTTTATATTCTTGCCAAACAAACCTCTGACTGTAATCTGGTAACCCCAACCAGCTCAAAGTATGTGGCTGTTATCACAATTAAAACATAATTTTTAAAGCTCCGATCTATGTGGATATGAAAAAATCTCCCCACTGTGTTTCCTGCGATTATTTTTGCTTTCAGCATGCTGGTGGTTTGGGTTCAGGTGGGCTCATAAGCCTATTAAAAATGCCCTAGTGGAATGTCAGCTCATCACCCTGGACTGTATGCCTTTACCACTGTGCAAAATATGCTAAGGAAATTTTAGAATTCACCCTAATTTGGCTAACAAATAAAGGGCTCTTAAGAGTCTTTCAAGTCCTTGAAGCCTATAAACTCAAGAACGATAGTGTAAAACTTTTAGAAAGAGCTCAGTCCTGTGTTCATATTTCTTTACCACTCAGAAATGACAGCCCAATGAAGAGGAAAAATAAAAACTTCAAGATCTCAAAAGTCTGGCCAGTAGAAGGTGTTGCAAGTGAACATAGCTAAGGAAATCTAGAAGTTTGATTTCTATGCTAATGTTATAAATAAAAATGGAATTACAATGAACAGTCAATACCAGAACAAAGTAATTTTTTTCTACTACAGTTTAATTTTCCTGGGAAAATATCTTAAAAATATGTACTTCTGATCAGAGGCTTCATGACCATAACCAGAAGCACCTCTTCTGAAAATTAACTCAGTCTTATTGCATGGACAATGGTGCACAAAGACCTGAACAAACATGGGCCTGTCCATCCTCCAGAGCAGCGAGGTATGACACTCAGCACTCAGGGTGGTTTACTTCCTTGAGCTTTAGGCATTTCGCATAATGCCAGCTGGATCCTAGAACAAACTCAGAAATAAGTGGAATTCCTATATTACATCAGAAAATCCCAACTAGAGAACACAGACTGAGACCCAAAACAATATTTTAAGGAAATTAAACATCTAATCTGAGTCAAGTGGCTTCTTTAGGAAATACCCTGGTGTAAGTCCTATCCATTTCCTGGCAGAGTCACATCTTGGCAGACACAAGGCAGTAACTGCCCACTTCTCAATGGCTCCTTCAGATTGAAATCAGATGTAGGTAACTGTCTCAATTTAAGTTGATTAAACACACAGACTAAACCAGGTAATTACAAATGCATGTGTGGGGGAATGGAAAGAGGAGACAGAATGGGGACTTCTTTATTTTTTAAAGTGTTTTGAAAGATGGGAACAATTTTAAGAATAAAAAAGTGGAATAATGCCAAATATAGAAACAGATGTTTTGGATTATAAAGCTGCTGGGAAAGGAGACTTTTTGCTGAGCATCTCTGGATTCTAATCCAGGATTCAAGGGCTCTAGTTTTACCTCCAGTCCCATTCTGAAGTTGTTCAATCCCATTCATTTACCACCCACTACTGAGACAAAAAACAACCTATGACTTTAGAAAGGTGCAACAAAGAGTAATTCAAATAAGCTGGTGGGGGAAAAAAAAACCTGCCTATTTTTTATTGCTCTTGACAATGCATCGCAATGAATGTGTAGGGAATTTTAGCTCAAGTGTTCAACAAATGGAAAACTCCAAAGTGCACATTCCTTTTTAAAAGTTCATTAGAGGGAATTCCCTGGCGGTCCACTGGCTAAGACTATGTGCTCCCAATGCAGGGGCCCAGGTTCAATCCCTGGTCAGGGAACTGGATCCCACATGAAATAGAGTTCCCTACCACCTGCTGAGAACAAAGAGTTTTTGCATGCCACAGTGAAAATTGAAAATCTGTGTGCTTCAACTAAGACTCAGCACAGTCAAATAAATAAAAAATATTTAAAAAATAAAGTTATTAGAAAATAGGCAAAGCAATTTCCACTCATTCCTTCTGGGTGGCTCTACCAAATTTCCTGTTAGCTAATGCAACCCACTGCAGTACTCTCACCTGGAAAATCCCATGGGCAGAGGAGCCTGGTGGGCTGCAGCCCATGGGGTCGCTAAGAGTCGGACACAACTGAGCGACTTCACTTTCACTTTTCACTTTCATGCATTGGAAAAGGAAATGGCAACCGACTCCAGTGTTCTTGCCTGGAGGATCCCAGGGGTGGCGGAGCCTGGTGGGCTGCCGTCTATGGGGTCACACAGAGTCGGACATGACTCAAGAGACTTAGCAGCAGCAACAGCAGCAATCCATACCTCTAAGATTGATGCCTGACCAGGGGCACTTGGTCTCTCAACCATCACTTCTGGGAACCATGGATCTTATCAGTACTTATGAGTGCAGAATCTTATGAGTACTCTAATTTGAATCGTTTTTAGTTTCTAAGCTTTCTGTCATTCACAAAGGTGGAAAACTGCAAATTGTGTGCGATACCCAGGGGTATATCCATAAAGGCAGGGTGTTAAGGTGTTCAATGGCTTCATCTAACTGTACGTTTTTCAATTTGTGCTTTTCATATTCAAGCTAGTACTTGCTGATAGCTGCTTGTTTTCTTCATTGATTTTTCAGATAGATGAGCTTTGCTTTCAGTCTTTTAAGCAATGATTCTGGTGACAATTACCACAATAGTATAGACGTCTCAAGAATGCCTTTTCATAGCAGATTTTGTTCCCAAAGTCCATGGCACTTTATAGTCTTCCTTTATTTGTGGTATTATTCTTTTTCAGCATAAGGAATATTTTTCCCCCTATCATGAGAATCAGCCATTTTCCAAAGCTAGGCTAGGACTCAGATGAAGAATAGGAGGCAGAACACAGCCCTCCCTTTATCAACGTGCTGACGCTACCTGCAGCTGCGGAAACGATGAGCTGAAGCTTTCGGTGCCACTGCTGCCTGTCCAAGAGCACTGACACTTGTCTCATATCAACAGTTCTTTTTGTTCCTATGAACAAAATTATTTCCTTCGTCTGGTTGTTTTAGATACAGAGAGAATAGTCTTTCTGTCCTACTAGCAAAATAATAGCTTTTCTGGTTCTTACCATTGGAAATTCCGTTTACAAGAAACAAAACATTTTCTCCTAAGAAGTTTCTGCAGCTCTTATCCATCTATAATTCTCAAAAAAAAAAAAAAAAAAAAAACCTTGCACACAAGTGATGCCCAAAGAATAAAGCCGAATGATTATAACTGAAATTCCCAAAATGTAAGTAACTTTCTACAGCAAATAACTTCCATATCTATGAAATTACACAAGCACCGTTTGATTCATCATGCCCTTGGATTGCAAACCACTCTTTCTAAAATGCCACACTCTGTCCATTGCAGATCTTTCTCATAACCTGTTTTGGGAGGAATAATGTTAGAAGGGCATTGCAACCATAAACATTGACAGATGTTGGACCAGGAAGTTGCAACCAAAGAAAAAGTACTATCATGGTATGTAATGGAAATGGCCTCCAATTTTGAGTGGCTTCAGAGTCACTCCTTGGTTTTTCACTTCCACCTATATCACTTAGTGGCTTTAGAACTACAAGCAAAGTACTTAATCGCCTAGAGTATCAGTACCTATAAAGTAGGAAGGGTAACTATAGGATTATTCAGGATTCTATCAGTGCTAACCAAGGGGTCCAGATGCTCAGTGGATCCTGAATAAATGGCAGGAACTAATACCACCTCCTCCTTCTGGCACTGGCTGAAAGCAAATGAGACTACATACATCTTTGCGTGGCACAATCTTTACAATCAGAAAGCTCCTGGTCCTGTGCCTCCCGCTGAGGGACACGGACAGCTACACACACAGAACATGTCTTCACTTCCACTAATATAGCATTAGTGGCCACTTTCTTTTCTCCTTCCTCGCTGCCCTCAGATCTTGTGAAGATTTACTACTGACCATTTCCCCATTCCTCCTTTTTAAAGATAATATCCATCACTGGGACTTTCTTGCAGTCCAGTGAATAAGACTCCATGCTCCCAAAGCAGGAAGCCTGGGTTCCATCCTTGGTTGGGGAACCAAGATTCCACACGCCATGTGGTACAGACAAAAAAAAAAAAAATTTATTAAAAAATAATTTTCCTTGTGGCACATCTCTCTAACTTTGGCTTTGAGATAACAAAAATTCTTTGTCTTATACTATAACCTCTCTGTCTTCTATTTTTTTATGTCCCTCTAAATATTTGGCAAGGAGGGAAATTGGCATAAAGAAAAGAAATATACTTTCCTCCCTACATGTTCCCTTTCAATCATGGTTTTAACTATTAGCTGTAAGAAAATGACTCTTAAATCATCTTTCAGCCTGTATTTCTTTGTGAGCTTCTCTTCCTTTCAAATGCCTGTTCTGTAGCACTACTGGGATGCCCCCTTGTTATCTGAGTCAGTAATCCCTAAACTCGACTCCCTGGCGTGGTCCTTTTCAGTCACTGGCAACAATCAGGCTCAAGACTTTGTCATCTCACTGGAAACTCCCCAACAACCTCTCAGAGCCAAACTGACAGACCTTGCTTCTCCCCTGACTCCCTTCCTTTCCAGTCTCACAGTTATTACTGAAATTCCTTCCCTGCCCTTCCTGTTACAATAGCTTTTAAATGATTTTTTTGTCTCTCTCTTACGTATTCACACTGCTCATTTGTAAGGTGATTTTTTTTTTTTTAGTAACAGAAACATGGAAACAAGTGCCTTTTATTTCATAAAATCATAGGTCTCAAGGCCACAAGGAACCTGCTTTAAAATGATGCCTTCAGGTAGATCATTCTATTGTCATTTCATAGATGAGCAAGGTCCATACAGTAGACTTCTCTACGAAAGTGGATAATAGGTAAAAGTAAGATAAGCAGAAACATGTTTTATAAAATTCACCCTACAGTTGTCTACTGTAAGGTGTCTTCTGTAAGGTGAATTTTATAAAACATATTTCTGCTTATCTTACTTTTTACCTATTATCCACTTTCCTAGATAAATCATAAAAACATTATCCCAGTTTTATAGATGAGAAAACCAAAGTTTCCAAGAGATGAATCACTCCAGATCATTCCAGGCCCAATGGACCAGCCACTACACCACAAACATCTATGGATTCAGACAGCCGGCCTTTTAGTAAATTAAACAGATAAGCAAAAAATCTTCAGTTAACATAGAATCAGCTCCTACTCTGAAAGTTCCAGATTCTTCTGGGGATCAACAGGGCTGATCAGATTGTGCGGGCTTTTCCAGGAGCCATGTTGGGAGACTTTGTGGTAGCTACACGCTACAGAGTCCACTGGGAGCATTCCCAGAGGCTGGGCCGCACTGCACAGGATCCACTGGGAATGGCTCCAGGAATTCTAGAGGGGGTAATAAGGATGAACTTCTCAGATTGACCTATTTACAGTATTAGGGCTCAGAAAGTTCTGGAAACAAAGTCTGAAGGTTCAATCAGTGTTTCTACTTAACGCCACAAAACCACCCAATCGAAGTGTATTTCTGCACCTACCTAGCAATATGAATAAAGGCTGCTCCAGCTTGCAGTGAAAGATTTTAATAGCTTCAACACAAAACTAACTGTTGGAACAGCACAATTATTGACTCTTTGAGGCTCAATTCCAGTCATGTCCTTTGAATCCCTGAATTAGAAAAAGTTATGGATTTCAAAGAAAAGCCGCAGCATGTTCCTTTTGAAATAGTTCTAATCTAACAATGTTTACTGGGAAAGAAAAAAAAAAAGAAAGACTATATGTGTTTACAGATAGGAACTAGAAGTGAATATAGAAAAAACTAAAATAGTTGAAGATGACCAGGTTCAATGAATTTCCTTTCTTTTGATTTTATGCTAATTCTGGCTTTACATTCTTGATGAAACATGTAATACACTTAAAGAGATAAAGTACGGAATATGTCATTTGCTTCTGTCTGCCTAAGCAGTCCAGTAACTTTCATATGGTTAGTGATAACTATTACTAGTCTATAAACCAAAGTGAGATTAGAGAACAAATGAGGCAATATGGGGGTGGTGTGGATAGTGTGTGGAGGTAACTACAGAACAGCTGCTGACTTACCCTTAAGTATCAGATGAAACAAAACTTCTTTCCAGAAGCCTTTGCACTAAAGTCCATGAAGACTCATAATTTAGTGATTTGAGTCTTCTAATGAATTATAGTGAACACAAAGGTAGGGACTTGTGCACCTTCAGTGTCTGGTGCTATCCCTGCCATATAATAAAAGCTCAGTAATTTGTTATTGACAGAATAAACACAGAAATGAATATAATTTAGAGCAATATGTATCAAATAACAGGACATAAACATGAGTTTTTAAAAGAATATCCATTCATTTCTGGGTACAGATTGAAAAATCAATGGATCCTACATTTAACGGGAATACATACAAATTTCAATCAATTGCTATGATGGCTAGACCAATGATTCATTTCAACAAATAAAGAACAATTCAGAAAATTTCTGAGCACTGTGCTATATGGACCTTTGCTGCTGTTGTTCAGTCTCTAAGTTGTGTCCAATTCTTTGTGACCCCATGGATTGTAGGATGCCAAGTTCCTCTGTCCTCCACTATCTCACAGGGCTTGCTCCAATTCATGTCCATCGAGTCCATGATACTATCCAACCATCTCACTGTCTGCTGTCATCCTCTCCTTTTGACTTCAAGCTTTCCCAGCATCAGGGTATTTTCCAATGAGTCAACTCCTCATATCAGCTGGCCAAAGTACTGCAGTTAAGCGTCAGGAATAGTCTTTCTAATAAATATTTAGGGTTGATTTCCTTTAAGATTGATTGCTTTGATCTCCTTGCAGTCCAAGGAACTTTCAAGAGTTTTTCACAGCACTACAATTCAAAAGCATCAATTCTTCGGTGCTCAATTCTTTATGCTCCAACTCTCACATCTGTACATGACTACTGGAAAAACTCTGTCTTTGACTATATGAACCTGCTTTTTAATATGCTATCTAGGTTGGTCACAGCTTTCCAAGCAGCAAGTGTCTTAATTTCATGGATGCAGTCACCATCTGCAGAGATTTTGGAGCCCATGAAAATAAAATCTGCTACTGCTTCCACTTTCCCCCTTCTATTTGCCATGAAGTGGTAGGACTACATGCCATGACCTTCATTTTTTAAATGGCGAGTTTCAAGCCAGCTTTTTCACTCTCTCACCTTCATCAAGAGGCTTTTTAGTTTCTCTTCACTTTCTGTCATTACAGTGGTATCATCTGCATATCTGAGGTTGTTGAATATTTCTCCTGGGTATCTTGATTCCAGTTTGTGCTTCATCCAGCCAAGCATTTCGCATGATGTACTCTGCATAGAATTTAAATGAGTAGGGTGACAATATACAGCCTTGACGTACTCCTTTCCCAACTCTGAACCAGTCAGTTGTTCTAGGTAAGGTTCTAACTTGCTTCTTTACCCACATACAGGTTCTCAGAAGACAGGTAAAGTGGTCTGATATTCCCATCTCTTTAAGAATTTTCCACAAGTTGTGTGATCCACACATTAAAGGCTTTCACATAGTCAATGAAGCAGAAGTAGATGTTTCTCTGGAACTCGCTTGCTTTCTCCAGGATCCAGCCAAGGCTGGCAATTTGATTCCCAGTTCCTGTGCCTCTTTGAAACCCAGTCTGTACATCTGGAATTCTCAGTTGACATATTGCTAAAGCCTAGCTTAAAGGATTTTGAGCATGACCTTGATAGCATGTAAAATGAGCATAATTGTACAGTAGCTTGAACTTTGGCATTGCCCTTCTTTGGGATTGGAATGAAAACTGATTATTTTCCAGTCTTGTGGCCACTGCTGAGTTTTTCACATTTGTTGACATACTCAGTGCAGCACTTTCACAGCATCATCTTTTAGGATTTGAAACACCTCAGCTGGAATTTCATCACCTCCACTAGCTTTGTTTGTAGTAATGCTTTCTAAGGCCCACTTGACTTCACACTCCAGGATGTCTGGCTCTAAGTGAGTGATCACACCATCGTGATTATCTGGATCATTAAGACCTTTCTTGAATAGTTCCACTATGTATTCTTGCCACCTCTTAATTTCTTCTGCTTCTGTTAGGTCCTTACAGTTTCTGTCTTTTGTAATGCCCATCCTTGCATGAAATGTTCCCTTGATAACTCCAATTTTCTTGAAGAGTTCTCTAGTCTTGCCCAGTCTATTGCTTTTCTCTATTTCTTTGCATTGTTCATTTTAAAAAGGCCTTCTTATCTCTCCTTGCTATTCTCTGGAACTCTGCGTTCAGTTGGGTATATCTTCCCCTTTCTCCTGTGCCTTTTGCTTCTCTTCTTTCCTCAGTTATCATTAAGCCTCCTCAGACAACCACTTTGCCTTCTTGCATTTCTTTTTCTTTGGGATAATTTTGGTCACTGCCTCCTGAACAGTCTTATGAACCTCTGTCCATAGTTCTTCAGACATTTTGTCTATCAGATCTAACCCCCGGAATTATTCATCACCTACACTGTATAATCAAAAAGGATTTGATTTAGGTCATATCTGAATGACCTGATGGTTTTCCTTACTTCAATTTAAGTGAGTCATAGTCAGCTCCAGGTCTTAATTTTGCTCGCTCTATAGAGCTTCTCCATCTTTGGCTGCAAAGAACATATTCAATCTAATTTTGGTATTGACCATCTAGTGAGGTCCATGTGCAGAGTCAAATTGTGCTGTTGGAAAAGGGTGTTTGCTATGACTAACATGTTCTCTTGAAAAACTCTGTTAGCCTTTGCCCTGTTTCACTTTGTACTCCAAGGCCAAGTTCAGTTCAGTTCAGTTGCTCAGTCATGTCTGACTCTTTGCGACTCCATGAATTGCAACACTCCAGGCCTCCCTGTCCATCACCAACTCCTGAAGCTCACTCAAACTCACGTCCATCGAGTTGGTGATGCCATCCAGCCATCTCATCCTCTGTCGTCCCCTTCTCCTCCTGTCTCCAATCCCTCCCTGCATCAGTCTTTTCCACTGAGTCAGCTCTTCATATCAGGTGGTCAAAGTACTGGAGTTTCAGCTTTAGCATCATTCCTTCCAAAGAACACCCAGGGCTGATCTCTTTTAGAATGGACTGGTTGGATCTCTTTGCAGTCCCAGGGACTCTCAAGAGTCTTCTCCAATACCACAGATCAAAAGTATCAATTCTTTGGCACTCAGCTTTCTTCACAGTCCAAGTCTTACATCCATACATGACCACTGAAAAACCATAGCCTTGACTAGACGGAGCTTTGTTGGCAAAGTAATGCCAAACTTGCCTATTATTAAGGCTACCTCTCGACTTCTAACTTTTGCATTTCAATCCCCTATGACAAAAAGGACATCAATGTTTGCTGTGTTGTAGATCTTCACAGAATCAGTCAACTTTAGTTTCTTTGGCATCAGTGGTTGGGGCACAGACTTGGATTACTGTGATGTTGAATGGTTTGCCTTGAAAGCAACTGAGATCATTCTGTCCTTTTAGAGACTGTGCCCAAGTATTGCATTTTGGACTCTTTCACTGACCTTGAGGGCTACTCCATTTCTTTTAAGGGGTTCTTGCTCACAGTAGTAGATATAATGGTCATCAGAATTAAATTTGCTCATTTCTGTCCATTTTAGTTCATCTACTAAGATGAACTAGTAGGAGTAGTTCATCTACTCCTAAGATTTGAGGTTCAGTCTTGCCCATCTCCTGCTTAGCCACATCCAATTTACCTTGACTCATGGACAAAACATTCCAGATTCCTATGCAAAATTGTTTTTACAGCATCAGACTTTACTTTCCCCACCAGACACATCCACAGCTGAGGGTCATTTCCACCCTGGCCCAGCTGCGTCACTCTTACTGAAGCTATTAGTAATTGCTCTCTGCTCTTCCCCAGTAGCATATTGGACACCTTATGACCTGGGGGCTCATCTTCCAGTACTATATCTTTTTGCCTTTTCATATACTCCATGGGGTTTTCTAGGCAAGAATACTGGAGTGGGTTGCTGTTTCTTTCTCCAGTGGACCACGTCAGAACTCTTCAATAGGACCCGACCATCTCGGGATGCCCTGCACAGCATGGTTCTTAGTTCATTGAGTGACACAGCCCTTTCGCTATGTCAAGGCTCTGATTCATGAAGGGGATGTGGATCTTATTTGAAGTCAAATAAACTCAAGAAATCTCTCTGAATATAACAATATAGGTAAGAATTCTGAGTAGCATCTACACTGCCTTCTCTGCAGATCAGCTGGGCCATGACGTCAGACCGGAACAGAGTCCCCTGTCCTGGGGCCAACCGTGGTAAGGCTGGAGTAGGAAAGGGAACTCTATCCAAGCCCAAGGAAACCAGAGCTGTTCTGGCTCTGTTCCGAAAGGGCCTGTGATTTTCTAGACTTGAGGTGACTTCTAAGCATCATTGCTGGGGTGACTTTTATCAGGTCCTTTCTTCTAAAAGGTGTACATTCTTTAATGTGAGGAAAGAATAGGGTGCAGGAAAATAATTGCTGGATTCCAACTTGTGTACTCAGTCTTAAATGAAAAGTAAACTGTTCCTGAGAGGGAAGAAAAGTGTTTACTTACAAATTCAAGCTAAGATTGAGCAAATGATACAACTTAGATTGTTCTCAGACACCATTATTCCTCAGGGGAATTAGCAGCATTAATTTATGACTAATAGATTAACCCCTCCTTTTTTTGTCAAGTCCTTGGTTAAACCCTTTTGTGTGTGTATTTGGGGGTGTGTGTGTGTGGACTCATGGGCAAGTCTGAAGGAGTCTGGGCTTTATTCAAATGAAATCTCTCTTCCATCGTGGGAAATGTCTATATTACTTATGCTGAGAAGAGGCTTGATGCCTCAAGAGGTCAATCCCCACAAGTCTTGAAAGTGATCTTGCGGTTTAAGAATAAAAGTAGGAAACCAGAATAAAACTGCCTTTCTTTATCTGTATCCCAAAATGCCTTCATGATCTTTATTTCATTGTTCTGAAACAAAGTAAGGAGAGTGGTATGCTGAGAGCCCCAGTGGAGATCCTGCCAACCCCCAGCTATGTGACTAGCCAAGTAAGCCTCTTCACCTGCAATGTGATTAAAAATGATTGTCTCAGAGTTGTAGCCACCACATGAGATGAGAAAACCAAAGCTTTTAGAGGTTTACTGTTTTGTTTTTACAAAATCACAGAATCATGAAGCCAGAAATTAAATGTGGCCTTCTGACTTCCAAGCCTTTTCTACTAGCATAGAAGTGAAGTGAAGTGAAGTCGCTCAGTTGTGTCCGACTCTTTGCGACCCCATGGACTGTAGCCTACCAGGCTCCTCCCTCCGTGGATTCTCCAGGCAAGAGTACTGGAGTGGGTTGCCATTCCTTCCTCCGGGGATCTTCCCAACCCAGGGATCAAACCTGGGTCTCCCGCATTCCAGGCAGATGCTTTAACCTCTGATCCAGCAGGGAAGTCTACTAGCATAGTCTACTTTAAAATCCTTGAGAAATGTCACTAAAGACTAGGGTAGTACTATATTAAAAATCAGTTTCTCAAGACATCCAAAAAGAAAGAAAACAGTTACTTTAGATCACTCATATCTAGGTTATTTCATCCTATCTACTATCTATAGCTACTGCTTGATACACCAGATTTTTACAATGCTAAATACCAGTGTCAAGTTCATATATTCTTCTGGATATTAGATATAAAGGTACAAATATTATAGATACTAAAGAGATATAGCCAAATATAAAGACTTAATTCTCAATTTCTCTAAGATATTTATCTTCAGAATTTAGTGACCGATAAAATATTCTTATAATGCATAACAGCCCTAAAATGTTTATATGAAAGTGATAATGTTTTAGTGATGGTAACAACTGTGCATCACAGTATCACTAACTTGAATAGAGCAGGACAAATTCTGTCCAAAAGATGGTAATAAAATGTTCTTTTAAAAACACGAAATAAAGTCCTTAAATATCTTTAGCCATAAGATGCCAATAAAATTGAATTCATATCTAGTTTAATTAAACAATGGAAGTCAGGAGGTAAAGGGTAGAAAACTTCCCTTTGTCCCTCTTTTCCTGAGAAACTTTCAAAGGTTGAAAATCAATTCCTTTTGTCCCCTTGTTATTCATCTGCTACACATTAAATAGAAACTCTGGGTATCGAGTAATTCCCATAGGGTCTTTCATCTACAGAGAAGCCTGGTACAAATTAAATTCTTACTCTCCTTCATGAATTATAGATATGTGCTGTAGTGGACTCTTGATTTAACAGCATATGCTTTTGCTAGTTCAGCGTGGTGTGACAAGCTAACGGCAGTCCTTCTCTAAGGTTACTTTGGGTTGGGGATTGGGGTGCTGTATTAATTAATATAGAGCATTATCATGTTGCTCTGACTTTACAGTCTCTGTTTAAAAGGCACCCTATTAGACACTGTGTTTTAGTTACTTCTGTGATCCTTCAGCCATTTAGGTTACCTGTGTATGTGTGTTCTAATATACTGTAATAACACTAAAACATGTAACATCGCATCTGCCAGTGATGTGATGCTTATGAAATGACCATCTTAATGGTTATTACAAATAACGTGCAAGAACAGACCGTGCAGAAGATCTCTTATGAATTCTTAATTGATGCAAAAGTTGGTTTAGTACTGGACTTCAGAACCAATAGTTAAGGAAAAACTTTGATCCCTGCCTGCAATATATCTTCAGGCGACACAGCTTAGACAGGGTCTCTGTCCTAAATCCTGGCTTTTGAAAGGAAAACACAGATAAATACTAACCCACACACCCACGCATATACACACCCAGAGCAGAGTTCTCGATCTCTAGTGCCGTCCACGGGGTCGCACAGAGTCGGACACGACTGAAGTGACTTAGCAGCAGCAGCAGTGCTAGGAAATTCGAAGACTTTCCCTTGAATCTGTTCCCCACCGAATAAGCTAAAAACCTTTTGCGGCAGGTTTTCTTTAGGTCGGCTCTCGGTGGACTTCTCAGGTGCCAGGCCGCCCCAACCACTCGTTTCCCCAGACGCGGGTCAGGGTCCGGCCCAGCATGCACTCGGCGGGCCCCCTCCCGCCATCGCGAGACCCGCCTGGAGCGGGAGCCTCTCCCGAGCCGCGCGGGCCTCACCTCGCTGGAGTCCTCCTGCTGGTTGATGACGGCCAGCGCGTCCTCCGCCGCCTGCCGCTTGGCCTCGGCCACCGTGCGCTCCATCTTGGCGCGCTCCGACGTGATCATGTCGTGCGCCTTTCGCTCGGCCTCGGACACGGCCTTCTGCAGCTCGGTCATGGCCTGCCGCTTCACCTCGTTGACCGCCTCCTCTGCGGGCCGGGCAGGGGGACCGGACAAGAGAACAAGCTGTTAGCGCGCGGCCCGGGCTCCCGGCCGGTCACCGCACAACGCCACGACACGCGCGACTCCCGGCCGCGGGCCGGGCGGGCCTTCTAGACGTCTAAAGACTCACGTTCTGGAAATTTAGGAAACACAAAGGGTGAAGCCTCGTTCCTTTAATTACGCCTCCTGGGAATTCCGTTTAGTTTCTGTAGCCTCACGGTAACTTGACTACCCAGCTAGAGCTCCATACGGGATCCTGAGTTCAGACTAAGTAGTCAGAAGACAAAAATCACAAGAAATCCGTCTACATAACTGAGACCCACGAAGAAGGTGTTTTGCCACAATGAAATGTGAACACAGGGAGTTCATGGGTGATGCTTTCAGAAAAAGAGAGGAAGGGGGATAGATTTTACAGACACACATAAATGCAAACACTTGTTTTGCTGGTGAAAGATACAGTACTGAAAAGGTGTCTCTTAACAATGCAGACCTTTGAAAGAAAATCCAAGATGAAACATACGGAAGATCCAGCTTTTCTTTTTCCTGTCGTTTCCTGAGTGATGTGGATATACAGGGATTTTTAAAAAAAATCATTTTTTCATTTCCAAATTTTTCAGTTGCAGTCCATCTACTGAATCAACTATAAGTAGTTTTGCATAATCAATGGTTGCATTAGACAAATATAATCGAATCATACTACAGGCCAAAACAATCAGGCCTGAGTACAAACCTACAAGGTGTCAAATTAGCTCTTTATTTTTGGCTGTGGAAAGGGTGCAAAGATTTGACTAATGTACAACATAAGACTGACAACTAAAACAAGTAATTTCCATTTAAAAAAATTAACTGTTCTAATTAACAGGGAAAATATCCACCCCCTGAATTAGTTTATCTAATTTTCATCTTTATTCAAAGCAAAATGACAATGATTAATTGAAAATTTAATAAGCAGTAATTATTAACTTGGCAAATCTCGTACCAATTAACACTCTATTAAAACTAATTATGACATGTTTCATTCAAGTGTTTGCACTTAATTGTTTCACTCACTTAAAAAGCACCTTAATTAAATGTTCTGTTTAATTAAAAACATAGATTCCTAATAAAAATGTTATACTGCAGATTAAAAATGTTGAGATACAAATACTCCTATAGTTCTTAAAATTTCTATGTTTTATTTCACACCTCCATAGTTCATGACTTGAGGATCAGGAGATGCCCTCCACTATTAATTAATACTCATGACTTTAGTAGCCGCCACCATTTTTTACAGCATTATTTCTGAAGCTCACTCATTTGTAATTACTGTCTGCTAGATTTTATAAACTAAAAGGGAAAGATCCAGACTGGAAATATTAACTGAAATATGTTCAGCATTTTTTGGTTGCTTTAAGATATGCATTTAAAATCTGCATGGAAACAGAGCACTGCACAGAGCTGGCAGCACCTTCTTCACCAGGAGGTGAAAAGATACCTTTATTATCCTATCATAAAGACTTAGGGCACTAGGGGAAGCACTGCCCTTCTAACTGTATAGTCAGGGTCTAATCTGGTTTGAATATTCAAGGTGAATTAAAATTCTATCTAAGTGGTAATACAGGACAATAATTTTTGCTTACGATCAAAGCTGTAGCTTGACTAATTGTATATGCAAATCAGGCAATTTATATTTAAATTATGCATTCCTATTCTAATCCCACAGGCATATACAGATCAGCAAAGAGAATTGGTAGGACATTTACAAGGTGCTTGAATATTTATTACCAACAGCAAACACTCATTGATTGTTTGAAAAATATACTGAAGAAAACAGTTGCAATTTAAAAACTGTATTTATGGTAGCCTTTCTCCAATTTTATAAAGACCTTTTAAACTTCAGAGTGTATTTTGCTACCTTTGCTATTGCTTTTAAAAATACTACTTTTAGGGGAAAAGTGATATGGCCTTCAATATTTGTTAGGATTCCAAATATTTAATACGTATCTTGTTATTACATTGTATTATTACGGTTAACATGCAAACTTTGAATAGGGTCAATAGGTTAAATAATTATATTGTTTTAATGTTAATGTCCTGATTGTGGTAACCATACTGTGGTTATATAAGAGAATGTCCTTGTTCTTATTAGGAAATGAGGTGAGGTGAAGTCGCTCAGTCGTGTCCGACTCTTTGGGACCCCATGGACTGTAACCTACTAGGCTTCTCCATCCATGGGATTCTCCAGGCAAGAATACTGGAGTGGATTGCCATTTCCTTCTCCAAGGGATCTTCCCGACCCAGGTATCAAACTTTAACCTCTGAGCCACCAGGAAATACACACTAAAATATTTAGGGTAAGAAGATATCACGTCTGCAATTTACTCTGAAGTGGTTGGGGAAAATATATATAATGTATAAACAGAAAAAAGAGCGAAGGAAAGATGGAAACAGAAAGAGAGGACATCAAAGCAAACATGGTGAAACAGGGAAAACTGGGAGAAAGGCATATGAGATCGTTTATACTATTTTCTGCAAGCTTGGAATTATTTAAAAATAAAATCGTACAAAATGTTACATGATGTACTTTCAAGTACAGGATATAATTTTGAAATTAAAATTTTCTCAGAAAGACACATGGGTTGCATTCCATTGAATTTTAGATATTTGATATTAGCATTTGATATTGTTCAAATGCTTAACCTGATTTTATTTACCTATATTTGTCACAAAGGTAATGTATAATAGTTTCATTGAAAAGACATACTTTTGTCAAAAAAAAAATTGCCATTAGTAAATTTTAGAATCTTGGGGAAAAACTTTCAAATTTTAACAGGCTGAATGTAGATAGATGTCACATTCTGCCTTTGATGTTTTGCTCATATTGGATGCCTTGATACTTTGAACACTAGAAATGCTTTTTAAGAAGCCTATAAAGATAAATATGATAAGCAGTTATTTGAGACTTCCAGATGAAACTGTCATCTGTCCTTCAAAGATTCAGTATACTCCTTAAAATTTAGCAGCTAGCCATAGAAAACTGTTCCCAAACTGTTTTTATGCAGATTAGGGATATCAATGTGATAAAAACACAAATTTAATGAACATTACTTCCAAGTCAGGTTTTAGACTGAAGACCTAATATAGATGGATAGGCACATTTTATAAATATCCCAAACATTGGTTTGATAAGATTAACCCTTAGAAAATGCATGGGCATTACATAAACAAGTATTGCTCTTTCTCTCTTTTCAGAGTACCCAAAATGCAACGTATACCTAGAACTGGTTTCCAGAAATCCACGAAACAGACAGTGAAGAAAAATTAATAGTGGACTCAATAGATTACAATATGTCAAGTTAAAAAAATAACTGATTAAGCACAAAGTACATAGTGCTGTTTTGAATCTGCTTCCAATTGCTTACCACTTATGGTAGGATTTCCTTTTGCATAGCTATTGAAGTTGACTTTGCAACAAAGGTAGTATATTCAGAAAAATCTGCTCTCACTTAAGAGCAGCCAAAGACTTGAGCAGATAATAGCACAGAAGGAATTTGGATTACACAAGACTTCACTGTCAATTTTTCTTTATGAACTATCAAGATTTAACTCAAATACACATAAATAAGGGAAATACAGAGACTCTTTCCCTCAACACAAACAGTCATCTTTCTGCTATCCAAAATGGCAATTCTTTGCACCTCTCATTGGAATAAGCTGCACTGACAGCTCAGAACTGGAGAAGAAAAATGGTCAGAAGAAGACATAGCGATTCTTTCCCCAGATTATGCGGCACTCAGCACATTCTAACAGCCTAGGAGTGTTCCATAACTGTTATCCTGGTAGGAGATCTTCTTAGAGGCGATGTGGTAAATCTGGTAAGACTATATGGACTGGCTATAGATACACACACACACACACACACACACAACACAACACAACACAACACAACACAAATAAACCTTAACCTTTAGGCTGAATGGGTTTATCTGATTTGTATACTAGACATGTAAGAGATCTTTCTCTCTGGTTCTGAATCTAAAGCTGCTAAGCCTAGAATACTATCAGATTTTGAAACACCTTATCACTCTTACAAAAGAGTTATTAGAAAATTTAAAAAACCCACAAAACTCAAATAAGACTCAAGGGACCAGAGTCACCAAGTTGCACAGAACTACAGACATAGCTGAGTCAAATCAAAACCCAAATTAAAATCTTCTGTAGGAAAAAAACCCTTTTTCCCTTGATTGGGGGTTCACTGCCCCACACCTGTCAGATGGTTTGTAGAAACAGCATTTTCCAGTTTCTCAGCTCAGACAAACCATTTTAACAGTTGGAGTTGTTTAATCACTAAAGTCATGTCTGACTCCTCTGCAACCCAGGGACTATAGCCTTCCAGGTTCCTCTGTCCATGGGATTTCCCAGGCAAGAATACTGGAGTCAGTTGCCATTTCATGCTCCGGGACATCTTCCCCAACCCTCAGACTGAACCCCCGTCTCCTGTATTAGCAGGTGGATTCTTGGCCACTGAGCCATCAGGGAAACACTAACAGTTGGCGTTACAGAAACTCAAAGCCACCTTATGTGTTTGCAGTGTCATTTTTAAGTCATGAAATAGGTTTATAATTTATCTTAGTTTTTTGTTTTTAAATAAGGTTTTGGCTCAGCTTACTGGTATTCCATCAAGATTCTGCCAAATTTGATTTCTTTAAGCCCATTAAGTCAATGAGTCATCAGAAACTTTAAGCTACTTTAAAAACGTTATCTCTTAAAGATAGCTAGTATACATGGAAAGGAAAACAGAAACTTAGCAACTTTGTCATTTAACTTATTTTAGCTTTACTCATCAAATATTAATTAGCACAAATGATCAATTTTAAAAAATGTTAGTAACCATAAAATTTCTGAGTGCCTCAACCAAGTGCTGTGATATTTTTTAAAAGAATTCAAAAGGTAGATGTCAATTATAGCTAGCTCAATTAAAAAAAAATTAGAAGATAAAGCTAAAGTAAAATCCCAGACTTCATTTTCAGGAAGGAAAAAGTGCATGCAAGCTGAAACCTCAGCCTTCCAGCCTGAAATCATTACAGCCCCTGAAAAATAGGGTTTATAACAGAGGCATCACCAGACCCTCATTACAGTGGCGCTAGCAGATGCTATGTAATACAAACTATTCTGTGCTCTAGTCAGGCCTGGTTTCAGAATATTCATCAGGATTTTGAATTTTGTGTGTGGGGGGTTATTTTGTTGTTGCTGTTCTTGTTAGCGGTAAAGGCCTTTCTTGTCATTCTTCACATCACTGCGTTAACAACACACACAGCTGCCAGAACACTAAACTCATGCTTTTGAACAGTTCTTACCAGCTTTCTTCCAGATCTCCTCTGGCACATATCCAGAAGCAGGCCTGTGGAGGAACTCCCGATGTGCATCTAGGAGGAGGACAGAAACCGGTGGAGAGGGGAGGAGAGCACCGTAAGCACCGAATGTCGTCACACAGCAGAGCGAGCCACGCCCACTATCTCGGCTTCTCTACAGAGACACAGTTTTTTAAACACTTCCACTCCAAAATATAAAAATAGGAAAACTGGCCATCAGAGCTCAAGGAAAATACGCCATTGGTGTAAATGCTTATATGCTCAAACCAAAACAACTCTAAACATTTCATTATGTGTGTTAGTCTCTCAGACTCTTTGCGACCCCATGGACTCTGGCCCGCTAGGCTCCTCTATCCATGGAATTCTCCAGGCAAGAATACTGGAAACACTATTCCAGGGTTGCCATTCCCTTCTCCAGGGAATTTTCCCGACCCAGGGATCAAACCCAGGTCTTCTGCATTGCAGGCAGATTCTTTACCATCTGAGCCCCCAGCGCACGCCCACATTTTTCATTATACGTTATACAACACTGTTTCCAGCACTCCCTAAGTATGGGAATTTCTATGAACATATTTTATTAAAGAAAGCAAATTTGGCAATTTTCTTTTTTTTTTTCAAGTCAAATTGAGAGTAGAAAGTCAAATTATATTGGAGTAACATAGTTTTCACACAGCTATGATTCTACCACCTTTCAATACATAGTGAGCCTGACTCCATGGCTAACCAGTTCTCACACTTAATTACTTTAAAAATCTTGCTGAGCATTAAAAATTCTCACAACAATTGGATTATATGGATTTGACATGGATGGGAGCAAGAAAGAATCATTAGAATGGATTCACAGAGAGCCAGCTGACCAAATGTAACTAGTACAGGACATGCTTTGGGGGAGGGGGTGGTCGGTGAGGTGTGGATATGAAATTCCACTGTAAGTGAAATGCACTTTTACGCTGCACAAATAAGTTTCAGAAAACAGTTCATAATAAAGTTGATATAGGAATGCTAACCTCCAAATAACATGTTCATGAAAATGACATGATACTTATTTTCATGTTTTTATACATGCTTAAAAATAAAGTGTATACAGTCTTCCATAGCTAAAATATGCTCTAAACATCTTCCATACTGAATTTTTCAAACAAAATTCTATGTATTTAGAAGTTTGGAGGAAGAAAAATATCATTTTAACTTTTATAAATTGAACAATCTTTCAACTCATGATAAATTTCAAATAACTGAAGTTTTCTCTACATGTATAAGAAATGTTAAGTAGCAGACTTTTTAAAGAATACTTTATCTAATGTATGTTGATGGTCAAAAGAAATTCAGCCCACTCTTCTATATTTTGCAGAGCTACAGAATAAGAAAACACAATCAAATTAGCTAAATATATATCATTTTATATTTGAATGCCTTAGACACATTTGAATATTTTGAATCACTTGAAGGTACATAGATTATCAGTTGCCCAGAACATAAAATTTCCAGAACTATTCTGAATTATCAAAATCTTATAGCTTACTGAAGGACATATGGAAACTCCTTGTACTGTCTTTGCAATATTCTTATAAGTCTAAAATTATTCCAAATATAAACAATTTTTGAAAGTTTATATTATAATTTCATGACTACTTGATAACTGAATGGACTGGAAATACCCACACATTCTCATGTGCACATTCATTTCTATACAGTAAATGATGAAAACGCAAATGTTTTTATTTAAGGAATTTTCATTTGTTAAAGACCTTGATAAACCTGTCTGATGCATATACAACTCCAAAGAAATAAGACATGGGTAATTAGATTTGTCAAGATTATCTTCCACACTATTTTAAAGAAAGTGAAGTAAAGTTCACATTTAGTCACATGACGCAGTGAAACAGAGATTTACTTAGACATTTATTTTCAGGAGAAAAAAACCTTGGCTTAAGATTGGATACAAATAGATTTGTAAAGTCTGAAGACAAAGGAAAAAAATGCCCTTTCCACAGTAGCAAAAAATGGGAGGGTGTATTTTTTTCATTATTGGGGTTAAAGGAAGAGTAATAACTTTATTAAAATTATTTTTCTAAATGGCCAGTTTTTATTATAGGCAACAAGATGATGCTAAGTGATCCAAATCCTAATTTCCAGCACTAGGCAGCACAGGCAAAGAGCTGGGTCTAAAGACCAGAGATGAGGGACCTTGGCTTTGCTCTATGACACTGTGACACTGGGTAGGTTAGCTTCTCCACGTCTCAGCCGCCACAGCTATAAAGTGCCAGGGATACTGCCACATTTGAGACTGCCACTGTGAGGACTCAAGGAGGTACTTCCTACTGTGCATTTGGCATGGCACATCCTAAACTCTGATGAGATGTTAGTTGGGACTCTCTTCATTCTCATTATTTAGCAGGATGCCCAGTAAGAATGGATATACAGTCATCCTTTGGTATCCAAAGGGGGACCAAAAGCTGAGGATGTTCAAGTCCCTTATATTAAATGGTATGGTGAATAGCAACACAGAGGTGCATATATCTTTTGAACTGCAGTTTTATCTGGATATATGCCCAAGACTGAAATAGAAACAGACCCACAGACATAGACAACAGACTCTGAGGTTGCCAAGGGGGAGGGTTGGTGGAGGAGGGGTAGACTGAGAGCTTGGGGCTAGCAGAGGCAAACAGAATGGATAAACAATAACGTCTTACTTACAGCACAGGGAACTACATTCAGTCATCTGTGCTAAACCATAAGGGAAAGAATTTTAAAAAGTGTGTGTGTGTGTGTGTGTGTGTGTATCACTCTGACGTACTGCAGAAATTAATACAACTTGCAAATCAACTATATTTAGATTAAATAAAAAATGGTATTTGTATATAACCTATACACATCCTTTTCTATACTTTAAATCATTTCTAGATTACTTATAATTCATAATGCAATACAATGTAAATGTTTTGTTAAAAGTTGCCAGCACATGGCAAATTCAAGTTTTGCCTTTGGGAACTTTCTGGGATTTTTTTTTCCTCTGAAAATTTTTGATGTGTGGTTGGCTGAATCCATGGGTATGGAACCTGTGTATATGGAGGGCTGACTGTATATTTATTTCCTTATTTAAAAAGTTAAGGTGAAAAGAGCACCTTAAAGTTTGTTGTTGTTGTTGTTCTCCTCCAAGCACTTAAACAAAGGGCACAAAACTAGATAAAACAGAAACACTGAAGAGGCTTGGACTAAGTAATGTACACAGTAAATTTTTACTCCCTCAGTACATATCACCTAGGGACAGAAGTTATTTCTGTTGCTAGCAATTTACTGTCTGAACCCTGATGGGAATTCTTCAAACTTCTTAGATGATACTTTTATGAATTTTATTTAAACCTCACAAATAGCCCCCAAATTTGTTCACAGATAGTTACTGTACTGGAGTCAACCGTGTGCCCACCTTCTCTGTGTGCTATACAGCTGGTATAGATCGTGAGGATCCATTTACCACATCAGAAATTTGTGCTGTATTTCACCTTCTTGGCTTCATCTCCCTATAATTCTCAATGACACATGTCATATCCACATAGAGTCAAACTCCACCTGACCTAGAATCCTGATAGAAATATCAACTCCAATCAAGCAACAGTTTTCTTAATCCTAGCCTATTTTCTAAAAGAAAGTTTTTTTTTTCAAAATAGCTGCAGAATATAAAGGCAAATAATTTATATAATACACAACTATTTACATATGTATACATATTTTACAATATCCCCTCCGATTCTAAGCTGCTGTGTCTAAGCTTAAGCACCAGGTGTACTGACAGGAAGAATGAAGTGATGTCAGTAGAGGTATTCCTCAGAATCTCTTTTAATATATTGATAAATACTACTGTAGTAGCTACAGAAACCAAGTGAGTAATAAAGTTAGCATTTTCTCTTCTGATTAAGTAGCAGCAAGAAGAGAACACATATGCAAAGTTAAATTTGAAAAAAAAAACCAAAACATATCCTGATGTTGATCAGTATTACAAGAAACAACTTCTCTCCCAAGACTCTTATTTTAGATTTTTGGCGAATCTAGACAAACTTGTACAAGACACTCTAAGGTTCAGATTCTAAAGAAGTTAATTTTAACCACCAAATACTGACCACCTATAAAACATCAGTTGCTATGAAACGGATGGTTGTTCTAAAATGTAGCGGTGAAAACAGAAGAGTCTGTACAGGATGGTTTAAAATGTGAAATGTATACATGTGTAACTATTGAAAGATGGAAAAATCATAGAAAAGTCCTTCTAAATTAAGTTTGGCTTGCTTTGGGATGCAAATTGCTTGGGGATGAAAGAAGAGGAAGAGGGGAGCCTCCGGA
Organism: Nanger dama; assembly: GCA_917880005.1. NCBI lineage: Eukaryota > Metazoa > Chordata > Mammalia > Artiodactyla > Bovidae > Nanger > Nanger dama. The sequence goes on from CAKJTW010000035.1 coordinate 10,125,128, forward strand.
AGATACATCTGTGAAATGAGGAAACAAAGTGGAAGTGGAAGTAAGGTGAAAAGATAGAAAAAGCAATCTAGGATGTATGCACGAGATGGAAGATACACTACACTTAGGACAGATGGATACTAGATAAAGCGAGGCCGCCAGCAATATACATGAAGGGATGAGCTGATAGCCTTTGGAGAATCAGTGTGACCTCCTATGACCCAGGACAGCAATGTGCAAAGCTTAGCAGCATCTATGTTATGGCCATCATCCTGTGGTGGGCAGAATGAAGCAGCGATCATGAAAATATCTATTACAAAAACCATCACAAGAAAGGAAGGTTTAAATGAGTTCATCTTTAGAAATGCTACTTATTTTTTGTTTTAAAGGATAATAAATTCAGAAATCTCAGTGTTATGTTCAAAACCCCAACCCAATCTAGAAGCCAAGAACTACATTATGATGTTGATCTTTAACGATAAAAATATGTAATGCCATAGGAGGCAATCATCTTTTTTCCCCAAAGATGGATATATTTAACTAGTAGTCACATATTTTTAGCCCAATATACTAAATACAGTAGACTTTTAAAAATTTAGTATGCACTTCATGTTAGAAACGCAGACGCACTGTTTTGAAATGAACTTCATGACATAATTTAAAAGGAATCAATACAAGTACATAAAATCTCAACTTTTATATGCAGATATACTGTGAATAACTTGTGACTTTTATAATCTGACAGTTCAGAAGTTGAAAAATATATACCTTTGGATGTGAGTAAGCTATTTTTCTACAGTTATGAATTAGGGTCCTAAAGGTACAATAGATTTACTATATTTAAGACAGAATTACTGCTTGGAAATACTTTGAAAAAATACCTAAGAATGTACTATAACTTCAGAAACTTGGATGCCAGGCAAAAACACTCGCTACTCTCTAAACTGAAGTTGCATGTTAGAAATTACTTAGGTCACATCTACTATATGTCAGGCACTATCCCATGTTTTATAATTGTTAACTCCTTTAATACAGAAACACCTATGAAATATGTATTGTTACCATCTCTATCAGATGAAGAAACTGAGGCACACAGTTATTTGCCAGAGGTCAACAAAACTAGTGAGAAGAACCAGGGATTCAGATCCAGACATCTGCTCAGACCCTGTGCCTTTAATTTTCATGCAAGATTCATGAGCCTTTAGTCAGTAATGAGAAACTACAATTCTGTGATAAAACTTGTCAGCCAAACAAATTTTAAAATATTAATTTCTCTTCCAATCTGCTTTAGGCAGGAGCTAGTATTAATTCAACAAATGTCTGAATTTCTAAACTTTCTGTGAACAATCAAGTGGATTAATTGTTTCCTTTAAAACAAAAATCTTTCTGGCACATATCTTCATGGCTAGAGATAAACCTTTAACAACATGTAATGGTGTTTTCTCCACTGCATATCCTCTCTTCACAATATTCAAACATTCAAAAAACACAGGAAAATGCATTCATACTTCAGAGTTTTAAGCTTCAGTCTCCAATACTGGTCTTAAATCCATCAATGGATAATTCTTTTAACTTTCTCTAATGATACAGAAGACTTGCAAATCACAGAAAGAGAGCAGACAAAGGATAAGCTGTGGAGAGATTCTAGAATACTCCAAAGGCAGTAAAAAGAAAGCAATTTAAAGGAAATCAAATGTCAGGAATGAACAGCATACTGCAAGAAAAAGGAAATGAGGGCAAAGAAGAGCAGAACCGCAGTGGCCTTGACAAGCACTCGGAGAGCATCAGAATCGCCACACAGTGGCTTACCCACCCGTCTCTACTTAGAAAAGCAATTCTACTTCAGTGATGAAGTCATCCATTTTGATTGCATTAACTTGCTCTTTGGTGAAAAATGTATGCAGAACAAATCATACTTTGAAAATAGAGACAACTGCTAAAAAAAAAAAGTCTTCTAATTTTCTTAAGACTTGGATATTTGGAATTCTCCCTGGACATAAAATGAGTTATAATAATAATGTAAATAATGAAAATCCATTATTTCAAGAAACAGTATATTATTTCAAGGCAAAGTACATTGTGCCAAAAGTTCTTCAGGGTAATTACCTATTTTTTTCCTTAAAGAGTATAGATAATATTGTGGACTAAGTGTGTTCTGTTATAAAACTGTTCAAGAGGCTACTCATTTAAAATAGTCTTTACTTAATATCTGGGGAAAACTCCCAAATTCAATTAATAATAGATTAATCATATTGTCTTACTAATCTCTCATACTGACTTAATACTATAGATATATTTCAAAAGTGAAAATCAGAATGAATTCAACAAACACAAGTCATACAAGTTACATTCTTCTCTGTACAATCGCCAAATACAATTAAAATGCTACAAATGGATGTATGAATAACGGCGCCATTATGTCCAAGACAGGGACAGGATTAGGGCAATACTTTGAACTAAAGATATCTTCTATAACATTATTCTGAAGGTCTCATTTGAAATCAGACAGCAACTTAAGAATTGAGAGGATCAGGCTAAAAGAAACACATACAAAATTAACATAGGATATGGAGCTCTTCATGTACGTAAAGATATAAGCAGATCTGTATCTCTATTTGTACGTACACACACACACACACACACCCTGCCACACACGTTTCAGACGCATGAAATAAATTTATCAGCTAATATCTCCAATCCTTTAATTACACACACGAATACATTTGACTCCAAAGTCTAAGAGAAAACCTCAGAAAGCACTTAAAGGATCTTGTTCCATGATTACAAACTACCTGCCTTATTGATAGCCACAGCCCAGCACACAAGACAGACGGAACTTAAAGACTTTAGGAATCTATTAGCAAAAGACACCAGTGAAATAACTGCTGGATGCTAAAACTTGCATGTTGTACGACGCTGGACGGGTTCTCTCTGACGCTATGACGGGTTTCTTTGAAAGGCAATCTAGGGTTCAGTGTCTCTAAAGAACAGGACTCTGTTTAACAGTCTTCACAAAGCAATGAACTACTTGGAGTCTTTGAAAAATACAGCCTATAAAAGCTTAAAACCAAGGCAATCTTTTTTACCAAAAATAGGAATTCATTAAGCATCATTAAAAGTAATGTGACTTGTGTATGCTTAAGAAGAAATTTTTAAGACCTAGTTTATTCTTCTGATCATGTAAACCTGCCTTTTCAGAGAATGATGTGTGCCTGCATCACTAGAGGGCTTGGCTATATGTGACTACGTGGTAACGGCCCTATGTGCAGTGTGCTGAATAAATGACTTACAGAGGCCTGAAACACTATCCATTTCCGAAATTCTTCTTTACAATGGACAGCAGATATTAATCTTGTCACTGCAGGGGACTGAATTGAGTGGCCTGCTGGTGCGACCACTAGCTGTCTCCTTGCCTATCTCTTCCACTAGCTCAAAATTCCTCAAAGGACAGAATTAAGAAACTTTTTCCTTTATTGCAGTACCTAGCATGATGCCTGGTACATAGAAAGCCAGGCACAAAAAATAAGCACTGACTTGACGAATTTCTTCAACAGAAGCAGGTAAAATGGATACTTTAAAGTTTTGTTTAAGGCTCTCAATTTTGTCTAGATTGAATGATTATAAATATCCTCTTTATACTACTAATTTTGGTTCACAATACAGAAGTAAAAAATAAGATGCTTATTCTAGTTTTATTTGGACCAATGTTGATTCAAATTAAACCTATTTTCATTGCTTGCCTTAACATAACCTAAGAAATAACACTTTTATTTTTAAAATATACTACAGAATGTTTGTTAGGTTAATTAAATGCTTGGAATCCTCCTGTATTTAATACTTATGGCAATAAACATTCATCGTTCAGGGATTAGCAAGAATCCACAAACCTAAATGCAAAGGAAATTTTATTGACTAAGAATCATTTTAATAAAAAAAAAGATAATGTGATCAACAGTCAGATAATATACTTCAAGTTTTAAATTTTGATAATCAGCCATGGTTGATAATGAGGCCAAAGTCATGACTTAATCTGCACATATGTAATTAGTTTTGTTTCTATAGCAGACTGTTCCTTAACCTAAGCTAGGTAACAGGTGTGGGACTCACACTTAAGAAAATGAGATGAGAAAATAAGGATCAACACAAATCCACCTTAATTAAGTTGACTCAGACTGTATATACAAGTAATGGCCAGCAATGTAAATGACAGCAGCTTATTATTAAATTAGGGAAAAGTCCACAGGTCACTCAAAAATTATTTTAGCTTCAAAGTTTCTTTCCAAATACTTAGAATTACATTCTATTTATAACCCCAGCAATTCTCACATATCAGTACTAACTATAGCTACATGTTAGCATTAAACTTGTAAAGCATGGCTATATTAATATTCCTGTAAGTTACTAGAATTAATAAAATCATGATTAAGCAATCATTAAGATCATGGAAGAGCCATATCTTTATCACTAATTTTCCAGTGTCGGTGGGCAAATGACAAAGCCCTTAGGTCTCTTCCTGGGTTGGTTTTGAGATAAAGTGCTCTCAAACATTGAGGTACAGCACAAATCCCAAGAGAGAGTGCTAGAGACTCCAAGCCCACTCCCAGAGATTTTGTTTTTGTAGGTTGGAGACAGGGTCCAAAGAGCTGTATTATGAAGGAGCACACATTTTAGTGATGTATGTGAAATTCTGGTCCAGCTTGGAAGTTTGCTCCTGTCAGCCCAACATATTAACCTACAAAAGGAGTTTAATTTTTGTGAGTGACCCTTTCTATACCAATCTGCCTAACAGACAAGACATATTTGAGAATATAAAGCATTTATTGTTCTACAATTCTCTGTAGCACCTTGATTTTTGCCGAGACAAATTAAAAATAAAAGCAGTATTAATAGCATAAGACATATGTGCTCAGTATGTCCATCTGAAGAAAAGATACCTAACGCCACTGGGTCGGGATTGACAGGACTCTGCTGCCTGGAGTGGCTGCTGCTACTGCTGCCGCCCTTCTTCAAGTCCTCGGCGTCGCTGTACCGCCGGATCCAGTAATTCAGCTCCTCCCGGTCTGCTTCCTGACATCGCCTCAGGACTGTGAGAGATCGTCTTGTTTTTTCTACCATGTCCATTATACAGTTTAACAGCTGGGGGAGATGGGCAGGGGGAGATAGGAAATGAGGATCAATCACCACAACTCAAAGACCTTGGTGGGTAGCCAAACAAACTACTTTAGGGCCATGAAGAATGCTACTTTATTCTGAAGGCCTGTAATATTTTCAAAGGTTAGATTGGAAACAGACCCAATAGATGAGTAGGTTCAATAGTAATGAGAATAAAATGTGGGAGGCATGACAGAAGATTTTAGCTGAAGTTAACCCATACTTCCAAATACTAATCTCATTACTGGATAAACCAAATGACTCTCCCCAAGTAAAACAGTAGCTCATTCATTGATACGGCTCTAGGAATTCCTTTCAATGATCCCAACATTTCTCTCATATAAGTGGTTTTGTACTTTTTTAAAAATAAACTTATTCATTTTAATTGGAGTCTAATTACTTTACAATATTGTAGTGGTTTGCTATACATTGACATGATTTAGAAATCAAATCCCATATTCTACTTTAAACATTGTCGTGTATTACTTTTCAAGGATGGCGGAAAACACCTTCAGAACTCCCACACTTTTATTTTATCATGTCACTTCACTCTAGCTGTTTTCAAAACACTTTTTAACCTAAATGATTACGGACGTCTTACATGGTCAAGATGTTTCCATTCCTCTGCCCATTCTCTGTCTGTTAGTCTGTGATCAATCATTTCTTCTTGACGTGTGCCATGCAACCCTACAAATACAAAGAAGGCTGAATCACCTGAAAACATTAAGAACATAATCCATATGTGCAGAGGCACTTAGCAAAGACTATGTAGGCAAACTAAGCAATGTGAAAACATATTCGATTTTTGAATGCAGACATGAATCATACTCAGATACAGAATTACTTAATAGGTCCCTCACAGAATGATAAAATGTGAGAACTGGAAGAAATTTTAGAGGTCATTTGGTCAGAACCACTTCTTTTACACATGAGGATATGGAGAGTAAAATGACACCAAGCCTTGAGCCAGTTATCCATATAATATTCCCTAAGTGAAAATATAAATATATCCTGAATCTTAATAAATACAGGAAACCACAAGTAGACATTAAGTTCAAAGTGTGGCTTTCCTGCATTAAAAATGAAGAAGGCATAATCTGTTTTACATGGATAGGGATATGCTTTTCTAAAACAAGCATGATTAAACTAGTCTACATTTGAGCATAGTAAAAATCAACACAATCCTATTAAACACATTTTCATGATAAAATTGGGCTTCCCTCATGGCTCAGCCGATAAAGAATCCGTCTGCAATGCAGGAGACCTGGGTTCGATCCTTGGGTTGGGAAGATCCCCTGGAGAAGGGAACGTCTACCCACTCCAGTATTCTGGCCTGGAGAATTCCATGGACTGTATAGTCCATGGGGTCGCAAAGAGTAGGACACGACTCAGCAACTTTCATTTTCATGTTAAAATTAGGCCATAACATAAAAGCAAAATATACTCACTCAATTTGCCAAAAATTTAAAAATAAAGAAAAATCAATATATTAGATATCATTTTGGACAGATATCATAAATCCTAGTCAAGAAACTAAACATCCTAATTTGTAATCCACAGCACAAATATTAACACTCTTCAGCATGAGTGGAGGTGCTACCATGAAAAAGCAGTAAGAAAACACCAAGTGAGAACAATAATGAACATAAGAAATTATCCAGGATGCTTATCAAAATAGAAAATGTGTCTTGTTAAAGGGACAGTTATGATCAGAGATTCCCAGAAACGTGTGGCTCTTCTGACCAATTCAGGATGTGTAAAACATACATCTTCTACTATAAAGGAAAGTCACTGAGCTATGGCAACATGTCCCACTTTAAATAATTAAAACTTTGTTTTGGTTGCTGTTTCTTACACTGTTACTCTGGAGAGCAAATTAATTTTGGCATGGGTTAGGTTTCCTAGACATCTAGGCTCTTTTTCTGAGGCAGTTATGGTAGGAATTAAAACAATTTTTAAAAGTTATGGCATCACCGACTCAATGCATATGAATTTGTGGAAACTCCAAGAGACGGTGAAGGACAGGGAAGCCTGGCGTGCTGCAGTCCACAGGGTCGCAAACAGTTGGACACAACTGAGTGACTGAACAACAACAGTTATGAGATATTGCATACCACTTTTTGTAAAATCTGAGTGGTTAGAAATTCCGTTTAGCTGATTCAGTGAAATAAAGATAATAAGTCACATGACTTTTTTCAGCCAACCATGAAATAAGGTTTAATTTATAGCTGATGGAAGTGGACACATATATGACAGCTTTCTCAGACTAAATACACCATTCCTCTCCAGTTAGACTATACTCTGAAATACATTTTTAAAGCTAAAATTGTCAATGCCATCTATTGGTAAAAAGTAAAACTGCAAATAAGTTTTAATAATCTGCATAATAGAAAAGACACTGGAAAAGAGTAATATTTAGTTATTTCTCTGTTGTGACAATTTCAAATTGAAATGTTTGCAGATATGTAATTTTTGTTGATTTATTTGTTGCTTGTGTTTTAGGGGAAAAGGACTGCCTGAAATGAAGCATCATAGAAAACAACTGGAGAGTGATAATGATATAAATGTGTGGTTTTGTGATAGAAGCATCTTATTATATTTGCCTATAAAAGGCCCAGAACTTCAGAGATCTTAAAAGTTTCAAAAATTCAGCAGATTATATCAGTAGTGGTGTGAGCTCTAACAGGATGAGCAACAGGATGTGAGCAACAGAATGTTTTAGGCTAATGGGATAACAGCCAGTTATGGAACAGTGCTAAGCAGCATCTCATTTAACAAGAGCAGAAAAATCATACATACATTAGAAACATGTTTGAGTCCAAGTACCTGGTGAAAAATATAGGTCTCTTTTTTTTTTTTTTTTTGCTGTTTTTGAACTCTTTGTTGTATAGAACCAAAAAAAAAAAAAAAACCAACTCAAAATTTTCCATTTATTAATTTCTCTATTTTGGATACTTAAAAGATTTATCACTACACAATTTTTATTTATAGCCATAATATCAGAGGGATGTACTAGAGGAAAACAGTTCAAACTCATTAAAACAGCTTCACTTGACACTAATGTTGAGTCTTACCCAATTCCTTACTGAAACTCTTAGCTTATTTATAAACTAATGCTGCCTGTAAAGCTATTTTACTAAAATATTCAAGCAGGTATATGTCTCTACATATAATAAACATTTATAAATCGTACCAGACCAAGCATATATTTATGACAATTCTTAAATTTAAATTCATGTATTTTTTACCTGGAGGACAATTGCTTTATAATATTGTGTTGGTTTCTGCCATAGACTAACGTGAATCAGCCATAGGTATACATATGTTCCCTCCCTCTTGAGCCTCCCCTCCCCCGCCAACCCCATTCCACCCTTCTAGGTTGTCACAGAGCCCTGGATTTGAGCCCCCTGTGTCATACAGCAAATCTCCACTGGCCATCTAATTGTACATATGGTAACATATATGTTCCAATTTTACTCTCTCCATTCATCGCACCTTCTCTTTCCTCGTGTCCACAAGCCTGTCCTCTGTGTCTGAGTATGACCATTTTTATATTCTCTAAATAACAGCCTGATGTAACACCATAATCTGTTACTCATACATCAAGACTTTACTTTAAAACACACTAAACTCCGCCAGACTTCAGGGACGGTTAAGTAGTTGCATATATTTATAGAGATTAGCACTATTAGTTTTATAAGCTAATATAATTAAAAGGTAAGGAACATGGTCTAATGGAAAAAAAAATCACATAAAACCAGTGGGTACAGGTATAATTCATAAAGGGATATTTTATATTACCAGATGAAAACATAATCATTGCACATAAGCATAATTACTTCCTTGCTGATTATAGTGTACTGGAACTAATATTTCATGAAATAGAATTTACCGCCTAAGAAATAGGCCACCTACAAAATAGGGTATCTTGAATTGATCTTACAATGACCTGGTGACTCCACCTCTATTTGAAAATAAACAATCATGGTTTGAGAGCATTCATCATCAACAAATGGCAAGGCTTTGTTTGAAAGGAAGTTGTTATCACATTTGATTTCAGGGTCAAAATATCAATCCAGACAGAGAAAAAACATAACCATTTTTGAGAGCTCTTCGAAATGGTACCTTGGAGAACATCAGACGGATTTGACTAATAAAAAGCATAAATCATACGCTTAGTCATTTGTCTGACACACTATATAAATGCAGAAATGCCTATTGTGGGGAAGTGAAGCTACTATTTTTACTATCTCACATCCAGGGCCCCCATCACCCCTGCCCTCAACCTGACTCACACTTTCTGTTTTCTAAACATATGGAGGGCTGTGTTTTCTAAGGCAAAAGAGACAGAAGTCTAACATAAACCTCTGCTCACCACGCTCCCTCTGCCTGTAGGCTATAAAAACCTCTGTCCTACCCTCAGGTGGGCAACTGGCCAGGCTTCCAAAGTCCTGTGACCCCTCAACTCCAGGTCCTGCTTTTCCACTTGGACTCCATCCTGTGGTGCTTCCAGTATCTTACCCACCAGATCATCTGGGCCAGGCAAGTTTTTCAGCAACCAGCTAAGAAGAAAAGCAGGCCTGGCATGGACACAGGGGATGGAAAAAGATGAGAAAGATGGCTGAGTGTTGCTCTCCATTTATCACTAGCTTGACTTGCCAAAAATACACAGTAAGAAGTCCCAGGAACAAGAGCGGTGTTCCGATGCAATCACCTGAAACACTGATTGTGCATCAAAGCTTACCTATTTGTCTTCCTTCTCGGTTTTCATGGCAAGCACCAGTTCTTTAGAAGACCATGCCTCCTAAATGCTTCACTTCCAACAGTTTTATGCAAAAAAGAATGAACACTGGCAAACAGGACACATATTTACCCAAACTCATTCCTTCTTTGGTATTCTGATCTTTGACCAAATTGTCAACACTAAATTGAATCACTAGCACTTCCATGTTGGAAAAAAAAAGTACTAACTCAGTCCTCAAATAACATCTGCTGACTTAAGTCATAGACATAATACCATATCATATTTTTCAAATACAGACTATCACAGAGGCTGGGAAAACCAAAATGAAATTTGAGACTATCTGAAAATAAAAGATAACAATTAAAGAAACTGATTTGGTAAAAAATAGTTGTGGCAGGCCAACTACATATGAAATCTCTCACACTTAAAAAAAAAAAAAATGCACCAAACACTTAATTTGTGTTTGTTAATACAGCTGACCTGTCTGGGGTCAGCAGATACACACCCTTTGGAAAATAAATAAATAAATAATAAATAAATAACCGGCTGTCACAAAGATTGTAAGTAAGAGAAAACACAGCTGCTGAAAGAGATATTAACACCAACAAAGTTTTCTCATAAAGGAGACATTAGATCAGGAAGAAGCATTTTTACCCCATCACAGATTCAAGCCTGAAGTTTAGCTGAGCAGTAAGGATGCACGTCTTGGAGCACACCGTCTCCTAAGAATTGAAGAGATCCTTCAGTCTTACCCATAGGTCTGCTTCTGTCCCTGAGGTCCCTGTGGCTGGGGTGTCGATAGGAGTCCCTGTAGTGGTGGGCAATGGCCATATCATCCAAACGGTAATGCTGCGGTGGAGGGGGTGGGGTGAGGCAGGCCATTCGGCTGGTAGGATAAGCCGTTATTTGGACTGTACCGCTGGCCTGGGCTAATAGTGCACGGCCGCTTGCTTGGATGTTCTGAGTGCAAAGGCTCTCTGTCAAAGCCATTTTCTTTGGTTCTGAGGGAGGAAGAAAAAGAGGTGTTTTTATTTTTTTCCTTCTTTTCATAATAGACTCAGAAAGCAGCATAGTTCAGATACTTGGAACCTGTAATATAAACAGAATATTCTTTTTGCTGGCCAGAAATTTTCTAAACTCGGCTGCCTAGACCTGTGAGGACTCACTGAAACTCAGGCGGAGGCCTCAGTGATCCCACGGCTGCACAAAGGAGAAAAAGCTCCACTTTTCATCAAATCCGTAAACATCTTTCAGTTGAGGCATGTATGGTTTGGTCACAAATAGGAGGAAGCCTGCTCTCTCTTCCGTAGATAACATCTTCATTCAAAAGTGAACACTTGATTTCTAACAAATTACCTTCGGATCAACTGTATCTGGCAATTCATCAGGGTACAACAGCATCACTCTTCAGTTCTCTGGGTACATCTATTGCACTGATCCAACCTGGCATCGGACTTCTATGAGCTGTGTTGTTCAATATAGTACCCACACGTGGCTGCTTAAATTAAAAGTGAATTAACACTAAATAAAGTTTAAAATTCAGTTCTCGGGTATCAACAGCCACACTGCATGTGTTTAGTTGCTGCCTGCAGCTAGTGACTATTGTACAACACAGATACAGATCATTTCCATGATCTCAGAAAATTCTATTCAAAAGCACTGATCAAACTGAATTAACGCAAACGAAACAATGTAATGTCTCACACTGACATTTCCTTGGGCCACCAAGATAATCAGCAGTCACAGAGAGCTAAAGTTGAGGAAACACACGTGCAGATGCAGCAGGGGCCTGTCTGAGGCCATCAGATCTTAGACCAGGGCAGGCACAACCTGTCTGCCTTTCATCATGTGATACACAAAACTCTGGACATGTCTTTCAGAAGGAACACAGTCTGTAAATGAGACCTGATAACTGCTCTTACATTCTCAAACAGAACGTAGGGTCAAAGAAATATTTTCTGGCTGAATGTGTCTCTAGGAGATTAACTCAATATATTCAGTAAGATAGGAACATGTCACATGCATTTGACTGGAGGCACAGCTCCCAAACTAATTTTTACCTAGCAGCTGGCTCTCCTCACAAGATCATCAGTCTATTCTTAACCAGTGCCAGCATCTATTTTTCCTGGGAAATGTCCCCCTAAGAATTTGACCAAGTCACAGAAGCAGCAGATTTCTGTAAGCTTTTTTAACCATTGGACTGCCAGGGAATTTCCATCTTCATCCCTTTTTGATTGTAGGTGGGTTAGACTTAAGGACTTTAAGAGACTTTTCCCACTTTCCTAGTGCCCAGGGATAGCCTTTGATTAAACTGGAGGGATCTGAGTGGAAACTGACTGGACAACAGAGATCATTAGGGGCAAGAGGCATCTACGATGAATCGTCCTTTATGCCCCTTTAGGGTAGAGCCTCAGTGACAATTTACACACACCAGATTAAGAATGACAAAGGAGTTACAGGTAGAAAGAGCAGGCACATTAAGAACTGGGGAAACTGCAGACTTCAGTGGGGAATGAATACATGCCCAACCCGTGCTGGAGAAAGATGTTCTGCAACCAGGAGACTGTCCAACGTTGGAAATGCCAGCAGGGCACGGTTCTCACAGGAGTATCAAACAGAAGTCTCAATGCTGCTCCTGTCAAAGGGTCGACCCTCAAATATCCTGACTCCATACATACTGATCATTGACCAGACCAAAGGGTCTCAAACATTATCTAAACGTATCGCTTAAAACAATTTTAAAATGTGAACAGAAGCACTCTAGATTTATCTTCTAAGAGGACAACTATGTGATTCTCATCTGTATTTCCATATCCTATACATTTCTGAATAATGTATTTCAACAGTCAATGCATAAATATTTCTAGCATAAATCAGAAAATACTGAAGACTATTAGTAGCTATGAATATAATGTCAACACAGCACCTACCTTACTGGCAGTGTGGTGTAGTGGAAAGAGCACTGGACTGGGAATCAAGAGACCTGAGATTTAGTCCTGGCTCTTCCACGACTAGCTGTGTGACCTTGGGCAAGCCACTTAACCTCTCTGGACCTCAGTTTGCTCATCTGTAAAATGAAAGGGTTGGACTAGATCAGTGGTTTTCAAACTGTGTCACCTGAAATGCTTAGGGATTCTGCTGGCAATAAAGAGCTTTTACCCCAACAATCAAGATTTAAAGGACCAGAGGAACCCACTTATCATTTTAATCTATTTTAACAGTTTCATTTTTTAAGGAAAAAGTCAGCTGCTGAAATCAAGTTTGAAAACCACTGGACTAGGATGATTTCTGAGGTCCTTTCTAATTTGAAAACTCTGCAATTCAATTATTCTATATTTATTTCTAAATGCCATTTGCACAACACAGGAAATATAGCCAATATTGTATAATAACTATGTAAGTGGAGTATAGCCTTTAAAAATTATAAATCGCTATGTTATATACCTGAAACTTTATAAGTTTTCACATCAAACTATACCTCTATCTCCAGAGAAGGCAATGGCAACCCACTCCAGTACTCTTGCCTGGAAAATCCCATGGATGGAGGAGTCTGGTAGGCTGCACAGGAGTTGGACACGACTGAGCGATTTTACTTTCACTTTTCGCTTTCATGCATTGGAGAAGAAAATGGGAACCCACTCCAGTGTTCTTGCCTGGTGAATCCCAGGGACTAGGGAGCCTGGTGGGCTGCCGTCTATGGGGTCACACAGAGTTGGACATGACTGAAGTGATATGACTTAGCAATACCTCTATTTAAATAAATGAATAATTTTTTAGAATGTCATGGTTATGTAGATCGAAACACACAAAGTTGATGGTGTACTAGCCAAATTATGGCTAAGTCAACCATTTGAACCAACAGAGAACTTCTTTGTGCTTTGCTTTGAACAGTATATTATTTATAGCTTTTTATGTAGAAATAGAAAATATCCTCTAAATATCTTTTAGCAGCCTAAATATATACATAAAATCATTTCTAAATACCCAATTGTGTCAAAACCAATTCAGCTCACTGGTTTTGTGTCTCCTTGTTCAAAGATAATAAAAACATACATCACTGGAAGAAGTCGTACTAGTTTCAAAGCAGCTGGATATGTTACTGAACTTTGCTGGCAGGTGAGCCTTCTGATCAGTGCTATTACTTCAGTGAGCCCGCACTGAAGCTTTTTTCCCTCCTAGAACAAGGACAGTAAGGTCCTAAGCAGCAGAGCTGGCTCCTGGGTCTGTCCTGTCGTTTCTGTCACATCCCTGCAGGCACAGTCGCTATTCTGGGTCTCATAACTCTTGTAACAATTCAAACAATGAAGCTCATCGCTTCACACAGGGAGGGTAATATTTTAGCAGAAAAGCATTCAAACATTAAAACAGCCCATAGAAACAAAGGTATGAAAAGCCTCCCTGGTACTTCTTCCAATCACTCATGGCTACCTAAAAGCCAACCCTACTTAAAGGATGTTATGTCCATATAAGCTAACCAAAACAACTCAATTGCTATTTGTTTGTCTGCTTCTCAGAAATGCTTAAACTATGGAGATCGGTCCTGGGTGTTCTTTGGAAGGAATGATGCTAAAGCTGAAACTCCAGTACTTTGGCCACCTCATGTGAAGAGGTGACTCATTGGAAAAGACTTTGATGCTGGGAGGGATTGGGGCAGGAAGAGAAGGGGACGACCGAGGATGAGATGGCTGGATGGCATCACTGACTCGATGGGCATGAATCTGAGGGAACTCCGGGAGTTGGTGATGGACAGGGAGGCCTGGCGTGCTGCGGTTCATGGGGTTGCAAAGAGTCGGATACGACTGAGCGACTGAACTGACTGAATTGAACTGAACCAACATGTCATTGCTTGGGGGCAAATTCTAAATTTGCACGTTTATTTGTTACCTTCTCAAAATGTGTTAGGCAAAACTAACAAATATCCATTGTCCCATACCAACATACTCTCAAAATGATTCAAACTCTAGCAGGAAGTCTGTCACGTCTCATGGGTTTCTAGAGGCAGTTTTTTTGGTTTGCTTTTTATTTTCTATCTCCTTTTCAGAAGAAAGTTTTCTGAATATAACCTACTTCAACATTTAGATCCCAATCATTTTTCTCTCAGGGTCTATGGTTGTCAGAGGACTCTTCAGGACTCAGCTGTGTGACCTTGAGATAACTTGGTAAAGTTAACTTTCTGGCTTGAGTTTCTTGCCCAGTAAAATGAAACTAATAGGAAATAAAACATGTTTTAAAACAAACAAACAAACAAAAAAATCACTTAAGAGACAACTTAACTGACACCTTATCCCACTTCAGGCTGTTTTCTCAGCCCCTCAACAGACAGGCTGTAAACTGATTTATTTGAGAAAGAAAAGCTTTTAAAAAACTTTCCTCTATATAAAATACTTTAAATGTCATAATTGGCTAGTATGCACTGATGATTCCTTAGTAACATGGAAATGAGGAAGAATGAAGAAAAAATATTATTAAGATCATGGCAATAATCAGAATAAGAGTACCAAGCAATCTCCTGCATGATAGGAACACAAAAGTTTTTTTCTGAGATTAAAATGTTTTTTAAATGGGGAAAATAGCACTATAAAGATTCTTCTAGGGAAAGGCAAATTGGTACAGTGTAATAAAGCTAAGAATGGCAAGGAAGAAACTTAAAAAGTCAGTCCTGTTACAAATAAACACCTACCTTAGGTACTGATTTCTTCCTTTGACCACAGGTATTTCAAATGGCACATATCTAAACCTACCTTGTCTTTCTCTGATTCTTCCAGCATCAGTCAATTATGCCACCTTCTACTTAGCCACCAAATAGAAACTAGAAGCCACTCTGTAACTCTGTAGAGTTATATTCCCTAACCTTCTGCTCCAAACCAAGTCCTACTGCTAGTCCCTTCTCTGTCACAGGTCCCTCTGCCCCACCTAGACACTTTATCTTAGCTCCATCACCCCATTGTCTTCGAAGGCATCTCAGGCAGAGGCAGGGCTCAGATACTGCCTGAGGTTTTTTTGTTTAAACGCACAAAAACTTTACTTTTGTATTTTAGAAAACAGTCTATGCCTAAATCTCAGGAGGTGACAGTTTTGTTGAAGAAAAGCTCAAAGACATAAATGACTTAATCTTAAACAAATGTCCCTTTCCTTTTCTAATAAATGCAGTTTGTTAAGGTTTCCACAGAAGGGCTAGACATTAGAATTAAAGGGCAGGGGGAGAAGAGTCATTTATGGCATCGTATTTTCAAAACCCAACTCAGTAAACAGTCTCTTCAGGAAATAGGTGAGTTCAGATAAGAATTTTACATAACCACCTTCTAGCGGTGTTGAATAAAGCGAAATACATTACAGATTCCCCTGCTACCTTAAAAAGAAAACCAAACCTGATTCTTCAGGACAACCTGTGGGGATTTCTGTGTTTGCAGAAATATCACCCTGCAGGAAGTGGGATGTTTAGATGGTGAAAAGCAGTGCCGAGTGACACAGGACCATCACTACTGAGCAACACAGAAAGAAGTGCCTTCCAGCTCGCTACTGCTAAACCACCACCCGGGAGATTACTTCCTGAGCCGAGGGCTGACAGTTTCTGGAGTAAATAAGATGGATGCAGGTGGATGCTGGCCAGTCTGGACAAAATCACCGTAACTGCAACTTTAAGGATTACAATATGCAGGTTCCCAGAGCTTTCTCTGCCTGAAGGAGAAGGTAGAGAGCTTTGGACACAAGTCCCTGGAGCTCTCCACCTGCTGGCCAACCTGCCTGGGACTGGCTGTCCCCTCTTCTTTGCTCATTTCTGGCCCCTGTTGAAGTCTCAGCTGCTACTGCTCCCGCTATCTGGAACTATGCTTTCTTATTCTAATCTGTCATCTATACTTGCCAATTGGAGGCCTCTCATTTTTTGTTAGTCAATCGCGGCACTTTGTTCCTGAGCTGTTTTCACGGATGTGGGTATTTCAGGGATGCATCTTTTAAAATGATAGACAGTAAACAAGAAAGCAAAAAGACTCTTGGGAGAGAGACCATTTGCTACACTAGTAAAAATGACTGTATTCAGTTTAATTTTTGATCGTTTGTTGAACTAGTGTTTTGTTGTTTTTTGTTTGTGGTGTTTTGCTTTGTTTATTTTCATACAGCTGGCACGTGTGACATGCATTATCTGGAGCTTAACTGAACATATCAAAATAAGCAAGACGTGATTCCTAACACCGATTAAGGTTTAGCGGTAGACTTAAATTCCTTTTCCAAGTGTGCCAGCAAGAAAGTCTTTGCCATGTATGAGCATGCTAAGTCACTTCAGTCATGTTTGATTCTTCGCAACTCTATGGACTGTAGCCCACCAGGCTCCTCTGTCCATGGGCTTGTCCAGGCAGGAATACTGGAGTGGGTTGCCATTCCATTCTCCGGGGGATCTTTCTGACTCAGGGATGGAACCTGGGTCTCCTGTTTTGCAGGTGGATTCTGTGCCAACTGAACCATCAGGGAAGCCGAACTTCTGCTATAAACAGTTTAACAAGAGATACAAGGCGTCGATTCTGTTCCATAGGACCTGAACCTGGCAGGCACCCTTAAAAGTGCACAGAAGTGGTATGGGAGATCAGAAGCAGACAAAGCCACTCCAAAATGTACATTTGAAAGAGCAGGGGCTAGGGAGTTGCTTTCAGATTTTGGCTTTGCTATTTGCAGGCCCTGTGAACTCACGAGGCTTAATCTCTACATGTGTCACAAGACGGGTATTTCAGAGCTACTGAGAGGACTGTATGAGAGAATCTACATCAAGAGTCTAACACGTACTTGGCATTCAACAACTTAACCAGCGCTTGCTTTTCAAGCTGAGGTGTTCAGAGGCTATGGTATTACAAACATAGTTATAAGAGCATGGGGAATTAAAGTTAGAGAACCTAGGAGCTAGAATCCCATCTATGCCTCTTACAAGCCATGTGAACTCAGATATATTATCCAGCCAGGCTGAACCTATACAAAGTCAACACTGACGCTAGAATAGGGAGACCAAAATGTTCTAGACAGCCATGTAATCTTCCTCATCATGTAAACACTATTTCATTAGAAACCTCCACAACTGATGTGATTATTAAAAAAAGTCATTTCTACAGGAATGATGACTCTCTTCTTGAAACTGATGAATGCATAAAAAATGCAACACAAAACAAGAATGTGTGACATAAATTCCTCATATTTTTCATAGAAAACCAAACACACTAGATAATAAATATTTAATTCTTATTTGGCGAGTCAATTCGACAAAAATATTGAAATCTCATTCATTTTGCAGTAAAGGAAAAAATGGACCTAACAGGTTCAGCTGGTGTGCACCTTGCTGACAAATCTCATATGTTCAACCAACACAGTTTCAAAACAACTGCCTTATGACCCTCAAACATTTAGTGTTTTCTAATTTACTCAGTAAGGTAGAAAACCAGGCTGACTGTGGATCCTCTATCCTTACAAAGATTTACAAAACCTCAGTACATTCAACTGTTGCATTTGCCCACATGAGCAATTATAGAGAAGAAATAAATGAGGGAAAGTAAGGAGAAAAAGTGTGCATGGCTCAGTCGTGTGCAACTCTTTGGGATCCCATGGACTACATAGTCCATGGAATTCTCCAGGCCAGAATACTGGAGTAGGTAGACTTTCCCTTCTCCAGGGGATCTTCCCAACCCAAGGATCGAACCCAGGTCTCCCACATTGAGGACAGATTCTTTACCCACTGAGCCACAAGGGAAGCCCTTGCACTCAGTATGCCAGCAAATTTGGAAAACTCAGCAGTGGCCACAGAACTGGAAAAGGCCAGTTTTCATTCCAGTTCCAAAGAAAGGCAATGCCAAAGAATGCTCAAACTACCGCACAATTGCACTCATCTCACATGCTAGTAAAGTAATGCTCAAAATTCTCCAAGCCAGGCTTCAGCAATACGTGAACTGTGAACTTCCTGATGTTCAAGCTGGTTTTAGAAAAGGCAGAGGAACCAGAGATCAAATCGCCAGCATCTGCTGGATCATGAAAAAGCAAGAGAGTTCCAGAAAAACATCTATTTCTGCTTTATTGACTATGCCAAAGCCTTTGACTCTGTGGATCACAATAAACTGTGGAAAATTCTGAAAGAGATAGGAATGCCAGACCACCTGACCTGCCTCTTGAGAAATCTGTATGCAGGTCAGGAAGCAACAGTTAGAAGTGGACATGGAACAACAGACTGGTTCCAAATAGGAGAAGGAGTACGTCAAGGCTGTATATTGTCACCCTGCTTATTTAACTTATATGCAGAGTACATCATGAGAAACGCTGGAATGGAAGAAACACAAGCTGGAATCATGATTGCTGGGAGAAATATCAATAACCTCAGATATTCAGATGACACCACTCTTATGGCAGAAAGTGAAGAGGACTCAAAAGCCTCTCGAAAGTGAAAGAGGAAAGCGAAAAAGTTGGCTTAAAGCTCAACATTCAGAAAATGAAGATCATGGCATCAGGTCCCATCACTTCATGGGAGATAGATGGGGAAACAGTGGAAACAGTGTCAGACTTCATTTTTAGGCTCCAAAATCACTGCAGATGGTGACTGCAGCCATGAAATTAAAAGACGCTTACTCCTTGGAAGAAAAGTTATGACCAACCTAGAAAGTATATTCAAAAGCAGAGACATTACTTTGCCGACTAAGGTCCACCTAGTCAAGGCTACGGTTTTTCCTGTGGTCATGTATGGATGTGAGAGTTGGACTGTGAAGAAGGCTAAGCGTCGAAGAATTGATGCTTTTGAACTGTGGTGTTGGAGAAGACTCTTGAGAGTCCCTTGGACTGCAAGGAGATCCGACCAGTCCATTCTGAAGGAGATCAGCTCTGGGATTTCTTTGGAAGGAATGATGCTAAAACTGGAACTTCAGTACTTTGGCCACCTCATGCGAAGGGTTGACTCATTCGAAAAGACTCTGATGCTGGGAGGGATTGGGGGCAGGAGGAGAAGGGGGACAGCCAAGGATCAGATGGCTGGATGGCATCACAGACTTGATGAATATGGGTCTAAGTGAACTCTGGGAGATGGTGATGGACAGGGAGGCCTGGTGATGGGGTCGCAAAGAGTTGGACACGACTGAGCGACTGAACTGAACTGAACTGAACTGAAGGAGAAAGAAAGATATAATTCTTAGTTGAGCTTTCCTTATTCACATTCTGCACATTAAAACATATTTTGTGCAACTGGAAGATTTCAGGTATGTATTGATAAATATGCTGATTTCTCCATGAAGAAGTCCTGCAACTTTAAGCAAATTCTTTGGGTCTTATTTTCCTCAAGATGAAAGACTGGCCTGGTAAATCCATAAGATCTCTCCCAGCTGACAAATTATATACTTCTAAAGTTCATGTAAATCTTAAAAAAGTAATGTTTAATAATTGGGGTTGGAGGAAATACACATTCATGCAACCATGAGGCCTTCAAAATAAAAATCAAGATGTGTTCAACTGAGAGTAACTTAAAGCATAATTACATTAAAATGATAATAAAAAATACATAGATAGCTTGATGAAGGGGATTAAGAATTAACGTCAATCACTTGAAAGGGGGAGGAACGTACTGGAGACAATGTTATCCATATAAGATCAATGACCACTCGATTTGATTTCTTAAGCCAGAAAGTTTCTGCATCAGAAAATCGCCATAACAGGTCAGAGCACAACTTTAAAGACAAAATGTTGCAACAGTGAAGCTGTGAGAAAAAGACATCAAATGATAATTAACACAAAAAAGTATCTTTTTAAATGCAGTGATTTTTCTCTATTCTGTAGTCTCAAAAAAGGCAGCTTTTGTCTAACTGCTCTTTCCCTCCTCATCCTACTCGAAACTGTGTCCTCAAGACCATTGGTATGCAGTTTTAAAGAGGGCTCTTAAATTCCAGTCTCTGTTTGAAGCTGGTCACTTCATTTAACCAGCTCGGAAAACAGTGAGTATGCCCTTCCTCGGGGTTCCCCGGTGGCTCAGTGGTGAAGAACCTGCCTACCAACGCAGGAGACGTGGGTTTGATCCCTGGGTCGAGAAGATGCCCTGGTGAAGGAAATGGCAACCTGCTCCAGTGTTCTTGGCTGGGAAATTCCACGGACAGAGGAGCCTGGAGGGCTACAGTCTGCGGGATGACAAAAGAGTCAGACATAATTCAGTGACTAAACAACAACATTCTCTTCCTCAGCTTTTTCCATCACTGAATGGCAAGAGGAACAAACTTTTATATACGAACAAAAAATGGAAATCAGAACTTCCTATTAGCTTCCCCTGATATTTAGAAAAAAAAATAGAATGATTTTAAAATGAATTGTCTTCTCATTTGGGTTCTAAGTTATTCTACCATAGACCTACAAATCTAGTATAGTTGTTCAGGGACTCACCCTAGAAGTATTTTTAAGAAGAAGTAGAATAAATTTTACTGTTCTGTATAGAAAGGGGAAAAAAAAAAAAGATTTCAGAGACTTCCCCAGAGTATTCATTTCTCTGTAAATAACAGGAATGCTTAAAAAAGAAAAAATATAACCAGTGACAATCATATTTAAGGATGAGAAGTTACATTTGCCAAAATCCATCCCTGAAATACATGAGGACTGTTCAGTAGATTAAATCAGCAATCGTCACAGAATTTAAACCCCCAAAGTTGTAAACAAAATATAGAGTGCTCTTTTGTTCATGACATGTCATGAACAAATTACCAAAATGTGTTTTCTCCTCAGGTGTCAGTTTTTCCCTCTTTTAGTGACTGATGGTTCCCAGTGTTATTACAGAAACAGATTGATCTTTTTAATGAGCCAGTTTAATAGACTCCAAAATCTCACCGTGGCTGCTCATCCATGTCAGACCATATGTACCAACAAAACATTCAGTAAAACAAAAAAGCTCTGCTGTCAGACAGCTCCATACTCTATAAAATTTCATATAGTAGATCTGGATATACAGATAAATAACTGGAGAAGAGAAAAATGCATGTGCAAACAAGATGCAGAAAATATATGCAAAGAAATACTGCAAAGGCCCATATTTTCTTGGCTCTGATGAAATTCTCATAAGATACCAATGTATTTACACAACATATTCTCAGTACCCTTCCTCCTAACTCTAAGGAAATCCATTTGCCATCTTTCCATTATAACACACACTTTAGGGTTCCACTTGAAAAAGAATGTTCCAGCCAAAGAGTAACTGTGTGAATTCTGACTCCAGCAACTGTCTAAGAATAACCAGAGGGGAACAAGACTAAAGGGCTTTTAAGAAAGTTCTATCTGACTGAACACAAACACGCATGTGTACACAGTTACAGATCTTCGCAACAAAAATGCTGATTTTCTGTGGCATTCACACAACGTTTCCACATCGACCTTAGCACCTTGGCAAGCTTACCTCAATACTGTTCAAGAAAGGTCTAAAGTTACAGGATATTCACATATGAAACACTAGGACAGAAACAGTGGACAGAGGGCTGAAAATATAGAGAAGTGGATAAAACAAGTTTTTATTCTGCCTGTTACAGTTACTTAGCATTTAAAGTTTCTAGAATAGGTTGTGTCCATGTCTAATGTAGGCTATAAGATTATCTTTACATTTATCACAGTCATCTAAACCTTTCTCTGTTATCCCTTCCTCCACCCAAATAAATGTCCTCCTTCCCAATTCTCCTTCTAGTCTCTCCCTAACTTCCTTTACCACACTGTCCTGGGAAAATGGAGCTAAAACATCTCAGTACCAGCACACAGGGCTGATTCCCTTCAGGGTAAAGGTTAGGATCAGACAGGAACACAAATGTGAATCGTCTTTCCTTGGGCTGCCTCCTGGTTTTCAGCATCACGTGGACATATCACTCAGACACCTGGATTAAGCCCTGCCTTTAAAGCTGAAGTACCAAATGCTTAAATAGGACTAGGAAAATACAGCTTGCAAAAATAAGAAAGTAGCACTTTACTTTTGGTAGGTCATGGAAGGAGGTTGGGTCTACAGGATGTCAGAAGTAAACTAACATTTAACCCTTTGCTTTAGGATTTTAAACTGTTAAGAGGTCCCATGTCACGAGGAGAAAAATTCCAGAGACTGTAGCATAAAAACTGCTTAACAGAGGATTATGTAATAACTATATGTAAACTGGCTGGCTTTTAATAACATTCTGATTTGCAAAGCAAAGGGTAGCTAAGTCGGTCACAGATAGAAGGAGCGTAAGCTCCTATGAATCTTTGCCAGAGTGTTAACCTTTCAAAGGCTGGTCTGCTCTTGCCTGATAAAACGCAGAAAGATTGAATGGATAAACAGAGAAAGGAAACAAAGCATGTGACAAGTATGTTTCTGAATACAGTTTCATCTTAAGATTCTCCATATTTTACAAATGCAAGATGCTAATAAGACTTCCTATTTCTGTACTAGAAAATATTTATAAATGAAGCTTAGGTATTCAGGGAACTCATTTTAGTAAGGTACATTGGAAGTTTCATGTATATGCCTCATCCAACAACTAATTTGTAAGGTTTCATGGAAAAGGGCCTTTATTTCACATTTCCTAGAATTCTCAGTTATGAGAACAGAGTATCTGGTAGAATGAATATTGACTGGTAGATAAAATTTATCAGAAAAAAATACCACCTGTTAGTTCTATTGCTTAACTCTTATATTCACTCAGTTCAACTAGCTTCACTAAAGTTTTCTTAGTTCATACAAAATCCAAATTAAATAGCTACTGCACTGTGTTTAGGCCAGATTTCAAAACCATCATGTTCTGAGAAAACTTGGAATAATAAATTATTGGAATAATAAAATATGTGTTTTGGATGAATAATATAGTAAATGAGAAGTTTAATATAGGCATGACTTGGAGACACTATATGTTCAATTTCAGATCACCATGATAAAGCAACTAAAGCCAGTCACGTAAATTTTTTTTTTCCTTCCTAGTGCTCATAAAAGTTCTGTTTACACTATATTATAGTCTCTTAAGCGTGCAGTAGTACTATGTATAAACGGAGTATATACTTTAATTAAAAAACAATTTATTTCTGAAAAACACCAAAACAAACACAATGGTTAACATTAAAGATGACCAACCTCAGATAACAGTAACAAATGTAATAATGAAAAGGTCTGAAATATTGTGAGAATTACCGAAATATAACACAGAGACACCCAATAAGCAAATGCTTTTAGAAAAATGGTGACAAGCAACTAGTTCCATGCAGGGTTGCCACAAACCTTCAATTTAAGAGGGAAGGGAAGAAGGGAGAGAGAGGAGAAGGAAGGGCAGGGCAGGGGGAAGGCTGGAAGGAAGGAAGGAAAGCAGTATCTGTGAAGCACAATAAAGCACAATAAAATGCAGGATGCCTGTACTGACTGTGTGTCTAATAAACATCAGTAGCACTTGGCACGTTTGAGTGTCATTCATCTTTACCTTTTACTTTAACATTTCAAGCAACAGTGGTGCTGATTTGTGATGCACAGAAAAATCAAGTCACTAGATTGCACATCTACAACTATCATAGTGCTGCAGGTCAATTAAACTAAAAAAAAAAAAAAAAAATTCAGGTAACAAAGCTTAACCTGCACAGGCCAGAGACTCCTCATTCTGCAACACCCCAGGCCAGAGCAAGATTCCCTGCGGCCCCTCTAGTTTATTATTTTGCAAGAAGTGTCAGTCAGCAGTTGAAACACCACATGAAACGTGGTCTCATGCGGCCGATCTGGGGTCCTCCCCGCTCTCACCTGTCTGGAGTTCGCCTCTTCCCGTTTTTCGTTCACATCGAGAAGCAGCTCTGAGGAGTCAACAGGTGAGGTGGTGCTGGCATCCAGAAGCAGCTGTTCATGCTGGGCGAGGTACTGGGCAGGGTTCTGTTTGGCCAATCTCGCGCAGTGGAGGAGCTCACGCTGCAGAAGGGGCAAGTTGGCCTGTAAGGGCAGAACAGGAATGAGAGGGTGCCCAGAGGCTCCTTCTAACCAGGGGACCTACTCCACTTTGCAAACACTAGCGAACCCGGACCACACAAGTCAACTAAAGGAAATGCTGCCAAATGCATGCAGTTCCCAGGCCCGCCTTCCAGCACTGGCTACAGCACAAGCTTCCCTCTGGGCCTGGGGTGGGTAAGATGCCTGAGGCAGGTCTCACCCTTCCTACCTTCAAGCCCATTAATAACACTGGGAGTGGCTCCTCTTTAGGATTCCTTCATCAACTTTGAGCTTCCCTGGTGTCTCAGACTGTAAACCCTCTGCCTGCAATGCGGGAGACCTGGGTTCGATCCATGAAGAAGGAAATGGCAACCCACTCCAGCACTCTTGCCTGGAAAATCCCATGGATGGAGAAGCCTGATAGGCTAGTCCATGGGAGTCGCAAAGTAGGACACACTGAGTGACTTCACTTTCACTTTCATAAACTTAGCAGGGCGGGAGGTGGGAGGGAACTTCAAGAGGCAGGGGATATATATATACCTATGGCTGATTCATGTTGATGTACGGCAAAAACCAACACAGTATTGCAAAGCAATTACCACTCAACTAAAAATAAATAAACTAAAAAGAAAGATTATAAAAAGCAAAAACAAAAGATGCCTTCATATTCAAACGTTGTTAAGTGCTACAGGATACCAGATTCCAGCTCCACCTATGAGCAACTTTTGTTTCCCACTAGGAAGATAGATGATCAGTACTGAAATCAGACTGATTACATTCTTTGTAGCTGAATATTGAGAACCTCTACACAATCAGCAAAAACAAGACCAGAGGCTGGCTGTGGCTCAGATGGTGATCTCCTTACTGTAAAAATCAGATTTAAATTGAAGAAAGTAGGGAAAATCACTAGACCATTCAGGTATGACCTAAATCAAATCCCTTACAATTATACAGTGGAAGTGACAAATAGATTCACTATATTAGATCTGGTAGACAGAGTGCCTGAAGAACTATGGAGGGAGGTTCATGACACTGTACAGAAGTCAGTGATCAAAACCATCCCCAAGAAAAAGAAATCCAAAAAGTCAAAATGTCTGTCTGAGGAGGCCTTACAAATAGCTGAGAAAAGAACAGAAATGAAAGGCAAAGGAGAAAAGGAAAGATATATCCATCTGAAAGCAGAGTTCCAAAGAATAGCAAGGAGAGATTTTTAAAAGCCATTTTAAGTTATCAGTGCAAAGAAACAGAGGCAAATACTAGAATGGGAAAGACTAGAGATCTCTTCAGGAAAATCGGAGATACCAAGGGAACATTTCATGCAAAGATGGCACAATAAAGAACAGAAATGGCATGGACCTAACAGAAGCAGAAGATATTAAGAAGAAGTGGCAAGAATACACAGAAGAGCTATGCAAAAAGATCTTAATAACCCAGATAACCCTGATGGTGTGATCACTCACTGAGAGCCAGACACCCTAGAGTGCAATATCAAGTGGGCCTTAGGAAGCATCACTATGAACATAGCTAGAGGAGGTGATCGAATTCCAGCTGAGCTATTTCAAATCCTAAAAGATGATGCTATTAAAGTGCTGCACTCAATATGCCAGCACATTGGAAAACTCAGCAGTGGTCACAAGACAGGAAAAAGTCAGTTATCATTCCAATCCCAAAGAAAGGCAACATCAAAGAATGTTCAAGCTACCGCACAATTGCACTCATCTCACATGCTAGCAAAGTAATGCTCAAAATTCTCCAAGCCAAGCTTCAATAGTACATGAAACTGAGAATTTTCAGATGTTCGTGTGGATTTAGAAAAGCAAGAGGAACCAGAGATTAAATTGCCAACAGCCTTGGATCATAGCAAAGCAAGAGAGTTCCAGAAAAACATCTACTTCTGCTTCATTGACTATGCTAAAACCTTTGACTGTGTGGATCACAACAAACTGGAAAACTCTTAAAGAGATGGGAATATCAGACCACCTGACCTGCCTCCTGAGAAACCTGTATGCAGGTCAAGAAGCAATAGCTAGAACTGGACATGGAACAGACTGGTTCCAAATTGGGAAAGGAATACATCAAGGCTGCACAATGTCACCCTGCTTATTTAACCTATAAGCAGAGTACATTATGTGAAATGCCAGGATGGGTGAAGCACAAGCTGGAATCAAGATTGCTGGGAGAAATATCAATAACCTCAGACATGCAGATGACACCATCCTTATGGCAGAAGGTAAAGAGGAACTAAAGAGCCTCTTGATAAAAGTGGAAGAGGAGAGTGGAAAAGCTGGCTTAAAGCTCAACATTCAAAAAACAAAGTTCATGGCAGCCAGTCCCATCACTTCATGGCAAACAGATGGGGAAACAATGGAAACAGTGACAGACTTTATCTTCTTGGGCTCCAAAGTCATTGCAGATGGTGACTGCAGCCATGAAATTAGAAGATGCTTACTCCATGGAAGAAAAGCTATGACAAACCTAGACAGTGTATAAAAAGCAGACACATTACTTTGCTGACAAAAGTCTACATAGTCAAAGCTATAATTTTTCCAGTAGTCAAGTATGGATGTGGGAGTTGGATCATAAAGAAAACTGAGCCCTGG